>OW796092.1:9697557-11040086 GCA_941860345.1 Chrysodeixis includens
AATATAATACAAGAATTCATCAACAACATTAATTAATTGAACGTTCCGCCGTCGGCCCGCGTCGGAGCCGGCGGCTCGCTAGTCAACAGTCCGCAACACTAACATGTCGGTACATTACAAAACAAATAAATGGACATACCTAGAAGTATGTACGGCCGGGAATAACGATCACTGTCCTAACGCGAATCCCGGTTCGCAACAAAGTCACTGAGAGATGGCGCGCGGCGCGGGCCCGCAGCTCATAGCGGCGGGATGTCGATGTCGCACGCAAAGGGCGACTCTCAGATGAGCGGCATGGCGCGCTCGTTGGCCGCCGCGTACCGCTGCTCGTCCGGCACGTGGTACATGTTGATGATCTGGCTGAGCTCCTGCTGGCCGTACTCGCGCTTCATGCCCAGCTGCTCGTGCGCGTGCGCGTGCGACACGAACTCGCGCTTCATCTGCGGCGGCGGCTCGTGCGCGAACTCGCGCTTCATGCCCGGCGGGCCCGGCGACACCGGCTCCGACTTGGCGGAGGAGCCGCTGGGAGAGTGCGAGGCGCACGACGGCGGCAGCGCGTAGCCGCCCGGCGAGCCCGGCCCCAGCCCGTAGGCCGAGGGCGACGGCGGCTGCGGCAGGTAGGGCGAGCCTTGTCCGCCGCCGTAGTACTGCCCGTAGCCGCCCTGCTGCATCTGCGACACGTCGTAGCGCGGGTATCCGTACGCCTGCTGCTGGTAGGCACTGGGGTCGTGCATCATGTACCCGTTGGGCATGTATCCGTTCGGCGTCATCTGGTACACATCCCGCGGCTGCTGCGCGGCGGGGGCCGAGCTCCGCTGTGCCTCGCCGCCTCCTAGCAGCGCTCCTCCTCCGAGCGGGTATTTCTCTTGCTTCTTAGCAAGCGTCTTCGTCTTCCTCCTCGGTCTATATTTGTAATCCGGGTGTTCCTTCATGTGAACTGCGCGAAGTCTCTTCGCTTCGTCGATGAACGGTCGCTTCTCTGATTCAGAGAGGTCTTTCCACTGTGCACCGAGACGTTTTGATATTTCCGAGTTATGCATTTTGGGGTTATCCGATGCCATCTTCCTGCGCTGCCCGCGCGACCACACCATGAACGCGTTCATCGGGCGCTTGACGCGCTCCGCGTTGGAGTTTTTGCTGGTGTTGTTGTTGTTATTGTTGGGTGGTTGATGGTGTTGTGGCTGGGGCTGGTGGTGCTGCGGCAGCGGCTGGTGGTGCTGGTGCTGCAGCGGCTGGTGCTGCGCCAGCGGCTGCTGCTGCGGGAGCGCCATCATGCCGCCCAGCGCGCCCAGCGAGCCGTAGCCGTGCTGCAGAGCGTGGTGCGGCGGCACGGTGGCGTGCAGGCTGCCGCCCTTGAGATCCGTCTCCATCGTCAACATGTCGTCTTCCTGCGGCGCGTACAGCTTGCCGATCCTTCGTTCACCGTACACAACGAGAGAACCGTCGGTCGCTCACATGGACTCGCGGCGGTGCGCGTGATAACGTGTCGCGGGACCGTGCGGCGCGGAGGCTACGTGCGTTGTGAGGAGGCTGCGGCGCCGGGCGCGGACCTGCGGGTCCCCCCGCGCCGCCGGCCCCGCCCCCCGCTCGCTGGCCAATCGCCGCGCGGCTGTGGGCCCCGCCTCGCCCGCGCTCCCCGCCGCCGCGGCCTGCATTTTTAATCGCGTGGCGAGCGAGCCGAGCGTACGCCTCGCCGCCGCCTCATGCAAATCTCAATTTTGTTTGCCGACGGTGACTGCATTCTCGGCCTTAGTTTATGTTGTAAACTACACTAGCATTACCTGTACACCTTATTGTTTTTTTTTATTTGAACAATAAACACTACAAGAATAAAAACATTGTAGTAGCTCAGCCAACTAACTTTATTATTATCAACTCGAATTCAAAAGGTCACAATTCAAACGAATCAAATGACTGTAAACAAGTAATCACAGTTAGATTTTTATTTTTCACCTTATATTTGTCGACTAGACAGAAAATATGTTTCTCAATAGTTACGCACAGACACAATGTAGTTTGTTCAGCTGTAGTGAGTTCAAGGCCCGAGTGACAATGTACATCCACCTACTGAATGGGAAAGAACTCGCTTACATAAAAGACGTTACTTTACAGTCATACGGGAAGCCACGCGCTTGTTCTCAGCTTCAAGCCATTGTTTTTAGTCACTGATGACATTAGAAAACAATTACTTCGCTCTGTCAATAATTAAGCTGTAAATCAAAACAATATAATGTTTTATTACTGGCTGAAAAGTACGTTTAATTGAATAGATTTATAACACAGTAAAAAGTTTAATATAAAGCTTAAATCTCATTTTATTACAGTTAAATTGTTTGCGTGATTTGTTTTAAATAAACTAGCCTATTTTTAATTACAAAGGATTTGTTCTTTACGTATTTTGTAGTCTATTTATATCTGCCAGCATTAGGATTTTACGAATAATAAGGAAATAGAAGAAGATTTTTGTTTTAACGGAAGATAATAGAATGATCATTTGCCTGAAGATGAACTACCCAATTGTAGAGTACTGATAACTCTTTCATTGGAAAATTTGCCTGACGTGACGTTACAATATCTAACTTTTGGTAAAATAGTTCTTATTTAATTTGCTTACAATTTAAGCAATAACAGATATAGGTATATTTTTTCGGTTTTTCAAGAGCAACAGTTATTAGAAGTAGTCACATCTTATACTTATTTAAACCTTAAATCGTGAAACCGCAAGTGAGTTAGCGACAAGCGTGGTGATTAATACTCGTTCTTTTCTTGTCTATGTTTAAGAAGTCTTTGCCCTTTAGAGGTACTTACGGTAACAAAAAACCGTAATTGTTATATTACTTAGTAAGTATAAAGTTAATAAATATCTAATGATTCTATCCTCCTATCCTAATTTGTATTTACTAATATACAATTAATAAACAGCAAATTAACCTGGTTTATTAAATCGGAGAAATAAAACTAAGATTTGAAGATTTCGACAGGGGAAAATTATGGTTATGGTAATATGTGCATATTAATAGCGTTATATTACAGTGTGTAAGCTATTGAATTAGTTGTTAATATACATTATATCATTGAATAGATATTAAGATAATCAGTTATGTGAATTTAATATGAGAATACAAATTCTGAAGTAAGCTACATTTAATGATCTGAAAAAAAAAATCAAAATTTGCATCACTTTGAATACCTAAGTCATTTTAATAATTATTGTTATGTATCTTATCTGGACTTTGATTCGTGTAATATTATTTATTTATTTATTATAAAATAGAAAACAATAAACTTTATTACTTACTACATGGTATTAGAGATAATATATATTTTATGCTTGTGCTTTGCCTTTTTTTCCTCGTATAATTTTGTTTTTCGTTCTTATTAGTGTTTGTGGTTGGTCGTGCGAATGATGTTTACATAAACTTTATACTATTAGTGTACAGGTCTCAAATACTACCGTATCCGGCGTAGAAATATTAGTTATAATAAAATTTAAACTAGAGCATTATAATTAAGATTCATGCTAAACAGTTATTATTTAAATTGAAGATAAAAGAAATACCTAGGTTATACTCTTTTTTAGCATTGCATAATATGTTATACAGGTTGTATATTTTAGTCTAGAATCAATATGGACCCTATAGGGCACAGCAAAAAAAAAAATTAGAGAGTTTAGCACTGGCTTTAATAATAATAATAATGCTTAGGTAAATAATTACCATTATAATCGGAATTTATTTGCTTGTAAAGTCATTCATATTTGCTTTTTCCCTATCAACAGATTCCGTAATATTTCTCTGGTGCGACAATTTTTGTGTAACTCTTGTTTACCTCAACCAAAAAATGAAGTTTGCTTTATTAACGAAGTTATGAGTTTCTTACCTAATTGTAGCTCCGACGTATAATGAATTGTACGTCATCGCTGTGACGTCATTCCCGCCATTTCTTTTCGACTGTTATAAGTATTGCAGAGGTTATGGAGTATGAACAAATTTTGGTAAGTAATGAAATAAGTATTTTAAGCTTGGAAAAAGGGAAAGGGTGACGCGTTTGCCTTGCAATAGGAGAGTACTTGTTTAATATTATGACAGTAGTATTTTTGCTTGATAATAAATCTCTTTATTTAATATTTTCATGTATTCTTGTTAATATGTTCTTTGTTTCATTCTTGCCTATTTAAGTATGTTAAATTCTCTTTTGTTTTACAGTATTTTGGCAGGTGTGTTTGATATTAATATTGTAGGAATAAATGTTTGAGATTTGTAATTTACATCTACAGTTACCTTACTTTACATGGTTTACAGATCAAATACTAACTAGAACAATGTTTTAATTATGTGCTTGATTATTCTAAGATGATACAGACAATCGATGAAAATAAACAACCTAAGGTCTGAGTTCTTAAGGAATCTATGATCGTTTAACCGACAATTGACAAAGCGTGGTGATTATAACGCTTTTTTTTCTAAATAGAAAGAGCTCTTAGCCCGGCTATACTTAAAGGTGTTATATTTAGCATATACCTATACACTGCGATGATATATTAACTGCCTTTATACTTATATTAGAAACAGGAAAGTTTGTGAGAATGAATATATGTTTATCACTCTTTCACACTCAAACAGCTGAATCACACATAATAGTTACCTATTTAAATGTTTTACATTGTATTTATTAGTTTATAGGTATTGAATATTTTGATTATTTAGGTATTATATTTGCTATGAGGCCTAATCGCCTGGAATAAAGGAATAAATAAATAATAATAAATAAAAACCTAAGCCCAATAACCCATACTACCACCTGATTCATAAACTATCAATAACTAAAACTTTAAAGACTTATAAAAAAGGTTTTATTGATAAACAAACTCTTTCAGAGAGTATCAGCTGATTGTGATTGTTATCTCAAGTAACAAGTGAATGTTAAGTTACATTGTTATGTTAATAGAAAGACAGAAACAGAACCAGTTCCTAACGCTATATACAGTGCAGTTTTATCAAACTGTTATTGTAGTTTGATGGTTGTTTACTTTGTAGTTGCATTCAGTAGGTAGCTAAGCTAGTTGTAATGTCAAATAGGTATTAGGAAAAATACTTGAAGTATTGATGAAGATTTTAGATGTGCCGCAATCAACCAATTTGAATCTCGGAGAGACGTCGGTAAGGTTTTCATTACTTTATTGAACTAGTCTTTATTTGTCAAGAATCTTTAACGGATGCTAATTTAAAGATCCTGAATAGTTGGTATATGATATTGTATGTTTCTGAATGATTTTGTAACTCAAAGATTTTTCTATTACTTTTTTGTTTATTGGAATGTTTTCTGGTTAGAAAATTTAGTCATACGTTGATTCCAATTATTAAATATATGGACATTATATAAAATCATTTTCAGTCAGTTAAATGAAGACAGAGTTGAACTGTTTTAGAGCTTTTGTAATAAGTTGGTAACTTAGGTTGATTAAACAATTATTTTTTATTGAAATCATACTTGATATTAAGTCCTACAAAAATATTGACTTTTTTTTAAGTCTACTTATTTAAATTTATAGCCAGCAACAAAATGTACCGTTATATTCCTACTTAAACCAAAAAATCTCAGAATTGAGTTTCTAACTAAAAATAATCTGCATACAATTCTAAGAAAAGATCATTTTTTTAAGCTTAAGTGATACTTAGTTCAAGACTTGACAATAATACAAGCTATTTTCAACTCTATTTCAAACTGTTAATAGTCAAAATCGTTTGAAGATTTCGTTCTCCGATATTCCTTGAAATTTCTATTGTTTTAAATCGTTAGTCCTTTGTTTTGTAAGCCTCAAAAACACCTTTTTCTGTTCGGTGGTTTATGACAAGCAATAGAGGTAGCACTTTCACTGGGAAAGGATAGGGTAATATAAAACACATTGTGGATGAAAATTGTTTATTTTATAAATTGCAATAACTGTAATACATATTATAATATACATGGTACATTGAAGTAGATGTCAATGAACTGTACACAGGTGTATATCTTCGATCTATGAGTAATACCGACGATAAATTATTTCTCATAATTATTGCGAGTTTGTAATTTATTACTGCATGTATTTGCGTTATCAGATATGTTTTTTATTATGAAATATTAACTTTATAAACGCATTTTTTTTAATTACAATAAAAATACTTTCTAATTTATACATTATTAGCATATCTTCAAGGATGCGATGCTATTAAAATTAAAATAGTTATTAAAACTAAATACAATAAAAATATACTCAACGTACTAAATTGAGAACATAAAAACATATTGCATACATTGTAATACCTATTATACCTAATATAAACACTCTAATGGGTGCAATAAGCTGGGTAATAAAAGCGCATTACAATAATGAAAAAAAATGCGTGTGTTCACAAAAAGTATAAATATTCGATGTGTGATTTAATTAGACAATGTTAAATAATAAACAATCCATATCAGGATAAAATAAATCTAATAACAGTACAGGACACTGTTTCAATTGCTAAAATTTTATGAAAGGTTTTATTTTTTTTTTTATTAAATGTCATCATGTATCATCATCACCTTTAACTACCAAACAGTTTCAGCCACACCAAAGTTTTCCATACCAACAAATTCCGCAAATCATTTTACAAGCCGGCACTCCGGCAGTTTCAGCGGGCGGCCGTACAAGTAAATCGCAGATCGCAGATAGGTTAGGTCTATTCTGCATTCAGACTACAAAACTGTCAGAGCATGAAACGGTTCGCACCGCCTGATGTCGACGCCATTTTGCTCCAGTTTCAATTTAATGAATCTTGGTTTGGAGCCGTGGCGTTAAATGTGGGATCCCTCGAAAACCCGCGATAATCTTTACTTGTCTATCTGTTTGATAGTTTGTTTTTTGATGATGTTAGAAATATTTTGAAGTTGGTTATAGTGTTCTATGAAATTAAATTTATGTTTCAAATATTTAAAGTATTCTTTCACAAAATCAAAAGGTTTTCATTTCAAATTTCAAAACTTTACTGACACTAGTGCGGTTCCAAAACTTCTAAAATGACTCTAGCAGTTCAACCCTAATGATCAATTGGTTTAATCAAATATATGTAATGTTTATGACGTTTAATTACTATCTATTATTGTATTTGAATAGGTATAATACCTCCATACAAATTAAAAAGATTTGAATCTCAATATTAAAATTGAAACAATAACATTACAACAATGGATGTAAACACAGCAAACGTAGTCAATCAATTTGCTAATTTGTACTGCGGCATAGTCACAATTACCATTTCATTAAAAGAATCAACGCTCAAACACTACAAAATCGCACTCCGCTAAAAATGAAAACCACTAGAGGCTTACGCGTCGCGAGTCATTCAATAATTGCCGGAGTAACGCTTGTGCTAAATAAAAAAGTGCTCATCAAACTCCCTGAGCATCGTCACAGCTTCGTAATTGGCGCGAGGTGTCACTAATGACAGTCGCGAGTGCCGCTGCAAATTAATAATTATCGCGCATGGCAACACTGAGCGCGCGCCGCAATATGGCCGCCGCGCATTGTTAACGGAAACTCGTCATTTTAATTTTCGATTATCAATTTGTGGCGTATCACACAATTATAGTTTAATTGTTTAACTAACAAAGCTTCGCGATTTGGTTGTGATTTTTGTCGGGTGTCAATGGGTTACGTTATTTTTGTTTTGTAATGTCATATTTGTATTACATTCTTTGGAGTTAGCATTGAATTTGATTTCAATAACGTCGACTTAGTGTAAAATCAGGGTATTACTAAGTTTATAATTAATGAACATGTTGCGGACCTAATTGACAGCTAGTCCTCAACTTGTGTATATTATTTCAAGGTTTTGTAGAAAGGATGCGCGACTGAGATAATTGACTGTGTGTTGAAACAAGCTTTGAAGCGTCTAGACTTAATCTCGATAACTGCCCGTTTTAATATTCTGTCGAAAACTTATCTCGGGGTAGTTAGTCTTTATGGCACTTCTCCGTAATTGAGGTCCGAGAGATAATCAAACGATTCTCAAAATAGAATTCTCACTAAATATACGATCATGTTTTGTACCTACCTATATTTAAGTCCACGAATAAAGTTCCCTTCAGTAATAGAAAATCTATGGTAAGACAAAATGATCTATCGAAGAAGTTTCTTCCTCACATACTCAGCAATTATGTAGTTCTTAGACTTTTTAAACAAAAGACGTACAATTCAATGTAGAACAAAAGCTACCAACACACAGAATACCTATAGGTACCTGGCTCAAAATCTTAACGTGAAATCTAAGACGAAATAGCCGAGATTTCCAGAATATTCCATTTCTCCGTGTATGCATCGCAAGTCGGAATCTAGTGGCCGTGCGCCGTACGCCGTACGTCATAATGAAAGCCCAATATTAGGCGTGACAGTCTGGACACAAACAAGACCGCACACGTAAGAGGGAGCTATCATTTCTCCGGGGTGAAAGGGGGAGGGGGGATACCACCCCCTGGAGATATTGAAATCGAGAATTGTGCGAATATAGATATTGTAGATTGTTTAGTTCTGGTTTTAAGGATTTGTTTTCTAACGTTATTGGAGAGTATAGGTATATTTTAATTTATTTGTATTTTTTCTTTCCTGAATAATTATTGGGCTAAGTGTATTATTTAATTATGGTCTATTGTTGGTTACATAAAATGAAAGATTTTATCAAAACGATAATTCGTTTTAAATAAATACAGTTCTTAACTCTCAGTTTTTATATAACTTGATACTGAGGCAATATTTTACCCAAAATTAATACACCCTCTATACAGACGACTGACCTAAACACACAGTACATAAACACAAACAACCATAACAACATCAAAAATAATTCATCAGAAAACCTCCTTCAACGTCACCACTATCAGCATTTTAATACCTCACCGTCACACTTGAATAGGCCTAGTACATATCTGCGGGGCCTGTCCAGTGGGGGGCAGGGGGGGTGTGGGCCCGGGGCCGTAGGGAGGGCCCACTTCCTGCCGCTGTCTCCGTCTCATCAGGCCTATCTTGGCCGAGCTGGCCGCAAATTAAATAGTAACGTGCGCCCGACCGTTCGTGCGTGAGTACCCAGCCTTATCTGTTCACTTATGATATTGAAACTGTTCTAGATTAGTTTGTGGTGTTGGTTGTACATGATACTGGTATTTAGATGTTGACTGCATAAGTAATAGTACAAAAAGGATGTCTGACAAATTGGTAACCTTTCGTTTGTGGGACAACTTTTTTGTAGAGTCGATTAAGTTACCGATACTTTAACATAACAGAATAATTATTACAGTTAAAATACAATAACGTACATATAAAGTGCAATTAAAAGTGGTTTACAATTTACTTAAGTAGACTAAAAGCTTCAATTCACAGATTCAATTTCAAAGCGAAACAAATTTCTTAAACCACAAAATACATTCTTACATACCTATTGACCCCTCTATACATAACAATATATATTACAAACATATACATCAAACCATTGAAGCTAAACAAAACCAAATTCAACATTCATATCCACACATCAATCAAATAAACAAAATTAGACGTCACAGTATTATCTTAATGAAATTAATCCGATATAGAAAGTTAATCTCTATTTGCTATAACCTTTGACACTGCCAATTACATACATTGTCAGATCTTTAGAGAAATTACAAATGGTCATAATATGGCCAGTAACATCTTCATTTAAAATAGTAAAGAATGTAGCTGAATCATTGAACGTGAAACGGAACGTTTTTTGTATGGCATTATGTAACGGATTTAGAACGGAAAATGTAACAAATAGTTTGGCTTAGTGTAGGTACTAAACAATGACAGTTATTTTTATAAGTAACTTTGTGAAATCACAGTACAATAATAAATTTAGTTAAAGTAAATAGAGTGGTTGTAATTGTAGAGTTGGACTTAGGCCATGCCCAATTGTGGACAACGATGGACTGTTGATGATGATATAGGAGTGGTTTGGCACAATTCGATCAATATGTGATTTATCAATATTGTAAAAGAATAAAACAACTTCATCTTAAAGATCTATATAGCATTTCGAAAAAAATGTTGGACTTTCCAAAAATACAAAATCTGATTACAATTTTGTGCCGTAAACCCAATTTTACATTTGCTGATTTTTCTCGAACAATATAATACCTATACATAGAACTGGTAATCAAATATTGTCTAAGGCTGGTTTTTAACATCTTGTAGAATAATAAAACCTACATAAATTCACAGGGTTATTTGGAAATCAGTCAATATCCCTTCAAAACACATTTTACAGTGTACCTATTACTGAAGAATTGCAGATTTGGTGTTCCATGGTTTCCTAATAACTCTGTAATAGACTAGATTTACATTTAAGAGCATCTTAAAGATAAGTAGCATATTAGTATTTAGTGGTAAAACAAGAAATTAATAGATGATTAATTTCTTGTTGAGTATAACAGAGTGAGAATACTTTTATCTGCATGATAATTACTCTATATTTGTAGCTACAACATAGTTTACATATGATTATTACAATAAAACTTAGCCTCGGCAACTTTAGTGGGTATAAACAATGTATTATTTTCTTTTTACTTTAAATAATCTAAAAACAGTTTTAAGGCTTATTTCTAAGTTGAACTATATCAAAACACACCAGTTGAAGTAATAACGTAAATACATAGACTAATTAGCTATTTACCAAAGAGATTACTTGAAATCATACCCCAATAGGTTCATTAAATCATAAAAATACATATAAGTAAGTAAATATATAAATTCAATAAAGATTTTGTTTGTAAACTCTGTAACATCAACAAAACAAGTTAATTAGTAATAAAACTGTATAAATTAGGTTTATTTTCTTATAAGAACGTCTTATTAGATGTTGCCGTTAAATCACCGTCGGCAAACTACAGAGGTTATTGAATAAGAGTATTTATATACGATATTATTAGGCTTTTACAAGAATACATAATTTCGAAGGAATTTAGGTGTTTACATGATATTACAGAGTTCATAAATATCTTAACATATACCTGAACACATGGATTGTCCTATACATACACAGATTTATAGCGAAACACAGTACTGTCACCAGGGCTCGGCACACCTACACAGCCACACATAGGTGTGTACCCCAGTCAGCTGACTGGCGTCACTCGGGATCTCACTCGGCCGCTCCGCGGGCTCTCTTGCGCGCGCACAGCACAGCACGATGACACACACAGCAAACGAAATTTCCGCGAGGAAAACGCACGTTTTCCGCGACTGAACGTGCGAGCGACGCGCTCCCAATGCCCAGACTAAACGCGAGCCGTGAAAAAGCACCGCCACAACGCCGACCGACAATGGAAAGCGGTAAAGAATCATAATAATAACAATGACAACAATGTGAGATGCTATAATAAAGAGCCGCGGCATTGTGCTACGCTCGGCGTTCGTTCGAAGGGTCGCGGGAGATCGATACTCGGCGGATTGTCTACGGATGGCGTGCGTGAGCCTTTGTCGGCCGCGGCGCCCTCCGCTCGGCCATTCATCGGCGTCGCCAACGCTAATCAACTGCGATTCTATCGAACACTTCCAGTCTCCAAATTCGAAGCTCTTTTACCGGCACCTGCGGCGACTAACAATTCCTAGCACGTTTGAATCTTAAATGAGACGTACACGTGTACTGCTCACTCAACAATCACATTCTAAGAACGAAAGCTAATTCGAAAAAGACCGCGAATTGTGAGCAAGTTAATAATGGACGTGCAAATTGAATGTCGATACAGTTTAGAACTTAAGTATTGTTGCATTCGATCTGAGAAAATTGTATGCAAAAGTTGAATGCCAAGTCCAAACATCCGGGAAGTTTGAGCAAGAAACATAATAGTTTTCTTCTACACCTCGAGCAAAAAACAAATGAGTAATCGGCAAAATTTCGCCAGTCGAAGGTGTGAAGTGACGACGGCGGCATCGTCGATAAAACATCCCAAGTTTAATGTAATAATCCGTCGATCGCCGTTATCATTAGTTCGATCGCGCACACCTCCCGCAGGCGCGCAGATTGCCTTCCAACACACTCTTATTGTGGATATTACTTATTAAAAACTGGTGTATAGGAATCGTGTTCAAATTATCGATAGCTCGTGTTTTCTACGTTGTTTATAATTGGATAATTTCGACTTTTACTGTTAGTCGTTTTGTAGTTTATAGTATTATGTTCGCCGACACTAGTATGATAAAATAATGATAGGGGATTAAGTTTTTTTTTGCGTCAATCTACTAACTATTAATTTCGCAATGCATTAAACTTGAGATCTAATGAGGTTTAATTAGATATAAACAAACATTTTAAAAATGTATTTTATTGATTTGTAAACCTAATCCATACAGTGCTAATGGCGGCTTGGTTTAATTGGTCGGCGCGGGCGGCGCGGGCGCGGCAAAGAGCCCCCCGCGGCGCGCGTCGATCACCGACGTCCGATGCGTGCGCGCACTGCAATTAAACTTCCTATCGCTACATCGGACTAATCCAATTATGTAACCATCTAACCCCATCGCATTTGTCTTTAATCGATAATTGACTGATTCTGATTATGACCAAATGTATCTGTGGTGCTTAATGTTCCACATTGCAACCTTTGGTTTTTTTTTAGTTGATTACTTTTAATTTATGCAATACAAGTAGACATTCGTCTCTAATATTTATCATGGATGAGTGCATGTCGTCTGCAGCCTTCGATGTTTTTTCTTAATTTATTTTACACAGAAGCTGTGATGAGCAATAAATTTTAGACTATAAACCTAATCTTATAGACCTAGACTATAAACTTAGCCACCGCAGCGATGCGAATGAGCCAATAACTTTAATTGACTTTGTATACTCGGAGCATATTAGTCAAATGTTGTCGTTTCAACATTAAATGTCAGTGCAGTATCAAGCAATAGTGCGTCAAACACATGTAATGGTAACTTGATTGATGATTAAAATGACGCAACAGGGATTGTCTGGTAATAGCGACGTCCACTCGATATTCACCAAACTACGATACTATTGCAGCAACAAAAGGTACAACGCCAACATAAAAGTGTTAATGACAAGACTCTCTAAAATTTGAAATTATAACCGTTAATTTTAAGCCGCCATTTTTAATTAAACGCGATGACTAAGTGCGAGTATCCATCACAGTCGGCACTCGATGCCGATCTATTATTAATTATTATTTTGATCGATCACGCTCTGTGTTATTTTATTAGGACCCGATGTTAAGTTTTTCTTAGCGTTATTAATTACACAAACGATGTTCTTGAGGAATCTTATTTATTTTCGGCCAGGTGTCCCTAGTTTTGTTTTAATATGCCGCATAGCACAGCGGCATCGACGTCAGCCGCTATGCCAACGAAGGTATAAGTAATATCCTTCAAAGAAATACCTATTGATAAAAATACGAACATATATTCGGGGAACAAAATCTCGGGAGCACTTCAGGTAATTTTTTCTCGAATTACCAAAATACGAGATTGCGATATTTCTGCCGAAATTAGAGGTGAGTTTATCCCTCAACGAGTAATTCGTTCCCGGCCCGTAAAGGAACATTATCCTTACGGCTCAACGACTTTTCGCAGAAATCAATAATCCCAGTCTTTTTTTAAGTATATTCTAGCAGAAACAAATATATTTCTTGGTTCGTTCAAAGCTGGAGTCAAAGAGGCCGCGGATTAGCTAACTATTTTTTGTGTGTGTAAAATTTGAAACGTTTCTCGATTAACGAGAGATTTGGCGCGTCCCAATATTTTGGGAGTTTCGCCGAACAATGGGCTTCCGGGGACTGGAGCTCTTAGAGTATTGCGTGGATGGGATAAGCAGAGATCAATCTACAGATCAAGTTTTTCACAGAATTATCCCTGTTCCGTTTTTATCTTATGCAAAATCCCGAGCCATTGAGGATTGGGTTTATTGAGGCCCTTGTTTTAGAGATAAGTCCTAAGAGTCAGATAGCACTTGGGTGAGCTGTTTAGTGTTCCAAAACAAGGTGTTTAAGTAAAATGACGAGTGGTTTGGGTCCTACAAGAAAGCTTTCGAGATATTAAACAAACTTAAAGATTTAAACATCAGCAGATATTTCCATGAACTTAGAGAAAATTGTACTTTGAAGATTCAAGTAGTAGTAGTGTTATATCAATCTTGATTGATGGACAATTTAGGTTAATTCCTTTACCTCTAAATTGAAAACCTATCTACCCTGAACCAGCTAAAAACCTAACACCATTAGCGAATGCAATCAAAATACCGTAGCGGAAGGAATACTGACTATCCTGTAACACCCACGTGAGGTCAGCACATTTGGCGGCGCGATCGCGGCTTGATACCGCCGACATATCGATCCCATCGGGATGACGCTGCGATATCGTTAATTCCAAGTCCATGAACTGTCCGGCTAAGAAAGGGAATGCTATAGGTATCACGTGACGTTATTTGCTTTACTTTTTGTTTTTTGGATTCTTTAGGTGTGATATCATCTTTGAAATAGAAAGTTGAGTGAGCTTTAATTGTGAAATGAGTTCTGTCGTCTGTAATAAATAAATAAACTTTTTCTTAAAATGTAATACTACTGTCACTTGTTAAGATGGACCGACTGATAGTTGATTTAAGCTTTTACAATAAAATGATTTCCTTTCTTTTACAAACGACAACATACACATAAGTTTAAATAAATTATAACCTTTTTAATTGATTTTACTAAAAACCTACATGGTAAATTGGTAAGGTTATGCAGAACCAGCTAAACTTTTCCAGACACCTGTAAAGACATTTTTCATATCATCAGAATCCCATATAAACACTTTGTACAGTTCACCACATAAGTCGTAACACAACGTCTTTATCTCGAATTCCTTAAGGTCGATATTTCCATGTCAATTAATAAATTTGCGGTTGACTGTATGATATGTATGAGGATGAGTAGTGCTCGTACTTTTGAATTTGACCTTGGGGTCACGCATGCCAATTGTTTGAATAATTTTGACGAGACCCGTATGGTACCGAAATTACTAGGTAGTATTAATGATTTACTGTTACTGTTCCTATTATGTGTTTAAGATAATTGTGTCGGTAGAAATTTAATAGAGATGATAGTGTGAAATGTGGATTATGACATAGTAAAAGTGGACCAATTATTGAGTATTTTGATTGAAAGTAAACAAGTTTCAGGTATTTTATTTACTTTTAGCTATTATTGAAACTAAAGAATAGAAACTGAGGAATTGTATAAACATGAAACTGAAGTAAATGCTCAAATAAAAGTTCCGAACTTTATGTGTGTTCTTACTAGTATTTTAAATGCGAAAGTTTAAAAATATGGGTGGATAATTAGGAGGTTTGTTACCTACTCTTTCTCTGCCAATTATGATGGCATTTGGTATGGATTTAGTTGACACACTGGAGTTGGCTATATTTTCCATACATTGGCTACATTTTAAACGACAACAGTCCCAACCAAGCAATTTAAAACAAAAGACAATCACACATGGATTGACGTCACGGCTAGTACGTCATCAACTTCAGTCCGGTATCGTCATCAATTGATTCATGTTGCCGATCGTAAGGAATGCCAAGTATTTGTACGATGCTATCTCTGCTACCTGCTAAAGTTTCGGGGGTTTCTATTCTGCCCATCAATTTTAACGTAATTTATTGCGAAGCGTGAGAAGTAGGTTTTTTAAAGTTGTGTGTAATTAGAGTATTTTTGTTTCGTGGAAAAATGTATTTAGAATTCATATGTATGAATGGGTACTTGAGTCGGTAAATGTTTGTTGTTAGAAGTTTGATATACAACGTTGATAAAAGCGAGAGGCATTAAATGAAACCACATATTCTGTATATCATTACAAGGCTACACAACAAAAATCAAATCAATGTAAGCAATATTTTTATAATAACTTTCGTGAGGATGATTCATACTTAAAACG
Organism: Chrysodeixis includens; assembly: GCA_941860345.1. Taxonomy (NCBI): domain Eukaryota; kingdom Metazoa; phylum Arthropoda; class Insecta; order Lepidoptera; family Noctuidae; genus Chrysodeixis; species Chrysodeixis includens. The sequence goes on from OW796092.1 coordinate 9,713,522, forward strand.
TTATAACGGTTTACTCACGCGTATTTATGGGGATAGCCCGACTAGTTTCGGACCCAACCGGAGCCAACTAGATAACTATGCCTATAAAACTTAGTCACCTAATCAGGAAGATACAGCATGTTCAAACGAAAAAAAAACTAAAAAAATATCCTGTGACTAAACTATTGCTTACATTGATTTGATTTTTGTTGTATAGCCTTATAATGATATACAGAATATGTGGTTTCATTTAATGCCTCTCGCTTTTATCAACGTTGTATAATTAATTACTTGATTTGATATTCTTGTAAATAAACTTGTGGATAGCAAACTTTGAAGTTTTTTGTTAATAATTAAGCTTTTGAATCATTTAATTTTGCAAAAGTATTTCTGCATCAAGAAGTAACGCTCTTTTCGTTTTTCAATGAAGTTTTGTTGTTTGTCATAATTTTATTTATAAAGTAAATTAAAAATCCCTAATCATTTGGCCAATGTTGTATATGGCCAATAAATATGGCGGCTTCGTTTACAATCTTTAACTTAGACATTAGCCATTGGGAACATTAGGAATAGGTGTTTGAGGCCCTAATTTTATGAAACCTGTGTATACTTATTCCTCGTAAAATTATATTCAGCACGTTATATTTGACGTTTACTGTCATAATAATTAATAATGCCACGTGAAAATTCATAGCTTCAGGGAATTAATTTATAAATTGAATACGTTTTAGTTTCTTGGAATTTGTTTCAATCGCTAATATGATATTACACTATTATGATCCTTGATGATTATTAAATTATTTATAGCTAAATATAGTTTGGATTTCAGGTAGATTCTGGTAGATAAATGTATAATTGGATTTTTATACTAAATTGTTTTATTAGTTTACTGGTCGAGACATTTTTAATTCACTTTTGTTATAATTAAGTAATATTGCAATACGTAAATAAATATCGTGTTTTTTCGTATTTGTCTCATATTAATTTCGATATTATTCATTTTTATATTAATGCTGTAACTACGGTGTAAATAAAGAGTATTCTATTCTATTATAATGTTTACCATCATAACAAGTCCATATTATTATCAGTAGTAGTAGTTACATCTCTCACCACCAATGTAATTACCGCGGCATACATAAGCACTTAATACTTAACATTTTAGGCGAATATCCATTACCAGGTACCCTTCTAAATCAATGTGACAGGTAAGCAAATAGAACAAAACTCACTCTTCTAGGAATCCAGAAAGTCCTTTAGCCATAAATCACTTCGCTCCTGACAAATGGATTCTACGGCGTTTTTTTTCTTGCCACTCATTTATTAATAGGGCAGGGAATGTTTCGGAAAACCAATAAAATGTGCCCCGTCATATACCTGTCCATCCAGACAGCGTGGCTTTGTTCCATCGCCAGAGCTTTTTTCGACGGCGAGTCGAATGTGAAAGACAGAGTCACGGATACTCCGTAATTGTACTTACTTATAGTAATAAAGTTATTAAAACTAACTTTCGGGTTTATTACCGTCATTATACCACCGGTTTAATAGACGTTCATTAAATTGTCGAATGATTTGTTAAGAACCTTACTCTCCTTTCGGCCGTTAGTGGGTTTTAATTTGATACTTATTGAAGTTAATTTTAATATCTGGGTCGATGCTGTGCCAGAATGTTAATACTCAACTTAATTGCATGCCGACGCTTACACCAGCTCATATTCCCACCTGCAACTTATCAATGAATCCATAACTCTAAACCGATGTCACGGAATTCTTTTGTTCGCACACTTCCAATCGATTTCGTATTTTAATTGCTACCCACTACAGTTTAAAATCATTCGAATAATTTTGAAAGGCATTGCGTCCAAATTCGCGACTAACCTATTTTTGTGAATGGACATATATTTTTTGTGTTGCCGCCTCGTACACAAAGGGCTTCTTCGAGCTATTTTGCGCGTGTGAAAGAGCTCCCATTCTCTCCGCCCTCAAGGATTCGAGCAAAAATAATTGTCATTTCCTGCGGCGAAAGACATAAAGGTGTGTATAATATTGTTATGAATTGCATACGACATGTCGCGGTGGATGTCGTGATTTTCCAATGGTCATACTTTCACGATGATTGTGTCTTTAATAGAGATAATGACTGCTGGAGGTGATGCGCGGCTGTATCTGTGTGTGTGGTGTCGTGACCGTAACTCGTATGAAACAAAAACAATATTCATGTCATTGATAAGTGTTTTTATTTGGCAATAGCATTGTATTGTGGTTTGAAAGTAAATTAAATTGCAATGAAAATCATTCAGACACTCGTCAAAGTTTAGCCTATGTCAAGGTATTTGAAACTCCATTAGTATGAATGTCGAGATATATCGGTTGCATGGCTTGTGTAATATTATTATTGAGATTCACGTACAGCCTGCATAGTAAAATATACCGAAAGGAAAGAGTCTCCTCCAAAATTCCAGCATATCTGTTACAACTATTTTAATAGATATATTTTATGTACTGACAACTGAACTTTTAAAACAACATAGGCGAAATGACCTTAATTCCTATGTTGTATATTCTCTTAAAACAAAAGAAAACCTAGTACTCCTATGATAAAACAAATCGATACAAAACTCGACAAATCGACGCTGTAATCAATACCCCAATAATAACCGATGTCGCTGTCAAACTATGAAATAGAGTACGCGTGCGAGTAATCACGAAGCAAATGACAACTTTTGGGTCAGACTTCCCTCGGCAAACCGTAAGAAAACATCGTCCAGGGAAAATGGAGCTCTATTTATAATAGTAATAAAAGGTTTTCAGGTGTGAAGTTATGTTGGCGAGTTGCCAAGACGCGGAGGGTAGGTTAGGTCACAGCGCTAATGGGTGCCTCTGACAGGTAACGCGAGACGTTAGACAAAGTGCATCGCAGATGACGTTCACAAAGCGTGTTCGATGGAGGTTAATGATATCTCCGTGTGTTAGTGTGTGTGTTGCCAAAGTTTTCCTTAATTGACTTCGGCCGGGAGTTTGCGATCGTTGAGTGCGTGGTGTGGTGTGATTGTGTTTCGTTTTTGTAATGTAGGAAATGAGTGCTACTTATTGAGATAATTTAATTTTTTTGGGAATTATTAATGTATTTTGTAACTTGTGAACGAACTTATTTAATACGAGAAATATTTATGTGAAATCACGATAAAACTTATTAGGACTCGCATTGCAAAACCATTTTTAGCACGCCTTTACATGTTATTAATTACATCTTTTACCTTTCCAGTCAAACACAAACATACTGTAAAAAAAAACATTTATAGTAGGTAAGTACTAACATTAATGAACAAAAGGACACAGGAATTACAAGTAGTATCGATAACATCTCCACAACAATACCAAGCAGAGCACTAATAGAGCATAAAATATTCCAATAAAAGAAAGCCGATAAAGTCCAACAAAGGATTGTAAACAAATCTGACCGGCGATCAGTGCTGCTCCGATTTTTTCCTCCGACGTTTGCCCGCAGGACACCTGTGTAAGCCTTTCAACGTACATAATATGCCCTTAATTCCATTGATAAGGCATGACAACTAACGCTTTGTGGTCCTTCGAGCCCTTTTCCACCTCATTAAGGTTATCCCTTTGTCTTTTGATACGAGATGACACACGATGAAGTTTTTTTCGAACATGTGGGAGTGTTGTGAATGTAACATGATTTAGTGTCGCGTTTTGTTTTGAACGATTTATTGTAAAAGGTGTCAAGATACAAGGATTAGTGGTTTTGATAAAAAGTCGTTGTGCTGTGAACGAGAGTCGATTTCTTTGAATGTTGAAAATAGTTTTTATTGAAATTAACCGAGCGGAAAATTACTTGTCTCATGTCAGAAGCTCAGATGTAAGAGTTACAAATAAACTTATTTATCTTCTTTTTACCTCATTCCCGAAATCCAAAAATCACAAACTGTAAAAGTACAAAAAAAAATTAACCAGCACACTTTTCAAATATGAATTAACACTAAAACTGTAAACTTTTCCGATAAACGCCAGATTCCCTACACAATATGAAAATTCAACCCCTGCTAATGAATTTTCATTTGATTGTCAATTTCATTGAAAAGTGAAACACCCTCGCGGTTCGTCGAGTTCTTGCGCACATTATTAGTAATTCGATATGCTCCCCGCTGCAATATTTTCACATATTGAGAAAACAAATCATATTTGCACTGATTATTGTATTGTTATACCCTGCTAGGGGATGCTGGTTTGATTGTTACTTCGAAGTAATAGTTTGAGTATCATTAGTGAAACGAAAACTGTTATGATTATAATACTTGTACTTTTTTTTTCCAAAATTGGATTTAAAGAAGATTAAAAAGAATAAGCATCATCATCATGTCATCCATTTGTCAACCACTGCTGGGTATAGACCTCCAAAGGTTTCCAGAAAGTCCGAACTAAAAGGAGATCTTGTTTGTAATTACTTAAATATTAGTGATGTTCTATTACTTTCAACGAATTTTTTTCTGGAAATATTGTTTAAAAGAATACGTTTAGTATTTTCTTTTGTTTTCTGAACACTGTTATAGTATTAATGCTTCGGTACCGCCAACGATTTCAAATCTAACAAGGACTTTTTCGCACAGCTTTGAAGACATCTAAACTCAGAGATGCGAAGCAATTACATTTAGACTGGAGCGAAGTTGATGCAGCCAGCCAAATGAAGACTTATTTTTGTGAGGATCAAAGCGATCGCGGCGGCACGTCACTGACGTCACTTCCGGCAAGATGGCGGCGGCGGCGCGATTGTTTGATGTGCGAGTAATGAAGTGTGCCACCTCTCCCCGCTTCCTGGCTGTCGGGGTGTCAAGATACGGGCAATGACAACTCCTGTTTGCATATTAGAAGATACTTTTGCTACGTTTTCATGTGTTCTTCAAACGAGTTAAATAAAACGCTTGTACGGTTGGAAGGACCAGCGATTCTTGGCTCCTAAATGTTCAAGGTAATAAATAACATAGGTTATATATCTTCTTGCCAATCTTTTACATTGACCTTTAGCGTATCAAGTTCAACAACAAAACAAAAGAATGTCTACACTAAAGTAAAATATTCTCATCGATATCACTGAAAAAAAATATCACAAACAACAAAAACAAAACACTGCAAAAGAACGTAATATTTTAAATCTATCCTGTAACTAGACATACGATACATATTAATTAACAGCTCGCAATCAGTCGGGCTGTACCGACCTTTATTATTTAGTAGCGCTGTCATCAACGCAAAACGGATTTAAATTCAATTTCATATCGGGACTCGCATATTGAGTTGTTATATAGAGAATAATCGCGTTACCCAGTCCACTAGTGAGGATTACGTGCTTTTTAATAAAGTCGTGCCGGCAGGGGGCGACACCGGGGACATTTTTATACAAAGAGGATTACTTCGGCCACGTTTATCTGAACCTTACAGGGAGACTTAGCCTTCTAAGTACTTTCAGTGAATGCACACCCGTTTTACGACGTTCTACACCTACCTTTTTGATATTTTGTGTTTTGAAAAGAAGCTAGAGTGTTAGGTATTTTGTTAAAATGTTTCGGTGTTGGCTTTGAAAAGTGGTGGTTTTTAGTTGTAGTATTATGTCTAACATAGTTTAAAACATTACATTTCCGGGTTGCGAAATTTTAAATGATTGAAAGTTTGTTGCTGCAAGTCATAATAACAACTATCAGTTATAAGATTGCATTTAAAAGCAAGGTTATTTTATCGACCAGTTTCTTAAACCACTTAAAATAGACTATCAAAAACCATTGACCGCTAATAAAGATCACAATCACTCAACGACTCAAGATCCTGCGAATTATATTATCGACGGAACATGACTCAAGTCCGTCGATCCCAAGAAATCACTTACCACGAGATTAGCCTCAATACATCGTAACGAAACAACGTCGCCTGCGCAGTACTTGAATTGAATAACAACGTATAACGACACCAACAATGGGCGCTGCTCGGCCGCGTCCGACACTCCAATTATCTCGTTGTGTGTGCATTACGCGTGCTGGGAACTAACCTTAATGTTCCGGGGTACGGGGTGCGCGAATACTGACCTTAAAGTTGCGAACGCCGAAGATCACTGCATCCGTTGTATCATTGTAGGGTATTGCCGCGTGGGATAGCATCGCCTTTGAATGTCACTCACGTTTGATTAAGACTGTTGTTGCTAATCTGGTGTCATCCGTATGTATTTGTATTGTATTGTTAGTAGGTGTTTTTGCTGGACCTTCAAGATTGACTCTTCACTTACTAGGTACTCTACATTAAAAAGGTAGAGATGACGCAAAGTATGAGTTGGTAATAAAAAGGGGTTTTTAAAACAGCGATAAACGATAAACGCTCGAGTAACGAGCACTTGTTTACACATCTATTAACGAAATTGCAGGGAAAGACAAAAATGTAAACAATAAATAAACCCGGGACGGTCCCATATGAATATCAATTTGTTTGCCTCCGCGACAACGTCATTAAATTAGCGGCCAAATTGAATCACAACTGCGACAACCTTGCCGGTGCTACGTCCCGCGAAACTTTTCCTCCTATTAATTTACAAAGCATCTCCTTTCACTCAGACCAAACGAATATAACCCTTCTCAACATCCATTCAAGACTTAACTTCCCTCGCTCCGAGCCTAAGTTTGTTCATTATTTTTACATGTCATTGTGCAAGTGACGTGACTGTACACGATTCGAAATGAGACTCTATATCATGGAATTAAGTTCGCTATTCCTTTTAATGCGTTACGAGGGTGTATCTGGTGAAATTATGATGCAGTCTTTATTCGTGAGCCGTCGGGAGCGGTTGCAGTAATCACCGCGTATCTCCATCCAGGGGTGAGCTGTGAATAGAGCCCTAATGAACTGGATTTAGGAGTTTTTGTGCCGGCGACTCGTCAGCTCAGAGGTGCAGCCGAGCAATTATGACGGACTAAACAAACGTGGCTCCAGCTCGTACACGGCCTTTCAATTACTGACTTGCAAGCGAACTGCTTACTATCGACCACTTCTTCGGGTAATTGCTTTTACATGTACGCCGGGTCATAGTGTGAGTTTTCAAGCTTTAACTCGTCGGGCGGTCAGTGATCGATCTGAGGGAGTCTGTTTAGATTGATGGGCTATTCTCTAAGCCGTACCTATAGCCCGCCATTACCGTGGCGGTGAGTGCCGACCTTCCCGAACATCCAATCGTTCTTAATCTTCTTAGTGCGGAGCGGGCGGAATTATTTGGAATCTAAGCACCTAATATGCTTAGATAATAAAAGGTTTCGCAATTGTTGGAGGCTTTGTTGCTCGTCCAATGTTCCTCTCGGTAACAACGTTTTATGGATGTATTATTTGGACCCAATTACGTTTTTGATCGTATTATAAAAATAATAGAAGCAATTCCAGTCGCTACTGATATTTATTTCCTTAATAGTAAATTACGACAAAAAGCCAACAAGATGTTGAACATCTTTTTCAATTTAGTTTTGAATCCGTTTAAAAGAACAAACAATTATAATTGATAGAGAAGGCCGGGATGCAGTATAAACCTTTTAATGTTTATAACACATCGTTATTCTGCCTTAACAAATACTTGAATAATGCATAACAACCTAGCAGAAAAACAAAGGAATCATTCACAGAGGGTGTCACTTCCAACAGATTTTAATTGCCCTTTATCTTCCAAGCTTATTTCTGCAACACACTGCAGAGTACCTAGATACATATAGCAAAGCCAGGTAGCAATAGCAAAGCCAGGACTCCTATTTAAACTAACAACATAAATTGTCAAACTTGTAAAAGGAACATCACGGCAAACTTTAAAACTAACGAACACAGTTACAGATTTACTATACCTAGCGCGGCTATTATCTACACATATCTAAAACATATGCATAGTTACCTACGTTCACTAACTAAACTTCGCAGCACTAAAAGAACTGAACGACCAGCGAAAACAAAAGAACTTCAAACTTAAAGTTCAACGCCATTATGTTGATTTTCGTCTGGCAGGCACAAATGCGGCTGTAAAAGATGAGACTGTTCTTATTTATTTACGACGGTGCGGCGAGCGAAGTGGAGCGAAGATGATATGAATGATAAATGACCCTCTGAACGCCCCGCGCACCCCCCCCCCCTCGCCTCCCCTCACACGTGAACACACGACGAGGTGTGCTCTCTGGATGCCTACTTAAGTCTGAGCCGTGAATGCCGAGAAGTGATAACCGTTTGAATGGCGAAAGAACTCGTGACGAATATTGATATCGTAAATGTGTTATGTTAATAATGCTGTCAGGAGCACGTTAAAGGCTCTGAAATTCGTAAGCGACTTGACGGTGAGGCCAAAAACTCGATTATGATTCACTTAGAACCCACAAGGGTAATGACGATGAACGTAGGACATATTCATATGATTCTCAACAGCTGCTTGCTATTTTAAAGGCAATCGACAAGAATATGTATTAGAAACATAAAAGAACACTAACTGCATTAATCTCGGCTCTAATGCATTCAATAAAGAAAGAGCAACTTTAGTAGAGTCGTCTAAGAAGCGATAACCGTCTCAGTTTATAGAGCTAGTGTAGCTCGCGGCGTCTTATGTAAATAAACTGAAGTAAATACCGGTCGAGCGGCCGCATCAATCTCAGCGTCTAGCCGGAGTCATCGGAGCTAAACGGATTTTTTCAAGCCAATAGCCGCGCATCAACACGCGTGACGCGCACCGCGATTGGCCGACACTTTTTGTTCCATTTTCGAATCCTTTGTTTTTATTGGTTGACACTTAGCTAAGACAAAGGGGCGAGTGTATGTGTGTGTGGTTGGGCTGTATGCGTCGTTGTTTGGATGTGTGCGTTAAGGAACGGGGCTTCCTGCATGTAACGGAGGTAAGGCGTGGGACGACTCATGTGGGTATTACGTGCTTGGGCTTCTGATTTTGATGTAGGTACGGCCCTTCGTCCTATGTGAACTCGAGTGGACTGTTTATTTTTAGTGTAAGCTATATACATACAATGTTACGTAGATTGTAGCCGGCCATTTGCTTTTGTTAGAATACATTTTAATAAATTCCGATTCGCATTGTAAGTGAAATTCCTTTCTACATGCAACTGTTTGAAAACAAAATATACTAAAACTTGAAACGTCACGTTTTTTATCATTATCATCGTCAGACCCAAGGTTCCATAACTCATTTTCCCAAAATCTGAACCATTTAAAATATCAGATGTATCGGCCATCAATCCAGAAGTCACAAGAAGCTGAAAATAATTCAAGTTCACCTCCAGACAGGGTGGTATGATTAATGACGGGGATTATTCAATTAAAGACTCGGCAGGTGACGGAAGGGGGGTGAAGGGGGTGAAGCCAGGGGGGGGGGTGGCTTTATCTTCAGTGGCTACTCGAGGGGATGAATTTGAACGGCAACATGCTTTGTTGATAGGTTTTCTAATAGCTTGATAATTTTGAGTGGAGTTTTAAATTCCGTTTTAAAGTTTTGATAGAATTTTTGAAGGATTTAAGTGTAAGTATGCGCTTTCGCCTTTTCAAGTAAATTAAAATGAGAATTTTGGATTTTTTTTTATCGGGAATTCTTGCCTATCTCTTGTGGATGTCCTTCCTTGTTTTTTGTTAGTATGTGGATATTAGATTGGACCAAGGAGTGAAATATGATTTATTTTAGTCATTCTTCCTTTCGAATAAAGGATGTGTAGAACTTTACCTTCTTATATGTAATGAATGTTCATCATATTTAAGCAGACCGATGTGTGACTACTGACTCGCTGTTAATTCTTAACGGAAAATACAGATGGCGTTACTAGTTGTAACTTTCTTACACCATCATTTTAGCTTCTAAAGTTTGTTATGGATGTAATACCATATTCATAAAATTAAATTGTAATGACATGTCGAATTGTGATTAAATAAAACGAAAATATAATTTTCCTGAAATGTTACTCTTAGAATAGAATAGATAAATAATACATTTTAGTCTGTTGTCAGGTATACTACAGTAAATTTGGGTTATAATTTAATAACTAATCAGACTTTACCTTATGCAGTAGGAATGCATATCTTGCTCTACTTTTACCTAAGTGGCTAGAGCAGATATAAATTCTGTTAATTAATCACACAGCTTTTTAATTACACAGTTGCCTTCAGGTCATATTCTCTCCATACAAAATGCCCAGTATGTGGAAGGTACGTCGTAGGCATGAATGTGCAGCGATGGCCCTCGAAGGGTTCAAGTGGTCGCCGAGCACCATCCAGGCGAGTGCGACGTGTCAATGTCGATGCTCGGTCGATGCAAGGTTACTTACTGCCTTATGGAAGTTGAGGGATTGGAGTTTTTGCAGCAGAACTGGAGGAAAAGGGAAAATGAGTAAGAAAATTTGTAGAGAATTGGAATGATAATGGTAACGTGGTTTTGGAAAATTGTACGGTAAAATCTGAGGAGTATTGCAAAAAATAGGTACATTATTTACTTACGATTGGATAGTCGCTGGGTACGCGGGCATTAATAATGTTTATGAATAATAAAAATCAAACAAAAAAATGTAGTGTCAGAAATCAGTTAAAACTTTCATGCATATAATTTCGAACCATAATAATTATGGCAAGAAACTTTTCCACTTTAGAGCTTTTAACCAGTAGCCACAGGGCCACTAAAATTTCCCACCACGATTAAACAAAAAAAATATATAAACCGAGTAAATGTTTGTAACGAAAACTATTCTAACTTTTCATCTGTTCCTGGATAAGCGAAAATGATCTACTTGAGCTTTTTCATCCAAAACTCAGTTACTCTATGCAGCCATACAAATTTGAAGCCAGTAACAGTTTCAAAATTTGACGTGAGTTCAAATTACCGGTATTTTAACCTAGTTTTAAATTGGTCACACATTTATTGGCCCTTGTCCGTCCTTCAACATTCCGCAAAACCTGGTTTATTTCAAAACAACTTTAAATTATGCGGTTGAAATTACAGGTGGATCAAACGCGGTTTCCAAATACGTTTGAATTAATACTCCTACTAAATATAAATTTAGCGAAAAGTTGCATGTGAATAATTTTCAGTATTTTGGTACTTTATATTAGGTTAAATAACCATGAATACAAGTTTGGAATTGTCATGTAGCTGGGAGACCCCTTTTCAAGTAGAGAAGTAACTAGAATTGTTCAACATGCTCGCTCTCTAGCAAATCCAACTTTTTTTTTTTTTTTGGGAATTCAGGTTTCATAAATTTTCCTGTGATGATTTAGGACCCTGTATATTATAATTTGTTTATTGCACGGATCAAGCACAAGCATCGCTTTATGAAAAAAAATCTTCCCATTACGTATTACAATCTCTTCAAATACCTAAGTTTCCAATTCCAAACACGCACACACGCACAAACCACAAAACCAAATCCACAGCTAATTAATAGAACATAAAATAATTAATCAATAACCACACTTACAGTAGTAATGATTGCCCCCGGCTCTCGCTAGGGGAGGCTAGGGTTACGTTGATAATTAATGATTTTTGTACAAAGTGGCCGGCCGGGAACTGGGACAGCTCCGGTTTCAGGTCGATAAGACAATTCTACATGCTACGGAAACGGCAGCAACAATTTATGTAAATATTTAACTAGCGAAGGAAGTTGTAAATTTTGTGGCCTGATTTTTATTGCGTGGAGTATGAGTAGTGTGGGTATCTTATTTTGTGCGATTGCTAGGAACTTTTAAGATAGTTTTTTGTTTTACTTCTGATTAGTTCTGATGTTGTGCGTAATAATGTTTAACGTGAAGTGAAAATTATCTGTGATACTTCTTTTGTCTTGTGTCACAAAATAACATCAGTTAGGTTACTCTTGCTATTATAACTTTTTATTTTTAGTAATGGTTGAAAGTTGACGCAGCATTTACAATACCTGCCTACTGCGTGGGTATAAATGTCTAGGTTATTTTAAAATACGAATAAATAAAAACTATATTCCAAACACGTTTTCAATAAAATAAATCTAGTCACGCAATATATTTTAGACCAATCAATTCGTATAAAATTCAGGCACGAGTTCTCAAAATTCACGCTGCGTAATCAAAACAAAACGAATACAGATTTGTGCATACGTATTATACTGTAACAAAGCACAAAATACGCGCCGAAAAATCATTCCTACCAAAAAGGTTTAACAGAAAATCGTTAGAGTTAAAAAAAATGTTTTTCTCGCAAACAAAACGTCCATTAAACGAACTCTCAACCCCATCCCTTCCGCGGTATTATAATAAATGGCGCAATAATGGCACAATATAATATTAACACAAAGTTAAACGCGTTTTTATTTTCCCGCCGAAACTTCAGTGCCGCTCTGGTGAGCATGGCGTGCGACGCCATTTCTCCTCTTAACGGGCGTGTTCTCAAAAAATGGCTCGAGGAATAAAATAAATCGCAAATATTTATCAAAACGCAGCCCCGGCCTGCGAGGGATGTGGTGTCGATGTGTCTAATGTGGGATGTAATAAGGGCTTGACTACTTTACCGCACTTTAACAGTTTAGTCCTTCAAATGAATAGCTATGAATAAGTTTTCTTTTTATGCTGCCGCTTTGACGAGTGCCTGGAGTGATTGAATGCTTTCAAATGAAGAATTTTATTCAATATATGTACAATATCAGTGAAATACTTTACGTAAAACTTATTAATGCTTTTGTGATTTGATGATATCGTAAACAGCAGAATCCCGTTTGCTATAGACCAACCACCTCACTAAGCACCTTACCTCTAGATTTTTGACATAATAAAGATAATTGAGTCATAAAATACAGCTTCAATCAGTCAACCAATAAAATAATCGCCATTAAAATTATAATTAAGTACCTATAAAATCATAATTACGTGAATATTTCTATCGACATCGATATCCGTTAGTCACATCACTAGAGGTCGACAGGTTGCACAGCGTCGGACATTTTGTTTTACAACGCGAGTTCGGGACGAATTATGAAAATATCACGCCGAATCCCTCTGAAATACGCTTTGACATTTCGCAACACGGTAATAAGTTGTTTTTTGCGAGTTAACTCCATGTTTGACACGGCCCGTAGGTAGTTTCTTTTATTTTTAATCACTTATCTTTTCTGTATTTTTCTTTGGGGATTTAATGAAATTAAAATTATAAGCTGCTCGAGTATGCTTTTTGCCATTCTGGTTTGTTTTCCTCAATTTCTTTTAATGTTTTGGTGAACATGTTTTCTTTTGAAGTGTAAATATCTAACCAACTTATGAAGAACAATATTGGTTTATTAAGATCTTCAATTTAGACTTATCCTAACAAGAAAGACTGTTACCGTTACAGAAGCGAGAAGACTCACTAAGCGGGATAGAGCAGCGTCTCTCTCCCACAACTACATTGGATCCTAACGCATAGGTACAATAGATAATGGTTCTGTAATCTAACATTCAGAATTTTGGAGTATCGTGTCATTTAAATACACGGAAAATATGTGAGTAAAGTTATGAGAAATGGCTATAATTGGTTCTTAAAACGTTGTTCTTCTTATTCTCAGAAATATTAAAACAGCAAACCATGTGAGTATGACTAATAAATTTAGCCAACAAATTTACCACCATGTATGTATGCTTACTCCCAAAACAACCTTCTTTCTTTCTTACTTTCCCACATGGCACATATGTATATCAACAAAATCAAATAATACTTTCACATAATAACTCAACTAATTTTCTATTAGTTGAGTTATTTAGTCACTATTTAGTCGCATGCTGCATTTGTCACTTCAAGGTTTTTACTTTGACGTGTAGATATTCAAGCAAGTCCTAGAAAATCCGCTGGTTAAAGTTTGATTACCTTAATTCTAAAGCTTGCACTGCCGAAACCCAAAATAAATTAATTCCCAAATCAAAAATCACTTCTTAAATCTATACTTAATACAGTATGTATATTTGAACGACGGACTTATTCAAACCACCAATAGTTTATGCACGGACATCACCAATAAACGTATAAACAATAAAAAAAACCATGATTAATGACGAACAAAATCGTTCCAAAAAAGTCCTAATAACTTCGCAACGTTTTAACACCCTCGCGCTTATCGAACATATGCGCGGTCAATGACCGACGTCGACGTAGGTATGAATGCATTTCACTGCGCGGCACTCGTCGTCGACATCACAAGGGGCGCGGGGGGGCTTGCGCGCTCGCTGCCTTAGCGGCGGCACGTGTTTGGCGCGTGATATTAGGCATTTTGCGCTCTGTTTTCATAAATACTGTATTTTATCGGATAGTTATATGAAAAATTAAGGTCATAGTTTTTTTACATATTTGGGACGAGAATCAAATACTGACCACCCTCCTTCAATAAGTCCGTCGTTCAAATATACATGCTGTATAATATGAAACAGTAGCACGATAATGCCGGCTAATGAATTGATCGCGTGCAAGGGACCTACTGCATTCGGATGCATTAGCGTCGCTTCCGGGGCCGGGACAGCCACCCTCGAACTTTTTGTCTAATGCTCTATAAACATACATTTACAGTATTTGTGCTGATAACAAATGTATTTGTGGTCAGACGTTTTGAGATTTTGGGCTTGGGATTTCGTTTTAGGGATAACTTAGAGACGTTACGTTTTAGATTGGTACATGATTCGTGTTTCGGTAATGTTCATTTTCTGTGTCTTCAAGAAAAAATAGTTTGGGTTTGATGGAAGTCGTAAAGTACCAGATGCATCCAATAGATCTTTTTAAGCTTGGATAATTTTATGTAATTGCTTTTCAAGAACATTTTGCGGTTTATATGACCTATGTTCTGTGTTTTGCCTGTTGCATTTTTAGATTGTGAAATGGATACTTCTCGTTCAACTCGAATTTAAAACTGAACTAAAAATTCAATCTTTGATAAATTCTTAATTGAACATACAATATCCGTAATTGAAGGTATTAAAATCTCGGTACAACCATTAGACATTCCTCCAAATCATTAACGCACTTCAAGGCCGGGGGCTAAAAATACTTTAAAAAATTCCTGCGTAGCATTCTGACGCGGGTAGACCTTAACGATAGAAGGGTAGTATTTCCGGTTCCTGTTCAGAGGGGGCCGCAGGGAAGCCGGAGGGGGGAGGGCCGGTCCTCTTTGTGTTGCGATAACCGGAAGCCAAGGGCTCCGAGGACCGAGGGTTATGTCAACTGAGAGGTATTTTCAAGTTTCTTCCCGTGGCTGTTGATTACTCGACACGAATTTCTAATGTGATTTCGGATGCAAATGTTTTCGAGGACGAGAACTTAAATAATGAATGCTCATTCCAAGAAATTCTTTTGTTCTCGAATTTTGGGGTTTTTGAAACAGATTCGTGGTATTAAAAGTTCCTTGTTGCATTAGTTCTGCCTCCAATTTACACGTTTTTGATTTTAAAGGAAAGTTTTTCCAGAAAATTTCTCTTTCTTGAAAGAAGAGCATCGAAGGCGCGCATCAAACTGAAAATCCTCGTTCAATATCTGTTCAAGAAACAGGCCACTCCGGAGCAATCACTGGCTAAATGGCTACTTTTAGTGCGAACAATAATAATTTTAGTTGCGAGTGAGTGCTCCAATAATGGGCACAATTTCCGACGATTAGCCGAACGACAGCCGAACGTTTTTGCAGGACTCTTGTAAAAATGGCGCTAATGACCATCAGTTGAGTGCACTACTTGTAGTAATCGCGATGATTTACGTTTTATGTTTTACTATTTGCTTTAACTCTTCTCTTTGTGTTTGATGGTTATTGATAAGCGTCCAATGTCTCGTATTGTGGGATTCTACGACTTCTGGTGTATTGTAATTTAGATTATTGCCAGTATTGTGTCTTTGTTCGCTGATTTGCGTAACGTGATAGCGGGAATAACTAGTTTTTTGAACGTCAAGCTGTTTTGGTTGCCAACGGTGTCTAGACGAGTGACTAACTGGTTAGACTGGATATGCTGGTTTCTGTGCAGCATCGGTGATGGTGGGAAAAAGGTTGGTATACAAAAAATGTTTAAATGCGCTTATTGCACTTTCTTTTATTAAATCCCCAATCTGAAAAGAATCTGGGGAGAGTCTTGGCTTGAGGTACTTTAACGTGTCGGTATTTTTAAGTCAAGTTTGAATATTTATGTTCTTGTTCTGTCATTTACTACGTTCTGATAGAACGCGAAATGTAAATAATTCATTTTAGTTGCGTCTAAATTAAAAAATAAATGGCTAATCCTAGATCATACATAGTACTGCATAATTCAGTAATTGAATGGATTCGATTTACAGGTAATAAAATCAATATTCGAAAGTAGAATATCCTGCGGGGATTTTTACTATGGCAATAGAAGTCTCATAAATGTTTAATGACTTACGACATGTTTTGCTGGAAAAGAAGGCGTAAAAAGAGGAAAAAACAACACAAAAATAGTTTCCCTTAAACAGTATCTTAATACATGACAGTCAATCAAAATAATCTAATTAACATTTTTACCTGACAGCATGTTGATCAATTGATCAGAAGTTTTCTCATCTTCTTCTGGAACTAAATAGCGATTTTAACCGATTTCTGCCCATATATCACTTGAATATTAACAAAGTCGCGCCACAGTGGGTCCGCAGTGGCGCGACGTATCCGTGGCTCGGAAGCTGGCTCTCTCGCGACACGACTTATCCATTTATCCGGCACCTCTCATCCGACGATACATAAAGGGGTTAGAAAGCGACCACTGTAACAAGACCCGTGCTCTCTTGTTTTAGTTTAACTTTAGAAAATTGTACATTATTTTGTGAGGTTTTGAAGTCAAAAATATGTATTGTAGGCCGGGTATTATGATAATATGTAGGTTCGAATGGGTTCAATTCTCATTTTCAGTTTTTTTTGGGAAAACTTGGTTTTACTTTTAAACGTAATGACGGTGTTTTTTTTGGTGTTGTTTGAGTGGAGTCCATGTTAAGACAGAAAGAGTTCATTTATAAATTCATAACTATCAAAAATGTCAGAGGAGACAATTAAGTTTTTACCAAAGGCTTAGTGCCTTACTTGTTCTCTCTGTAACTTTTTCAGAAACTGAAAGTGCTTTTCAAAACCCATTAAACTTGAAAGACCAACTTGTGTTGGATGAGACCCCTATCGAATAGAACCATTACGAATGATTTTTTAAGAATGGTGCCGTAATGTTTTTGTAGTTACGACAGGAAATGGATCGAATATGCACTTTATAGTAACAAGCGTGAAACATAATGTATTGGTTCGGGGGAAATATTGTGAATACGTCATCGACGCGTACATTTTTGAGTTGGTCAATTTTTTTGTTTGTCGATGAAGAATTTCAAACTTCTCGTGACTCATCTATCGTTTTCTCGTGTCTTAACAAAACCAGAGAACTTTAGTGTAAAAGGTCATAGATTTGAATGCTTTCTGACTTCGTAGTACAGGAGTCTGTAGTTTTTTAATGTACTTTTAGTCTATTAAGTGCAATGTCATGTAACACAAGCTTCCGTACTAACCCTTCATGATTGAAACTGATTGAAAATTCCAAAAATAAACACCTAAAATGTTTTTTTATACCTGTCCAAAATTCCGATAGTTTGCCTAAAAATACGTTGTGTCCCCGTTAATTTTAGTTGCGTTAACATAACGAACCGTCCATCTATCATGTGGCTTTTAAAAGGGTAGAGCGGGGTTGACGGCGATTGAAGCCTTTCTTATTTATTCGTATATGCCCCGTTGGCGCCAAAAATACGCCAAGGCTGACCTTTCCTGCCGAGGGGAGAGTGGGGCAGTGTGGATCACTGTGACGGATAGGTGTGGCCAATATTGGCTTTTTAGGTCATGAAGGATGGTAATAGTAAAGATATATTTTTTGGTAAATATTGCAAAAAATATTTAAGATAATTATTATGTTGGAAGTGGAGTAAGAACAGCCGTTTAGGTTCTATTGTTTTCAACAATATAGCATTTTAGGCGTGCATGGGTGGAAATCGATTTTTAGGACTTTCGAACTCGTAGTTTGAAACTCAAAAGAATGAAATACAATTAAAAAATACTGAAAATATAAACAAATCATATATTTGCATGTCATATTTGAAATATCGGTAGACAGACACCTGATTTTCGCCTACAAACCGATCAAACATATTTTACAAGGTATCTAACATATACCTTTAAACCTTAACAGGCAATCCCACAGCTTCCCTTCAATTTACGAAGGTGCCCTCAATCCAGCTAAATAGGTATCATTATTTTTGTTTATTGGTGCTGTACCAAGTACCAATTCGTACATAATTCTAGTAAGTTCTCTTTCGAGCGGTCCAGCGGCAGTCCGCTATAACCGTATATCTTGTCTTTGTACGCGTGTATTTATGGCTACCCTTATTTTTATTTTAATGCTGATGCGACCGGTGCCGCTGTGTCTCGCCCGCCGACTAATCTTTTGGACACCCTGGTCGGTTGCGATTGCTGATGTTCTGCTGTTTCCTTGTTTGTATTTACGGTGTATTGTACGGGAAAAGGTGAGGTATGTATATTTTTGTAATTAGTCATTCAATTTAAGTTTAAAATCAATCTACAACTAAGTTAGGAGTAGACTGATATTTTTTTTTGTTTCTATGCGGTATTTGTCACTATTACTCAGAAAGCTTTCCAGGTTAGCAAGTTTGCAAATGCTGATGTATTTTTTTTCTCTGTCTCCACGTATCACTATAGGAAACAACATCTTATTTCGCAAAACATAAAAAAAACCTCTCCAACAAAAAAAATGTAAATTAATAATAATAATATTCAAACAAAATTTCACCAGTCATAAACTCAAGAATCTTCAGCTAATTTTATAAGAAAACCCAAGGGTTGCACCCTAGCGCCGTAGCACAATATTCGGCCATAAGTTTCCGATACATGAATTTTATTAACTTTCGCTCCCTATGAGTGATGGGTTAGTGTTTGTTTTTCGCGTCATCAACGTGCCACGAACAGAGCCGGGGGGTAACTGTGGTGTCAATAAACGCGTTATGAAATTATGCTGACTGTGCAATCGTTGTTTAATGCTGTTTTAATATTCTTGCGGGTTGATTTGGGTTGATTGATATTAGTGGTTATGATTGTCATGAATGTAGTTGCTTAATTGGCCGGTTTTGTGAGGACTTATAGGTGTAGTCAAGGTGAAAATTTTACATTCGTAATTAAAATATCAAAATTAGGTGTTCAAGTTAATGAATTAAACATGTATAGGTACTATGTGCTTGATCGCCGGCATATCATACTTCATGTTTGAAAAATCAATGTCTAAAATAATGAGCAAATCTTCAGTAATATCAGAATGCCTAATTTTTAATAAAATATTTATAAGTCCCCCAAGCGACGTTATTTGCTGAAGGGTGACTGGAAGATTTCAAACTTTTCCGAAGAGAAATTGGCTAAAAAATTCCTTAGCAAAATAAAATCGAAGAGCGGCTTCCGAAAGTTATCGAACTTCCCAACAATCCATTACACCGAGTTTCGCAAAAAATTGACTCGGGGTCTCTTTGGAACTTATTATTTTGAGTGAAAACATCTAGGAGTTTCGTCGCCTCCGACCAAGTTTGCCAGCGACGATGCCACCCTCTTTACACTCGATAAACACACATTACGCTACTATCGCAAATTGTTCTTGTAATATCAACCATAAAGGCTGGTTTTCAGATTGTGCAGTATTCAATTTATCTAAAAAAGTTGGATTACTTGTCACTAGACAGACACTACCAATATCCTTTGCATAATACGTACTACACCTACGACAAAACCATATAGACTTGAATAAAATATCATAACCATTATCAGTTCTAAACGTTCGATCAATGACTTCCCAAATAGCGGGCGATATCGGCGATGTCCAATCATAACCGTAACATAGAGTGGTACTGCGTCCGATCAGCGCTGTACTGCCATTAGACCAGGTCGTACTAACAAACTTACCGCTAAAATCGCCACTTTTAGCTTCGAGCGAGCACTAAACAGCAAACAAAGCCAGCGGCGGCGGCGAGCGGCGTCCGGTCGCACCACAAAGGCTTTGTAGCCGCCACACTGACACGCTTTTTGCGTCGCCGCGGCTGCTATCGCTCGATGACGTCCCCGTAGATCGATAAGAGCCTCCCACTCGACGGGAATGCTCCATTGTATTACTGACACTACACTGTCTGAGATGTGGAAAATCGTAGTCCAAAATGCGCGTGATAGCGGTGACGTCACGTTGCGTGCGGACAATGAGGAGTATGCACGTTCTCGTGTCACCAGTGTCAACTTCTCGTGGCGAGGCTTTTATTATCTTCTATAATATGTTACACGGGCTACACGTATTGGGTTTCTCGAGTGGGATTTGTTCTAATAATAATGGTGATATTTAGTTCAACGTGAAAAGAAGTTTAAAAGGTACAAGAGAAAAACTATTTTTGAATTGATGTTTTAAGTTACTTGATTTTATTTTCACTTAAAACTAGTTTGTATATTATAATAATAAACAGGAAATAACCTCACATTTTATTACACAGACATTCCTCCAACTTCGAACCTCCTTACCATAACTCAAATAAGAAACATTACCTTCAGTGGCCACCAATAAGGTCCGTTGAGGGTCTGAATATTATTTTCCTGTGGCAAGCAAACTGAGCTAAGTACGTGCCGCACATACGTATGCAGTGCTCGGGCCACAATTAACATAAATTAGTTATTAGTGGCGCGTGAAGACCGTGACTCACATCTAGTGATGCTGCTAGTCGTATACCGGGGTACGGGATTTGGAAAGCTGATTGCAGTTCATTGAGATCGTAATTTTTGTGTGCTGTTGGAATTTTTGTGAATACACTTTTGAAGGAATTGTTAGTGGATTTTTTGTTTTCGGAAGCAGATTTTTATACAGCTTTTTAAATATATCTTTACTTTGACATTATAAAAAGCCAAATTAAATATTTCGTAAGTTCGTTTTGATAAATTATATAAAATGAAATTTTGGTGACATAATAAAACACTGGCCGGAAGTATCTATTTCAAATTTACACGAACAACCTAGAGGACATGAATTAACCTAAAAATTCAAACATTAGTATTCAAAAAAAAAAAGCCAAGATTCCCGTGTAATCCTCCAGAATCCCGCATCACACACATCCCTACTGAGATGTGATCTGTATGCGTGCGAGCACCGCACGGATCGCGGACATCTCACACGTATAATACACTACTTATTACCTTCCCGACAATGTATGCCTTTCGTAACGCTCATGATGACGCATAACTAGCACAGCACTAACTTTACGTTTCAGGGGTGGTCAGGAAAACGCTACGTTTGAAATCAATTTGGATGGGGACTTATTACGGATGGTGCGGGTAGAATGTTGTTTGAAGTTTTTGCCGAATGGCTTGTTTGTAAAACAAACCAAGATCTTTTTTTTTGCTTAGGTAAATATTTTTGATGAATTATTTACATATGAAAATAGCGTTTCGTCGAAGGTAAACTTTGATATCAAATATCTGGTGTTTGATTAGCAATTTCCAATTCGGTCAAGTGAGTCAATTGTTTTTACGTCAATTATTTTTCCTTTTGCATCGCTTCGCAGAATAAGTCATTAATATATTTTTTATTAAGAAAAACACTAGAAGCAGAATAAAAGCTAATTTTATCCAGTATATACGTAATAAAAGACCCCTTTTACCTACATATAAGATTTATAGAGGTTCTCGCGTCCTTGTATCGTGGATGGCACTTACCGTGCGCTTAACAAGCGATCGGCAAAGAACGAATGCATCGGGAAATCATTTCACATATACTACTTACTTGGGGATCATTGACATATAAATTTATAATATTCAAAACCAAGTTAAAGTAGGTAATTGCAAATTTTCAAGCTTGAATTCTTTTTTGTTCAAAA
The DNA here is from genome assembly GCA_941860345.1 of Chrysodeixis includens. Taxonomy (NCBI): domain Eukaryota; kingdom Metazoa; phylum Arthropoda; class Insecta; order Lepidoptera; family Noctuidae; genus Chrysodeixis; species Chrysodeixis includens. The sequence goes on from OW796092.1 coordinate 9,735,414, forward strand.
TTTTGAGACTGAGAACAGTGAACCGAACATGTCGGCAAAATACCTATGTTAGGTTTACTTTATAGACAAAGATCGACGTATCCACATTCTATTAAATGTTATAATGCACGAGCAAATATCATTCAGCCAAACTGATCATAATAAACCTCTCCTGACTCTAAAACACAATTTATTTTAATAACATATTTTACAGCTCACGACGGACAGTATTAAAACAACCAAATCTTCCAAAGCAAGGTATTTCTATAGATCTGGGTGTAGTCTAGCACGAAGGCTAAAGGCGGCTCACGCGCTGATGCGATTAGGGGCCGAATCTGCACGTCGCTGGACTCATACAAACTACGTACGAACTGCGAACGTATTCTGAGATCATACAACCTCGTGCCTCTCATACAAAGCCGACGAATTCCGGATTTGTAAACGTAGACCCTGAAATTTGTAGAGACTGCTTCGTTTTAATTGGAGGACGAGACCTTCCTGGAGACTGACACGAACTTTTCGCATTTATAGAATGATGCATTAACCTGTGTAATTTTAGAAATTAAATTTTTTGTAAGTATGGATGGATGGGTGGATGTTTGTTACTCTTTGACGCTCAAACATCTGAAATAATGATGAAATATAGTATGAAGTTAGCTGACACCCTAGATTAACATATAGGTTACTTTAAACCTACTACATCAGTAATGTTTTTATAACAGCTTGTACGGATTCAAACGTGAAAACCGGGTAGAATAGTCATGCGTTGATTCCAAACTGTTCCATCACACATTCCCAATATGTTTCAATTCTATTAGCAGTACTAACATTATGAGTATTACCTGGATAGCCTAAACGCATACAGGGCTTTCAATCAAAGCTGTTCCAATAGATCACAGGCCTATAGCTTAAGGACGTTCCATCTCGGTAAGTGACACTATTACTCAAAGTACAAGACGCGCGGGGAGGGAGGGGGGGGGGGTGTCCGTTACCGAATTCCCTTACGCACCGCTAGAGAACGCGCTCGGCAGATCACTAATACACCGTAATGTGATGGAGAAATAATTTCCTAAAATGCACTGGATTGAGATGGGACACGAATCGACCGATTTTGGATGTATTCGAGTAGTTCGCGGGACGTCAATTTAGTTTATTGGAAGCGTAAAAAGGCGCTTTTATTTTCTTGAGTGGTTGGTAATTAATGTTTGTGGTAAGAGGCTGATTTTAGTTACTGTAACTTTAAAGAACATTTAGAAATTTAAACCAAACCTACTATGTTATTTAAACTCAAATCAAACCCTATAATTTTCTTTTTCTATTTTCCAAAAAAAAAAGCAGTTTGATTTAAAACCTTATAATGATCAGTCTAGGTTTTCTATCACACAATGCTCTACCACTGTATCATTACTACCGCGGTACGCAATAGAAATAAAACAGTTTGGATTTGCCAACTATATTCCGGGAAGTAACCTTATATTGGGATTGTGATGTATTTTCAGCGAACAAGAACCAAATATTTTTTGTGAATCTATTGTAACGTGCAGTTACATGTCATATTCCCAAGAACTGCCAAAACAAGACTATTGTTATGACAATTCCTAAAAATGTTACTGAAATCCCTAATTTTTTTATACTTAAATGATATAACGGTTTACTCACACGTATTTATCGGGATAGCCCGACTAGTTTCGGACCCAACTAGTCCGGCTCGATAATAAATAGTAAGACGGGGTCGCGAGTTGAAGTTCGACTTCATCCTCACCAAAGTTATTATAAAAATATCCCTAATTTTGTTCATTAATCCAAACAAGCGACTATCGATGTCTGTCTATCCTTTGCATATATACAATCTGCGTTCGCTGCGTCCGACTCCCATTGTATCTGTATGTAGAACCTTGCGATATTGCGACTCAAGCCGGGATTGCCTGCGAGGCCTCTCGAACGTCTCATCTAGGCAATAACAACAACAAACTGATACCCTCTCTGTATTTTAAGACGATCTTGAGACATTTTGGAATATGATAACGGTTATTCAGGTCTATTCAGCAAGGTTTTATTGAAGTAGGTACTTTTACTTACTGAATGATTTAGCAAACAAATTGTTATTACTACTTATTACATTATGATTTATTTGTTTTCCTACAAAAGCTTAAAAGAAAACTATTCGAAATTTCCACAAAAATGCTTGAGCAGTCAAAATCAGTAAAAAGTCATTATCAGGTCAGACAAAATCCTGTTTTTCTCTTTGAATTAAGATAAAGTATAGCTATTGTAAGCACCTACAAGTGTCAATACTCAATACTTTATTTCGCTCCATAATGTATAAAAACAAAGTAGCAACTGTGGACCCTGTCGGGCACGAAAATATTAGGAGATAGGAGAAATGCTAGTCCCAAACCATGTTACAATAAAAATTGGAAATGCATCGTCAACGTGTAAAGTCTTAGCGTATGAAACTAGAGGGGGTCTCAATACTCAAGTAGGGGGGGGGGGGAAAGGGGGTTACAATCTAAACAGTCTTTGTGCTACGTCTGTTGGCCGCTCTCTGCTGAGTGCCGAACGTTCGACAGATATTGCGATGGGAGACTCGGCTAATCATACTAAAGAGCATTTTTATCGGTACTGTCGATATTTATCAAAACTGAAATCGGTAATATTTCGTTTCCGATTTTAGTTTTGATAAATATAAGCATTAGTATTTAATTATATGTAATGTACCTGAAGTTTTTTTCAGTTAATTTACTACAAAATTAAATTTTATTCCTCATGTAAATTTCTCTATATAAAGAGGCTTATGCCCACGTCTGAGCAGGTAGTGCGCAGTGGGACATTTGTATACTGATATTATAATGCTATATACCTGCATAATACGGTACTTTATTCGATTAAGTTGCGGTTTAAAATATTATACCAGAATTCTAATATCCTGTCGTTCGTCGTAATATTCAACGAACTCAATACAATTTCAATTTTACAGTCTATTTTTCTCTTCAGAATATCCTTTCCTTTTAAAGTAGCAACCATATATTGCTATTTGCATATACAGTTCCATACATTATCAGCATCTCGAACACAAAAGCAAACTACATAATATCAATGATTACTCTCTCGAGGGCCCTGCAAGTGAAAGGGTTCCCTCAAATTATCAAACAGAAGCCACTTGAAAACTGCAATGACACATGTTAACATTTCGGCTCTCGATTCCCGAGTCGGGCAACTGGTTGGTAGACTAGTCAGTAAAGCGATTGACTTAGATTCTAAGCATAGGTACTACGTTAACAAGAACACGTATGCACTAATAGCATGATAGCCACAGGGAAAAGTAACAATCAGATTTTAATAAAAACAGAAATAGCTAAAGTACCTTTTTCAACAACGTGGAAATAAAATTGATTGCTTGAATAAATGAGCAATAGCGAAGAAGTATTACTATTGTGTAATTACGGAACAAAACCCACTTGAACTGAAATGCAACAACAGAAAAATTCTGAAATAAAACTCCATAACTCATTTTCAATCGGCGGCGTCGACATCACTCGACACGCAAACTCTCCAGGACGCACGCAAAACGAACATTTTTCCGAACGGAACGCCCTCTCCACGTAAAACTCTATAAAAACGTCGAAAAAAAATAACAGTAACATGGCGTATAATGACAGCTGGTCCACTTGAGAACAAAAGGGGAGAGCCGAGCCTCGTCGAGAAAAAAATACATGAAGAGTAAAAACAACTAGGCGTACGTGCGGCCGCGGACCGCCGAGTCGCCGAGCCGCCGAGTCGCCGGCGCCCGCCCGCTAATAAATTTGCAATCGCGTTCGATTCGAACAGTCGACAATCGCGACGTTCACCCCACTCGCGACGAGTGGACTCGAGCGATAGTAGCGCTCTGTGCTCGTGACTACACAACAATCTACATTCAGTTGCTGCTACACTCGACCTGAAATTAGGTAGCAGCGTTGAGAAAACTCGTTACGAATATTGCTATACGTCTCGGGGAGAATAGCACCGCATTCGAGTTTAAAATGCGAATAATAATCGCGGCATTCATAAAAATCCCGTGCGCGGAATGCAAGGAGAGCCATGTTTTACACGTTATAATTTTGCGCCGAAAGCAGGTCTGCGACTAGGCGGGCGGTTGTTTTGTACCGAGTGTAGGCTCGGTTCAAATGCCGCGCACGGACCATTAGTTGATGAGCGCACATGCACACACGCCCTACGCCAGACGCCGCCGTACTGCGCCGCGAAACAGTTACAATTTTCAACTGAAATATGAAAATGTTTTGTAGCTTTCTGTTAAAAATATGTTTTGGGAAAACTACCGTTTTCACGCACAATGACTTTTCGTAGAAAACTCTGACCATATATACGTGTTTCAGAATAAAACAATATGGAGTAATTTATAAAGGAAAAAAGATCTGCGAACGCGGAATGTTTTCAGAAAACATGATAAGTTTTCAGGTGCAAATGTAGGGGTATTCTTTACATGACTGTATTTTTCTGTTCTAAATAGATTTTAATTGCGAAAAAACTAACAGCAAATGTTCATTGGCATACAAAGTACAGTGCCAAAGGATGTTTGAGAGCGTGTATTTAGTGCGTATTGCGTGTCCCTTGTCGGCCCACCTGACTGATCTGTTTAATGTGAAAGTTATCAACGTATCTTAACTGTCGATGCCCGCTTTGATCTGCGGCTCCATATGAAACGAGCTAGAAGGGTCCTATTCTAATACCGCTCGAGTGGTGTACAGTTGGACTTAAAAATGAATTGTATCACCCTTTTTTATCTTCAAAGATTATTTTGAAATACATGTTTAATTTATTTGTTTTTTACAATACAGCATAAAGTTTTATTTAATGAAATTCTGTAACAATTAATTTACTACAACTTATAAACTACTTTTATTTTTTCGTACGTACTGTTCTTAATTTTTAATGTTTACTGATCTGTGAAGATGTTTTGATCACCGAAATATATATAAATAACTAATCAATTTGTGTCAATTACATTATCATAATAATTATTTATGTTTTAATATTATTTTACTTTAAAAATATCGAGCGTTAGATACAACAAAATAACGAGCGACATAAAATCGAGTCCTACGAAACGATATGTGTGTTTTATATGAATTAATTCCTCGGCTGAGGGCACCCGAAAGCGTTTTACTCACGGGCCAGATGGCGCGCGGACAGATCAATTTGATGATTGCAAAAAAATCCACTACAGACTTTTTGACGTTCTACAGTCGTGTGCGACGCCCGTCAAGCGTGCTCCTTTTCAATCTGATACGGGAGTTCAGAATAGGTACCTAATTGATTGTTTTGTGAAGTACTGCTGTAGGTTTATTTATACTTAAAATATAGTCGGAGTTGATTAATTAAATAACGCAGTTGATACACGGATAGCTATTTCTTTTTATCAAAATTTTCAGTAATAAAATTGGTTAAACAATTTTTGAAGTTTCCATGTGTTTATTTGCAACATAGTCGTATATCATTAGATTAAGAACGTTTTGACACTCAACTTTGAAAGCTTAAACTGTAGCCAGAATTATAACAAGAATTACAGTAAGAAACTTAACCAAAACGTGTGGTAATTAGCCTCCCTTTACACCAGAAAATCAGTGACAATTTTACGCGTACACTTCCTATATAATAAACATTACCTAAGATTGTTTACAAATTATGTGAAAGACGTAGAATTTTAAGAGCGTGTTAGCATCACGAAACGTCGTTAGAATGTCGACACATTACCATATGCTGATGACCGTAAAACAAAAACATGGCTTAAACATTAATTGCCTTATAAAATTAACTATGATTTATGATAGCTTTGAATAGGAATAGGTGTGTTTTATTAGGGACCCTCCAGGGTTTGTTCCTGTGGGGTTTCTTCCTAAGAAGTATTTGCATACGCAATGGGCATCTATTAGGATTGTTGTCGGATTTATGAGTTGTAAAGATTCGTGACTGATTAAGCGGGGAATTGTGGAATGTGTAGTTATGCAAGTGTGTACAAGATTCAACGAATTATTTTTCTTAAGAGTATTTTGGTTTTTTTTTTTGTAAACTGAGAAAGTCGTGAAAAAACAGGAAATGAGTGACTTCTTAGTGTCTGAAAGACGTAATATAAATTATAAAATACGATTACTAATACGTATACGATACGACGAAAAAAAAATTACGATTAGTTTTTCACGTTTTTATACGATTTATTTCTTAATCTTTTAAAGAAAAACGAAATCCTACTTTATTATATATAAAAATCTCAATAAAATCAATAAACTACTCATACTCTTTTTTCCTATAATACCTCCTACAGTTTTATTTCAATTAAAACCGACGCATAGCACGCAGAGTAAACCATACATGAATAGTCATACATTTTTCCCATTACTGTTCTCGATTAGGGGGAGATACTGTCGCCGTGACTGACGTGTTTAATAAGCGTTATCATGTCTTACGTCCATGTCGACACGGTGGGACACGTCGACTGTTTTAGTTTGAATGTCATTCAAAATTCACTTATAGACTGGACAGTAGTTATTTGTAGAGCAACGATGTAGAATACAACATCGGATATGTTAGTTACATTTTCGGATACCTTTTTTATTGTTTTTTTATTTTCTTTCATTAACGAATACTTTATTCGTCTATTTGGCAATTTCTGTATTTTACTGAATTGTGTAGTTGTGGCTTAAAGGCAATTTTTAAAAGAGTAACTTATGGAATTTCTGGCCTGTTCTTCTCCATAAGAATAACATTTTGGAAACGCACAACTAGAGTCTGTAACATTTTGAAAGTGCCTGAAAAGGTCTACTCGAAATAAAAAATGTATAGAGTTTTAAGTCATAAGAATAGAAATTAAAACATTTTTTTTTTTTATATTTTGAAAATTTCTTTCAGCTCTCCAAATAAAAAAGATAATGAATTAAGGTACTCGTAAACTTCGTTTTAGTTTTACGAATTTAAGTCCTTTTATTCAATAAACAAACAAACAAACAGAAATCAATTTCCCTGTATAAATTAATATCAGTCCGTATGCAGTATAGGACAGGATGTAGATACGTATGTACGGCGTATCAAGGTCTGAGCCCCTACAGAACCCCAAGATCAGATATCAGACGTCGACGTGCCCTGAATTAATCCCTCTATATGACATCACAACAATACACACACACACCGACATACTATACATATATGTATATAGAGATACGGATATATGGCCACCGACTTCCTTCGAAACAGCTCTAGAAATTTCGATATGTTTTTCTTAAATTAGAAAGTGCTCCAAATTAATTACTGCAAAAACTGAATGATCATTGATTATAGTAATTGTTCGTCAAACATAAATACTGGCAATCAATCAATAATAACATAATGTGTGCTCCACAAACTACACCAGAATACAACGATACAACTACACAATGGTTTAGGTAACACAATAGTTAGTGTCGTCTGAATGAACGCTAACTTACTACCCGCTTAAAATAGCACAGTACTTAGGATTGACTTTGAACTTCACAAGTCACCGTACCCAAGACTTTGAAGCCTCACAATACAGCTCCAACATTCATGTGTATGAATTAAGTTCAGCTCAAATATTTAGAGTAATTTGTCAATGCTAGGCTTCGATTATTGAGCCAAGAATCTGTCTCACATAAAGTTTTCGAGTCTAACATTAACATAATATTAACGCTTGGCACTGGCACATAAGAATCGAAACAAAAACTTTTCATTCAAATTTCGTGCTTTTATTTAGTAGGTAATCGCAATCGCCTTGCGGCGTGCATAGGTAACTCGTAACAGTTTTTTTTTTTCAAAATAAATCATAATGTCATCGAAATCATGTTTCACAAGCGGCAACAAGAAGGGGAGGTACAATCGAAAGCCCCGATGAAAGTCGCTAAGAGACACGATAAGATCGCAGCAGAGCCGATGGCAAGCGACCACTGCCCCTATCGCCCCCATCACCCACCAATAATGAGCGTACAAATCGTGACGGAAATTGAAAGAAAAAACTTCCCAAACGGCAGATCTTATCAACCATACTAAACGTTCTCGTAAAAATATTAATAAAACATAACTTTTTTCACCCAAACCCACATTAAACTTCGATCCCGTAGGAATTTATTGACAATTACGCGTCAATAAGTGCCAATAAAAGCACAAAGCGTCAATGTCCACAGATTTGAATGTCAATTGTACACAATTGTGTAATTCTGTTTTCGTGGAGGCTCATTTTGATTGTGATGCTAGTAATACAATTATAAGTTGACTTTTGCCGCTTCGGTTTCTTTGTCGACTTTATTATTATGATAAACAGACCTTGGGCCATTGTAGCATCAATTTAATCCATAAACTGTTTCCGTTATGGATATTTATTTTTACTTGATTTGGGTGCGTTTCGGGCAATTAACGTGGCCATAAAAGTAACTTACGATTATAGTTTTTTAAACGTTTCGCTATAAAATACCGTATTATTTTCAACTGGTTTATTTTCATCAGTAACGGTAAATGCAAAAATATTTGTGTGGTTACTGATAAGAATCGATCAAGACTAAGAGTCAAAATTGAGAGATTGGAAAATTTATCATTCTTTATTTGTTTTGTAGTTCTAGTAACACAGATCGGATTTAAATCCTAAAAACCATATTGAATATCGCTTAAAAACATGCAGCAGCATATTTACCACACGTACACACAAGTTCCAAATCTGCGTGGGAACACAAACACGTGACATTTTTATTTCTGGTTTAAAACTTTTAGATTTAAAATCGAAAAATCTATTCCGAGCCCTCGTTGTCGTACATAACAAATTAAAGCGGGGCTGTGAATGTCTCGTATAAACCACTAATAAGAGGAGCTCGCTTAACCTTATCTCCGATCGAGGAAGTCTAAAAAAACGGTCGAGGGGTCCGAGGGGTGTGCGCGGGACGGGGGGGGAGGGCCAAGAACAAGAGCCGTCAGTGAAATAGAGATAGATGAACAGTGGGAAATGAAATTCTTTGTGGCATCGCGGTCCCGCAAAAAATGCACAGATTAGATTTTTCCCCTCCGAGAGGGCCGAGGGATGGAGGCAATGATTTTTTACAACATTCGCCCGGGATATATAGGAGTTTTAGTGCCGGGATTTGTTGTAACTGCCCTCTGTTTGAGAATTTTAATTTCCTTGACTTGAGACGCTCTCATTACAACGTACGCAGGCGTGGGCAGGCGCTTATTAAAAACCATTGCTTTGGTAATGAGGATTTGTAATAAGCTTTTTGCGTTCATCATTTTATTTGAGAAATATTTTTGAACTCATTACTCGAATATTAATTTACAAATACACCTTATATTCTAACGAAACACACCCTATTGAAGAATCCCAAACCGTTATACACTACACGTTCTCCTTTCTGGGCATTTAATACTGTCTAAAATATACGTTTTATATGGCCGGGACGGAGACATTAAGTCGGTAAAAGGCTCCAAACAAGGCAGGGTCACGAAATTACTTGGCATTAGAACTTACGCGGTGCGGATTACGCGACCCTTGGGTAAAAAACAAGGGACACCGCGGTTTCAATTGCGATACGTCGTTTGAACTGATTTGGCACTTGTAACACATCTGTCGTGGGCTTGATAGATGTTACTTATGTATTCATTGGTTTGAATAGTTCCATATTAATTGAGGAGACAGTAAGCTTTTTGTGTTGCCCAAAAATATTTTATTTTTAAAGCTGTACTCAAGCTGTCGTAGTAATTGATCATTATTTAAGTATTTTCAAGATTTAAGTATTTATCATTGAATTCAAATATTATTCAATTTCCCGTATTCAAAACACATAAAGGTTGATAAATAGGGGAAAAAATATAGTGAAAAATTAAACGAAATTGACCGTTTCGACAATCGCCGAAAATGTTAGTAAATAATTTAATTGAAGCCCATCAATTACTTTGAAAATGACACCAACAAAAAATCTAAGCAAAAAAGGACCAATCCCTCTAAATAAATTAACATTAAGTCCTAACGAGTATAATAATAAACCCGTATAAGTGAATTCTATTCAGGACGAGATTTTTCGCCCGCAAATACCAATCGTGGTAAATCCTCTTGGTCATTTTTTTATCTAAATACTTGGTCGATCGATATAATCCTCTAGCTGTCATATGGGAAAAATAAAGCTCGCCCCGAAACCCGACTAGTGCGTGTAATTTGTTTAGCGACATCAAAAGCTGGTTTGCCAACGGTTTACACTAAGAATTTGGCTTCAGTTAATTTTGTTTTAGGAAAAGTTCGGTCGGTTGGTTCATTTTGTATTTGATTAATACATGAAAAAGTTTGAATTGGGGGTTAAAACCCCTTATTGTTAGCATATTTACCTGATAGATAGATACCAAGCACAAAAAAAAGTTTAAAATAAATTTTAAAATTAGAAAAATACAAAAGTGTCTTAGTTTAAAAACTTATAATCCTAAAATAGTTCTTAACTTAGGCATAGAAAATAATACAGTGTAAATAATAGTACTTGACATCTAAACGCATCTTATAGAAGTTGAAGTCTTAAATAAAGCTAGAGTTTAAACAAAAAAGCATCTACATTTTGGAGTGCAGCGGTAAGACTATAAATTACCTCATTAGGAGCAGACAAGTTGCTTGCGCAAAGGGAAACGGAAGAAAGAGATCGTTTCCCGAAACTAATTACCAAACACGATAATTAAAAAAACAGATTTCTTCGACTAAGAAATGGGGGGAAATAAAGAAAATGCAAAGTGTCCACCCGAAATTTCCATGACAAAACAGTATTTTCGCATCGCCCAAAATAACCATTGTCTCGTGAGAGTTTTGTCCGTTATTTTTTTTTCTTTGACGTATCTCATTTTCATTTTTATCTCTGACGTCGAGGTTTTTAATAAGATATGCAAATTTCTGTGACACGGAGCGAATGCTTCGTCAAATTTAATGATAAGCGTCAGCCATTGTTGGAGTCACGTCTTATATGGCGTCGAAATATCGAAACTCGATGTATACTCGTAAATGTGATTCCTAATGACAAATAAAGTTATATAAGTGCTTAATACCTTAATAAGTGAAGGCATTATCGTTTAAATTATATGGAAGTGTGAAGATATTTTCTAAAATTTTACAATGATGATAAAATGGCACGCGTCTTAAAAAGATATCGCCTACAATCATGGCGTAAATCTACTACTGATTGTGAAAGTTGCTGTTGTGTAGTAAACTATACTTTATCATCAGATGTAATATGAATAAATTGTATAACTTCTTTTCCTTCTGAGTCAGTGGGTAGCTAAATAATTTGATCAAAATTTGTGACCATGTTAATGGCGACATCTTTAGCATGCATTTGGACATCTGACGGCCAAGCAAAGTACCAATTAGGATACACCAGCACGTGGGCTTTGGTTTGGTCATAATCACCATACTCTCAAGGAGCATTGCGAGGGACTAAGACTCATTTTGCTAAAATGCTCACAATGACCTAACAGATTCTTAAACATATCCTAAACATAATGTAAACAAAGTATTAGGGAAAACACATTTAACACGTAATTGAAAACTATAATATACAAGAATAGTATACAAGTCACCCTATGACGCAGCCAAGCTGGCTACAAGACATCAAACCCCATTAGAACATACATAAAATTAATTAAAACGCGACTATACGTCAGCAGCAGTGTCAGTTTCAGCGCGACCCACTTACAGCGGAGGGGACAGCACGTGAGCGACGCCATTCAATTGATATATTGTTACTTATTCAATAAATATACCTTACTTCTAATACGTGGAAACACTAGGTAAGTTTGAGGTCACAAGTATACCGAAATATCTGTAGACGAATAAAGATCCCATTCGTAGCGTAATTGCTCAAACTGCATTGTATTCTTGTAGGCATATTTGAAGTAGGTGATCAAGGTGGTAGTGCAATATTTTAATAGAGTATATTTAGAAGAGATTTGTGGCTTAAGTTTCAGACTCAGTAAGGGTCAAAATTCAGCTTAGTCAATAAAATTAAATTTGTATAGATAAAGTGTATAAAACAAGGGATATCTTGGGTGAGACATGATGTGACTATTTGACAAAAATATACCAATGTTCGTGACGAAAATGTTATAGTTTCACAGTAAATTCATAAAAATGTTAGGTGACTTACATCATCACACAAAATATACATAGATTCTTATGATTCCTCGTTCCCAGTTATAAAGAGAGAGAAATCATTTCAATATGGAAGAAATTCGGCTTTCAGTATGTGGTTAGTGGTTAACAAGGAAATTGGTCAAGAATCAGAAATAATAAAAGTGTAGTTATATATAACTACACGATGGACGACTGTCAGTCTCAGCTCGACCCACTTACTTCGAGTGCTAAGGGGCGCCACGTGAGCGCCATTCTCTCGATAGATGTATAGGTACATGTATATTATATAGATACCTAAAGGCATATTGTGACAGAATGAAGATTCATGAAAGAAGCAAATAATGAACAGATTTGAAAAAGTAGTAGGCATTTGGCGTAACTGCAGTAATATCACGTAATTGCTGTTAAAGATTGATTTACTTAAATTATTCCTAAATAAGACATGTAAAAAAAAGCTTCGAGAATAAATTAATGATGCAGGGCTACACGAAAGAGGCATACGCAATTAAATGATAACAAAAAGCAATTTTCAATAAATGCACTTCAGCAAACAAAGCCGACAATCTATATCTCACATCGCCATTAAATTAAATAAGCGCAGATTTAAAACGAAACCAACCACTAAACTTGGTATTAAAAGTCAAATCACCCCTTATAGGGGTCGCTAAATAAATAAATAAGTGTACCGAATATGGCGGGAGCATAATAACAGACGGCAAACAGCATCGGAAGCCGTGAGATAAAATCGTATTGCGTTGTCAAAAATAAATGAATCCGGGGATTAGTCGGGACACGGCGGCCGCGCAATATTGTCGCCTGGCGCCCAACGCGGGGCCGTAATAAGCCGGCACTGTGCAGCTAACTACATATATTTTGGGTTAATTTTGTAAGAAAATACATGAGAGATTTTAGTTTTTGCTTAAATTAAGGTAATAATTCAGAAATGAAATTGAAATTGGATTAAATAATGAATCGAATTGAAAACTGAAACTTTAAATTCCTTTGTTTAAAACTAGTTAAATTTAAACAAAATTAAACCATGTTCAATATACAACCAGCTATTTTAATACATTACAGGGTGTTTATCAAAAAGATCTGCAGATTATCATATGAGATTCCTTTGTGAGGGTAGTTTTGAAACGAACGGGGTGAGATAAACTACTCCGCACGATTTGGCGGCAAAGAGAGGGCTCAACGAATAGCTCCCAGCACCGAGGGAGTTTTATTCCGATCGAATTTACCTTGATATGAGAATACGAGCACCAATCTATCGTAGAGCACTCCGTGTATCGGTCGGGCGAATCATATTGATGGAACTTAAAAAATGATTGGAAGTCTAAACAGATAGCGTTTTTTGCTAAAGTATGTGAGAAAGGAATTCTCGTGATGGGAGTCGGTTTTACTTTTTAATATTTGAAATTGTTTTTTACAGTTGCTTAGCTTTTTTCTTTCTTATTTTGAAAGACAAAGAGTCCCTGTAGTCTGTTTTGAACATTTTACTTAATCATTTAAAAAAAAATCTCGAAAATGCTCTATTTATTTATGAAATTAGTTTTAATCTGAGCTATTTCAATATAAGTGATAGCATCTTAAGTATGAAAATTCAAATGCTAACGTTAAACATAAAAATAAAATTATTTCGGTCATAAAAAGAAATAACGATACACGTTTAACGCTACAATATCATTACTCATCAAACACAATCCCCGAATACATTAAAAGACATTTAAAAATCGTCGCCGGAGACATGAAAATATAGAATGAAGGGAAAACGTCAGAAAAGATAAGAAATTTGAAAAGGTCGCAATTTATCAATGGCGCGTCAAACAGTCGATCGGCCGGGCATCATTTTTATCGTATTTGCGTATAAATAGTGGCGTCGCGACGTTCCAAGCCGCCGCTAATGATACGGAAAATGACATCTTATTTCGACGCGTAAATCGAAGAAAAAAAATCGTTCATCTCGCCCGTCTACATGAATATTTTATAGGCGCGTCAACAGCGAAATGACAGGTTTTATCGTTTGAAAATTCGACGAAAATTGCGCGAAATGACGCGTCGATATTTTTTATTTAGTGAAAACATCCTTCCGCCAATCAGGAGCGCTCATTGTGCCGCCACAATGAGCTCCCCCGGGACGTTTCTCGCGTAATTTTTATTTAACTGACGAGCGCAACAGTTATTTGGCAATGCTTATTACGCTATTTGGTAATTATGTCTTTGTATTTTTGATATCAGTTGCTACGCAGTGATGGATACTAAAAAAATCTGGTAACTTATAATATTTAAGTATATTGTAAGTAAAGGTACTAAGACGGGTCTAACCAAGTACCTAACTCAATATACAGTAATGACTATCAAAAAGCAAATTACGTTACCAATGTTTTTATACAATTAAACTTTCAGTTTATTTATTCAATAAACATTTCATTAACCTTAACATAAAAGCTACTTACAAACACTTATTTTGCACAACACGTAAGCAGATTATTACGCCTACAATCATTGAATAGAGCAAAACATTTGCTACTCACACAATTATACGAAGCTCCATCGATATTAGACATCAAACAATGATTTTACGTTCGACATCAAAGCTTTAACAGATCAATAGCAAATTGGAATGTCGTGAATATCTTTATTAATCTATTTAATTGGTTATTAGCTTTCTAACGTTTGTGTTAATGTTGCGTTTGATCACGGGTCGTGTTAAGTGCTTGTACATGACGCGGTTGGTGGGTAACGAGTACTCGATCAACGTATGAAATGTTACACACTGTAAATCAAACGGTTACATGATTATGAAGGGTTGGGAGTTATGTAGTGGTTGTAGTCGGAATTAATTTTATTAACTTAGTAAAATTAGAATGTACGTAAAAGTAAGTCAAGTAGTGTTGACAATCTACTAGAAAATTCGAGTCCGAGCGATGTGTGAAAAAATAGACCTCGTAGTAGGCATAAAAGAATATGCAGAGGCGTTTGTTTACTTTTCGCGGTAACCTCTTTACTTTTCTGTTAGTTTTTTTGTCTTTGACTTCTTATTTATCTAGAAATAGACTAGTGTAACGACTGTAAAAGATCTTCAAAAACAAGACCCAAAGTCTTCAACTGCCTTTCGAATATTTACCAACAATGTGCCGTGGTCCGTTGACACAGCGTCGAAACCTAAGCCCCGCAGATTGCGAGCAACATTACCGCGTGATCCGCATAAGTCGCGACATATTTCGTAAATTTGTACCCGAGGGGGGAGGTACGGAACACCTGCCGTAAAGATAAGCCCTGATGTCGCGTAATATCCCCCTAAAATAACTTCTTACTGCCTCCGGTGCCATAGCGACGGCTTACCCTCTTCTTGTTCGTCTATGTATCGTTTATGTAAAACTAGGAGCTAATTCGGCGTCTCAAATTGGAGATTCTGTATGGTATTATTAAGCTGCTTACAATTTTATAAAAAGATGAACCTGTATAGGTAGGTACGTACTACTTAAAAATGCGAGCGATTTTTTACAAAATTTCCAATTCACATTTTGTTAATGTTTGTTATTGGGTAGATAGATATTAGCGTTTTTATAGAAATTCTACAAAACCACAATTTGCCTTTTTGAAGTCCTCAATTTACGCGAGGTATGAATATAAAACAGCGCGGCATCCCCGCGCCAGCGAGCACATCACGTCACACCTCGGCGCCGCTAAGATGTCGCCGCGAGTACGCGCCTCTAATATTGCGAATTAATTAAGGAAGTCATTACCTCCCGATAGCGCATTAACGGCACGCATGTCGGGAAATTGCCGACACAAAGGATATTTCCTGCGTTTTCCCCGATTTAAAGCAATTCACCGATTTTGATTAAGCCCCCGCTGCTACACAGAGATTATTCCCCTTTCAATGCAAAGAATGGTTTATTTCAGACACCGTGAAAGTGAATTGTATTTCCTTTTCCCATTGATTTTATGGGAGCCTTGTGTTTCGCGAAAGCGAAACGGGAATTACATTCCGGGTTCATGGTTATCAAATATTTGAATTTGAATGTTAGGTAATGAATACTATTTGCAGGAAATATATTTAGAGGTATACCAGCGAGCATATTTATTTACTTCTATTAATCGTTACTACGATAATATTTCAAAGTGAGTAAACTGATCTTTATAAACTGGAGCAGTTTGAGAGCATACTAGTTCAAGTTGCGGACATACAAAAGCACAGCCAATAGAAACTATTCATTAGGTATCTCGCAGCGGAGGCTGCCGCATCGCAACCGGTGGCAACTTTAGATTGCCGCAATAATTATTTATTCCGCTCACTTACTATCCGACTCAGTGGAAACTATTCAGCGAAGAAACGCTATTTCCCGCTGGTCAGATAAGACGTTTGATTTCACCCATTTTCGCCTGGACTTTAATTATGGCCTCTGGTTTTGTGTAAAATAGTTGGCAGAGTAATTTAATCCAGATATCAGTATGCGGGGTGGCGCGCAGCTACGAGAGATGGAAGCCAATGAGCGTGAACGACTCGACGAGGGTAACTGCACCGTCGACGTCTCAAGAAATTGTTGTTACGAACGTTGTTTGTTGGCTCGGACGAATATTGCTACAGCTACCTGTTTTGCTTCACAAAATACATTTAATATCTCCACAAAAACTTTGCCTCGAGAATCTCAAAATAATGTCAAGACCTATTGTACAATAATTTGTTCAAGTATATTTTCTTGGCTGAGTTCCACCTTGCCTCAATAAAAATGGTAAACTTGTTTTGTTTCTCCATTATCCACCCTCTCATTTCTTCAGTCGTTGAACTGCATAACTATAAGAGAGCTCACGAAACACAATATAGCGCCGTAAAAAATAAGCTCACATCAGACTCGAGCATGTAATTCTAGCGCACTCTTCCGGCCCGAACAAAGGAGAGAGGGTAAGAACACGAGTTACTCGACACCATGTACCTTACGCAGATTTGTTTCTCAGCATCTCGACACGCCACAAACCAAAATAAACTCTCACCTTCAAACATAGGCTCTAATTTACAATACAAAAACGTCCCAACGTTAAACATTTTGAAGCTGTAGAATCGCAGGAAATTCGCGATAGTCAAATTGTAGTCTTACAGGGCGTGTTAGCATTAAATTATTACATTCGCAACTGTGTTACGTGCGTATAAGGCACTATTTGCATTACAACGGATCGCGGAAGGGTCCTCGGGATATGGCAGGTACGTCACATGAGGACTGCAAAAGAAAAATGTTCCTTTAACGACGACGTAAGGATTCTGAGAGTCGAAGGAAGAAATAAGCCGTCACAGAATGTCGTTCAGGATAATACCTCCTTCGTATTTTCTTTTCATGAGATTTAAAATATATAACAAATGGCCGTGTATTTTGTAGGAAATGATGTGAAACTTGTGTTTTAAGATTGTACCACCGTTTAAACTGTTTTCCTTTGTGTGCAAAAACGTAGTGCATGGTTTCTTTCCACGTAAAATGCGTTAGAAGGAAGGATGCGCTACATTTTTAACCTTCGCGTTCGTCATTCACGGTTGTTGACTGAGTCACAAAGGCGCATCGCGGCAGCTTGGTCGCAAGTCAAAGCCGATTTATTCCAGCCATTACAACCGCGACTTGCGCAAACTTCGCCAAGTGATCACCGGCTAGACACCAGCACACAAACAAACGCTACGCCCACAAAAACTCGTCAGCAGGTAAAAAAGCGTCAGTTGTGTGTGTTTAGTTCACATGTGTGAGGTGGAACACAATTCTACTTATAGCCGACCCTTGTGTAGCTACTTGTAGGTAAGTAGCTATCGCGACTCCTTTGTTCTAGCAGCTGATTGGAGCCGGGCCCGGAAATGCGTGTCACCCCACCCCCTCATTGGTCCGTTTCATTTTCTTAGCGCGAGAGAGACGCAGCTACGGTGAAGTGTGTAGTTAAGGATACCGATCTCTGTGTAAAACGGTAGGTAGGTGTCACGAGTCGGTTGTTTTGCTCGTTCACTATGTTTGCGCAGCGCGTTCGCCCAAGATAAACTATTTTGGTGAGTTGCCCTGAGAGTTGGAAATTGTTTTCGCAAGTTAGCCGTCTGAAATTTGGATTTTATCAAACAACATTCCAACGAAACTAAATTTAATTAATTAAATAAAACATAATTACCTGGTATAGCGATCAAAGTAGCGTTTTAGGTATATACCAACAGTTTAAAATTCACCTACTCGTCCAGACTAGAAGTTGAATCTAAATATTTTAGATTTCTTAGGTTTGTAAATGCCTTAACTTATGATTAATACTAACGAGACATGCTTCCTTATTTAAACGCTTAAAACACTGGAAAGGAATATAAGTATTCATAAACAATTGAATCCCAAGAAAATCGAAAAGAAAATTCAATAAACAATATCGTAATCACAATAAATGAGAACCAATTCTTAGAAACGTTCATTTGTTTACGCTTGCCTGTGTGCAGGGAGGCCGTGGGCAGAGACAGGCTAATCGCCACTTTATCGTGGCCTGTCAACCGCAGGCCAGCCACTATGCGTTGTTTATATTTATATGTAAATACTATAGACCTTATAGTGAAGACATAAGGATGATTTTTGTATTAGTTTTGTGGTATCGAGAGCTTGTAGTGGTATATAGATGAATAAATAAATGGTCAGAGGGGATGGTTATGGTAAATCATAATTAAAAGCTAGTTCTTAATTATTGATGTCTAATCACAAAGTATTTTTATGTTCAATTACAAAAATCAAATGAAATAACAATATGAACAAAGGACGTAAAAAAATAATATGTTTTCAAATATCATATTATTCACGCTACCGTGAGACTGCTACGCTACGCTTCAGGTTTACCTAGATACATAGCATCAGACTGTTCCGTTGACAGACAACTCAAAACTTCTTAGTTAAATAAACTTCAAACTCATAATTTAAATAACAATAAGATTTAATTTCACTAAATATTAAGCAACCATCAATATTTCATGAAGTAACTTCAAAAAGCAAACAATTAACCAAAACTTACAGCTTATGAGGCTAACTATTAGCTAAACTTTGACAATAAATATACCGTATATAAGTAGTATCAACCCTAGTAAACGTGTATGAAGTATCCTACTACCTGTACCTACAGTTATGTGCATAATTTACTAAAAACCTTTTAATATCATATACCTACGTACCGTACCTACTCTATATACACAAAATGCGAACAAAATCACTTTTAAAATGCAACTTAAAACACATAATCTTAAAGTTCATATCACTATGTTTAAAATGTTTCTAATCCCATCTAGCCTAGCAGTCGTGTGGTATGTAGCAGGCGGGCTGGCAGCGGGCTAATCGCCACTCTGTCAACCCGTCACGCACAGGCCCGCGGCACGTGCAAGCCTGCGTGCTACCTACCACAACGCACCGCTCTTAATTGTTTACCGCTTTATGTAATAAACATTATAATTTAAAGTTAATAGAGTTAGGATTGAGTTTTAATAATTAGGTGCGATGTGGTGTGATTTTGAGTCAATATTGAATCGGATCTGATAGTTGAATCAATCGAAAACTGTTATCGTTAGTTGGATAAGCTATCGATGAATCTTATAGTTTTGGTAGTCTATATTGAACTCATTCAAAAGCAAAAATTCCAAAAGATAAAAACTAGTAGGTACCTAATTCTTTTCTAAAAGCATGCCTACAGGTATAAAAAACACCCCACAGATCTCAAACAGCATAACATTCGATGTTTATAAAACAAACTTACACCTACACTTATCAATAACAAACAAATTAATTTAAGTACGAGTATTACCTTAGAAAATAAATGTTCGTAACATCGCGTCGTGAAGGTTACGTCCGTGACCAAGGATTACAAAAATAATTCCAACAAACAGAGAAGGCAAGTTACCTAATCAAACATTACGTAACAGATTCACGTGAACCGTTCATAAACATTTTTAACTTATAATTGAGTTTCTTCATTTAGCTGAGACGATTGAGTGAGCGGGTATTTTTGACGGTTGCGCCAACACAAAGTTTTATTCGTTATATAGAGTTACTAAATGTCGGTGTGGTTGTGACGTAAATCTCGTGGCTTCCACAATAAACATGCTAAATTTGGATTTAAACTCTTCAAATATTTCATCGCCGAGTTTGTTCTACAATGTTTTTGTTATGCCGAATAAAATGTTGTGCAATGTTGTTTGTTATATTTATAGTACTGATATTTTCGTTTTGGGATGTGCGAGTATATTGTAGTCGATTTTTGGGGATTATCGAGAATATTGACATATGATATCGATTGCCTGTATGAGAAGAGCTGATCAAAGAATAACACGAATTAAAAAAACCATCCCTTATAAAGAAAGTTCGGCTTTAAAAGTAAATACAGATCTCACTTATTCATAAACCTTCAACCTATTGTCAACCAAAACTCAGGGGAGGTCTTTGTGTATCGATAAATCTCCAAATTTGATAATCGATATTCATGAATAGTGTCCATACAATTGCACTAGTGACTCGTATTAAAAAACAGGTGTTTTTCGAGCCCTTTGATATGTTTATCAACCCTTGCGTTACGGGGGCGGTGGTATCGAACAATCAGTGGTTTGTGAATGGGTTGCCGATGGTTATCGTCAAAAACCTGAGGTTACTGACAGGTGAGATGTCAACCGCGTGAATGGCGTGACGTCCTCGTCAATAGACGGGAACTTGACCTGATAAGATAGCATATGAATGAATACAAGTAGTTTTAAACGCGTTTTTGTGTTTGTTTAGATGGTTGTACCTTTTTTTTTCGGTCGGTAAGTAGCACAAAAGATGTAATTTTACCTCCTTGTTATGTTGGTTTTCGATTTGTGTGTGGTTTTTTAGGTTAAAAACTATAATAGATAAACATCGAACAATATTCCCTGCTCTTTTTTCTGTGATTGTATTAAGTGACTTCACCAATCGCTATCTTGACAGAGAACACAAACTAATATACTTCTAAACTAACTACTTAATACTTTTAAGCAAATAAATAACCGCATATTAAAGCATTTAATCTAATATTCGATATAAATTTACACGAAAATTAAGTATTTTTTAGAATAAACATGAAACAAGTTTCACATAAGGAGAGCGGTCGCCATCTTGCCAGAAAACACAAGACATTGACCGACGAGCGTGGATAATCGCGGTAATTTGCGGAAACTTGTATGTATATGTGCGTATGTGACTTAATATTATTATGTCATACATATTTTTTAATGGTGATTCTTTTTTTTTACTATTTAAGGGCGGAAATAAATTTCAACTATGAATCAGTTAACAGTTTCAGGAAACACTATGTCCTGTAAAGATTCTTATAAATAAGTTAGCCCTTCATTCCGATTTTTTCTTCAATAAGAAAAGTTTCTGATAGTTTTCTAGTACAGGCCAATAGTTTGTTAGACTAAAGACCTTTTAAAATCGTCTATCTTCAAATCCATAAGTGAATACCTAAGCAAAAGAAGTATAAACATAAAACAACAAAACATAATTTCACCTAACTTTTATCAACATTATTTACAACTCGCAAACTAAAACCTCACATAACGTTTACTATTTAAACAAACAGGGTGTACAAAAGCGATACTCTAAAAAATGCACTGAAAAATACATCGCAAAGTCTCTGTTGGAACTGAGGCTACGCACGGAGCGGTACAGCTAACCAACCGCGGAGGTAAGGAAACGGGGCCAGATAATACACTCTAGCGATTTGTTCAGTACTTTCTAGAGTATTGTAGAGTATTAGGCGAAGGTAAGAAAGGTTTGGTTTATTATTTTCATATAAAAAAAAAACAAAATCAAAAAGTTTTTATTTCGAGTTGGCCTTCTCAGGCACTTTCAAAACTGAACTGTTACTGAATGTAATTGCGCGGTTCCAAAATGGCATTCCTATGGAAATGAGCCGGAAAGAAACTCTATAAGCTACTTTTTTTAAATAGAAACAATTTATAATTCGGGACTCAACTCAACGAAAACTCATTATAGAGTAAAGCAAGTCAAGCATTGACATATCACAAAAAAACCGGAGCAACTCAAATCCCTTATTTACTCATCACAACAATTGTTTACGAGTATTTTAAGTTCCTGGTCAGTATATTATCAAAAAAGGTATACAAGTTAGTAGAACCAAGTCGACCGATCATTATACATACCACCTAACCACTAAACATGTCTTCCGCAAAACTAAATGTTTCTTTAACTTAGTATATCATAATACTGTACAATGTGTGACAGAAAATATATTAAAAAAAAAACTTATATGAAATAACATGTACTTATTCATATAAAAAAAACGTGTTAGGTATATAATTTAAGAAACCAATAATTCCATCTCTTAACAAGAATCCATCATTTAACAAACGTATAATTTATAAAACCCTTTTAATTTCAACAACTTGCTTAATTCCCAGTTTTCCCAGTATCCTACAGTTTATGACTTGTATCACAGACTAGCCACCTGAATAGCTGGTGTCGGCAAGGCGGGCGCCTACCGCTGCATATTTATGAAGCGCCTCAAACACTATAAATAGTTGATACCAGCGGCCTCCGCGGCTAATGGAGTAAATACAACGACACATGTCGTTCTTGTAGCACACGAATTTAATCTTGAGTAGTATTGGCGGCATTAGAAATAATGGTTTGATTTAGAACTCTAAAAGGTTATTGAGTGATGAATGAGAATTAGGTAATCATAATTGAACAATGTGGTTTGCAAGGTGGAAATTCTTTGTTCAGAAAAAGTTATAAGTACCTAAACATTGTAGACAAAAAAGTAACATATTTTATGCAGAGATTTCATTGTTACTAAAGAAACGGTGTGTTAATATTATTGCCAAACCATAAAATAATAGTTCCAAAGTTGTCATTTTCTTTCAATCTTGAAACATTTATAGTTACATAAACATCTCAGCGAATCACATTTGTCATGCTCAAAGCAATAATTTATAAAAGCAATTATGGCCACAACTAAACCCATAATTTTACAACACAACATTATAATCCATCTGACCTTAACACAGGTTTAATAATACCTCGGGCGTAGCATCCACTCCGTAAATACGGTCTTAGAAATAGCCCATATACATAGCTATGGTTCGCCGGTGTGTGCTAAGCCGATCCGCTGTTTCAGACATTTATTAAACCCCAGCAAACTGTCGGGCGACCTGCCGGCCCACGTCGCCTGTACCCACCGATATAGCTTAGATAAACGCGCACATAACTATGCAAACTACTCCTTCGTACAGCCCGCCACAGCCACACATCATAACTACTACCATTCAACAACTTAATTTAAACTTTAATGCTTCTGTTTCTAGGCACATAATACAAACACGAGGTATCGGTATCGTACTACATTCTGGACAATAGTCGCAGCCCACTATTAGTTAGGTACATATCTGTAAGTGTGGTGAGAACGCGAGGTGAATACGGTATGGGCGTTGTAGTGAGCCTTAAAAAATTAAAGCCGCCGACGGTACTTAGAATGCTAAGTAAAGATTTGAATGGGGCGGAACGCTCTCCGCAACGCGATGGCGACTTACCCGTGTCACGTCGGTGCGTTATTTTTTTTTGGTTCGAAAGTCGGACGTGCTCAGAGGCTTCCTTTCAATATGAAGTGGAATCGATTAATGAGCCCCAGTTTAGAATTGCAGTCAGGTCACACGGTTATATTATTTATATCGTGAATCGGCTTTTCTTTTGTTAGTATTGATAAATGTTTGTCCAAACACAACAAATACAAACACCTAAGTTTTGCAATTACTAGCGAATGTGTAGCGAAACGAACAAAAAGATGTACGAGGGTGTCCACTAATATCATTTCAGGAAGGACTGAGGGACGGAAAGGCGTGTATGGTTTCAATACCTGTACGCGTAATCCGGTGTAGATTCATCGAAGCTGGCGGAGACGTGAAAATTGTCGGCATACAATACTGCGATAAGTGGTACGGGGAGTATGGAGTGTCGGTTGCAGAGTTCAATGGAGAGCGACGAGTGTGAATTTTCGCGGTCGCGTATCGGTCGCGTGGTGCGGGACAAACTGGGCATTGGTCGAGCGTGCTAATCTGCGTGGAGTGTCGCGTGTGATTGGGCAGACGGTGCTGTCCAATTTTCCGGTTGCGACGGCCGGCATTAGTTGAACAGACAACGGCCGTCGCTTAGTAACCGACGTACATATTTGAGTATGTGACTGGACGCAATTTACACTGTGATTGATAGTTGGATGATTGAAAATGTTCATGGTTGCCTACGGAACTTTTATAATTCTATTTTAGGTAGTATAACTCTCTCTAGTACAAGATAGCTACACGAATATGACTACTTAAAGACTAAATATATTTAGACTGTGCTAATATGTCAATATGTTTTGCAAAAGTTAAAAAAACATCATGAGACAAAGTTTTTTGATAGTTAACTACAATTAACAACCAACTAAAACTGAAGCCCAAGCTTTCCATCAATCTGGAAACACAAAACATCTAAATGTCAATTTGTATTCGCAAACAAATCTGGTAGTTCAAACAGCTATAGCGCGGTGCAGCGCTCTAATGATTGTTTACCGTGGAGGGAGGCTAGTTACCCGGTAATGCAATATTAATGCAATTCATTAAACGTGCAATTCAAGTACCCACGGCTCTACCCTCTCGAGTAGGGATGGCGTGGATTCGCACTCTTTTCGGATATTCTTTAAACGAGTGTGAGTGTTTGTTGAGATTTTTGTAGAGAAAAAAAGTAGCTTCTTTCTTTAATTAGTGTATAATTATGTTTGATGTAGGTGATAAGTTCAATGATGCATACATTTGGCGTAGCAAATTCGGAAAGTAAATTGGCATAGGATTATAATCCCGTCTGATTCTGCTGAGTACCATGTATCTACCTACTAACACATTCGAAACTTCATAATCATCTTGAAAAAAAACATCCTTGCACACAGACATGAGCTGGTCACCATACACAGTGACGACAGGGTCACTAATTTTATTACGCATATTGAATTTCTTTGTCAATAAAATTATTATCACAATGGGGTATTAACTGTGATTAAATCTACTAAGTGATTTATTTACCCAGCGAACCCGTACTCAATTATTTGTACATAAAACTAAATCTTCGATATGTCATAGAACATTTGATAGAGGGTTTCCTTCTATTACTCACAACAGTTTGTTTACCCTGATTGTTACAGCATACGAAGCGGGCGAAATTAATATCGGACAAATCGAGACCGCCTCCGGGCCCCATTACGCGATCAAAGTAAAAATATATGAGGCGAAGGAAAAGAAACCAAACATATGCCGGAGTAAATATTTGGAGTGCGAACTGCGCCCCTTCTCCCGGCGGACCGCTCCCCCGCCGTATTACGTCACATTGTTCTCGCGATCGATTAGCCGGCCGGCCCGTGACGTCGCGACGTGTTTCATAACCATTGCGTTTCATTCCCTTACCTATTCTTGTTACAAATATTTTTGTGCAACCACGGCTTGAACGACGTCACGTTTTTTCCTTGATTTCTAAACTTTTCTCTTACGTTTCTTAAGGATTCTCGTTGCGTCGCGGTTATATAAGTCAGAAAGCGTGGGTAGCGACGTGCAAAATTATTTGTTAAATTCGAGTTACCGTGAGAACCTCTCGTCGATATGACTCCCTGAATGAAAAAAAAATATTTCATTGAAAAAATACACTCCATCGCTGGCCTCAGGGCGTATAATAGTGATTGAACTAACCTGTCAGCCCCATGTTAAGTGGTTTTGAGGGTACCATACAACCATTGTCCGGACAACCAGTAGCGTGTTTTCTTGGCAAATGTTTGATTTGGGAATATTTACTAATCTGACTACATAATGCCGGTGTGTGTTTGCGTTAAAAATTTTTGCAGCTTAACGAATGTTTTTGTAGGCGACCGTACCTTAAACAATCCTTTGCTAGGGGTAAGATTATTTCCGCTGTGATTTAAGAGTAAACATTTTCTGACTCATTCTCTACAAACCAACGATCCACAACTTTTATTTTGTAAAGTAACACCTGATAAATAAGAGTTTATCATAAAGCCTCCTGTATAAAGTCTTGATGAAGTGCGTAAGTATGTTCCGAGGGCAGCTTATGTCAATATGCAATAACTTTACGATCGGCAAATAAACACAATTCGTATCGCACTCTCAATTTCAATCGAGACGCAAGTCGCATCCAAACGATTCAATCGCGCATATGTCCCATTGTCCGCAGTCACAATGGCGGCGGCGCGCCTCTGCGTGCCATTCAACCACCAGCCACAAAAGTCTGTTTCGCTAAACTCCTTGTGTGCTGTAACATTGACCTATAGAGCCAACAGGTGAATCTCACAAAGCGTTTGTTTGGGTGTCTCCGGTGAATTAACGCCCTACTGCTCGTGCCGCGACGATCTAATGTAAAGTACATTGTCTGATGCGCTCAATAGAATAGTTTACATTTGCAAATGTGTTGTTACGTTGAGTTATATGTGCCGTAACCTCACCCAGTGACAAAGCCACAAGGGGACGTCATAGCAGGTTCACCGAAATGTATTCATCTACCAAATATCAGTACGTATGTTCTGACAGAGTTATGAATCGAAATTCATTACGTGAAATGTATTAGAGATTCATACGGTCTAATTTACTAATGCTTCAAACTACATATTCAGCAATTAGGAACTAAAATGATTAATGCCTATTAACAAATTGCAAACGTAACCAATTCATGGCAACGAATTCGTATATATTTGCAGCACAAAGGCCTCGCTCGCCAATCACCATATTCGAGCTATCTATTTAGAGCATAACGGTGGCCAGCTATATACAGTTATGGAGCATAAATTCGCCACAGACCTGCATTACCTATTAATTAATCGCTCTACGCTAATTATACGACACAAGTGCCAACATGAACGGTCACCAGTACAAAGGGTTCCATACATTGTGCGGTAGGTATGTAGCGCCACGTATATAGGTCCTGTGCCTCGTAACATTCTCGATTATGACGGAGCGCCGGTGTCTGTGTGCACATAGGCGTTCTTGAGTGCCCACATAGGTATTGAAGACATTGATCTTGGCTCACAATGCTTTGTCCTGGTCAGTGACTGGTGAATGGCCGCGCTCAAAGGAGACTTGCATACAAACTGTATTTCTGTCACAAAATTACGTACGGTTCACTGACAGCAGCTTGTATGTAATACCAATCAAGATCGCATGCGGCTCTTTGAGATGTTGTGTCTCTTTGTGTGATTACCGGAGGTTTCCCAGTAACCTGTAATTCGTATGATCATTGAATGTACTGGATTTGGTTTACCTGAAACATGGCTTTGATAATACTTTCTATTGAACATCTTGTCTGAAATTGCAGTGCCTTTCCAATTATCTACAACCTTATTTATTAGCAACTAGCCCCGCCCCAGCTACATTTAAATTTACCTCTTGAATCACTCTACCTATAAAAAAATCCGTAGCTTAGTTTAAAAGAATTAAGCGAACATGCAGACAGACAGCGACTTTGTTGTATTCTATGTAGTGATAGTGAAGTCTTAAATGTTACGATTAAGTTCAAGAAATATTCAGGACTCCCACTGTCTTTGCGAAACAAAACAGTAACGTTTTGTTTTTCTTAGAACGTCAATATTTTGCCAACGTCGAACGTCATTTTTTTACGACAATTATGTCCATAACAACCATACCATTATAAAAAAGCAGTTGATCCGTACTCAGTCTTACTGTAGAGTTATCCTCACATAGGTAGAGCTACGCAAGATGGCGCGTTTTCTCCGGCTTTCGACGTTTGTACCTGTCTATTGTTAAATGTAGCCTGACTGAGTAATCTTGATACTACATAAAATATATTTTATTAAAAAAATACGTGATTTTTATTTTATGTGAAATTTAGAGGTCAATGACGGATTGGACTCTTCGATTTCTAGAGTAGTTTAAATGGTCGCTTGTACTTTTGTGTTTAGTAACATTCGTAACGGAGAATGTAAATTATTACGTTTGAAAAAAGAAGTTTGTGTAATGTACGTTTGTACATTACACAAACTTCTTTTTCCAATCTTTTTATCTAAGACTATTTATTTTTAAGAGAAATATCTAAAACTCGAGTAAAAACAGCATGTCCACATGACCACTGCCTTGTGTTTAGCTCTTTTTCAGACATTTGCAACTGAATGCTAAATTCTTATTTCCAAAACCCAATTTCAAAATGCAAATAAACATATCAAAACTGGTTAATCGTCCTACTCGGTCGCGTTAACCCCAGTACGGTCGCGATTCGGAACGAAAAATAAACGCATCCGTGGCGGGCTAAACGGGTAATGCGCTCTTATTATCATAATAATATGCACAAAACAGATACAGACGAAAAAAGTTTTTCATGAAACCTGTATTTTTCAGTTGCTGGTGAGTTTTTTTACAAACGAGTTTTTGCAGTACATAAATTGAAGTGGTTATATTAGACTTATTTATTGTTCTGAGATGTAGTAGTTTTGAGGATTGAGGGGCAGTTTAATCCTTAATGGGAAATCGTCAATTGGTAGTGCTCAATCAAATAACTTATAATTACTTTCGCCCTTCTGTGAATTTAAACCGTTTAAAATAAAGTTAAAATTAATATTTAAATTCAAAGTAAATCTGTAAAGCATGCTTCTGCCAACGTTTAAGAAATAAATGGGAAACATTAACGCTATAAAAATAAAACAAAAACAGTAATTACCTCTTTTTGCAAGCTTACCCGATGCCAATGAACCTTAGTCATATGCAACCACATCATAGCGTAAAACAAGTGACAATATGCGAGGTGACAGGCCATCAGTCGAGCCATACGATCAAACCATTCACACGGATTAAGAATAATTAGCTAATTTGTCATTTTAATGTCACATGCCATCACGTTCTCGTCGACGAAAAGGAATAAAAATTAAAAAATATATTTAATCCAAGCCGAGCGTATCGTAAAAACTACAAGTCGGCATAACTCATGCGTCTTTGCCTTTTGTGCGGTTTAAAAAATAAAAAAGGGTATTTTAAAAAAAGAACATTAGTTAGTGCGACGGATCAGTCATCCGCGCGCCTCGCCGCGCAACACGTCTCTCGGCTTTTTCATGCGCACTTTGCCAGTTATTTAAGTCCCGACACGTGTACTAATGACGTTTCGATTTTGACCTCTGATATCCGAGGGTAGCGATTTTCGATGCCTATCGACTCAAACTTACCGCTTGTTTTGTGTAACAAAACATGACGTTTACATAATTTCTGTGGTTACGTAAATGTGACCTACGCTGAGGTAAGACGGAATACGGCGGGTTTAAGCACCTTTAAGTACAATATGGCTCGTGGAAAATAACTCTCTGGTATTTACGGTTGTTTACCATTATAAGTAGTAAGCAACACAGCTAAAATTAACACAAATTCTGAAAAGTTTTATAAATACTTTGGCTAAAATGTCGAATCCTTAATATGAAAAGGTTAATTTTAATATTCATGTTGTATAAGTTTGGCAAGTAGTTCAAACGTTCGCAGTTTAGTTGCAAATCGTTTAAGGATCGCTCTCCTTGACCAGTAGTGTTCTCCTTAACTTACATGCCTTTAAGCCATGAATATTAAGACATTTGGCAAAAAATTTCCTCACACCTACGTCACACAAGCTGCCGTGACTTAGACAAGTCCAGATGAAAACTCGAAGTTTAAAACTATCCACAATGGCAACCACCCACGACAGTCCGTGCGTCCGGTTTGTCATGCAATGATTAATACTGACTTGGCTCATTAGCTGAAGGGCTTAGCAACGCCGTCCCGGGGCACTTAATCACTCGAACAAAGCTCTACCTACTCGCGAGCAGCCGAAAGCATCATTCTTCGTCAGGAATGTATGTGGGGTGTTTGACATGAGCGCGCGGACACTTCCAGCTTTGAGGTTTTTAAGGTGTCAAGTAAGTGGGTACTGTGGTAGTGGGAAGGTTTAGTTGGAAAATGTAAGATGAAGTTTCCACATGAAGTCGATATGAAAATATTCTTGCAATATGTATGTTCGTACGAGTTTATATTTTGATGAATTGCCAGTCTACAAGCTGCTTACTAGCCAATTAATCTATAACAGAATTATAAAAAAATCAGTATTTTCAGACAGCAAATTATTATGTTAATCTTTGCTCTGCTGCATACACACGATACAGGCACACACTTCTATGGAACCGTTTTTACGCTTTGACAGAAGTAAAGTACAAAAAAAGTAAAATTAACTTTTGCACAGCTTCCTAATTTATCTGCAAACAATATACCAAGATATATCAGCCTATCGCTTATAACTTAAGTCTCATCATTAGAACGCGCGAGAGGACGACGCGCATGTAAGTATGTACTCTGAATTCTTGTGTACTCCCATGTACTCTACCTATCACGAGTACTGCACCGCATAACTATGAACTTTAATTACTTGCTAAGAAGTCTGAAGAGTTTTAAAAATTATTAAGGTTTTCTTTCAGATTTAACATCTACTAAGGCACGTTTTCGTGTAATTTAGGTAACTTTAGTTGAGTGAAGATTTCAGAGAATTAAAAGATAGTGAAAATAAACCTGAAGTGTTTTAAGAACAAGTTCGATTTGTCATGTTGGCTAGCCAACTAATCATCATCGATGGTAGATGAAGATATTTGGAAACGAAATAACCTAACTTGGACTTGTCAAATTCAAATTATGGAATCGTGTTGAGTGTTGTCGATTAGCAACAACATATGGAATTTTCTTTGTCGCAGCAGTTTCAAGCATTTTCAGTAGTGAAAATTTGGAAACCAGCCCCCAACTAACTCACGATCCAGCCTCTATAAATCCACGTGGGATACACAGCCCACCGATAGTACATCCTACCTATCGGTCTGTTTAATTACCATAATTAATTAGATCCCGTGGCGCAGACGTGAGCAGAATAGACGATTGATGCCAGTAACATATCGCCGCCATTAACTTGCGAGGTGACGAGTATCGTACCGCGTACGTATATATTTTTAAAAGCCTATCATTAGTAGGAAGTACGTTTTTTGTGTCCATCGCGGCGTTGATATCATCCCGCCGGCTATCAATCATCCTAACTCGCTATGTAACCTGTACCGAACGTTTTTTCCACCTTTTTGTTCCTAGACCGTTACTAATTATAAGTTATTTGATGTTGAGCGGTATTCTAGGCTATTTGTTTATGTCAGGCTTTTTGAAGTCGTGATATTTGTGTCGATATCAATCTTGTTACAATGCCGAATTATAAATAAGATAAATTAAATCAAGTCTCGTGTTAAGCTAGTGTCATTTTGGAATGAATATTATTTTGTTATCGTATGAACGGAATTTGTTTTGATATTAGACTAGAAATAAATCATTTATCTACATTTTAAGTTTTAAATTCAATCATGATGGCCTGGGGGATTTCATGATATGTTTACACAACGAAGGTCAAATGCAAACAAAACTGTAGGACAGTTTAATATTTTAAGCATAATTGCCAAGCGAAGTTTCAATACACATTCTACAAAAAATAGTAATAAGCGGTTTAAAGTCACAACAATTTAATCAGCAAATTACCTCCTCTTACACAAGGAGCCTTATTGTCTAGAGATACATAGTGTACAGGCCACTGGGCGTTATTGGCTACAAGGTATAATCAATAAGGCAATTAGTGACCGCAGTGAGTATGCTTGAGAGGACTGGGCTTACACCCCGTGTGTTTGCCTACCTATACATGCAATAGAAATACTGTTTTATTGATTAATTAACTGGCTAATTAATAACTTACATTTTTTGTCTGTATCTGAATCAGGAAATTATGTAAAACAATATAAGAAAAAAAAGCTTAACGGCTCAAATCTTAATCTGATTAAATTAAGCTATATCAAATAGTCTTTTAAAATACTTTACTTAGCTAAGCAGAATTACAAGAATCCACTATAAAATACCATAACCATCGGGAGCATATCGAATTATCGTCATTTACATAGTATAGGTATTCCTTTCCTAATAAGCTTCAACCACCCATGTCCTGGGCAGTCCCCATTCATCCACTAGGAACAAAAATAGCGCAGTACCTAAATACGTTTTTTTTTTCAATTATAATCTACATATTACAACCTGGATCCAAATATTGATATCTGAAATCACCAATCCGCAGTGAGCTAGCGAGGTGATCAATGCTCAAACTTTCCCTATATGTGAAGAAGCCTGTGCCTAACAGTGATACGTATATAAGCTGGATATTTATTATAATCTACTTATAGACTCAATCAATACCTATACTCCGACTATATCACTCTTGGTTATAGACCAGAAGCAACATCGCACAATCAATAAGTCAATTAGCAACCGCACGTAGTGGCGACTGATGAGAGTGCTTCAATGATCGTGTGCGCTTGCTCTTGCCCCACTTAGCTGGCTAGATTAAAAAATAAATAGTCCGGAAAAATGAAGCTACAAAAATTTAGTTCTTTTTTTGCCTAGAGCTGTTTGAGAAAGCTAAGCTTTATTATAAAGGGGTTAACTCAATTAAAGTACTTCGAAATAAAAGTGGAACATACTCGTAATAACCTATATCTAAGTAATTATTAATATTACAATTCAAATCAGTACTAGATTAGGTACATCCAATATCCTATATCAACCTCGAGAAAGTATAGCTAAGCTTAAGAAAATTTACAAATTTTAAGGCATATTTTCCAATAACAAACTCCTTGCTGTATCATATTAATTAATAAACCAATATGCTAAAAAGTAGGCCAAAGAAAAAACACAGAAAACCACTATTTAATCAAGCAAAAACTTACACAAGATAATCAATCAATACAGAACTACGCGACGGCATAGAATTATTTAAAAAGCATTTTAGCAAACAGACAGGTCGGCTAATGAAAATGAAAACTTAAAGAGTAATAGAAAAGAAAGGTTTTTGGAGAAAATGATTAATTGCCGCGCGGAAATTACGAGGTCGGTAGGTGTTAGGGCTGGCGCGAGTCACGCTCAAGGTACCGCGTGACACCGGCCCTGTTTATTTATCGAGAACTACTTGTATTAAATAGTGGGGAATAGTTTTTGATAGTGTATCGAAGGTACTGAAGGAGGTTCTTGGTTGGAAATTTGAGTTAGAAGAGGTTGCAGTTTTAAGTTACTTAGGCATTTTGTTGCTGTCTTAAGTTAAGAAATGTCTGTAAATATACTTGGAGAATAATACGATAAAATAACTGGTTTGTCGTTGTCCTACAAGTTTATTTTTTCAAGTTAAACATCGTTTTCATTTAAAATACACATTAAGACGCTGAAAACACAAACTTTATACATAAACATTAACATGTCTGAGTGTTCAACTTTTACTTATTTCACTATGCATGAGCTACGAAAAGAAATTTCGTGAAGTGTCTACTTATCTTCCTCCTTTGGCTGGTTTAGGGAAACCAGGGTAAATATGACCACAAATCTTAGCGAAATCCTTCATATCCACTTTGTTTCCCACAAGTGAGGACAAATGAGTGCCACATTTCCCCCATTTTCGTATTTCCCCTCCTTAGATCTCGATTCACCGTCGATTAACCGTAGAATGTATTTATTTAGGGTCCCTCACTTCCGCAATGACCTTAATGTGTCCAGTGAAAAATGACTCCACAAGTATATGCAATTTATGCACATATGCAATTTGCGGCAAGACGCTACCTTTTAGGGCGGACTTCCTGAAGAATAAGTAAGTAAAAAAAAGAACAATATTTTTTGTACTTATCGCAATGTGACATTGTATGGTTTTTTTCTTGAAATTCGGATGATGTTACACTTTTATAATATTGATTAGTTACAGAGAAGGTAACAAAAGACAGGCAATACAATTAGCAAGTTATTTGTCTAGCACAGACTTCTACTGATGATGCAAACGTATTGATCTTGAAGTGAATCTCTAACTACGAACCCTGAATACTCAGCCAAAAAATACTCGAAGAAGTAAGTATTCTATCAACATAAATTATAATTACGTATAAGTCACGATTTATTAACCGTGATGAACAGAATCTGGCCTGTAATTAATTGTAACATTAAGCTTATCTAGTAAACTAAGGCGTTTAGATAATAGAGCTTTGTATAGTGCTGAGCATTTTATTCAAGAAAGACGTTAACCTTTTAATGAGCTAAACGATAACTAAATACGCTACATTTTATGGATCATTCTGGGACAAGAATTAAGGGAATTAGTAAGAAAAATATTCTAATGATTTTTGTTTTCTTAGGTTTATTTCGTCACAAGTGCCATGACGTCATAAGTTTGATTCTTGTTATTTAAATATAGGCACTGTTTTGTTCTTTCCCTCGTTTTATTGTAAGTAGAAGTAAAATTACAAATATAGTTTCTTTAGTTATTATCATTTATGTATTACTAACACTATTTGGACCGAAAACAAGTCTGAAATAAATATATTTAGTTGAAATAAATAGGTTATTCATAATCTACGAGGTTAACACTATACCATCGATTACTAGGTACATACTACATACTTAATATTTATAATGATGTGAACTTTAAAACATTTTTAAACATATATTATGGTTTTGAAGGTCAACAAGAAATAAAACAATCAAAAACAGTTGACATACAACAAATCTTCTCATAAACTGATGACGAAATCACGTCCGAATCCAAAAAGGCCGAGATACGGTGCGTTACGCGTCACGTTAAGGGCGGAGCCGCATGCGGGCGTTCCGGAAACGTATTACTCGCCAGCGGTGGCCGGAAATCGGCAATATATTGCGATCGACCGACGGAGCGCGTAAATAACGCCTGATAACGCACTGTTTATGCCTTGCGATCCGGACAAGATTTGTGTACGTGAATATATGGCAGGATGTTGTGTAGTGCATCTTATATTTTAGGTTATGTCCTCTGATACCTTGTAGAGAACCTCTGACACTGCAATACACATATACACACGTTTTTAGTCTGGTATGTAACAAGTTTGAGTACAGAAACGGCCATTTCTTGCAGGCGAATGTTGAACTACCTACACTTATGTGGCTTATTCTGACTGAGTTACAAAAGCGTCCGTAAGACTCACGTCACTTGTGCACATATTATAGAAAATATCCAATGTGTGTCCCGTACTGGTTATTCCTTTACTATGCGCAAACATAAACATTTGGTTAGGAATAAAAAATACTACCTGAAAACTTACCTTTTTGCTGGCAAAACTGTGTGGTAATAAAAACACGCTTATATAGTAGTAACACAAAAACACAATTATAACAACACTATACTCTGCTTATACTTAAAAAGTGGTACCAAATTCTACTACTAAAAATTGTGCCTTAAACCAAGCAACGTATAAAAAATACGTCCCTTATACAACTGCGTTCAAAATATCAACTAGTTTTTAGAACAAATTTTCAACTAGACACTAGCTACTCATCCGTGTAATGTAAAATACTATAAAGAAAACAAATTCAATACAATTATAATTTTAAAACCAAGCTGCTCTTACAAGAAGCGAATTATCCGTGCCTCTAATTTTCTAAACACAATATAGGCTAAAGAATTTCCTCCACAAAAGCCCCTTAGATCAGACAATATTTAGTATATCTTGTAACATGTAGGATGTCATTAGCCGGGGCAGCGATGGACCACGACATTTATTTTACGGCGTCCGGCTATAAAAGTGATCCACTGCTTGCATTCTGCAGCGCTGCCCGTGACTTTCAGGTCAAGGATGAATACTTTATGTACTAGATGGTGCAGATTGGTGAATTGAGATACAATGACTTAAAACTAAACAAAAATTGTAGGTGATAGAAGTGCTGTTTGAAAAGAACTAATAGCTCTACAAAGCTATTATGGATAAAATAATTGTAAGAATATGTTACAACATCTACAAAGTTATGCGTATCCGACATAGTCACTCAAAACACAGTTTAGAAAACCATGCAGAGCTAGATACTAACCAGCCAACTTTGCAACATTCTCAGGCTACTACTGCTATTCAAAGAGTGCGAATATTCCGACATACAATTTTCTAGTCCCTGTCACATCTAGTACAGCCTTTATATGTCCACGTAACTGCCCATAGTCCACCTCCCTACGGAAGTGATAAAGCTTTTTGGCTAAAAAAGCATTCGGGCGGCGATGGCGCGGAAGCAAAGTGGGAACTAACCAGAGACAGATAATCTTGAGTTTGGTTTAGTAGGGTCACTGTGATACTGGCTGGAACGATAAGTCTTTATAGTTTTACATTTACCTCATTATGCAGTAAGGTTTTGGAAGAAAAAGGTTTTGAGAACAGACTGTTTTGAATCTCTTGAACAGAATGTTTAACACCGCACAGCATTGAGTGTCATTAATTCGTAACATGAAAATATTTTGATTTCTGTCATAATTTTTATAATTTCTATAAAGATGTTCTATAAAAATGAAGGGGCCATGTTCCTGCAAGATATTGTGACCAAACTCAATCTTAGCTGCAACTCCACCTGCACGAAGCTGTACACACTACTGCTGAGGAGCACCTGGAGGAAAAAACCCGGCCCAACTTCAATGATGACAGGCGCTAACTAATAATGGTCACGATCCCCAATCTATAGGGGAACGACTTTGATGATGATAATGAAGATGATGACAATTTGATTAAAGTAGTGCGCCGTATCAATTCCGTTATGGTAAAAGTTTTATTTTAAGAGAAGGTGGAATAGTCATTCAAATGAATCGTCTAGATTTAAATCGAATACCAAACTTAACACGCTATAAATACCTTCATGAAAATACTACTACTATTACTACATTGTGAAACATTGCTATTCCAAACCATAGCAACGTTTATTGTTCATGTGTTTCAAGCCATTACAACTAAACCAGCAATAACGTTACATTGTATTTTTACTATTGTACATTCCATGCAATAACGCTGTCATATAATTTCAAACATTGTTTTGTATTTACTTTTTAACATTTACTTGTGACAATGGATTAAATTAATCCGTGATGAATTATGATTAATATTTGATTGATCTAAGTACATAACCTCTGTATGTTTTTTAACTTATACATCTTCCCACTGCTGGACATAGAGCACCTCCTCCCTCCCCTTCTAATTTGTGTAAACTTATTTTTTCCTTATGAACTTAGGACTCTTCTTTTATATAATAGAGTTCTTCGCGTATCCTTACAAAAGAATTTATGGTAGAGACAAATCATTAGATCATTTTCTTTTCACCAATTAAAACAAATATTAATAACCAATATATCATTTTATTATAAAAAAACTTAACCTATCCCAACACTGTACTATACTGGGTACTTTAAAATAAATCACTTTGCACAAGTACTCTACATTAAACCAATCAACAAATTAGGCAGAGCGCCTCAGACCGAAAAGTGCGTTGACAAATGAACAATGTCGGAATAAAGGAAATTAATGTGATCCACAGGAAATAGGACATTGATTCAATTGACGGCCGCCATTGTCCGGCGGACCGCCACCGACAGTTTTAACTATCGGACTGGATCGTGTAAGTGTATTTAAATTGTACTTATATTTATTTGAGAGATATATAATAAGGTACGAATTATTTTAGAATACTGTTAAGAAATTAGGCGTTTATTTTAAGCGTCTAACCGATTAAAAGTAACTTGCTGGAAAGTTACTTTTAATCGATAGGAAAAATATTTTTGGTGCAAAATTATGAATCATGCTAAATAAATCTTAAATGTACTAAACTAAAATTAGAAAAGTACTCTAGGACCTATTTATAGGTGAAAATAATGAATTTTCTTTCGCTAGGACACAGACAAATACACAATTCACTAAATACACATCCAAGCGGAATAGTTTGTTCCCCATAATCGGGAACAGCTGACAAAGATTATAAAGCTAAGTATTACATTACTAAGCATTACTTACATCGGCCGTCGTTTCCTTATAGGCTGAGAAAAATCCGTTCCTGAAAACAAAAGAAATACAGAGTTCAATGACATGACAACAAAGAGTAGCTATCAGTAAACGTACTCTACTACGTACGTAGGTGGAACCTTAATGTATTGTGATCTTACGTATTAAATAAACACAGATAAAGGTTGATTTCCAAAACAATTCTGCTGGTATTTTTTTGTGTAGCTGACGAACTATTTGTATATTTATTTAATTAATTAAAACAGTCAAATTACGTTAAAAATCAAGACCGACGCTCTGACAAATGTTTAGATCTGTCAAAAAGTTTTTTTTTAAAGAAGCCATATTTTTTACTTTTTAAAACACATGCACATTTAAATGTAATTCGATTCTATATCGCCAGTTACACAAAGCACCTCAGGACCAGCCAACAAAGACATACATATAGAAAGCCCAGTACGCACCCCTATTAGAAAATGATTTAGTCCATCGAACCCTACTTTCCCTGCAATTAGTTGCGTTCAGAACAATGTGCAGTGATTTTTAAATGATCGACCCCGTCGACAGATGGCGTGCCCACCTACCAAGTAATATTGGTAATTGCTTTTCTGTCACACCACTTTGGAATTGAAAGTTCAGAGTTGGGTACTTACGATCTTTATCGTTTGAAGAAGTTTTTATATATTTGATTTGATTAAATAATTGGTTTTAAGATGAGATATGTTGGTATAAGTGTGTATGTATATAGACTTGATCGTTGTCCTCATTGGTCGCTTGAAAGTGGTACAGGTGATAGTAATGTAAAATTCTAAAATCAAAGTATTGTAACTAAAACAGACATAATGTTCATATAGTAATAAAGTCATAACTCGAAACCTTGCTCTTTAAAATGACAGGAACCTTAGTGCTTATCAACTGTGAATTCTTTCAAACCTTACATCTGAAATACTTTGTCAAATAACAATAACTTGAAAAAGATTTTTAATTATCTGAACAACCAATCCACAAAAATCACATTCATCACGCTAATTACATATACATGCATTTCCACAGACATGTCTCATCACATCTAAACAAAGGCTTCGCAATAATTCATTCCGGAGCCAATACGAGGAAAATCGTTTCATAATTAAAATTTTCAACAAAATAATATTAAAGGCACTCAGCTTAATTTGCCAGCATTACGCACGCTTCGCTGTTTATTGGCGTCGAGAAATTAATATTTCGCGCCGATATCAAAGTTCACGCTCAACTAGCCACCCCCTGGGGTCGCAATAACTATACTCCGGACGAATTGTCGCAGGTGAAAATGCGCTTATATTATTATTTTTTACCTTGTATTGGGAAGATCAAACGTCGCCGTAGAGACGGGGGCGCCCGGGGATTATAGCGAATTACTCACGTACCATAAAGCGCAAATTACATTGGCAACACGTGCCCGGCGTATGCAATGCGATACCTCCCAGGGCAAAACAATTGCCACTGAATACCTATCGCCTAAACACGTTTACAGCACAAATCAATGCATTCTGAACGCCTTTATTGCAGTACAGCTGCTTTCGGTACAAACGAAATACATGCCAAACATAAATAACCAGACAATATGTTAAATATATATCATTACCGTATTACGTTAAACAATACAAAGATTTAATTATTAAAACAGTTATCGCGCAACCTAATTGAATTTGCCCGCAATTATCACCTCGTATTTCGCGCGACAGACGTAATACGAAATTAACAAACAAATAATCGTAGCATTACATTATCCGACATACGCGGAATGTTTTCCGGGGAACAATTAATTCGACGTCACTAAACAAATAGCGTGATTGGGGTTCGACTGGCATCGTAGCGTTCCATTCGAGCACCTATTAAATTCTGAATGCGAGGTTAATCCGCAATTACCGCCTAGTTATCGCCGGAAGACGGCGGAGATAGTTAGGGCCCGGAAAATATTCCGTTCACTAATTATTCCGCGTAATTAAACGCGAGCATTATCGTGCGACGCCGCCGCCACCTGCCGGCATTGTGCGAACGTGATTTACTGCGATCCCGCCGCGATCCCGTTGCGATTCCATTGCGGTAGCCGGCCTCTTTTTGCACCAATTAATTATCGAATTGCTCGTATTTAATAATTGCTGTGAAATTAATGTGAAGAGGAACTATCGATTTGTAGAGGTTTGTGAAATGATATGGTAATTTGTTGTTAGCGGCGATACTTGTCACGCTTGTTCGATGCGAATGTTGGGAATTTCCACTTGAACAAATATTAAATGCGTTTTACTGGTAAAATAAATATAGTACTTACAACGGATTAGTGGCGTTATCCGAATTTTTGTAATAGAGATTTACGGCATCCCAAAACTTACTTACTTTAAACTCAAATCAACCTACCAATGACCAGCCACAACCACATCACAAACCGTCCACACACCTAAACACATCTTCGTACAAAACAAATCATCCACACCCACAATTTGCAGAAGCCTAAAAAGGAACGCGA
Organism: Chrysodeixis includens; assembly: GCA_941860345.1. NCBI lineage: Eukaryota > Metazoa > Arthropoda > Insecta > Lepidoptera > Noctuidae > Chrysodeixis > Chrysodeixis includens. The sequence goes on from OW796092.1 coordinate 9,775,943, forward strand.
ACACTTCGGGCGAAATGAAAAAATACTAGCAACAACAATGTGGGTGTTATCAGGGCTTGGTCCACTCTTATTACGGAACCTCAGGCCTCTAATTTGCTCCAGAAATTCCTCTTATTTCCCAGTCGCCTTCCGAGACCCGCCATCTTCAAATGAAACGTTATTGCGCACAAATGAAAATGTTGGGTTCTTGTTGTTTAGTTGAGATTTTTTCGGGTTTTATGTAATTTTTACGGTGTTTTCGAAGTTTTAATGTGGACATTTGAATGTTAAATTACTTCAACTTAAGCTTTGAAATCGTGAGTTAAAGTATCTTCTTTTTCATCATTATTAAGAAACTAATCATCACGCTGCAACCGCTAATATGCCACCAATTAAAAAAGATACTATTCCTAAAATCCCCCTATTAATTAAAAATAATTTAGTTGTGTTGTACAGTGTCTCCTATACATGTACTTAAGTAAAGCTCATTAGTAATTACGGAGGGCTGGTGAGGACGGGAGGCTAAATATTTTCTCGAGCCCGCCCCGGCCAGGCGCGGTAATTAAAAGAACGGAGCCGAGCCGAGCCCCGGGGAAAATCAAAAATTATTATTGTTCACGCATATTTTCTTTAGGAAGTATTTTGATGTAGAGGTCTTGTTATGCGAATATACGAAGATTGTTTTCGTGAAAACATGTTTGCACTTTTCGGTTCTCTTTTGTTTTTTGGTTTGAGAACAATATTATACGTTCACGTTGAGAAAATTGCTTATTGTTCTGATCCTATCAATGTGTAACTACACATATATAACAGTTTCTTTATCTAGCAATGGTTTACATGGAGCACTTTAATCTCGCTAAGTAATCAAAGTGAGTACAAAGTGACCGTTTTCCTAAATTAAAAGGGTACATAAAAGGAATGTAGAAGGGGTGATATTCAAAATTCAAAACTCGTTTAAACAACACTGAAAGTTTGTATGCAAAAAAAAAGTAAACTTAAAAAAGAACATTTGAAATCGAGCATTATCGCGCAGTCAACACCGCCGGCGTTTCCAATGCCGCGTAATCGCAACATAAATATTAACGTCAACGTCATTTTGTTAATGAGGTAAGAACAAGCGGTTGAGAGTCGCGTCATTAGGGCGCGGAGCGTCGAGCGGAGCGGAGCGGGCGCGACAAAGCTCCCAGAATTAATGACACCTCGTGAAAAGCCGAGATGAGTTATTTTCGAGAGGAAAAGGCGCACGTGAAGTGCACGGTTGTTTTACATGCGCTGTGACGTTTTGTTTGAACTAACGAGGTCAATAGTGAGCCGTTCACGGCTTGAAGCGCGTTAGTAACAACTTGCTGTAGTTATCTCAGACTGCTTTTGTTTGTGTTGGATTTGTTAGATGTTGTTTATTATTGGGAGAAAATCAAAAAGGATACTTGACGTGAAATTAATAAAAGTTTCAAGGCATTAAGGTTCCTGAAGTCGTCACCCATGAAATAGTTTGCTCTTATGAAGTATGTGATTGTGATATTTCACCTAATATTTATGTAACATAATCCATTTCTCATAACATCAAACTCTGGTCGATCATTATCACAGTTTACATTCTCACGCAGAAAAGAAAAGAAAAAAAAACTTTTAAAACAGGAACACGTCACTCAGACAGCAAATAAAAAACGCGCGAAAATCAAAACTCCCGCGATACGTATCGCATGTCGCGCCCGCACGAATTCATCTCGGTTTTCTCGTAAAAAAATATAATTAAAAAAAAACAGTATAAGGTTGATCACAAGTGCCGATAACGCTTGTGCTACCGTTTACGCGCCCTTTGTCCGTGATGATAATAAAAACTCAAACAATGGAGGCAGAACAAGGAGCAGTCGTTGCCTCAAACATGGCCCACTTGACAGATAAAAAATATGATGCGTAGTGGACGTGGTTTTCTTATTGCGTTCCCAAACACGCATGAGATTTGTAAGGTATTTTAAATGTGGCCAGCATTTTAGAAAACATAAAGAACCTTAGATAATAATATAATTTAACCTTCTTGGTTGTATATAAGAATTTAATGCTTGACTTGATTTCAAATGATTTACAAGGCTAGCATTTGATAAGATTTGACAAAACCTATAGATATGCATGTACAGGTATACCATTCTTTTGTACACATGCTTAATCATTAGTAACACGTGCGTTTTGTCACCCTAGTATTCAAATTGTTAAATGTAAAAATCACATGAATCTACGTCATCTAATGAAGGTACAGACGAAAACAACATTTATTAAAAAAAAAAAAATTAGTCTGATTTAATAGTTATGCTATTAAATGTATTAATTATATTATTTCAGGCAGTAATTTGCAGCTGTTTTGATATTTTACTCTGTTCTGCCATAAAATATTTCTGTTCGAATGTAATTTCGATTAATGCCTATAGAAAGCCTGATATGACGGCAAAATACTATTAAATACATTTACATTCATTAAAACTTTGTTCCAGCTAATTAAATAAAAGCTCGCAACTTTAATTCGTATGCAAATCGTATCGGGCGACACCGTCGATTACAACTGGTCATCCATATTAATTTCAGCTAACTCATGTCCACATTGAAAAAAAAATGGAAAAACTTTTGGAGTCGACTGTACCGCGCGCACCTGGGTCGCCGGGGGCTCTTATTCAAATGCAAATCAAACGTTCCATTTTTAAAATCTACCATCTCGGCACTCCTTGCTTCCGGAATGACTTATGTCCAATAGCTACCAACATGAGTACTGTGGGATAAGGGAATTACAACCCTACCTTTTACCTTTTAAAGTTTAGTTTCGCGAACCAATAATGGTAGATACGCCTTATTGGTATTGAATGATTCTGTCGTTTGGGACCTTTTAGGGCAAATTTCGAGTACCCAGGTGTGCTCCCGATCCGGTTAAGGGAAACGTCCTTGTTAGGGATTCTCGTATAAAATCGTTTAATGGTTTGTTTTTAATTTCATTTTTACATTCAACGACGCGATGTAGTAAATTATTGGTAATAAAACGGTAGAGTTTTATTGGAGTATTTGTAATTCGATCAGCTTCTACACAATGGGGATTACGCGGTAAATGGGTTCGGTCGTGGGTGGGTTATTTAAATACTATCTCGTTACCTGTGTATTTAATACACTGTTTATTTGTTAACATTAGCTCTGTATGGTTCTGTATTTTCGACAATAAGGTTTAAATAATGATTACGTATAGTATGGGTTTATGAGATATCCATAAGCCTAAAACCCGTTTCTTCTTTCATATGTGCCTGTGCCTCTCTGACTAGCGAAGATTAGCAGTCAGCTCCACATATTACGACTTATCTCTTACTAGGCGAAACAGTTTTGCAACACTTGCAAATGTAGATTTTTTCAATATTGACATTCTTATATTATACTAACTGTTCGGAACATAACCCGCGCGAATGCTAGTTGTATATGCAGAAACATTACCCATTACAGAGCAGTCAGTTAAAAAGTAGCCTATGTGTTACTTCAGGGTGTCAGCTAACTTCATACCAAATTTCATTAAAATTGATCCAGCCATTTGAACGTGAAAGATAGAAACATCCAGACTTACAAACTTTCATATTTATGATATTAGTAAGATATTGCCAAATAATTCAAAACAACTTTTCACTACATAACTAATTCGCCATACCTCTTAGCAAAGCAAAAATGGTAAAAATAATAACAAAAGGAATGTTTCGGAATGCTATAAATCTATCAATGGAGTTACAGATTATAAAAAAGACCCCACACAGGTTTCGCAGACAGCATGGCACCGCCAACCTGTCTAACCCATGTTGGACCAACCTTTGTTCCAACCATTAATAAAGTAAGGATTGTAATCTCTTGAAACCAATGTTGGGTCCAACGTTTGGAGTTAAACTATTTTTTATAGTATTCAAGGATTATATTCGTGTCTACCTATGACGTACTTATTTATTAATTTATATTTCTGAAATTATCATTGCCTAAAATATTAAGTTGTACCTACATAAATATTTTCTAAAACAACGATATTTTACAGCAGACGGCGTGGCACCAATATTTATCACCTGCCCAATCTCGAACCCAAAATTGATCAATCATTGACCTAAAGAATGTGGCCAGATAAATTGGCTCCAACATTGGTCATATTGGACATTAATTAATGGCTGTCGTAAATATTGTTTCCAAAAGGCACAAAAAATTGACGACTGGTTTTGGCACTCTAACACAAAAGAATGACATAATAGAGTCGGAATTTTGAGGGAGACATGTTAATTTGGTGATGGTAAATTATAAGCGTTTAGGGGGCCTATTAGGCTTCATTTTGGCCCCTTTTCGACTAAATAGTCGATAGGGTACCGAATACTTCCTATTACGCACGACTATCGATAACCTTGGAAAATATTGATAGAGAGGAAAGACATGTCCTATAAAATTTTAATTCTTAAGATTGTGATATTTTTTACAGTCGTTAGTGTGTTCAGTTTGCATGTGACACCGTGTAAAAAAAAATACAAATAGTCTCTTCACAACAAACACTCAAGGCGAATGCGTGACATCATAAATCCATTATATTTGGCCAGTTATAAATCTTGCGGCAGAAAAGTAAATCACAACAAAAAACTCCTTCGAACATCAAAGCATTTACGTCACTAACCAAAATAAGATATCATCCACAATACATTATAGGCCATACAATATTCCCATATATTACTATACAACTCAAAAATACTTTATAATTCATATTTCGCCACGCAAATCAGAGAATCACAATAATTCACGAAGTAAAAAAGTATCATCTATCCGGAGACGGGTAGAGGCCACACAAAGGGCTCTCGTAGTTCGCCAATAATAATAGCTAATAGTTTTCTCAAGTTCCATACAAACGTGATTTAGTGCGTTCAAAAGTCAGGCAGTAAATCAAAGAGCTATCTCGTACCGAATCGAGCAATACTCGGTCCTATAATGATCCCGAAGGACACGTGCTCTCTCATTATTTGAAGTTATTCCTGATTTAAAATAAAATTTTATTGCGCCATCTGTCATAAGGGAGATAAAACTTGTAATGGCGTTTGCAGGAGTCGACTCTTGCGCAGCCGTCATTTCCTCGCTGACATTTACTGTCGATGAACTTAAGTTTAATGTAAATGCCGTGAGCAAGGTATTTCCCTCATTACAGGGCGAACGCGCTGCGACGGCGACGTGCAGTTTATTACTCATCAAACGTTAACATATTATCGCATTACCTTTAATAATGACCATCATAATTTTTGAAGCTGATCATAACAAGGTTAATAGCCATGTTTTAGTGACGTAAGCATAAAATCCTCACGACCGAGCTCATTAGAAACAAATTAATTCGGATTTATGAGCCAATAATGCTATGGAAATCTTACGTTTTCATATGTTCTTACGAATCAATAGGTTATCTTTAAAATACCAATTAGCAGACTAAGTGTCCTTATACGCAATACATGCTTCCTGTGACCATTGATAAGACAAGTCCTTACCAAAAGATCGTACTCAAGGACTCGTACCTCTCCTTCAAAATATTCAATAACATACCCCAAAAAAACAAGGTGAACTCACCACTCGAAACTCCATCCAGTCAAATTAAATTTATACACGAAATGTAGTAACAGTGGGCATCAAAAGGCCTCGACTGTCCGTGCGGAGCTTTCCTTTTAATTAGACCCTAAGTACTCGTTAAAAAACAGGATCTTCCCGAACAGACAAAGCGCGCTGTACGAACAAACAGTGCGAATGTAAAAACGTTGGATAAATAAGTGGAAAAATACAGGTAAGTCCAAGAGGGTTTTTTGTACGGTCCGGCCGGCCACTTAGGTCATCCTGCGAAATAAAGGCCCAAGTTTTTTATATCGCTTTTAAATGCGAGGCCCGTACGTCCAGCCGGACCCGCCTCATCCCCTTCTACGGCGATAATGTGAAAGGAAACAAACGAAAGAAAATGTTTCCGAGCGCCCCGTTCGCTTTTATTGAAGTCTTTTTCGTAGTTTCGATTGCAAATAGTTCGTGTAATTCAGTTAGCTCGCTCTAGGCGATACAAATATAAAGCAGTATAAAATATGTTTAAACTGAAGTTTACCTGTGTTAAAAAGCGAGGTATTTACAAGATCAGCGAGACGCGTAACGACGTGCTGTGCCGTTCGTAGAAAACGGCTTTGCACCGACGACCCATTGTTTGCGTATTATGTTGCGTGAAACGCTTTGCATCTCTTTTGTCGCGCCGTCGACGGAGCGACTCAAAAATAATATTACAATAATACCGTAATACGAATTTTGAAGTAAGTTTTACGTAATCTACTTTGTAATAATTTTAATTAAGAAAAAAATACTTTTTTTTTTAATCTGGTCCTATTACTTATGCCTAGTCTGTTTGATTGAAGACTTGATATACATATACGTATTTTCAATTTGGTTCGTGTAGGGCCAGCGCGTCCAGGGGGCGCCACCCGAGCGTTTGAAGCGGTGATTAGTAATGCGGGGGCTTATGGTGAAATAATCTTAGTGGAGCCAGTAATGAGAAAACATTACAGTGGTCGGGGATGGCTGGCGATTAATTAATTTCTTTTGATTTCTGTCCCAGAGGCAGGGGCTATTAGTTAACTCATATGGATTATGGATTAGAATTGAGTGTGAATATACCTACGCAAGTTTATTCCACTGACAGTTATTTTGTTTTGTCACATGTTGTTTTTGTTCGATTGTCAGTTTCTTTATTTCCTCTGTTATCAAAGCTAATTTGATATCGTCGTCTGCTATTTCGCCTTCTTGTTGTAATTGTGCTCATAGTCCTGATCTTCGTCAAGAATAGTCAAATTATTAATTTTGATTTATTTCCGATTTCTTCATTACCGAGCATGTCGAAAAAGAATACATTACGACCAGTTTTAAAACATTATTATAGGCTGATAGAAACTTATGAAATCTATTACAAAACTGCACCAAAACTGAAACACTCCTTAGACAATCCCAATACCTAACAACAACAAAGACATAACCTATCCCCTGCTAATACCTTAGGCCTATTGTATAAAAAAATAATTTCCATCGTAAACAAATAATGAAAGCAAAATGTCGGCTCGAAGGTAATAGAGGTATAAATAAATCGATTCTGTCCTACTCGAGTGAGCACGGGAGGGTTGTCTTATTATAACCCCATCGTACCTACGAGACACTCGATTTAATTATTTATATCTGCTTAATTTGATTTCAAATTCTTTTGAAATGTGTACGGAAAAATGCGGTGTTGATTCCAAGGAATTAGTTGGTTGATTGGATTTTATTAGCTGGTTTTCGTGCTGATTTTTTTTAAGTTGGTAATTGTTTGAAGGTAATCTGTGTGGTTTACATGTTGTGTATATTTTAGCTTGCAAAGACATCTTTCCACATATCAAAAATAAGCATTTTTTCTGTTTTGAAACAAGACCAATAAGATTATTTTACTAGGACCTTCTGACAAGAATCTTTTGTTTGGATATACTCTGATTTAAGAGGTGACGAAAAACCCTTTGTGGATACAAATAAGAGGAATATGGTTTTGTTATCTTAGAGATACCTATTTACCTATTTAGGGCTCTTTCAATTTAGCCGTATCGTGTCGGACCGCAGCAGTGCCGAAACGGTGCGTTTGTCGTACGGTGCACGGACGGTCATTTGTTTTCATACAAATCGCACGGTGCGGCAACAGTGCGGTGTCGGTACCGAGAACGCACGACGACAGGACGGTAACGTCGCAAGCTCCACGTGTTCATTTCGCTGTTGAATAGTGCGGTGACTAAACGTGACAGCTAATTTCATTGAATTTTCATGTTTATTATTTGCTTAAAATGGATGATATAGACGTGGAAGAATTTATAAATGAAATTGAATTACGTCCAAGTAATTCGTAGAAACATTCTCTTGACATTCTTAAGTAATTAAAAAATTTGCTTGGGTCTTGTTTTAACCTAGGATAAAGAATATGGAAATCACCAAAATTACATGTTAATGAAAACATCGGTAGTGTTCTTTTACGGGTTTCTGTTTGATATTTTTTAACAGGAACACTAACAGTAATGTTTCTTCGTCAGAGTCCATGGCTACACTGCTGTCACATGAATTTAAAACAACACTAACATACAAACGCACGGCAGTCAGATACGCTTTCAATTTAGGCGTTTGGTGTCGGACGGCTAACGTACCGCAGCGGTACGGCAGCGGGCTATAACCAGCGGCACGGTTAACGTGCGGCAGCCGTACGACACGAAACGTCTAAATTGAAAGAGCCCTTAGAGATTATTATATTACCAACTCCATATGGATGACACTATAGAAACGCGCAGCTAGCTATGGAGTAACAAATGAATAATTCAAAATCACCTTTTTCAGGTTTACTAAAAACAAAAAATATTATATTGGAAACACAACATAGCAAAACAATCCACCAAACTAGATCAAACACAAACAAAAATGCAGCAAACCCAGTGAACTCCACATAAGTTCAACTTCTAATATTACAAAGATACATTCCGTTTTTCAAAACAACGGGCAAACAATAAATTGTTTTCAAAACAAGTTGGAGTTGGTTCGTCAGTGAAGCCAACTCCACTACCGAAAGTTAACCAACAATATAGAAACCAACAAAATGAGAGTATTGTAATTAACCTTTCTGAGAAGAACAATAAAGGTGAACAATTGTTTATCGAAAGCCTAGGTCATACAACCGGCGGTACTATTGGTCACATACTCGATTAGTTTCCCTTGTACAAGAGGTGTTTTTGAAAGTGTGATTATCCATTTGCTTCTTACGTGTAATGTATAAGAATGGCAAGCCTTGTCACTGTTTGCTATTGTAGCGAATGCTGTGAGTTAAAATCTAAATAATAATTAATTTAAGGTCTAAATAGTCCTTTAATAAAATAGGTTTAATTTATAATAATGATGAAAATTTCTTGTTGAAATATAATTTTGCCACTTCATTTTTTCTACCAAATATTTTTTAGGACATATGTAATCAGTAGCAAGACAATATTGGTTATTCTGAAAATATATGTGTAAATATTTATATCTTTGCTGTGTTCGAATGACAGCCCACCTTGTATCGTCAGGCCAAATTCTTTATCGCGACGCATCTATTCACTTGTGAAGGTACAGCTTATACTTACGATGGAACATCAAAAGACTTTATATCAAAAAGAATTATAGCGACGAACTAAATAAGCTTACTATAAAACTTTAATTTCTTTACCTAAACGTTTGTTAAGAATACTTTATTATTACCACCTGAAGGTTCGAAAAACGAAATAAGATTTATAAGTACGCTTTGATTTTTAAGAATACCTCAGCAAAATCCGCGTAAAACAATCGCTATTGAATCACAAAACCGGTCGCGAATTAATATCAAGAAACTCGAATTAAATTCGCCCATTGAGTTAACAGATTAAGCAATTTATCACCTTGAATGCTGATATCAATAGGGTAACATTGGTAACAGTTGAAAATCAAAAACTTTGAACAGGTTATTGCTCGGACAATGTCACTTATACAAGCAAAGGGCACAATCTTAGCAAGTTTGATTATTCTCTACAAGTCGTACAAGAAACTTTTTCAAAGGGATAAAAACGAAAACTCCTGGTTCTTTTCGTTTAATTTCAAGTAGCCTTCACTTGAACATTGTTTGACTAAACAAGGTCTTTTTATGTGTCTTTCAGGATGGAAAAGTGGTTTGTAATTACTTTTTAGGTTTTGTGACTTTGATCGGATTGGCTAGTTTTTTTTAATACTGTAATAAAAACTGTCAGTGTCAAAACTCCTTAATTAAAACTCATTCTTTCTTTTTCACACTACTTCTTTAATGAAATAATTTACATAACTTAAGTTACCATAACTCTTCTTAACCTAAAATAATACATGCTTTAAATTTATTACGGCCTCAGTTCTGCACAAAGTGGTTCGAACAAACCCAATCTAAATACAACAATAAGTACATTACTTAAGTAACAAAGTACACATCTACCGACATACCGATCCACCCCACACCATCATTGACCAATACGTATAAATACACCATTTACCTCCAAGCAAAACGCGTTGTCTATAAAAATTACCTAATAATAGTCCTTATCTCGTAAGAAACTAAGTGCTAATTAGGTTAAACAGGGTACGGGCAGTCGGTGCGAACGGCAAATTCCTATTGTGGCGTTATCGTCGGCCCCCACTCGCAACCGGGAGGACTGCCATCAGCCAACTTTAATTCGCTTTTACTAGGCAAATTTTTAATTCGATCCCATTTTATTTTTAATTGTTGACGTTCTCTTTTTTACTGTTTATTTCAGTGTTATTATTTATATAATTCAGTTACAGCAGATTACTTTTTTCAATGTATTCTTTTTTTAACAATTTTGATAGAAGAAGAATTTCGAAGACAAGTTGACCTGTGAAGTTAAAAAACTTAACGTTTTAAAAAAAAAACTTTTTTGGTTAGGCGAGAGAATCCTCATGGTCATCCACCTCCTCGGGGGAGGAAGTGAGTAGTGTAAGACTCTTACTGACTAAACCTGAACTGCTTTGCGTCTTCAATGTTCGGTCAGTGCAAAAAACTGTGCAAATACTCTACAAAAAAACGAAGATACTGTGCAGTATATCCCTTAAAACTATTACCAATGACACAAAAACGTCATCAGAAAAATCAATTAATCTTTTCAATTTCCTTCCAAAATTCTCCTAGGGTGTCACCATCATTCGTGTCTAAAAGTGAGATAATGGTGGGGAGCCACGTGCGCGGACACACTCCATCGAATAGCAATACGTACCCAATCAGGATTATACAAATCCCCGCGGGCGAACCGGGGAAAATAATTACGACGAGCCGGGCTAATCAAGTGCTGAGCATTAAGGAAAAACTCTTGTAATGTACGACGACATTGGGTGTGTCTGTTATTGCTATTTGAATACATAGATGTAGAATGTTTGTTACTTTGTTTTGTAATTGTTTGAGGATAGATCGTCGATTGTTTTTATACAATTTTTATAGCTCTGTAACATATTCCACATAATATGCTTTAGTCTCCAGCAACTTTTTTACAAATAAACAAATGACTGTTGGTGATAGTAGTTTTGACGTAATTTTTATTCTAAAATCAAATCACGCTTTATTAATCCCGAATAACCGGCTCCAAAATACTTAAATCCGATTGGAAAGATCGGAACTCGGAATAAATGAAGTAGATATTTAATTGAAGCCTAAAGGCTAATGTTCATCGGGACGTGATGAAGCGTCGCACAACACATCAGTGGGCTCTATGACCGACCCAATGCACCATTGCACACCCCATCATACCGTCCTGCCTATAGATATATCGAAAATACATTTTGTATTGAATACATCAAACATTTTTTTGTGGCTATATTAGCAGATTTGAATTTTTGCGCGTCTGTTTTGCGGACTATAGAGATTTGAAAGCTTTTTTTTATCGGTGTTTAAAGTCGTATTTACCTACGTGTTGAAATTTGATGCAATTAATTTTGCTAATGGAAATTAGTTCGTTTGTAATGACCATGTCCTATGATGTACGATTTTTTCTTTTTTAAGGCAAAGCAGCTGGTCAAAGACAAACCATAAGTAACATGGTTTTCTATCAAATCTACAGTTTTATGATAGAGAAAATAATTTAATCAAATTGTATTCGACAAGGATTTTCCATCAATACCCTAAATATCTCAACAACCTTCAATAAGAACGCTAGGTTAGGCGTACCGACCCATATCGAGTTACAGACAAAGCCAAAAAACATGTGTGCCTTTAAAAGCACACCTTTTCAAGTTGTGAATCGTCCAGTTAGCGTGGTACGTAAGTCGGTCGTTTTAGAAGTTCACTTAGCGAATGAATACTAGCGGGTTGTCCGTGCTGTCCCCGTGTTCGCATTCACTACACCCTATATTTTTAATGTTAGGTATTTCTATTCAAATCGTCGAACCAATGGAAGGAGACGTCCCAAACGTTGAGTGCTGGAGTGATGTCGACGTCACTGTCGATGTTTTCGTATCGAACTTTTAATGTAAACTGAGAAGTAGCTAGAAAATCTTGAATATTATTTTCTTTGAGGCGTTTACATTTCAGTGGTTACAATTATTGTGTCAAATAAACTATTATTACTATAGTATATGCTCCTTAGTCAAAATCAAGGTAAACTGAAATCGGAAAAATGTAAAACGTTGACATTCATTTGTTTAGGCAACATTTTATTGACCATTGGCTAAATCATTCACGCAGCTATCCACATTAGAAACTCCTTTAAACTTTATTCAATCATAAACTTGACAGTTATAACTTACTCTATTCTGAGATATTACAATAACAGACATTCAGCGATATCGATGAAAATCTCCAAGACGATATTGCGCGATACGGCACATCCCTAATCGCCAGGAAAGCCCGTCAACCAATTACTCTGAAAGACTTCGTATAACATGGAGGCATTTCAATTTGGCTTATTGGTTCATGTGCGCTTGGATTTTGACATCTTTTTCCCTGTCCGCCACTCATTTATTTCCATTTCATCAATCAGCTATTACTTACCAACAAATTACATGTACCGTTGTAGCTACTGCTCTCTCTTGATTAAGAAAAGAGGCAGACAGTTTGCGATTTTTTCTTATTGCTTAATAATAGTTTATTTATTTTTTGCAAATATTAGGTACTAATGATAACCTAAAGCATGTTTCAAGCTCAAAATTCTGTGAAACTGTGAAAAAAATTGAAGTTAAATTTCCGTAAAAACCACTGTTTCCCACAAGCTTTAATAATTGCTTTATTAATCTCACCCATTTCCTGATAAGTCTATGTATAACTTTGTGGTGATGGCAATTGGATTTCTAGGTCACTTAACATCAGATACTTATGAAAAGTATCTTACATGAGTCATTAGACATTGTTTTGAAGTTAACCTAGATTTAGGTACAAAATGCTATTTCACGTCACAACATTTTAGAGGGCCATGCCTGAGGTCTTTATTCACCAGTGGGCTCTAATATGCAAGCAAGAAAACATTACATGAAATCATCATGTACTGTCTTACAATTTGGTACAAATTGAACAATTATGGTTGCTGGTACCTAAAATTGAAGTCATACGTGGAAGGTGAAAGCAATTAATCAAATCAGTGCACAGAATCGTGCAAAAAAATACAAAGAAATACGCGTATAATATAAAAAAGTAAACTATTCCAAATATTGTATTAAAATTCGGTAAAGGCATGTACACACAGGCGCAGGTTCTGTGAAAAATGAGCGGTTCACAGCGATAGCGACCGCCGCGCCGCCGCCGCCCGCCTAATGAACTAGAACGGCGATAGCGTGACCCCGTGTGCACGCAGCTTTACTACACGCTGCACACAGATTAGTAACGCTGTTAGAAAATAAAAACAGACATTGACCAATTTTGAAATATGGCTTAGGTTCCGCTTACGAAAATGTTGTTGGTTCTTTTCTATTTTATTTCCTACGTCCCCTGTATTGGACTGCCGGGGCTGCGGGATGTTCGTAAGGGTTACTGCGACTCTGGCATTCAAAGGGCTCCAGGAGGAACATAGTGGGTATCAGTCGGTAAAAGTCCGACACTCCCTCCCGTTGCACCCACAGTGGGTTGGGAATATAGGGATAATTTGATGATTACCCACGGAAAAAAAATGGTCTCCTGCGTAGGACCAGGCTCCACAGTAACTTCCCATCTCGTTCTGTCTTGATCTTCATGTGTTTCACTTCCACCTCAAACCAAGTCTAACCGACCTTCCTAATGTCGTCCTTGCCACATGCGCTTGAGTCGACCACGCTTTTTCTTGAGGGTTGATGAACAGTAGGGAACCTAAATTTCTTGAATACAGGTATGGGTACACTATCCGTCGTATACACAAATATAACTCAGTTAAAGATCACCCTTAAGTATCATGCTTTCTCTTACTTGTAAAGCGGAATACAGTGTCAAATAGACATGTAAAATGTGAAAAACCACCTAAAGTGTCGTTCGTCGAACTGTTTTAATATGGATTCGCAGTCCATTGGAAGAAAGGGAAAGAAGTTTATATTTACGACCCTACTTTCAAGTATTATTACCCTGTACGAAAGGTAATGACGAACTTCACAACAATACAAAGCCGGACAAACACAAAATCAATTAAAATAATAACCATTGCCGCCTGCAGTGGGCGATTTAATTTGCAACCCCCGATCGCGCAATATTCAAATAAGGCTTCGACTATTAACATTGTGCGACATGTTCCATTATCTGTTTCTGCACCCCTAGGGGCTTTTGTGCTAAGACTTTTTAGGTAGATATCTATTAATGTTCTTTTGGAATGTACATGAAAACTTGTTACTTATATGGTCTCAATTAGTCAACCCAAATTCAGGAGTAGCTATAGCTTGTAAGATACATCTACTAACCATAATCTACGACAGGTACTTGTATTCGAGTCAGTAATTTGACTAATTTTTAGAAATAATTTACCATAGTTTTGCAGTTGTAATATCTTCCTATAAATCTCCGAGTTCAATCCTTTTTTATTAAACGCTACGTCTCGGTGTAATGACAAAAAAACCAGATAAAAATTTCCAATCTCATTTTAGTCAGACAAAGAAGTCTAAACAAATGATCTAGTTTTAAAATATTCCCGTCTATTTTTAGTACAACATTCGGATAAAATTGAGAACACACAACAACATCGTAATGACACCCTCGCCCCTTGCGGTGAAACAAGGCGGGACGGTGGCACTAGTTTTTCAATAACCCTTGAGGTACCCCGCGGAGCTTCTCAACATGACCGTGTCAATCACACGAAACGAATATTATTCCACCGTGTTTTGCCACTGACAGATGTACTAATCTTTATTTGTATATTAGGTATATCGTTGGAATACTTCCAACGTGCGTGTTTTGTTTTGTCAGCATTTAGGTAAGTAATATTGGTCGGAGTGAAAAGCTATGATCGTCATTTTTTTTAATGTGTGTTTAAGAGAGAAAATCACTACTCAATTGTTATTTTTCACAACACATTCAAAGGATAATATTCTATTCGATTAGATTAAAAAATATAATACAAATATGAGTGTTTAAGCACGAAGTTGAGCTCATATACAGGCTGATATTTCAGTAAAATCAATTAAATAAAAATGTTGTCAATTACTAAAAAGCTTATAATAAAATTTATAATATTACGGCAGCGCCCAATTAGTCACTAAATTCCAATATTTACTGACGCGCGCAAATTGATACTACAATTAAAAACTCGGCTTCAATATTGGTATTCATTTCAATTAAAATGTACGAGCATCGATATATCAAATACATATTTTAATTTCGTTTTTTTCCTACGTTTTTACCAGCTTGATTTGATGGGCCGCGGGACTCCCTTTGTGAATGGCAAAAATAATATCGCGCTGGTACGGATCATTGAAACTTGCCTACACTTCAGACTGTTTTCATCTGTTTTGTCTGATATAAACGCACAATAGCGAACGATTTAAAAGTATTGCGTTGAGCTCCCGATTTTTCCGATGAAGCAGATTTATACTCCAAATTCTATATCTGTTGCATTATCGTGAGTTGAAACTTTATGCTCGCATATCAAAATAATGACTAATACTTTCGAAGTCCATATACTCGAACAACCTCTAAATTATTACTGAAAATTATGCGTTCTACTTTCTCCCACAAAATACCCAAACACGATTGACATTTCGTATTACTTATACGTATAAGTACAAGTACAACAGTTCAGTGTATCAACTTGACAAAACGAGGGTGAGAATGAAACAATAGTACATCATCGCAAGTTCACCCCTCTGTAACAAACCACAGGAGAATATCATAAACGTCGGCTTAAACACTCGTCTCGGCGGACGTTAAGTAAATAAAAACATAATAAAATAATACATTCCGCGCAACATATGGGACAAGACAGCAATTGGAATATCAAGAGTATTAGGGGAAAAATTGTTTGTAACATTTTGGGACTTCTGTACATTTCAAAGCGAAAATTAACTAGGTATTTCAAACATGACACAAAGTGCAAAAATATATCTAACTTCGGTATGCCGTGCATAAAAAACTATTCGTGTGTACGGAAAGTTACGAGAGTAAGTCTAAAAAGCGCAGCGCTGAAAACTGCAATTTCACAGTCCAACAGTTTTTCAGTCCGACTTCCAATTTACAGGACGTTACAAATAGCCGACATGTTTAACAAGTTTCAAATCACTATTAGTAACTCGATTGATCCGTCAACGAATCGATTCAAAAGCCACTGAACGCCACACTCGTTGCTGGTGTAATGCAGCTCCCCGCGATGCATCGAGTGGTGTATCGAGATCGAGACTCGAGTAATAATCGAACCCTCGCCGCGCGGTGTCCCGCACTCAATCTCGGGGATTTGTAAGCACCCGACGGCATCCTTCTAAACACAAAACATTTGCCAATCAAAAATGATCCCTTTCGCTCAAACAATAACAAACATCGACATGTTTTGGACACGAACAAATAAGTTTGTAAAAAATCCTTGTATTGGGGTGACAATCCAAAGAATTGTAGACGGTTATTGAATTTCTTTGCATTTTTGATTTGTCTTTTTACTCGCTTTGTTGATTGATAGCAATATAATTAAATGTTCAGTATTATGTAGCTTCAACACATTGCAACATAATATCAGCATCAGCCATTTTACATTTCACTTAAAGATTCTTTTTTTTAATTTATCTTCTTAAGAGCGTACCTTTTGACGTCTTTGTGATTTGAACAATTAATTATTGTATCTACATTGCCTGACCATATCTATCTTAATATTTACAACAAATTCAAATAAATCTGTCGCTGTCAAATAATCGCATGGAAATCAAAACTAGAATCCGTGAAGCCACTCATATTCTGTTGTGGGGCGATCGTTCAATCGCACATCCTATACCATGGGGGGACGTCAAAGTTCATTCGACCAAAACTACATTTTGTCCTTGTCAAATATTCCGAATGAAAGAAACTATTTCCTCTTTGTCATTACTCTCCGAACTCCTCTAATAAGTCAATTTTATAAATATTTTTTAGATTATTTTCGTTTTCTCACCACCTTTCAGGTATTTTTACACTGTCGCGTATTTTTGGGGATCTCTAGACTAGTCCTAATCTATGAAGCTGTCCGAAAATAGAATGTATGTAATGTATTTGTTTAATTTATTGAAATATCTTCTATATCTATTTATAGCTTCAGATCTACATTACGTAACTAAAACTCTTTATAGCAGTAATTAACACTACACACATCAATAAAAACTTCGACTAACGCCTACAAAAGAACACAAAGGAAACACACCAACTCACCTGACTGAATTTCCTTTTGAGGTAAAATAGAAATTCTCTTCAATTCATAACTGTCAACTGTTTATCGGGGATCTTAAGCCCAAAAAGCCAGATTGCTTTAATCTAGCGTTTACATCTGTCACGCTAAGTCTTCGTTTTCAATTACGATGGCATGCGACCAAAATTAATTCGGCCATATCTCGATTTGACGATACAAGTAGCGGATTACGCGGCGATTTGCTTGTACTTTTCCATTGCAATCGCATAAATGCTCCTGTGATGCTTGTCAAAGAGTGTAACTGCAGATATGGCATGACAAAAAAAGAAAATCTCTGTGAGATTCAGCAATGCGACTCGCGACGTGTTTATAGAGAAAACTGCATTTATGCTTGTTCTGGGGATAAACGGAAAAAAAGTGTTAGGAGTAAAAGGAGGCAATGATGTTATTTTTGAGAACAGATTCAGGAATTGTTGTTTATAAAAAAAATAAAGTACATTATTGTTTTTATTTTTTTGTTTTAGAGAAATAGGCATAAAACTTAAAACTTCTTGTCGCTTCTGCACTTTTCAATGATTTCACATCACCAGAGTCGACAGTGTCGTGGTAATGGAGTGGCGACGCGCGCGTGTCGGCCGCCGCCACCGCGCCACCGACCGGCGCCCGCGCACGCGTCGCGCGTGCGAACACTCCCACCGATTATGAGCCATGAGAACATTTCGCATTTAATTTTCTATATTGGTTTTTCGAATTCAAATCTTTATCTTGTTGCTTGTATTACCACAACAGTTCTAAAAATTGAAAATAAAATTTACCTATATTTTTTATCAGCATGTTAGAGCGTTTTTGCTCTCAAGTGGCTCACTGTTATGATCATCGTATGAAAATATTATGTGAAAATTTGCGTGAGCAAAATGTTTTCCATCACAGCTCACGCTGTGATTATTATAATGCGCGGAAAATTCTCTACAAAATATGTCATGCCAATAAACTTCAAGTGCTTTCGGTGGCTGCGGCACCTAACTGCAAAATGCCTGTATAGCGAACACAGGGTTATACGAGTGCGCTGAGCGAAAAGTAATATTTAGGTGTCAACTCCAGGCGATAATCGCGGGGTAAAAAATAGCTGGAGGTTGGCGGGCGGCGAACTATTTCCACCCTTGCCGGTGGTATCTCGTCGTTTATCGGCCGATAGTATCTGAGTGAGACATCGCCGGTGACGTTTGAAATATGATCGGCGCGGTCCCGGGGGCGCGGGACGCCACGTGCGGCGCATATTCAAATCAGAATCGCACGCGGCGAGACCCCCGTGTTGGCTAAATACACCCGCCGCGCGCCGCCCGGCCCACCCACTTACCGAGGGTCGGCCCTATGTAATCGAATTTGAAAATTATTCTAAAACACTGAATAATGTATTTCGGAGGGACGCAGCGCCGGAGGCGGCTCGCTTGCGCTGATTTTTAAAATAAATTAAACTTAATCAAGTGGGTTCGCGCACCTAAACGGATTAACTTGGCGCTGATTTGACTTCGCCGCTGTTTGTACTATACATGAGGGGTGACGGCTTAAAGGTTATTTGAAACGGTATCGGACTAACATCATTTAGCTGCCTACACACATGCGAAAGCGGATCAGCTACAAGCTTACAAACAGAACACGAAATTGACGAATGAAATTGATCAGCTCTACGATATACGTATATTTGTTACGTACCTATTGGAAACGAGGTTCGAAACTCTATTTTATACATAGCAAAAGGATGAAAACAAAAACATGTAGACAATATTTCACATTTTGCAATGGTTATTACAGGTCTTAGTTCGATCTGTTTTCCGACAGTCTTCGAAGAGAAAAATGACGTGGCCCATAAGAAACACCTTACCATACCTTACCCATAACAAATTACGGTAAAATTTTAAAACCGTTATTTCAAAATATTCAAAACACTGAAACCCCTTTAAAGAAAGAATCAATATATCTCTTTTCCCTCCTACACATCAAACACTTAAAATTTATGAATTGCAAAAATTGGCCAAATTTATATTTGAAAATTAAATATTGAATAAGACAATATTAGTTCACTCGCTACATTAAGTTTTATTACGCTATGAATACATTCGGCTCAGTACGATTCGCTACGCAGGGCTGCGGCCCCGCCATTAGCACCCGATATGAAATTAAAATTAAAATATATAAAAAACTACGAGAAGTACTCTTGACAGACCGCTGAGGGGCAGCCCTAAAGATTTAATACTAACGAAATATATGGAGTCGAAATTGTGCCAAAATTTTTGTTTAGTTGACCAAGGCAAATAAAAGTTAAAGACAAATTCCCAAACAAAAAACAGTAATAAAAAATATTTTGACACAATTTTTGTCATAATTAAGAAACGTTGGACAATGAAACTAAACACTCATTCTTACAACTTAAAACAAATGTAACTTAACATCCATAAATATTAAATCCATAAAAACAATTAACATAATAAAATTAATAGAAAGAAAATTTAAAACAAAACAGCGACGTCTCCATACCTTCAATAGTAAACTATCATGTAGCGGTGTACAGTAGGGGTGCCACTCGATGATTTGGTTTTTCGATTCGTTACGCCGTCAAACTACCCTCTAGTCCCCTCGAATATGTTCCCTTGCCTTGAATATTATTTATACGTTTGTTAAGTGGAAGTGCGGCTGCAGAAGTAGCCTCAGGAGCTCAGTACTTCAGCAAACAACGGTTATGATTCTTAATATTGATTTTGGATTTAACGAGGTGCTTGGTCTAGGATAGTTTGCATATCTTTATTATTCTTAAAATATAATTGCACAGAATAGATATTCGGAATTGCTGTGTCTAAAATGTTTTGTTAAAGATAAATAAAAATGCAATAAAAATCACTTCAGTAACAATGTTTCGTATAAGCGTAAGCCAGGCGTCACACTGTGCATATTCTTGAAACTTTTTAGTCAGCTGTTTGTAGAGCCTCAGAGAAAACATGTCAAGGAAAACAGGCGCGCTCCGGCTCAGAGCAAGCTATGGTTAGGTATGCAAAGCAAACATATTTTCTCTTGAGACTAGAACGGTGAGCAAACAGTGGGCAACATGAGCGAAGGTTGGGCCGTGTTTACCAACGCTGCGTCGCCTGCCCTCATATATTAAACATAGCCAGCTCTACCTTAGCCTGCCTCCGACGTTCGCCGTCACTATTATTTCACCCACCTAGACCAGTTTCTAGGACAACTTTCTGTTGCAAATTTAATACGGCATAATGTTGCCGTTAACCCGCAATCGCTATAATGAATACGTTTTTCAGCAAATTTACATCGGCATAAAAATAAGGTCGCGGCAGTTAACACGTTTATCGGGCGCTCATTAAAGCGGAGGGCGATCTTGCTTCGGAGTCGTTAAGCGCGCAATAGTTCGCGAGATCCTCGTAAAAAATATCTCGCAACCGACTTTACGAGCGCCCTTTGTGAATGCATCATTAAATTTCCATCTAAATTTAAATTACGAACGGTGCTATTCGACGCGTTCTCTCCCACGTGTTTCTGTTTTCCCAGTCGGTGGAAATGTTATAATTGCTGCACAGAGAACGTAGCCGAGTCGAGAATTTGAAAAAAAGATGACGTCAGTTGGAATTATCTTCAGCGCAGCGCAATTGAAACGGCTTTGCGACGGGCTTAGTGAAAAAGTTGGCGTTCGTTTTAATAATTCCCAGCTCCGGCGCCTCGTCAGAATGCCGTTGTCACTTCGCGGATTAAGCTCCGACACGGTTGAGTTGGGATTTAAGAGTTATTTTAATTTGCATTTTTCGTATAATTCGTAGTAAAGTGCAACGGTTTCCACGCTTTTTTCATGTGAAATCGTAACGTGTTTACACGTCAAAAGTTTACGACATTTGGATGGTTCAAGATGAGGGTTGAACTCGTTTGTATGCGGCGCCAGACTTCCCCGGGAAAGGCATAAAGTCAGCAGGTGAGGAGCGGGTATCGCGCGGTCACGCTATTTAGATAAGGCCATTTTCGTGACCTCTCTCCCCCTCGGCGATAAGAGCCCGAACTGTACGTTACGACATTTTGTTACAGCGTTCTTTCTATAAGCATCCTACATACCTACTAGCTGACAAAAATTAAATCGAAACCAAAGGAACTGTTGAACCACCAAACAGATCATTGGGTGCAAACGTATAAAAAACAAGGAAAACCAGCAAACAAATAAGGTCATTTGATTAAGCGGAATGATTTGCGAATCACTTAAAAATCCAAATGCCACCATTTTTCGACTTCCCTCCTGACTTCTGGCGTTGGAATGGCAAATAAAGCGAGTTTGGAATAAATTGTGCCTCGTCTGGATAAAGCAATATTTGTTCATCTACCCCCGCATTACGACAGTAGCAGCCATTAGCGGGATGCAAATAACGTCTTGTCATTTTTGCTTCTTTATTTTTCCTCGATGCTCGGAGAATCGTGCTACTTGGCCACCCTCCCACGGATGTCGCTCCGAGATATGGAAATAAAATCCACTTCCAAAACATTGTTTAATAATATGCTGTTTTTATGTAAGATGTCCCACTTCTAGATTTTATTGAAATACGTATAAAAGACAACTTGCTTTATATTTATGTAATTTCGGCCATAATTCCACAATTACATTGATCCAGAAACAAAATTAAACTTTCAACCTCCTTAAATTGCACTTAAGACAAAGCGCTCATTTATTATTAACTACGCACAAATTCTAATTATTTCACGATTACTGTCTACCTATTTACATTTTGTTTTAACCTACCCCTCTGTAGTACTCCGCAAATCCGTACAAGAGTACCTACAAGCTAAAATGGCGTCGACATTTGAACATCCGAGTGCGTTTTAGCCCCACTTAAAGCGTGGTTTATTTGCAAGCCAGATTGCCTCGTAGAAAACGTTATTTATAGTTTAGGGTAGATTGTTATTAATTTTTTTCTCGATTGTTCAATGATTTATGTGGCTTTTACAGTTTAGAAATTTGAAATTCTTATTTTATTTATAGAAAAACTACATTTAAAACGTCATTGGTAAGTGGAA
Source organism: Chrysodeixis includens (assembly GCA_941860345.1). NCBI lineage: Eukaryota > Metazoa > Arthropoda > Insecta > Lepidoptera > Noctuidae > Chrysodeixis > Chrysodeixis includens. Next base: position 9,798,328 of record OW796092.1, read on the forward strand.
CTGTCTTAACCAGTTTTTTTCTCCTGTAAAACGTCATAATATCTCTTTGTAACTGAAGCAGAATATAATCATGAATGGACCATGCTAAAAGCCAGTTTAATATAAATAACATTGTGTCCTCCTCAACAGAATTGTCGAAATGTTTTATGTGCCTATAAATAACAACTTTGCCACCGCTTGCGATCTTCACACCTGCCAATATAAATATATTACTTTGTCAAGTACCAAGCGATCTAAAAATGTGATACGTTATTCCATTGTTCTTCGTTTCAATCTATCACTTAAGTAGATGGTAATAAGGGCTATAATCAAAATTACAGTTAGGTATACTTAGAAACTTCATGCTCTAATATTTCTTTCTTTTGAATGACAAATTCTAGCTGTCGTACAGTTACAACGGACTTGCTAATATTTGAACCAATCTGTATCACATTACGTAGAATATTCCTAGCATAGAGCATTGGATTCTAATCGTCTGACAGTTAATTAATGGCCACTGTACACGTGAATATTGAATGGATTCACCCACGGGAGCGTCGCGGTCGCTAGCAGGCTGCGGGCTGCAGCGCGCATGCGCGGGGCGCAGCGAGGCGCCTTGCGCACGCGCCGCGTGGGCGAGCACATAACTTGCGCGCAACAAGACGCGCGCACGCCACCGCTAACTACCGTCGCCATTTTATACAGGGTGCTCTTTTTATATTTCATGTTTTTATACATATTCTTCTTTGAATAAGAAGAGAGCAGTTCAATAGTAAAGTCGCGGAGACGAAAAATACTTACCTTGGTGATAACTGTAGTGGAAATCAAGGCTCGCACAAAATAATATCTGATCACAATAATAGCTAATAATAAGAAAGAAAAACTTAGGGTTATACGCGTGGATATCGCATAACGCATTCCTATTTTCATTCAACGCCTACTACAGCTCACCATTAAAACTTTCCATTACCTACTGCATAACACGACGTAACTACTTCAGGAACAGTCTAAAAATATAAACGGAAAACAAAAGAAAACTCGAGCATGATGGCGTAACCGTAACCTTGACAACGGTTATAAAACCTTCGTAAATATAGAATTTTGTAATTATTATGAACTCTCGCTAAAAAGTTATTGAGTTTGAAACGAGTTGGATTGAAGAATACATTTATGTTACACTCCTGAACTTTCAATTGTTTTATATACCTTGAGCGGGTATTTTTAATTTCTTATGTTTTTTTTTCCACTTATTTGTGAAAGGTTTTGCTTTTAGATTCAATAATAGTTATAAACTTATTTTTTTGCCATTTGCAAATTAAATATTATGCGCCCTCTTAAAACCATAAATCTTCGTAACAGTTTTTAACTTCAACATTAGGCTTGATAGTAAAAATAAAACATTTAATAATAATACATAAAAGAACTAGAACATACATTCACAAATCTTACAATTTCTTTCCATCCATCCCTTCGACTTACAGCACATACTATCGACAAAAACCCTAACACCATTTCCAAACACCCTGTACACCCAGCGAACAGCGTGCACATCATAACTATATCACACCGCGACAGGTACTGCACGCCACCGGATCACTCTTTATGGCCTTTAAACGTGTAATTCACGCCACCTTAATCCGGCCCTGTTCGTATAAATCTGGATTAGCCGAGCCCACAGCGATTGTGCGATATCTCCTGATTATGCCGTTAACAATTGTAATTGAAAAATAAAATGTCCAAGTGCGTGCCTGTGGTTGAAGTTGTACAACAATGTAAAGAATGTTTTACGTAAATAGCAGTGCGATAATTATGTAAAAAATATGTTATGATGTTAATAAAATAAATTCGCTTGCTTTGCTTTTGCTTGTATTTATATTATATGCAGGACTCGATAAAGCGGGTTAATAATAACTTGGGTTACTTATAGTATAAGAACTTCGGCATTCGAGAAAAATGGATATAATTCGGAAAGCATCAAGGAGAAACTTTTTAGATTTGTCTTAGTCATAATTCAAGGTTGTAAAAGGAACAAAGGTTAAGGCTATTCTATATGTAGAATGGCCTTAACCAAAGAATGGCCTTAACTTGTACAATAACATGTAGAAAAAAAACAAGACTCAATACAGTTTGAATTTTTCCTCAGTAGTTAAAGTATTGACCTTTAGCATTTTAGCCCTTATATCACAATCACCGGTGACTTAAAACTGGTCACAATTTACTCTTCATTCACCAAATTCCCATAACGTGTAGTAACAAACACACGGACACACATATCACAAGACACACGCTGCACGCTCCTATCGTTCCATATTTCACTCGCACGCGAAACACAGATATGTTCGGAAGTGTCTTGCTAACGTTAGATTTATATGGTGTTCTAGATGTGGCTTGGCCTTTAAATAAATAAATCATCTTTTATAAACACACTTATCCATAGAGACGAGAACGAGATGATTAGTTTCTTAATTTGTTAAAGGTAAAAGCAATCAAATATGTAACTTTAAATGACACTTCAGCAATACTAAAAATTGGTTTAATAAGGGTTATAGTTGTCAAAGATTTGACTTGTAGATGCTTGCGTGAAGCTCTGAATATTGTTTCCATAATTTATAAAGTTAAAATGAAGATAGATAGGAACGTGTGGAAGAAGAAGACTTGCTGCGCCGACCTCAAATAATAATTGGGACAAGAGCAATGATGAAATTAAAAATTAATTGGAACAACACTGTCACGTCTTCTATCTTCTACATGAAGTTTCCGTAAAAGAAGTAGTCGTCAAAGATAGCGTAGATTCCGTACCACAAGACAGCAAACCCTTCCAGTGGCCCACAATCCGCGTCTCACCTTCAGGGGTAGCGTCGGCCATAAATTACCTAAAACAAGCGGCAGATGCCGTGGGAGGCCTCCCTACCCGGTAATGGGAGCATTAGTATTACTAATGGCGGTGGACGATGACGTCACACATAAATCCATGTCAAATTTAGGACGCGTCGGCTGTTAGGTTTTAGTCTTGGGCCTGTCTTGTCGCGTATCTATTATGTGGAAGGAAATTCGTGGCCTCGGCTTAATACAGGTCGCTTTAGCTGTCCGTCTTTATGACGCTGTTATTAATGTTTAAGTTGCTTTAATGTTATTTAGTTTTGGGTGTACAATTAAAGTGACGAAATTAATTACTGTTTTTAAATTACGTAACTTTTTGGTCTCTTTTTTCCTGTTTTTGTTTTCTCGATTTTTTATCAAAGTTTTACCTAGCTTGGCCTGGATAGTGACGTCATAACCCTACACTTAATATTTCCAAAACAAAATACACTTAAAAACAATCAGTACTAAAGAGGATAAAAGTAAATACGCAATGAGCATATCGACGTGAGAAAACTAACCCTCTGGCAGCTCCCCTAAAACAAAGTTATCCCACACCGTGGGGCTCTAAAAATTCCTCATAATTGAATGAATCAATTCTATCGCCATTAAATCGAGTTACCGAGCATATTGGGTGAGCAAATTTATTTAGCTAATAACCCCCTGTCTAGTGGAGCGAAACATCCCTTGTCTGTGAACTTAATCCAATACTTTTTTGGAGATCTTTTACAGTTGTTTGAATAACTGAGATTTGTAGGGAATTTTGGGAAAGCCGAGATTGTAGAGCAAAAACTGTAATTTCGTTTTACGATTATCTATGTTTCACTATGATAGTAATTCAACACGAAAATGACGACGATAAAATAGGCTACTAAGTAGTACTATTAGGAGGTCTAATTACAATTAACAGCGCTACCCATCGCCAATCTTTCACCAACGGATAGATATGTAGGTAAGAAAAGTAGGAAAGCATTTAAGTTGAAAAATCTTCTACTGAATCTTTGTACTTTCTGGCTAAAAAGAATAGAAGAGGTTTCTGTTTCCAGCTCAACGGTAACTCTATATTAACATTCTTTAAACATTCCAACAACCTCAGAAACCATAATAACAACCATAATAAAATACCGCCGCCATTATTCAACTTTTCCACCCACAAATTAATATAATCCAATCTCAAACCAGAATCACTAGAAACACTGACAACTTACTTACAAGAAACTCTAATAAATATTTAATCCTGGCAAAGAACGTCTAGAAACTTAGCTACGGGGTTTGCAAGAACAAACTTTCGAAGCGACAACTAAGGTAAATTAATACCTGGCATAAATTTGCCATAACAGTGCGGAGTTTGTAGGCTGGGCTAAGACAGTTGTACAAACGACGTACAAATCGCAGAGCCGGATGCGACTTGGGCTAATGGCCGCATAAAGCCGCGGGGTGTAATGCTACCCCCGGGTGCTCGATCTTATCTCGGACTTGGACGCTGCTGAGATGCTAGTGCCGACTATTGCCATCGATTTGGTGTTCTCTGATTTGGATTATGAGATGACAGTGAGTGTTTGAGGCGTTGGAACTTATCAGACTGTATGAAAAGAAATATTGAAAGATAACCGAAAATGTATCGAAATATCGATATGTGGCGCTCATTACTTTTGTTTTGGTTTTTGCTCAAATTGAAGAACGTGTTGAAACAAACCTCTCCTTTCAGACCCAGAACTTTAAATACTGAACACTTTTATTTGTCTTCAAGGAAGCCATAGTAGATTCTCATTAAAAAATTGGGGTTACCCCAAAAACTGTTGTCATTTTTATCCATGTAATTGTGGAAAAACCATTTTCGATATAGGTTCCTGTTATGACTTCTGAAAATTGTACATTTATATTTATGTTAGTGGCATTTTAAATATTTGTAAACACTCTATATTGAATAACAGTTACTAATAAAATCACTTTCAAAAACCCTTCACTTACCCACAACATAAACTTTGCTTCCTCAATTCGCAGTATATTAGTTGACACTCGCTAGTTCGGTCACGTGCTGGCGCGAGTGGCTCGGGCGCTAGCCAATCACTGCGCTAAACTAATAAATCGGAAGGAAGCGCCCGCGCATACGGATTGCAGATACTGTGCAGTGTGTGTAGTGAGGTAAGATCTTATGTTTTAGGAAGGGTTCCGTAGAATTGAAATTAGCAGGTGTGATGTCTAGTTGATGGAAGTGCTAAGTTATTAGATCATTAAGTACTGAGGGTTACCTGTGTAATCGTAAACATTTTTTTTCGATCTATTTGTACGCTAAGATAGCGTATTGGTGATTGAATCTCGTTATTACTAGTTTCTAACACTGTAAAAAGTATTTAATGCATAGTTAATATTAGTTGACTTCTTCAAATTGTCAATTTTATTAACCCACAAACGTATCCAAGCTCCAAATACTAATAGTAACCACAAATCTACAAAACCTAAACGACAACAACTAACAATACATCCAAGCACAACCCGTTTATTCCAACTTTACAACACAAAATAAACGCTGAACCGCAACTTGTAAACACGGAATAAAAATTTAAAACGAACAAGAATGAAAATACGAGCGCTTCAACTACGAAAAGATGACCATCCATCGTGAGCATGGAGTCAATTTATCACTGGGAAAAATGAAAACTGTGCACAGGTCCATTAAAAATAGTCGCACATAGTCGCATGACCCATAAAACGAGAGCGGCGTGGAGAGGAAATATGAAATGAAACAACGCTCTCCGAAATATACGGCGGTTCCGTATTCTTTTTACAAAATGTAGGTTTGCAGAAAATGGACTGTAAAATGTGTAAGGAAATTTCGTTTTTGTTTCATTGAATTGTTGGGGCTAGTAAGAAACTTTAGGTAGGCGAAATAGTAAAAGTAGTGGGTTATTAATAAAGTGTGGGTAACATTTCACGCATTTGAATGATGAATAAAAATTATTTCTTGTTTAAATCTCCATTACCCTATGTATTATGTTCGTAATCAATACGAAATTAAATACACTAATACACGTGCTTTGAACTCTTAGAATAGAAGTACGACGCCCACTGCTCTTAACGCAGTGTCTCGCTTTCACAACACCAATATACCCAAAGTAATATTAGGCAAATAGTTAATACGCAAATTTACCAATTGTTAAAATCGTAAGTACAGAATCAATTCTAATAAAACCCACAAACAAATACTCACCAGCCATTCGAGTACGGAACCCAACAAAATTCGCCACCTCGTCAGGCGAGGTAGCGTCGGTCAAAAAAGAAAACCAATTTGCCCGCATGAAAAGGTTCGATCCAATCCCGCTGCCGTATCCACTCATTTGATATTTTCACCCGGCGATAGTCGATAGAAAACAAATTACAAACTGTCGCTCTTAAGATTATAAGTATTAGCTATTTATTTCTATGTCACCTGTCCTTCAGAAACAGGTTTTCTTGCATCTGAAGTTTTCCGATTAACTCGTGAATTTATTGATATTCTTATTGATGAATCGGAATGTCGATCTTAAATGTTATTTTGCATTTCTAAAATTGGTTTCGTGTAAGCGTGATGGACGTTAATGGTATTGAATTCTTTTCATATCAAGCTATTCGACGCGTTTTATATTTTATTGCTCTTGCTTTATTATTCTCTATGTAGAGATTGCAATTAGTCTATATTCTTGTATAGAGATCTAATATTTTGATTCATGATTTAAATCGTTTAATGTTGGTACTGAAATGGTTGGTTTCGTTTTTACTGAAAGGATATTAAAGGAGTGAGTTATGCATTTAGTTATACATTCAATTTGTATATTACAATTGTTTTTTATCAAGTATTTTTATTGTATATGTACTATTAGTATCTAATATCAGCCCTATTATTCGAACATATAGCCTTACAGACTGTCTGTTTCAACCTAACAATAAATTTATATCCAAAACCTTTTTACCAAACCAATCCCTCCGGAATGCCTACTCGTCCTGACACACCTACAATTTATAATATCAATATCATGTCTGAGGCACCCCTCCGTTACCATGGCAACCGCGTCACCAGCCACCACCATCCAGCGAAAACGTTAACAGTAAATCAATTAAAAACGAGTTTTGAACAAATGAATTGTCGAAAGCACTTTATTGGAGCTGAGTGCGACATATTTTAGGCTCAGGGCACATAAATTTTTGCGTACAGATTGGATAAACGTGCAAAGATTTTGATTTGTGATGGTCAGAGGATAAAAGATTATTGTGTGTGAACTTAGCCTTATTTTGGGAGAAATATTGAGTTTCGTCGTCCATGTATCATTCGTTTATGAGGTGCTGTAGGTTGTTGATTCAAATGCGCTGTCTGGAGTGATTCTAGTATATTTTTTAGGTTTAAAATAATATAGTATTCGACGACTTTAGCATTGCTAAATCCAACAAAAGTTTTTATTACCGATGTTCGACTACAATACGATACAGATATTTTTCCGTTGTTTGTTATATCTAGCTAAATGCGGAACGCGTTTCTGAGTAAATCTCACATAATTAAACAAAATAGTATAATATATGTATAACCACACTAAGTATGTGACAAAAGATGATTGCTACAAATGTCATTAAATTCGCTTCGTCAAACCTGAGAATAATCATATCAGGGCTGTCACTTTCATATTTACTGATAAAATTATTAATACATTATTGAAATTATTTAACATATAACATCAACTAACTTTAAGCCTCAATTTAAGGCGTATAAAGTTATTCATTTATTTATTTTGGGAAACAAACAGATACAATATATGAAATGAAGCTACACATAATCCAAAATAGTTTTCACATCATACTAAAACCTTTGCGCCAAATTTATGTAAAGAAAAACATGTCAGGAATTAAGTAAAGGTACGTAATTTTTGTCTTACGTTTCAGACGAGAGCGTAAAAGTTACTTAAGTGTCCGACAGCATAAACTTTTTGTCTACAAATCCGGTGTTTATAGCAGAATGACTATGACGTCTATATTTCTGTTACATCGTAAAAAAACAAATACATATTCACAGACCGAACAATGTGGATTTTCACGCATTTTCCTTCTTGGGTTATAAAAGGTGACTTAGGAGAACAGTCTACAATAATACATATTATGGTAGGTACCACATATGGAAGTACCACATCATCAAGACATCACATACGCCTTTTTTTTCAAACTTTCAGCCCTGAAGGCCCTTAGGTGTGGGCGAGCGGGCGCGGCGGGCGGATTTGTCGTGGCCCGGAAACGGCGGGGAATTCATTTGGGCGTAATAGGTTTCCTGCGCCCGCGTCCGGTACCCGTCCGGGTTTCGTCCGACTGCCGTCCGGGGATCGTCCGGGAGTCAACGCCGCACGTCCGACACGCAACGGAAGTAACGCGATATGCACGAGATATTAAGTTCTAGTAGAAGTAGGAATCGAAGATCTTTTCTTTTGTTTTTTTTTGACAATTTGAAAATTTTTGGCCTAGCCTTATGCTAAGAGAGCAGCTTGCAGTCTCACCGTATTTTACATAGTCGAACCTACCTCATTCATATAAAATATAAAATTCAAATAACGGACGCGAATCAATTCTTCACTAAACCCTACGTCTTCAATAAAACCCTACGTCTTCAATATTTTATCTTAGATATTTGGTTATTTACCCACAAACAGTTACTCTATCACATACAAACAACGAGGTACCAAGCCAACCCCACACAAACAGGGTTGTCATAAAATCCATTTCCAAAATATCTAAATTTCCTTCCCTAACTTCTCAGACGAGAGGCCGTTTCATTAAAACTTGTGTGACGTGTCATTAAGACCCAACTGATTATTAATATTCAAATCGTAAAGCCTTACGAAAAACGAAAGACGTGTTAACTCATGAATAATTAACAAATACATGATGAACAGAATGGATTTTGTGATTGAAGAAGTTGGGATATTGATTTAATAAATTAAATTGTAAACAGAATTTGTAAAAATGTGTCACTGAGTATATTACATATGTTTAAAGGGGCAATAGATTAAGAATGTTTTAAAATCAAATTCAGTATTATTTGGTTATCAATATTTTTGAAACCATATTCAAAAATACTCCTTTTAAATGACCATCATTACTTTTTGAAAACTACAATTATGGAAGACATCGCGAAAAAAATCAGTCACGTTTCTCATTTTGAAGTTGGTGTAAATTAAAAAAAAAACAATAATTAAACGCCGCACTAAAGTCGATTAATGTTGTCATATCAATGACTTGCATTTTAAATACCTTTCTACGGTTGACGTTGACTCGTCGTATTAATTGTAATAAAATCCAATGTTTATAATGATTATTGAACCATTATAGACAGAATTTTCAGGATATTAAGTATCAAAAAACATCACAAACAGACATCAACACAAACAAATCCAGCTACAAAAGCAAGTCAACAATAAATAAACAAACATTAATGTTATTGAATATCTCTAACTGTAAGTCTTCGCAACTATAAGTGGATAATACATAATACTGAAACGGAATCCCTTTGAAGTTCAGCAAGTTTTGTATGAGGCAACACTATTGAAAGGTGGTCCAAGGTTGACTAATATCGGACGACAGGTCAGTGACCCCTTGTCCACATGGCAACGTGATTATGGTATCATTTTGTTCTATGGAATTAAGAAAATATGTGGATTATTTTTTTTGGTAGAGACAGCGTAGGTTGGACGAATTATGGGCAAAGGTCGTCCTTGATTTGGTTATTTTTTTGGTATTTGTTTCTCTTAAGACTAATTTGCTAGTAAGTATTTATAACATCACACAAAAAAATTAGAATATATTGTTAAAGATCGCAAAACAGTTTAGTAATTATTTTAACCTTTCCAAAAATAAACACGAATAAAAAAATACTTTTCCCACATAATTTACCCACCCTTAATGAATTCTCGTCCAACGCATGTATGTACATATGATTAATAAATAAAATTCCAACACATTCAACGACCGCAAACTCAAATAAAACAAAACCAAACAACTCATAAACCGTTGGAAAATAAAATAAAAAAATATAGTAACGCGATTTACGTTCAAGAGAGCGAAAAATAAAATAACACGGGGTAGGCGCGGTTTCGTGCCCGGGGCTAGCTCGCTTGTAATTTCTCTAGATATTTCATATTTTAAGCGTAGACGCCCGCTGGCGTTGCTACGACGACGTAGAACCTCGTAGCATAGCTACGTCGTAGTCTCGTGACAAAATCACAGTGTTTGGGTTTCGTTATTTTCTTATTATTTTAAGACGGTTATTCAACTTAGCGGTGTGACTTTTTGTTTCAGTGTATTGTTCTGAAAAATAATGTAATTTGTAAGTGTTTAGGTTGCTTGATCATTTACAGTTTAGTATAAAGACTTAACAAGTTGGCTACTGTCATTAATTTTTAACCGACTACAAAAAGAAGGAGGTCCTGAATTCTTCGTAATCTTTTTGATATTTCACATTTTTATTATTATTCCATATAATCTACATAACTATGCTCTATACAATGTTAAGTAGGTACATTGTTTTCCGTTCAAGATCGCGAGGGTAAGAATGCTCTAGGCGTTTCGCGACACATGTAAGTCATGTTACCGTTTACCTGCGTTACTTTGGAGGGTAAGTAGACAGGAACATACCTCGGTACATTAAGTGAGTAAATGCCGGCAAGTTAACTTCAGATGTATTACAAGACATATGATTTAGGGTAGATATTGCTCTCGTTTATCATACATTAGCGATATAGGGTTGATAGCAGTATGATGTAATTGTGGTCTGATCTGATTTCGACCAAGTTTTGATAGCTAGTAATGGGCATATTATGTTTAGCAACAATAATACAACATGCATATTACTATATAAGAATTACAATCTCCGACAGTTGCAAGTACAAACTTATCCATCCCGATATCATACAGTAACTTGACCTAACAAACCAACAGCTACTTAAACAAATAATAACAAAACAAACACAACACGACATACAAACACATTCGCCATAAAACAAGCAACTTACATCGGCATTATTCACAACAAAATTCATCGCACAGAGTTAAAGCCAGATATTAATCTCTTGACGGCATCCGAGCGCTGGATTCGCCATTTTGCGCCTAAATATGATAAACTTTCCCCCGAATTTCTTCGCCTCCCCCCCTCTTTCTTCAAGACCCTCGCGCGTGGGGGGGGCGTCCCCCCGAGCCAAGTCTTACGGCCCTGCTTTTAAACTAAGCTCGTTAATTAATTACAGCTAAGTCGACTGCCGAGGGTACTGCCTTATGTAGCGCTATGTGCCAATTTAATATTGCATACTAGTAACGTTCAGTTACTTTTTAAAGTTATTTTGAGATATCGATATGGTGAACTGACTTCCTTTCATATTAGAACTAGGTGGTATTATTTACGTAAGACGAGGTTAATTGTATTGAAAACTAATTCAAATAATTTAATTGTCCTTTTTGCAATCTGCGAGATTGATATATACGCATATATCAATCTCGAAGTTACAAGATATAAACGTAACAAGTAACTAATACGTCGATCTGTGTTCGCAGAGCTGATAATCACTCGACTGAAAAGACAATACAACGACCAACAAACGGTTACCCTATTAGTAGTAAATCATAAAATTATTCACAATAATATTAATTACAAAATCACGGGTCGAGTATTACTGAGAACACTTCCTCGGCTCCATAATTAATTGCTACTAAATTTGGCCCGAATTTGAATCCGGTTACCAAGTCCGCGAAGAAACTTACGAGGTACATAAGACTTAAGGGCAGGGCCGGCCGGAAGGAGGGTAAAATGGCGGCGGAGGGCGCGACCCTCCCGGGAGGGGGTGCGTCGAGCGGGGGAGGAAGGACGTGAGATTTACTCTAAGTAATTGCAGTAATAAACACGCAAATATATCACGGCGGGGTAATGAGAGGAAGCGTCGAAAATTGCCGACGCAAATTGCGTGTGTGAGATAAGCTAATTTTTTTTTCTCTGTTGAACAAGAGGACATTTTTGGCCTCTTGTTTTTCGCTCTCGGCTGTTCCGCTCCGTCTGATTCGTCATTTGTTTTGTGGACGAATAATGCTGGAGTCGAATGAGTACTTATATTTAATTGCCATGTAATTTGTTTTGCAGATAATATTGCTTTACAATCTGAAGACATTAGAGAACTTTGTTGTATACACAAACTTGCTGTAACTATTCGCTTACATCCACATCTATCTAAAGAGGTCTTTAACTATATTAACCCGATTGACTATCAGCCTTAAACAATACAGAAACAAACCCAGTTTATACTTAGGTCCGTAAAACATTTACATATCGGACGGACCGTCACAGAAGCTAGTTTTATCAAACAAACTCCATATCTGAAACTATTTTAATGTTAGCTCCGAGCTCCGACACTCGCAGTTAGCTGTAAGTTTGTCTCTAAAGTTGCGATATCATGACGATTTTTCAGCTTAAATGAAACACAAATAACCTTTTTACAAAAACGAATAAGTAGTCTCTGAGCTTTAATGTATTAAAAAATATTGTTGTTTATGGCTAGTCACTTGTTTTACAGGTAGGTATTAAAAGTTGGTTGTATGTTTTATTCGTTTGTCCATCAAGCTCTCCATTAATGATTATTAGAAACTATACTCGGTCTCTACTAACTCTATAGGTAAAGCTTCTTTAGTTTATATGAATCAAATACATGGCAAACCAAAAAAAACAAACGCTCAATATATGATAACTATTTAAAGGTTTCATTTAAAATCCAAAACGATTTACACAAGGAGTATTTACACCAATAACAAGTTAGAACAACCCGTTCGGTGCCGAGCCAATTTTGCAGCGTTCAACGGCGGCGATAATTTTTGGCAACAAAACAACTCGCGACATAAGAAGCTACGGCATTAATTATTCTAGCGAAACAAGAAAGGGGCGCCCCATTTCCAATATTTATGTGTTGTCGATGACTACGCGAAAATATTGGGCGTCGACTGCTTTTTAAAACGAAGAAAGGGCCAAGAAAGGCCGCCGGGAAACCGGGCTTTCTTAATGCACAAACACCACTCTGCTCACCTGCCTTCCTTGATTTATTAGGCGGCTTTGTTCGCCGCTCGTTACAAGCTTGTTGTTACGTTTTTAATTTATTTCCTTGGCGAAATTTTGCACGTTAATATTTAGTTAGATAATGCCCCTATAATGGCTTGAAAATGCTGCGTTAACTGATTTTGCATAATGCTTGCCGTAATGTTTAGATGGTGTACATCGATACTACGCAACTGTTAAAAACTAAACAGTCTCTCAAAATTGGTACAAAATTATAAACAGGGTTGTAAAACAAAAACGAAACGACAGGACCGCACAATAAATAGAGTTACCTAAAACAGCCCAGCGAAGGGTTTGTTCTAAATTGAAATAACGTTGCGAATACATTAACAGGCGTCGCCGGAGCAACAGCCAACGGTGGCAATGGGCCGTGAATGAATGCGAATTGCCGTCGCCGCAAACGGACTGGCCGATTGTCGACGACACGACTCATTGCCGATTCAACGGCACGCTCGATGATTTACTCACAACTGTATGTATTTGAGTCAATCTGGTTGTACTCCGAGCTTCCAGATTGGACGAGATTGCTTAATGTCTTTTTACAGTTACCAAGATTCAAAGATTGTTGTAAATTTTCATTTTCCAACGATAAATCATTTAGCGCTTAAGAAAGTCAATGTATCCATAATTTACAACTCAATAAATAGCTGTTATATTAAGGAAGATCGTAATAAACCTCCTCAATGAGACATCTACAAAGAAACAAAGCGTTCTACAATACAATGTCACTTACAATATCAATCAGAGAAACAGAACAATGGAAAACTCCGTTAGATGCCGCCCGCCCAAGACGCGGACAGGGTGGATGCGGATTAGCATATGCGGACGCAGTTAGCATCACAAAGCAGGGCACGTTGGGCACGTCGCACCCAATATTTATGTGACGTCATCGATTGGCCATCTACATTGTAACCGTTGCATATTAGCCATGAGGTCGCATAATGCGTCACATAATTGATAATGAATTGCGTCAATTTGTCGCTCTTTTAAAAGAGCTAACGGAATTGTTTTACGAGTTCTGTTACAATGGAGCTCGTGAATATGAGACCACCCTAGCACTTCCTTAACGCTGTGAGACTGATTAAAGAGGCTATAACAATTTTAAGCCTGCATACATAACATAGAGCTGAGCAAAGTGAAAACTATCCTAACTTACAAACTCACTCAAAAAATTACCCTTGATATTAGGACGGTTTTTTTCACTTGCCATTCCCCTTTGTAAACATTTGCCTATCAGCTTTACTATCATGATATAATTCAATAAGCACCTGCCTTAACCCATGTCCACATTAATGCGACATGCAGAATACAAGGGCGGTGACAGACTGATCGGGTGTTCACCCTTGCTCATCAGTCATAGCGGCCCGTCAGCCGGCTAAGCGACCGCATTCAAATTGCCATCCGATGACGACGTGCTTTCGCGACCCCTGGCTTGTCTGTGGCCGAGGGACAATGATTACAGTATTACGTGGTTTACTTGTTTCTGCCTACTTCTGAGAAGCCTCTGGGATTTTGGTAAGTGACCGTTACTTTTAATGTGCATTTTTTTATTGAATAGATTCAGTTATATGGTAGGTCCTATACTGTAAGCTACAAGTGTTAAAAATAATGAACTTTTTCCAAAAAAAATATTAACTATTTAAGTATTTTGCGTTATTAACAATCAATCACATAATTATTTTTCATGTCTACGATCAAATCTATTCATCATCAACTCTCTCCAAATTCATCATTCCATCATTCCCCTGCCCTTATCCCAATTTTTACTTGGGGTCGGCGGAACACGTCTTTTAGACATGTTGCTTAAAGTTTTGGCTATGGTTTTATAGTCGGCTGCCTGCCTGACAGTAACCCTCTTTGGGAATGCGATTGTTGGTTGTTTACCCGCCACCATTCGGGTGACCCAAGGTGCTTGGTACAGTGCACTGGGTCTTAAGGTCCATTAGTCGCCTTTTACGACACCCAGTGGAGGATATGGGGTGGTGCTATTCTTTATATCCGGACACCACACGGACAACTCTCTCCAAATTGGCATCATTAAAATAGGCCCTCTAGGTCCCGGCCACCATTTTCAAAACCTACGATTCACAAAATAGGCACAAAGCACCTCACTACGTACCCTCTGTACATTGCCTACTCTTTACATCACTCGGCCAACATTACATAGCGGGGACATACTTTTTACGTCATTAGATATCAGCTGGATTACTGCGAGTTACAGCGGTGACGCTAAATCGATTATGAACTGAGGCTTCACTCATAAAACTGGGGTACTTTGTGACTATTGTAATAGATATTATAACGGTATAACCCTTACTATTTAATAGGGACACAATTTTCTTGAAACCGTATCGAATTTTTGTGAAGTTTGTGTTTGATGACCGTGGGGGGTTTTATAGCGGTAATAATAGGAAGCTATTTGCTTATGCATTACATTTTATAATTTATATCTATAAATCAGTACCCGTCCTCCTTTACATGGGACTTTGCACATCTGTGGGTCATTATCAGGTTATATTGTGTGACTTATTTTTAATTATGACCTCTGTTTGTTAAGAATGTTTAAGACCAAAATGACTTATTACAACTTTCAGTCAATACTCGCAATAATGAAAAAGCCCAATTCAAAACTTTCAGCTGAAACACAAACATCACGGTATCATGATCAACATTTTTCAACGAGTTCTTTCTCGATCAGCGAAAAACGTGGAAATAATTAAAAAACTACAAAAATACATACATGAAATGTAACTCCATTGTATAAACATGGGCATTCGCGCCCGGCGCGCACGAATATCCTACATCATTGAAAACGAAACGGAAACGCGGCAATAAACATTCATTTCGAAATTAAACACATCTACCTGTGTGTTTACCATCGCGAAATCACTAAAATGAATAAAACAGTGAGGAATTGGACGCCGTAAATTCGCATTCGACGAATATCAATTTGGTCGAGCGCCGCGGGGAGGGGAGGGCCGATAAATAAAAAATATATAAAATACACAGTACGCAACGTGAAAGCGGTGAATGGCACTTGTGAAAAATGGACTTGCCGCTCTTCCAGGGAAGCAATCATTCAAACTGACTGTTGTCTGTTTGCGCCTCTGCTCTTTTCTAGCATCGGATATTTTTTGCAAAAATTTTTTCGGCAATGTCATTCGCAGAGTTCAGGTGTGGGGACACGTGGTCCGGAACAAAGAAAACAAATATTAATAACTGGCATTTTTTAAAGTCCCCGTTTATTGTTGTCAATATTTCGTAAATGATTTGAGTGTGATGCGGCGTTTTTTGCCGAGCTTTGGATCGCCTCGCTTTGGCGCGTGGGCGGGGTCGGCTAACGCAGCGAAAATTTCGTACTTTGTTGTGTTTATTTATTGCCTAATGGACAGGTTACGGTAGCGATACATTTTGTAAAGAACTCGGATTCGCTAAAGTAACGATTCATTCAAGTCGCTTGTTTGATCAGTTGTTTGTGGAAGTTCGGCACAGGTTAAAACCTGTTACTCAAATAAAAAGCATCAAAACTCTCTGATATTTTTACAGCATCCTACGTAAAGTTTCCGAACGCTCTCCACACAAACTCGATGTGAAAGTGCTCACACACGCACCATTACTCTGATCAAGGCAACTCGCCAACTTGCTCAGTTAGCCCTCCCTAGGTGAGAGGGCTTCCATTTTTCCTAATTAAAATAATGCCTTCTTCTCATTCTTCGCTCCCCAGTCATTAACCCAATGTGCTGTAGATAAACGTTATTTGCCCGGGAGGACGTTTCTCTTACAAATATGCCTGTTTTTGCCCTCTTACCTAAATGAGGAGGGAATTTTTATCGTACGTTTTTCGCAACACATTTTTTGGCAACTTATTTTAATTAGCTACACTTTTGTGACTTCTAATTAATGAGATGCTGTCATTATGGCTGGCTAATTTTCTATTTATTTAAAATTTGAATATGAATAGAATGTTATATTAAAAAATCTACCGTGAAGGTAATTACTTTAGGTTCTATTTATGTTACGTACCTTTTCACCAGAGTATCTAATCAAGCATAACATAGCAAGTAAAGAAACTTAAGGAACATTGTGTGACTCTCATACTACTAACCATTACTTTCAATGCATTTCTGTAACTATTGGTTCTAAAACTAGTTGAAAACCCAAAAATGAGTGTGAATAAATGTAATTTGACCTCGCAAAAGTTTCTATCCAAAATACTAGACTATCAAGCAAAATAAATACGAATAACAAATCAATGTAGTACCTAACCATTCGTACCTAATAATACCTATACCATGCCGCACGTAACACGTCTCCTACAAACGTGGAGGTATCAACAGAATTTGTATCTGACTTCGAAAGAACATCCACGAAGATTTGAGAAACTTGTGCGTATTGACGACCACGGTAACTAAGAACTACAGACATATGTCTAGTAGACACTTTAATAAGGGAGTCTAGTTTTGTAGCATGCAGTTGTATTTAAAGTCATATAAATGTTTAATTATTGGCCTGATTTGAGAGCTGGTGTTCTTAGCTTCACTCGGGACGTTAGCGTTAGATGTATATTTAATGTATACAGCAACTTTCTTGTTTAAATATTAAAAAACGAACAAAATCGTTAGATACCTATCTCTGTTGATTATCGCGGGTGTGACTATCGTCTATTTATAGACATAGACGAAAGACAGGTAGACATAGGTCTATCTGTCGGCTTTGACACTAGGTTTTCATTGAGAAAGTGCGAGTTTGTGAAATGGAATCGTGAGTTAAGGTACACACACAACACAATCCTAGATCTACTTAACTCTGCAGTGACTTGCATCAAGTATCAACGCAGACACCATGAAATATTCAGCATTTTTGTAGTTGGCAGTCGACATCTCGACCTCACATTTAACCCGAATTCCAGCAAACTGCATAATTTCGCCACTAATGAGAAGAGAGTCGGCCCGCGTCTAATTAGCGCAGAGTCGGTAAGACGCCCACTAAATAGAAGCCAACGTAGGGCGACCAAGCTGTCCGCTTTTTTCTGGGCAATGTCCCGTTTTGTTTACGCCTCGGGCTAGCTGGAAGTGCTGCGTCCGGGGATCCCATTCATTTGACAGTAGAACTAAGGATTCTTATCTTTTTTAAAACAGTTTGTTATACCTTTTATGCCAGTATGATAAGATCGCATGCAGGAGATACACAATACCTACTAACCATAAAATAATATTGAAACAAGGGAAATATAAAAACACATTCAATCACACTTCCCATTAGGATGAATTACAAGAAAGGCTTACAATAAATGGATATAAGAGGAAAGACGATATCTTCTCTACAATACCTAAAAAGCTGCAGTCAAAAAAATATCTCAATTACCATTTATCCTTGAATCCTTTTAGACCCTCATTTCACACTTTCTCATATATTTTAACGATAAATATCAACTAACAAATACTATATTACGTACAAAGGCCACCTAGTTCTAGCTCACAATGACTGCACATTATTGATACAACAACTTTTAACGCCAAAATAATATTTATAAGTAGAATGGTACCTACAAATGCTATTACAAGTAGCTACATAGAAAGGCTAACTAGTTTTAGCTCACAATTACTGAACACAATGATTGATCCAACAACTTTTAACGCTTTTAAAAGCAGAAGCAATCTTTAAAAGTACCTACAATGGTATACACAGCGTTCAGTAAGGACACCTCATGGTGTCCCTACATCCTCGCAAGAAGCGCCTCGTCGCGGCGGCGCGGGCGGCGCGACGCTGGGAGGGACGAAGCACCGCGCTCACCTAATGAAGTGTTTCGCTTTGACACGCGTGTTCGTTAGCAGACCACTTCACGATACCGAGCTGTGTTCAGATGACAGCTTCCTCGAATTTACCACTTAAGTGGCGTGCAATGCCACTGCACTTGTTAACTCGTTTGTGTTTAGTTTGTGACTTTATTAGGACATATCTTTATGTCTTACTTGTTCTACTTATGTTTGCATGTGGTGATAACTAGTAGGAGTCCTTTGCTGCGACTTACAGTTGTCAATGCTCAACATGGGGTCATCATTTCTTTTTGAACGATTTGTGAAATGTAAATCCTACGTAATACTAGAAAAGCATATATTATGCTGGACGCAGCTACAACCATACTAACTTTATTGGATTTTCCATCCAATAAGTCTTAAAAGACACCAATTAGATTTTAATTCAACTAAATTTCATGTACTAACTTTACGCTTTCCACAAAAATCTGTTCCTTACCAACTTTCTTTTGTAGTTAACTCTACATTTAATATTTATAATCATAACCTAGCGTGACACTTCGGAATCCACAGACTTCCATTTAACAATCGTATCATTACTGACTAATTCAAACTCACTCGAACAACCCATGTATCACACCCACTTTTAATATTAAAATCAACCCTAAAACGCGTGTGTAGGCGATGCGAGTGGTTCCCAACAAATCCCCTGGCACGATAACGCAGCTATAAAGTCTGTCTAATACTTAATTGCGTCCAATGTCCGCTGCACAATGGTCCGCGTAATCAGCCCGAGCGGCACAATATGAACCTGTAGTCATCGCCAGGGTTAGCAGGTTCCATTTTTAAAAATGACATACCTGGCATACAAGAAAAATAATTGTTTGCTTAGTTACTGGCGACGAATAAACTATGCAAACAAAATTAAAAAAATCGAATTTTAAAAACGCTAAAATATTTTGTTTTTTTTTTTTTTGTTACTGGCCATTTACAAACACGAGTAAAGAAAACAAAAAATAATCATCTACTTTTAAAAAGCAAGTGAGTTCTTTTTGCACAAAAAAAAGTTTGTACTATGAGATAAATCTACCAATGATACGTACAAATAACGAGTTTTGCATGGGTCGTGTGTAACTTACAATGTAAGACCGGTTGAATGAGATGTCACTAAGAGTCACCTGTGTTGGCCCATTTCCTTTACTCTTAAAGAGATGACAGACAGATGCAATGCTAATAACTAGGTACTTTCATAAATATTGTGGGACGTGGGAAACAGTTGCTGAATATATTCACACCTTCACGCATCTTTGTTAATGTTTTTTACAACGAAGATGCCATAGTATTTAAAATTCCTGCTGATTCAAAACCAAACTAGTACCGACAAAATACTTAAATTAAAAAACAAATCACCTCTAAAGTAGAGTAAAAATATAAATGGTATTTTTCCATTTCATAAAAAAAAACCATAAAACATTTTTTACACTTATAATTTTAACAGTCTCAACATTTTGTCATTGGTATGTTGTCATACAGCCAATTAAAATCAAATTAAAAGGAACAAATACCCATTCACGCAAACTTTTTACACCAAACTTTATTTGCTGTACAGAATAAAAACAACTTTTATATTGAGCAAAGGTGTCACCCCTAACAGCCGCCCGTAGGTCGCATAATCCAACTATTCAATTTTCAGCCGAAAAGGCTTGTCCGCGTCTTACGTTTTTTATCTCTCGCTGATCCAATACAAGCAGTTATTGCGACACTGTTTATACTGCGCTATGGATTATTATAAGTTACTTATATTTACTTTTTTTGCTCTGTAATTTATAGGAATTAATAATTACCTACACTATGCCTATTTTTATGAATTTATGCCTTTTTTCGAAACTGTTTTCTTATTCAGTATTAAAAAAAACTGCTCTTATCTAAATATCTACGTATACAATCTAAGAGAAAAAAACAGATTATAAAGACATTCTAGTTTCAGAATTAGATAAAATTTTACTGACAAAAATACCACAAGCTAAAAAAACAAATAAAACAAAAGTATTGTTAAAATAAAACCTCAAAACAAGCAAACCCTAAATTCAAAACTCGTTCAGAACTATCAAACTCTTTCTAAAAACCTACCTGTAATTGTGGCATTTTTTCATAATTTATATTCTCAAAGTTGGCTGCGGAAAAAAGCAATTATGCTCACTGTTTTACCGAGGTGAGGAAGCATATTAAAAAACTTGAAAGCTCTGTCAACCCCCGCGACTGGTATAGACACTGATGGCTATTAATTAGAAGGGTTGGATGAAGATATTTCATTATTTCTTCTCTTCTCCCACTGTTCGCGACGGGTGAACCTTTTTAGGGGCTGTATTCTTTGCGGTTTGTAAGTTTACTACAGATTTTTAGGGTTACTGAAGTTTTATTTTTAAATATTTACTTTGTTGTTGCATTATGTACTTAGTTATTTCATGAGAGTGGGACATAAATTAAAGTTTTCGTTCTACATAGGACAATTTAATAAGAAGTCAGTATTTTTTATTGGGTACATACCTATATTATTTGGATTTATAAAGAAATACGTTCTACCTATAAATAACATAGAAGATAGCAAAAGAAACAAACCCAAAAAAAAAACAAAATTAGTGAGGGACACGACACGAAAACAAGAGCACGCACTTATCAAGCAATCGCAATCAAACAGTGCACTTTGTAAACAAGGTGCTAACTCTAGAATTTATGTAAACTGTTCTCAGCTCGCTACACTTATCTGAGATTAAAATCTGGCTCGTGCCAGAGGTAGGCGCACAATCACTCCTCAGGGAACCTGCTTTATTTGCGGCCTTATCATTACTTAACATATCTGCATATTCATTAAGAGATCAATCAAATCGTTGTTTCGGCACGTCTTTGCGTATGAACCGGGTTAAGGGATTAGCTTGATGAATTTTGTGGAATTATTTCTGCATATTGAAGGAAGTTAGGAGAATTTTGGGTATTTTTAAAGTTTGTTTATTAAAGAAAAAAGTGACTGCAGGTATTTGTTGTAACTCGGAATGAAGGAGTACAATTCAATAGTTTTAAAAGTTACACAGATTGCAGCCACCAAGATATTTGAATGAATTTACTCGAAGTTAACACAAAAGACACCATTGAAAGACAAAAATCGTAATAAACTTGCATCCTGGCCACCTACGTCCTTACCTATACAATAGCTCGCTTCATACCATTCACAAATGTCGATCATTGATTGTTTTAAACAGACGCTCCGTCGCCGGAGACCGCCGGCCGTTGCGAATGGCTAGAGCTGCATAGTCCGCAGTCTGCACGGCCTATTGTGATAGAGTCGCGGCACATCTATCCATCAGGTTCGGTAGACCCCCTGGGCCCGTTTCCGACCAGGTGTTCTTTGGAATTTGCGCCGAAAAACTGCGATTTAAGGATTTTAGGCAAAAAATTGACATGCTTTGTTCGTTTCTGCGTAGTCGCGAGCCCGCCGCGGCAGGTAGGCGGTGCTAAGGTACCTCTATGTACCGATTTATGAGTATGGTCATTAAATTACGCCTACTTAGCGATTAACATTATGTTGCAGAAACCTATTGGCGTTGAAACAAAGTAAATAACAAGAAGAATAGGTAAAACAAAGTATATAGATAAACGGCTTATAAACTATGTAACGTGAGTGAATTTTATGAGGCATTGCTAAATATTCACGTGGGTATACCAAGGTTTCAAACATAAATATGACAGACTACAGGTAATTGCATGAAATGAACGAAAAATTACATTTCAAATCAAAACATGGCTGGAACATAAAGGACAGGTAAAGTCGGTCAGAAAGCGACACCATTAATAGTAAAAGATAATTTGTCTTCCGAATTAACGTCGAGCCGCATTGACGGGCACAAAGCTAATGAAATACGACTCGTCGTAAAATTCTGTGATATACGACATCCATCGAACGCTGACAATTGTAAAGCAATTCACGATAACACTGCAGGACTTCTGGACTTTACCAATTTTTATTTGCGGCTACCAAACTCGACTCCCAACCTTATATCCTTAGAGATAGAGTCGGTTATAGAAATGTGTGTAATGTATGTTTGTTATAAATCATTAAGCTCTACCGGTACAGTTTATTGTCAGGTAAGTAATGCAGTGTCTTTGTGATTAAACGTGATCTATGAATGAGTTTTGGGAATTACGAGAACACAGACCGACTTTTCTAGTTTTGTGCAATGTCATTTTCATTATTTTTGGTCGACACTTGACATTCTTTGAGGTACTGAGGTGAGTTACTTGGAATAATAGTTGTAAATAAAGTAGTGAGGATTTTAGTACAGCATATCGTGTAGTATTATTGTCAAAGGCTTTCAAGGAGGGCAATATAAGAGTTAAAACACTAGATTAATTTCTGCAAGTAGAGCCTTTAACATATCCTTTAATTCTTATTCACTCAGTTATACTATTTACGGCTCTATTAGTTTTAACAAGCCAATATCAACAAGGTCTCTAGTTAGGTGATGTTTAGCTGAAGGCGACACGCAAAAGCCATAATTTTATGTACTAAGTAATTTACCTACATCACAGGTCTTTACAGTTCGAGCGTCATTGCAAACTGCAGCTTTGCTAATAAGCATGCTGAATCGCCAGACAGGTGTGTCTCCTTGTCCCCAAATCTCAATAGGTATACCTTACCGTCACCTCGACAATAGAATTCAGTGCTAAATCAATGCAGAGTACAACAATAGAACCTTCGGACTTCTTTGTCGCCGCCATTATCTTTGGCCACGTGGGACAGGTGATGCGCGCACGCGCACAGCTGCTCACACAAAAACACCGCTTGCGCAAGATTTTAATCGTGTTTTTTTAATCGATGACAGTTCTCTAGGCATTTCGCGCCTTCTAACGGACTCCCGCAGGCAGCCAGCTGCGCCAATGTTTTTACTAAATCCGTGTTCACACTACATTAATTTCGGTATGTCTTTCTTTGATCTTGCATCGCTGCTTTTCAACATAACTCATCACGAATGCATTTCAAATTGATAGACGTTTTTAAATTTTTATTACATGAAATGAAAAACATATTTTAAATGTCGTTATGCTTTCATAATGCTCATTTTCTCCTTACAGACACCAAGTAAAGCATTCCTATTCATTGGACTTTACTCCGGCACATACCTGAAACCCTAGCCACCATTAAATCGATCAGCACTTACGCCATTAAATCCAATAAAAAAAAATAATCCATTCACCTCACGCTACGGTCTCACATAAGAATCGCTCGCATTTATAATAACGTAGGAAGGATTCTGATTGCTTCAAGTGCGATACGTTCCATAGGGTGAAGGCACCAGTTGTCGCCCCATTAGAATAGCTACGAGACGGGAATACGCACGCGGCCGCGATTGCCTCGCATCGGATCGCACAATGAGGTACAAACGCGACTCTACAAAACGATTACCCTCTCGCCCCGTGAGCGGCGCATACCATGGATCCGTATGTGTACCGATTTCTACTTGATACTTAAAATTATTTAACTGTCACTTGGTTTTCAATAAATTATTTGATTGTTTTTTTTTAAACGTAATTTGATCAATTATAGTATCCAATAACTGCATGTGAAAAGTGTCGTAACCTCTCAATCATCTCTAAAATGTATTATTTTTTCATTACGTTAAGAATATTAAAGCCGATTCAAAATACAAATAGACTCCTACATTATACTGACACCGATCACTACCAATTCAGGTACATAAGCGGCATTTAATACCCTATTTCATATATACGTCGCAAACGATCAAAACATCGCGCACGGCATTCACGGGCGTTGTGAGGTACGAATAAGTGGTTCCGTGGAAATATTTCAAATCAGAGCGGGCAATGGCAGCGCTATACAGGCAATAACGATTGACGTGACACGCATGCGGCCCGTGTGCAGACTGCCTAATGTGACGATGAAAGCCGCTTGTTGGCCCTTTCACCCTATTTATTAGGTCTATGTTTTGGAAAAGGTAGGTTTCAAGTGTCGCATACGTAATGTCGCTTATACTAGGTACTGTAAGGTAAAAATATTTTTTTTTCGAAATGTTTTATGTAGAGTTATACGAATTTCCGTTCCTTGCGAATTTAATATTATTATTTTTTTATATTTTAATGATTCTTAAAAGATTACATCGCCTACTAATTTTCTTCAACATTGCGTACAACAAGAGTTGTATATAACTTACTCATATTTATCTTATTAAAAGATTGAAGTAAGCAGACAACAAGACAGCATGAGTACCGAACCAACCAAAACAAAAGGTCATCGACCCGCCAGTGAATGCCCGCCATCCTAAATACGTGCTCATTATTGTTATAAAAACAATGAGCAAACAAAAAACCAATTAGTTACGGCTCAAATAATATAACGTTTAGAATCTCATTAGTGGACGATTTTGGTATGCGCGCGGGCAATATTCGACGAATGCACGGCCACCGCGAATATCCGAAAACGCCGAAATATCCGAACTCGCCGAGTACCGAATGCCGAAAAGCCGAATGGTCGGACCCCGCTCGGTGACATATTGGAATGTGACTCCATTTATCCCCGCTTCCTATTGGAATCCGGAGTGACGCGGCAAATTGGAAATTGCGGTACCATTTTTGGCGTTATTGATAGATAATACTGGTAACATGGGCGCCAAAATGCAAATATGTATCAGGAAAAGTGAAATTCATACATACCGCGCATCGTGAAATCTCTGTAAAATATTGCCATTTTCGAAAAGGGTTTTCAGTTCATGCATTTGGTGAGACAGTGCTTGCGGTGCAGGCCCCTTAACCGAATCGGTAGTGGTCCGTCAAACGCGGTGCACGCATCGCACGTCAAAGCTCGGACAACCCCAGGACTATATTAAATCACATTTTGACAAGCGTACCGTGAAAAATTAATCGAGTGTCGTCGAGTGTGCACGCGGGAGAAAAAAATGTGCAGTCCGAGCTATATGCGAATGTGGGTTCTGTACTAAAGGAAACTATCAGCTAAGCTAAACGATAAGGATATACTTTTGAGAATAAATTGCGGACGGTATACTAAATATTACAGTTAAAAGATAGAAATGTTTTTTCTAAGTTCAGATTTAAAAAATAAATTAAAATGTGTAATCCTCATACTATTCCTTTGTCGTATGCAGTGCGGAATACATAGTATTTATCCATCGACATTGATTTAGGTAAACTTTTTATCCCGCAGTAAGCTAAATTTACTCACAAACTTAACAACGTCGCACGCCAATTTTCTCGCCAACTAAAGACTTATTACAGTGGTACTTTATCAATCTTGTGGGAAAACAAACATCGATAAAACTAGCCCTCAAGCTAAATCTTTCATAACACAAAGTGAACCCTAAAAACAGAAACATGATGGCATTTGCTCGGTCCCTGGAGTTGGAAAGGTCAGCGGGCAGTGGCTCGTGAAATGCCTCGCCCGGACAGCGCGGCGGCTGCCGGCGTCGCGCCCGCTGCGCCACTGGGAATACCGACACCGATCGTCCAACGTTGCTGAGAAACAAATGAAGTGACGAACCAATTGACAGCTGAGAATCTACATTTAGTTTCTTTTACCTACTTACCTATGTCAGGTCCTAGGGATCTCGGAAGATTTTGATGTTTAAGTGATAGGAATACGACCAGAGCACGTATAGTCGTTGATCGCTAATCTCGTGCTATGTGACACAGGGTCAAAACATTACAATTAATTAGCTACATTCTAAAAGTTCGATAGTAGAACTAGAAACTTCTTACAAAGACAAGAAGTATCTTATTGGTAGGAAAATGGAAACCAAGGGTCTTACTAGCAGCGTTTTTCTTAAGACAATCAGACCCATTTACGTTATAAAAGATTTTATTTCTAACTACATAGTTCCTACTCATACACATTACAGATACTTAAGATAAAATGAATTACAAACATTTACGCAAAGACTTCCGTACTCCCGTACGATAGCAGTAATTGTAACAATAATTCACACAACGCCGTGATAAACGAGATTCTATAATTAAAGAGAAGGGTGAGAGCCCCTTGATAACAACTATTAATACTTATGTAACACGAAATAATACAATTAATCTCGCACAAACTGTTCCATGAGATCTATCGTGAGATGCTAGCACTTGTGTTTTCCGAGGGTGTAAAAAACGAGAAAAAAAAAGCACTTTTGGGAATGGAATTGGACAGACGAACGATTAGGTGAGTTTTGTTTTGTGAACTATTTTTTTATAAATAAATAAGCTAAAATTACATGCAATCTGTAATAACTTATAATGATTAAGTGTTAAGTTCAAAGTTTTAATAACATGACCACTGTCATTTTAGTTATTTTCCTTATAAGCTCTTTTTACTTCGTATTTCTGTACTGAGTGTTTATTTGTATTGCAAAAAACTTGCAACTTGTATTCAAACAACTTTGTTTATATCTATATCTTAGATATTTTTCTGTCTTACATACGCGACTGAAACTACTCGCATCTTTAGATTCAATTACAAACAACTCAAGTTAAATTAATTACTTCAATTGTTCATTCAATCACCGTTCATTCAGCAACTTTTTGTGGTGCAACTATCGCTCGCCTGCCGCTCTGCCATTCATCATAGTTCTGATAAATGTTATGATGTATGCGATACATTATTCTCAATAGAGGTTGATACGCGATTTTTTCGTGCGGAAAACGCACGTGTTTATAATTATCTATTCTCATGAATGAATAATTAATATAATAATGTTGGTTATTTTGAATGTGTGCGCACTAATTGGTCCAGCATTCAGTGTATCTTTAGTGTTCTGTGGTCACTTTTATATAGACTAAAAAGCCAAAATAAATTAGACCCAGTTTTAAGCTAGTTTTTATTCTAATCTATCGAACGTCAAATGTAGAGTTCTTAACAATGTTAAGAAACTGTATTCGTTTGTTTTAGACATAATATTAAATATGTTTATTTTGAATTACTAAGTTTTGAACACTAACAATCAAACTACAGAATAAATGGCAGATTGTAAAAAAAGGATTTTATTTGAATAAGTCTTGATTTCAGGTGAAAGTAACTTGGAAATATGAAAGTCACGTATTTATAAGTAATCAATAATTCTAATTTTATTTTTTTTACGTTTTTTGGCCTCATTTTCTTACCATCACTTGAGTGCCACGATTTCACAAACAATATTCAGAAAATTTTGACACGTACCAACTCTACCTGTCACTAAAATTCAAAACCACAACACTAGGCACATCACCCGGGGCCCCCTACGCCATATTTCCGCGCGAACGATCCCATAACAATATCCGACACTAATAAAGGCCCAATCCATTCAGTACGCAATATTGTCTTCTCTAATTGGCATTAAAATTCGTCGAAAGAACTGAGGTAACCCCCAAACAAGCGCTTATCACCACATCAGTGCACTAATACCCGTCCCTCCCCCCCGCATGCCCCCGTACCCCGTTACCCCCGTACCCCGATATCCCCTCGGACCTTACCCCGTACCCCGCTCCGTAGTAATGAATATAATAGATTGCCCCCAGGTATGTAAGTTTATCGGTTCAATGAGGATGCTTAGTGACGTAAGACTCTGATTAGCGGTTTTGAAAATTTTCGTTTGTAATTTAAAACTTCGAGGGTATCCATGGTTTGGTAATAGGGGAAAGTATTGTGATTTTTATCTTAAACCAACGGTCACAGGTAAGTTAGCTCATTATAATATTTAAGAGTTGGTGAATCACCTCAACAGTCCTAAGTCGTCTATTAAAGTTTGTAGTTCTGGTCAACCAATACTACGACTTTTGGCTTTAGATCAAGCAGAACTTTGACTAATACATACCTGATATCATTGTTCCACTTTGCCAAATAATCAAATATACCTACTTCCCCAATCCCATTTAAAACTTTTACTACAAAAAACATCGATACTATTCTCAAAAATCGACAACCAAACATCCCTAAAATAAAAGACTGCGCATGGTGAACCGAGTGACCCCACAATATAATTAGTGTTGTGACGTCACACGTATCGAGCAGGTCATACGTGAACTGAATCCGCGTAATCTTGATAATTGGCGTGCGGGCGGCGCGTGGGCAGAACTGGCCGCGGGGTGCTTAGTAGCTGGTAACTAGGTACAGTAGGTACTTAGAATTAATTAGTACCTATATACCTGGGTTTGAGCCAATTAGATTTACTTGAAGGTTTACTTATTGTCTTAGTATTTATGAAAAATGTTGGTAAGTGGCCTAGATTTTGTTTTTTTTTATGATTTTGTGTATTCGATGAAGTAAGAAGCGAAAAACATTTGTAAAGTTTTCCTTGAAGCAAATAGGATTCAAAGAAAACAATGTTTTTCCACCAACATCCAAAAAAGTGCTAAAACATGATACATTATTAAATTCAACGAAATCTATGTCCACATAACTGTACAAAGGCGCCGCCACAGGGTGAAAGCCCTCGAGGGACGCACATATTATATTATAAGCGAGCATAATATCTGCGTCGTCACTCAAGCGCAATAAATACCCAAATAAAGCGCAAATAATACCCAAATCGCTCATCAGCGGAGCCCAGCCTCCCCCAACTATAATTATCTATAATCAAAATATACCCCATCTATAATCAGAGCGGACGCATTGCAATTATTACTATTACCATGTTTTGCATGTGGGCACCGCCGTGATTACCCTTTGCTCGCACGCTCCGGAACAACTGCTCTAACATTTGTCCAATCAAATCACATACAGAATTTGAATATTCAAAAAAGTATCGAAACACGTAAACATTTTTCCCGCGATATATTCAGCGACAGGACAGTTCTGGCACGTCGCCATAAATTATTCGCAGCAGAGGGCCCGCTGGCCCCGACCTCCAGTCGATTAACCATCACTAGGTCTTCCTTCAATTTCATATTTATAAACGGGGATTACGCAAAAATGCCAGTGTAATGGATCACCTACAGGACTTAGGTTGGGGCGGGCCGTTGTCGGACCGCGGGGGGGAGGAAGGCAAATTTGAGAGGGACGGGGGATGCGGCAAGGGTCTGATCGTCGGACTCATCCATCACGCGGCTCACGCATGTGAATTGGGGCGTTTTATCTGGAGATAGCCGCGGATGGATACCTATTTAAATATTTTGTCGTTTAGCGAGCCCGAGGTATTAGATACATGACGCTGCGGCTAATGGTGTCGCTAACACAATACAGCCTTGAGGCCGGCGCGGCGTACGCTGTGAGGCTCACGTCACTGACTTATGAGAAAGTAGGAGAACTGGCTTGGCGCTTTTAAAGGGCAGTAACATTTTGTAGAGTCCTGGTAAGGCTTATCGTAAAAAGAAACCGTGAAAATGAGGAGTTTCAAACTAAATCTATCCTTCTATTTAACTTCCGTCGATACATTTGCATTCATTTTATAATGTTTTGTAGTATTTGAAAAGTAAAAAAAAATAATGTCCTGTCTATTGGATTCCTTTCCAGTTTATTGCATTCCTATTCCAAAATGTATCCATTCTAAAACTCCTAATTTAAACATTCAAAGCATTCGAAACAAAAGACCTTCTGTCAAAAGACCAAAGAGTCCGTTACACAGATAAAAAAACTCTCTCACGTCAGAATGTCGCACGAGTCGTGTTCATTTAGCTGTCGCTGTCGTTCGTCGATGCTTCGTCGATGTTCGACAGCACATCGATACTGACAGTGACATGACGTCGATCCGACGTACAGAAATGACGTATGACGACTGTGTATTCAAATGGTACGGTAATTTTTATTTCCGATATGCCTATAGAAACAATAACGGGTTTAAATTTAAAATCAGTAGGTTTGTGGGATATCAACTGACCTGTTGGTCTAGTGGTTAGTGGTACTGACTGCTATACCAGAAGTCGTGGGTTCAATCCCCACCCAGGACAAATGTTTGTGTCATGAGTACGATCATTTGTTGTGTCTGGGTGTAATTTATCTATAATATGTATGTATTTAGAAGTATATTAGTATGTTTATCAGTTGTCTAGTACTCGTAATTCAAGTTCTGCTTCGTTTGAGACTAGAAAGTGTTGTGTGAAAGTTGTGGAATATCATAAATCGGCTTACATGGGGACACAGGTCCAGTATGCAGAGGAATTGTAGAGAAGATTATTCTACAATGTTATGGGGCATCTACCAAGAGTCATCTACCCCTGCTCTATGAAAGAACAGACATAGACGGCCCAACGTAGCTACAAGACTATTTATTATCATATTACCATTAATTTGATATAGTTGTCTCAAAAAAGCGCTATACGATAGAAAGTAGAGACAGACGTTCATTTCGAAGTTATTATAATCCCTAAAACAAGAAAACTTTATTCTTCTTTTGTCTTATAAATATTTGTACACAGAGCCACCATATTTTATCAAAATTCAAATAAAAAATCAAAATTCAAATTCAAAGTCTATTGCAATAAAAATAACAAGCTATCGAAGGCCTGCAAAATTATGCCAAACCGAGTGTGTACATCAATAAGAAAGACAAAACAAGATAGAGATCTTTAAGCAAAAGTGAGGCTTTTTAAAACACATCACTAAAGCTACATAGTCAGACAGAAAACAAGACACTTTAAGTGTCAGCGCGGGTAGAATAACAATAGACAGCTTTAGAATTAGTTGAACAACATTTATCAGGCGTAGTAGTCACACCGACACAAAAACTATAGGCTGCGGATATAGGAGAAAAGCGGAGCGGGGAGCGATTTAATAGGGGATCGTTTTTTTCGAGGTGATATTGTTTATCCATAATTGTTGATTTAAATGCAATTGTAATATAATAAAAATATAACTAAGTATATTTATCGAGCTCTATGTCTGTGGATTTCACTAAGTGTCTTTATTCATTATTTAACAAGCAATTTAAGGAATTTAAGACATGAATTTAATCAAATTAGCTTGGGACTATTTAAGTTTTTCGTATACAAGTATGTAGTGATACTCCATGAGCTAAAATAATATCCTCCATGAATAAAAACGACTAATACAATGTAATTCATCCGTATTTGTTTAAGAAGTAATAATTACTAGCAACCTGCCCTAGCTTCGTATGGATGAAATGACGACCAATACATATAAATCTTTCTCTTGAATAGAGTTATTCAAGAGAAAGATTTATCAATTAAAAAAACTACTATACTTCAAAATCCGTTGTGTAGTTACAAAGAATTAAGCGAACAGAGAGACGACAGCGATAGCGACTGTGTTTTATACTGTGCAGTGATAATATGTAGTTTTAAAATAAACTATCATAAGAAAACTAAGGTACGAACTTACTACTTAAATGATACAACGGTTTAATCACGCGTATTTATCGAAATAACCCGACTAATTTCGGACCTAACCGGAGTCCTTAATCATGAGCTGACGCGGCGGCGGCGGAGTCACAAATCGAACGCGTAAATACGCGTCAGTAAACCGTTGTATCATTTAAGTAATAATCATCCTCACGTAAGTTACTTAAAAAAATATGGTACGTACAATTTCATTTTATCCATTCATTAGACCACTAGATATACAACAGTCCATCTAGAACACGACAAACTTACTTAACCCAAAAGTTTCTAATTGTGGCTTGATTCCACTCCCCGCTCTCCGCTCTCACCGTGTCCTCTCCTTAATATGTATGAACCAATGACCTGAAGGTTAACCGCCGCTAACTGTACTCCGGTGTAATCGTACCTCTATTTGTACTTACTAGTACAACGCATGGGATTTTACATTATTACTAGCTGTTGGGAAAAAAATAGGGATGCAAATTAGATGTTGGCCGATTCTCAGACCTACTGAATGCATATACAACATTTTAAGAGAATAGGTCCAGCCGTTTCGGAGGAGTACGGTAACTAACATTGTGATACGGGAATTTTAAATATAAGATGATGATTGTACTAGCCTGTGGAAGTCCCACTGCTGGGCAAGAGAGTCTACTCGTTGAGAGAAGGAATGGGTAGTCACCATAGTTTGGTTACCGCTTAGCCAATTGCAGATCAGTGATTTTAGAATCTGTTTTGGTATCCAGGTTGTGTGATATCATTAGATTTTTTTCACCGATTGTTAGTAAGTGGCTAAGTGTGAATAAATAAATAATTCTCATTTTGATAAATAGAAATGTATATTTACGTAGGGGAACTAGGGGCATGATGGGGACGATAAGGGAAAACTACAAAAATACACAGATCTAATTAATATAATGTTTTCATTTATTTATGGCACATTAGTTACTTAATCAACTACAAAATGGCATATTCTTTGGACGGACATGTCATCACAATTTTTCATTATTAATTATTTTTTAATAACACATAAAAAAATCATCTTGCCCCGTACGTGGCGTAAGATGGTGTACGATAAATGCGGCAAGATGGGTCTAGGGTACTATGGTCTAAGGCCGCCTTCCTGTATCCTAACTTTTTTGTCATAACTTTATCTATTAAGACTTTTTGTCTTTTTCTTGTAGTTTCTAACCATTTTTATCTGAAAAAGAAAAATGTAATGAGGTCAATATTTCAGGCTGTGATGATGAATTTCTTTTTGTGAATCAATCTAGCTGTAAACTTAAAAACAAAACACAACCTAGTAATGTTTAAGTAATAACTTGTTTGAAAATCGAAGGGCCATGATGAATCTCATTATGCCCCGTAGGACCTACACCATCTTGCCCCTGTCACTTTTTTTTTAATATTTAAATTTTTAAAATAAGTGCTTGGGACTAGAATGATTTTGAATGTGCCTATCAACAGCAAGTAAAATGTAAAAACAAAGTGCATAAACACAATGAGTTCAACTGTTTTTCTTACCTTTTTCTGATGTCGTTCACGTGCACATAATATTATATTAATTAGATTATTAGATGCACTGTAGCAGTAATTAGTTTATAAGCGAAGAACGCACGCACTCTCACCGACTGTTATGGCCGCACTGAGTATTGTTCGATAGCAGCTTCTGATTGGCTAATGCGCCGTGTCATAGGAACGTTGGGATTTTCGTAAGAGTGCGTGACCCCGTCTTACCTCGTGACCCCATCATGCCCCTAGTTCCCTTACTTGCCTAGATTTGAACCTGAAACCATGCGTTAACAAATCTGGTCCTTAAACTACTAGAACGCTGCGGTACCAAATAAGGTACAAAACTGATAAACATAAATTATTCCTTTTCATTTATTGAAATTAGAATTAAAATCATTCGGATAAGTCAATTTCAATACTGAACTCTGTAAAATGCAACAATTTTGCATTTGTTACTAGAATTTTAGATCACCTTAATGCTTCCCTACTTTCTCAAGGCCTCTGTACTTCACATAACAAAGCATAAACATGTTTCGGATGAGAAATTAATCTTTGGCTTTGCAATTCTTTAGTTTTTACACATTCGCTTAGTAATTTAATTTATTATTTTAATACTTACTGAACATTAACCTAACACATTCCACCATACCTATAGCGGGCAAACTGCCAAAGAAAGCATACAAACAGCATCATACGTAGATAACCTACAAAACATGCTCTACAACAGAGAGAGGTCCATCAAACAATGTTCCGCAGCGAGAGTGCTGAGCGAGCGCTAGCCTCGCAGCATCGGCATCGTCAGGTTAAGCTTTATTAAGTTTATAAATAGCGGGAACCCAAACAAATCGGCGTGCGTGGCGGCAACCGCCCTTGAACTGAGCGGCGGAGGCTCCGTGCGGCGCCAGGCAGCGCGGGGGCGGGGCCCGGCCGGCCAATCAGCGCCCCTTCACATTTTTCAGCCCCCGCCCGCATCGCCGGACGCTGCCCAAAAACAAAAGGATCAAAGTCGGCGAAACCTATCTCTTTCTTTGTGAGGCCGGCGAGCGGGCATCGATGAGAGGATAGATACAGTGTGTCGCGCGGGCGCGAATCGATACCGCGCCCCGCCGCCGCCGCGCCGAGCCTCGCCCGCCACCGCCATTTGCACGGATGTTTACTATTATATTTATTGAACGGACGCTCTAAGTGCCGATGTAAGAATATTTACAAATCATAAGCACCCGATTTGGAGCAATTAGGCGCGTATCGCGGCCACTCGCCGGCCTCGAGTGCCGCCAGAGGAAGCGACTATCTCGTGCTCGCCCGCTAGAGCTATGTAATAAACACTTGTACCGCCTCGCCTCCGATGGACGATTCATTTGGAGGTTTATGTCATGTCCTCGTAATTAAATATTACAGATAAATTATTTAATAAATTTTCTGTTGTTGCTTGATTTGTAAAATCTACGAAAAATCTCTTAGTAAGCATTTACTTAGGAAGAGATTTTTCGTAAATTTTACTTGCAACTATAACTTACATGTTAATTAATGTTTTGTAAAATAAGTTATCATCTAGAAATTAAAACTTTTTGTAATAAATTTTAATCATAAACTTTTTGCTCTATTTTATTTTCTTTTTCCTTTTTTCCATGAAGTGTTTGTTACCTGACAACAAATTTAAATACAACCGTTATTTTTACTAGTTTCACGATTGTTCATGTCTGTACCCTATGGTATAAAATTTAATAATTACACTAAACAGATTGCGCTTAGTATACAAATAAACCAGAATACGATAAAACGAAATATAATATAATTAAATTGGTAATTACTTTGAATTTGTTTTGTTTTCAATTTTACAGGAAAAACAGTCTTTATTTACGGCAAAGCTTGGTTTAGAGAATTCATAAATCGATTCACTTGTTAAATATTCGATGAAAATGATTGGTGTTTATTCGTTTTCTTGTTACTTGTTGTCTTGTTGTTTTTGTTTGTCTTAGCTAAATATATGTCGGAGAGGTGGTATATGTCGAAGAGTTCGTATACCTATCCAACCTGCGTGGTGTAACGCCGATGCCAGTGACAATAATTATGATGATTATCTGTGGAACGTCAAGTATGACAGTTGGAGTCTAGCGACTGAATTACTTGGGTGTGGTCTGTACTGCGGAGCCGTGGAGTCTTGGAAGATGAATCCAGAAGGCGAACGGACGGAAGTGCAGAACTCGCCAGCGTTTCACAATATAATCTGTTATCATCTTCCACGTGTTTGTAAAACCAATCATGTAATTGTAATAAACACGGAGGTAATAAACGATAATCAAGCGATGTAACGAAGACTTTATTTCAACAAGACATTCAATATGGCTGATGAAGACTATCTAAACGCTCTGCCAATACATATCCTGTCCGTCTCATCCTACATATATTTTTATGTTTCTAATAGGTTTTGATATAATTAAAAATATCCATAGGATAGATTGGTGGGTCCCTCGACCACCCGATGGTAATTGGAATTTAGACAAAAAAATCCAATTAATCCGTCAAATAGATTTTCAGAAAACATTGTCGGTACATACGTATTTTTATTTTATTTAATCAATAAAAAATACGAAACTACAACGCATCAAAGATGGTGAATTTTACGGAGACTAATAACGTCACTTGTCAGTAATAAGTGTACTGAGACGTGACGTCACACGAGATTTGAACTTGCTGCATCAAATTCCGTTTTTATTTACGCAATAAAAGAAAAAATACGTGTCTAAAATATTTTTTATCTACGTTTCTGATGTATTCGTTTTATAGTCAAATACCCATATGTTACTAATTTTCAACTTGTTTTGAATGTATGTAACTTCAAATGATTAAATTGACTGGACTAATTAGGTATCTTAACAAACTCTTTATCCCCTTTTTTGCTTCCAGGATATTTATCATTGACGATTTTCCAAATTCGTTCAGGGTTTAGCGTATTTATGCTAGTTTCTTTATGTTCATGACTTCTGTATACGCTACAAGATTTTGACGTATTGGATAGCGTTAGAGCCTTTACCGTGAGTAATACTAATTATTTTTATAGAACAAAAGGGTATACTGAAACCCTAAGAAGTCAATTACAACTTTTCTGACGGTAGTCGCGCTTTTTATTATTTAATTACAAAATGTTGAATTATTAGGTTTAATAATTCTGGCAACTTTTTAAGTATTCTGGTTTTCAAAAGTTAGTAGTTAACTATTCAGCTTAGAAAAAAATGTTATTAGAAACCATAATATATTTTTTTAAGACTTACCCACAGATACCCCCACACGGGTTTGATAAAAAAGATTTTTTGTTCAATTCCATCAATTCCATGTATGGGAGACCCCCCAAAATTCAGTTTTTTTTTTCTATTTTGCGGTTAACAGAATACATCTACTTACGTACCTACCCAGTTTCAACAGTATAGCTCTTATGGTTTCGGAAAAAAGTGGCTGTGACATACGGTCAGACAGACAGAACGACAGAACATGACGAATCTAAGTAGGTATAAGGGTTCCGTTTTTTGCCATTTGGCTCCGGAACCCTAAAAATAATCAGGATTTCATGAAACATTTAACTAGGACTTAAACTTAACTGTATAGTCGAGTATACATGCTTTGCTCGTGACTGTTCATGTTGGCAATTAATAGGTATAAGTTATCGAGGCAGTAACTTTAGGATGATTTGATTCCTGTACCTAAACGAATAGAGACCCACCCGACACTACAACGCTATTAAATTTAAGACAATTTAAAACTGTTTGTAGTAATATGCTCGGACATAAAATTATTACGTACT
The DNA here is from genome assembly GCA_941860345.1 of Chrysodeixis includens. Lineage (NCBI taxonomy): Eukaryota > Metazoa > Arthropoda > Insecta > Lepidoptera > Noctuidae > Chrysodeixis > Chrysodeixis includens. The sequence goes on from OW796092.1 coordinate 9,835,649, forward strand.
AGCTGCTGCCCGCGACTTCGTCTGCGTGGTATTCAAGATGTGTAGTGCTGTACAAAAAGTAAAGCTAAATAATGTTTAATGCCAGCTCCCTAATCCTGTTCCGTTCCAAACTACCTAATTTCTTAACTTCCTAATCCTAACCTCTAGTCTTACAAACATATTTAACTGTTAGTTAACACTGCTAGTTTTTTGCTGTGGCCACTATCTTGCACTGATTTGACAATTTGGATTGAATGACTTGAGAACGGGCGATGGTAAAAAAGTGTGCTGGTCTCTTACTGGCTCGGCGCAAGCCCCGACAGAAGAGCTCTTTTTAACGGGAGCTTCTTCATTAATGTGGAGCCAGCTTTTGCCAGCCCTTATTAAGAGGCGCGTGGAAGCACCAAGCATTCCGTCTTTGCCTTTATCCAGTAAAGTAGACTGCCCTGAGACTACTGGCGCAGGTTATTTACGGTGGTTGAAGGAGGGCAAATAAGGCCCTTCTTCTATCCTTTGCTCGTCGAACATGGATTAGGTGGTCAGATGAAGCCTGCCGTGCTTTTTCCACTTTTCCTTGAGCGTCATCACTTCTTCGCAGAACTTGGTAACGGCGCACTAACTAACCGCGGACACTTTGGCCACTCTAGGCGATGTGACATCGTCGTTACGAAGATGTCGCATTCGCACTGGGTGTGAGAGGGGTCTGTATACCCAAATTTGCCAAATTTTGTTTGCTACCTATTTGGGTTCTGAGACGGTTGAATGCTTTCTGAATAGGCCACTGCAAGGTGGGCCAGTAGGCCGGGCGGCAGATGTTCCTGAGGTAGGACATAAGTAGTAGGTGGTAGTTGTCGATCTGCCCAGATCTTGCTCCGAGCTCGAGTTAGAGTTGCAATAGTAGTCAGTGTATATCGGAAGAAGCTCTTTTGGCTCTTAAGTCTACACGATTTAAGTCTCTTCTAACGTCAGGTAGAGCAATGCCAACCAGGAGGAGAACTTATTGTGCGGGGTTGGTCCTTAACAGCCAGATATTATTCGACACGTTTGCACTGTGCGCTGTGGTGCGGAGAACAGCAGGCGCTGCTCCTCATTCATCTTCTATTTCGTTTTTTTTCTAACTTTGACAGATGTTTTTTTTTTAAATCATGTCTTAGTGCTTACTTACATGATTATCAAAGTTCCAAGTTTCTAATTCTAGAAGTTTGAGCTGACCCGACTGAGCCTGTTAATGTTAATCTAGTACATATACAAAACAATCGCGGGAGTACGCGTGCGGGGCATACTCGTTCTCGAGATTTAATAGACATTAATGCTCGAATATCAACACACTTTCACTTACGCAACTACCCTATACCATCGCAATTGGTGCACAATTTTGTAGCGTATAGGTACTATCAAATCTTCAAAACCACGTGTCACACACAACAAAATTGCAGTCAACAACTAAGTAGTTAATTAAGTATAGTAAATCATTTACCGTCCACACAATTTTTTGTTTTGGTGTAGTTGGTTTTCTCTCATTTCATATCCACAGCTCCTCCTAAATTGGATGAAACTGTCCTAGCTTAAACAGTAAGTATCATATACCATAAAAAAGTATTTTAAAGAACAATTTTAGGTATGTTAAAAAAAATCCAAGCGCTTCTTACAATAGCTACCAAAAACGATAGAAGAAAAAAATATATGCTTGACTGAGATTCGATTCGTACTCAAAAATTATTAAAAAAATGTGTGTCGAAATGAAATTTGAACTAAGAGTAAAAAAATACGAAGCTTGTACTTCCTGAGCCCGCTATTTTAATTTCTACATTGTAAGCCAAATAGCATGTTAATATTAATGTCAAAACATAAAACCATAGCAACAGTATTTTGGTCGCTATGGTGACATTTTCAGTTACACCAGATAAGTGTTATTTAAAAATAAAGGTTTATTGCTAAGACCCCATGGTTAATAACCTGATAATAAATAGCCTATATGTTGTCTAGACATGTCCTTAATCTTCATGCAAAATTTGAATACTTATGTATATTAAGTAGTTTTTTCGTTTAGCCGGTAATTGTCATAAAATTCGTGATTGCTCACCCTCCATATGAAATAGCGCAATAATATGTAGAATTTATGTTATCACGACCTCTAATCAATATATTCTGAAAATTTGAAATGAAAATGAAATCTGTACATTATTTTTTTGGGATTATCCCGGACATATATTTACGGATAGTTTAACAATTTTATGACAATAGTTCTTTAAACAGGTAACCGTCACAAAACGATGGCCAGAAAAGCTTAGTATTCACGTAAACAGCTTTAATTTTCATCGACTTAGCTTCAAAACAGACGGGAGTTTCAAAAAAACGTACCTCCCCCTTTTCACCCCCGTTAAGGCAAAATTTCAAAAAAATCTTATTGCGTCATTCTTAACTTCCAACTAAATAGCCAAATATTAATTTTAATCGAATTAGCTTCAAAACTGACGGAGTTTTATACAAACTTACCCACCCCTTTTTACCCCCTTAAAGAGCAAAATTCCAAAAAAAAGATAGCTTAGATGTTAGCGAGGACTAATAGCTACCTAATAAAAAAAGTTTCATCAAAATCCGTCCAGTAGTTTTTGCGTGAATCGCGGACAACAAACAGACAGACAAAATTTTTTTTTTTCATATTTTTGGCTTCTATGGGTTGTATGAAGATCCCCCATCTAAGATTTTCTTTAATATCTTTAATGTACAGACATGAGGTTTTTATAATTTTATTATATGTATAGATAAAGTAAAAGTTCCTAATGTTAAGTTTAAGTTAGTACCATAATTAATGTGTTTTTTTTGTCATATTATTTTCCGTGTGCAGAACTATTTATCCTCGCAAGAGATAGAACTCGTTATGCAGAGCTGACTGCCAACTTTCGCTAGTTGGAGAAGCAAGTTAAGATGATTTCTGTAAATGCTGGTTAAGTACAGGTCAAATAAAAATGTCATCACACCTCAATATTGAATCTGTGCAGCTTGAATACTGAGAAAGGCCTCTTCTCATAAAAAAAAGGAGAAGCATTGATCAACTAATTGTAATAAAATATACTGTAGGTACTATTTAGGTACCATAAATAATTTTAATTATGGGTGACATGAGTGTCAGGGTGTATCTAAGACATTTATTGCGAAACACAGACAGTGCCCAGAGATATTTGTGTTAGAGTAGTCATATGTCAATTTTAGCGTACAACATTTTTTTGTTCGAAAATAAACCTACTTGAGCTAGTGAATGTCATTTTTAACTCAACTAAGTAACTACCTAAGTAACCTTACTCTTAGAGGTGTTAATGTAAGAAGAACGTAGGTATTTTTAACAAGTACGAGAGGAAATCAAATTCTCAATTAAATTTATAATAAAATACGACATATTAAATCTATCCAAGTAAAAGATTTATTCGCTATTCATGTTAAAACCGTAGGTAACAATTAACAAAGTGTTTCTTAATCCTAACCTTAGAATAAGTACTCTATCTCTACGAATAGTAGTATGTAGATTGTTAGATACCTATCAATCTACATACTAAGTTTAATTGAAATAATTATTACAGTATATTCTAATGTGTGTAATAGGAAGAAAATTAGATCGGTACAATAGAAGCGAACGTATTTTCTCAATTATCGTATTTTGACCCAATCAAATCCGAAAATACCTAGAATAGGTACAGCTACCTGCCTACAGGCGTATTAATAGAGATAGCAAGTAGAAGTTATAACAATATTTTAAATTTTGATATAAAAAAGCAATCGATTACTTCCTAAACGCCATACAAAATAACGCCATCTGTAATCACAAGACGAACTAGTTGCATGGTATACTTCTCCAACGACTTGAGTTGAATCCTGCCCTCTATTGGCCGGGACGCGAACTAAGAGAGCGTCCTTTTCGGAGACAGAGAAGACATAGTATTCTAATAAATTCATAGGTGGCGCTGTACAATGTCTAGGATATTCACTTTGTGTCCAAATCTATCAAACGTTGAAATTATTATTAAAGAAAATACTGAACACGTACGAATATTATGATGTTATTTTTCAATATGCTAAAGTTTTAAATAATAGCTTCTTTATTGATTTCATTGCTGCGCAATAGACTGCTTTATCGACTGAGCTATTTCCGGTTCGCGCTCGCCGACATCACGCAACGCAAACTCGCAACTGAGGCTAACTTCACTTCATAAATGTTCGATCTTTTTCAACTACATCGAGGCTTGAGCTTTTTGGGAATACGCTTTTCGGTAATTATTGTTTTATTCGTTGCATACAGTGTGTATTGAAATTTGTTGTTCCTATTCTAGTCAAAGGTGAGTCGCGCGTTATTTCGAGTGTAGTAGTGCGTTTATAAACTCATAACTGTTTGGCGCGTTGGTTGGATTCTGTCAACATAGCTAATAAAGTGTTCACACGCAGTAGAGTTTATGCACGTGTAATTACAATACAAACGTGATTTTCCGTTTACAGACATGGCTTTGAGCGTTGCACTACCACTGGCGGGCTTGGAGACAGAAAATTTCAACTCATTCAGTTCGTTCGGGCATATCATAGACATAGCGGGCCTGTCTCAGTCTCAATCGAGCCCGAGTCCGTCAGTCTCCAGTGAATCTAGCGGTATCGGGTCGCTGGGCTCGCTCAAATCAGAATCCGTCAACAGCGACTCCCTGCCTTCGAGTCCTCAAACAACAGAGAAGGTGGGTGTAAATTTTCGCACTATTTTGTTTGCATTCGTCCTGGCCTTGACCTCTCTATTTTCATAATATTCCGTAATGGCGAATGTCTATATTACGCTATCAGTGTTGTGTACAGTATCGAACAGTGATAATGGAAAGATTTTGGAGGCATAGGTTACACGATATTCATTTTTATGTAAATCGGTACGATTGAACAATGTAAATCATAATATAAATGTATAGTCTAATCAAAATGTCTACCGTTAGGTTGTTGCCAAAATAATTTTGCAACTATGCTATGGAATCGGTCACGTATTGCTCTAATTATACAATTTGAAGATGGAGTCCTTTGTTATTGTGTCCCTTAATTGATGTGTCATGGTTATAGTATCAATGTGTGATTTATTTTCAGAAATTATTCGAGCCTGTGGTGCAACCCCAGCCACGTCCAATAGAGAAGAAAGCCGACGATGTCAAAATCTCGTATGGAGGGCGCGACGTCCTCAACCTGATGGGTAATCTCACAGATCCGCGGTGGAGCTACCGGCCCACCGTGCTGCCGCCGAACAACCCCGCGCTGTTCTTCGCCAACCGCTCGCAGTACCACCGGCTGGGCCCGTATGGAACACGCACGCAGTACGTAAAGGATTCTTGCCGCCTGTGCGGCTTCTCGTGGGTAGTGGCCGCCACAGATTGAGGTGACCATGTGTCAACATAACTCCTGAACAAACGAATGTATAGTGGGTGGTACGACTGGAACACATCAGGGTGCATATCAACTTCTCTAACTTGTACTGTCACTTAATGGCGCATAGAACCATTACAAACTGAACCATGACTTTAGTTCACATGTTATTTCATGGATTAAATTATGATGACTTGTTATTTTTCATAAAAGTGACAAGAGATGTGATCTTTTTATTTTATGCTTGTTATATTTTTGACTTAAATTTTATACATTCTATTTTACTAATTTGTTATCAGATTAGCATGAAATGTTTAACCATGACTGACGAACAAAATGTATTGAAAGTTCCTTTACTAGAACTGAAGTGAATGGTTCCGTGACACTTTCCTATAATATAGTTTGTTTATATGTTTGCCTGTTGTGCTCCAGTTTTACGGATGACTGTGGAATATGTATGTGGCTATCGTCTCGCGCATTCGTAGAGTTACATTATAAACGTGACTTAATACTGTGATCTTAATTTAAACAAGACAATTTTTGACAAATTCTGTGAATGGAATGCGTGACGATACATGACTTGTTTTTGTTTTTAACTTATTTAATTGTGTGATAAAGTTAGGCTTAATTAATACTACGGACTTGCAATGCCATAAACAGTTATTCCAAAAAACAGCATTTCTAGGTAACAGTCTAATCAAAAGACAAAATTGGATCAAAACCTTAAATTATATTCCAACAAATAAATCTAAATCATTATAGTAATATATTATGCTACACTTAGTTCCTCTTAGAAATGTTAATGATTTGTTATCCAAAGAATATTATATTAACTATAAATTGTAAACTACACAATTTATATTGATTAGTATAAAATGCAAATGGTTGAATTTATCAACCAATGGATTTTGTGTCCAATTACTCTTAAAGCAATATTTAAATTATAGACATTTACTTATGAATATGATATCATAATGATTAATTTCCCACCATTACATGTAATAGTTATTATTTAAATATTGTTTTATAATATTCTTTAGTCTCTAGGAGATAATTTAGATATATTCCACAGTCATTTATCAATAGGATCGTCATTGTTTAAACCAAAAGGCTGCTTCTCGGATGTTATTTAAATTTACGATTTTGACGAGATAGGCACGAATTTAAAGCCAAGCTGTAGATTAATTTTAAGACGTAATTATGATGATTGTTGGATTTACCGTCCGAGCATTACATAATAATAGTGATGACATATAATCTAGAGGATACGATCTTGACACATTACCCTAAAATCAACTTCTTATCAACTCAACTATAAAGCTTTGAACAACTCATTTGTAATTATATGATGAGCCCATGTGGAACATAGTCAAAATGGGTTATCAGTGCATATCATCACAAATTAATGCAGTGATTAGATATTCTAAGGTATTAGTAGTTGTTACAGACCGTTTTAAAACGTTTGAGTCATTGATATGCCCAGATGCTGGGCTTCTAGTGAAATTATTGTAAGTGTCGTTAACAGACTGGCGATATCTCTATGTACGTGCATATATAAATGTAATATTTGTGGTCTCTTAATTTAGTCAAGATATTTAATAGTGTGAGTCTCTTCAATTACATGTAAGTAATGTATAACATACTAACTATAATGAATAATAATAATAGATACTGTCCTTTTGTGCAACTTTAGTTCTGCTATGTTGTGATCAGCTTTAAATTGGAACTGGAGTATTTGTACACGATAATGCTGACATATTTCCCACAAAGTTATTTTTATAAAAAAAAATGTTGATATGAGACAATACAGTATGTAGTAATCAAAAAATTCCTTACATCTTATGGATTTTGCTTACCGGTTTGGCAAATAGTTTGGAAGGGACCAACGTGCGCGAATAGTTTTCTCAAAACACTAGTGGTCAGCGTAGATGTTCACCTACGAAGCAGAGTTACTTTGTCGTGATCAAGTTCACATTGCATTTTAAACTTTGCTTCATGCCAACCCATACTCGCAAGGTTTCATTTCTGTTTTGTCTACAATCAACTGGGCTATGAACACAAAGTTAAGCAAGTAGTTGAAAGTTTTACAAATATTTATATATTTATGATTCAGTGGGTAATGACTGAACATATAGCATGGATCTCAGAATGCAGCTAACAGTGATACACATTCTATATTGCCTCTGTAGGAAGCCACCTCTCAACGAACTGTTGGCGGATATTAACAAATTAACACTATATCAATGTTAAGGGGTGGCTTTGTTGCCTAGTGTGCTATATCCTCAGTCACACGGACTCACAAAATGGTTGTTATTGGTTATTTTTAAAATCAAGTGTTGCATTCAGATTATTTTTAGTTTTTAACTTATAATATGACAAAGCTGCAATCGAATGTAGTTCAAAGGAAAGTATTTGGAGCGATACGCACAGTTTAATAGACTAGCTCTTGTTGTGAACGTCTCCTTAAGTTAGGTGACTCCCCTGGGGCCGCCGCGCCGCGACCGGCGCGCAACAAGAGAGGCCGAGGTGCGATGCAATATTTGCATTCCAGTTTTGTGTTTAAGTTAGCAGCCGGCGGGAGTAGTTGTTAATGTTTATTTAATCCACATTGCCAAATATTTTGGTTGTTGTGCTATTTATTTAACAAAATTTTCTAAAATATCAATTTAGTACCTTCCATGAATAAGTGTCTTCATGTGATTTTACAATGTTTTAATCATTTCAATTTTATGCATTTTATTTTGTTTTAGTCAAATCATATACATGATATTATACATAATATTACCTATATGTTGTATTATATCTATTGTTCATTCATATGATAAATATTTTTTTTTCTCATTGAACTGTAGTCAAATGACAGTATTTTTATAATGAAAATTGTATAAGGATGAAGGGTTTTTTGCCTGACGCGTGCTGCTGAGTCCTGCGGGGCGACCCGTGGGGCAAGGCGGTGCGCGTCCAGTGGGTATTACGTATATCTGATAAGCATTATGTAGGTTTAGCGAAATAGATTAACTCGGAGATGAACTCCAAGTACCAAAACTTATTGGTTCAATGTTGTTCTCGTATTATGGTGATATAGTGCGTCGCGCGCGGCGCAGAGCTCAATATTTTTAGTAACCCTTAAGAAAATTAATACCTCTTTTGAAAAAAATATAATATATATTATATAGTATATCCAATCGATAATCACATAATTATCTATTTCCCTGTTTATTTTGATGTGATATCATAAATGACTGATCTGAATTTAGTTTTTAAGTTGGTTATTGATATGCAGTGCTATTTCGAGAGTGTAATTAAGATTTAATATTGAAAGTGCCAATGCTCGTAATTTAATCTTTATGACTGTTCCTTTATCGTAGCTGTTTGTAAGGGCCCGGCCCACTACATCTTTGTCAACTTCAGTATAAGCATTCTTCCTTTCTTATCACTAAGTTTTCAATTATTGTTACTATAATGAAATCACGTAACGTGCACAATCTCAGTAATGCTTGCAATATTATGTGTAACATGTTTTATTCCTCACTTATAATTTATAATCCAGCGTAATGTTAAGAGTACAATATGAGATGATGTTATATCATTCTAGTATCAAAATTAGCCGAAGATGTTAATATTATTAGTTAGGTAAATTTTAACATAGCTTTGTATAATTGGGATGTTTTAGTATTTAGTAGTGTATATTTACGGCGTAGTGGCAACAAAATGTCTCGTGAATGAAGTGAATAATGTTAGTGGCAATAATACTCGATGTAAGTCCCCTGCCAAGAGACTTGTACAGGGTCGCGCGCCGCCGCCCGCGCCCGCGGACACCGGCGGGCCGGCGCATACACAACTGAACGTTAGGAACTAGGCGTTTATTTGTTGTAATTATAATAATAGACGTAGGTATTTTATCGTACTTAAATAATTATTCTTGCGATGCCTTAATTCTGGTTGTCAATTAGACACATCTCTGCCTAGAGTGTTATCATTGTTTTTATTTATTTTAGTTTTTGCTGTTCCGGCTTCCTCCGTGAACTTCCAGTCCAGGCTGTTCTTTTGAAATGATTTTGAGGTCGATTTATTTTTACCTAAGTGTTCTTATTAAATGTTACCAAAATGTTTTTAATAAAATATTTTTATATGTAACTGTTGTTTCCTTTAGTAGCCTTTAATTCCATAACATTTGGTTTTTTGTAAACACACCACACCTACATTAGTTTAGAAATAGCCGAACCGAGTGTACATGTTACAGTCATAGTGATTAATGAGCGATTATACATAATGACTAGTCATTATGGATAATAGCTAAATTCACTAGACAGTGTAATAAATTAATCACATTATCTAGTTGTTATTCATAATATCGTGTCAAAGTTAGCCAAAGTAATAATACGGTCTTTATCTTAGGTTCACCCTTGTTTGATCGAACAACGTTTGATATAATATTACTCAATCGAACAACGTTTAAGAAAATCATCACTTTGTATAATGTCGTTTGACATAATTTTCAGTTCATCGAATATTTATTTGCTATATCAACATTTGCGCTAATGATCAAAAGGTATAATGTTCATTTGATATCCACACTCCTGCCTAAAAAAAAAAACCTAACCTAACCTAAATTAGGTGAGGTTAGGTTTTTTTTTTTATTTGTTAAAATCCATGTTTATTGAGGTGAAAATATTATCTTATGTTATTTTAATTGTTAAAATAATCTTTCTGATATGTATGCTTAAGGAAAACTGAAATACAAATTTATTCTTAAACGAATATCTACTTGTTTTATCACTTTATCTAATTCTTTGAAGATATTATGTATAATAGCTAGTTAATGTGATTAATTTTGTGTGAATTATCACTTTATCCAAATTGAGTAGATATTATTCATAATAGCTAGACAGTATACATAATATCTAGGTTAATCACTTTGGCTGTAACATACACACAGTATAAATAGAAAGTGTTATTTTTTCATTCTGCATGTGATATAATTTTGCCAGCCACATCGTTTACCTACTATTAAAGTTGGTCACGTTTCTTGGCGTTTACATATAATTTTGGGCGGGTAGCCAAAACAAAGAAATCAGACTCAGTGGCTGACAATTATGCGAGCTCGGTCAAATATTCAAAATGTTTTTTTCACAACTTCGCACGATTGTTTTTGTTTAGAAAATTGTTAAGATAATATACTCTTTTAACATTTTATCAGAGCGTTTTTATTGTTCTAGGACTAATTAGTTGCCTTCAAAGTATTTTTGTTATTAGTTATCATTCTACTATAAGTGTTACATATCTTCGTTGAAAATACGTTGTTTACCAACATTTCGCTTTTATTGCCGCTAATAATTATAATCTTCGCGATAACCTCTATTGACAAAGTGAAAGACTTAAGCTTTGGAAATTTACAGCGTGAAGTTGTTTATCACAAGAGCACTGCTCATCTCTTGCCAAATATAGGCAATTTATTAGTCTTAAAAAAAAAAAACAATAAATGTTAAAGGCTATTGTATTATTTTAATATATTAATGTTGATAAAGTTCGTTGTTATTACCAATTTGTAATATTAAATTAATTTTATTTATAGAGTATTCTTATCACCCAATCAGTGGCTCCCAAACTCACATGATTGTTTTTTTAAGCAGATAAGACCGCCTTGGGACTGCGTACTTACGTAAGCAATTATAATTGCGTATGCCGAATGGTTAAGTTTGACCTTTGATGACAAATTATTGTAAATATACTTGGGCGAAAAAAAAAAACTGAATAAAGATAGAAGTCACAAGAAGACGTTAGTTTCATGACGCTGAATGATGAAGGCAAAGTTATTATTATTGAATAGAAAGTAATGACCACTTACGTTATTTTAATATAGGCCACTTAAAGGTTAACTAGTTTTTAAGCGTAGATAAACTGTCTTGCTTTACTCTTCGTACCTAAAATTTTTATGAGGGATCTAGTGCTGAACCAAGTTTTAGTATGATCTATGTCTAGTTACCTTCTTTAACGACTCGTTCCAACTTTACCTAAAAATATTAATTTAAGTGATTAGGTAATTGCTATAAATGCCCACCTAACTTTCAGTGGAGAACGTAAGTAGGTGTAATAACTAAATAACAGGACTGTCACCCGACACGGCCGGAAAGAAATCACTCGCTAGAACTCCTCAGTCACACAAAAAGGGGACAGGAGTACTTGTTTGGCCTCTGTTGACCTCCTATATAAATGCATGTAGGAACGGTATACTGACAGTGGATACGCATTTTTATTTTAATATGAACTTTGTAAACTTAGTGCTTGAAACCATCGGGTCTGCAAAATCAAGTAAACTTGCTTGGGTTTACTGAATCAGCAATAAAGAATAACGGACATGCAAATATTATAAATCAATACGAAATTGTTCCTATACCTCTATAGTATCACATATTGATGACTAGGTAAGTTTTATCAAATTCGCAAAGCGTATTAGGTTGGTATATTTTAACATCTTATCAATTTTTATGTTTTTATCTAATGTGACTAATTCAAACGGAGTGATCACTATTGAGTTCTTAATTTTCCGAAAAAATGTGTTTTCAATGAAATATGTAGAATAATCGTGTCAGTTTGTTATTGATTTTAGGCTTAAACCTTTTACCCAAGTACCCACTGCTTACCTATTTTTGTAGATTTTATTGCAGTGGGTCTTAAAGAATCAAACTCAAGTTAGACAGCGAGTCAGTGTCAGTAGTTATATAAAAATATTTTAAGTACCGTATTTACAGATATCTAACTTCATAAATTTATGCTGGGCTGGTGCATTACACTGATGCGGAGCAGGGCAATGCTGAAATAAACTCCCCTTGGTATAAGTGCAAACACGACCCACAACGATATCAGCACTGCTGTGATTGCCACAGTCCCAGCTCCACATCAGTGGGAACCCTTGTTCTCAATCATTGCCAACTTTTATTGACTTTGACATACGTTTCCTAATAAACGTAGGCTAGGTGTCCAGCAGTCTGGCTAGCTAATCAAATACGACTCTGTACCTAGATATGGATTGTATGGAGGATATCACGACGAGAAGGCTCGTCTTGACGTCACACAGAGCATAGGTTACGATAACCTTTATATTATCACCTAAGTAGCAAAACAAAATACCTAAGTATAATACTGACTGAATTGTTTACAAATCAATATATTTTAGGTGGAGGTATTTCATTCAACTCAATTAACTGAAAAAAAATCGTATTAAGTATCTATTGTTCAATCGCGGAAAAATAAACATTTCACTCATGTGCCAAAAAAGTTTTGACATTCATACATAAACATGTTGTGTAATATTATAAATAAACAACATATTTATTAGTACCTATCTATTTTGTATACGTGTTACTAATGTATATCAACGGTCTTATCATATTTTCACAACAGCAATGATATATTTGATAGGTAGCAATGTCATATCAATTGTCCGCTAACTCGATAGCGATTAGCGGTAAACACTCCTCTATTTACAAAATGGATGCCTCGCTCCAGTATATTTGCGCGCTGAACTCTGAAGCCGCACGCCATCTCTCAAGCCGCATGAACATCGCACGGACCGTGTTGTGGTATTGACATTGCAAAGCTTTGTCAAAGCGCCATCTATATTTACGGTGCTGAAATGAACGTTCTTAACAAGGAGAAACTTTCACAACAGATGGCGCTGTGCTCACAATCTGCGAAGCTGCTGATACTTCTATACCGTGGGCTAGATGGCGCTACTAGTATCAAATAAGAGAAGCGAGACTTATTGGTTCTGAAATATGTAATTTTCAATTTTGGAAAATATTTCAAGCACGCAGTTAGGTTTTAAGTAAGAAATTCTTAGGCGTTTTCAATAATCATCAATTATTAAATTGTTTCGTTTCACTGGACACTATGACATCGAGATCAACATCGGTGATGATAGTGTTGTTATTGTCAGATATACGAGGGGCAAAACCAGAAAACAAAGGTAGTGAGTTTAATATGAAGAAACAAGGGCATGGTTTTAACTTTGATTTTAACAGTAGTGGGATCTTAGGGTCGCCACACACGTGCCATACCACAAAACTTAGCTACTTTTTTACCTGTACTTTCACAAATTTTATATGAACAATTGAGCAACGACGATTTGTAGCTTAGAGCTAAAACATTGACTTATGCCTTTTTTTTACTGCAAGAAATAAATATGCTGGTGTCGGTATTAGAGTTATTAGTAATAGCTCGTTTGTAGCGATCCTTAAACATCTATATTAAAAACTAGGTATTTTGCGTAACAGCCAATGGACAAGACGCGATGCGTATCCACTGCGCTGTTTTGACGCAGCTTTCGGCACAAAATTGTGGTTCCTAGTACTGAGTACCTATTTTTTTAAATTCTTAAGAAGCTCCTAAAATACAATGTGAGTACTTGTTGCTTCAATGCACTACATTCACAAGTTCAGTTTTTGGTATAAAAATATGAAATCTTTAAGAGCCATTCTTTGTATCCATACGAGTGTGAGCTAGCGCAGCGGCGGGGTCGCCATTCGAACTGTCTTTATTTCGCATAATAGACTATTTAATAGTAAGATAATATTTAAAATTGAACAAGAAGCTGAAAATAATTAACGACTTATAAAAATCAGCCCATGATATGACGGGATATAATAATATGTCGTGATGTAAGAAAGCTTTCCGATGCACGACGATATAATATATACCTATGTATACAGCATTAGCCTTATTGACCCCGAACTGTAGAGCAGACTCTTCAATGTTAATGGATAACACAAGATCTAGGTATTTATTACGCAACCCGGGATTAGAACCCAAAGCCTACTTAAGACCAAAGAGCTACTAGGCTCTACTAGATAGACTAATTAAGAAGACAGATTAATGAAGTAATACTTTTACTTAGGCACTAGGACATATTTTAGAATACGCGAATTGATTGTGTAAATACTTCTAAATACCAATAATACGGTTACCCAGATGCAAAAAACTATAAGCACATAAAAAAAAAAAAGTTATATCGATCATCCCACACATAAAAACCAAAACAGGAATCGCAAAGGAAAACGCCGTCAACAATAAATATACGCCAATAAATTATTAAATCACGAAGCAACAATATTTAACATAAAAATAATATTTTTAACAGGGACAATAAATCTAGGCGTGGCTTCGATTCCAGCATTATTCGCGACAAAATACATTTTCGCCAACTACATTGTTCGAAATCATAATGGAATATAGTCTGAATTGTTTTTTACGCGCAGTAATAACCGCGGCAATGATGTTTTTGTTTGGAATATCCACTTTTGTGTAGGCATAATGGGTGTATTCATTCAGACGGGAGCAACTGAAAAGTGTCTCTTTTATCAGTCGCACAATGGGCGGGAATCAAAGAAATTACGAATTCCACGGACCGATGTTCTACGGTGTAAAATAAAGACGGGATTGTAGCTGTATTGTTGCTTTATAATATTTTCATTGTTGAATAGATCGGCAGATACAGTTTCTGATTTATAAATAATAGATATGCATCTCGAAAGATTACGTAACTGGGATAAATTGGTCATGATTCGAGGTAATTTTCAGTAATGTGGGACCTATTCAAGTGGAGAAAATTGGTCATCTTGTCTTTGATATGGAACCTATTAGATTGCAATAAGAAAATCGAAACCTAGAGAGATGTATAATTGTACTAGATTTTTGTGTCTTTCTATTATTCCTTAGCCCCCACCCGCAACTTATGCCACGCATTATGATACCTTGGCTCCGGCTATTTTATAAAGCGAAACTATAGGTATGTCTTATCTATCGTACGCAACGAAATCATACGTTGCATACCTTACTTACGTATTTAATTTTCAATAAATAAAAAATAAGGTTCTACTCCCACCAAGTATAAACTTAACCAGTATTATCTTTTATGCTGTACCTATCTCTCGACCAAGATATCCTTCTGAGTGCCTACCACAACGTCTTAAAATAAGGCTATAGCAGTTGTAAAACAAAGATAGCTACTGCACACATAGCCGAGCTCACCACGCCAATTACCACTGAGCACGACGTGTCACGGGTTCGATCCCCACGTAGGACAAGAATCTGTGCGTTCCACAAACGCTTGTTCTGAGTCTGGGTGTCTCTGTCCAATGTCTGTGAAAGCCAACGCGAGTCATTAAAAAAATAGAAAAAAGAGATGCCGCTTTGCGCCGTATAGTATGCCGTTTCGCTTCTACATTCAAACTGTTGTGTAGTATTTTACAAGGAGACGCTGCTCTACGCCATGTAGAGAGCTGCCTCTTTCTAAAACTACAACAGTCTTACTTTAAAATTTGCTAGTAGACCCCCTGGCCTTTAACATTTTCGGTTAGGGCTTTTTGCTCCCCACAAGAGCCAATAAAGCGAAGCTGTTATTAAGTCGGTCTTTGAGAGGCTCTTAAGTCCTGTATTCAATTGTTTACGACCTGTAACTATAGCGTGGGACAATCGCAATAGACCAAAATACAAATTTCTAAATCATATCATTTGATTACGTAGAAACATTATCGTGAACCTAACTAAAAACTTGTACCTACGGCGGATGTATTTAAGAAACCGGTAGAAAATCAAAAATAGTAATAAAATTTCTTGAAAAATACAACTCGGGTGTGTCCGGAAACAGCCGGGCAATCTCGAATAATACGCGTCAGTAAACCGTTCCTAAATACATAGAAATATTTTTACGCATCAGTTTACTCTTTCTAAATACTCAAAAGTATATTTGTTAAATACTTAAAAGTAAATTTTGTTAAATTTAATAAAATCGTATTTAACACTATAAGCTTCCACTTAACTGACTACATTTCCCGTACTTCCTAGTCACATATTGAATTAACTACTAAACCAAAATCAAGTAAGCAAAATATCTGAATAGAGTGAAATTGTAAGCGTCGGGACTCTGATTACCAGTCATACGCCGTACCAAGGTATTGACATTCATGAGCGCGCTTATTTTATAACGCACTCATCAGTGACATATTGGATACAAAAATGCTGAATCAATGCCCAATCAGACTTGCTGGGAATTTTAATTGTGAATGTACACGTGTTTTCAGTTATTTATCTGTAAGCATAGTTGAGTAGAGCATTAATATTTTAAGTTGGTAGTGTAGTAGGCAAAATGTTTTGTTTAAGTAATTGTTTAAAAAAAGACTTTCAAAACGTTTGACCGTTTATGTGCTTTTCTATTCTAAGAAAGATAGAGAAATAAATGTGTTAAAGATGTTTTGAAATACTACTATTGATCGGGAAATGTGTTTACCCGAAAAAATACGATTTCAAAGTACCATTAAAAGCGCCAACATAAATAAATTAATATAATTTAAATATCAAGATAGATAAAACAAATGATCTAACACCATTATCACAACCCCACGAAAAACAGCAAAATTATATATTATATAACGGTATTATCTTCTTCTCGTCAGCAGGCGACGGGGTTTTCCAGAAGAACAGAAGGAATAGGGTCACTTGAACTATTAAGATGACTAGGAATGATATTGCTTTGACACAGCATTTTAAATCCACCCCCTTCCTCTCGCCCGGTGTTTTGACACTGGTAGCAGCACTGCTAGGCGGTTTCCTCA
The DNA here is from genome assembly GCA_941860345.1 of Chrysodeixis includens. Classification (NCBI taxonomy): domain Eukaryota; kingdom Metazoa; phylum Arthropoda; class Insecta; order Lepidoptera; family Noctuidae; genus Chrysodeixis; species Chrysodeixis includens. Next base: position 9,852,619 of record OW796092.1, read on the forward strand.
ATGTAAAGGGCATGGTCGAAAAATACAAGGAATTTGCCACCAACCTAATCAAGTCCCATTAGTTCCTTCTTGGTAAAACATTATCGTTCCTAAAAAACTCAATAAATTCTCTATACAAATATTGAAACTGTACAAATAATTGATTTAAATAATCCTGATTTGTAATTATAATGTTTATATATTTTTAAAAGTGACAGTTACTTTTTAATGCAAAAAGCACAGATGCAAAAAATGTAATCTATACTGAACATAGATCATTAAAAGAAACAAAACCTCTTTAACCTCTTTGCTATTAAAATTAATCGTGAATTATTTTTAATGTTGCTCGACTTGTGCTTATTTTGAATGAATTAAAGTCACGCATGCACGGAAACTGCTTATAAAATAATTTATAGTAACTTTAGTCTTTGACATTCAAATACTAGCCAAGTTTATTTCTTTCCTCGCCTGTTCGAAATTTCTTTTCAAGGTAAGTAAGACTTCACTTTGAAATAGAACAAAACCGAGTTTCAACGCAAGTGAAGATGTTTAAAAGTTTCCTATTGCTTTTTTATGTGAAAGTACCTGTTTGTATAAAGAGTCTCGTATATTTGAATAGGAATCAGAAAATAGGTATCGCTCAATGAGTAACGTTAAACAGTGGTCCATTGAAACGGCTGAAGCCTTTACAAAATCACCCTCCTTTCGAGTCGCTTTTGGCAGCCTCTATTTATGTTTTCCACATTTTCCATATAGAATTTCGTGCCTGTGATGTCGACCGAATCTTCCATTGAAATCTCACACTCGGGAGTTGGCAATTCAGCAGTAAATTAACACCATTCAGTCGAGGTCTGGAAGATGCTGAAAGGTCTGTTTGTGACTTTTATTATTATATATGTTGGACTGGTTCAAAGTTTTTATACGATTTACTTAAGTCTATTGAAAAGGCATTTGAGGTCTTTACACTTTTAGGCCTAAAAAGTTATTTCTTAGGTAGATGGTTAATGTTTCTTTTTACCTTTATGTCTTTAAATTGTGTACATCGATTACCTAAAACCTGGTAAATTGTAATTGAAATCAAATACAAGTTAATCACATATGGTCATCTATCGTATTTTTTTTACAAAAACATAGTTTTAGGTATAACAACTTTCTTAAATCTATACTAATATTATAAAGAGGTAAGCGTTTGTGAGTTTGTAAGTTTGTAAGTTTGTATATTTGTATGTTTGTCGGCGCTAATCTTCAAAACTACTGAACCGATTTTAAAAATTCTTTCACTGTTAGAAAGCTACATCATTCCGAATTGCCATGGGCTATATGAAATCACCCTACTTCTCTCGGTTATCTTCAAATAAGGATATTAGTCAAGTAAGTCGGAAAAAAATTACCGCTAAATCACTTTTATCGCATACGCTGCCGAAATACTCAAGTATATATGAATACTATGTACTACGAAAATGTAGGGCTCCTATAGACCTACAAAAAAGTTCGCGATGCCCTATTTCTATCTTTTAGGGGAAATCCATGATGAGGCTAAACAGATAAAGAAAAATAAGACATGTTTTCTGAGCATGATTTTAGTACTACCATATTAATTCTTACGTCTAAAACTTACTTCAAAAAAAAGGTCATATCATGGAGATAATATTTGTCTTTTACAGTTCATAAATCGGATGAATAGTTTCTGATATATCGTGAAATTAAAAAGTACGCACGAATATTTTTTATACACACGGCACGCGGCTCTCGGGGCGAGTTGCAGTGAGGGGCGCGGGACGAGGTACCACGACGGAACTTGCGATCGCGCGTACCGAGGTGTTATACCCCGCAATAAAATAGCTTGATTTTTCACTTTGTACTTTCGTGGCACAAGGAATTTTCGTTGTTTTCATTGTATTTGTTGTTTAAATTGTTCGTTGTCTACTAAATATATAAAACTCAAAGGTGACTGACATAGTGATCTATCAACGCACAGCCCAAACTACTGGACGGAACGGGCTGAAATTTGGCATGCTGGTAGATGTTATGACGTAGGTATCCGCTAAGAAAGGATTTTTATAAATTCTACCCCCAAGGGGATAAAATAGGGGGATGAAGTTTTGTATGAAACTTTGTTAAAATTAAACCCATCGGCCTGAGAATTTGCATGCATATAGGTACTATGACGTAGGCATCCGCTAAGAAAGGATTTTGATAAATTCCACCCATAAGGGGATGAAATAGTTTAAATAAATCTTCTTAGATTTTTGACTTGCCATGACAAGTCTCAGGGGCAAACTCTCAAATTTGCGGGTCTCAAACTTGAGAGAACATTGCTTCTCTCATGGGCAGTTTTATGTTGCTTGCTCACGAGTAAGTTCTCCCAGTAGCTTGATAGTTTTAGCGCCAAATGACAAATTAGTTAAGAATATTGTGTACAAAGACGTTTTGTAGGCCCTAATTTTTTACACTAACTTGCTAAACAATTATACTTCTTAACGCGTGCGAAGCCGCGGGCAAAAGCTAGTTCAAAATAAAAATGCGGATTTGGCACACATTATTGAGCGCCCGTTAAACAAGTTTCGCAAGAATTTCCCATTCAACTCATTTTCCTATTTGGTGGGACACAAAACGCGGGTACCAGTTCGCTGGTAACACAATTGGGCCAGCTTTTGTTTGACGCCGCTCCGGCGAGCATTCTTTCAGCAGCGCCTGGAACAACTGTTTCTAGTACGATAGCCTCACAATGCGAACTATTGTCGCCACCGTAATTGTTCCGTGCCTCATCTACTCGAGGGTTAGCTAATAGCGCCGTAATTTAACACATAATTACAAAATTACTCAAAACACTGATCCTTCTGACAAACAGAATTGAATGTTCGAAGCGAATACATTCTAAGTTAAATATAAAACGTTTCATAAAGCCATTCATCGAGCTAGCTAAGGAGTGAATCTTTATGAATGCGACCAAATTGTATGAGAGTAGTCCTCTTTCAAAACTTCCCATGAATAGTGTTAATTCGCTATAGCGAGTTTGCTCGGAGCTCGTCAATGGACTATTTGGAGACTTGAGAAGCGCGCCGCCTCACAAAGTCGCAATATTGTGTATGGAAAACGCGGAAAATATGAATGGTGTTTCGAGGCGACACACGAGTGTAGGCGATTTTCTAAAGAACTCACAATGTTAGAGAATATTTCAACGGTGTCTATTCATACATGCCAGTGTTCTTAACGCTCGCCCACCAAATCGGAAATGGATTTGCAGAAACGAGGATTATGTTTTATGGTACGCTTTAACGTGCTGTGGTAGCCTTAATGGGGTAAGCAGTGAAAGTAAAGAAAGGGCCGTTCATTGGGTAAAAGTGTCTTTCTTCTAAATAACAGGGAGTATGCAAAAGCATACTTAGACTTTAATTTGCTGTTGTTAAACCATATTAAAGTCTTCACGTCTTCTCGTTCATTTTTACTTTGTACTCCACTAGTACCTACAAATCCAGTCCTTTGTCCCAAAACTGTATTATCAACGCTAAAACAAGTCTAAAAAAACACTACCTTTAAAACATTACAAAATGAAAATTCTTAATTCAAGACAAAAAGCTCATTAAGTATACACAGAGTTACACCTCAACCCTTGTAAGGTTGGCCCTTAGTTTTTCAGCGCCGTTTCGTGAGGCGAAAAGGAAAAAACGGATCGTGCCTGAACAAAGCGAGTTGCACAATGGGCCCGCGAACAATGCTAACTAGAGGAGCTGAGCTTGTATCGTTTGTAGATAAACACGAATATCGATATGATCAATAACCATGGGATTGATGAACACGAGTCAATCTGGCTGATAAGATAACGGCTGATGGGGATCTCAGATTGTGTGTTAATTAGGTAATTATATCTACATGTGTGATTGGTATTTGCGTTAGGTGTTCGCCTGGAACATAAAGAACAAGTATTAGGTTTGTCGCGTCATTATTTTGTGTAGAGCATGGGATCAACAATTCGGATCCTTTATTCTAAAAGTTTCTTTGCGTACGTGTATGACGGTGTATGCACTAGTGCATATTTTTTAACGTCTTTTTTTTTGTGCTGGAGTCTAATCAGATTCAACATTGATTTTAAATCTTTAGTAGGTATTCTTCGCAAGGTCTCGGTAAATTTTCTGCACCCAGTCTTCACATTATGCACTAGCAAGTTGCCGTGTTTTTCGCGGAGATTATTTCAGATTCTGTAATCCACCAAAATTAATTACAATATAGATTACATTACTACCGGTACTTGTCTTGACTATTTAAAAACTGTAACAACGTTATTGCTTTACTTTGTTCGAATTTGACCTCCACAAGCTATTTTAATGGGATCTCTGCTGGCTGTCAGTATCGACGGTCACAGTTGCTTTACAATCTTTACAATAAAACTGAAAGTATTGTAAGACCTTTCAATGTCTTCCGAAAACAACATCATATTTGTTCTTTGCTACTCGCTCGCAACTCTTTCAGTCCTTATGAATGGGAGCAGCAAGTCAATGAACGAAACAAGACACCCTGTCACAAAGCGAGCTACCACCTACCACACTTTCTGTCGTATTAAAATTCAAACGACACTTAGAACATTGCACATCCGCAAGCTCAGCACTAACGACGAAGTCCACAACAATGTGCCCTCTGAAGAGGCCCGAACAATCGAATGAAGACAATAAGCAGCGATACTCCGAGACAAAAAGAGGCGAAATAAAGGCTCACTTGTTTCCTGGCCGCATTGTGAGGAACGGGAGAGGGCAGAGACAAAAGCGTAATGTGCCACGGGCCCAAACAATGGGGACCGAGCCATTATTGTTACTGTAGCGCCGCTTTACGCTATGCGAGGTGGCACCGAACTTGACATGGCTGGCCTTGTCGGCTGCTGACTTGCATACGTCAAGTGTATACTCTCGCGATATTAATAAGCTGCCGCAAACGAGGTGCGTTACGGTCTCACCGATTAGTGGAGGAATTTGATATGATCCGGCTTAGTGTTATCCGCTCATTTTTGCGGATTATTATAACATCTGCACAAAAATTAGATATAGTTAAAAAAAATAGGTTATTAATTGAGTATATCGATACAAAGTGTAAGTACAATAAGTAGTCAAAAGATTTGTGATTTCAACCATATTTGTATGATACAAGAAATTATTTTCGCAAAAAGAAAGCAGCACTAACAAGAAACAAATTGCTGGAGCGAAAAAAAAAACATATTTCTATTTGCCCAAGATCTTCGAGATCAACCAATTTGTAGGTTACGTAACTTCAATAAGTTGTAACCTTAACTGCGAATCAATTCAGACAATACCCGCTAATTCAGTCGGGTCCTTCAGTCCGTGCGGTAGAGTGTATCATTTCGTTATCGGGGTCAAAAAGACCGGCCTGTTTGATCTCTCGCCTTTATGATTTCTGCAAAGCCGGTGGCGACTCGCGCGGCGGGCCGCCCGCGCGCCCGCTCAATATAAGTAGATAGATCTTTTAAGTAAGTCTCTCTTGTGGATACAGAAATGTTTATATTATAGTTCTATGTGTATTATATGGTATTATAGAACAAAAACTGAACTATTCGCGAATTGGAGCAATTTGATCCCTCATTGGACAGCTACCAAATGTCTTCAATTAGGTAACTTTACAATAAACCTTTTTGCTCAAACTATAATGAAAGTATTGGTAAGAAATTAAGCCTTTTGTTTAGTATTTAGAAAAGTATTTGTATAGACAATATTTTACACAATTGCAACTAAAACATCCTTATCTATAAACAAATATCCTTAGACTCAAAGTGAATAACAAAAATTACTATAAAATATTTTGTTCAGTGTATGGTCGTCGTTGCAATATGTAATACGCTTGGGCGGCGCTGAATGGTGCAGCCGCAGGGGCGAATCTCTGGGACGCACGAGACGTATCAAAATTCAATCTCTCACTAGATACGATGCAATATTAAAATTGAATTTTACTGGTCATGTTCCCAACTTGGTTTTGAATATGTGCAGTGAGTTGCTGCCGAGTTTCGTCTACGCTGGAATTGAATTGAATTAATATTTTTGCGCTGTTGTTGTCTTGTAGTCTTTTAATAGTGTATTACGGGAATATAATGTATTGGATATGCTTTGAAGTATTATAAATTGTAAGAACTTTCTCTTTTTTGGATGAGTGTAAAAAGACGATACAATATATAACTTCGATTACCTTAAATAAAAGTACTCAATTATGTTACTACTCGCCAAAAATTATATCTCTAATTAAAGGAGAAAAAGTGAAATTATTGATAGCGAATTTTTATCGTCGAACTTTGCACAAAAATAAAACACGCTCAGCGCAGCCCTATCACGAAGCACAATTAATAAAATTTCGCTATGGACAGAAGGGGTCTTTTGTCCACTTTATTCATATGCTAACTCCAGCCGACTCCTATTTTATCTGAGTACTTCATTGTACTTCAAAAACAATAGAAATTGCGACGCGACGCGACAATCGTTGTGACATATCTGCAGATTGTGGACCATGTTAAAAGTTTTGTATTTGGGTTCTAGAATTATAATGTACTGCCTTAGATTAGGAAGCAGTAGCAGGTATTGTTTGTAATACAATAGCCAGTTATAATACTTTTTACAATTTTTACGACATTTCCACTATGAACAGTAGGGTCGTTATACTAGTTTTGCAATCAATTATCGTGTATAAAACGGTACTGAAGCGTCGCGGTTAAGGGATGCACAGTGTCAATATGTGGAAAATTACCATAAATACCGTTGAAAAAAAAAACAACAAATGGATCTAAGGATATCAGCATCACTAATTAGTATCTTAAGAATTGAATATTTTTTCTTATTGTAACTAAATCAGTGTTATCTTCAAGTAGACTCGAATCTGGCAGTCAAAATCTTGAGTATGGAAGTATTTATGTTATACTGCAATTTGCACACACCAATTTATATCCCCTTTTGCGTGCTTATCAAGAAATGGTAAATTTGCGGTACCATAATGGATGGTCAATTATCGCTCAATAAATAATTATTAAGAACACATAATTTATAACACAGGACTTTTTAATAGCCAACACACATCCCCCTTTCCCGGATCCTACAACGATTATCATGAAAATCAACTACAATTATCCATCCGTCCTTTATCTCGCTCGGGCGCCATAAGGTCATCCTGCTGAATCACTATCGGTCAAACAATGGATAGTGGTCCGAAACTCAGGTTCTATTGTAATGAATTAATTAATAAAATCAGTGGGACGGGCGGGGGTGGCCATTGTCCAGTAAGGATGGATCTGATCTCATTAACCAGTCATTGTGGTGGGTGAACAATGGTGGTCAGCTCTGCTGTGGAGTCATCGCCACGCTTTGTAATGACGTTATTGTTTAACCTATAGGGTTCAAGTTTTGGGATGCCCCTACTCCCTAGTATACACTATCAACCATGCCCCTTAGATTAGTTACATTTTTGCAAACGTTCTCTCTAATTCGTTCAAATAGTCAAATCAAAACATTTTAAACGTGGAGATTCGTAAGTTTGGGTAAATATTTGTTACTCTTTCACGCTTATTTAAGCGTTAAAGAGTAACAAATATCTACCTTAACTAATTTGAATGAAATTCGGTATGGATTTAGCTGACACCCTTGATTAACATATAGGAACTAGTACTAGGAGGTTAACAGGAGTTTTCTGTGATTACTTTTATGCAAAGCAAAATTGACTATAAGGCCCTCACACCAGATAGAAGAGATTTTCTCGTCTTGATTTTTTGTGAAATACTCATAATGTAAAATGTTATTAGCACGGAGGTTTTTAGCACACTGTAGTAGTGAGTCTTATGAGCCTTCGATATGAGCACGGTTTGACGCAGTTCGTGGTACGGGGGTATCCTTACATCGATGTTTAAAGCCTAGCGTTTCATGAGTACGAGATCTGTTTCAAAATCTGTGGATGTTACACGACTTTTACTCAGTTACATAACAAAGACAAATCACGTATGTAATTTAGTTAATTAGTATAATTTTTAACAAAGCTGTCTTTCTACTTAGAAAAATATGTACATATTATGCACAGCTACGGGAAAAAATAATACGGATGTTTTCTTACTAGCTGAATGAATGAAACGCGACTGATTTTTAACGAATGATAGTGATTTTTAAAGAACAAAATTATAACTTCAGATCAAATGCCATTTTCAGTAAGCACAAGGGATTAAGAAAAGGTTAAAATGGTTTACATAGTCATATTAAAAACACAAAAGGATTTTAAATATATAAACACATAAATAATAGTTATAACAAAATGACACTACTAACAATATATCGAAACTTTGAATGATTCTTATAGCAACTTGCAAAACTTTCGTAGCGGTGCGTAGGCGCGTGCTACAGTTTGCTACGAGCGATTGCATTTTCTTTCGCATCGATGAAAGGAAAATGTATACAAGTTGTTTATAGTTTCTTAAGTAATTTATTGAAGATTGATTTTTGATATTTAATTCTATTTTTTTATTTATATTTGTTGCTCTACAAAATACTCTACACAGAGTTTCAAACTGTTTATCATTTTTTATTGTAACATACCAAATTATTACACATTTACACCTTTTAAACATAGAAATATGTAGGATAGAAATCTATTTACAAGCGAAGAAAATGTAATCAGACCATAAAGACGTAACCCTTCTGTTGCATGATTGATTCACTTTGCTCTACTCTCTAAACAAATGCAACGAATTACTATACAAAAGTAAACACGTCTTCAATTAACAGAGGGGACAACTCAAGGTCAATAAACCTTAACAAAACTATCCAACCCCCGCAAACGCTGAAAAGGAAAGAAAATTCTTACACAAAAGTCTCCACGTCGGACAATAGATGGCGCTTGATCTAGATAACGATATGTTAACATTGTCACAATGGCAGCGGTAATGGCGCGATTGTACTGCTTGGCACAATGCTTTTAGATGTCACCTCCAACAATGGACTCGTTCGATATCTACTGGTGTTGTGCCCGCTCACTCAAACGGCCAAATCGAATGAAAATCGTTTTCGTTAAGTTTGAACTCGTGATGAGACGGTTGAGAATTGCAACGCATTACCATGCGGCGACATTAAACGCTGATGACGTAGCATAGCGGTTTAGGTTCAGTCAGTAAGAGTCTGACATTACCTTCCTCTCCCAAAGAGGTTCCTCCATGAGGATTCCTCCGCTTTACCCAAAAAAAGGACAAGTGATGCCTGTATGCTTGAAGACTCCGGGGTTTTTGATCTACACCAAATATTTATCTACATCATCCTGCATAGAAATAGGGACAATATAACATTCGCTAGATAGCTTTTTGACACGCACCTAACAGCAGTGTTCAGTAGACAAGCACTGTAAACAAAAATAGTGTTTATTTCACCACAAACTGTATAAATATAATTTAGACGGTATCACCACAGTCGGATAATGTCACAAGAGCTCTTGGCAATCTCGAATAATCACCGAAGCGTGAACGCGGTTCATTAAAAATAAAAATTGGTATCAATTGAATCAATAACTGAACAGATATTCGTCTATCTTTATGACATACTACCAATATTTTCGCGACACTGTGTAACATTACTCGGTATTTAGAATATTATAATTCCTATTAAAATAATTAATTTGGTTTAAGCATAAAATAATATTTTAATAATTTACAAATCAGGAGGACTAATTCAAATCTCTGTATACATAACGATGTATGACTGTGATATAAAACTACTTTCTATCTTTAGTCTACTACTAACCGCTTTCAACAAAGTTTAATCAAAACCCTTTCAGTACTTGAATGAAAGCGCAACAAACAAGCATACATCCTCACAAACTTTCACATGTAAATGTAGTACGATCGGAATTTACTTTGCATACATTGACACCCTCGGCGTATCCACAAATGAGTCATCATCCATTTGTTAGGAGTTGAATAATAAGCGATTGATAAAATCGACCGACTGCCTGTGACAATTCGCACTCGAATCCGACGTAACAACAATGGTTTAGCACCACCAAACTTTCTTGATCCGCTTCCCCCTTTTCCCTCAAACATTATAGGGAATTAAAGGGGTGTGGAAGGGTATTTCGAGAGGTCTGTGTACGCTGGCCGCGGTTCATAAGCCACCCACCAACTATTCAGTGTGATGTTATTCAACCCATGATGGATCACAATTTCAGACAACATTGTATGAAAACAAATGAAGTAGTACAATAGAATGGACGTGATTTGTTCTAGTTTGTTGTTTTTTAATTGTGTTATTGGCCGAAAATCCGTATTTTAACAGGCTGTTAACACCATTTTGGATGGTTGACAGACACAATGGAAAATGTAAAAATATTTTCATTATTCGTTTGTTAATATAGGCAAGTAATTTAAATATTTAAGAAACCAATTAATACCACTTTTCGATTGCACCTCATGTTAGTAGTCGACAAGGGATTTTATTTCTGCAAAGACAGAAAATCTCTTAGCTAATAAACAAACATACAACTTCGCTGTCCCAATATTGAAATAGGTGATCAAGAAAATTTGAGTCATGGGATAGGAAAATTGAAGACTACTATTATTTTTATGTAACAGATTTGTAAAACTTTAAATAACTTTAGCAGATAACTAAAAATTAATTACCATTCGATACTCATTCCCTTGTAATGTCGGAAATCAATTGGGAAGGGTCATCATAACCCATATCTCCGGTGCGTATCATCCTTCACGGGCAATCGACAGATAACCCAACACAACCTATATTTGTTTCCGGAATCCATTAATCTACACTTCCTATACATTTCATGATATGTTGTTCGTATGTAGAAGTAGGTAATGCTTGACTGGCGACCCTGGTTGACGTTTAGGTTGGTAATGAAAGTAAAAGACTGAAACACCGCTTAAATGAGTTGTTGATTTTTTTACCAATTTAACACTCGCTTATAGGCCTTTTTGTATCTCTGTGGAAATACTCATGGAATATCCTTCGTCTGGTGGACTCTTACCGGTTAAAACTACAGTTTCGCCTCTACAACAACCTGAGTACATACTAGTTGAGGAGCAGGTAGACCCCTTGTAACACCAGCTGTCAAAAAGGCAAACTAAACTACCAAGTCTTTTCTGTGGTTATAATTACTACCGAATTCATCTAATTTTTTCATCAATGCCTGTCAAATTTAAAGGCTTATATCAAGTCTTTACTAAATCTTGAATGGTAACTCAAACTTGGAGCTATTTCACAGTACTACTGAACAGGAGAGAAAAAAAACAAACAAAAAACACAACACAAATTAACTCATAAATTACAAGACAACATAATATGTTACCCGGCACAATATCCTCGCTGCTATATTTCAATTATTCGTGTACTACAAGTGGGTACATTGTCATGTTGATAATAGGAAAATCTGTCAACACGGGAACAATACAGGAAGTTACATGGATCAGGAATTAGCAGACATTGTCCCTAGCACAATGGAGCGCGGACCGACGTAGACGGCGCAATATAATTAGATAACATTACTACATAATTCATACTAGCTTTTGAGAGCGGCTTCGCTTGTTATGTCTCGTAGGTAGATTAAGCGCTTGAGGTACTACTAAATTCTTTAATTGCAGTCACATTTATAACGCATTTCAAACATAACAACTATATCGAGGTTGCTATCAGAGCTATTTAATGATATACGGTCGTAACAAGTAAGCTTGCAATTTTTAGACTCACGTACTCGAAACAAAAATTATGCGGTGCTGTATGGGTAACGGATGGACAAAGCCTTTTTCTCGTAAAAAGTAAGAAGAAGCATTGATTGCTACATTAATTGGTCAATTGTATGTTGGTAGACCTCCCATATAAAAATCCAGGTAATATAATATGCCGTCTTCCAGCTATTGAACAAATATTTATTTATGGAGGCATGGGAATAAAGATGTGTAAGACTTTCGAACTAGGTGCAACATGTTTGTACTGTTTTTGCATTGATTTCGAAACTTTTTCTTTTTTTGGTGTCCGACGTGAATCTCTAATGACTTCAACCCACGCCGAGGGCACGGCATGGGGATATGTCGGACACGCACCGACCGAAAACAACCCAGGCCCCTTCTATTGCCAAAGCCAAAGTCGCGGAATCGCTTGCGCATGCTCTGCGCGATTCTGGCAATTGGTTTCGAACCTGCAGCCTTGAGCATGTGCACCGTGTGTGGTTAATATATGTAATACATGTTCTGCAATTTAAATAATGTATGTTTCATGTTAAACAATTCGTATAAATGATGTTTTTATTTACACCGTGTGAATTGAATGGTTTTCCTTTTAATAAGAAAAACCGTAAGTAAAACTCCAAGACCACAACAAATACATGCATTTTTACACAGAGAAAAGTGTAATATTATATTTCATTCCCCTCAAAAGATATATGAACGCAAATTGAGTGTTTACTGTGCACTTCATTTTGAAAGCTTCCTGTCGCGCGCTGCAATCCTCTGTATTTGAAGATATGTGTCATATACCGTTTGTAACTTGATAATAATGTGGGGGTGACAATCTCAATTATGACAATGTATTTTTCCTTTCTAGCTACCACCCTGTTAGATATTTGAAGTGTGGTTATTCTTCTTTGATTTGTTTATAGAAGGAGCGATGTGTCAAGTTTTCTTCTAGCTGCCGGATCGGAATGAAAAAAAAACAAAAATATCTAGAAAAAACTTAATTAAATACATCAAATAAAACTGGTCAATTTAAACCACCAGTCCATCCAACCAAGGTTTTAAACACAGTTCAATGCAAATATAGTTAACGTATTTACCATAGAGTTTATATCCGTAATACGTCACGTCATATAGAGTTATGAAATTAGTAAACAAGTCTATTGAGATCTTAACAATACTGTAACCGGCTGGCTTGACGTGAATATAAATTGTATAATCGGCGGCTTACCGACCGTGCTTTTGTCGTAGCCTGCGACGCGACGTCACAAGACGTGGCGTACGCTAATTCTATTCACAGCTAATGGAGAAGTGATCAAGAACGTGACGTCATTGTTGTATGGGTTTATTTATGACATTACAATAGACGTTATGTATGTACAATAGAATGTGTGACGAGACATGATTAGGCATTGTCTGTTGATAATATTAGGTGATGTGTATTGAAGTTGATGTTCTTGTGTAGGTGTATTCTTATGGTTTATTTTATAAACTGTTGTTGGAATAAAGATTTTCTCTTTGCCCTATCTACGTATACAACCTATTTTTGTATTTGATAATCATATACAGCCAAAAAATGTCACAAAAACGAGTGGGAAACATTATTAAAAAATAAAAGAGCAACGCACAGCAGACGCGCAGCAAAATGAAACCCTTAGGTGTCATAATATTGTCATTGTAATAATCAAGAAGAATGTAGAGTCAAATAAACATTTTCGAACTTCACTTAACTAAGTATCATCTAGAATACGGTAGTCTTCGTAACCAAGAAGGGAACTGCATTGTTGAAAAAAGTAATAGGTATTACGTTGAAATACCGCATCCTTTACATTTTAGAGCCTTTCGTACAATGTTTGATCTTGAGTCTTGACAATGGTGCAGCCCTGCCGCTGTCAGCACTCGTCCGCGATCACTTTAACTATTATTCACTAATGTGCGGGCGCCATTCATATATAAAAGGGCTCTATGTTTGAAGGCTACAACTTTGTGCTGGCTCGTAGGATATACTCGTACAAAAGCGATTTGAATGGAAATGAATGTTTGAGAATTCATGTTTGAACTTTGAGTAATGTCAGTACTTAGTTAGTTGAAAATACTGCGTTGTTAAGAATCAAAACCTTTAGTGTCGACTAAACACTGACTGTCAACTGCTGCCTTCAATCGATACTAATAAGATCTCAGTGTTTACAAGACAGTTTGAATTTTAACACCCAGTTATGACAAATAATTTTATCGTACAGAGCTGTAATTTAATTATGCAAATCGTATAACCAAGCTTTCTTAGTTAAATTACAAATTATTATCAGTGTACTATCGTTAACTCAAGTATCAACATTATTTCACGTCTGCTTACGCAGTTACGCTATTAAACGCCAACATAATAAGCGACAACAAATATATACAGCTTTGTGTAGATAAGTTATCCGTTCGCAGACGATATGAATAGAGCGTGGAGCCGTATGCGTCGGCGGCGACAATCGCAATAGAATATAGGTAGAGTCCGCACAAAGTTCTTTTGTCACGATTATCGTGGAAAATCCGATCGGGGGAAGTGTGGCGGTTGCTTTCAACATCGGCAAACTGCATTATGAGCTATCTGAGCCATTGTTGAGCGGCGCAACTCTATAATCTAGCGTTCTGGGTGGGACGGCGCGCGGCGTAACTTTGTGGTGTCCGAGCCTGCTCGATTGAGAATCGATTCCACGATTATCGTGCTTTAAGTTCCCTTTGATTTATAAAGTTTCGATTTAAGAACTAGCCTCGTACATCGAATCCGATAATCAAGTTTAAGGCAATGTGGTTCCATTCAACTTAAGAGCTGGACGACAAAACATCTAGCTCAATGAAACGTTTAATGGTCATTAAATACTGGGCCTCTTTTAGCTACATATTAAAGTATACGGACCTTTTCAGACTTTATTACAGACGTTACCACATTGTTGGACAGCATGTAAAGAAAATCTACTTTCCAAAAAGCCATAAGCGATAATGGGCAAGAGTTCGCAACTTCATTCACCAGATTATAGCCGATCCATTGAAAATATCCATAAAAGTCGAACATTACCCGAAACAATGGAGGGGTGGGCTGGGTATTAGGTGCTTGCGCTATTGAACAACTTTTGTCCCATTGTGTTGTCCACTAGAGGAGGCCGGGGTGGGCCGAACAAAGACACCGCGCAGACATAGACCGAAATTCATCAGCAACACGATTGTTTGCTACATAAAGGACGCCATTGTCGACAAATATGATATCGTAACACAATGTGGATGTAATAATTAGAGCACTAAGACGACGCTTTTAACGCGTTGTCCTCCAAACACGTAGTTAATACCTCTTTTAATATTGTTTCCATATAGATGTGGACAGGCCTATGGCCAGCAATGGAACAGTTAATCACGGACTCATTTTATTTTACGAATTCGCATCTCTTCTTGAGGTAACAACACCTTCATTACAATACAACTTTGTACCTTTTACGAATTCATTCATCTTCAGCCAGGAATTAAAAAGCTTGCGTTGAAAATTCCCCGCCAGCTGTCAACAAAGCAGACAAAACAAAGACCTCAAAGTACTGTTTACATATAATAAGGACGCAAAAGTTAAGAAACACGAAATACAGTGAACACAGACAATGCAGATGTCATGTTGCATCAACGCCACATTTGCCTACAGACGTGGCCCCGCCCCCGACTGTACGCATCAATTTATACTGCCAATGATATAGCAGCGAACTGGATTGGCTCACTGAAATTCTTGTACACTCGTCGATAACGTCCAGTACCAAGATTGTTATCTATGACAAAAAAAAATATTGTCCATTTTTTTGTAATTCGTTTTCAGGCATTCAAAATCACAATCAAAAAGTTTTTATTTCAAGTCAACCTTTTTCAGGCACTTTTGCAAGCCTTCATTAATGAGTAGGTAGTTAGTTGCGCTTTTCTAAAATGTCATTCCTATGGCGAAGAGCTGTTAAGAAATTCCATAACCAACAAAGAGTAATCATTCAAACCTTAAAAAAATTAAATGAAATATCATTTTTGAAAGCAGAAGAACAAAAGGAAACGTTTCAAGTATCGACGTTCGTAACCAATTTAAATCGAAGAAAAAAGGAGAGTCAAACTAGCATTCCAATTACAGCTACCCAGTTGTCCTTTCCAGCATCGTACCTCGAATGGCGTGTGCCAAAGTGATTCCCTGCGACAATAGACAGCCACCACTTTCCCTTTTTCATATTTGAACTCACTTAAACCTCGCGATTTGCGGTCTGCTACTTTTGTTTGCCTGTTTACTTTCGGATTTCCTTGCGTTTTTGTACATGCTAAGTGTTGTGGTTGTATCGTGTTACTGTTGTCAATGTGGTTTGTGGAAGGAAGGGTTTTTTTTTTGTTTTGTGTCATTCGAATGTTTATTTGTTTCTGGTAAGGTAACCCGTGGTTTGCACTACACTTTTTGCGAAGTGTTAAAGTTTTGAAAGTTCAGATACGACATGGCCCTGTATACGTCAAAGTCCACTGAATCTTAAGAAATTTGCAAGAAATCGGCCTAAAAAGCGTATTTAGCTTGGCAGATAACATCCGAGCTTCGGCATAATCCGTCAAGAGCGGGCCCCTGCCTAATCTACATCGCTTGCCATTCACAACTATTGTGTGACGGGCCGGCCATTGTTTAGTGCAATCGATAAAAATGACACTTTGGCCCTTTTCCAACTGTGGACACTGGTGTTTAATAACTGCAGCTAAGCTCTTTTCTTTGTGGAAAGTATCGCTTTCTTATGTGGGCGTAATTAAGCAAATCACAATGGAAGCTTGAAGTTGCTCTGAGAGATCGATCAACATTTTAGATACTAACTTACTAAAACTTAGTACCTAATACGTACTAGTAATGTTCTATAAACAATTTAGGTTATTGTTTTGAGTCAATACATATTTTTAGGCCAATTGTGAAGCTTTCTTTTTCACTATAATAGAGCTTTTCCATTCAACAGTTAGCCACACAATGGTAGTCACATTAAATAGTAAATTGTACACATTTGGACTATTTTATCAATTTCCTACATCCAAATACCGATCGAATTAAAATATAGAGCTACGTAGTCCGTCACTGTGGCACCCCACATGGCGTGAATAGCTATTATTGAATCGCATTAAGTTAATACAACCATGAATAATAGGAGCGCTTTATTACAATTGTTGTCTCCTGATTTAACCGCGGTTTTCATTCAGAGGGTCGAATTAGGGGTAAAAAGTGATAGAGTTTTTTATTTACTTATGCGACACGACATCGGTCAATTTAGAGTTACGAATAATTCATGATGTTAGTTTGGTTATATTGTTAGGTGTATTGTTGACGGACTTTTTCAATGTCATCCTTTAAGGAACGGATGGGAATATTTAATAAAGTTCTTGGTATGGTTACAATATATATCGTCAATCTACAAAATACAATGTAAGTGGTTACCAAAATCAGAGGTTGAAACAAAATCAGCAAAAAAGAAATCTTGTTCTTCCACATCGTTCTAAAAGCCTAGCTCTATCTGTTTACCTAAGAATTCAATTAATTAAGAATTACGTAATTTCCTACAATAAATTACATTCAATAAAAAGTAAGAGCATTTTCATATTTTTCTACTTGTACACTTGTTTGTAAGCTAATCAAGTTATTTGCTATTGAATCCTCGTAAATAGAGATAGATGAGCACTTATTACGTTATTCAATACAATATAATATCAAGATTATCCGATGGCGTCCTTATGTTGTAAATAATTTCAAAGGCTCTAGTGGCTTCAGACCTTCAATTATAAATTACGTTCAAAGCAGTTGAATAGCGAGTAATTTTGTTACTTTCAGGGAAATTTTGCGCTTGGTGCAAGTGAGAAGCGATAAGTTTATTATTAAGAACTCCTGTCTAATGTATCAACATTAAACAAGTAGGAAAGTACGCACATTTTACCAATTTAGTATCGCTGGATAAAAGTTTATAGTCTACCTACAGGAGCTCATATACTTAGAGGGGTACTTAGGTAATTGGTCGAAAGCTAGCCAACAAGTACTTGTTATTGTAAGGATAAATATTTGTCCGTTTATTTAAGTAAGTTCTAGTTATAAATAAGTTTACGGATGTAACAGTACAATTTAATATTGCTTAAAATAACCTTACAGTTATTATTTTGAACACTACTGCTTATATAATAGCCAGTCATGCTACAACAGTCATAGGTATATAGGCTATATATGACTGTTGTAGCACTAACGAAATCCCATTCAAATAAAATCAGATTTCATATTCAGATATTATAGTAGAATAATGGAACACACACACATGCAAATACCTAAAAACATCACTCTCCTTTTTAGGCGAGTTTAAATAAAATGAATTTTATTTCTCGCGGTCTGCTTCCATATTGTACCGCAGCACACATTTAAGGATGGCTCATTGTGACCAATACAGAAAGTGAAGGCGAACCCGCTTTCAGTCGCCTTCCAGGAAATCTTACTTATGACTCCACCTGAAAAGCTTTCACATTTTCATAGTGTTCTACTCAAATATAAACTTTTTGTACAGTCACAGAACTTAGGGCGTAACGTCACGATATACTTAAGTAGTATTAGTTAATTTGTAGAAATACTAGTGGACGACTGGCTTAAATTTACATTTTTGTGAAAAATATTTGCAATTTATTTCTAGTTTTGCTTATGCTCTGAATTTAACGTTACGGGATGCATTACATAATACCAAAGCCTATTATGTTTCGATAAAAAAGTACCCATTGACTATTAAGCATAATAAATCCTGGATTCCCCAACTCCTTATTCGTTTTGTGAGTAAACTACTACTTTTTTTCTCCTTTCGTCTATGCAGCAAGACAGCACAAACTTTGACAGCTTTACCGCTCTATTATATTGAAACACTTCAAAAAGATTAAAAAACAGTCTAGTCCCTAACACCCTCAGTATAATTATATGAGCTTCAAAGCATGGCCTCATGATTTCTATGGATGTTTATGTGAATAGTAAGATTTGTAAGGCTTGTAGGAGTAGGTTACCCATTTTTCTACCCCCTTTGTGTGCCGCCCTCATTCTCTGGCGCTTTGCGAGATGTATTCCGATGTAAAGTGTCGCTGTACGGAACTTCTGTATCTAATGCCACTGTGATTATCCTTTACACGTAGTGTGACGGCTTAGAATGTTTTGTGTTCACGACAAGACGTGAATGAGTATGATTTTCTATTGTTTTACAGCAATGCAATGTGGTAGAGTTGTTCGTAATATATTGACAGCAACAAGTTACTTAAATGTCTAATAGTTGTTATAAGAACTTCTTTATCATTCTTTATTTTAGCAAATAGATAATAGCTTTTTATAGTCTATACCATAAAATATGTATGTGCAGTTAAAATTTTTATTGATGAAGAAATAAATTTCAGTCATTACTCAGTTCAGTTGAAGCCCAGTGGGTGTCATAGTAAGACAACTTCTCAATACACAAGGGGTGTTTTATAAATAACAAAAGCTTTAATATATACTCCTGATTAACAATACAAGAGACAGTCACTATGGTATAATATATTGATGCATAACAGAAGCTGCAAATTGTCATCACAGTACGGTAGTTCGGTCGCATTCCTATAAATATTTACTCGCATCGAATTCCTACCGCCATTTCTTAAAGAAAATATTGCAATTACGGAAGAGAGACGAGAAATAGTGGAAGGCCGACTGTACTGAAGTATTGAGGCCATACTAATATAGCATTTAATAAAGCGATTAATATATCCAAGTGAAGATCTCTATTCGATAGAGAACTTACTATAACGATAAATAAAGGATTCTCCGTTATTTTGTTACTAAGGTCTTTGAGACGTTTGTTTTTTAAGATACATCTAACATCGGTAGGAAAATAGTCTCGAACTGAAACCACGTGCCTACGAATCTTGCCAATGAGCCGCTAGACCGCTACCAGATTATCAAATTGCATATTTAAGTCAGTATGCAGTCATTTTCATTAGTGAATAGTCAAAAACAAAAGAGAGAGTTTAAAGAAAGTAATCATTATTTGTTTAAGTCTCAAAAACAAGATAATATGTCCAATCAGAAAATAGAGTAAATATAAATAAATCTAGCTGCAAACACCATTAAGAAACGAACAATCGGCGCTCTGATGAATTTCGGTTTATGTTCCACGCCGTAGAGTCTTTGTGGCTCTACTTTCAGCAACACAATAGGGACAAAAGTTATTCAACGACAATGCGAGCACCAAATACCGATCGCCCGGCCCCCCTACACCCTCTGGTACCCTGGTACCTAACCATTGTTTACTTTAATACTCTACTTTGTATATTATCGATAGACACTGTAATTGCGAATTTTATCTAATCAAAAATTGAGAATGAAATCTTTTATTTATTTTACGGCAATGTCTCAATTGGAGGCAATAGACAACCTAAATTTGTACAAAATGTACGATTAAAATTAAAAATCTCGCACTTATAATTTCAAAGCGAAAAAAAATTGTATTTTTTTATATTGTTTTTAAAATGCTCAATATTGATCTTGATCTTGTTAATAATAAAACATGTATAATTACACAATTTATCTGTTCTCTTAATTACTAGCAATCCTGAACATAAAGTTCATAAAAAAACGTATTAAAAAATTACAAAAATGCTATATTATTGTATTAAGATTTCAAAAACACAACCCAAACATTATTTACATATCGACATTGACTTTCTCTGTCATTAAAACAAGCCATCGTTTGCAAGATGACATCATGCTTAACAATATTTCGACAGTTACTATTCACGTCGGCAGCATTGTTACAAAAAGCCTGAGCGTTCCTACAAAAGCTGTAAAGAATGAATGGGAGTGGGCGGGGGGGGGAGTCAATTCAATAGGAGAAAGGAGGGATGTGTAGTTATGTAAGTATGTTTTGTGGTGCGTGCCGGGATCCGACTTAAGGAAACTGATTTTTAAATTTTGAACGACGACTTTGTATTGAATGTGGTTGGCGGCAGAAGTGACACTCGATGATTTTTTGTTACTGTCCAAAATCTTATGATGAGACTCATTTATTTTCCTTCTAAGATGAACCTTAGTGTCGGTTAATTGGTCTGAGTTGTACACTGCTAAAGAAGATCGGTCTACATTTCTTATTAACGGACTCTAACTAAACTACTAATTAATGCCCGATTCCAAGCTTGTGACCCCACACTTGGTAGAAACCACCATTGTATGTTATTTACGCTTATGAAAACATGTAAAACTTTTTTAACCCTATCCTTATCCCAATTAATATTTGAGATCGGCGCAGCATGTCTTCTTCGACACGTTCCTATCCGACGTCATCTCGCCAGTAACACTCTTTACAGCCATATCATCTTTCACACAATCCATCCATCGTTTCTTTGGTCGTCCTCATCCACATTCAGCACCTTCCCGTAAAACTTTTTGCTTATTATTAATTTACTTATTTGATATTACTATTATCTATTTACCAAGACCAGACTAAAGTATTTGTGTCATGTTAGCTATCATTACGGTGTCTAATTCACAACCCTGTCAAAATGCTCCGGTTGCTGGCAAACATTCATAAGTTTATGACAGCAATAAAATTGTTTACCAACTAATCTCACAATGAATTACGGGTACCTAATGCACCTAACAACGGCTTTGAACATTAGATTAGCAATTACTGCACACAATTGCGCTAAAAGGAAAGGTAAGTCGACCAGATAGCACTAAGTCCAGATGTAGGTAAAGCACTTTAAACTATAAAGATCACACTACTAATACGAAAAATATTTAATTTATGCCCGTGTAAATTAAGTGCGAAATTTTAAAATGCAAGCAGACCCGAGCTTTCTGCGTTGACAAAAATTACAGAAAGGTAAGATTTTCTTTGAAATAAATGGCATTGAAAACGAATTAAGAAGCATTAGAAATGTAATAAAAACCTAAGAGTCAGTTTTGTCAATTGTGTTGTTATTTTCCTGATCCATGATGGTTTCCTAATTTTTCGATTCTGTTTCAGAGATATTACTGTAACACGGATATGAGTTGTGGATGGTATAGATTATCTAGAAATGGTCCTGGAGCTATGCTCGTATTTTTATACTCAAAAACCGTCCTTGTAATTAGGGTAGATTACTGGTATCAAACCAGTAATTTCTGAGGAAGTAAATTAGAGGTAGTTGAAATATTGCTACTTAGGTCGTAACACTTTAAAATGGCACTCCTAATGGTCATAATTCTTGAATATTGAATAGCCTTCTCTTGTGCCTCCGAGATATTCTTAATGAGAAAGCAATGTACAAATAGCAGCATCAATGGGCCAGTCTAAAAAGCCTGCACTATACAAAATGTTGACATCCACCTACATGTTTCTATTACATTTTCAAATAAGCATGACTAATGATTTCTTAACAAGCAGGTTCTTTTAGTAGCCCCTCAGTGAACGCTAAACAAAAGTCGTAGACTCACTGGCGGTTTCACGAACAACTTTAGTGTGACCCCACAAAGCTGTGGAACGTCATTTAAATGCACACGTTTCATTGGCTCTGAATGCTTCAGGGAAGTAGAAAAAGAACGGGCCAATTACGACGCTTTTGTGACGCATACTCTTTGGGTCTCGAGTGTAACTTTATGTGTGGGGATTTGTGGGTTTTTTATTCGGTTTTCGCGTCTGCCGAGTTTCACCCATAACGGAACCTTTTATGGGTAAAAATTTGGAGTTCTCCATTTCGCCTATCGTTTTGATTTGAATTTAACCGCTTACTATATTACTGAGAACAGCTATTTCGCCTTTCTAAGCAATAATTAATTCTAAAATTCAACTAGGTTATCAAGAACCTTATGCCTCTTTTCGTAATATCATTTTATTGTACTATTTAACATGGCCATCAAATGACAAATGGACCTATATTCGGAAATGCACAGGTTTAAATTAAGCTAGGATATGTAGCTCAGTTGGGCAAAAGAGCCCTTAGAACTACATCTACATCAAGAAGCCAAGATAGGAATCCGCTAATGGCCGGCAGCTACCACTCGCCCAAGGCAGTAACCACACCGCAAAAGCTTCTGTCGACTACCTAGTTTCCTTCCTTTGCCTTAATAAAGTCCAATATGAAAAGCTTTAAAATCTTCTAGATTATGAATTCATTTGCGGAGTAACAAACAGTATGTACTCTGGTAATATTTTTTTCTTTTTTGATGTAAAGATATTACACAAAAAAAATAATTCCCGAAAAACTTAATGACATAAAAAGATATCCTAAACTTGTTACAATGATATCACTTTATTCCGTAAAGTCAAAATAATATGCAAATATGATCAACTTTTATCAGCAACATACTCGTATTAACAGATCCACCGCAGACCGCGGTGTCCCGTCTAGATCCGCGCACATAATCTGTGTTCCGATCAAAATGCATTTATGGTGTTGGTCGTTCGTTAGCCGGCCGTCAATACGGCTCTCAGTCCACCGGCTATAAATTTAGTATTGAGCGGACACAACAACAAAGCGCGTTTTGTCTTGCAAATGAAAACGCGCACATTTCGCGGTATTGTGCGCGGCTGTTTCGGTGCCCGCCATTATTAACGGCGAACATGAAAGACAAAAGGTTCGTCTGCAGCACTGAGGCTGGCCTAGATAGCGGATTATTGTACTAACACAATAGGAGCGTTAATTCCGCGACTCGTACCATTATTTTGTTGTTTGCAACTTTATCGCGTTTATCGATGTGCCGCGCGATTGGTTTTTGATGGTTCATTTGGTGTGCTATTATTGTGATGTAATATTAAAATGAATTTTGTTTTGTGTGATAAATAGGTGCCGACGGTGAGATGGGATAGGAAATGTTTACGTAATATCTAGATACTGATACCTGCGGAACTTCCAGGTGCTGTAGTTGTGGCTCGATATTTTCTCCTCTTCTTATAGCTTTTCTGGTGAAGCCTAATCCTTCAAGTCCTTCATATAATTATGTATAAACGCGGTCACATGCACTGTGTTATTAAGAACTAAACACAAATCAAACAAAAAGGCCCGCTTGTTCTCTTCCCTATTTTTCCAGTAGACATTTTGTTTTTTAATCTTCTAATTAAACAAGGCAAGGTTAAGGTGTACTATTTTGAAATATCATTGAATTTAAAGAAAATAGCAAAAGTTTTCCATATATATAAATCACCAACGTGTATTTGTTTGTCTTCTGATAACCATAACATATGCCGTTAAGAGAAAACGACTGATAAGGGTAACAGTATACTATTAATCTGTAACTACCAGTTGGATTCCTATAGGTAAACAACATAAATATTCTAATTAGTTTCCAATAACACTAATAACTAACACTTACCGAAGAAATCAGCAGCAAATCAGTATTCCAATAAATTCCCATACAGCACAACACATCCACATCCACAAAAATTCACACAAATTGCTGGCTCACAACATTCACGATCACTTCAAAAAAAGTAAAAGAAAAATCAAAATGAAGGGTGGCGGGAAAGTAAGTTGGCGGAAAAGTTCGTGAGGGGCAATGGCGGGCGTTGCGTGAACACGAACGCTCTTGATGGAAGCCGGGCACAGACTGAACGCCGGCCGGCAAGATTGCTTGGGTGCCAGCCTGTGGTTTTGCCGCGCATGGCCGTCGCGCATCCATCGTGGTCAACATTTACCCTTTCGCATACCCTTGCATAATGCACTTATAATGCAATTACAATACGTTGCTGTAAGCATCGAGTATTTTTGAGAATATCTGATAAAATAGTAGAGTTATCAAACATAACTTCTTGCTAATAATAGATTGGTAAGTTAAATAGAAATCCCCTAAATAGTTCTAATAGGATTTTACGAACCATGCGTTATTGCCATTTTCTTATAACTTTGCTTATTGTAGGAAATGACAATGGGTATGGATGGACGTAGCTGTACGTCTTTTATGTACTGAAGCTGAACATGGACATAAACTGAACAGAGCACTAGCAATTGTTTTCTTATAAGAATCGCTCTATACAAAAACACGAATAGTAACTCTGTAACACAATAGTGCGTACGACAAATAAGATATGTTCCATCAAAGGAAGAAGCCAGAGATAGCAGGAGCAGATACAATGTGGAAACGTTGGGTAATATGTCCGACTACAATGGCGCGAACGCGAGACACAAAGCCGCGCCGCGTATTGTGTGGACGTGCACAATACACCTTGCATACACACATATAACCACTAATCATACATCCCGCACGCTAATTGCCAAATCATTATCCACCTTATTACAAACCAAAAAGGTTCCGCAACTTTAATTCTACCCGCAGCTATAACGTTGCCGCCGTGTATTGCGTGTCAAAATAACTGATATTAATGGAAACAGTAGTTTTCTGTTTGAATTGATCTTTCATTTTGTGCACATGGCCTTGTTGATTGTTAAAAGGGTAATTCGAGCGTGTTTTTTGTTAGATTTCTATGCTGGGTACAGGATTGGTCAACCACTTAACGTTAATTTTATGATATAACGTTTATTTAAAACAAAAATGTTAATTTAAAATAGAATTAGATTAGTAATATTGTAGTATCATTCTATAAAGATAAAAGACAAATAAATAAACTACTTTATGATGGTCAACAGCAAATAAGACAACGTGCCGTAGGCATTCGCGTAGCATTTCGTAGCGTTAGTGCTTCGAACGCCTACAACCGACCGTCAATCAAATTCAATAGATAGGACTTCTGAGTTAGTTTTATAATTATTTGCATGTGGTTTTTAATGACGGTTTATCACGTTGTTTCTTTATTTAACATAAATTATTGGATTTCTTTTAAATTAGGATTAGGATTAAAACACCGATTATACATATATGGCCGTGCTATCAATTCAACGCAATGAAAACGAATTTTACTGCTAACTTCTGTAGTTATGTGCTAATGAAATTTGTTTTGATTATTATTCTAATATTGGTCGTAATTGTCAATCAAATTTATTAATAGAGATACCTGTCAAATATTAATGTGAATCAAACAAACACCCACTCTAGAAAACGTGGGTGTCATACAAAAAGTATTGCATCGATTTCAATTTCACATAAAATGTAACGGAATCCAATTCGAAACAAAATTACACATTAAAACTCTATTTTCACAACAATAGTCCACAAGAATTGTAAGTATTCACGTGTAAAATTTAAAAGTAGATAGGTACAAAAAATAAATAAGTGTGGAGAAATAAAATAAGTTTCGCGGTGGACCATTGTGCGGAGGGCGGGCCGCCTCCTAGTCCAAACAGTATTTCCATTGTGTCTGCCATTACCTAGCCCTCTTTTCGTCTTTTGTATTCGCCTCTCCTATTGAAGTGAGACCTTCCCAATGACGCTTTATGGCCGCTTTGAAGTATGCAAGATATGGCCGGTACTCGTATTTCTACATGATTCTAAAATATTAGGCGGCTACATTGTTATGTTATCCTTATTTAAGTCGTGCCTTGAATGGATCGTACGTTGTGTTTTGATGTTTTAAGATTTATTATTGTGGTTTTCTTTAGGGTTTTTAAATGTCATACTATTACACGTTTAATAATATCGAAATCAGTACATCAAGTTTTAGTATAGGTTTTTATTAGTATTTTTAAATGAAATGATGCTCTCAAAGCACCGATTATTATTTGCTCCTCCAATAGAAAATTTTTTTTTGTTATCAAAATTATTTATTGGAACAAAAACCTGTAAGTAACTTTAATTATGCGTTAACAGCCACAATAATCTAATTTAATTAAAAATACTCCGATTTTTAGAGTATAAGTATTATCAACAAACATCTCTTTGCCACATTCCAAAATAAAACTTGCTGCAATCAAGTGGATACAAGGTGAATATAATTAATTCATTTCACTTTCCGCGCTATCAAACATAATAATCAATATCAACATCGATAGCGCGAAAAAATAGAGTTGAATCATTAAGTAGGATTTTTGTGCGGCATTAGAGGCAGGTATTTTGGGCCGTAACTTATATGCACCCTCACATAGTTGAATACGTAATTATTTACTTAATACCTTTTTTTGCCCGTGGAAATCGTCATGGACTTTATCCGCCCTGGGAAAGGCGGAGAAGCGTGCCTCTCGGACTCTTAACGGCTAAAATCAACGGAGTGCTTCACTCCTGATCACTCGTCCCTTTTAACAGTAACCACAAGAACGCGATACAAGCTACCGTGATCAACATATCACCCTAGGTATACCTAGTGATGAAATAAATATCTAGGGTATCATTTGAAACTGCTGCCTATATATAATTTTAGTAAGATTAGTTAATACTATAACCATTTGACATGCCTTCCGAAACCTGAAGGAGCTTGTTGAACCTATTCACGGACTGACCGAGCTAAGCGTAGCTTAACGTGTGATCAATGGACTGGTGCGGCTATTTCTTAGCCTAACAAATCAATAGTAGCTATAGTTATAACAACGGTACCTATGTCAGTCAATTTTTCAAATCAAATACCTATTTTTTAATGTTCAAATTTTTACACACACTTTGTTGTTCGACCACAACAAGCAAAATTTTATGGGGGTGGTTTTTAAACGTTATTTTCAATTGGTATACATATTGCTAAGCCTAACAAAAAAACAACCTTCGTCGTCACTGACATTGTTTATGTAAGTATCTCGTCCACAATTTTGTCAAAATCACGGCTTTTGCCAATTAATATGACGAATTTGGCTGTACAACCGAGAACGTGCCAATCAAATAACTGTATATGAAAGTTCAAAAAGCATTACCCTTCTAACACTGTCGGGTAAATAGTGGAATCGAATTCTCGGCTTGAAATCTAGGTTACGATATTTTCCTTCTTTAAATTAAGAAAGTAAAACAAAATGCATCACTAAATGGAAACCAAATCAATATAAACTTGTCTTGATGACCAACGCAATTGAAATAGTATTTTGGTGAATCGTATAAAGCACATGGTAAGAAGTAAAAATGTAACGTCATATTTTTCATTTATGGCTTAAACATATTATTATCCTACCATTGCTAGAGCTGCCTCAACCTTCCTAAGGTTTTGGCTGTTAAAGACTGCAATACAGAGCTAAAAAGACAGTAACCCAAAACTAAATCGAAAATTGACTTTTGCTTGACGTCTGACGGACGAAATCCAATGCTCCGAGTCCAATGGATAATTAATTGTTTGTGATTTACTCTAAACAGTGTTTATTTCATTGTCCAGCCTGATTGCCTGCTTATATTATGAACATATGTTGATTTAATGGATACGCAACTA
The DNA here is from genome assembly GCA_941860345.1 of Chrysodeixis includens. Taxonomy (NCBI): domain Eukaryota; kingdom Metazoa; phylum Arthropoda; class Insecta; order Lepidoptera; family Noctuidae; genus Chrysodeixis; species Chrysodeixis includens. The sequence continues at coordinate 9,880,567 of OW796092.1, forward strand.
AACAGAAACAGGTATAGCTCAATTCAGGTCTAATAATAATGGCTTGGCTTTTTGTGGTCTATGACGGCCGGTCGGCGTTTATGTTTATGTGATAAATAAATTGTATCATAATAAATATTATTCTTTTGTATAGAATTGCATGATGGATCCAACTCTTGACGCGTCCTTAGTGACGCAATCAATAAACTATCATGGCCAGCAACTGCAAAAAACGTGGGAACTGGAGAGAGGTGAAGAAGATTTATCAAAAATTGGCGTACTCAATTCTCTAGACTTCGCCGTATATCAGTCTAGACATAAACAGCTGACGTTCCAAGATCGTGGCAAGCGTCTGAAGCTGCACCAGTTCATTGCAAAGGAGGCTGACGCATTGTTTGATTCCTATGTCACGGAAGAGAAACCTTCGCCGTCCAGTCTTGTTACTGAACAACTTGTGCCTGAAGACAGTAAGTCAACATCCACCTTACACACTTAGTTTCTGTTGTTATGTTCTACGACCATAATCATTTCAATTGTTATTGTCATGTTACACAGTAGTATTATTGAATATAGATTATTTATGCAATATTTTGTTCCAGAACTATTTGCATTGATGCCACCTTTTGAGACATTCTTAAATGTGGACAAAACGGCAAGGTTAAGGCATTTCTTTGATGTAAGTATATAGTGCTTTTACTTTTGATCTATAATTTGGCTTGCAATCTTAAAAAACTATTAGAATGTCATAAATAAGTGCATAATTTTCAGATGGTACAGTTACAGTATCAATCATGTTTGTATTATAAACCATTACATTGTTCTAGAATCTGGAAACTGGAGAATTAATCATAGGAGCAGTTATCAATAGATCTGCGTCTGGTATGATGCTGAAGGTTCTGTGCACTGTAGGACCTACCTCTCGATATGTAGCAGATCTCAATGTGAAGGTAAGCAAAATAATAAGCTAGTTATACTAATATTATAAACTAGCTGCTGCCCGCGACTTCGTCTGCGTGGTATTCAAGATGTGTAGTGCTGTACAAAAAGTAAAGCTAAATAATGTTTAATGCCAGCTCCCTAATCCTGTTCCGTTCCAAACTACCTAATTTCTTAACTTCCTAATCCTAACCTCTAGTCTTACAAACATATTTAACTGTTAGTTAACACTGCTAGTTTTTTGCTGTGGCCACTATCTTGCACTGATTTGACAATTTGGATTGAATGACTTGAGAACGGGCGATGGTAAAAAAGTGTGCTGGTCTCTTACTGGCTCGGCGCAAGCCCCGACAGAAGAGCTCTTTTTAACGGGAGCTTCTTCATTAATGTGGAGCCAGCTTTTGCCAGCCCTTATTAAGAGGCGCGTGGAAGCACCAAGCATTCCGTCTTTGCCTTTATCCAGTAAAGTAGACTGCCCTGAGACTACTGGCGCAGGTTATTTACGGTGGTTGAAGGAGGGCAAATAAGGCCCTTCTTCTATCCTTTGCTCGTCGAACATGGATTAGGTGGTCAGATGAAGCCTGCCGTGCTTTTTCCACTTTTCCTTGAGCGTCATCACTTCTTCGCAGAACTTGGTAACGGCGCACTAACTAACCGCGGACACTTTGGCCACTCTAGGCGATGTGACATCGTCGTTACGAAGATGTCGCATTCGCACTGGGTGTGAGAGGGGTCTGTATACCCAAATTTGCCAAATTTTGTTTGCTACCTATTTGGGTTCTGAGACGGTTGAATGCTTTCTGAATAGGCCACTGCAAGGTGGGCCAGTAGGCCGGGCGGCAGATGTTCCTGAGGTAGGACATAAGTAGTAGGTGGTAGTTGTCGATCTGCCCAGATCTTGCTCCGAGCTCGAGTTAGAGTTGCAATAGTAGTCAGTGTATATCGGAAGAAGCTCTTTTGGCTCTTAAGTCTACACGATTTAAGTCTCTTCTAACGTCAGGTAGAGCAATGCCAACCAGGAGGAGAACTTATTGTGCGGGGTTGGTCCTTAACAGCCAGATATTATTCGACACGTTTGCACTGTGCGCTGTGGTGCGGAGAACAGCAGGCGCTGCTCCTCATTCATCTTCTATTTCGTTTTTTTTCTAACTTTGACAGATGTTTTTTTTTTAAATCATGTCTTAGTGCTTACTTACATGATTATCAAAGTTCCAAGTTTCTAATTCTAGAAGTTTGAGCTGACCCGACTGAGCCTGTTAATGTTAATCTAGTACATATACAAAACAATCGCGGGAGTACGCGTGCGGGGCATACTCGTTCTCGAGATTTAATAGACATTAATGCTCGAATATCAACACACTTTCACTTACGCAACTACCCTATACCATCGCAATTGGTGCACAATTTTGTAGCGTATAGGTACTATCAAATCTTCAAAACCACGTGTCACACACAACAAAATTGCAGTCAACAACTAAGTAGTTAATTAAGTATAGTAAATCATTTACCGTCCACACAATTTTTTGTTTTGGTGTAGTTGGTTTTCTCTCATTTCATATCCACAGCTCCTCCTAAATTGGATGAAACTGTCCTAGCTTAAACAGTAAGTATCATATACCATAAAAAAGTATTTTAAAGAACAATTTTAGGTATGTTAAAAAAAATCCAAGCGCTTCTTACAATAGCTACCAAAAACGATAGAAGAAAAAAATATATGCTTGACTGAGATTCGATTCGTACTCAAAAATTATTAAAAAAATGTGTGTCGAAATGAAATTTGAACTAAGAGTAAAAAAATACGAAGCTTGTACTTCCTGAGCCCGCTATTTTAATTTCTACATTGTAAGCCAAATAGCATGTTAATATTAATGTCAAAACATAAAACCATAGCAACAGTATTTTGGTCGCTATGGTGACATTTTCAGTTACACCAGATAAGTGTTATTTAAAAATAAAGGTTTATTGCTAAGACCCCATGGTTAATAACCTGATAATAAATAGCCTATATGTTGTCTAGACATGTCCTTAATCTTCATGCAAAATTTGAATACTTATGTATATTAAGTAGTTTTTTCGTTTAGCCGGTAATTGTCATAAAATTCGTGATTGCTCACCCTCCATATGAAATAGCGCAATAATATGTAGAATTTATGTTATCACGACCTCTAATCAATATATTCTGAAAATTTGAAATGAAAATGAAATCTGTACATTATTTTTTTGGGATTATCCCGGACATATATTTACGGATAGTTTAACAATTTTATGACAATAGTTCTTTAAACAGGTAACCGTCACAAAACGATGGCCAGAAAAGCTTAGTATTCACGTAAACAGCTTTAATTTTCATCGACTTAGCTTCAAAACAGACGGGAGTTTCAAAAAAACGTACCTCCCCCTTTTCACCCCCGTTAAGGCAAAATTTCAAAAAAATCTTATTGCGTCATTCTTAACTTCCAACTAAATAGCCAAATATTAATTTTAATCGAATTAGCTTCAAAACTGACGGAGTTTTATACAAACTTACCCACCCCTTTTTACCCCCTTAAAGAGCAAAATTCCAAAAAAAAGATAGCTTAGATGTTAGCGAGGACTAATAGCTACCTAATAAAAAAAGTTTCATCAAAATCCGTCCAGTAGTTTTTGCGTGAATCGCGGACAACAAACAGACAGACAAAATTTTTTTTTTTCATATTTTTGGCTTCTATGGGTTGTATGAAGATCCCCCATCTAAGATTTTCTTTAATATCTTTAATGTACAGACATGAGGTTTTTATAATTTTATTATATGTATAGATGCAACTGTTACGATTGATTGCGATGTAATTATGGATGGATGGATTGATGTTTGTTCTTATTTCACTCTCAAACCACTGAATCAATTTTGATGACATTTGGTATGGAGTTAGCTGACACCCTGGATTTACACAAAAGCTACTTTTTAACAAACTGCAACAGAGGGTGTACTTTTTTTGAAACTATAATCAACATTCACGCTGATAAAGTTGCGAGCAACAGCTAGTAAAACTATATTTCTGGTCATTTGGTTTCCCAAAACCTAAAAGCAGCTATAGAAATTTGTGTATGTAATTACAATTATAAAACAATGTTTATGGATGTCCCGGAACTATTAATCTTATATATAAAATTCCCATGTCACAATATTATTTACCATACTCCTTTGAAATGGCAGGCCCGATTCTCATGAAATTTTGTGTATGCATTTAGTAAGTCTAAGAATTAGCTACTATCTATTTTTCAACCCTTTTTTTTCGCAAGCGAAATCGCGGGCAACTGCTAATTTATCTGTACAAGACTGATTTTTAGAAACCTGATATTTTTTAGGCATTTTTACCAGTCGCAAATATTATACCGGCTGTTGACAAGAAAAGTGGTTTAAGAAACTACTTGATGAATGACACTGTGTGCTGTGAAGTGTTAAAAGTTATCCCTGACACTGACAAAATGGTGTTCGGCATGAAGGGAGTCATGCGGAAGCCAGATGACCCACCACCTAATCCACCTCTCGGACTACTCAGCACTGACGACTTTCCACTCCTCTACAAGTATGTGGTATTCAGAATACTTCCCAAAATTGTATTGTTACACTTTTGTAAGTCCAACTGTTTTCTACCCTCCAATTAGTAAGCCCAAATTAAATGTGTGATAGACCAGTTATTATTATTGGAGAGAGAGAAAAATTAAAATACAACAGGAAAAAATAAGTTAATAATGCTTTATATTTGATAAACATTAAACATGCAACTTAGAAAATTACATATAATGTCATAATATTGTATGTATCTACAGTAAAAATATTTATAGTATCTTTGATTTGATTTTTGGTCGGGCATTCTTTTGAAGACTACCTTATGGTACAATTTAAGTAATTTTTAATACATATTTATTCATTATTTAGATCGTATTTATTTCATGTAACAATATATCACTTCTTTATACAGAATCACACTGTTCAACAACTTATATCTTTATAATAACATAGGTATTCTACAAAGTTTGATTTGGTGTGAACAAACATTTGGATTATTGAAGAAGGTTTTTGTAATGTAGAAATTTACAACGAGGCTACCGAAAACATAATGTTGAATTGAGGATATTATCATAATGTTTAAGTTATTTACACATTTTTTTTCTTTATTGACACAAAATGGAAAAGGTCAGTACTATTAGGGGTCACATCAATTTTGAAATGTATGACAGGAAACATATTATTTTTTGTTAAAGCTAATGTTTAACATTCCAGCATTATCTGGGACGTATTGATTGGACTTTTATAATGAGCATTTATTGGATGTCGGAGTTATTTATTATTCTAATAAAATGGACTCGCTCCCGGCGATTATCAATTTAGCTGATGTGCAACTCTCCAAGATGACTCAATAGTTCACAAGATAGCGCGGCCGATCGCATCGTTGTATCAGACGTAGCATTCACAACCGGTGGGCATACGCAGCTCCCTCTATTATTTTAGGGTGTTCTTTTCTAGGTATAGCGAGGATTGTGTCCCACAAGAGCCGAGTGTCACACCTGCCTTATGTTGTGACTGTAGCAAATGTCCCGGTAATATTAATGTCACATTGTCGAGGCGGCATCACCTAATCTATGATGTTATATTTATGTGTGAAAGAGATAAAATTCAAGTAACATAAAATTTTTTGAACAGCTTCATTGGCACAGGTGAGGATAAATGTATGTGTGACACTAAGCAAAACAGGAATAAAATTATTTAAACCATTCATTAAATAACTTCTTTTACAATGAAGAAATGTTATTTGAATCTGTGTATCCAGTACATCAACCGCTAAGGGATTTTTAATAAACATGTTAAAACTTCGCAGAAAAGCCGTGGATATGAAAGGAGAGAGTTACGAAGCTATTTTGGAGAAGAGTCCTGGCTTCAATAACCCCAACTGCATCCAATATCTATCTGAACAGCTTGGCATAGCCAACATGCACTGCACCAATTTTTCATCTTTAAGGTGTGTTTTACTTTTTATATTGACCAATCTCATATTTTATTTGAAAATTATTCTTTATCCTTTAAATTTATTGTTTTAGGGGAGGATTTCCAACTTCTGAATATGCGGACGAACTCCGTCAAGCGCAAGCCAGCAAGTGGGCGTTTCGCTCTGTAGCTGAGGGGATTGAACATTTCAAAGCAGGACGACACTCAGAAGCATTCCAATGCCTGAATAAAGCACTGAGCATTGATCCCAGGAACCTTGAAGGTCTAGTTGCGAGAGGAGCACTGTATGCTAATAGTGGGACATTTAAAAAAGCTATAGAAGATTTCGAAACATCTTTAAAAATAAATCCCAATCATGCTAACGCAAGAAAGTATCTGGGCGAAACTTTGGTCGCGTTAGGTCGCAGTTACGAGGATGAAAATAAAATCACTGAAGCACAAAAAGCCTATGAAGATTGTCTGGCAGTAATTCCGTTTCATGAAGAAGCACAAAACTCGCTTGACTTCTTGAAAAGTAAGTCATTGACTGCAAAACCTTTGATTGAACCAGCCGAGTTGTTGCTACCTGGATTGACGGGAGCAAAGTCTTATGAGATGAAAGAAACTTTAAAACAGTTGTTGAACTTAACTGAAAAAAAGGACAAGAAGAAAAAGAAAAAGCGTGGCAAGGGTAAGAAGAAGCGGTCCAGCAGCTCTTCATCGTCATCTAGTGAATTTTCAACTTCCAGCTCATCATCTGAATCTTCATCCTCATCGTCTGATACCAGTGGTAATTAGTAACCTGTTCATATTTATACAATAAAATCCTAATGTATGCTATTAGATTATTAACTTTTGAAAAGAAATTTTCATCACCAGTGATGTTATAGATTTTAAGGTGGTTACTTTTTGAAGTTGAAATCGTGGCGTGTTAATTAAAACAGGTTCTGAAGGCCCGCACCGCAAAAAAAAGAGACGTTCGCGTTCCAATAACAAGCGGCAACGTTCCCTGTCGCCGCTCAGCAAGCGTATGGAGATGATGGGTGCGCCTGAAGCCGGCACGAGGACACACAACTCACAATTCAATCACCCTTTCGGATACCAAGCACCACCGCCACCGGTTGAAAATATCAACCCGGAACCGCAGCGATCGCAGGCAGATATTGATTACGAAATGAAGGTACGTATTTCTCTGCTTTATCAAATGTAAGAAAATTTCAATGTTTAAACAAATGTCAAATTTGTCAGGTACGGAAATTCTTGGAGATGACCAAAGAAGATTCTGACTACGAAGAGAAAGTGCGCAATTATCTCGAGGAAACTGCACAGTACAAACGCAATCGTAAGATGCAGGAGTTGGGCCAGCAAACACAGCCGGGTGCTGACAGGGATAAGAAGAAAAAGAAGAAGAAAGATAAGTCAGTATCAAATGTTATATTTGCTAATCACAGTTAATAGGAAAAACAATAACACTGTTTGTAAATATCTAGGTAGTTAGATATGATGTGAGATGTTTTGTTTTATATTATCAGAAAAAAGAAGAAAGATTCCAGGAAGAAACGCAAGGAACAGGAAAAAGAAGAGAAGAGAAAAGCAAAACTCGCACGCTCCGCCGCCAACGAGTACAATATACGCGACTTGGACGTCATCGGAGAAAAAAAACTTAGGGATGCCATCAGGTCTGTGGATGCTGTGGGAGAATCTCCCCTGAATCGTATAATAATGTCTTTTTTTAACCTGAGCATATTCATAAAAATATTTTTCTTTTGTATACTTTCGATTGTCGACTATTCAGGACAAATAATTCTGCTGCATTCCTACAGTAATCAGTCAAAGTATTTTTACATAAATAAGTCATTTAACATAATACATTGTTATTGCAGAAGAGAATTGAAAAACAAAAAGAGAGATCATAGTACTGACGGCGAATATGATAAAAAACAGGATAAGAGGTAATAATTATGAACGTTGCTTGTACCAATGCGAATGATTTCAGTTCCATCACTAATTGTATCAGATAAATGATGTTTTTTTTTTTTCCTTTATTACAAAACTTATATTATTTATGAACCATTCATGACGGCACAGGCCTGGTATATAATATTTCATGAATTATGTATGTATTTATGTTTTCCATGACTAGTAGTCCAGTCATTTGGTAGTTTTACCTGTAAAGTTTTCCGGGAGTTTTGAAAATTGGGTATCTTATAGATTTGGATATGCTCTTTTCGAATTTTAACTTTGCCACCTTGTACCACCGCCGCTCGGTTTTTTTGAGAATATCTCCTTTCCGACGCATTTTACGAAAAAAATGTTTACTACAAAATTAAACTAGAAAAAATTTCCTACACTTTATGTCTTATTCACTTTTTCATAAAATCAATAGTTTTGGACGTACGAGCGCCGCAAAGTATTATTCATTTGCACCACTACGAGTGTTTCGTATATTTTTCTAAACTGTTCTATTACTGCCGCCGGTTTTCAAGAAGCAGGTATCAGGGTAATATGTCACCTTGAATCGGGCCCTTTCGGTCGACTATGAACGAAACTTCAACGAAAAATTTGTCGGTAGAAGCTATATTAAGAGAAATATTTAGTTTAGACTGACTCACCAGTGTACGTTTATTGTCGTACAGTGTTGTTTATGTTCTTAGAGCTATGGCTTCTTATACGGAAAATTGTTTTATTTGTGACAATTCACTTGAAAACCGACGGCAGTAATAGAACATTTTAGAAAAATACACGAAACACACGTGGTGGTACAGATGAATAAGCAATACTTTGCGGCGCTCGTTCATCCAAAACTATTGATTTTATGAAAAAGTGAATATGACATAAAGTGTAGGATTTTTTTTCTAGTTTAATTTTGTAGTATATATTTTTTTCGTAAAATGCCTCAGAAAGGAGATATTCTCAAAAAACCGTTTTTGGCCGCCATTTTTTCAAAATGGCGGCGCGAGCGGCGGTGGTACGAGGTGGCAAAGTTAAAATTCGAAAAGAGCATATCGAAATCTATAAAATACCCAATTTTCAAAACTCCCGGAAAACTTTCCAGGTAACCCCCTTATTTTCTACCAAATGACTGGACTATAGCTGAAATGTGTGTTATTAGTGCCTGTTGCTTAGTGTTGTGAGTTGCGGCGAGCATGCGTGTACTATAATGTGTGGGTGTTCATCAGGATGCTAGACGATATGCACGGGCTGGAGGAGCTGGAGTCCAAGCTGAGCGCGTACCACGTAATGGTGGAGAAGGAGGTGCTGCACAAGCGCGACGGGCGCAGCTCGCTCAGCCCCGGCGACCAGGCGCCGCCGCCGCCGCTCGAGAAGCCCAAGTGGAAGATGTCCATGAGCGCCGTCAAGGATGCGTTAGTCTCCCACGAGCCCCTAGCCCGCAGCCGCCATTATCTTCACAAGAGTACTGATATAGTATACTGACAAGTATACTGATGAGAGTATTGATATCTCGCTGTCAATCCGACTACGTTTTAGCCATGTTGAATATTGTAGAAAAAGTAGCCAAAACTCTCACATCTCCGCTCTTCCTAATTTATTGTTGTACTCATTTTCGATTATTTTTTATTTAAAGCAGAGTGCAGAAATTAATGTAATTGTTAAAATGTACATAACTTAATGTGCCCAGGTCTGAGGAGGGTCCATATACACGGAATAAAATGTTAATAATTAATCAATTACAGAGTAAAGAAAAAGGAGACATCTGTACCAAAAGGTTACAAAGAACATTATGCGTTTGAAGACAGTTCCGATGACTCCCAGGGTAATTCAAAAGTAAGTATGAATACAGTTGATATGTTAGCAGGTAAACCGCGGTTTAGCGCTTTTCGATACTTATTTCGTGAGGATTACTTAACTTTTTGTTTAGGCATCGCCATCGAACGGTGAAAAGAACGTGTCAGTGCGTCGTGCGATGGCCATGAAGGAGCCGCCGCCGCTGCCGAGCGCGCCGCCGCCCAACAAGCGCGAGCCCGACCCGCCCGGCACCGAGCCCTCGCACCCCGTGAGTCCCGCACAGGTTACTTCATACCCACCTCTCATAGACTGCACCATCAGTGGCACTCTATCGTCTAGGCTTGGTTTATAATTAGACATTAAGGTATTCCGTCATACTCAAGCAGTGCAGTGGCATAATGATGAACTTATGCCTAATCGATTACTATTACCGAACTAATACTCAATTCATAATTAATGTGTCAGGTTCGTAAAGGAAACATAGTTTTGGACAAGTTTGGCTCGTTCCGCTTGGCGCAGGAAGGCGAGACGCCGGTGTCGGTGGGCGACGGGCGGCCTGAGCAGTTTGTGACTCGCATCAAGCCGCCCTCGCCTTCCGGACGACGGCCTCGCTCCCCGCCTTCTCCGAGAAGACGTTCTTCCAATTCTTCTGGAGACGAAAGAAGAGCCAAACGTTCTAGGAGCAGGTGCGTAAATTAAGCTCTATGAAACTCAAACGTGTTTCTCAATTTATATGGATCTATATTCGTTCAGCAACTTTATAAATGTGTCACTATAGATCCAGACCACGCAAATATCGTTCACGTTCCCGCTCCCGCTCGCGCTCGGCGTCCAGTGCCAGCGGTTCGGTACCTTCCCGTCGCCGACGCTCCGGCTCACCTCGCTCCCGATCTCGCTCCGACGCTAGCCGCTCGTACTACTCTCGCAGCAGATCACGTTCGCGCTCCGGCTCCAGGTACACAAAAGCAGTCCATAACAATTCCGCTGCATGGTGATCGGTCCTGCTTCAGTCGAGTAATAAACGTAAACTGGTGCAGGATCCGTCGCTACGTGCGGCGCGGCAACTGGCGCGGGCGCGGCGGCTTCGAGCGCGGCACGTACTACCGGCCGCGCTTCCACACGTACAGCGGCGGGCGAGGCCGCGGCCGCGGCGGGGGCGACTTCCGCCGCGACGACGGGCGCCGCTTCCAGCAGGAGTGGCGCGACAACCGCTCGCGCGGCGGCCGCCCCTTCCGCCCTCGCCGCGGCGGCGGTGGCCGCGGGAGGCCCTTCCGGTTAGTGCGCACTACACACTCACACACTACACAAATCTCACTCCACACTCGTGCTATATACACGTGCTTCTGTTTCAGGGGAGGGTACCGCGACTTCAGAGACCGCAGAGGCGGCCGGTTCTCCAGATCGCGAAGCCCAGAAAGACCACGACGATCCAGATCATACAGTCCAGAAAAACGTGATAAAGACAGGGATAGGTTCGTACATTAAGGGCTTTTATAAATCATTTCCGACCTAATATAAATATATATTTCACGTCAGACTTAAAAAATAAAAATAGGTTCTTTTTTGTTTTATTTTAGTGTTTTCATCTCACTTTTCGTTTTTTGTTCACTTTAATTTCTCCCCTTTTTAAAAGTCAGGTTTTAGTTACTGTTTTTTTTATTTGTAGCTACTCTCGTTACTCTGAACGTGATGGTCATCGTAGTGAGGGGGAATTCGAAGAAAGATTTGTGGATAGAAAAGAATATGACGGAAAGTGGGCAGACGGAAATGAGCCGGAGAGAAACTCCCATGCTGAGGGGAAACCCGTCGAAGATGCTCCCACAGAATAATTGCAAATTTTCATTTACTTAGTTAACCGATTCCGTGCGGAAGTATTTTTAGCAATCATTAGTGCCTGGCGTCAAACAAAAATTCTGTGATGCCTCTGAGGCACCAAGCGCCAGAAAGTTTGATGATTCCCCTGGGGAATCATCCGCCATGAATTGTCACTTTTAGCTTGTTTTCGTGTTTCTACTTGCTAAAATAATCATTTGACATTGTGTATCTAACGTAGGCAGTCAGTAAATTCGTTCAGTGCGTTTAAAAGTGACGATCTGTGTGTTTTTATGGAAATGGAAGGTAAGTGACTAATTTATATTAGGGGTCGTAAACCTTTTTGCATTATTTCATGGATTTATTTATTCAAGTGTTGTAAAGAATTTATACACGTACCACTTGAGTTTGTCGCGAGGTGATATTTATTTATTATTATTTATAATACAGTGTTTTGTAGGGAAACAATTTTAACTTCACTATTTTGATGATAAAATTGTTTCTCTACAAAATACTGGATTACTGTAGAACATTTAACTGAATGGGAAGTCCGATTCTAATGAATCAAAAATATTGTACTCGTAGGTACAAGTAGGTACAAGTTTTAAACAATAATCAACCGTATACGCAAGGAAATACGGTACTTCGTAGGCGAAGGGCCGGCGAACAGCGCACTCTTTGTACGTTTTTAGGCAACAATGAACCTTATGACAAAAGCATTTGATTTTTGAGAAACATTCCAGAAAGTGGGCTGTTACAATTATAATCAATAATAAAATGTGTCGGCAACTTGGTTTACAACCCCTGATGTCAGCTAATTTGCGAAATTACTTAAAACGAACACTGTGGGCATGATAAGGGTGACAAATAAAGACACTTTTATTTAGGGGGCTCTTTTGACGAATGTCGTTTAAGCCGAGTTTTGTATGATTTAGTTTTGTATCCTCTCGGGCACCATACGCCATACGCAATAGATTTACATGGTGCCTGTGCGGCATCATCCGCACGGAAACGGTTAATAAAAAAGACACTGATGAAGTTTTTTGGGTGCATACAATATAGTCATAATTATATAAGTACATAATTCTGTCTGTACAACATGGTTCAATTATGATTATATAAACATTGAACCATGTTAGAAAATACTTACATAATAGCAATGTTTTAATTTTACAGACATGATAGTAATTAAATGAATTAACGATATTTGTTCTACATTAAAAATATATTTTGAGAAATATATGTATTTTGTAAATAAATGTGTGAAGTAAAAATAATTGTTTACTTTTTTCTTTAAACTGTTAAGTCTCTCACTCATCGCTTCTAGATTGTTTTACAGCCGTCGCGTGATTAAATAAATAGTTATTGCTGTTCAGTAAAACTAATACATAATAAATGTAATACATTACACCACATTAACTATATCGGATCACGCGATCGTCAACGGAAAATGTTTTGTCATTCCAAAAAATGTTTCTTAAATATTAGCTGTGTTGTGAAATTCCTAGATGCGAGAAAAGAGGACCTAAGGAATAACCTATTTATTCATAACGAGCTAAAAAATATTTTACACTAAATAATAATAAACTATTTAAATAGCATTAATTGTTTGCCTTTGCCCTGCAGTGGGACACTGACGGCTAGTAATAAATAATAATAAATAAGTAATTCTTTTTGTTAATTAAACAATTGCCGAACCAGCCAATAAATTGAGCGAATAATAAAAGGACATAAAGAAACATGTAAGATAATAAAGAAGAATAATATGTTATAATATCTAGTCTTACCGTTGTTGAAATTTTCTTTTGATGAACTAGAATAGTTTCGTAATTCGAGTTGTGTTACCGCCAAATTATGTCAAGTATAGACAAGCAAAAGCATTTTTTTTCTTTTATTGCTCTAAGAGAAGCTACCATGAAGTTATTCATGAATTGTGCTACTTTCATTAGCATATTAAATTTACAGGTATAGTTAGAGATTTATAATAGTAATTTCATTCTGTAGATAAAAATAAATGCACATTTTCTCATTCTATAATAGCTGATTCATTTGTGCTAACTCACGACGCAAGTCAAATAGTTCGTAAAATCTTAATTATTGTTGTTACATATTAACCTACGCAAATCTAGCCAAACGCCCATCCCACACTCTTGAACTCGAGGCCAGACCTTGTAAGCGTGTGGACTAGACTTTTATATATTATGTAAGTTCTGTAGATCTTTTTAACAGCTTGAGGCAGTTGATCTGAGCTCAACCTTTACAATATTCCTGCTTCGTTGGACTATTTTATACCGCAATTTATTATGCGGATGAATTACTTTCGAGCTTTATACTTTTGCTATCTGTAAACTGAACAACATTATTCAAGACTTGTGCATTTTTAAATTTGATAAGTCATCAAACAGTTTTGAAATTAAGTTAATGTCTAAATGAATTTAGGAACAGCGACAACCACAAATGAATAAGATCTTATGTCTATTCTATCTATTGAATAAAAGCGATAATAAAAGGTGGAAAATATTTAACTAGCTAGCAACACTAGTCGCCATTTTGAAGTAAAGGGAATAGTCTCGTTTCTCTAGTAATCATGTGGTGGTAACTTATTCCATTTGAATTAAAAAGTGCTATTCGTATAGAAGTGTTTTTATCTCTAATTATTGAGTGTGCAAGGGTAAGTTTGGTTGTTTAATTGATCGTTTATCACGATACATAATAATGTGTGGTAATTTGCCAATATGGCGCTGACTGTTCGAACAATTTGAAAATTGATCTTCATATTTCAATTGTGGGCGTTTTTGTTGTAGTCCTGAAGGAAGTGGTGAACATGGACCCTAGCCTGGACGCGTCCTTAGTGACGCAGTCCATAAACTATCATGGGCAACAACTGCAGAAAACGTGGGAAGCGGAGCGAGGAGAAGACGATTTATCTAAAATTAATGTTGGTGTCTTGGACTTCGCCGTTTATCAGTCGAGGCACAAGCATCTAACGTTTCAAGACCGTGGAAAGCGTTTGAAACTGCACCAATTTATAGCTAAGGAGGCTAATGCTTTGTTTGATACATCGATTTTGGAAGATGCCCCGTCGTCCTCCAGCCTTGGAGCTGACGCGCCGACTCCCGAAGACAGTAAGTTACCGGCAACCTTGAAATTTTAGAATCCTCTACTATTCTTAAAATACCTGGTCTTTGTGTAGTACTTTTTGTCACTTAGCAACGCAATACACCAACTCATTTTTGTTTATAATATGTAGAAAATTAGGCACACACTTGCGCAAATGTGAGTAACAATTGTTTACCGGGTAGTGCAGCCTTTATGCTAATGTCTGAAATACATAACAGTCAAGCAAAACTAAATGTCTACCAATAAATTAACCTGTTTCTGTAAAGGTTCTGTGAAAGCATTCTTGTAATAGAGTAAAATTCTTGTAAAAATAACTGTACAAAAATTTCATTCTTCATCTAGCCTTTTTGTCAGGGTAGTATTTACAGACTGAATGCTGTATTTTCATATAAGATGCTCTATGATATACCTATCTTTAGTAGTCAAATCGAATGGTAGCCTACCTCTATGGCAAATTTTTACTATGCAATAAAGTATCCCATTGAAAGACTGTCTCAACTACCAGTTAACTACAATGGTGGGAACCAATTGCTATAATATGCATTACCTGAGCCACCTGTGTTACATACAAACTAGACACATTTTTAATAAAATTTTGTTAAAAAGAATGTAATTATAAAAGACTCACTGGCTGGGTATGCTTAGCATTATCATATGAGTATTCAGAATTAGGAGAAAATAGAGATCAATTCATTTTAATTTTAGACAGTTTGAAGGCCTGCCCTATAAATATAATTATATAGATGATATTATGATTACTAATATTTTAATCTAAAACATTCACATGCATCTTAAATCTTTTCAGATTTGTATGCCCTAATGCCACCTTTTGAAACATTCTTAAATGTTGACAAATCAGCAAGACTGCGACATTTCTTCGATGTAAGTATTCAACTGTAAGATGTACCTAATTGTACATGCCATTTACTATGCTATATAGTTAAACAAAATCTATGTGAATTTTAGAATGTGAAGACTGGAGAACTTATCATAGGAGCAGTTATCAACAGGACGGCATCTGGTATGATGCTGAAGGTTCTGTGTACAGCAGGGCCTACGTCTAGATATGTAGCTGACATCAATGTAAAGGTAAGCAACACATTTTTTGTATAGAGTTGGCTTCACTCACGCCCGTCTCTAAAAGGCTAATCAAAACATTGTTCAATTAACAGAGCAGTTAAAGTAACAATCCGGTCAAACCAACTTGAGCTTCTGAAATGCGTATCAGAGAAATAGTTTATTAATATCAGTCATAATATGCCCATAAGTTCCTGTTATCTAAAACCAAACATCAACTAATTTCAAATTGTGTATGTTATGGTGTTTTTCAATTGTTAGAACCTTTTGCGTGTAAAGTACTTTGCTTTTTTAATTTAAATCCAGTCTACGGTAAAATAGCTATGCTTGTGAAACTAGTCCACAAGTAAATATGTGAAATTATTAATACCTATTGGAAAAAAAAGTGTAATAAAATCAAATATATTTTTACACTAGGTGTAAGTATTTGACACATACAATACATATAAATTTGTGACTTTTTGCGTTAATAATACCTAAAGCAAAAAATGAAGGTTCAAATTTTTTATGCAGAACATAACATTTTGTATAGAAAGTTATCACAAAACATCAATATTTTCATAATAAATGTGCTTCAGGTATCTTCGAAAACAATATTTGTATAGAATCCTATAAATTTACGAAAACAATTGTACTTGACTAAGCATTTGACATCTTTAATCTAGGATCAAGGCGTAACTAGTGTTCCAGATAACCAAAACGATGGTTGATATACGATTCTAAAGCATGATTCTGAAGTATGATGTGAACTTAAACGGCGATCAAATCAATACATAATCACGCTTTTGGGAACTCTGTGGGCCCTTAACTAGGGGTTTGACCGCTTGTTAGTTGATTGTTATGTTGATCAGCCTTTTAGAAACCGGGCGTCAGTTTCTGTTTTGTATTACTTAATAAACACCCATATTTTGTCTACAGGCATTTTTACCTGTAACTAATATCATTCCGGCGGTTGACAAGAAAAACTTGTCAAGAAACTACCTCATGAATGACACTGTATGCTGTGAAGTGATTGAAGTTATCCCTGACACTGACAAAATGGTGTGCGGCATGAAGGGAGTCACGCGAAGCCCGGATGACCCTCCGCCAAAGCCGCCGCTTGGCCTACTCAGCACCGACGACTTCCCTCTAGTATACAAGTATGTACTTCTTAAATCTAACACATCTCAGTAATCACATTGTTCCTACACTATTTTACAGGTTTTACTGTTTGGTTATACACAAGCATAGTATTGTTTTCATGTATTATTTGTATTAATGTCCTATATTTGAGGGAGACTACAAAATCAGTGGTATTTTTATTACTTTGAGAAGAAGTTTCCTAGAAGATGAAATATGAAAGAAGATTCACATGGACTGAACTGAAGAGAACAATACTCTTTATGAAGTACACAAAGAAAAACAAATATAAAAATGAAATATCAAGAACATGTCATCTATTGCTTAATGAATGACTTTCATATTATGGAAGAAACTATGAGAATACCTCTGCTTTTTAGATTCTTCTTTTGATTAATTTGTGGTTGGTTTTTACACAGCTATAAAAAAGAAAGTACGCTTGTGGTAGGTATGTGTTACAACAGAGGAAGTGGTGGATGTATATTTCACTAGTTTATGATCACTTTTCAGTACAGAATCACACTGTTCACCAAATTGTGAAAATGATTGCATGGTATTGTTCAGAGTTTGATTTGGTGTGAACAAACATTTGGATTTTTCAAGGACGTTTTTGTAATGTATAAATGTACGACGAGGCTCCCGCACATAATGTTGAGTTGAGGATATTATCAAAATGTTCAAATTATTTACACATCTTTTGTTTTTGACATAAAATGGAAAAGGTCAGTACAAATATTATATTAGGGTCACTTCAATCTTGAAATGTATGACAGGCAACATGTTATTCTGTATTAAAGCTAATGTTTAACATTCCAGCATTATCTGAGACGTATTGATTGGACTTTTATAATGAGCATTTATTGGATGTCGGAGTTATTTATTATTCTAATAAAATGGACTTGCTCCCGGCGATTATCAATTTAGCTGATGTGCAGCTCTCCGAGATGACTCAATAGTTCACAAGATAGCGCGGCCGTTCGCATCGTTGTATCAGACGTAGCGTCCACAACCGGTGGGCATACGCAGCTCCCTCTATTATTTTAGGGTGTTCTTTTCTAGGTATAGCGAGGATTTACAAGAGCCGTGTGTCACACCTGCCTTATGTTGTGACTGTAGCAAATGTCCCGGTAATATTAATGTCACATTGTCGAGGCAGCATCACCTAATCTATGATGTTCTATTTATGTGTGAACGAAATTTCAAGTAACATAACATTTTTTGAACAGCTCCATGGGAACAGGTGAGGATAAACGTATGTGTGACATTAAGCAAACACTAGGAATTAAATGCTTGAGACTATTCAATAAATACCTTCTTTGAAGATGTTATCTCATCTCAGTGAAAAATTCTTCATCCATTAAAAAGGAAAAATTAATTAATTTTACAACTTTTCACATGATTTATTCCTGTATATTTTATCCAGGAAAACTGTGGATATGAAAGGAGAGAGTTTTGAAGCCATATTGGAGAAGAGTCCAGGCTTCAATAACCCCAACTGCGTTCAATATCTCTCTGAACTGCTCGGCATCAGCAACATGCACTGCACAAATTTCTCATCACTAAGGTGAGTTTATCCAGCAGAATATTTTCTGCCTGTAAATATACATATTTATAGAACTTTGTGTTTGGACTTATTTTATATGTATCTATTGTTTGCAGGGGAGGATTTCCGACTACAGAATATGCGGACGAACTCCGTCAAGCGCAAGCCAGCAAGTGGGCGTTCCGCTCTGTAGCTGAGGGGATTGAACATTTCAAAGCAGGACGACACTCAGAAGCGTTCCAATGCCTGAATAAAGCACTGAGCATTGATCCCAGAAATGTTGAAGGACTAGTTGCGAGAGGAGCACTATATGCCAATAGCGGCACTTTTAAAAAAGCAATAGAAGACTTCGAAACTTCTTTAAAACTGAATCCCAATCATGCTAACGCAAGAAAGTATCTCGGAGAGACTTTAGTCGCTTTGGGTCGCAGTTATGAGGATGAAAATAAAATAACGGAAGCACAGAAAGCATATGAAGATTGCCTGGCTATCATCCCATTTCATGAGGAAGCACAAAACTCTCTTGACTTTTTAAAGAGTAAAACATCAACTGCAAAGCCTTTGATTGAGCCAGCTGAGTTGTTACTACCTGGATTGACGGGAGCAAAGTCTTACGAGATGAAAGAAACCTTGAAACAGTTGTTGAACTTAACTGAAAAGAAGGACAAGAAGAAAAAGAAGAAGCGTGGCAAGGGTAAGAAGAAGCGGTCCAGCAGCTCTTCATCGTCATCTAGTGATTCATCGAGCTCCAGTTCATCCTCTGAATCTTCATCATCGTCGTCTGATTCTAGTGGTAATTTAAATATAACCTTATACTTAAGTTGTCTAGTATTTATTTAGCGTCTAGGTTCAAAAATAGTTTTTCATAAGATTGACCATTTCAGTCAAATTAGGTAATTCTCGAAGTTGCTCACTACACCATTATCTTTATTTTCTGCCACCAGATTCAGAGGGTCCGAATCGTAAAAAGAAACGTCGTTCCCAACCTAATAACAAGCGGCAACGTTCCCTGTCCCCGCTCAGCAAGCGTATGGAGATGATGGGTGCACCTGAAGCCGGCACGAGGACACACAACTCACAATTTAATCACCCTTTCGGATACCAACCGCCGCCGCCGCCAGTGGAAGACGTCAACCCAGAGCCGCAGCGTTCACAGGCAGATATTGAATATGAAATTAAGGTAATTACTATTTTTAGGACTTCATAATTTATGAGATTTTCGTTTTGGGTAAAAACTTGTGTGAAGTTACGTTATTTAGCTGGTTTCCTATAATTATTACTAGTTTCCGATCCGATGCATGAAATTTTAGACTATAAAACAAACTCTTTTAAACAGGAAATATCTTTTCCAAATGTTAATTTCTCAGGTACGAAAATTCTTAGAGATGACCAAAGAAGATTCTGACTATGAAGACAAAGTTCGCAATTTCTTGGAAGAAACTGCGCAGTACAAACGCAATCGTAAGATGCAGGAGTTGGGCCAGCAAACACAGCCGGGTGCTGACAGGGATAAGAAGAAAAAGAAGAAGAAAGACAAGTCAGTACCTTTTACTGATCGGTTCATATTGGGGTGAGCAAAGACACACTAACTGTAGTGGTCTGGATCATAGCAGCGAGTGAAGCTTGTGTTTTAGCTTACTTGGTACAGGCCAACATATTTTGTTTTTGTATTTAATGGCGTATGTTATTCTTATTTTGTTCTGCTGATAGCATTGAAGAAAAAAATTATAAATTCTGTTTATAAGATTGGTGGTCAGTGTTATTATTATGCGACTTTATAAATAGATCTTGATCTTTGTCTAAATAATTTTTTGGAGGATGTTATTCTGCTGTTAGGATTGAAGAAATAAATTCTGAATATTAGGTTGATGGTCAGTGCTAATATTATGCGAATTTATATTAGACTTTGGTTCAAGTTGAAATCTCACTTGCAAAAAAACCCAACTTTTATCCTGTGAAACTCTTGAAACTGTCTTCATTTCCATACTTACATTTGTTAAGATAAACTTTCACATACCCTTCAAAATCAACACCAACAACATTCATGATATAGGTTAATGTATGTATGGCTAAAATTACTGCATGCTTATTAATCATGAGGTGGTCAATAAACCCTACATTCTCCAAACTATGAAAGTGTAACAAGGTCGGACCACAGCTTAGCCAGCTTGTTTCGCCATAACTAGTAAAAATATTACTGCATCCACTTGCATGAACATGTTATTTAATGCATGATTGTCTTTGATGTCATTAAATCTAACGTAAGCTACCCTTTCAAATGCTACATGCATTCATTTAAAATTTGCTATCCTTAAATTACATCAAATATCTTCTTCTTAACTCTGCCATAATCTATAACATGCCATATTCCATGAATATATACTTTTCTTTGAATAACATGTGGTATGTAATATTACTCTAGGAAAAAGAAGAAGGAATCGAAGAGGAAGCGTAAAGAACAGGAGCGTGAAGAAAAGAGGAAAGCGAAGCTCGCTCGCGCCGCCGCCAACAACGAGTACAGCATGCGAGACCTTGACAGCATCGGTGACAAGAAACTCAGGGACGCGATCAGGTTTGTGTAGAACAATATACACAAGCAAACAACACCACTCACTAACACTTGCCATATACAGCATGTCTATTTGAACGACGGACTTATTCAAACCACCAATAGTTTATGCATAGACTTCACCAATAAACGTATAAACAATAAAAAAACCCTGATTAATGACGACCAAAATCGTTCCAAAAAAGTCCTAAAAACATCGCAACGTTTTAACAACCTTGCGATAAGCGCAGATCATATGCGCGGTCAATGACCGACGCCGACGTAGGTATGAATGCATTTTCCCTTTATACTTTAAATCTGGCTTAGGACAGGCAAAAATATCTAGGTACAGTCTAGAGCCATAAGTCCAGTAGCACATCAAGGATCATATTCGCTTGCATGCTACTGCGTATACATGTGTGCGTGACGTCAACGCAAACATTTCACCGTCATACAGTATAACTACAAGAAGATGACAGTGTGTGGGTAATCCTAGACAAAGATAAGAATATATCTGTATTCTTTCCTATTAGTGTGGAATGACTTAGTCAACAAGTTAATTTTCAAATCTACCTACAACATATTCACTATTTTATAATTTAACTAAAACTACCTCATAATTTCTGCGGTGTCTTAATGAACTATTATATAAATTTGATCACGTGTAACAATGTGTGACTTAGAAATGAGTGGCAGTCGGTTCGAATCTCAAGTGATTTGTCAGATCGCTTTTATTTTTCTTTGCTCTTTTATTACTTATGAGCGACATTATTATATATTTTTGAATTAATGTTTTTATAATAAGTTGTGTATAATATTTATTTATATATTTATAAATATATACTTAAATTAATATTATTCCATAAATATATAATAAATCATAACTTTAGGTTCAAATAAAACAATAATAGGTAATTTGAATAAACATTTATTTATATTATTATTACTTAAGTTAAAAAATATAAATATTAAGTTTGTTTTATATTTAAATAAGTGTTATTATACTTCTAACTATATGAGATTATAGCTTAATATATTCATTTTCTCAAGGAGATTCTCAAAGAGAAAAGAAGATTGAAGCGTAATCCCAATTTTACAATCATAAACTAACTAACGTAAGACTTTATTATGACCAGCACGCCCACGGTAATAAACACAGCGTATTATTCAATATTTCGTATAGCCTCCATTATTTTCAATACAGCTAAGCAGACGTCGCCGCATGGAGACCACAATATTTGCATATATATTTAAACTGCTCAGGATATCTCTCATCTCGTGCTTTCCATTTTTGAACCAATAAACCTCTTACATTTTCAATGGGGCTTAGATCAGGGGAACGTGCTGGCCACGAAATAACTTTAATGTCAGTATGCTTGCTAAACCACTCTTTTACAACACTGGCACGATGTGTCGGACAATTATCTTGGAAAAAAGTTAGTTCACTACAGTCTTCTATGGGATAAACATTAGATACGCACAGTCGGTAGCATTATGTCACTTAAAACTTCGGCGTAGTTAGAGCTATTCGCACGCGTAGGTATAAATTCCAATTCACCCGGCCCTTGAGCACTAATCCACCGCCACACGTTCACAATTATTCTACTGTTTCATATTCTTCGATCATGACACGTCACTGAGTCGGGTTATTAAGCGGTGGCTAACTACCTTTTCTCTCGAGCCTAACGGCTCACTGCATTTCTGTAAAAAACGAAAATTTTATTATTATCTTGCAACATGTGAATAAATAAAAAAATATAGACCACAACAATCATAATTAAATTAATAAAAAAATACTTACACAGCCGGTTTGATTTGAAATTTGAGAAATGTTTACAGTAAAGTAGAAATATTTAAATATTTGTATTTTAATAGACAATATTTGCCCTGGCATCAATAGCAATATTTGCTTGCATCTTGATTAAAGATAATCGAACAACACACTAATCGCAATAATAACACAAACTCTCTGAACAAAGTTTTCGAGCAAATGAATACGTCTATGCGCCCCACCAGACAGTCGCGGTCACGGTTGCGACAAAACAGGTTTGTCACTAAAGCATTATCGTTATATCGCGCTCTTTCTGACTAGGTAATGATGAAAGAGTGCGGGAACCGTGTATGTGTGCAAAATGTAATGAGTATTTGTTATGTAAAGAGGTCGTAAGCGCCACTTGTTTTGATGCTATAAATTTGTGAAATTGCTTCTGGACTTAAGACTTCTACTGTACATCAAACTATAAACATTCTGCAATGTAAAATTTCATAAGACGTGACGCACTATCGTATTTTTGGCGTATTTCAAAAATGTAATCACACCTATTTACAACGGTTAATAATTTGAGTATTTACGACGATTAATTTGACGGAGTGAGATCTGGCGAGCGTGCGGGCCATGGCACGGGCCCGCCACGACCTATCCACTTGTCACCAAAATGTATGTAATGTTAGGTACTCACGTACGCGCACCTGATAGTGCGCGGGCGCTCCGTCATGTTGGTAGTACAAGTCCCGGTAGATATTTAATGGCACATCTTCCAGCATCTCACTCACTACATTATTTAAAATGTTTAAATATACACTGATACCCTGTCAAATTGTCCATCAATAAAATAAGGGCCTATTAAATTGTTATTTAAAATATCTGCCCACACATTTACACTGAAGCGATGTTGATAAGCGTTCTGTCGCGTTACGTAGGGATTTTCGTTGCTCCACCAATGCTCGTTATGCACATTAAAAATCCCCATTCTTGTGAATGTGGCTTCGTCAGTGAATAAAATGTTTTTGTTTAAATTAGACAAATATTCACTCTAGGTTCGTGGTCGTTAACCCCAAGTTCCTCATGCATGGGGTACATTTCTATGTACAAATTGACTGCAGCTCGCACACGATCATTTGATAGCGCGTAAGCACGAACCATATTCCAACATTCTTCATTAGAATACTGCAACGACATTATTACACTACACACTAGGTAGGTGCCTAACACTAGGAAATGCACTTTACGCGAATTTGGTAAACGGGAATGATTACGCAATACGAAAGCAGCGGCGCGTGCGCATAGACTGGCGGTTACTCGGTCAGCAGAGCGGGTGGCGCGGGGGTGCGGGGGGCGCGAGGGCGACATCACAAAGGAAAGGGGCGGGGCTTGCGCGCTCGCTGCCTTAGCGACAGGAGAGGCACGTGTTTGGCGCGTGATATTAGGCATTTTGCGCTCTGTGTTCATAAATACTGTATTTTATCAGATAATTATATGAAAAATTAAGGTCATAGTTTTTTGACATATTTGTGACGAGAATCGAATACTGACCACCCTCCTTCAATAAGTCCGTCGTTCAAATATACACGCTGTATACTTATGTTTAAGTAAGATTTGGCACTTGACTAACTAGCATTAAAAATGTAATTTAATACACATAATTTGCTTACATCTCAGATGCATATATTTTTTTGAATTACAGAAAAGAATTGAAAGGGAAAAAGAGAGATCTCAGCTCTGACGGCGAATATGATAGAAAACATGACAAGAGGTAAAAACACAGTTAAACTTTTTTCTCAAGTTCATCTGCAAATCGTGCACTAATCACAATTCCGACGCTAATTGTATAAGTCAAGTTATCAACCCAGGTTGCTTTACATATAGTTAGCAATTTAACATCATTGCAATTACTTAAATAGGTATCGATTTTTTTTTAACCTTTAGTTTATTGCATGCTTCACTGAACAATTTTGCCATTTGTGAAAACATGTTACGAACAGATTCAACTAGATGTGCACACTAAAACTTATAGTCCTAAACAATTTCAAAATTTGACTGTGTTTAGTATTAGATCTACAATAAATGTTAACATTTTTGTAAGTTTAATGGCATGCTGTATGGTTAGCTACTCATGATAAGTGTAGTGAGCTACCTAATGATTAATTTGAAATGTGTGTTATTAGTGCCTGTTGCTTAGTGTTGTGAGTTGCGGCGAGCATGCGTGTACTATAATGTGTGGGTGTTCATCAGGATGCTAGACGATATGCACGGGCTGGAGGAGCTGGAGTCCAAGCTGAGCGCGTACCACGTAATGGTGGAGAAGGAGGTGCTGCACAAGCGCGACGGGCGCAGCTCGCTCAGCCCCGGCGACCAGGCGCCGCCGCCGCCGCTCGAGAAGCCCAAGTGGAAGATGTCCATGAGCGCCGTCAAGGATGCGTTAGTCTCTCATCCGCCCCTAGCCCGCAGCCGCCATTATCACCAACATTATCGCATTACTCTCTTTTAATTTACCTTTAACCAAGTGTTCGTCTGGCCCCTCCTCTCGGACTGTCAGAGTTACAGTTGTTGCCACACTTACCATTCTGTAGCTATGATGTTTTTTTTTTATAAGTAGATACTAATCATCAATCCATTAATTCCGTAATTACCATGTTAGTTGACTCGTACAATTAGCGCGGAATTATTGAACTTAACTGTGAATATTTCGACAACATTAAAAAGTTTCTTCTAGTAGTTTGTTTTGTGACTCAGTTTTTTTTTCATCATCACAGAGTAAAGAAGAAGGAAGCACCAGTGCCCAAAGGTTATAAAGAACATTATGCTTTCGAGGACAGCTCTGATGACTCACAAGAAAATGCTAAAGTAAGAATAGTTTATGTCAATATCACATATCATAGTCTACATTAGTAAAACTGGCTTATCTGCTCTTCAAATATTTAGCAAAGAGCAGAAATGCAACAATTTAAATATACTTATTTCTCTAACTGATTTTGTATGTTTAGCCGTCACCGTCAAGCGGTGACAAGAACGTGTCAGTGCGACGTGCGATGGCCATGAAGGAGCCGCCGCCGCTGCCGAGCGCGCCGCCGCCCAACAAGCGCGAGCCCGACCCGCCCGGCACCGAGCCCTCGCACCCCGTGAGTCCCGCACAGGTTACTTCATACCCACCTCTCATAGACTGCACCGACCGCGACAGTCTAAATCTAAGAGTCGACTAGTTTCGCTATATGGTTTACATGAGTATGTCAAAAATAGAATACAAAAAAGTTAATACCGAACTAACGCTCGCTATGTAATTTCGTCGTATCAGGTTCGTAAAGGGAACATAGTTTTGGACAAGTTTGGCTCGTTCCGCTTGGCGCAGGAAGGCGAGACGCCGGTGTCGGTGGGCGACGGGCGGCCTGAGCAGTTTGTGACTCGCATCAAGCCGCCCTCGCCTTCCGGACGACGGCCTCGCTCCCCGCCTTCTCCGAGAAGACGTTCTTCCAACTCCTCCGATGATGACAGAAGATCCAAACGCTCTAGGAGCCGGTAAGTGGATATAAGTTCTTAAATCTAAACTTTATTTATTTTATCCACAATTTGTACAATTTTGTGAATATAATTGTCTTACTATCTGTAATGGAACACTGATTTTCACAAAATGTGTTGCACAATTTGCAGATCCCGACCACGCAAGTATCGTTCACGTTCCCGCTCCCGCTCGCGCTCGGCGTCCAGTGCTAGCGGTTCGGTACCTTCCCGTCGCCGACGCTCCGGCTCACCTCGCTCCCGATCTCGCTCCGACGCTAGCCGCTCGTACTACTCTCGCAGCAGATCACGTTCGCGCTCCGGCTCCAGGTACACAAAAGCAGTCCATTACAATTCCGCTGCATGGTGATCTGTCCTGCTTCAGTCGAGTAACAAACGTAAACTGGTGCAGGATCCGTCGCTACGTGCGGCGCGGCAACTGGCGCGGGCGCGGCGGCTTCGAGCGCGGCACGTACTACCGGCCGCGCTTCCACACGTACAGCGGCGGGCGAGGCCGCGGCCGCGGCGGGGGCGACTTCCGCCGCGACGACGGGCGCCGCTTCCAGCAGGAGTGGCGCGACAACCGCTCGCGCGGCGGCCGCCCCTTCCGCCCTCGCCGCGGCGGCGGTGGCCGCGGGAGGCCCTTCCGGTTAGTGCGCACTACACACTCACACACTGCTCAAATCTCACTCCACACTCGTGCTATATACACGTGCTTCTGTTTCAGGGGAGGGTACCGCGACTTCAGAGACCGCAGAGGCGGCCGGTTCTCCAGATCGCGAAGCCCAGAGAGACCACGACGATCCAGATCATTCAGTCCAGAACGACGTGACAAGGATAGGGATAGGTCGGTTTTTATTTAATTTACTTTTTGGCTATATATCTTAAATCAAATCAAACTATAGTGATATTGATATTTGATTTATTTACAGCTACTCCCGTTACTCTGAGCGTGATAGTCATCGCAGTGAGGGAGAATATGAAGAAGAAAGATATGTGGATAGAAAGGAATATGATGGAAAATGGGCGGACGGAAATGAGCCAGAAAGAAATTCTCATGCTGAAGAGAAACCCGCCGAACAAGCACCCAAAGAATAGCAAAATCACAAAGTTTTGTTTTGCCACTGAGTCCTAGGTTTATAGATAGCTTATACCTTTTGTTTAGGTGCTACGCATCGTCGTTCTTATTCACTGCAATTCTTGATTTTTATTTAAATAAGGTATCAAATAATGTGTTTTGCGCTATATTTTAAACACATAGATTTTCATGGTCAATTTAAAATTACTAAAGTATTCATATAGGTAGCTGTAAATATGTGTGTAAAGTACAATAAGAATGATCTTTTATGATTATAAATGAAGAAAAGTATTTACATAGATTAGAATTCCAATTCCGCATTTAATACTTCCGGGAACTTGGTTAGTGACAATATTACCTTCTATTCTATTGTTATCAAATTTTATTTACCATGTTCAGTACTTGGTAAGCAATCATTCCAGACTTAGCACAGTGTTTGTCAATGTCAGTCGCTGTTTAATATTAGTTCCTTTTGTGATTGGTAAAAATTATTATCTTAATAAAGTGATAATATGTTAATTTATTACTTTTATTACATTTGCCTCTGTCACATATCGTACCTTTGTACATCCATGCTTAGTTATACTTTTGTCAATATACTATTTTGGCACAAAATCTTGACTTTGACTCAAGAACAAGAAAGTTATCAACTGTTGTCATCTTACTATTAGCAATAAGTGTTACTCAAAGAAGCCGGAAATTGTATAAATCACATGATTACACCTCTTGTGTGTGAACACAGGATGTCAGTAATTTAGCCTACTGGAGAAGACATGATACGTCCTTTCTTTATCCTACCTTAACTAAAAAAAAATAAAACAACTGCAGTCAGTAAATCAGGGTTTCACAAACATTAAATGCCGTCATAAAGATATCCACCCAGACAATTTGCGTGGCGTGGTGACATTTATGTCACTAGTCTTAGTGCAGTCAATAAAAATTTTATAATATAGAATTTAAATAGGTACAATGAAATTCATTGTAATCCCATACATATAATATTCCGTTGCTTAGTAAATATGATGACATTGAAAACTTATCACTGAGTCTAATCGTTATGTTATTGATATAAGAACTTGCAACATAATTATGTAATTATACAGTATCTTCTAATGATGTTGATTTAATCTTTATCTTTAAAATAGATAATCCATATTTCATTCTTGGGTATAATATGGGATAGGCGATTTGGTCATTTTTGTCGAAAAATCCCATTACGAAACATATTTCGTATTCACTGAACTGTTTCGCTTTCATTAATAAAGTAATCATTTTGATATACCTACGTATAGTTCAAACTCCAAGAAACTATTTTTTCCGTTAATAATGTTTAAATAGGCCAAGCTGCAAATTAAAATAAAGTATCAAAAAGAAAAGAGATTGCTAGAAAAACCATGCTTTATTCAAATTTAAAAATAAAATTATGCATGTTTCTTCTTTTTCTTATTTTTGATCTGAGTGCTCTTATCAACATTCCAATAATACAACAGTTGACACACAATGGCGCCATTCGCTGCTGTTGACACGCAGTAGGTCACAATGATGATGAAGTCTCCAGTTTCGATGATTGATGTGAATATTCTAGCTATACTGCCTCCAAATAGCAAGAAACATGTAATGGCTGACAACTGTCCTGTACTGCCGTTTTTGTAGTTAGTGAATATTTGGATGGACTGAAATAAATAAAATAGTATGTTAACTCAAAAAAAAAGTATAATTTTCTCATGAATTATAAATAATGACTTGACTATTTAGATTTGAATATTGCCTGCTTTTTAATGCAAATCCTTAGAAAATAATGTTTATGGCCTTCTGCTCAATACATGAATTTAAAATATTAGAAAAAATAGCAATAATTAATTAGAAAAAAAAAATAATATTATCAGTTGTGAATAAGTTAACTATCTAATTACCTTTGCAAAGACGATTATAGGCACATTAACAGCTTGCATAGTCCACAAGACATCAGTAGGAGTAAATCCGCTGACGAGTGCAGAAACTATGGCTACATATACAGATAGGAACACAACGGCTCTACCAGATGTGCCTGCGTAGTGCAATACTAGGGCAGCTATTGCAGCAGTCTGTATGGCCAGGAATGTACCTTCACCCCATGCACTGAAACCAAAAAGTATTTTTATTTTGATATGAAAATAGGGAAGCACAGGTTCCAGTATTAAGAATCAAGATATGATTTGCAAATACATCTAAAATAAAATTACAGAATAATGTATACAGAAATTAATAATCTTTTTGTAATTACTATATAAATACACAAACCTAAATGGAAATCCCATGACATAACTATATGCAAAGTTAGCCGTGATCGCAAAAAGTTCCAAGTAAACCCCATATACGTTTATGCCTTCGGCACTTTTGCTACTCAATATCTTCAGTATTTGAGGAACTTTCACCAGAATTGACCCGGCAATAATGCCGATCCCCAAACCCTTACTTAACGTCGATGTCAAACAAGGACCTGAAATAAAGCAGACGTTTTAATATTATTCCTATTGATAACTTCTGGACTTACTGGATAACAGTATTCAGTTAGAAAGCAAATTACCATCGAGAAAGTTGAATTTCACAAAATACTCGTCGTAACATTTTTCTGATAACACTGATAACAATAAACCTCTCAAAAATTCGGCCATTATTCTTATATTACAATTATAACAATGAATAAATAACAAATTATGTGTTCAATACATTTGATGCTACTGATTACTATTATTGATCTGATTTTTTTATACGACAACAACCGGCGAGGGCCGAGGAGTATACTAATTGATCAGGCAGTACCGCACTGGACTAATATGTATACTCATTGACTACGCTACGTACAAACTTCACTTAAATTGATATAACTACTTCATTTAACAAATATATCAAGACATTCTACGCCAACAAAGCAGCCCCTACTTCCAAAGTCCAAGCAAACTCAATTTTTTGACATAATTTGACAAACACGTCAAGTATCATCATTGCTTGTGTTGCCATAATGATCTTTTGTTTTTCTTGTATATAAACTCAGTTGCATCAATTTTTTTAAAACCTACGATGAAGGAAAAAGTGTATTTGGCTTACACATTTAGTCAAGAACCTCATTGTAGCATCTTCAATCGATAATTGGGAATACGCAGAAAAAATAAAATGGCCTGACCTTTTTTACCCGTTTGCGCCAGAAGGAAGGTTATGTTTTTCGAGAGTATGTAATAATTGTTTGGCACGCCCTGCAGCCTAAACGGCTAGATGGATTTTGGCTTAGAAGTGTCATTAGATACGTATTTACTGTGAGTTATACTGGATATATCAAAATAATAAAAACAACTTAAAGGCGGATTTTTGGCGCCAAATTCGAATAATGCTTACTCGAAGTGAATATTGAATAAAGAAAATAAAAATATTGCATTTCATTCATTCATAGACCTACTTATTCATTTTTTTAAGCTCCTCAAGACAATGGGAGCATTCATTCTAAACTCGTATTCGAATTTCGACGGTTTTTATTTGAGTTTCAAGTTATTTTAAGTGTCGCTGAACTTAAGCCCGACCGAAATTCGACTGCACTCTACAACGCAACGTAATTTCGGCATAGTGTGTTTAGACACTTAAGAGCTTGTCCAGAAAGGGCGAATTCGCTGCGATTCTCTCACGCGTATTACGCGCGACCATTGCGTCTACAAGGTGCGTACCAACGCGCGAGCATTTGGGGAGGAATTCAGTACGAATCATGGAGTTGATACGTGCACTCGCTCGGCGAATTCGCCCCTTCTGGACTAGGTCTAAGACCTAGTCCAGAAGGGGCGAATTCGCCACGAATCGTTTAGCGCGAATTCATACGCGCGTAGTTGAGATATTAGACATCAATATATCGCGTCCACAAGCATCGCGCGAATTCAAAATACGCGCGTAAATCGCGTGCACTACGCCAGACTCTCGACTCGCGCTTTATTCGCGCGTGTTGCGCGCGAGTCGAAATACAAGGGACGCCTTGTTGCGTCCAGTTGACGCGCGAACTCTAGAGCGAGTGCACGTATCAACTCCATGTTTGTGGACGCAATGGTCGCGCGTAATACGCGCGAAAGAATCGCAGCGAATTCGCCCTTTCTGGACAAGCTCTTAGTGTACAATAAAACAAAAGATACAAATATGTAGGGATTTATTTAATTAAATCAATAATGAAATACTAACACTAATAAGAATAATTCAGTATGGAATTTATTAAAAAAATTGCACACTTCAATACATTTGATCATGTTAAGCATAAAACAATATTGAACAGTTTCATTATTTGTAATTAACTTTAGACACAAGAAGACCACATTGTTGATTTTACATCAGATGCACCTATATTCGTTGAGTCACTTATTTTTACTGACGCCAATCAGTGTCCTATTATATCCTCTTTTGTGCAAATTACAAAGCTCCTTATTCTAATCAAATCGACGTACTCGATCAGCAAGTAATTATAAAACATGTGCAGCTGTTTAAAAGTAATATTATTTATAGGTCAATAATAATAAAAGTGCCGAGGTCATACTGCATAATTGGATACATAAGGGTAAACTTTGCCGGCACAGACCAGAAAAAAAATTACGACAGAGCATAGGTAATGCCTAGTCGTTTGTACCATCTAACGTTATTCGTTTTCTCAAACACGTCTGTATTCTGCAGCTAATGTTGTTGCTATTGTATAAAAAACATCAATAGGCATTAGATCCATTTTTGTGTAGTTAAAATACGAAAAAAACTACATGTACAAAATGTGGGTCTTGCTGTCATAGCATAAGTTGGTACTAAGTTTTTGTTGATGTAAAGAAAAAAATGCTTATCGAACAACGTTCAGTAATTATCAACATACATGTTTAATATCAATAATGTTGTATAATAGTAGAACATCAGACCAAATACAGAATAACGCTCGGAGTTTCTATTTGTTTTGGCACTCTCGCATGCATTATAAAAGCAATGGAGTTTCGGCTCAACTTTTTTCTGGCCTTAATTTGCCAGTTCAATATTTAAAAGGTTTCAAAAGAAAAAAAAAACCTTACTATATTACTGTTTGTAAATAATTGTGTACCTGTATACCTAGGTCCTATTTCTAATGAATAACTAAATGAATCCTACAATTTAATAATAACCTTAACTTTACAAACGTATGTACATTTATAAAAGCCTATCCTTATAATTTTGCAGTGTAAAATATATCTTTATAACTAATTTGTAACCTTACAGTGTTTGAAAGCTAGTGTGATAGCTATAATATTCCATGTTTATTGATTTAACTAGATCTGCATAAAAAAGAAATGAGCATTTGGTGCATAACTCTAAATCTGATAATTTAACAATAACACTTGAGCAGATACTCTTTATTACTGTATATACATACAATAAGGCTCCTCTGTGAAATTTATCTATATTATATCGGCGGCAGTTTAATAGGAATCTTACTATCAATTATTTTTTTATAACAAATTCAAGAAATGAAATACATATAGTAGGATTATCTATTCCAAAAAACCATCAGTATATGTAAAATTCATATTGACATGTGGACGATTTTCGAGACATAGTTCTAACAAATTAATACCAAAATATACATAATCCCGTATTTTACTTTTACAAAAATAGTGTGGCAATGATTATTTCATTCATACCAAATAATTATTCTATGTGGTCTGGCATTAATAACGTCACTTATGTATCAAGAAACTTCACTCTGGATTTTTCGTAATCTATAAAGAAGAAAACTTATTATAACTGTACTTAACAACCCTACCATTTTTCTTTCAAGTCCAGCCTTACGTAGATGAGGATGAATTATTTTACACATTTGTATTAACTTCATTAAGTGTCTGTATTTTACACCTGTGAAGTAATATGATTCTATAGGATAACAACAATCCTGATACACCATATAGATGTCACTCTTCACTTTAAACACAACTCATGAAAGAGGGTTCAAAGAAAATGACAGCTTTGGTCTGGAATTGTTTTTGCCCAATATTTTTCTCTGTTCCTCTTTTAATCTTTTCTCTTGTTCTTTCGTAAGTTTCTGTCTCTCTTCATCCATTTTTCTTTGTTCTTCAATCATTGCGAGCCGCTCCTCAGCCTGGAGATGTATATTTCATAAATTAACATTATGTCACATGTCTGTCAAGACTATAGTAATTGTAATTCCTATTATAGTAATTGAATAGTTTTGCTAATCTAGATTAAGTTAGTAGCTAGTCTACTCACCAGCTTTCGCTGAGCCTCTTCAATCTTTTTATTATTTTCAGCCATGATTTCTTCCAGCTCTTTCCTTTTACGAGCTTCTTCCTCCTGTATAACAGAAATTTCATGTTAATATGGGTAATTATGTACAACAGTATACACTAACCAATAAATTGTTTTCAAAAACATTGCCTTTTATAAAAATGGCAGTTTATGAAGACCCTCCAGATTTGAGCTGTTCTTGTAATACAAGGAGTTAAACGCATACTGAACAATACACGGAGAAAATGTTTGATCTCCTAGATTAATAGTAATAAGTACAAAAATAGTCATGAAATATATTTATATGTGTAATGATGTAGCTTCAGATAAATGTGTATTTCCTTCATATCAATCAGTAATGTGGTTATACAAAAAATAGATTCAAAAAATACCTTCAGCGCGCACGTCTGGATCCTCAAGCAGCGTCTCCATAAAATTCTTAGGGCTTCTTGCTCTTGATCAGTCTTCCGACCTGACTTATAGACTACGTGACTGCCAGGGACAGTCAAGCGAACAATTTTAAAATGCTAGCCAGGTGCCTTCATGGCAGACTTATAATAGAGCAGGTACTAGTACTCTGCCTTGTTGTTGCGTATGAAATATATGTGGTTATAAAAATGGACATGTACAAAATTAATAATTACAGAGACAGCCAGCCTCGGTGAGTGACAAGTAATAAGAAATCAAGAAACTAATTCTTGTATGCACTCGAACTACACCTGACTGGACCTTTAACAGATATGATCGAAATAATACTTTTATTAGTTCCTCTAGTTGTTATGATGCTGGTATTAAATATTGCATTTACACTGTGTTTAGCTGCGAGAACAACATACATTGCTGTCGCAGGGCATGTTTTGTCATGTGTATATGCAACTTAGGTGTGGTGTTGCCAGTACACATGACTGGGATGTGATAAACTCAGTTACCTGTCTAGCAAGCTCCTCCCGTCGCTGCTGTTCTCTCTGTCGCTCAAGTTCCTCCATCATTTCCTTCTCCATCTTCCGTTTGGCCTCTTCAACACGCTTAGCAACTTCTTGTTCAATTTCCTCTTTTCTTTTTTCTAATTCCTCTTCAACTCTTTTCTTCACTAGTAATTCTATTCTTTTTGCTGCTTCCTCTTCAACCACCTAAACAAGCCAAATAAGTGTGTTAAGGAAATACAAATTATTTGATAACACAATAAATGACAGTCACTAATGGATCATATAACTTTGTAATAAGTGATTTACTTTCAGAGCAAAAGTATCATCTGTATTACACAAGACACAATTTTAAGGCAAATGAATGTAAAAAAACAGCATGTCATGGGAATATTGTTACTGTGTGCTAATGTAAACTAATCATACTTTGATGATATATTTAAAGATGACATCAGATGCTCTTGCAGACTAGGTCACAGCAATAGACATATAGATCTATAACTATGTCAACAAAATCTTTACTTCAATAAAATAACATATTTATGACTGCAAATTTAAAGAATAATTTTGTACACTTAAAAACAGCAAATTTATTAAACTATATAGGTATCCATGTTCAAATATACTGATTTTCTTATTAAAATTACAATGCTTGCACATACTCTAATCTAAGCACGAAAAATTTAATAAGTTTGACGCTTGACAAACCTTCTGTTCAGCTTCCCTCACGCGTCTCTGTCTTTCCATTTCTGCTAGTCTATCTACTTCGTCCATCTTGCTGCGAACCTTAGATTTCTTGCCGTGGCTTCTTCTACTACCATCATAAGACCCTTCGCTGCTGGTTGATGATGATACGGAATGCGATCTTTTTCTGAAACAGCACATGAATGATTAGAAGTATTTGAATAAATAACTACACAAGCCATTCATGTCAAACGAAAAACTTACCTAGATTTGGAGCTACGTTCTCTAGACTTTTCGGTGTGTTTCGAACTTCTGCTTCTTGATGAAGACCGATCCTTGGATCGACTCTTCTTTCTTGAATGTTTGCTACTTTTATGGTGACGCCTAGGCGACTTGCTCCGGGATCTTGAACGACCCATTGTGTATTATTGATATACAGTTATAGAGTTCAGAACAACAATTAATTAAATGGTCAGTATTTTTCGCTATCCTAGCATTTACGTTCACTCACACATTGCAGCATTGCTATGTTTGACAAGTGACGCCATTTTTTTTGCACAGGTTTGAGAAGTCTAGTAAATTAAAATCGGATACACATCAAAATTTTAATCTTGTTTCCGTAGTTATTGTCTATGGAGAAATAATTAAGATTTTACCCTACGTTTAATAATTTTTCACTTCGCTGTAATTAGTGTTATTTTATATTAGGTCTGTGGTTATATTATTTTAATATAGCTGAAATATCTTGTAAAATTATAGGGCAACTTCGGCGCTACTAATAATGTAGAATAAAAAAAGCAACCGAGTTTGGGTGTTCAAAGAACGACGACAGAATAATTCAAATGTTTAAAAAGTTACTCTTCTAGTAAAGCTACTAGAATTTGAGTATAAATATGTTTAATTCATAGTGTTTCCAATACACAGAACAGCGTGGGCAGTTGTTGTACATACAGGGCTGAGGCACAAGCGATCACCTTTGCCTGTGTCTGATGTGTCTCCATTAAACCCATGACATTGTACTAAAAATTTAAACAGCAACTTAAATTTTATACACAATTAAAGTCCAGGTTTTCTTTTACCACTTGTATTGTCAATGTTCCGTATGCTTTTTTTTCTAATTCAATAAATAAACACATTATGATGAGGATGTTCTTAAGATTTTATTAGGCTTGCAGATTGAATACAATATAAGGCTGATTGAATTATTATGGTCGAACTATTCTAACTCTTGTATAATTATAATAAAAAATACATAATAAGTACAAGTACGTACATGTTTCAATATTTTTTAAAGAACTTCCTTGTATATTTTATATCATGATGTATAAATATATGGTTTTTGTAAAGGACTGTATTAAACAAACATAGTAACAAGGTGATTAATAGCACACTTTTTAAACAGCTATCCAGTGATGATTGTGGTCCTTTATCGAGGATTTTGTAATCTTTAGGCAAATAACTAGTATTGTTTTTGCAAGTTGGCACAATGCCTTATTGTTTTTTGATCACAAGGCTTGCTCTTTATACATGTCTACCATGTAAAAGCTGGAGGACCCTCCTTAGGGGAAGACTCATAAATCTGAGAAAAAAAAAACAAATTAAGCACCATTGAAAAAGAGTAAATGCTCCGTATCGAGAGAAACTTGGGTCCGGACGCCATTATTGCCAAGGAGATAAAAATGCATGAGGGTCTACCACCACCTCTTAAAGTAATATTTTGCAGTTGTGGAAGCTAAACGATGCAGTAGTCGATTTTAAACGATGTCACGTTTCCAAAACTGGCAGAGTATAACTTTTAGAGGTGATGCTAGGCCTCTCATTGTCGGAAACGGTTTTATGTTTATTGAAGTCTACATAAATATTGCTCTACTACATTATTTATTTATCTTTTTATTAATCTTAGTGTAGGATTTATAGTTACTTTTTTCTTTTTCTCATTTTGTATACAACAAACATGTTGATAATTGCGTACATGTGAGATTTCTGTCACGGCGTCCAAGTTGCAGTCAATAAGTAATATTCTAAGAATATCAAGATTGTGTAGCTTTTAGCAGTTCTACCATCATTTTTGCTTGGGTATCTAAGCATGTCCTTATAGTTGTTTATTCCGTGTAAATCCAATTAATAAAAACTATAGTTCTTTTCAATTAAATTAATATTATCACAACCCATTGAAATATTCTTTCTCTTTTTTGTTAATGAAATTTATTAGCTTATTCGTAGCCTCTAGCATGATGTCTTTTGACTTGGAAGTGGATGGAACATTCTCTGTGCTGTCTTGATCATCATCATTAAATATTTTAAACGTTTCTATTGGTGTTAGGGTTTTAAAAATACTTTTTGAAGACTTGACATCAACATCGCTTCCTTTACCCACCGGACCATCATCTAGGTGGCTGAAACGAAACGAGTGCTGGTTATATATTATAGGCTTCTCGGACTCAGTTCGCAATAACGAACGTTTTAACATTGGTGTGAAATCTGATATGCTTCTCGCACTTAATACAGGCGCTAGTTTTGGGATTAAGGAATTAGGAGTAAAAGAAGCTTTAAGTCTTTCTTTATCAACACTATGTTCGGAGGTAACTCTTTCCATGAGTTCATCTAACTGCCCAGTAACAACTGATGCTACTTCTTGTAGTTCGTAGTCTGATAGTGATTTCCGTACTCGAGTATTCGTTTCTTGTTCTTTTTTAACAAACACTGAGTCACTGTCTTCATCTGGTTCCTTCATTATTGCGTCAGGATCATAAGATTGTTGTTTAATCTTTTCTAATATTGCTTTAATATTTTTTTCCTTTTCGATGTCCACGTCATCGTCGTATGATTCTTTTATTTCAATACTGCCCTTATAGAAGTATTCACTCGGCAACGAAATGCCTCGAACAACCAAATCTAATGCTCCTCCAAATCTAGGTATGGTCATCGGTTGCCGGTAAACACATTCGAATTTTCCTGTTGGTGCCTTCGAATTGTTGGCGTGATCAATAACAACTGCAAGGAATAAAACAATTAATCATAGTTAATAAAAAAAGAAACTCATCTCGAAGTTTTAAAGGCTATAAGAAAAGTCGAACCTTTTATAATGTCATGTAAAACCGCTGGACAAATCTTAGCAGTAACAGGTGTAGTGTGATTTAGATCCGGGGAAGCATTAATTTCTATTAGCCACGGTTTATACTCCTTGTCGAGGATAAAATCGCAACCATAGAGCTCAAAGCGATTCTTGCAAACCGATAAAGAATCTTGACAACTCAACATGATGCCGATAATTGTTTTCCTCATTCCGGGATAAATGATTTTGTTCCAAACTCTTCCTTTGTCAATTCTGTTCAAGTAGTCTTTGTACTTATCCGAGTCCCACATGTTGGCGGTCGGTAGTTCTTCGTGCCTTCCAGCGCAGTTAGTGTACTTCCTCTGAACAGCGTTGTTAGTAAGATGTATAGATTCGTGATAATTCTTCAAGTTGTACTTTTGTGAACTAAATTTTAAGTAACAGTCTTTGTACATCCATATCACCAAAGGATATGTACTTGTAACTAAACAATATTGTCTGATATCGAATTTTGTTTCGTGAATTAAAAGTGGCTCTTCTGTAAATAAAATTATTATATTAGAATTTGTATTGGAAGTAGTATTTTTTTTTATTTGTGAAAATAAATAAGTTCTGTGGGATAGCAAGTAATAAGTTAAGGAACGCAAATACCTATTGCTTGTTTTAACTTACCAATGTACTTCTGAATGACATATTTGGCGTTGGCCTTACTTAATAGATTAGTAATAATTGCCAGTCTAGAAGCCATTCTTATGCCTCTACCTCTGGAATTATGCGCTGGTTTAATAATCCATATGTTGTGACAACCTTCACAACTTAACTGGGGTCGGTATCTATGCATTTCCTTTAGTAAAAACTTAGCGTAGCTCAGATATAGTCCTAACTTTTTTTCAGTATCTTCTTGAAAAACGTCGTCTCTAGCAATAATGCGATAATATTTTTTCAAAAACGCATTCCATTGGCCACCACTGACGTTGCTCACACTCCGGTCGATATCCTTGTGCTGCTTTTTAAACAGATATTCTTTACATCTATTCAATGCAAAAAGAACGACGTTTAACGAAATCTTCCCTGATTCAACAAACACAGGTCTATCGTTAGCGACCATTGAAAGAATCCATTTCAAAAGGCTAGTGCAAGCGGTTATTTTGAAGTCATCAACAAACCCCTCGATCTCTCCGGTGTCGTAGGTGTTATAGGTGCGAGGGCCGATAACCTCAGCCACGTCTTCAATATAGAACCAGTAATTTCTTTTCATGGATGAACATAGGCCTTGTTTCGATGTCCATAAAACATCAGACTTAAGTTTGTTCACTATTGTTGTATTTTCTCTATTCATATCAATGGTGGTGTCCCGTAGTTCCTCTCGTGTGCGCCAAATAAAATTAGCGGGATGTTTCTCAACAAGATTGGATAGTAGCAATCGTTCCAATTCACCATTTATTTCGGGTTTACTGGAGTAGACACCGTTTCTTATTTTGGCCAAGTTCATTTTATTGGCAGGTATTTTTTCCACCCATCCGCGTTCTAGTAAAGCTACTCGGATGGCATTGCAGTAGCCGTAAACAGAGAATATCTTGCCCTCTCGAATAGCTTGAGCTGCTAATGTTTTTAATGAAACATAACGATTTGTTCTAGCTTGGCAACTGCAAATAACAAAACTTTTTTCTTTAGGCGTGAGGCCATCGCTGCCGTGGCGGTAGGGGCGTGGATTAACCATTGTCTTATTGCTTTGAACAACCTCCGTTACTTTTATTGAAGTGTTATGGATATCAAATCTAGACGGGCATTTTATTTTTTTCTTATATTTCTGTAAATAAAGAAAGCTTTAGTATTTGTCCCTGACATTCTTATACTAAGTTTTGACTAAGAAAGTTATTTACTTTACGTAGTGTTTTTACGAAGACACTAGAGAAGACGCCATTTATGCCTTCATGTTTCTTTGATTTTTTATTATTTGAGGATTTGGTGGCTAAAACTTTCTGTAGAGGAAACAGATAATATTATTCATTATTCTTCAATTAACTTAAACATTACGTAAATATGCAAGAAATAGATGAAATAATTAAATTACCTTTTTTTTCTTGAGAGTTTTCTTTTTTCTGGCTGGCATTTTTATGGCGGTTCATGTTTTATTACGGGTTAAACTGTATGTTGTCTAAATATACTATGGAAAAATTAATAAAAATAATGAAAACAAAAAATATTCTCTCTCTAGGCATATTATGTATTATTTAACTACGTATTATTAATCGAAAAAGTTTGAGGCGATCAATCCTAAATTGTAACAAATCAAACTTATTTTGTTTGTAAAAATGTTTATAAAGTGACTATTAACTCTGCCCATCAGACGACAAGGTTGATTTATATAAGATATGACTTATTCATTCTTATGATCAATAGCGGACTGTTTTTGTTAAATACCTTTAATTAATTGATAATTAATGGGAAAACCTGCAGCCATGGTGAAACACCAGGTAGTCAACTAGACTTGAGTATACACGTTGCTTACAACGTACCAAATGCAAGAAATAAAACAATTATGTACCTCATCGCATATTGAGATCATGTTTCTGTACTCTCATCATTTTTCTTCTAAAATATATAATTTTAGCTAAGTGTTACATTTTTTAATGACAAATTACCAACAATTTTGACTGAACACTGACGTTGACGGCTTAATATCAGTTTTTTGACATTTGATTACACAAACATTGTTACCGAACAGTATTGTTTCAAGATGTGGGACTGCTTGTTAGGACAGGACAGAAATAAGGATCCGTTTAGGTTAGAGCATCTGAAATTAAAAGAATCCATACATGTTTATTTTCCAATAATATATTTTATAATATAGAATTTGAAGGCGTTAACAGTCAAATGCGAAAAATAGTGTAATTTTAACAATTACAAATGTGGAAATTCGACATAACATTTGAAGTCTCATAGTTTTTACATCTTAAACTATCTGGTATAATTTTAAACATGAACAATTTTTAAATAAGTATCCTACTAATTGAACACAGTTACTTTTTACTTTCTTTTCAAGAAAGAATTTGGAGATTCGTCATTAAGAGGCGTAACAACGACCCTATAAGGGGCATAAATCGACGTGCAACTTTTCGAAAACGATATCGACTTATTTTTGCCTCTGTTATCACCCTGTAATTTGCAAATACTCGTCCCTATAGCGCTGAGTTTCTTAATAGGGTCAGAGTCGTCCAGGCTCTTTCGACGTTGGTTGTCTACTGTTTTCCGATTGGAACTAACTACACTGGAGTTTGTCTGTCGGACTGGTAGAGCAGGTTCGGGTCTGCTGACTACTTTATTCTGTACAGATATAGTGGTGCGGAGAATACTAGCGGTTTCCCGTTCCCATTCTATGGGGTCAATATAACAACGTTTGTTACCGACCGACCTGTCGACTTTGGTCTTCTCGGCTTTGCTCGCTGACTCGGTCCGGTATTTACTAGTCTGACTGGCGAGTTGACCGTCATCTGGTCGACAGCATGAGTGAGGGACGATTCGTCGTTTACATTCGATATTTCTTTCTCGCCTTCCTCGATGTGTCCTAGAAGAAAGTCCGGATGTTTTACGTTTTTTGGGTCCGCTTTTTAACGACAAGCTTGATTTTACCACTGTGATGGCTTGGCGTACCGTGAGTGAATCTTTGGGACCCAATACAATACCATCCTTGTTGGTGGGTAAGGCATCGTACGGGTTCAACCAGGTGAGGAAATCTGTGATGATTGGGCCGCTGTATTCTGCTGGCACCGGTTGGTCGTGGTCAATGATGGCGTCGCCGGAGGGAACGCGGGGTGGGATGGGAGTTACAGATTTCACTTCGTGTTTACGCTCTTTGAACTTCTTAACAACTCGCTTGCCATTTATACATAAAGATAACCCTAGGTACGCAGGTGCTTTAGGGATTACTTGTCTGTACGCCAGTTCAAAAGTTCCCGTGTCAGCGTCGGGTGAGTATCGCCGATCGAGAACCACTGAGGAATAATAGATTATGTTAGAATAGTGAT
Organism: Chrysodeixis includens; assembly: GCA_941860345.1. NCBI lineage: Eukaryota > Metazoa > Arthropoda > Insecta > Lepidoptera > Noctuidae > Chrysodeixis > Chrysodeixis includens. Next base: position 9,922,715 of record OW796092.1, read on the forward strand.
AGAATTGAACATACAAAATTATTAAGTTTTTAAATACCTTTTACAACATCCTCTAGGCATTGAGGGCATAGCCGCGCAGTCACCGATGTTGTGGGCGCTAGGTCAGGACTGGAGTTGATTTCAATAAGCCACGGGGTAAAATCGTCAGTTAGCATGAAATCAGCTCCGTACAGTTCAAAGCTGTTCTGCCTTTTATCCATGGTCTCTTGGCACGCTAACATGGCGCCTATTAAAGACTGTTTAATCCCAGGATAGATTTTCGTGTCCCACAATTCATATTTTCCTATCTGTCTTCAAATACCCAATAAAGACCTAGGTAAGTTAGTTAGTATATCGATAAAATTAAACTACTCAAATATCTTAATTCTTACCTGAGATAAGCCTTAAAAGTGTGACAGTCCCACATATTTTCGTCTGGTAGAGCTTTGTCTCGCTCTCCAGTATTCTTATATTTCGTTTGGACTGCATTATTCGTCAGGTGAACAGATTCGTGATAGTTAGACAAACTAAATATCTGTGAACTAAATCTGAGGTAGCTGTCTCTGTAAAAAGAAGCAAAACCCTGTAACAATTCTGTTTATTAAAAAAAAAACAGATTTGACGCGTTCTTACTTGTATATCCAGATCGTTAACGGCTGACAATTAGTGATTAAAAACCACTGTCGTATGTCGAACTTCGTATTGTAAATTACTAGTGGATTTTCTGGAATCACAAACTTTGCATTATACAATTGTATTCATTCAATAAACTAAGTACGGAATTCTGGCATACCGATATATTTCTGCACGACGTATCTAGTTTTCTGAGCGGGTATGTTGATAAGGCCTATTATGTCCTTTATGTTATTCATGAGCTGAATGCCTCGGCCGCGGCACTTGTTACCAGGTTTTACGATCCATATGTTTAGAACACCGTCGATATCTACTTGAGGCCAGTATTTCGCCATAGCTGCTAATATTTTAGTAGCTTTCCTTTCTAATTGCCTGTTAAATATTAAAATCATCAACCGCCAATAAGAATTTAAGTTTATGTTTAGTTTATGTAATGTAACTATTACAAATGGAATCAAAGAACGCGTCATTGTTGACATTCGATTGCACACTAGTCTAAAGATAATAAAAAATATTGATGAATTGTTTTCAACGATGCAATCGACAAACAGTGATCTAATTACCGCAATGTTGACATAAAAATGTTTACACACAAATAACGACAAACGCAATGATTGCGAAATAGCTACATACCGTAGGTTTGATGTTTTGTCTTCAAAGAATTTTGCTTTTTCGTGTACCAAGAGATAGTGATGTGTGAGGAACTGATCCCATTCGTGTTCCCAAATGTGAAGTTGTTCTTCAGTGTCATCAATGTCTTTATGACTGAGGAATACAATGTATTCGTTCAGTCTGCTAATAGCAAATTCTACAGCACTGAACGGAACTTTCCCGTGAGGCGAAATAAGAGTTTGCTCGGTGTGAGATTGTAACGTATTTGATAGCCATTTAAGTACGCTGATGCAGGCTGTTATTCTGAAATCGTCGATAAATTCCTCGAGGCTATCCGAGTTGTGGATGTTGTAACAACGTGGGAATTTAGTTAATGCCACCCCGGGTTCCGTGTACCAATGCATTTGCGTTAAGGAGGTTGTTAAACCTTCTTTTGTTGTGAAAACCGATCTGCAAAATCTGTGGAAACGGGATTTGTGTTAATTTTGATTCGGAAAAAACATTTTTTAGTTATATTGATGTTTGAAAGCTACCTGCTGATAATAACGTCCTTGTTACTAAGCAACCAGTCGTACTTATCCCTCTTAGTTGTCCAGAGAAAATCGACGGAATGGTGTTCCATGAATTTAAATAAAATCATTCTTTCTACTTTGGAGAGCTCTCTGCCATTCATTTTCTTTGGATCGACATTTGAAGGAGGGTGGCGAACCTTTAACATAATATATCAATTTGTGATGTAGTTTTTTTTAATATACCTACTAACTATTATTTTAATAAAATGTATGTAGTTTGTTTTTTAAATGTACTAATTCAATAAAACCAACCCAGAACTTTCAGCGAAAATTGCGCGAAAGTTGACCTATTCAAAAGTTGAACGCAGAGAGTAAATTAAGGTGAATAAAACAAGGTTATACCTTATGGGACTCGTATTTTTCAATCCAACCTCTTTCGAGAAGTGCCCGGCGGACCGCAGGGAATCCTCCGCCCTTGATCATAAACACTTTGTGGTCCCTCATTGCGCTGTCTGCGATCTTCTTCAGCTCATTCCATCTGTCGCTGCTTACCCAACTTTTGTATTGCTTTAATTGTTCAGAAGAACTCGATGTCTCTGCAAAATTGAAAAATTAGAAGGAGGTTATCATACCATGCTCTGCATCGACGGCAGTTATTCCGGCTGGGATCGTTGACTGACCTGGTCCATGTTCAGACCTGGAGAACGAGACAGCACTCGATGGACGGAGTTCCTTCTTAGCTGTGCTATCTCTGTGTAATTTCGAGTCTGACGCGCTCTCCTCAAGCTCCATCGTTACAGCCATGAGCCTTGTTTGCGACTCTCTTGAATCCTGCAACAGACTACTTTGTCACATTCTACCAACATTTTAAACTACGTACTACTACAACTTCATGTCAACGTGTGCACGGTTCAAGAGTCAAACTTGGACTGGCCGACTAAAAATAACCCGGTAGTGCAATAACCTACTTTATTTTAACCCACATTGGGGGTCCTTGACTATCAGTAGCATCCGTGCACATCCCCGCCTGGCACCTGTGCGAATGACGTCATAAAGTAGCTACCTCCTGGGGCAATCGTGCATAATGTAGTTACACGGAAATTAATAAACCCAAATTACTCTTACCTTCTATAAACCAGGCCGGTTCTCAGAAAACTAGGTTAAAAAAACGCAATAGTCAAACAATAAAAGCTGATGTTATTTGCAATCTATATAACTGTAAATTTATAATTTTAACATTTTCAATTTCGTTAGATATTTGTCATGATCTAATAATAATAAAATAAAACCCTCTCTTTGTTCATGGCGTACAGGGTACCTACAACCAAAGAGTAAAAAAATACATCACAGTTTTTACGTCAAGACTAAAAAGTTTTGACAGTTAATGAGGATTTAATCAATTACTATATTTTGATACATAACTAATTAAAGTTATTTTTTCATTACTGTATTATTTTATAGATGAGGACATGATATGTCAATGGTTCGCTTAACTTGTGCCAAATCACTGTTTCGAATAACATTCTCGGTTAAACGTATAATTATTAATACTGGTCTAAGAATGCATTATGCTTATCTATGTCATCATCCTGTCTGTTCCGTAGATCCCTAATAGAAACGAGTAACATGCTAATGATCATGCCAATAAAGTCATAATTGAAATTCATAGCATGATCAACATCGCCATAATTATATTGTTGTTAAGTGCAAATTAACTGTTTAGTATTACCATTTATAGGCAATAAAAAATTATTAGTTCCGCCTGAGATTCGTTTAGAATGAAATTCCGCACGTCAACTGAGTGATGTTTATTAAATTAATTTAGTTGTCGCTAATAGGTAAATGAAAGTTACCTAATTAAAAAAAGAAATACCACTTTGTTATAACTCTCTTGTCAGGCAGGGGCATGTAGGTAATGGTCTTCTGGAGTTTATTGCTTTATTTTTTACTTTATTTTAAAAAGAGTACGTAACGTACGTATTTAAAATAAAAGCCTTTTGATTTTAATTTTGGAGTAGGTACTATTCCTACTATGGTTCCTACGGTGCGCATTGATCAATAATACCATTTTTCTTTATTTATTCATTCGCGCCTCGAACCATTTGCAATTAACATCGAGACTGGATTTTCGGCTAGATTATGCCAATTGGATATGAATGTAATATTTTTTTTTTAATAGTACATTACCTATTCTATAATCCTTTGGGGATGTAATCGTGTTGATTGTGTTATGTATTTTTGTGTCGCCATATGTTTATCTTCCTGTGATGTTTTTTACGAAGGTAAGGCATAAGGAAAGGTTCCTTAGTGAAAGGCCATCTCCGAGATTGGGTAGCATCTATTAAGTAATTCTGGATGACTAAGTGACTATTACATGTTGTCTTCCCCCCCCCCCCCCCCCCCCCGACCGTAATCGAAACGTTTGGCTGACTAGACTGTTTGCGCGTAGCTTTCAAGCAATAGGTTAGTCATTCGGTTGATTTTGAAAACGAAAAAAATGTTACCAGCTCAATTACAGAGCTACCCAGCGTATCCCACAACCGCGAAGACCTGTACAACTCAACCAAAAATGCTGTTAGCGTGGCTGAGTACGGGTCTAATAATATGGTTGTCTGCCTTAGAGCATTATAATGCTCTAAGTTGTCTGCCGATACCAAATCGGTATAATATACTTTCATATGGATTAACCGCCCTAATAAAAGTCTGAGAAGGCCGTTGAAATGTTAAGACGCACTATATAAATAGGGGCAATGGAAGTTCAGAAAAAATAGATTTACGGAGTGACAAAATTGATAGAAAAATAGTCCAAACAACCGACAGCTACTGTATTAACGTTTACATCGTTGAATTTTATGCTACTATCGAAAGAATTATCAAAAAAGAAAATGAAGTCAACTTCCTTACTAAGTTTTCAACTGTTCTCACAACTACACACTAGATGGCACTGCCTAACTCAGTGTTCGACGGTGACAGTATATTGAAACCTTGAAATAATAAAAATGCAAAACTTGAATGTGGCCAAGTATTTACAAAATAAAACATATTATTATTTTAAAATACTTGTCATTACAAACAATAAAATATACGTAAATATTATTTGTTTCTAAATTGTATGTTGTTGTTTTGATAACTTCGTTGTTGATTTCGTGTAACTACGTCTGTTACGAATTTCACTTCATACTTCGTTAGGTTGTCGAACATGCAATGACGGTACACAACGGTATCGATTCTGAAGTTTGGTACCACTGACTATGACATGAAAGCAAGATGGCGAGTTCATCTCCGTTTGATGGTTCTCTGTGATAATTCACTTATTAGATGTCATTTTTCGAACTTATTTCGTAATGGTCTGGCAAATCAAACATTAGTGAAAAATTCTTTAAGTAGTGTTAAAGTGTAGTAAGTACTATAAAGTGTTCGTATTTTAGTTAGATGTGCATCTAACCCACCTGAGGAATGTTGGTTTTTTCAGTGATTTGTGATTCGGTCAGGTGTTTTCGTTTTAGTCAAAATTAAAATTTTGTTCTTGCGCAGTGAGTGAAGTTACATAGTTCAGATGTATTTGTGCCGTGGGGATGCTAGATGTCGGGACTGTTTCCAATGTTGGGAAACAAAAGCGTGAACTATTTGTTTTGATAGACCGTGATAAAATAAATTGAGAAGGTCGGACGGAGAAAGAGCTCCGGCCGGAGTTATGGCCTTCAGTGAGGTGAGTGTCGTTTTAAATTGTATTTATGTGGCTTCATAAACCTCTTTGTCATTTGTTACCTAGCTAAAGAAAACATAAGAGAATGTTTAAGTATCGTAAAAAGTTAACAAAGTGTTGTGACATGCATCTTGATTAAACTATTTATGTGGCAGATTTACCTTGACACGCGATTAATTTATTCAAATCCGCTACGTACCTACTTAGGTATTTATTAAAATATTTGGCAGCGATAAGTGTGTATAAAACCCTTATCTATATCTGAGAATTATTTATTACTTTAGATTAGGCAGCAATTGATAGTACCATACAATAATCCTCTGTGATGTATATGTCTTAACTAAATGATTGTAGAAACTTGTCTCTGAAAGTTATTATTACCTTTTGAATTGTGAGTCATGAAATATTGCACTCAAGGAACTAGTTTTATTCAATAGGTACTTGTGACTTCACAAATAAAGCACATTTTATCAAGTTTTTAAACATACCTATGTTGATAGTTTCATTTAAATTGATGTTATTATCACTGAAAATTTATCATAGATAAAATGAAGCATATTAAATTTTAGTTTTCCTTGTTGTTAGACATAATCAATTTGCAATAATATATAAAATAATTATTACTTTAATACTAATGATTATTTTGCCACACCGATGACAAAAAAGTACATAACTTTTATAATTTGTTTACCAGTTTGGTCATATGAGGTCTATTATAGTACTTAGTTTGCATAAAGTAAATTGATTTAAAACAATCAATTTACACCATATACATTGCACTGTAAAAATGCAGTTTATTAACTCAAATCTGTTAGAAGTTTTGCTATAAGTTATGTACCATTAGCAGCGTTTTCCAATTAGATTATGACTACATCAATTTTGATAAATGTGCATCCTACTTTAAGTAAAAGTTAAATGGAATAACTATGTAATATCAGCTACCAAAGTAGTATTAGATGTAGTAAGAATGATAATTATGTGATTCCTAGAAACATCCGCCTGCAAGAACATACATTGCAACAAGCCACAGGAAATACTTATGTGTGCAAATGTATTAACAGTAGTTTGTAACTTGACAGAACTTATTATAATAACTTACACTTGCTTATATTCTGCCTTGTTTATTTTTTTATTTACATTCTCATTCATTAGAAAAATGTAAAATACATTTATTTTTCAGTATAATAACTATGAACAACGGCTTATTTCCTTTTTCATTTTTGTAAGTACGATAATTAGGCTTTCAGCGAATCAAAGCAGTTTTGACTGCCATTAACTATTTGGCAAGTTTTATAGTCATCTAATATAGTAGTCATTTACAAGTGTTAATATTGAGGGACTTACCAAATATAACTTTTAAATTCAGTTTTTGGGTACTATCATTAATTGAATGACTTCCTGTTAATTGTGATAATATATAATTATAAACATATTAGTACTTTGCTATTGTGTAATTCTCTAACTATTGATAGTATCTAATAGGTAATTAGCAATGGCTTAAATTACATTTTAAGTCTTGAAACTTATTAAGTTTAACTAGAACATTATGTAATGCTTTTATATTTTTAATTATGAACTTATTATGACTGGCTAAATACAGTTTTGAGTACGGCTTACATTCCAGTATATCAAAGCAAAACTTGACTGTAATTTACAAGCGGAAAATATTAATAAGACCCAGTTTCAACACATTGTTTTATGAGAATTAATTGCACATTCGTTCCTGGTGCATTAGACGTACTTCCATTGTGCCAAAAATTATACATTCACAACTTACACAATAGTTAACATCTCTAATTTGAGAACTCCAAAATGTCAGCGTGGAGCGTTTCGGTCGCGGCGTTCGTGACGCAACAACCGTTACCAATTCACACGGCGGCTTTGTTATTCCTCCGGGGCTTCAAGTTAGTGAAGTTATTTGGCTTTAGATGAAACATCCTCAGTCTGTTTGCTTGTAGGCGTTTCATAATTGTGGCGTTTAGCGGCACTTTCCCACGGTTCGATTGTTATTCTCTACTCGATGTGAGCCGCGTCGTGCGTAGCCGTCGAGGTGACTGATATCGCTGCGTGAGACTTCACTGTTACATTTTCGGAAATGGACCCAGAAGTTGACCTCCTAACTCTTTCTAATGGCATTGTTAAGGTTGCCGATCTAGGCCAAAAAACCGAGAACGCCTAAGGCCAAACCAAACTGTTCTGGCTCATGATACTATTCCTTTTTTTTACCATCAAGTAACAACAGATATTTTATTTAATTGGCAGCAGAGATGTGAATTGACTTGTGTTTTCTTACACCTACTTGCATAGAGAAGTTGTAGGTTGTTATGCATGTGGGAGTGTAACATACGTAATTGGTTCTTTATGTGAATACCACGACACACGTACACTTCATAATGTAAAATACATGTTGTGAATCGTGCTGACTTAACTTATAACCCGAGATAAAATTAAATGAGCACTCACTGGAAAATAAAGCTATTCAGTTAAAATATTCTTCAAATAACCATAAACAAAATCCATAGTCTAGTTTTTTGTAAAAAAACCTATCCAACATGTTGTTTAAAATTAATAGAATGATGTAAAGTAAGTAAATTGCTTATTTTATGTAGAGTGAGTACCTAAAACGCCTGCTAAAATCATGTATACGCACACATTCTACCTACCTAGTAATATTTACTCATTATTCAAATACCTAATAAGTTATAACTTGAAACGGGTGCATAATATGCATATCAAGTTATAGTTTCCTATGAACTTTAACACGTAAGTGTAAGTGCTTATTGTGTGTTACAAAGAAAATAAACCGGTCTATTTAGGTAAGTAGGTACTAGGTAAATGTTGTAGTGTTAGCATAGTGTAGCCAGCGTTATCTATATGGGCCGTGGTTTCCTCCACGGGCCACCGATTGCACCCGTATGTGAACACGATCTTTCCTATTATTTCAAAGTTCGTTATCGCCTGCCTTCCTTCCTTGTATATGACCTATACAGGTTTCAATATCAACGTATGCAATAATTAAATGATGCAAAAGGACGAAATAAAAAAGATACAAGTATGAATAGAATCGATCCTTACGTGTTTAAAAAAAGCTTCCTTGATTATTAAACGAATTGAAATAAGCACAAAAATCAACGCTCTATTAAGCACTAAGAAAATAAAGTTGTCAATAGGTATCTCTCGTCACTGTCGTCGTGACTTCGACTTTATTTAATAAATGGTCTTGTTCACATCTCACTTATTTACTCAACATTACAAGTTACGCACAATACCTACTTGTATTAACAACAGAAAAACAAAGCTACGAAATCTTTTTGTATTCTTTATTATTTTCTTTGTAACTTGAATATTTTGGTACAATTAATTGTTGTTTGTTTGCTTCGGTTAAGCGTACCTCAAGACGCGGCTAGGTCGGTTGTTGCCAAACTTAAATACGTTTTGTGAATGTTGCCCGACTGCCGCCTTGGATGTTTGTGTTGCGGAGTCACCGAGTTTAATTAAATTCCGAGTATTTAACTCTACGTTACGTATTTAGGAATTTCCTCGGGAGGCATTGTGTTTTGACGCTAATTTTAGCTTACTCCCAACATTATCAATATTACAGATATTCATAAATGCTCAAATTCTAAACATGGGTTAAATAATTGATTGAAATTACTTATTTTTAGTCGTAGAAGGGTAAATCTTACGCATTTATAAGTGGCCTAACATTTATGCTGGTTTTTCGGTCTTATCAGGAATATCCCGCGTGGCTTGTGGTATAACTTATCCATCTATAAAATATTACAATGTTGCAATCGATGTAACTGTCATCATGATGTTAAATCGAGTCAGACGAATCTTAGGCAGTCGTGCGCGTAGGTCGACGACCCGATCTCCACCAACAATCGAATTTGTAGAGCTCTCCAACACGGCCCAAGTCCTTCGAATTTCAACAAGTATTTGTATGGGACTTACACAAATACTTGTGTAAAAAAACAACAAACTAGAAAATTTCAGTTAAAGCAAGAAGAAATAAACATTGCTAACTTAAATTCTCGACAAGATACAAAAGACAACATTAGCCAGTGGTGTAGAGTTGGATAATTTCCAAAGCACAGTAAAATTTACTGTCGTGCATGGTAAACACCTGCTTTGGGCACATTCCCTGCTTTGTTTATCTTTCTGGATGTCATAGTTGCTTGTGTAGGAAGCCTGTGTGTTAAGACTAAAGATAGCATGCCAGTAAATAATAAAAGTTGGTACGCTAGAAACAGATACAGAAAACTGTGTAAAAAATGAAACGTACCCTTGTAATTGGATTGTTAAAAATGTAACGAAGAGAAGAATACCTTTTTCGTACACTGTTTCATATTTTTGTTGAATTCATATTCAATCTCAAGCTATTATTGCGGCAAAACAAATATCTTCTCTCTACTAAATAAATTACGTCCATTAAAACGATTGCAAAAGCACACACTAATTATAGTACTAACGGCTAACAATAACATCGAATCGACGTACGTAAGTACGTCTTAATTACAAAATGTAACGTTTTACTACTTGACGTGTACGTATAACGTAATTCAACTTTGACCGGTTCGTGTTCCACTTGAACTATGGGGCTCGAAAGGTGAAAGGAGCGTAATCGTACCACGAAGTACCGCATATTGCCGCTCGTCGCCTTCGCTAGGTATATGACGGCTTGTGTGGCCTAGACACGCCTTATCTGCCTTCCGACTGACGTCGTAATTCATTTAAAAGGAAGTTTCAGTAAAAAATACGTGAGCAGTGCACACTATACTGTTGCAAAACCACAAAACTTATTGATTTAATTGGCGTATTTTGAAGTTTTGTACACTAATTAGAAAATAAAACCTGAACAAAGCCGCTTGAAAATAAATAAATAATTTAAAAACAAAAATAAATAAGAAAGTAATGCGGTTGTGTGGAACGAACGCCGCTTTTGATCTGATACATTCACTTCTGCCGTGTGGTTGCTATATTTGTAGCCGTATTGTGACGACACTTGAAATGTTGACCTGAATATGTTAAAACATTGTATTTTTAAATGTTGCACTTTATTTTGATACGCGCTCCGAACCAGTCGAGAATCGAGATGCTTTAATAAAATAAACACGCGTGAAGGAATGTGGGGCGAAATTGGAAAGCATCGTGCTATTACCAGCGTTAAGCCATTTGTTATATTAAACGAAGCAATATAAAATGTTAAATTTAATATTTTTTCCTAAAAAAATGGTATTAATGAACCAGTTTTATAATCATACTATTTTATTATAAATATTATCTTTAGATGCTGAATTTTATCAAATAGTGTTACATAGTAGTGAGTTTTGTTTAAACTGGCAAAAATAGTACTTATTATAGTTTATTATTGAGGGACATGGCAACATAAAACTAACCAATACAAAGCAGGTGAATGTCACATCCTTACATAATAATTACACACCTCTATACGGCACCTGCAAGACCTGCATAACTATACAGAATTGACACTCGAGCTTTTATGAAATGTTAATTATTGTGTGCCCTAGCTGAGAGACGTGTCTAAGGAACGACAGTCGCCGAGGCATAATATCGACTCGTACCTTAAATATTCATACGAGGCAGCCGACGCCAGCCCATCAATATTAATAACTCGCCAAGCCGGTGATAGAAAAGCGCTTCACCAATAAATTGTTAAGAAACTACCCACCTATTATTTAATATTATTTACCTACCTTCGCAAGTATTCTGTGCTCTTTTTTTATAACATTTTAAAACGACATTACCGTACCTCATATCATGGCAGGTATCTTTTAAATTATATACCTATGATTAGGTCTTACTCAACAGAGATGGTGTGTTTATTTTATCAACAGTAGCTGATATTATAAGTTCTTTCACCTTGAAAACTGTGTACTTTATACTTGTATGCTGATAATTTACGAGGATCCGTAAATATGTACGTGGATTTGAATTAACCGGTTTGCATACTAACGTGTAATGTGACTAACCACAGTTAATGAACTTAGCTATCATACGTCAAGAACATCCCAACTCATTTATCTTCTCATGATTGCACTTTTTACATACCCTGTTTTACTTATTAGACAGACTTCGGTACAGGTTTTCTATTTTGATTAGAGCACTTGAGGCTATCAACTGTAACATATACCGTAAGTTTTGCTGTTCAATAATACTTAATGTATTCTCGAAGTTTAACTGTATACCAATCGCCTGCAATATACGGTACGTTGGAATTTCGCCTATTCGACTTTGGTTTTTTGTCTTTACACGGCAGAATAGGCTGTAATAAGCTTATATTGGATTACAAATATAATCTTGTTAGTCTGAACAAATAGCTTCATTGTAGGAATATAAATCTAATTTGGACTGGCAGTACTCGTGCCGTGACAAATATTCCTCGTCATTATCGCACCGAATTGATTGATTAATGTTTCCGAGTCCCAATAATAACAAAAGGGCCTTAGAATTATATTACATCACGTCTTTAATAAATAGTGACGTATTTAGCACTATAACTTACATTGATGAACTACCTATTAAGTTCAAACAATGTTTTTAAGTGCGTACTGGTGTTATACATATTATGACTGACCACTCCTGAAGATAACTTCGTTCGATGATAAATCACATCGTTCGACCGATCGATATTCATTTATTTACATAGATATGACTATATGTGTACTATTGTAGATTCAATTTCACACCTCAGTTGCATAGCTTTGCATCAGGATTTTAGCCTGTTAATTAAATTGTAGTTTCGGTAATGTAATATTTTATGCAAACTAGCATGAATCTGTTCCTAATTTGTATGATTGAATTCAAAACTAAACTGTTAGTAAGTAGCACGAAGATGTTTAGAGGTCGAATCCGTTATAAGTACATGAAGTCAGGTTTTGACTGGGCCACGCCGGTTTACGGTGCACATTATGTAAATACTCAACGGTTTCATATGCCACCAGATTAGTCAATAACTATTGGTATTTTAAAGAGTAGCTAATTACTAATTTTATTAAGTGCATAGCAAGTAATATGTAAGCACAAGCAGTAATTGCACAAATATTATTGTGGAAATTATGTAAATTCAGTTATTCAACATTGTAAAGATTTCATCAACAGTGTACAATAATATCAATCATAATCGTATTCACGTATGAATAATAGTGGTAAAAAATAATAACATATTCAAATACGACAGTAATTGCAAAATTATAGACAATGAAAACGTCCGGTTGTGTCTTAAGTAGTAATTGATTTCCAGACATCGCAAGAGAGCCTGCATTAATTGGATTCGCGTGTACATCCGACCTTGGCCTTAGATTCATTAGTTTGGTGTCCTACACGCGATGCCGTAGTAATTATTGTTATGAGGAATAACATTTATGTATGCAAATATGACATGGTGTTTATGTAACTGAATTAAATCAGATTGTTAGCACTTTGCTAAATTTTCCGTACAATTATTTTAGTCTCTGCGGAATAGGTTTACGTAATATTTATTGATTTCAAGTGAAATCGAAATCCACGCAATGACTGCTTTTCGAAACACGTAGGTCTAGTCTAGTTAATAATCATATAAAAAGTTTAAAAATATAGTTGTGTTTATATCTTACTTCATTTTTCTGATTATCATATTCTTTATATGACTATTAACTAGCGTTTACCAGATGTGCTCAATCATGTTTTAACATATAAGATGAGATATGGAAGTACGAGTATTACGTAGAAATCGCAGAGATTTTTATGCCGTCAGAATTGGATAAATTGCTCGGTAACTTTGGTCGAGATTAATTGACAAGATTGTTTGTACTGTTCGTTAAAAATTAGAAGCGATTATTTAATCCGACATGTCGGTTGTTTTGAATGTTTTCCATCTGGATACATTTTGTATAACATCGAAGGAATGGCTCAGCAGTTGTAGTAAACATTTCCCGCTAACCTAGCTATTTTCTAGATCAAGGTGTGAGCTATTTTCAGACAAACTAGACTGTTATATTTTCGGAGTACGTAACGAAACATTTTTAACTATTTAATTTAGTTGCTAACACCACATTTTCTTTCTAAAATTTTCGAAAAGGTGTATCTAAAAGCGGACTGCCTTGGCTGGTTTAAAAAGTCATAATATAAAACAACGTCCTTCTGTACTACAGTACGAACATTAAGAAACTATAGGTAGAAAATATTTTAGATGCCAAGCTCTGGCCTCATTAACATAGAAGTCACATTAAGGATCCATGTATTTATTCCGTTATGTTAGTGCTAAAAGCTGCTACATAGCAACAACTTAGATTACATCTATTTAATTTCTTGAATGGAACTAGTTATTACGCCTGTTAAACCCTTTTTCTTTATGATCACTTTTGTAAAAGTAATAGAAACTTAAATAGGAATATAACACCTTTGCATATAATAATCTTTAAAATGCTTTATCGCTAACAAATGTTAGCTAATCTGAACTTACGTTGGAAATGTCAAATGACATTGAGTGAAATATTATGTTGACGCAATGGATAGAGTGCTAGTACTAATGGTAATTCTCTCGACTGTGCTAAGTATTTCGTCACAGCGTCCCGCGTAGGTGTGTATCTCTAGTGTATTACGCATTACGTATTCACAATACGCCTGTAAATTCATGCTAATTACGTTCTTAGTGAGACGTACGGACAGTTGTTTCGGCCTTGTAATATTATGTTACACGTTTCAAATGACAATTATTATTTAATATTAAAATTAATCATTTAACTACTATTAAGCGAGTGTTATTCCGAGAAATATCTACTATACCATATAAATTTCTGTCTAAACATAAAAAGTCTAAGTGAAACTTTATGAACGCAACGTGTTACCATATTTAGTAATCATTAACTCCGATTGAGTTCATTCTAATCGACGATTTAATGTTGCGTGACTGTTCGTTCTAGTCGTAGGACGTAGGCACTTTCCAAAATTACGTCCATTCAGTCGACCACGTATTCTGTTATTTAAATCGCGACAGTTAATAAAATGCTATGAATAGAAAAGATTAATGCCTTACGTTTAATGAACGCGTAACTAGTAGGCAAAGAAAAGTTTTTATTGTTGGTAAATATTAATGTCCTAAATATGATTTAAAAAAAAAATATTGTTAAGTTTATTTAAACAATCAATACTTCATATAAATCGTCAAAACTTCAATTTCTACGCTTTAACTTGAATTGTCTAATAAATATTTTTACAACGTTATTAGGGTCATATTCTACTAAAATAAACGAATTCATTCTTAATATGTAATGTAATTCCGTTAAATAACTTTTCTATTAATGTACCTACCTGTTTTTTATCACGATAAAGTCATTAGGAATCGATTGGTCATCCATTAGTGATCTTGTTTTAATCGTAATAGAGGCTCGCTTAATTGGTGGGAATTTAAACCCAGTGACGTTTATTAAAGCTATCTATAATTGAAGAGATATACTGTAAATGGTCTCCTTTGCATAATCTCGCAGTCGACGTTTCAGCTCAATTAATTCGTTTATACAAATATTATAAAGTGAGGAAATGGAAAGTTGTAGATAGAGACCATGATAGTTTTAACAACTATATTTATTAATGTAATAAGATCTATGCAATGTGTTAACAATAGTTAAAATATGGTCAAACTGTATTTAAATCACGTTGTAATACAATAAAATCATAGCTATATTCTTACACATTAATTGTATGTTTGTGTGTGTGTGTTTTGCATAAAATATTAGCAAACGATGACAGAACATTACTTATGTCATAAAGATTTTTTAAACTTTAAGTAAGTCCGGAATTACTTATTCAACAATAATGATAATGTATAATTTATCAATTCGAAATCAACTCTCCAAAAAAAATTATTTAAGCAACAAACAAAAGGGGGTAAGTATTTGTGTTCAAAGAGTAACGCTTTTTTACAGACATTAGAGTAGGTTAAGAGACAAAGTTAATTGCCTTATTAATGTGCGATTTTGTTGTATCTATATGTCATTTTAACCTATTATCCATTCAGTGATAATGCTTTCGCTCCCGTTATATTCGCAATTTAAGCAAGTTATTATCACCTCCTAAATCTTGGTACAATGCTGGAAGTAAAAAGAGAGTTACTTGTACTGTTACATTTTCGGCTGACCTCAAGTAAATTAACGTGAGAAGATGAACTTGATTAACCAACGGACTTAACTTTCATATTAATATATATTTTTTTCTTTTAATAAGGCCTGAAGTCTCATGCCGATATTTAACGTGTCGGCTAATGAACTTTATACTTATCTACGACCTAATATATAAATAATGCTGACAGTTTTATAACCCCTGGTAGTTTTATCGTTGTGTAGTTAAATAGGCCTCGTCTAAAAAATAGAACAACCAGTCTAGCTCGGGTTAACCCTATTTGTTTCTCCGACTGTTAACAATGGAGCTATCATGTTCCCTGTTCTGTTCATCCTGCTACGGGTCACATGATAATTGTAAATACTTAAGCCTTTGTCTATTTTACTCTTTGAATAGATTGTAAAGTTGTGTGTAAAAAACTCTACTATCAACCTACATATTAGAACTAGGTTAGTATAGCATTTAAAAATGAAGGTTCGACTCAAAGAACTAATATAAACCCAGAATATAAATAGTTGAAACATGCGCCAAAATCGAGTAATTTATTGTTTGAATAAAATTATATTTTTCAACCATGACCTCTTTTACCGCAGTATCGAATTTAAAACTGTTTGTATAATTAGAATGTCACACAATACTCTTGTTCTCATATAAATATGTTGTACTCCTAACCACAAACTTTTCTAACGGCACTGGAAGTAGAGTTACAACCCAGCTAGACAACACAATAAACACTACGTATTATTGTTATACTTGTGCTCACACTAGCAGGGCACGCACACAAACAGACGCATCGAACAAGCGTCGGGTTTCATTGCAAACGCATAATATTTTACTATGAAAACGTGATGTTTTCGCACCACTACTCGAGAGGAAACGGTCCACTTTACTCGCAATATACAAGTTACACGGTAGCTAATTCCCTGACATTCGAGTAAATCATTCTCTCAGTCAGAACTTCAAAACAATGCGCAAAAACGCGTATTGAAATTGAATTTCTTAAAATATGCGATAAATCTTACAGATATTTCTTTTAGATATAGGGACTACATGTAAAAACTTGTGTCTGCAAAACGCAGGCCACATACAGGAAATTACTAACCACACAACTTTAAAAGGCTTAATCCTTGCCTGCTAGTTTACCAACTTCAAAAGTTCATAAACATGTTTTATGTACAAACGTAAGTTAGGAGCGCCTTGAAAGTAATCCGTTGGCAACGCTCTAAAATTGTTTTTTAGCGTAACTTCTTTGAGTTTGTTCAGAAGTATTCTTACATACGACGTCGCCGGTGGCGCGGCACGTCGTTTTCTACCGACGATTTACTTTTCCCACTCAGTACCATGTGGAAATAGCTCTTTTCGGACGATTGCCGTCGTTGCATTCGCTCCACACACGGCTGTACATTGAATAATCGAGTGCTCTTGAGCTAGACGACGTTGAATCACTAGAACTTTATTGGAATGTATTTTTCAACTGTATAACAATTTTATTACCGTTTCATGTGTTTCTATCTGACGGGATGAAATATAGATAACCTTTTATTTCACATTTCCTTAGATTCGGGTTTTATTACAGTTCGAGAATGATTTAATACTTTGATAAACTGAATAAGATGAATGTTTCGGCAATTTATAAGACCCATTGCAAAACAGTTTGATATGTATACTTCGTGATGATTATTTGTTACGCAAAAAAAATATCACGCCACTTAATTACCTACTCAAAGTTATTATCCATAATGAATCACTAGCAATTATATTCAGTGTTCATTGGACTATAAAAAACTAATAAACAGTATACCTAACACTGTTCCATCGTTAATGTACCGGTAGGGAACATAAAGCGGAACGTCGCACATCGTTCACACTCCACACACGACATTGAACTCTAATACAAAACGAACTCTGTTTGTTTAGGACACAAAAGTCCCATTCCACCTGAAATGGAACTTTTGTGTTGCCGACACTATACAATACAAGCGCTTTTAAAATAGACAAATATTTCTTTACACGTTATATGAAAACTAATATATTTTTACGAAGACTTTCTTTTTAAAGGGAAATGGATGATGACTGTTTGCAAACTCTTTTATATTGACGAAAGAATAACCTTTTAGTCACCTTTTTAACAATGGCCTTATTCTACTAAGTTTGCAAAAAAAAAAGTTTCTTTTCAATCTTCTCGTATAGATTAAGGTGTCTTCATTGAGTAAATGATAGATAAATACTTCCTTAGAAGGACTGTTACGACATTAGCGGTAATTTGAATATTAAAAGAGTTCATATTCAAAACTGCTTGTGTAGAGTGACAATACGAATTTCAGTTTATTTGCATTTTTATTCGATGGTCGTATATTTTAGCTATATTCTTCTCTGCCATGTTTATGATCCAATTTCAAGATTTATTGCCGGTACTGTATAAATAATGTCATTTTATAATCTCGATCTTCAAGGTGCAGCGGTACCGGTACAGTGCTTGTACCGGTCGGATATTGCGCTCTTATGTCGTCGTCGGTTCGCTTAATGCGTTTCCGATGTGTCGCAAATGGGATGTTTTGTACCTCCGCAACAGCGCTCGCGTCACTACCGCTACTGTGGCGCTGGTGTGAACCAGCCGCTAACTGGGACAGTTAGTTGACTCTCAAGATTGCAACCAACGTTACGATCGAGACCCAGAAGAATATGTCTACCACATATGTGCATACATATATGTATAACATAGTCTCGTTTATTAAAACAATATTCCCTGGATCATCTTTCTAAAGTTTCAGTTTATGCACTGCACCAGCCGTTTATCGTCGAATACCCTGAACTGCGTCTGTACATCCTACATCAAATGCGTTTAGAAGATTTATGCTCCCAAAGTTTCCAAACGCCAGTTAGGTGGATACTATATCGACTAGACTACCGATCACGTTCCTATGTTTAGACTAGCATCCATGGTATTAATCAGGGAGGATTCGCTAGCAAAACGTGTCGGATAAAGTCTGCTTACATATAAATGTGTATTTTCGGTTCTATAAGCAATTTATTTCTTGGCCTGAGAATTGTTATTTTTACAAAATCTCTTATCGAGATATCTTTACAGTACATAGAGTAAGGAATGTGATGGTATCACGATAACAGTTCTTATCGTTTACCTTGCTTGGTGTAAGAGACCAACTGATATGGAGAATTAAGACGATTTAATTCAAACAATCCTCGTACAATGTTTTGTGAAGCATCCCACGTTCATCTTTTATCTTATTTGGATTGTTCGTGTTAAGCTGTTCTGAAACTGTAGAATAGTTTCATTTTATTAAAACTCTTTATACTCTGGCAGCCTTCGTGTTCGCTGACTTTTTGTTCTGAAAGTAATCATTGTTTCTAGATTGGTTGTCTCCATTCTTTATGATACATGTCGGTCTTCGTTCGTCGTTGATTTTAGTCACGCGTAGGCATCGCCGCCTGTCGGTTGGATGCCTTTGTTATTTTTTTAAACAAATACCGTTCGCGGATCCCCATTTATAATTAACGTTATAACTACATAGAAAAAGTGACCGTGTACGTGAATCACTCATTCAATAGTTACCGGTGTAGCAATTAATCCGAAACCTGTCCTATTCCCAAGGTGGCATTATACATTTATTTACACATCGCCTTAACTTTATATGTATTTAACTTTATTATTCCTATTTGGTATGTAGGTAATTATAATTGCAGATATTAATTATAACTTGTATCTCTTTGGCATACGTTTGACATTTCTTCTAAGCAACGTGCCTAACTATGCCAATTTAATATTCAACCTCGTTGAATTCCTGTGTGCATCCCACACACCTGTAATCACTGTGTTAAATTTGTCTATGTCAAAACCACTAGGATTCTAATTACTTGCAACAGTTCCTAATTTCAAATCTGTGTTTTAAATGCTACTTTGTTGTAAAAAAACATTGTTATGAAAACCATGACAGGTCATACAAAAGATTGTAACGGACCGTAAACCAAATAATGTATGTGGGACACATTGCCTAATGTCAAACTGTTATGGTGATGTGTAGCGCTGCCGTATACG
The DNA here is from genome assembly GCA_941860345.1 of Chrysodeixis includens. Lineage (NCBI taxonomy): Eukaryota > Metazoa > Arthropoda > Insecta > Lepidoptera > Noctuidae > Chrysodeixis > Chrysodeixis includens. The sequence goes on from OW796092.1 coordinate 9,942,330, forward strand.
CATGGAATTCCTTCCACTTTGGCTAGGATCGTATTCCATGCACGGGCGAGCGGGCGGTGACTCCTCGCGACAGTCCACCCGATGCCATGCTCGGCAGTCCTCACACAGAATACTAATGTACTTCTATTGTGAGTCCAAATTCAGACACTCGTTGTTGCGGCCCAACGAAAGTTTTGTAATGTCTTTGTCTTGCTGACTTTCGCGCTCGCTAACTGGAACGCTCGTTTGACGGATCACCTATAGCAATGCGAGTAATTTGCTGCTTGACGTGTTTTGGCATTTGTTGATAATGATAAAAAAAATGTATGACGATGCATTTTAAATGTTAGGTTACATGGATTTTCCTTATATCGATTATTCATGTTATTTTCATTAGTCATATTATTATTTTGCGTTACTGCGCTATTCTCCCGAAGAAGCAGCAGCAAGTTGAGTGAACATGTAATATCACTGTTAAATACAGTGTTGGTTTTGGTGTTGCATTCCGCCCACATTACTATAATTTGTAGATCGCTGGCGACGAGCAAATGATATGGCAATAGCATTGAATAGCTGTGCATACCTGTCTTATGCACTGTTCGGTATACGAGGCCCGCCCGCGAGTTTCGCTGCGCTGCGCCGTCGGAGCTGCCGCTGCTGCACGCTTCGCTGGCGCCGCTCACCGCCCGCACTCTTGCTTCACCCCCCGGTCCCTTGCGAAAAAATCATAATGCAATCGCCAGGACGGCCGGTGTGGAACGCTCGGCAACCAGTCGCAACACGCAACCAGTCTACATTCAAATGCGTTGAAACTCACACGCCATCCATCACGATGGATTTGTAGTGTCGGGAAATAGATTTCTCTAGCAGCCGGTGGTGCGGAAACTATCTGTGTTGCGGGTGACCATAGTGACATTTGAATCAAAGTTGCCATTGAATGTTGTTATTCAGTGATGTGAACTTGTACTTTTGACTGTCCTTATTTTGTTATATTCACTGTTTCACTTGTATGCACAAGTTGTTACTGTGCTGATCATTATTCGATAATCGTCCTCGGCACATTTACATTAACAGCATAACCTTTATCGTGCCCTAGAACTACCGTTTCCATTGTAGATCTCAGTTCGCCAGCCTACTTCATAAATCACACTCAAACTTACCATTATTGCCTATGTGACCCACATAGAACTAATGTCTTTTTCATAGGCATTCAAAACAAGTAATTTTAGATGGATCATTAGAGACCATATTTCGTCAAAACAATTGTCCATCAAACAAATTAATTCTCTACGCGTCTTGGTTGCGTCCGGTGACGGTTGCTTTCGAGGTGTCCATGTTTTCAAAGTGTCTTTCAATCGCGAACAGTGGCCTGGATCACTCGCTACCAACTGGTAGCAGATAGGAAATGTGTGCGTTATCAAATATTTAAAATCATAAAGTGAAACGATTGGCTAATTTTATTGTAATTATCGTCGTTTTAAGAGATAAGACAGTTGGTGAGACTCATGAAATGTCGTTTGTTGTCAGTGCTTTACCAATATCAATGGAATGAGGTGATATACCTATGGATTGTGCAGTGCTTGTGCGTGACTTTGACGTGATAAGTGTATTGTAATATGTGGGGGGCTGCGGTGTCAAATCCACCGCATTATCACTATGTGCAAGGACCTCAAGGTCCTATGGCACCAGTGGGACCGAATGGCCCCATATTGTCAGGACCTACTACTAGACATTTGAGACCGCAGTCATCTTATTCATTGCCACATGGAAGTAATGGTCCCGGGCGCTGGGGCTGGTCGGGTAGCAATGTTTCTTCTTTTGACCGGCGTCAGACGAAAGTACCGCCACAGCCTGCGCGCCCGGCACCCGTTCGGCCTTCTCAAAGTCGATATACTGGAAATAATGTAAGTGAAAAAAGGGAAGCCAAACACCGCCATGTAATTTAATTCGTTCAATAGGAACTTTCATGTCCTGGTGTAATGTGCGTGAGTCGATAGCCTGTTTCATATAGCTGTACTTTATTTCCTCGTCTCTCGCAATGCGTGTCGGATGTCGACTGCGCACGCGTCATTCGACACGAAGTAACATTTCTCTACTAGACACGTTATAGGTAACCTTTGTTGTACGATTGCCCATTGATCTTGGAGATTTAATGAATAGTTATCGCGGATTACTAATTCTTTATATCTATAATAAATGATAAATAAAATATTTGAATGCAAATGATATTGCAATGTACGCAGGTACGTACCTATACCTACTACCTAGGTGTCGTAAAGTAAATTTCCTTGTCCCCCAGTTTTAGCCACTTTCTCACGACTGTGTCCTCAGAAACATAGTCTGTTTACTTATTTACGTAACTCTTACGAAGGTCCAGTAAAAAACTTGTCGTCGGCAAACGCATGCCGTTAAACCCTTTTATAGTGTGCCGGTGTAAGACGATTTCCTATATAGGGTAGTATCTAATGAATAGCAAATGTAGTCGTAAGTGATGTTGTTCTGTTTACGGTACTAGCACACTTCAGGTGGCTTCCTCAAGCGAAATGTAACGGAGGCGTGTCTTAAGTACCAGTACGAAACTACCTGAAATGAATATTTAAAACTCGACAACTGTTTCTCTTAAACCTTGTCTTTGAATAAATGTGAATTAGTCTCGTAAAAAAGTATAATCAAATAAAAATTAGACACTGAATAATGATTCAGTTCAATTGAAATCAAATTCAGGTTATGTAGATGTATTAAGGCTGTGTAACAACGGCTTGTAGTTTTTTTTTACTCCGACAAGGTCACAGTTGCGTTTTTAAAACAACTAATGTCGTGAATTGCGACAGATATCATTGTAATGAAAGTTTAATTACGTGACCATGGTAACGCATTCGCCATAGTTACGCCAACTATATTGTTTGCACGAAGTACTGGTCCTTAACCTTTGGCTTGCTTGCTATCCATTCATAATGATATACGTACCTACTTTAACACTACGAAAGGATGTATTTTTTTTGTAGTTCCATTTGCAATTATCCGGTTGCACATTATTAATTAAGGAAATCAATACAAAAAGTGCTGTATAGTATGTATTTTGATTAATTACATCAATAGTACACCAATAGACAACGTACTACATAATATAATTTCCTACTACATCCTAGTCATCCTAGGTTTTTTACTGAATCCTATTTGTTTATTTTTCCTCATTTCTATTACGTGAGGTTTTTAACTTATGACTAATGATTTCTCATCGTCACTTTGGACTGTATCAAACGTCTTATGATAAAAACTGCGTTCATAATCCTTTCGACCTTGGTAGAACAAAGTGTAACTTAACTTAAACTTTCTTAAAAGCTTTTTTGCGCTTATTCCTGTTTCCCATATATTATCATCGTTAAGGGTCTCGTTGTTAAGTGGATTGCTCAATCAGTGTAGCGAACTCACTTGTGACGGTCAGGTATTTATCGGTAACAATTCGTTAAACATTCTACCATTCCTTTCTTGTCATAGGATAACCCGTGATTTCATCCAAGACTATCTACCGTATGCAAGAGCGACACTTAGCTTAGTGATGTTCTAAAATGCCCTATTTGTTGTACATTTACTTGACAATGACAAAGACAACATGACATATGCTATGCGTCTTGCTGTACGTCTTTCTTGCGTACGGATTTTAGTGTGTTACACACAATATTTGTGTTCGACCAACAGCCATCGTACCTTTAGATTAATTAGTTCATTCAGTAAAAATAGTTAAATGATGTTGTTTTCAAGAATGAAAAATTCTAATCTTAATATGAAAGATAAGGTTGATGACCTTCTATCAGATTATACGTAAACGAATTAATCCTAATTAATCAAGGTAAATTCCTAATATATCAGAATATAAATAGAATTTTATACAGTAAGGAATGCAAAACGTCATTAAATACATTATACCTACTTGGTAGCTTATCAATGGCATTGTATCTACACATGTAATGAAATGAAGTAATACATGTAGAAATATGGGTTGCTGGCTGGAGGATAATATACAAGTTTGAGACTTAATTAGTATCTTAATTTGCTAAATTAAAGCACGCAAATGCCATGTTCTGTTAATCATTTCACTCTACACTAAACTGCATAAGCCAGTGATTATATTTATTTCAATTTACGCAATAAATATTGTGTAATACTCAATTTAGTATTTTATTAAGAAATTATAAGAATCATTGATCAGTTATTTTTAATATATGATATGCTATTTGCAAAAAAATATTGCATAATTAATTCCGTACTTATTCAAGGGACTAATGTTTGCCACTAGCGTACCCACAATAGGTAGGTAGTAGTAGGTACTAAGTTAATCTAATCCATGTAGGTACGACCTTCACGTCAAATATTATTAGAATGTAAATTACATTATGTACTTACCTTTCTAAAGTAAAACAAACGCATCCAACAACTAAATCATGTAGTTTGTATTTCCACGTGCTACTCATGTGTTAGATATTAGGAGATTAGTGATATTTATAAGTTTGGACGGATTATTATTATAATCAATCATCCGTACCGAGCTGTGAACATGCTTGTTAAGTGAGATTATCACGGAAAAAATTAACAACTTTATCGCATGAGTCTTATCTCTCAATGGAGGCCATGGATAAAACAAAAGGCTGTTAAATATTAAAATGCGTATTTCCTTAAAGGAAAGCTCTATCAAGCAGAATATTTGTCGTTCAAAAATCAATATAGTGCAGACATTAAACTAATGTAACTTGCATGTAAAATATAGATTCGAAAATAGTACTATCACAACTACAGGTTATTAATTAATCTTTTTAGCGTAAACAATCGTTATTTAATTCGATACCTGTTTATAACAATAAAACATACGATAACGTAAAGTAAGCCAGCAGGATTAAAGTGTATTTGCGTCATTAATCGTATTACTTAAATACTACAAAATATTTCGTAATCGTTTCTTACAGATACTTACACAACATTCACCTCTAATACTGTAAATTATTTATGCATGGTTTAATCTTCAGTTTTGTTATAAATTGATCACTATACATATCATTACGTTTTATCTTATCAAGTAAAATAAATATGGAATAGATGACATTAAACCTATTTATAACAGGAAGTGATATCGATGTACTAGTGTTTATTACCATAATATCGATTACTTACTGTTTTACAGTAGTGCTACTAAGAATTATTAATAAAAAGCGATATATACATGAATATTGTAAAAATATGCCCGTCCTCGCAAAGTTTAAAATAGTACAAATTCTTCGCTGGTTAAAATCTCTTTGTGTACATTTTTTGGTCTATTCTATGGCAAATTTTATCGCAACAATGGGTTAACCTTCATCCCGCTTTACGTCGCCATATCTCAACATTTGTTTTTAATTAAAAGCGGAACGGCTAACCGAGCAAATTAACAACAGGCTATCCAACTTGTCTTGCTTGTACCCAAATATTGAATTTTTTAAACTTTCCATCAGTATAATTTGATTACGTACTGCATTTGCTTGTAAATTTGGTTTATGTATTACAACAAGGCTTTTTGCACCAAAAGATGAGCCTTTTACTTTATAATCCCCTTTTCGGAGACCCTTATGGGTGGCATTTTAACAGGAAATAATGATGTTACGTTCGCTACCCTGTTGTTTAGGTACCTGCTTTTTAGTACGGGTTTTACGTACCTTGCTGACTTCTACGAAAGCTTTTTTGCCCTTACCTTGCTATAAAAATATAAAACTGAGCAAACCTGCAATATGCTGCGTGTTGTACAACAATTTTGTAGTAAGGCGTTTTCGTTACCTAAATTTTTAATTTTCTCGCAGGCAACAGTTTCGAGAACTGTTCGGTGTGCCTAGACATGCGCATGTAAATTTGTTTGATTTGTTATTTACAGTTCTCTAAAATTCTCGGTTTTACTCAAACAGTTGAGATTTATGTGGCCACTTATCCGTCTATCCATTCAATGTTATTGGAAGCAGGCGCGAATAAATTGAACGTCTCTTGCCGAAGCTGACTCGAATCTGTTTATTTCTAAAAATGTTTTTCTGGTACTAGATTAAAAACAAGATATACGTCTCAATATGCTCTCTCTCGAGTGTCTGCAGGTCTTGCTCATTTGTAGTCTGGTCACGTCCCCCTCTGACTGTGTCTCGTGCCGTCTCAACTCGGATGAAACGATCCACGTGTGGTACTTATCGTAACATGAAAACTATGATGCTTTCAGCGAGATTTAACAAAGATCTATTTTTCACTTGTGCGCTGAATCTTTGTCAAAAATTGAATATCATTGTATGATTTTGATAAGCTTAAATTAAAATTTCGTCATACATGATCTTAAATTAGAATCTAATTTATAATATCGAAAAATGAATGTAGTGATAAGATTATTTAAATTAATTTCACGTTGTCTAGCGCATGTAGCGTTGTTGTTCCTCGCGTGTTACATACAAAGGAATGTGAGAGTTTCTCTCCATGAATTAGCTCTTCGATAGATACTATCAACGAACACTTTATTGAAATAACTCTATTGATTCGATTTATGGTAACTTTGTACGTGAATGTAACTCCTGTGCTCCTTGCATACTGATCGTATTAGTCAGAAGTAGAAGGCGGATTTAGCTCATGAATTATCATTGTTTATGTTTACACATATCTTTCCTTATTTTCTTAAGATCTCAATCTATGATTAGATCAACTAACATACTCATAAAACCAATTCAAGTGTCGATATGATTCTGTCTATGAGGCTTTATTTTTTCTTTGTGTCTAAATAAACTATATCAGATTGTTAGCGAGCGATACTAAGTATGTAAAAAATATTGTATACGTCATTTAGCGGTATTTTAAGATGGCTTGCATCTTGCGCCGAGCCTTGACTCATCATACAATGTCAGCTAAATGCCAAAAGGTTCACCTTTAAAGCTTTATCCTATGAAGGTTGAACTATACGTATATTTATACGTTGTGATGTTGGAAATAAGAGGTAAAAATAATGTAATCTTCCGTCTAGACATAAAGGGAACGAGGGTTTAGTTGAAAGTTGGCGAGCTGTGCACTGATTAGAGGTTTGTCCGCTTGTCCAAGCGTGCGGACAGTAATTATTTAAATTTTATAACGTAGCAGCTAAAACACACTGTTGAATAGTCAGGGTAGTTACTCATTTGGTAAGAATATGTAGTTTGGATAAAAGTTGGACTACATATTGTTATACAAAACCTAATTGGAAAGGAAAGTGAATTAAGTTGAATTATTTAAGATGCATTGTACCTACCTACCTATCTGCTTAATGAGAGCTTAGGTACTTATTAATTATGCAAAGTGATTTCAAGTGACGTACACTTTTTACATGATATTTGTGATTATATTGTTATCTAAAGCATGTTATTCTGCTATCTGTATTAAATCGATCGTTATCGAATTCCTTTCCTATTACTTATTGCGTCAACTTTTAAAATATACTCTTTTTAAGACAAATAAAGGAAAAGGACATTGCATTAATGAATACGTCACATTTGAAACATTATGTAAAGTCTATTCAAAAAGTAAAAAGCAGGGAATTAGAACTCGTAAAATACAATTATATTCATAACTCGTGTATATTAATGTTTTATATCACGCTATGAATTAATCAATCATTGCCTTTGAATATTTTGCATATATGTATTCTACTTACAAGGTATACTAACCGACACTTTAAAAATAAAATATGCCACACTTTCATATAAACAATTTCTTCATCGAATGCCTGTTTTTATACCTTTTTTTCTATTGAGTAAATACTTTACGTGTAGTATAATATTTCTACGTTGTTTTCGTTTTCAAATTTTATATTCAGCTGTATCTCAAATTCTCTGTAGTATTAAAATTTAAAATAGTATATCCATTCTAACGATTTTTTTCTGTTTGTCCCGCAGAAGGTCGACCCCGAGCTGATCTTCACGAAACAGGAGAAGATCGGCAAGGGCTCCTTCGGTGAAGTGTTCAAAGGTGTTGATAACAGGACCCAACAAGTGGTCGCTATTAAAATAATCGACTTGGAAGAAGCGGAAGATGAAATCGAGGACATCCAACAGGAGATCATGGTGCTGTCACAATGTGACAGCCCCTACGTCACCAAATATTATGGATCCTACCTGAAGGTAAGCTTAAACAATATATACAGTTAAAAAAATAAATAAATTAAATAAATTAAAAAAATTAAAAAACCCGACTGCATAAAAAACACTTTAAATAAAAACTGAAAAGTAAAAAACAAGCTTAGTCTAAAAGTGTAGATAGCAATGCTATTACCACAAAATTAAATAATTTCATAATCAATACACAAAAAATAATAATCTTATGCGAAACATAATTGAGTGTAACAGTCGGGACCCATTAAATAAACTAGACTAAAATCATTCAATATGTTTCCCGACTGACGATATTGTAGCAAATATTTTTTTTTTTTTTTACTTCTATCTACGGCGCCTCACGGCCGCCATGTTGGTTTTTGTTTGACGTCACATATCTAAGAACACTTGGGTAATTAAGACGAATCCAACGATGCCCTGATTGTCGAAATCCATCAAGCCGTTTCGAAGAAATGAGGTAATAAAGAATATTATGCTCATACATACAAGATACGCGCGAAAAACATAACCCTTCCTTGGCAGTCGGGTAATAACGTGCCTTTTTTTTTCTATTTGTTTTACATGCATGACTTGGATGACAAATTATAATAGTTAAGCCTATTGTGAGCCAGATGAACTACACCATTTATTAGATTTAACATCCACAAGACTTTATATAGGACTTCGGTTAACGTATTCATATTGAACAGAGTGAAATACCTTGCAGAATATATTACGTTTTATCTTGTCAGTCTGGGGGCACGAGGCATCAATCATTGTCTGCGAAGCTTTGCCTTCGTCTGATAATCTAGCGTTAAAGACAAGGGCCATGTATAATGGAGTCCATTACGCAGTTTATCTCTTAAATGTTATCACAGCGATTTTGTGAGTTGTGTGGGCTACAGCTTTACTTCAGTCGCAGTTTCCATTCGATGTAGAATTGCGTGACATTATCTGCTGTGTACAACAGCGTGACGCACCGTATTACTTCGCAGTTTCGCAGTATTGTTGCCTGGCTCGCCGCTTACCTAGATGGCATATCAGAAAGCGCTGCCGCTGCAATGTCATGAAATACCTGGATAGTTATTACAGAACGTTTTGCGGGCTAGCTGTTGTCTCTTTGTAATTGTACACCCTTGGTATTACATCCAGGTCTAGGTAATAGGAGTTGTGACTGTCGTGACTGTGCGAAATAAGATTTCGTCTTGTAATAGACAACCAATTTAGCCGCAAATGCATTATTGAAATCGACTCGAGTACGATTTTGTTTATTAGATTGCGGTGATTGCACAATATTCGCTGTTGAATGTCACGAATTGTAACAAAGTTACTACGGAACGTTCACCCGATCGCGTAATTCGCTCGCGTGCTGTATCGCATTCGCGGTGCGCTGTACGATGTCCGTCACGAAGAGTTTGGGGTCAGAACACGACACTTACACGGAACCGGTCGGTTATATTTAGGTCCACAATACGATTATATTGGTGCCACTTAATATTTGTTGGAAATTTACCCAAGCAATCATATTCCACATCATATCCCCACTTAAAACTTATTCGCTGCACTCGAAAGCTTAAAATCTCTTAAAGATTACTTGGAATAAACCCATTAGGTACTTGATAGAAATGACCACACAAATTCTACTCCTTTAAATAATATGGACGAAATATGTTTATTTAGTAAATTAACACCAAATATATATCGCCCATGACAAAATTATTGTAATTAGTCATTCATTGGTATAGTACCATTGCCCTTATTTGATTCACGATGAGTAACAACGTAGGCGTTGTCGTAAACAGATCTGGAAACAATACCTCACTGATTAAGTCACAAAAATAGTAGATTTCGAAAACACTCCTAAACTAACGAAAACGTCGCACGCAATACCGTGAAAGTTAGCCTCCATTGAAATAGGCATGAAAATTTGGCACTGTTTGTACATTTCACTGTGCTAAAAATAAAACGTGACAGTTTCGGGGCAATTTGGTTTCCGTTATGCCTCCAACTGTACAGCCGTAAACAACAAACGAATCGATATGGACATTCGGGGCATCCCATGGTTTCACGAACCCGTATAAAGCGCGAGTAGAATGGAAAGCATCCCGCGGTCCCGCCAGCCCGAACAATAATGTCTGCCCCATAATGATCAATATTAGCATTTTTATTATTCTACACTAGATTCAATTTTATTTATGTGTCTGAGAGATTAGTGAAATAGCTTTTAGAGGTGCACCAACACCGAGACTGGCTTAGTTACTGGGGCTGGCGGCTCTGAATTAATGAATGGGAGTTTACTCTGATTGCAAATGTAAGGTGATACTTTTATTACTATTTTGGTAGTTATTTGAAACTGATTATTTCGATAGCTAAGATTCGATGTTGGCTTTATGTGTTTTCGATTGGCTCAGTTTTTAGTCCACACAAATCTAGACTGTATTTAATGTAGTAGCACTTATAACATTTAATCCGATTCAATTCAAGGAAATGTTGTAAATCCGAAATAGATATGCGGAAGACCCATATATTATTGGTAAATGTTTTCGATGTGTTGCGTTTCTCGCTTAGCGCATCACTTCGACTCCGCGTTGCTATTGCAATCTTGACACACTTTCGAATGTTGTTGTTATGCGTGCCTTGCAAAATACGATGCAATGTATGCGGGTTGGTATGTACATAAATCTACAACATATAAAGCTTATCTTTGATCTCTGTCTACAATTAATAATTGTGACATACTCAAATATTACGCTCTCATTTCGCTTTCGTTTAGAATTGTGAAAATATAGACGCAAAAGTTGCAAAATCTGTTTGAGTTATGAATTTGTATAAACAAACATGCGTCTGGCGTATGAAAGGTGATGGTACTCGTCCGAGTTATGAAAGGTTGGGGCGCTCAATTAGCAAATGAACTTGACGTTACGTGACAGCCCCGTTGTAGGGTACGCTCCACTTTCATCTCAAAAATTATCATTTCAATTCACACCTTAATGTAAATCGACGTGACTCTTAAAATGTTAAGAATTAATTTGCGCTTAATTACTTAACGTCGAATTTCTTCTAAGTTCTTGGTTTCTATATCTTATGCACCTGCGTTATATTATATTTTACTTTAAGTCTGTTGGGACTTACTTTGCGAAATATTGCATTTGTGATTTGTTCTGCAGAGAAAGTGTCGTGTCTGCAATGTTGCGGCTATTTCATAATCGGAATGATTTTCATCCTTATTGGTTGAGTAATGGACATTACATCCATCATCCTTCTATCTTCTTTGACCAATACAATAATTTCTCTCGTTTATAGATATTCAGTTTAAATATTTGATTTACGTAGATGATGCTTAAGTAGCGGTTGTTAGAGAAGGCTTTCTTAGAAGACTCGGCATTTACGTCACTACGATGAATGAATTTCAATGTGACGTGAATAAGCTGTGCTCGTCTATAGAAGGTTTACTGGGTAAAATTGTGAATGCGGATGTCGAGCGCTGCGACCGATCCGAGGTGAAGGACGCTGGTGACTCATCGCCAGCGGCCTCGAGGAAAAATGTCGAGAATTCCTCACATTTTAGTTATAAACCTTATTAATGTTTGTACCCAAGGCCCGAGGGAGCGTTTTCATTCATTCGTATCGTACTCCGTGATTGAGTCATTCTGGTAAAAATCTTAATTTCTACTTTATTTGTTGTCAGTGTTATTTATACTCTCTTAAACGACAACATTTATTCACGGTCACGTCTTGTTTTGAGTAATGTAAATAGACGAAAGTTTACGTAACCAGTCCATTGATTACATGGTCAATTATGACTAATTGTTTGAGATTTATTTAGAATCATGGAATCACATTTATATTTAGAATACGGATCGACGTGTTAAGATTTAGCTCTGTCAATTAAACCTGTGTATAACTTAAAACAGCGTTAACACGGCGGTATTATATTGGACATCTTAAAAGAGAACAATCTGTAAATGGGCATGCCCATAAATTCCACATCCAAGCTTAATCTGGTCTATAAACTTTACGTCCGTTATCTTTTATTTTTAGAATTTAAGAAGAAACGTTTTTTCAGTGTAATGCGATGACTATAAAGTGCACAAGGTGGTAGCCGTAAACGCATTAGGTCTGCCTTGACCTTTGTACATCTGGTATGTCAAGGCCCAGCCACCCCTCTGGAAGCTTTCCTCAACTATTTCTAACGAAGCTATATTCAGAACTAACAAACACCTGTTTAGTAGGAACTAGCTTTACTTTAAGATGTAATAGTTCTGTATCTTCAAGTTAATTTAGGTTGTCTTCTAACAGTTGGCGTAATTTCAAAGGTCGACAAGGTCAAAACGGACAAATATTGAAAGTCCCATGTAACAAAATGAGTTGAACATTCGAGGGACGAACAAGCGTACGTGTTTGTGTTTTGTAAATAAATGCTATTCAGGCTCTCAACCATGTAACAGAACTTAAAGGATGGTGCAGTTCAATAGCTTATGAAGAGGTCATCGACATCTGAACGACGCGAAAGTCATATCGTTGAGTAGAATCAAAGGATTTTAAGAGACTTGAGTCTCGATACAGGTCTGGTTCTTATTTCGTATCGTCCTTCTGTTTCACTGCAATGCGGGCCGGGCGCGGCGAGGTCGGCGCAGGGGAGCTAGAGGAGGGGTACGCTTTTGAACTTGGAAGGTCAAGTTCTGAAACTTTGCAATTTGCTATATTTAGCGACTGCTTTTCGTAGACTCTATAACGTGAGAGCTAAAGTCGAGATTTGATTAATTAGTTTCAAAAAGTGAGAGTGATTTGGATATAATTTGCTTAATTTATTTTTGCATTTGCATTTTGATTTACTGACTTACGCCGAATTCAATTCGTTTATACAAATGCCGCCGTGGCGCCAGTTGGCGTTATGTTATTTTACGTTAACGTTTGTAACTGTAAAATACTCAAGTCGCTTCTAAATAAATTCCATTCTACAAAGTTCAACAACTCGTATCTTATTGGAATCGTCATGATGAATTCTAGATATCTCTGCGGAAGTTCGTTTGTCTCATCATCATGATTCAAAATTTAACTTTTACGTTTAAGTTTATCGTGTCATGTGTGCATTGTTTCGGAGTTACCACCCCTCCGCCTTTACCTACCGCATTGTATCATTACTCCCAGTCTAATTCTGTTAACGTTTTCTTCGCTTAGTTATTCGCAAATTGTCTGCGACACTCCTCTGTCGCAGCATTTTACAAAATTACATTTTGATTCTCCCACCCTCGTTGAAAATGTTCAATGACTAATGATTAATTTAATTTAGTACGAAGCGATTATAAATTAGATTTTGCAGTCTATCTCGAGAAACCGCTATTTTCAATGTGATTTTAAAAGACTTGATTAGACAAGACTTGTTTTTCATTAAAAATAATGTTAGAGTTATCTTTAAAAATAAAATGTTTTTATTTATCATCAACCACTGCTGTGTAATTGACCTAATCTCTTTCCCCGCACTTTTTTTCATGCCCCTCATCCAGATGTTTGCAGTAAACTTAGCTGTATCACAAATCCAATGTTTTCATCACTATTGGTGAAAGCAGATTCAATTCGTACCTCCAAAACCGAACATTTCCTTGAAGAAACTGTTAACTTTACTGTAATTTACTTGTTTTGATATCTGATCCTACCGGTTGCTTTGCATTTTTTCTGCAATATGTCCTTATTTTTGTAGAAATTTAAGGTTTATTTCGTGTGAATTGGTTTTGTTTTGACATTATATTATTATGTTGATAGAATTTTGAATTATTTCTTTAAGTACAGTCTGACTGTTTCGAATGTAAAATGTATAAAGTTGCTATCTAGAAATATAACTACTTGGAGTAAACAACGATACATGCCACAATGTAATATTTCGTACCTACCTGTGAATTACATTATCGGTATTAATGTTTGTTTTGAATATTATCGTCTATTTACCCAATACGCACATTTACCAACATTTTGACTCTTTTACATACTCGTGTTTTTGTTTTCTGTTTAAGTCTTTTATGGAATGGTATTTGTGCTGCTACGTGGATTAATTTCTCTCATTCAGCACATTTTAGCACAGGATTGTTATAGTTTAGCAATCTGATTCAATCGATAATAATCCTCAGAAACTCACAAATCCTGCATGAACTTAGTGCTATGAATGCTAACGACCTGAAGCCCTGTTAGGTTCGTTAACTCTTCTTGCAAACCGAGCTCACTGCGTATTAAATCAACTCAATAACTCAAATACAATAGAAATTCATTTTGACAAACTTCATCTTTTAATTAAAAGTTACATTGAACTTAATTTTCACTGAGAAAATTACAAGTTGTTTGTCTAACACTGTTTCGTTAGAACAATTATAGAAACTTTGTTTCATAATTTAAAGTTCTAATTTTGTCAACCTGCTACAAACAAAAATACCTATCTTTAAGAATGGTACTCGATTTATATTTTCATTCAGATATTTTTATCAGTAGGTAGTCTTAGAACTGCATGACTTGTGTATATTTCTACATACTTTTTGACACAAATAAATTCAACTTTATCTATCGCTTCTTAAACATAAAAGTAATATTTGCGATAGCAAAACTGTTGCAATACTATGAACTTACGACATGTTTTTTTTTTGTGGTACGATTTAAGATTACATGTAAATAAAGTAACTTTCCGTAGAACGAAACTTTCCCAAGTACGGCAGTCGTAATATTTATTACTTTATTAAACTAACATAAATTATGTTCCGCAATATCCTTCCGAAAACCGACGTAAGTGCGGAGCAAAATAGTCGTAAATTGACAGCGGTGTGTTGGCAGGATAGGTAATAGAGGGGAGCATGTGACGACATCTGAACCGATAAACAAGATAACTATGTTACGAACGTGGACGTTACATGGACATGGCAACACTGTCGGCAACTGCAAGCTGCTCGGTGAAAAACTCGTAACATAAAGTGAATACGACGACCCGATTGGCGCGGTAGCTAGGCGTTAGCTTAATGCATTTATCGACTCGCCTACTACATTTGTGTGGTGTAAGAAACGTTTTATTTTCCGTCTGCAGTATTTTTATTAAGAGTTTTCATTGGAAGCTAGAATATTTAAGGAAACATCTGTAAAAAGATGTTTATTCAATCTTGATTTGTAGCGTAATAATTTACACAAAAACATTTCTAATGCGTAGAGGGGTACAGTATACAAAATATTGCCAATTTGAATATGTCACACGGACCAGTAGCTAACCCGTAGTATCAACCGGTTTAAAGTCGTTTCGTCCTGGCTTGACGGTTAATCTTATTACGTGGTGTAGCGTCGAGGCTTCCTTAATAACTTAAACACCTCAGCAGTACTCTGTTATTCTGGTCTGATGAATCAACATCTTTAATCGAATAATAGTAAAACCAAACAAAGACAATCATATTAGAACAGAAACATGGCTAATGTTCTTGTAGAAACGTCCTTCTGACGCAGTCGGGTAAAAAGATTAGTTAACTTAAAATTTATTATATTAAATTTTTACTAACGCCACAAGCTTAGCAGTCCATGACGACTAAAATGGAAGGTTTAATTATTGTATACTCGTAGCTATAATAAATGTAGTTGTGTTACTGTATAATATCAAGCCAGCAGTCCTCTTACTACTTTTTCTATTTCTAGTGAAGCCTATCGATTACACGATCTAAACCGTGCGTTAGAATTCGATTAAAAGTAACGGAAAACATCTTATTGCTGCTTCCTATGTAGCGAGACAAAAAATAACTGAGTGACACGAAACGTGCGATGCAAACGCTTTTCGCATTTTGTTAGAGCTTCATTAATACAATTGCGATACATCGCACCACACAATTTATATACATATGTAAAAAAAAAACAGATTTATTTTGATTTAACATTTTGATAGAAGGAGGTAATATTATACAAGTTTCTTTTATAAGGATCTCTAGTTGTCTTCTTTTTTAAGGAGTCTAAGTAGATAAATATACGGATTTTTGTAGTCAAAATTTTTCTGTTTAATCAATTATGCGGTGGCGCGGGCAATGGGCATGTAATGAGAAGGGCTAAAAACGTAAGAAAAGTTTTAAGCCTGAATAAAAATGGTTGAATAGAAAAGAAAAAGGTCTCGGAGAGCCGGGGAAATGTACAACTGAGTCGATTTCCACATAAAATGCTTTAAGGGTAGCCGATCGATGAATCAAGATATTGTCGTTCTATTCGCAACGGTTAAAGTCACATTTTTGTCGAACACAATCTTGTAGAATTTTAGTCGCTCTCGCTCCCGGAGTTTCAATTAATCTTACGTTAGAATTACATTTCATTGTATTTAACCCAGCCGTACATACTTTTTTACACAGTTCTATCTGCGGTTTTAATTTACTATCTAGGTCACATTGTGGCCGTTTCAAATAGAGACCTGAATAGAAACAATTATCTTTGAAACGTATAGCGTATTAGCTTAAACTTACTAACGATTGAAACGCAAGGTGCCTAATTACACCGTAATGATGACGTTTATTGTCGGTTGAATGAAGACCTGTTTCATAACACACCGCTACGGGTTGGGTTCATTATCCTTTGTCGACCTTGCAGCTGCTATAAATTCAGTTAAATTGACCGCAGGAGGCGGGCATGCGTCACCGAGGCCGATGCACTCAGATTAGCAACGAAAGCATGATGTAATAAAATATCAACCTATCTCAGTAATGAATTCTAACCATCTAGGCATCAAAGGAGAGAACCGGATCGATGTGCACGCACGCAAAGGCCATTCTGCGACGTAACTCCACCTGTAACGGATAGGTGCTAGTTTTTTTTTGTTTATTCTTACCAAGTCTATTTATACAGTCGCATACCTCGTCCTTCTCCTCGTATAACATATTCAAATACGTACGTGATACATCAACGAATTCACCGCGGTCGCTTTGACCATCCGTCCGTGTGTAACATATTTCGCGTCAGATGTCTGAAACACAATAGTTGCTCCCAACATATCCTATTTCTCATTGTGTCGGGGTTGCTGATTGAAAGGCGACGGGTGTCCGTCCCGAAAGGCAGGAGATAAATTCCAGATTACCCAGACACAGCTGACTGTCCGCTCGGAAAATTGAAATTTGCGCCTTCGACCTGCTGGTTTGTTTGCCATGTCACTTACAGTGTTATATACGCGTATATGGTACGTTTGACATGACCATTTTTGTGCCGAAGGTTTGAATTGGACTGGCTATTTACTCGTATTATTCATTTTATTTTTATTGTATAGTTATTGTTTGACTGAGTTTTTCAACAAAGAAGATAGATAAATAAACATTATACATATTAGTAAGTTAATGTTGTTTGAGAAAGAAGACCTATTTAAATGAAGGTTAAAGCGTAGGTACACTAACGCTGATGTGCCTTCAACGTTTTCAATATGAAAATTGATCGCTGAGCGTGTTCCTAACCTATCTAGGTCGTAGTAAACGTCGTTAATGCGGGACGGGAGGCAATTAGGGCAAGCCAATAAAACATCGCCATCAACGTACACCGGTCGTTCCTCCTCGCCTGCTGCACCAGCGTCGTTCTGACTAAATGCATTTTCGCTATAATAAATTCAATATTGGAGGCAGCTCCCGGCGTTATATTAAATTACAACTGTTTAATGAACTAGTGAAAGAACGGTTATTAATTCATAGTTTTGCTGTTCTTTCTAACTGAAGTTAATTCGTCCTTTTCATGATTTTGATTTTAAAATAAATGATATCCTTCCATAAAATAGTAATGCACATACGTACTCTACTAAAGCGGCACAAGGTCCAGCGGAAGATGGCAACCTTCAAGCGCTGTCCCGGCAAACGGAGAGATGTTGCCGTCACCGATGTCAGAGTTAAGTGCCGCCGCACTCAACGTATCCGCACAAAGGCCGCTCTCTCCGCTTTGTTCCGCCTCTTTGTTTGACTTGACGAAGGCACAGTAAAAAACTTCAACACTGCTGTAGACGACGACCGGCCCCTCGGAGCTTGCGAACTAAATGTACAGCTTTATTGGATCTTACCGGTGAAGCTCCAGTTTAAACATGATTATCAAGTCTTTGTACGGACAAAAAAGGCTAAGCCGTAATATTGGCGTAATCTTTTTGAACCAGAGGCTCGGATTTTGAAGGTACTTCGGTCTATTTGTGTAAATATCCGATAAAATATTACCTCAAATTACATTAAAAGGTCCATCCTCTCAATATGTTATGAGGCGTCAACTTGCGGAAATAATCCATTGTGGTTCTGTCCCCCGTCTGCGCATGGGGGTCCGCAGCTATTTTCGTTATGAGATGTGTTGATGAAGTGTTCTCTTTATGAGGGGTTCTCAAATTACCCTACTTTACGAATGAGGCTCTAGGTCATTTTAATATTGTAAATCGGTCAAATAGTTTTGTTATTTTCGATGTTTACAGTTTGAAGTACTGTTTTCCGACGATGGATTGGAACTTTACGATAGATGGAACGGCTGTGCGGTTACACGACTAGTAGCAACAAAACCACAAGGGGCATGTATTATAGCTTAGGTAGTATGTAGAAGCATCTCGATTGCTCCATTGCAGAGAAAAATCTTCTTCAACTTCAAAAAATAAAATCACTGCGTAGTTTAATTGGAGTCTTGTATGGAGATAACAGTCTGTAATACCGAATTTACCTTGTAGTATATTTCTCTTACGTTATTTACTTACCAAGAGGATCATATCAACACACCTGCATGTATTAGAACGACGATTTTGCCACAAGTACCTGATATTGTTAACATTTCTCAACTGTCGCGTGAAGTGTTCTTACCAGCTGGCGGTACATTATAGTATCTAATCGTATGTTATCATCGAGCTCTCTTGATTTTCCTACTTGTCAAAAGAATCTATCATGAAAAAATGTTTCTGGAAATTTCATTTGTTGACCTATTTAAATATCTACTTATGTGAAAATAATTAAAAGTACACCTTCGACTCAAGAATATTCTAAAACATTTTAATCCAACTTTTTGTCGTCACTAAAAAAACAAATAGTATTTTTTTAGTTAAGTTCAAATTTTAGCCATTCAGACGTATTTTCTTTTTTTAACGCGACTTGCTTTGCGCTGACCAATCGAAACCCTATTGTTACCATGATTACATGAAAATAAAAAACTTAGCATTCATCTAACCTGTTATATAAAGAAATATCGTAATAGATACGAATCAACGTGCACATGGGTGGTATGATTTGTTAGGTTTTATACGATCAATGTTGGAAAAAACCGATAGACAGCGATAGGTCTACGAATTTGTTTTATAAAAATAAATCCCAATTTTGAACATTTTATTGTAAATCGGTTAGCGAGAGTCCAGTGTCACCATCGTTGGTGTCAACGACCGAATGACTGTACGGTTGACCGGTCTCGTCGCGATCTGATTGTCGCGCCAATAAACGATTTGCATGTGTTGGTGTTGCGGCCGTGTTGCGTTTGCGCACCCATGCCCCAGCTAATTGGTGATATCAAGTTGGCCAAGCTTTGTTGGTGGCCATACAGCGATGTGTCAATTTCAAAACACACATTTTTATAACATTTTCATGTCCTTAGTAACCGCGTTAAAAAAAGGAATACAATTTCTGACTTTCTTATGATTGAAATCTTTCATTGTTTATTTTTCAGAAGAGGCTTGTCGTAATTTATTTACAAACGGGCTTATTATTCATCTCTGTATTGTTTTCAATATTCGTAATAGACTGGCAACTGGAATTCAATTTCCTGTTTCCGAAAATCCATCCGTCTCTACAAAACAAACTGTTATGAACAGCTACAGTGCGAACGTTTCGAGCCATATAACGTTTTGTTAAACGTAGTGCCAGTTTAGTGCCAGTGTTGATTTACTGTTGCCGGTGGTTTAATTTGGTGCGCACTAAAAGCTTTTGTGCGTAATGGATATCGGTGATAGATATCGAATACTTGGCGAATGCATTCTTGACGTTTTTATCCGTGGTTTAGCAAACAAACAATATTCGCATGTTATTTATTTAAATATCAACGATTTATTCTCAACTTACCTATGGTATACTTTGAAATATGAGCGTAAAGTCCTGTCATCTCAATACTGTACCTATTTCCGTTTTATTCTCTTGAAGTAATACGCCGCCTATCGTATCGGGTAAAGCTTCTTTGCCAGTAACTTTCAACACAACAAAAAATGTCTCATTATGCTAAATTGATTCAATCTTCTTAAAAATTCTGGTGCCCATAAAGTTCACAAGACAATTCAATCATATAGCATTATACTGTGCGACTTCCAGCTACATGACACATGTGTACGATTTGGAAAGGTGTTACAAACTGGAGATCATTTGTGTGCTCAGAGACGCCGTGCATTATGTAAATCGTTTTCGATCAATTTCGATATTCCGTTATGTTGCCGGCATAAAGGGAACCACACGGCGAATTTAGCTAAAAAAACCCACGAGCAGTCGTTATGATTGCAAGTGCAGTCGTGGTCAGGTTTCCGATTACGTGCGCAAACGCTTTTTAATTGAATCCCTGCTGCGTCCGACTGCTTTTTGCGGCGTATGAGTTAATTGTTGGGCCTTTGGTTTTTTGGTCAATTGCACACACAGGACATCGGGCGTGAGCGAGAATTTTAACAAAACAGGACGCGGCTTTCATAATAATTGTCTCCGATGAACGGTAAGTATCCACATGTAAACTCACAGGGATGTTAGTGTGTACATTGTTTTATGTTGTATACAAACACTTGCATTATCCACAGCATGAATAAGTGAGATTGTTTACTGCTAAAATGTTTTGATGACAAGTATTTGGTTGTTAGCATGTGTTGCAGACGAAAATCTTTGCGACTAATGCATCGTATATCAAATAACTTATCCTTCCTATTCCTCTCAAAGAAATCGGGGTTCCTGGAACTTAAATTCAATAAATATAGATTAAGGAGTGATTCAAATGAGGTATTCACGTTTAAACTGACATTTACGAGTCTTAGCCTCAAAGCGTATGAACGTAAAGAAATCATAATTACTCTTGGCAAGCGGATTGTAAATTAAAGATTACTTTATGACTTCACCTGAAGCTGCCATTGTATAAATAATTATTATGTCATTATGTCTGTCAGATTTTATGTATGACGCCAACGGGAAGAGCCGAAGGTGCCAACGTTTTATTAATCGTGCTGTTACATAAGATATTCTTATATGTCTGCAAAGTTATTGTTACGTTAATATGTGGAAGCGGTGTTTAACATTTTTAATAAATAACAATCCCCAAAACGTGTTTCTTGCTCCAAAAGCGTCAATCATACGCTAACGTTATGTCATAAATAAAGACGTACTTATTTCACCACATGTCAGAGCCCAATTGATGCAAGGATAACAATACTAGTTATAATCGATGCGTGACAGTAATCGATCCTCTATCATTAAGTAGTGCGGTATCTGTTACGCCCGCATCGATTGACATCAATGTGCATCGAGTGCTCGTATTGTTGCGACACGATTATCGAATAGCCTAAATACGACGCGGGCGGCCGTGTGTCTGTAATCTGTATGACTCACTATTCCATCAGACAACGTGGTTAATCTTCTAATAATATTACAATAAAAAATGAAACTAGCGTCTATAATGATATTGTCGTTTGTTAGTTATAGAATCCCGATCGACATTATCACATCAGGTAGGTACTGAAATTGCTAGTTTTGTCAAAATGCAGCGTATTTTTTCACGGAGTTGGTATTATTATTTTCTGTAACATCTTTTATGTATCGAATTACTTCAACAAAATGCCATGACGACAAGAAAGGTCTCGCTTTAAAATGTTCTGATTTCTTCACAGTTTAAACTGTTTAGTGCCTTATCGAATGTTACAGCTGCTCTAATTATAGTTAGTAAATGGGCAGTAAACAGGTTCTTAACTGAGTTACTACCCACTGTGTCATTAAGATACTTACGTAAGAGTCGACAGTTCTGTACCTAGTTATTTTTTTTGCAACCCCGTAACTAGTTTATGGATTCATTAGAGAATACTAAAAATGTGATGTAGTTTTAAAGCTCTATTTATTATATTATCTGTATTTATAGTAAAGGTGCATATACCTTTACGTTTTCGCATACTTATTACATCTTTGCTTCAGATCTTTTATAGCTCCTTTATTGCATTGTGCAATGTACTACAAAATGCAATTACTATATTCGTGTTGCCACCGATCGCGGTAGAAGGCCTTGGGTCATGGATAAGGCTAGACACGCACTGTAATTAATCACTCGCAATTCGTTTCTGGTGTGGAAAATTGCATTTTGAACATGCTAGTTTTGGTATTTAGTTTGATATTAATTTGGCGAAAAGATCTAGCAGTCTATTAATGGAAGTAGATAATGTTCTCCAGCCAATTGAAACATCTTTAAACCTATATCGAAATCTAATTTCCCTAAGTGTATCTAAGTTTTAAAGAGGTTTTAAGCAGCGTCTCTAGGGACTACTTAGATATTGATCCAGCTATTTCTAGGTTTTGTGCCGAATCTAAAAAGTCCTATTTTCCTTTAGATAATCATATTTCTATTTAATACCTCTAGCGAGATTTCGTACCGTTTTGTGACCGGCTGAGCTAGATAAGATGCATAATATATAACGTTCTTAAATACACAATGCGTCACGATCCTATACAGCTGTGGGTGTGTCGCTGTAAGTAGGCAACGCTCTGGTACCAAGGTTAGCTTTACGCAAGAACTAGTCATATCACGCGTAGGTCATTTAAAAATACGACTTTTCCTTTCTAGGGGCTAAGTTGTACTGTTCTTGTGTGTAGGAAGAAGGCTGCTCTGTTTTCAAACTAAATATCTAATATTTCCTTTGTGTTGAGATTTATTATACATATAATGAAGCATCGTTAAGATACGCTAGATTGAAACAATGATACACAAAACGCTGACCATACTAGGTACATCTACATACTGACGTAAGCCTGTAATTGCAACAATATTTCCCTCAATCTTATTCAAATGAAACAGCTCTTTTGTTGAGCGGCATAAATAATTAATGTTGCATAATAATCGCGTCCTTATAACGCAATCGTTAAAGATAACCTCACGGATGGTGGCACCACCCTGAGATACGTTGTCCTTAGAGTCTATTGTGTAGGCTTAAAACAATGCCACCTTTCTATTCCCCAACGGAACGCTTCGCATACCTGATTGAGTTATTCCGCTGATCGATACGAATGACGCATAACTTCATAACCAATATCATCATAAATTAAGTCACTTTTATATGTCCCGTTTATTTTGCCTTTATCGTTATCTACGTAACCACTTAAGTTCCAAAATCTACGATAGCGTTGCGGCATCGCTGTCGATACTGTTTTAATCCGAACGGAAACTTGCTAGCATGACGTTGGTGCAACTGACATTTCGATGCTGCCCAATCACTAGCGTTTACCATTTAAACAATGGGCCTGTTGTAACATCAATAATTTTGCACGAATTGTTTGCTTCAACAAGCCAACATTGCAATATTAGTATCGGCAAACACAACAAAAATAAATCTTGTATTAATAAAACAAAAATAACATAAACTTTTCACTTAAAAACTGCCAACAAAAACATCAAATGTCCTTGTCAAAGTTTTTATGTAACAGACAAAAATCATTGTGCTCTTTCCGTATCTCGTGAAGTATAACAAAAACGTGTTCAATGAAAATCGATAAATATCCGGAACAGTCGCCAGGCGGTGTAAGATATTAAATCATCGCCACATTGAATCGTGTCAACAGCAGCAGGTACATGGTATATACGGCGTTTAACCTTTTCCGTAGAGTCATAGGCGGCGTGCACATCTATAATTAGAGGGACGTATTTATTTATGAAGGGATACGAGCGCGCAGCTCCTGGTACGGCGGCCTCGCGACCTACATCGTCCATGTGATCAAGTCATTTAGAAAAACCCGCCATTTCGCCAAACGACCGTGAATTTAACGAATACCGCTATCAAATTCTTATCGAATCTGCTATCCGGTTTTGGACCATGTGAATGTTTTATATAGTTAAAAGTGGTAGGTGAAACTTGTTATCTACGAAAACCTTTTTATCTCCGAATAGATTTTGATTCTACATAACAATTGTGTCTAAGTTTTCCGTTGTTTTGATGTTATTTGTGTACCTTAAGGGTATTATTAAACGTAAGACGATTTTCATGAACTGACGAGAGTTGTTACTTACGTTGTCTTGAATTTATCGAACAAAATTCCAACGTAATACTGTTATCCTAAATAATTTATTATCTGTTTTTACGTTATGACGACCTCAAACCTCTAAGTTGTCCTATTTTCTACTAAAATACTCTCGTATTTCTCTAGGCATAATGAACGACATTAAATGCACGACTTTTAATGGCTGAGACCTCATTTGCCGACCTGTTTAATAAGTAACGAGACTGTTTGTTTATTTGCTGCATTTATATTTTGGTCGTTGCGGCCGTAATGATGTTATGAAACAAGTGATATTTTAAATATTTAATGGATTTAACTCAGGACATTAAAACCGATGTCCATTATGACGAAACGAATGTTGTTGCCAGGCCTCGAAAGAAAGTACATATATTGGTGAAGTTAATGGTGTTAATAAAAGGTCAGTCTCTAGAAATCTTCGTAATCTAAAAAGATTTATGGTTCTTGATATTGCTGTGTCAACGTCTAGTATAGTATATTACCTAATTCATGAGTCAGTCGATTACAGAGTTAAACGTTATTTATAGGGCAAGTAGTAATTCAGTGAATAGTACAGCCGTTGTAAAGCTAACTCAAAGCAATATCTTTATTACACAAGTATTCTAACTTCACTATCATCTAGTCTTGTTCGAATTGCTTGATTCGAATGAGCCCCTACCGATAGATTTTGAAATTGTGGTATATGTTTGTTGTCCTTATCTTTCGTCATACATATCTAGACAACTTAAGCCTGAATAATAAATGTGACGACTTAACTGAATGCTACCTAGATTTGCTAACATAATTATTCAACACAAACTAACACTTACAGTGATAAATTAACACGCAAATCCCCTCTAAAGTTCCCCTGAAATTCACTAACATGACGTGATGTTATTAATTCGGTTAGTTCCTGCATTTCAGACAACTAGCTATATTATGGTTGATCTGTGGCAACAAATGGCAGATGCTATTAATCACGGCAACAATTATGATACTCCATTAACGGATACTTAAATCTGCTGTTATTAAAAACCACTTTGCGGTCAAGTACTCGTATTGTTTTTGCCATCGTACGACGAGTGAGCATTTTGTGGTGGGACTTTAATTATCCATGATTTTTTATTAGTATTGTTGTTTTATTGGCTGAGGGTGGTGACACAACAATTAATCATAATCACGCCTCTCGTCGTGAGTCGGTCTCATAAAAACGTGCGGATTGAATGTCTTTATTGATCTCCTAACCCCAATACATTCTCTCCTGACATTGACGAATTACTTGAAAAACTATCGAGCCGTGTGCCCCCAGTCTTAATAAGTTGTCGGGTCATTATACAAATCAGTTCACTTGGTTCTGTGCCAATGTTGTCTGAAATTAATTATGTAAACGATGTTCGTGAATCGGAACTTCATTCTGATTTAGTAGATCTCTGCAAGAACTTATGGCTTGCTGAATTCGTAACTGCGTTGTTTTGCCTAAAATTGAGAATGGGTTTTGAATGTTGGATTCACCATTTGGTGCCACAATAACTGAAACCCTTTCACTTTTAACGGTACTAAGGGTAGTGTAGTTAACTTATTATAAGGTCCAGCTTTCCAGTGCCACCGAGCCAAGGCTGCGTTTCTCCGGATTCGGTCGTTACATGCTTTGTGTTGGGTTTTGCTCGCCGGCGCGTGCCAGGCCGACGGCAATCTAGGCAAATCCTATCTATTGTGCGCGGTGACAATAGTTCCGGTGCTAATTCAAGGACGGCTCGCCATTGTCCCGCGGATGACGATGCGCTGCGCCACTCCCGCTCTATCTACCATTCTATACCCACAAACGTTTATCGATTTGTATTGTTACGCTATAATAAATATTTGATACAAACGTATCTGTATTGTAAATGGAAGTCAAATAGATGACGTCACAGATTTTTATTGTTTTATTTATTGTGTCTATATTCGTCGGTACGTAACGCGGATTTGTTTTTGATAGTGCCGATTGTGATAAAACGATGATCACGTTGTTTTATAAAGTGTTCAACAAACAATTTTTTGTCCTTCTATGTCGTAGAGCGATAAATTTCCGTAGAGAGTAACAAATGTTTTTAGATTAAATTTATAGAACACTGAAAACGATATAATCAATATTGGAGATTCGTTTTAAAAAAACACACCCTTTTTAATGTTATAGTGTTTCTACTTATAATAACTTAAGTTCATCATTGTCGAGAGTCCTGTCTCGGTTCCGTCGCGAACACATCTTTCATATCGTACGTTTTTTGCCGACCTCCCTCTCATACGACAGGTCGTTACAGATTTCACCACATCTTTGTAAACCAGACTTAATTTATGGCCGTGATAATAATTTCCGTGTTGAGGTAGGGCTCGTCTCGCCCGCATTATATTGTAATGGCTCGCTATTTGCCGCGGTGGCATTTGCGGACTTGGGCACAGTCGCGGGTCACGTCATACCCTACAAAGTTGAAGTTACGTGATCGCATTGTACGCCCAGACGTAATAACTACGATTACTCTATCAATTACTCATTTGATATGCACGCTAAGGGAATTGTAAACATCAGAAGAACGAAGATTGATTGTTGTATAACAAGTCTACTAGTCATTCGTAAGATGTGTTCATTTGATTCCATTAGCGGCTTTTCTTAATAGATTTTAATGATTACTTAATGCAATCTTAACCCATTCTGTTCATTAGTTTAATTCAAGAAATAACTCTGGTCCTTTCGAATCGGTAATATATCTTGTTGGAGTAGATATACTGCTAATAAAAACACCAATAGGTTTACCCCATCAAGTACCTACTACATTTTGTATTGCGAAAGGAGCCAATCTAGCTTGCGATTCCAGTTCCTAGCATATAAATGCCTCATTATTCCGTCTCGGATGAATTCGGGAATAAGTTTTATTACACGGACAGCTATCCAAGTCGCATAGTGTCGTTAACTTTAAGTCTCGGCAATAATTGGTCTGCTCTCCTTACCCAGCTGTGATTGGCTCGATTACTGTTTAGCGCGTTCGACGCTTTCAGACACTGTACGTTGTATTAAACTGTCTAGACGTTGTCTTCACTAAGTACCTACTACAAAGCCCTGAGCGCCTGTGGGTCCCTATTTGTTATGACTCATTTAAATATACTTACTCTGTGCGTGTCTGTGTATCTCCTATTTCTGCCTAGTGTTTTCCCATGCTGCGTCACAGTCAGCTTCCATTTTTGACACTGGAGCGGCTCTTTTTGCGGTTTCATTTTTATAAATAAGTCACATACAAATTTGTTGCTCATTCCAAACTACAATAGTTAACTAGTACGTATTCATTCCTTATTTCGACATCACTTAAATACGATCGAGATCGACAACAGAGAATACCTTAAATGTTCCAAGTACAAGTCTCGTTTCGGTAACGAGGTCTGTTTAACACCTTTAGGCCAATTCTAACTTAGTAAGGCAATAGTGACGTAAGGCAGCTGTTTCGTGTATAAAAGACATTTCGCTTCCCCTATAACGGTTGCCCCGCAACGCCATTGTAATAGGAAAAGTTTTGGGGATCTTGAAAACGCTTGGCGCCGGCAACACGACTCACTGCCAAGATATTGTTTTTCTAATCATAATGTTATGCGTAACAATGTCATCGTATTTCTTATAGCTCACTTATTTCTTTCAACTTTCGTTTAATTACATTGACTGTCTTCTTTGTTACGTTTTGTTTGCTTTTTCTTGTTATATTTATGGTTATTTCAGTTTACAGTTTTTAATGAGATGATTCACTAACCCAAATATGTGTTTGTTACAGGTAAGCAGCGAAGTAATTCACGTACAAACTGATGGTATATCGTAAACATGTTCAAGGTTTATTCAAACTGCTATTTTTCGTGATCACTTGTATAAATTTTAAATATTTACTTTGTTACGTTTAATGATATCATGGCGTGATAAATTTTTGATGTGTACATTAATCGCTTAACTACTTTGTGTTTTTATACTGATTACTAAGTAAAAAGTGCTATCTTACCGTTCGTTGGAAATTGCTATGTACTTCTTCTCGTAAAATTCTCTTTCATATTAGCCCAGTAATATCATTCTAGCAGCTTAATGCACTAGCGTGATAAAAGAGTAATTAATTTACGTATTTTACGACGGATGCTATTAAACATTTATTAACGGCCTAATAATAGTCTGAGATAGTTAACTCTACGTAAACATAGTATCAGAATAATAGGAATGAAATGATCCATGCCTATGACCCCAGCATATAAATTGTAGTCTTTTGCAAATGGCGATAAAAACTGGAGAGAACAAAATGCCAATAAAAATACACGAAATTTCGAATTGGAAAAGAGATAAGTACGTATAACTTATTCAGTCTGCAGAGAAATGCAGTACAAACAACAATTAAGCTTATTTCTATTATCTTGCTAACTTCATTAATTCTAGATGTCCTTTGAGCGCTGTTTGAAAAAACATCGTTAAGATAAATGTTCAGCAAACGGAGGCACCGCGGGAAATTTGCTGAGCGTCCAATTTAAATAGTCTGGTTTTTACAGATGGGTACAGGGGCTCTCTAGTCTCTCGTGTTTACCCGGTTAGTAGCCGACGCGTTTATTCGCTTGGCTGCTTCGACTGAAGTGCAGCGACCACTCTTAAAATTGTTTACGTCTCCCTGCTTCGTTACTCCCTGGTTGGCGGCTGTTCCACCGAGAGACGTCTTACTTTGTATTTTCTTTTTTCCCCTTTCCGACTCATCGAGCCAAATTACTCTTACACAAATTCCTTATGTATACAAAATAGTACGTGTACTCGTGATAAACGTCGATACTTTCTCAAATTGATATTATTAACGATCCAGTGCATCGCTGCAAGCATTAGCAACATTGTAAAATATGATTGAATATCTTTAAACCGGCCCTTAGTCGGCCGCGAGCGGTTTTGTGTCCATTACGCAAATCGTGACGCGACAGGCCGAAGTTATAGCGAAGGCTGTTTTATGTGAGCTATCAAACTTGTTTAGATGCCAAGCTATAATACGGCACGATAATGTTTACAATTTTGTTACAACATTGTCTTATAGAGCATAAACTAAGTGCCTAGTTGCCTACAAACAGCTCTAGTCTCAATACGCTTTCCGTTTGGTTGAAATATTCTTAGATGAAGTCAAAAGTTTAAAAGAAAAGAAACAAAAATTGCCCTTTTCATCAATCACAGTGTCCGTATGTTGTGATAACTTACCCAGAGCACGTAAAGAAGGTAATATCGTCCCGTGTCCGACAACAATTACGTTTCACTCCAAACTAACAGACGGTAATCTCTCGAGATTTTCTATTATCTTATTTTTCCTTCCTTCTCGGTTTTAATATTTTGTCACAATATTTTCCTTGTAAAAATCTTGACGACATTGTAGGCTGATGTTGCGGATATCTGCGGGATTTGAATAAAATTTACTCATTTTCCCAAGCCAAGATTTAATTTCCATCCTGTCGTCGAGGTTCCAATACGGATATCGCATCAATAAGTTATAAGGTTGCATGTACATATTTACACGTACGTTATTTACTTGTAGTGCAAGGCTGAAGTCGCAATATTATTATAGTCAGGGGAATCCGTCTTTTTTTACTGCATTAACCGTCTTAGTGGCGGTACTACGGATGATAGAGTGCCAATCTTGTTAAACTTGTACTGTAATCCAGTTTACACTTGCTCTATCGGAAGACTTGTTATACAAGTAATGTGACCATGAAATTGTGTTGATATATTAGGTACACATTCGCATTCTTATTACTGTTCAACATTTTTAGACAACGTTTGTGAATGTCTAAATTCGTATTCAACGATTAAAATGTCTCGGTTTAATATTCTGTCGGGATGTTTACCCGCAAACATCCTGTAAACAAACTTTTGCTACTTTTATAACGTTCTTTATAGCAAAGTAAACTGCGGGATGTTATTTTAATGTCGCAGCCGGCCGCCAATGTACGTGATCAACCGAATCCGACAAAACATGGCGACAATAGTATTTTATTATTGACTCATGTGTTACTTTTAATTGTTTAGCTAGCGTTTTAATTAGGAAGTAATAAACAATAAAGTAAACGTGACGAATGCTTTAAAAAAGGTGCCATTGTTCCACGAAAGCAATACGGCAGTCGATTGTCACAAGTAACAACATTACATGCATAGAGCGATACTAAGGTCCGTTATATTGCGAACACACGCGATATTCGCGCGAACTCGCAACGGGATTTATGTGAGTGCCGCACTTTTTATAACTAAAGAAATCGGTATTATATTTATTACTTAATGTAAATACTTGAAGGATCGTATTCAATTAAATATTAAAGTAATTCGTAGTTTACTCGTACTTACCTACATCTTATTAACCTTTGACTCTGTGAAAGAGGACGCACGCAGTGTTGTTTACTACACAGTACACACATACACGTTTATGGTAATTTTTCACTGGAAATTATTACTCGACAGGGATCATTGACATTGTTGCGTATTGTTTTTAATTTGCGGGTCACTTTCCTCGTATTACAAACGATTTATTAGTATTATCAAGGGAACATACAAATGAACTTTTATTTGGTTGTTTTTTTTTGTAGCGTAGTCAAATAGTTTCATGTTTACTGGTGGTACAAAAATCAATTATCTGTTGGAAACTAAGAGCTACTGTTATTTACTTACTATAAAATACGTTTCTATTACTTTATCGTGAAAGTTAACTATTAGATACATATCCCTTATTAGTCAATCTTTACGATACTGCATAGAGGTCTTAATAAATAATAGTTAATCTTGTTAGGTTTACTATCGAGTTTATGAGATAGCCTTACGCGATACTGATCCACGTACGATTTATCATGGACCTAAACCTATCAGTTATACTGCATATTAACTTGTATTACCAATAATAGAGTTTTACAAAATCTTAGAAGCAACTTAATTGTCCAGCTACCTACGTGCCTACTACATATTATTGTGAAGAACGGATTTAAAAGTAAAATAGTTCATTTAATCTATAGCTTGGTTTTGCAATGTTTCCAACAAATACCACAGTAAGCTATAGAGGTATAAGTATTGCTGCAGCAATAGAAATGTCCAATATCGGGATTGTGTTGGGAATTTGGGAACGAGAAACTTTCTCAGCGCTCTCGTCTGCAATTCAATTGATATTAGTTTGATTAAAACTAGAATTCGGATATTAATAAACCCTATTTGTAACTATTACGCTTAACTTCGTGCAACAAAGCGGACGATTGTTTCGAAGCTTTTTATGTTCTGTAGACTCGAATTGGGCTAATTCTTCCGAACCCACTATTAATAACTAAGCATTGGTACGATAATCTCAGGGTAACGTAAAAACTGCTTACAACACAACAATAAAGACGGCTGTGTCATTACAAAACAAAGCAAATAAAATTACAGACCATTGCAGTAACATTAGAAAGTAAGTTTCGTCATATAAGTAGCTATTCATCGGAATAATGGGTAGTAAAACGTCCACCGCTGCTCTGGAGAGCAATAATGAACTGGTAATGCGGCTACACATAATATGCTTGTTGACGTGTGGGAGTTATACCATTGTCTATTGTGACGTGTGCGTACCGAGTGATGAACCGGAGATACTTGTACCACGAGGAAAGCTCGCCAAACTGATGGGAACTCGGAAACAAGGCCTAAGAATGAAAAAGATAAAGCCGATAAGATTAGCCGTTTTAATTAAATTCGTTATGAACTGCGTGTACTTGTTATTCGAGATAATCTAGAGATTTGTTCACTTAAAGTAACAGTAAATTTAATTATGTTGAAGTATGTAAAAGTGCCTGAGTTTATTGTGTAGTCAGCCAGTTTAGACAATACAATTAATGGATTAAATTAAAGAGTTTGAATTCTTTTGAGTGTGTAAACATTTCTACTCAAAGATATTCGTCTGTACATTAAAACACCAACTCTTATGTCACTGACATCAATTATAAAATTATATTAGTCCCAGCGCTGTTAAATCAGCTGTTGTAATTGAATGGGACTTCGTAATAGTAAAAGTATGTTGTCGGGCCAGCCACACTGTTTGGCCAAGGACTAAAGCGCTTTGTTCTCCCACAGCGATACAGTACCATTGTCGATTTAACTATTATTTATCTACTGCCGATAAACACTATCTTGTATTTAATTTTAATAGATGACTCAAGTTATTTATTAACGCACTCAAATTAAGAGCCTTTGTATCCTATTAAGATATGATAAAACTTGTATTTTCGACTTCAACTGTTATCTTTACATTCCTTTTATAAAAGGTGGTTATAATCTTCAGGAAATCAAATGGTATTATGATAACAGAATATATTTGTTCTAAGCTTGAATGAAAACTGACGAGTGATATTCACGTAGAGATTTGTACAAACAAACGCTTTTTTGTTGACGAACACGAGTAGGTGACTGATTATCTAACTTAGCTCTCAGTTACTACGATAAAAGTGTAATTAAGGTGTGCGCGAACAAGCCATATGATGTGCCTCACACTTCGCCGGACAAAGTCTGCTAAACAGACGAATAAAACTTCACTGTTGCTAAAAGCTTTCGCGTAAAGTTTTAACTCGATGATAGATCGTGCCATTATGTATTTACAAGGCCAGGAAGATAGATATCTTTCAGAATGTCTGTTTTATTTCGTGACATGCTTTTCGCTTCAGTTTTATGACAAATATATTCTTACAGTTCAAAACAAGTAAAAAGTTTAAGCTAAAGTACTTAAAAGAAATTACAGTCCAATGCAAAACTATTAATATAACTAAACGTTATCAATCTAATAAATCGTAAGAGAATGTATTTCGGCGTAACCAAATAGCTAAAAACGTTTGTTCTCCATGTAACATTGGAAACGTGTGTACTTAGTTGCACGTGCTCTTAGATATGAGACTCCATTGTGCCCTATGTGACTCAGCCCCGGTCCCACCAATGGCGCACTCGACCTCAAAACTAGATTACCTACACCGTTGTTTTAGGGAGTCGGATGCCATTGTCTTGCCGCAAGCCCGCAAACCGTATCTAACTTGAAATAAGTAA
The DNA here is from genome assembly GCA_941860345.1 of Chrysodeixis includens. Taxonomy (NCBI): domain Eukaryota; kingdom Metazoa; phylum Arthropoda; class Insecta; order Lepidoptera; family Noctuidae; genus Chrysodeixis; species Chrysodeixis includens. The sequence goes on from OW796092.1 coordinate 9,975,674, forward strand.
CATTCGCATCAACAAACATCCGAGTTCATAAGGAAATCATTTCCATTTGATATAACCACAGCTAAATTCAATTGTTTTAAGGAAACGTTCAATTCGTCACAGCTTACTATAGTCGTGCGTTGTGGCGTGTGACAATACGTTTTTGTGGTTGCCACTGTTACGTCAATTGCCTTTCGAACTCTTTCACGAAACTAATTTTCCCTTTTTAAAAGCATACTTTTTGTGATTAATTTATGTTTTGCTTTTTCTTTTTTTTTATTTAAGAAGTAAACGTAAAATGAAGTCATATTCGAGGAAAATTTTAATGAAAATGCAGTGTTACCTATATTTAGCTGTCGTATATTTCATTACTTTGTTTCCAACGCTAGGTTTAATGAGATTAGTAGCATTTCCAAGCCGATATCCAAACCGTACACGTAGGGAGCGTGCCTACTGTCCCGTTACAACGCGATTACCATTACGCAGTACCGGAGGGAAATGTCTTTGGGGGTTTATCAAATGTCTTATATCAACTTTGGACCGTAAGCTTCTCTTATCCAAAACCTTTTACGTAAACATTTAAACGGAAGCTCCCTTGCGTTCGATTTCTCAGTAACACCAACATTACATTAAATTAATATTAGGTTCTTCTCTATGTAATCTGGGAACAAATAAAAAATATGTGTGCAGTGGGAATACCAGCGCAGAATCCTTCAAGAATCGCTTATGCGCAAGCGTCTCTAAGGGTTTTACCACAAGGATGACTCGATAAATTCTGTGTTGTTATTACCGGGGCTATAAAACGAGAGTTATAGTCTGGGGTGAAACGCCTCGCCGATAAAAAATTTGATTCTTCATGTAATTTTTGCTTCAATTTAATGGGTTGTTTTATACGTTATGAGTCCAGAATAAATTTGATTTAACTTTTGTTTAGAATGCTGACGACGTCCTATCTACCTGCTTATAACAATCATGTATTGTTTATTTTCCATAGTGTCTAGAAATATCTTGAGAATTCCAATGAATAGGCATATCATGTATGTAGAGGAGTACACGGCGACATTTCATAGATACTGCGTGTATAATACCTATGTACAGCAATTACATAGCCTTGATGCCGATCGATAATTATGACAATCGATAGAGCAATATCGATTAGAGCATTGATCGTGCATCTGAAACGCGTGGGTTGCGACACAATACAACAGCAGTCAGTGACATGCCGCGATGCCACGCATTATGTTTTGCGCTCACTCATCACACAGTTAGCCGGTATTGTGTCATCTATTATTATTATAATTATACGCTTTCGCTGTTGCGACTGCGACACTTTACAATTAGGGAGTGGTTACAAAAAGTACTAGAAGTGCTGTTACTTTCTTTGATTGTAAACATAATCGTACTTATAGCTATATCACTTTGTATTTGTGCGAGAACCACTAACATCGAACTAAATGGGAGCCTCGTGATAAACTAAACCCAATTCGATTATCTAAAAGACCCTAAGCCCATTTTACTGCTGGCATTTTTGTGAATCCCCTTCCTTTAATGATAATTTTATTTAGGTAGCTTTCTTGAAATTTCAAGAGCTCTCTACAGCTCCATAATTGCTTTACTTTGAATTTCAAAAATGTTTGTTACATTTAAATGTTACAAATTTTATACCAATTTCTGTGTCTTGGATCGTTTATCCTGTTCATTTTATAGCCGGACCTTGAAGAATCCTCACGGGGAAGTTTTACGAGGTGGTGGCACTGACGGTTTTATGACCGGTAGGACGATATTGAATAAGGGCTCTTCAAATGTTACAGTCAACGTTTCCGTAAGCTGGCGCTATATTCACCTTCTTGGTTTGTTTTATGTGTACATTGCTTTATAAAGATTCTGCATAAATCGATACTGAACAAGGAAACACCGCCCGACCACGAGAAATCTGTTGTCTTATCAAATCTTTCGACACGATTTCTATGTGCGTGGACGTTGGATGAATAATTTATTTAGTTATTATCTCTTTGTTCTTTTATTTCCTTGTTTCGACAAGACGAAAGAGGCAGTCTCGATCCCCTCGGCGTTGCTGGCGGCAATACGGTCATCGCTGCGCAAAAGGTTTGCTAGTACAGAGCCGACTATCGCTGCAATGGCCCTTATCTCTTGGCAACGAGAGACCATCCTACAAAACGCGCTAGAAGCTTTTAATAATTTTATTATTCTGCACTAATGCTTTGAAGAATATTTTATTAACCCTCTCGGGAAAGAACGTAGGTCTTCTTGTACCATTCTAAGTATGATCTCGCGAAGTTTACTTGAAGAAGAAGGTCCTATGGGATAATTCCGCGTAATATAGGGATTACTTGGTTCTCGGTCTCGCTGCAGCTTATGACAAATGGGAAAATGTCGTCGGAGCTTAACTTTTCCTGTAATACGAGTAAAGTTTAAGGTTCCCATCAACAACTTTCTTAAGTATAAATAATGTGACGTATTCTATGTATAAAACATTTTATTTTTGAAAAAGAAATGAGCTTTGGTGTAATTCTATTCAAATTTGAGAGTGATTAAATCTTCCTCATTTACTATGTAAAACAAACAAACAAATAAATTCTCCTACAAACAAAAGATAATATAAAAAAATATGTATTATCTAAAATCTTATATCCCTACGGTAATAAAATCCGACAGCATGTTACTGTCCCAAGCAATACGGGAATTCTTTATCACTTTTCTGATAAGGGGAGGAGTGGGAATGTGATTTCCACTAATACCGGCTTTTAGGAGCCTTCCCTGCGGACTGCGTTAGGGATTTGTCCTAGGGGCGATATCTTCCATTCTCTCTCTCTGATCCCCTACTACCTATACTCTACACTTTAGCTCTCTCTTTTTCGAAATGAAATTGATTCTGCAGCGAGTCTCGTGTAAATTGAAGTGCACTGAATTAATTCCAACGTTGATTGAAAAGTTCTCACAGTAAAGGGCGAATTTGAAATGATGAAGTATTCAGCATTTACATAAAATATAATTTCAAGTTATGATTGAAATACGTGGTGTGCACTTATTTTGATTATTGGTTAGAAACGATGTATCAGGATATATCTGAAGTTTTAGATAATTAAATAGTGTTCGTTTTGATATGATTATATTGACTTCCTTTTATAATAACTACCTTAAATTAAGTTTAAAACTAGACAGTTTCATCCACGTTAAACTTTTCCTTCTTTGTTGACGCAGCAGGCGGTTAGTTATCAGTTACAACAATCTTACTCTAATAGAAAAACTAAAGAACATTTCAACAAGAGTTTCTCTTGGGAAACTTAAATTGGCCGCATAGCCGTTGTTTACAGGCAACTAGCGGCATCCAATAGTCCGGGAAATTATTAAGGCGGGCGGATGTTGGGCGGCGCCCGCCCTCGACGCGTTGCCATGGTAACGCTGGAGCCTTGAATTAGTTAAACGAATGATGAACTCCACCCTTGCTCGCTCACGATTGTTGGCGTGCCAGCATGCACTTGTGTTACTCCTGAATACAGTTTTACTGTCATACTTTGTTAATGTCCGCTTAGTGAATGTCCGCGTGCTATTATGGCTACGTTTATAGCCTGTGAATGGCACGTAAAGACATGAAAGATTTACTGTTTTACATTGTCCTTTGGTTTGCACCTCTCCATGTTCAAAACTCTGATAATTTAATCTTGCAGGCGTTACTGAACATACCTTTATTATTAATTTAAGGTTTGTGACGTAAATATGATTATACATATTTAAGTAGGCAAAGAAAAGTTATCCACCTACACAGTACACGTGTACATAATTAATTAACAAGTAATTATGGCGTACTAATTAGAAATGCATGGTCTTACAAGGAGTGTCAGCAGTCCCATCAGTGTTACTCACATTATAATGGAATATTCTTGAACAATCCTTTAATTGACAATGCTTTATGTACAGAAGAGTCATTTTCTTTTTTGGAATATTTTATAAAAGAGTTTAATATTTTTGCTAGTTCATAAAAGCACATTTTAATTGCTTAATTATGATAATTACGATTAAAAATAGTTTCGAAGCAATAATTTGAACAGCTTTTGTTTTATGTGCTAATCGCGTGCTTCGTTTCAGCGTGCCCATTACGTTTTGAGTTCCGCATTACCTATATTGTTATCGTCACATCGTTATTCAAAACTTGTTTGAAACAGATTTGAGATTTGTGAAATACAAAGATCATGAATGATAGTGATGCCTTCTAATAAATCTAATTGTACCTCTATTTGAACTTCCTTTTATTGGACCCTTTGTTGTACAGATAAATCAGAAGGGATGCCTATATAAACCTCCCTAGAGTTATTTGTTCGGTTTCTTGTTTTAATTTTGTGGATGTCGCGACGGCGAGGTCTATGACCGACGCCATCGGGTTGCTATAGCAACGAATACCTATATGATGGCTGCATGCAACGAGCCTTTGGTTACTGCCTTGAAAAAGCTTATTATGTGTACGGCCTTTTGAGTTTTATTTCTAGCAAAAAACCTTCATGCAGAGAATAGCTACGGCACAACATTGCGCACGTAGTCTTTCATTCGAAATCTCGCCTTACTCTTTTATTAGCTGGTTTTATAGTTTCGACTTTCAATTTGAAATTCTGCACCAAATATTTAGATAGGCTTATAAGAATAACAAATCGTAGTTAGTAGAATCTACACTTGTTATTGTTGGCTGTTTGGCACAGTAAGCTTCTCCCGTTTTACATAATATTATTCTCTGAGCTGTATTCACTCCGCCGGATCTATGGCTGAGGCACAAATAACTCGGAATGGAATTATTTATCTTTCCATTTCCAATCTAACTCGTGTTCATCTTGTATTATATTGGGCGAGCGGTGTCTGCATTATCGCATGCTGCCTATCTGCTATGGCTTCCGATATATGGCGAATTTTGTTAGGGCAGTCTAATATTAACTTTAGAAACGTAAACTTATACGAAAAGGGTCCTCTTCAAGCCCAGTCGACCCCTTTCGAAACTTAAAAATATCTCGTAATACATTTCCAAGTGTTGTGTAAATATTCTCTCTAGTATCTTTGAGTTTACCTGCTCTGGAAAGTTCGTTGTTTCCCCTTCTTTGCCTCTTTTGTTTTATGTTTAGTCGAATTTAGGCTTCTATGTGTGTTTATTCTGTTATAAAATAAACCTTCTTAAAATATGAATGTACATTTAGTAGACGTAACACGGAATCGCAAAAAAAGGTTTTTAACGTTTGCAAGAACAGACCTTTTCTACAAAGAAAATTGAGCAAAAATGATCCAACATTTTCTTTGTAATGTCATAAAGATGTAAAGCCCAAATAAATCATAATGGGCTTGATTCAATTTTCCCAAATCCCACATCATTTTAGGCGAGCGTTTTCCATTTCTTCCGCGGCTTTGAGCCTGTCAAAACGATCTATATTATTTATCATCTATGAAGCAGTCTGTATATTTGTTTTGTGAATATATTTGCATAGCTTGGTGTGCGTAAATAATAAGTATAACCCTGACACGTGTATGTGGGCACGTTAGCTGATGAAGCGTGAATGGGTCGCGCCGGATCCGTGCTCCGGTGCGCCCATTGTCGTCTTCCGCGTTGCATTACTGCATGCGATGGTACCGTGGCACTGTCGGCTCGACTGTACCTACTATATACATATGTCGTGCATGTGTATTATCCGTACATTAATTACTCTGAACAGTGAAGGCGAACGTCATGTCTGACCGAACAGGAACTGGATTTAACGACGTTAATCTGATTGGTAATAACGTTCGGTTTACAGCTGCGATTTGAAAATAGTTATATAGTTTAACTTGTGCTTATAGATAGGCCTTCATACAACGTATAAGAATAAACACTATGCGCTCAAACTTGCAATATTGAAACTTCTTTGAGTGTATTATTTTACGACCTCGTAAAATCCTTCTTCCCGACCGGGTTTATAGAGACACTTACAAACTTAAATTTCTTAAGCAGCGTCGGATCGTATTACTGTTTTCTTCGGGTTATCCACACCATTTTCCTTGTTTGTCTGGCTTATCTACTGTCTGAAAAAAATATTACTCGGGTCCTTCGGTTCCTTGACTACTTCAGATAACACTTTTAAAGCTATTTCGATTAAGCATATATTTAGATGGATATGGGTTGGAAAGGCCGAACAGATTGTCAAATTCTACATGAGATAATATATGGTTTGTGTATTTACCATTAGTCCAATACCGAATTTCATGACATCAAACAGAGTTCAATTGCAAAGATACAAAGTATTTTGCAAGACTCGTATAATTTACAAAATCAGAAATATGATTATCATAATTTGTATAAAACAAGAGCGTGATATATACATTTCCTTTGTATGTATATTCTGACTAAGCAGGTTTATTCTACCTACCCATTGACTTTGTAATTTGTTTTTGTCTCGCTGTTTTCACTTAGGTGAAAATTTGCAAAAGTTGATTAATTTAGGGAACTTGTTACGTTTCGCCCTTTGTAAAGAAAATTGTACATACAAATGAGCTGATAACACAAAATTCTCTTTTATAATAACTCAAGCTTTTACGTTATGTATATTATTAAATCGTGTTTGGGAAAATCGCATCATAATACAATATAATCCAGAATAATTTGATTGTATGGGCATATAAAATGGTTGTAATTTGCGTTGTTATTTTTTATATTAGATACACATGTTTCTATTGCGCTCTTTTCGTGACTAACATGACACCTAATTCTATTTAGAAGCCTATTTTTTTCTTACTCTGTTAATAAAAGTTTTTCAGAACAAATGGTATTACATATATACTCAGTTTACAGACTTCGGACAATCAATAAATGTCAAAAACTCGAATAAGTACTTACCTTAATAATATTTTGTGCAAAAGTTACTTCCATCGGTTCAAACTTTGACAATAAATTATATTTTGTCCATTATAAAATGACGTATTCAAGTTTGTATTTTCGTTTCATTATTGAATGAATAAGCGGTCTACAAGCTTGAGATTTGTAAGTATGGTACTTGCAAAATATGAATAAATAAAGAGGTGTGTAACGCTTCGGTGACATTTCTTATGTCGGTTATGTAATACAGCATGTCATGGTCCGCTGCCTGTTATTATGAACCTTTTATAAACACAGCGCACAAGATAAACTTAGGTATGTAAGAAATTCAATGTCAAAATTATATTAAAATATGGTGCGATGTAGTTTATGGCCATAAAATAATAAGTCCAACTTGATGGGTTACCATGTATGTACAATTATTATTTGCGTTTTAATGATGTGTCGTAGATACATCAAAGAATTCCAAATAAATTCAACAATTATGGAAATTCTCGATATTCCGTTAATGGTGCGTTAAGGACAACAAGGAAAAACAGAGCAAGCGATCAGTATGCACATAAAATATTTATTCGACTTTATAGCTTCTGTTTTGTTTGAGAATTTTATGTCTTTGTATTTCCATAGGTTTTGCAGTAAAGTCATGTGTCGTTATGTCATGTACCAAGGTCCTTTTTCTCATTAACATATTAGCCCGTCATAAACGCCCACCATTGACTACCCAATAAATCTGACAGTAAACAAGACTTGACGGCCTTCATCACGCTACAGAGATCTGTATTTTCTGCGGTCGACTGAAATTCCTGGACCTATGACAAACGAGTTATTTCACAAATCACAATACCTATGGCAATAGGATTTGAATTAAAGTTAATAGGAACAAATGAACACGAACAAGTAGTATTGTAAATGCCGTATTAACACATTTACCGCGCATATATGCTTAATATGCTAATACATTTTCCGAGCTGAATAATCCATATTAATGAGGATATAACTGTTTGCCTAAAGGCACGGAATGAATCTGTCAGAAAGATGGATAGATTATGTTATGGATGGGACACTGTAATATCGTAATTTGTAGTTGTTGGAGTACTTTCCGTAACATAATATATTTGTATCCTGCAAAAATACATTTAACTATAATAGAAATAGTGGGATATTCGTTTAACTTGGTAATTAGACGTTTAAGTTTTTTAAACACATGTTTTTTTAACGGGTATTTTGTTTTAAATGTGGATTTACCGATAAAAATAACCCAGTTTTTGGGGATTTTTACTAAATTATTTTTTGATATCCTTGTACAAGGCATTGGTAATGAATGATGGCACAGAGTTTGTCAGCATCAAGTTTTTGTTTTTTTTTGTAATGTTAACAACCTTCTTTTACTTACCATTTATAAACTTGTGGTATTTCTACTTTCCAGGGAACAAAATTATGGATTATAATGGAATACCTAGGCGGGGGGTCGGCGTTAGACCTGATGAAGGCCGGCAGCTTCGAGGAGATGCACATAGCGGTGATCCTCCGAGAGGTGCTGCGCGGCCTCGACTACCTCCACTCCGAGAGGAAACTGCACAGGGACATCAAGGCCGCCAACGTACTGCTCAGCGAGATGGGAGACGTCAAACTGGCTGACTTTGGTAAGCTTACCTAATACATGGCCTAGGTGAAAATTAGGAACACATTTCCATATTCACTTACATTCGCAAACTCTACTGTTCTTACTATAGACGTAAAAGATACTTTGCTGAGGATACAACCGACACTGTCATAGAGAATGTTTAAGATCACATTATTCAGTATTTTGACTTTTCGTAAGCTTATAGTTCCGAAGATTACTTAAACGACAAAGTTATAAAGAAGTCGGAGGGCGAATGTCGCTTATGTAAAACATAAATCACCAACTACATTCACATTTCAGAATTAATTTCGTAATTAAGAGTCAGGTTCCGCGGGTTTCCCAACATTTTTAAAGGTTACCAGAGATAAGAAATAGCACCGCTTGCTTTTTCCTTTAACCTTTGACAGCATTCTGCTTAACGATAAGTCATCGTCCCGGAGAATGGAATATTCACAAAGGATTTCCAAGGATACCGATGAAATTCAGGATGCGAATTATAAAATTCAAAGTTTTGCTCACTTTATGACTACATTTTACGGGCTATCTGGATTGTGTCTCGAAAGTTTTATGATAAGTCCTGATTGTACGAGAGGTAACAGAAGAACAGAAATAGACTCTCGAGATAAACGTGCTTTACTTAATAACTCACTATGATAATCAATTGTCTGCCAGGCATGATCAAAGCATTATCTCCAACATACTTACACTAATGTTGATTAGTGTACATCTTAAGTGTTCCTGTAATATCTATCGTACATGTGCATAAATAACCATTTTCTTTACCGTCGTTCTTATACATCACTGTCAAAGTTTTTATCATATTACCGTGATTTAAACGCAATGCAGTTCTGATACGAGCTTCGGATATAATCGTAACGGATGGACGGCTGCTCCTGAGCTCATAAAACAAGTGAAGCATGCAGCGAACACGGAAATAATTCACAGCAAACGTTATCTTAGAAATATATCGATAATATTCAAGAAGTTAGACCAATTGTGTGCACAGGCGTGTACGTATTGCGACATCAATTGTTATAAATTGAATTTGAATTGAATTAATATTCTGTTTGTTTCGCTGGCCGTTTTGTGTCATACAACTAGATCAATAAGACGAGGATATTTTAGACGGAATGCTAGAACAGTTTGCCTGGCCATATATTTCGTCTCATCGCATATGGCTAGTAACAAAAGGGAGTCATAAATATTCTGGTCGCCATGTTATTCCTCAGTTACCGTTTACGATGCCACAAACATTAAAGAGATGACAGATCGTCTCAGCTCTTGATTGTCTACCGCAGTTAATTGTAGAAGAGTTATGGGCCCTTAGCCAGTGTGCCAAGAGACAAAAGATCTGCCGGCTGGAAGATTGAGGGCCTATTCTTATTCATGACCGATCATAATTTATCATAGTACCGATACCTATACATGTAGTACATTGCTGATCTAGCTAAATTTACCTTAATCATCATCATCATTGGCCTCTTGCATCTATGACAGATGATATGAAGAGATATGATTATATCTCTTCAATCCATCCCAAAAATTGTTTTCGCTATACTCTTCATGAAGTCGCATCTGAATCTAATTAGAATCATTTAACATTTTAAGCTCTAGTATAACTTATCTGTCTCAACTTTATTTAATTAACAGCACCGATTAAAGTAGATAATAAGAAAATTTGGGACAACGTAAGGGACTATTTATCAAGACTTTTATCTCTTAATAAGTTTTTGGAGTGCCACCCCGGGTGATATTAGAGTAAGCTAAAATAAGTTATAAAATTTTCGACAGCCTACAGATTTTATCTTTTGGAAATTAAATCGAGATTAGGTAACAGTTTATGACAGGCTCGTTAATATAGAGATAGACATTAGACGGCGGTTTTTATGTACTATTAAGTATCTGAATTTTCTTATGTGACCGACGTATGAAAGTATAAAAAAACTATCGTGTGGCTTCAAATTAAATAGTATCAGACGGAAGCAAATACGAATCTTAAACATCGTTGGTTTTAGACGCATATAAACTTGCAAAGACGTCGAAACTACAATCAGAGAAGCTTGCAATATAAGTTAAACGCGCATTATGGCCTACGAATTTTGGCTAGAGGCCAATGTTTGAACCGTTTGCGAGGCAACTGTGAGCCGTGCCAAAGTAAAGTGAACGCCCTGTGCATCGGACAAGCGGCGAAGACTTTCAAGCTCTTCAAACATTCATGTTTACTGAATCCAGCTTTGTTTACTTTATAAACACTTGTGTTGGTTTGCTAACAAAAACAGGGACCGCCTCTAATCTGCTGTACTCAAGAGACAATCAATAAACGAAACCTCGAAATTGAATTGTATTGTAATTCAAAAGCATTTGTTTAATTTAAAAGCATTTTTTCCATATAACCTTAAAAAATTGCATTAATTTTCTAAATTACATTAACTAGTACTAGATCGTAGTAGTTGTTTTGATACCAAATTAACTTAACGTTGCGAAATAATGAAACTGAGTACATAAAATGAGAAAAGTCTCGCTTGCGATGTTTCTAAATAATAAAAAAGAACGTTCTATTTCATTTTGTTGAGATAACAAAGGAAGGTACAGACTGTATTACATTCGAGCGCTACATTTTGTTACTTTTACTGTTAGGGAAAACATAAAATGTGACTCACAAAAAAAGCCCGCATGACTCCACTGCCTTTGATAAATTGTGTACAAACAAAACTGTTTCTTTTTTTATAATAATATAATTTCATAGTCATGCCTGCTAATTGCTTACAAACTTCGAAGTATTAAACGTGTAGTCAAGGTGTGCTATCGGACTTGATTGGAGATACGCGACTAGCTTTAAACCAAAACGATTGTATTCACAGTACAATATTACGAATTTTAAAATATAAAATACTATCAAGTATTGCGGATAGAGTATAAATAAGTCAGTATCATATTTTAGATTAATATTCGGTAAAATAAAACGACCTTAGTAATAATATACTTACCTCATCGTGTGGTTTTCCTTGACATGGACATGACGAACGATTGATAATGCCGCTTAATACGAAGGTTTTACATTTATCAATTTTAATGTAGATATATGACATTTTACCGAGATGAGTCAATAATCACCCGCCGCTTTACGACCTGCAGGCCTACGTGTGCATGCATAAGGTCGCCATAAACCTATTAATATATTTATTGCTCTCGCTTATAATTCACAAGGAAGATATTCGTATTCAGTTAAATGATTATAATGAACACTTTTGTAATTTTGTCATAACGCTGACCAATTCGATACGATGCGTGTCAGTACGAAACGCTTTATTACTGGAACATTTTCCAATCAATGTAAGTATGCACTTACACATGCCTCTAATACCACTTCCAATACACAAAATAATAAATCATCCTGTTATTTATTTGTTTATCTTGTTTACTAAATCACTGCCAGATATATTTATAGTCCGAGACGAAATGACTCATATCATCTAGTTACTTATTCTAAAACCTAACACAAACATCTCGCTATCTAAATAATGAAAGAGCTGAATTCCAAATGTTGTTTTGTCTGCCGATATACATAAAAAAATATCAGTTTTGACCTTCGTATTTACATCAATTTGTATTAATTCAATGTATCTGTCTTTTCCAGGTGTCGCGGGACAGTTAACTAATACGACAAGCAAAAGGAACACATTTGTGGGAACGCCGTTCTGGATGGCGCCTGAAGTCATCAAGCAGTCGTGCTACGACAGCAAGGCGGACATCTGGTCGCTCGGCATCACCGCCATCGAGCTGGCGAAGGGCGAGCCCCCCAACTCCGAGCTGCACCCCATGAGGGTGCTCTTCCTCATCCCCAAGAACAACCCCCCGCAGCTCACGGGCAGCTACTCGAAACCCTTCAAAGAGTTCGTCGAGGCGTGCCTGAATAAGGACCCAGAAAATGTAACTTCCATACGGATTAATTTCCCCTAACGGCTTTACTGTAGTGTTTTTGTTGGAACCCTCCCGAGTGTTTCGGATTATGGTCGAAATCCTTTAATCTTGTAAGATATGGTTGTGTAGTAATTGTTACTAAACATATTGTTTTAGAGGTTTACTCGAAATTCATTCACTTAAAAGGAAACTCACATATTTCTTGTAGGAATTTTCCGAGGCAAATTAATGTTTGAAACAATGTTTCCTTTGTTTTTCAGAGGCCAACAGCAAAGGAGTTACTAAAGTTTCAGTTTATACGGAAAGCTAAGAAGAATTCGTATTTAATGGATCTTATAGATAGGTATAAGAAGTGGAAGGCGCAGCGGAGCGAAGAGAGTGAAACCGAGTCGGAGAATTCAGATTCGTGAGTAGCTGACAGTTATTAATAACACGATTGTGTTTTCCACTATAAACTTAACAATCCTGACATATCCAATTAATTGTATTTGAAATTCCGGGCACGCTATAGAGCAAGAAGTTCATCTATTTGCAATCAGGGAAGAAAACATATTATATTAAATTATTATTTCACTAGGAAATGGGTCGATTGCTACCGTGGTACGGATTTACTCTTTAATAATTAGTGGGATGATAATTTAGACATTTATCATATTTAAGTCGCAAATTGCAATCATCAATTATTATTTGATAAAGGTCTTGAATTTCCTAATGGTCAACCGACTAATATTATAAAAACGTAAGATTGTAAGTATGGAGAGATGGATGGATGAACGTTTGTTATTACTTGATATACTTGACTTACTTGACGTTTTCCACAAAACAACCTCGTATTGCCGCTGTCATCGGCGTAACACCACGCAGGTGCGGTAGGTAGACCACTTCGGCGAAATATTTAACAGTGTGTATGGTACTTGTGTTACAGAGAGGAGTGTCGGAGCGGCGACAGCGAGGCGGACGAGCCGTGGATCATGACGGTGCGCGGCGGCGCGCTGCAGCCGCCCGCCGACAACAAGCGCGCCGCCAGGAACAACCACCACGACGACAACGGTACACATACACGTAAACACTGCTGCCAGTTTGTTACTCATACCATCAAGTCATTACATTATGCATGTATATATTCTCAACAACCACACAACGCCATCTAGTCTCAAGTTAAGCATACTTAGTATACCTTGTAAAATATAGCTTGATACCTGTGACGTTTGTCGGAATGACATTACTGGGGATGGAGGCGTGTTTCGCAGCTTATCGATGTCTGTGCGGTCATGAGTTTTATTAAAAGTGACATTGTAGTCATTGTCATTGTAAAGATGTAAATTAAAAATAAATGTATTTGTAGTTGATTTAAATGAAATAAAACAAAAATAATTCAAAATAATCGCGCAAACGGATCACAAATTCGCGACACTCACTATTCAAAACAGTTTTTTTTGTCTTTTCGGCATTTTGGCAAACAAAAAAAAGGTAACACCAAACAAAGTAACACAAATAACACCATAGTAACACAAAGTAACACAAATATCAACAAAACAATGGTAGAGTATACAAGGCGTCAGCACTCGTACTGACTCAAAAACGATGGCGCCCGCTTGTTTCCAGCACGCGAAACCATTATTGCCAAACTAAATAACTACGTTTTATACTAGTGAAATTTTCATAGTATTATTTTATCGATAATCATCTGTCAGTCACTTGCACGTCCCTAGAGCTCCTTCAAAGTGCATTTATAAAGTAAGCTAAGAACCAAAAATTATTTAAGAAATATTAAATATTATTTAAATTACTCATATTTTTACTGGTATCTTTATAATTACATGATTGTTTTTAAAAATGCGTTTTATTTTTATACACAAACATCGTTTTTATGTAAAAAAAATTGAACTTTTAAAAATAAAATTTGGGTTGAAGCTGTCTTCATAAAACGTTCGGTAATGTCACAGGTATCAAGCTATATTTTACAAGGTATAGTTTGTGTTTTGAGTACTAGACAACCGATAAACATACTTACATATTTCTAAATACATACAATAATATTATAGATAAATTACATCCAGACACAGATCAAATGATCGTGCTCATCACACTGTAAGCATTTGTCCTGAGCATGTTTGAGCATTGATCACCACGCTAGGTCAATGTGGATTGCCGATTACTGATTCCATCACTTTAAATACCATTTAAAAATTGTCATTCTTAGAAAAACCTGTCAATTATTAAAAAGGCGTTTGTACAAAAGTAACATTAGTTAAAAATGTCAAAATGTATCTGACTGAAATAAATATGTATCGAAATTAACTATCATGTATAGAAGCGCCACATTACATATGTATAACCAAGGTTAGTTTATGTGCCGATTTGATATTATATCTATCAACACACAAAATTTTCTGGTGTAAAGGAATCTTTTATCATTATATTTTGTATATTTCCAGTTGTCCCGCGAGAGCGAGAGCGTGATCGCGAGCGTGAGCGTGAGCGCGAGTCGGTGGTGGTGGGCGTGGGCAAGCACAACGGCGCGCGCCCCGCCTCCCCGCCCGCGCCCCCCGCCGCGCCCCCCGCGCCCCCGCACACGCCCACGCCCAACAACAATAACGCCAACGACAAGCTGCCCGTATGTGACACACACTACATACTACACACCTACTGCTAGTCCAACTTAGTTTAATATAAGTATTGAAAATATGAATCTTAACAAATAGCTTGTCTATTCACAGAGCCGGCAGACGTCGAACGTGGCGGTGGTGTCAGAGCAGCGCGTGGGCAAGGAGCGCGGCGAGCGCGACGAGCGCAAGCCCGAGCACGCGCCCGCCGCGAGGGACAACACCACATACAACAAAAACGTACGTACACACGACATATTACCTTAGTAATAACGTACTACAAGTACAGTTAGGCTAAGAACTCACGGAGCGATTTTAAACCGCCGCGGTGGCGGGCCCGCAGCCTCTGTAGAATGTAGATTTACATGTAAAAAATTAAAACACATTTCACGACGCGGATTACGCCCGCAGACTGTGCGATTGTTTGCGGCTCCCGCGGCACCGGCGGGCAACTTGTAGAATCGCGCGGGCCGCGGTCGCTCGCAAGCTCTGCGGTTTGCGCCCGCGCGCTCTGCGGTCGATTGGTGGGCGATCGCAGTGGCGCAGAGGCCGGTCTTGCGTCTTGCGATCATCGGCCGCCAGGTTTACGGGTGATAATCGCAACCGCAGCGGCTGCGTGACCGCGCGAATAACCGGTCTCGTGAGTGTGGAAATAAAATCACAGTACCACAACCACTGTGGGCACGGTTAAAAATCGCTCCATGAGTTCTTAGCCTTACTCGAATACCCGTCAACTTAATCTGTCCTAAAGTGATAACATCTGTAACTAGTTGATCATAAGACTTGTAATCGATCACGTCAGAATTTAAACCGACCCTTATTTGTACCCTATAACAACACCTTTCGTGAGACGGATTCTATGGTTTACTCACGTGCATTTATGGCGGCGGTGTTGGGATTCGAACGAAAAAGATATACTCGCGACCCTGCCGTCGCGTTAGTTCATGATTAAGTACTCCGGTTGGGTCCGGAACTAGTCGAGCTTTCAAGATAAATACGCGTGAGTAATTTGTGTTAATCAGCATTGTAGAAATCCCCTTATTTAGATGAACAAAACAATATGTTATGTGCAGATAAATAGACATTGATTGACTAATTGAATGCATTTTTCTATTATAATATGTACTTGGTATGTGGTATATATTATGAATGAATAGCTTTTCAATTAAAATTAATCTAAACCTGTTATTTGTTGTTTCCAGGCGTCGCCTTTGGACCACAGAGGAACGAACAGTGAGGAGAACAAAGTCAGGAGGCACCCATACCTACAGCAACTTATATACCCACTACTCAATGAGGTAAGCAAAACATTATCCTACTGAGATTCAATATAAGACCATGTTTAAATATCGATAGTGATATCTTTGCACTCCATTTTTGTTGCGTTATTGAATGAGTCCAAGTCGATTATTAAATCGTTTGTGTTCTAGAAAATAATAATAGAAAATAATTTTAGTTAAAATAAAGTGGTAAACTTAAAGATAATCTGGGTTTCTCAAGGTCTTTTCATCAGTATGTGAGTGCGCGCCACTGTTTCTGTTAGGGCTCTAATAATACAGTAACATGTTGTGTTTGCAGTTGTCCCGCGCGCACGGGGCCGGCAGCGCGGCGGCTATAGAAGAGTTGCGGCGCGCCTTCGAGCACGCCGAGCGCGCCGCCCCGCACCTCACGCGCGCATTCGTGCAACAGGTATACACACACACACCACTCTCTCTACACACCTCACACACCCCCTTTTTATTATTTCACGGTGTAACGCGTTCAGAATTGATCCCTAACCAATAATGACAAGGTGTGGATTCATTTCTCTAATATTAGAGAAGGTAAACTGTCTGCAAGCACCTCTATCCATATTTGACATCATGTCATCCATTTGAGACACAGTAACTTCAACGCACGTCGAAGTCGCGGCGTAGGGATATGTCGGACTTCCATCAACTAAAAACACCCCGAGCCCCTTCTACTACCTAAGTCAGCGTCACGGTATCGCTCGCGCATGCTCTGCGTGACCCTGGCTGGCCCTCACACGGCTACTAGCACACTTCTTCTCTGATCGCTACTATTTAAAAGAATGTGGTTGAACCTCCTGGTTAACCTGAGCCAATTTGAGAATATTATTTCTCTTCATATGAACTTCAACTTTAGCCTCAAGACTATTATAAGTACAGATAAAACTGTATTTCATTTTACTTTTGAAAATATAAAATTTATTTATCAAGAGTTGACGAGAGACGTTAACCCGACGCAGTTCGAGCCACGAGCCACCTCCACGCCTACTAAACCTCGCAAGTCAAACTCAGTATTTTTACAATAACCTACTTAAAAACCTACCATTGTACATCCAAACAATTTATTCCTGATTTCAGGTGGTGCAGAGGGTGGCGACCCAGTCGCACCAGCCGCCCACGCCGTCGCACACGCCGCCCTCGCAGCAGTGGATGAGGTAGGCACGGTAATGTACAACCCCTTCTATACCCAATATTGCACCGACATACATCGCCATGGTTACCGCACCGGTGTTGGGTATAAAGTAAAGGAGTTAATGGTAGTAATGCTTGTTACAAAATAATAAGAATCAATATTAGGTATAAGTGCTTTTAAGAACGATGTTTAGCAAAAGGTCATTGATAGAGCTACGAGGATCTTTTGGCACATGGCCGAAATTGGAACTTATGTCGTCATAAATGAAATCACTTTTGACAGATAGCTGAATTGTTTTGTTGGGAATATGCACACCAGAGTCCTCATGTTTATGTCATCCATGTGTCAAAAGATCATTTTAACTCCATAAGTATGTCTCATATTGTCGTTGACTTAGTCAAAATTTCTCTACATTCCATTTGAATATGACAAATTAAAGGGTTACCTCATTAATTTGGCGTTCAGTTTTTTGTTGTTCTTGCATTCAACAGTTCATCATGTGAAAAAATATATTGACTTTCCTACAAAAATATTATCTTGTAACAAGCAAAGACGTAAGTTGTTTAATATGCATGCTATAAACAGGACAAAACGGTTAGATTTAACAGTTTCATAAAGGTCGGGTCGGGTAGAGGTTTAACGACTCTTTCATTGCGCTATAATTTATCATTAAATAAATATAAGCTTAACATTTTAATGACTAATGGTAATGGTATTTTAATATAGGAATCAATTTGACAGTTTTTTACTAAGTTTGTTCATTTCTTTTTAATTAAATAGTCTAGAATAATATTTTGTTGGTTATCTTGAGTCTTTATCTAAATGTTTGAATATAATGTGTGTTATAAAGATTTTCTTAGAAATCTTTTAATTTAATTACTTTCGTTCAAATGTATTATTTGATAAGATTTCTCTTATCAACAAAGGATTTTCCAAATGTATTGACTTCTACATAATATATGACATTAATAGGAGCATTGTATTAATGCAGTATTTCCTGTGTTGCAGGGACCTATAGTAACGCATGCGCGACGCGGCCGCCGGCACCCACTGCGGCGGCGGGATGAGACTGCACTCCGCGGCCTGGGCTTGTGTCCCGCACAAACCCAGCCCACAAGCCTTTACACACCAATTGCCATTTTATGAAAAGTTTTAGTGACACCAAAACCACGTCCCTATAAAATAAACACGTGTTTTTATAGAAACGATTCTATTCTGTATTGAGTATGTTCAGTCTTGTTAAATTCTCATTTCTTTCGCGCGTTACCTGTTTTAGCGAAAATGTTTCGACGGACCACAGTTCTGACTATAAAGCTTGGTATTTATATGATTGTCTTCATGTTCCCATCACGTTTTTTGAGCGCTATATTATTGTATGTATGATCCAAGCGATAAAATACTTTTGTATTGGGTTTTTTTTTGTAAAATCAGATAAATATCACACTGATTATGAATGCTTTCAAATATTTTGAACAGAAATCTGTCGAAAATTTTCTTATCTACCATATTATTGACAGGGCATGTTATATATTTGCCTATTTTTGTTCCGCTAACAAATAAATTATGTTATTGTAACGAGGGTCGACGTAGCCGCAACCGAGTCACAAAGTTGCAATGCCATAGTGTAATAAATAAAAATATAACGTAATAAATACTTAAGATGGTTATATCTTATAATATTTTATGTTACGTGCATTATTTGTGTAAATATCAATTGAGTAGTCGCGACGCCCGCGTCGTGCTAGCCGCCCTCACAGTGGCCGGCACTAGCGGCTATAACAGCGCACGGTCGAGTGTCGACTGACCGCATGTTTAAGTTTTCACTGTGAGTTGTTTTTAGTATAATTTTCTCGCGGCTGTTTGTTGAGTGCTTGGGTTTGTTTTACAACGGTATTGGATCTTTTTAACTTAAATATTCGTGGAGAGCTCGTTTGCTACACTTCGCCAATATTTTGCCATAATTATGTTTTTTCTAAAATTATTTTTTACTAACACGATCGTTTTGTATAGAGAAGTCTGATTAGTATTGTGATCAGTCGTCTAAATTCTAACATATTTATATGCTTTAGAAATCGATGTTTGAAACTTTATCATAGAAAGTGTTAAGTGTCATTCCAAACAAAAGACAATATTGTCAGCATTTATAGATTATTTGTTTGAAATAATTTGAGTTGATTTTTTTGTGAAGTCGCTACATCTGTGAACTGTGTCCGTTTATGAAAATTGTTATAAATTTCCGTAGTTTAGTTATTTGAAGTTTAGTTTTAGTTGTGTATTCGGCTACTTACCGTTTGGAATTAAATTAGTGACTAATACAAGTTCTAAAAGAATAATTAATAGTCCGATCACTGTTTCATAGTTTCGTTCGTATTTAGGTGAGAATAAACTTAGGATGATTCGAAGAAGGATTTAAAGTATTTTGTTAATATAAATGATGCTGACACCAATGACCATGCGGTGTCGATATAAATAAAAAAACATGCTTAATATGCGACAATATTTAGCAATTGGGAGTATATAGAGTATATTATAATGAAAACTACAAACATTATTATTGCTGTGTAAAAATGTAAACCTAATATAAATGTAAATTATGTAGTATAATATAAAGCTGTTTTATGAAGTGTTCTTATAAGCATATGGAGATTAGTTATTATCTTTCCAACTTAGCTATGAGCGCAGCGGAGAGGGCGGCCCACAGCCTGCAGGTCCGGTGGGTCGCGCGAGTGTTGTGGCGGCGGGCGGCGCTCTCCCGCTGTGTTGTATTTTGCCTTGAATTTTTGTTTTGCCATGTGAAAATATCATGGGAAATGTTACTTTGATTTCGATGGAGGATCAAAAATTATTTTTCCACTTGATCGTATAAATAAAGCGTGTAGTGTTAGAGGTGGGCGATAATTGTTGATTATTGATTAAAATTAGGTGTTTGTGGCATTGGATAGTAGTTGACGCGTTGGCATCGCCGCGAGGCCCGCGCGCGCGGCGCGTCGCCCGCAGTCCGGGGGTCGCGGCCGCGCGCGGGACTCCGTAGTGGACTGTAGTTATTGTTATCTTCGGATGTTGCAGAAATGTTTCGGGATCGCGTCGTTTGGTTCATGGGTATTTGTGATCATATTTGCATAGTTATTAAAGAAATAAAAAAATCTATATTATTATATTATAAAAGTCTGTATTGAAACCGACAGTTGTCTGTGTAGTAGTGTTAGTGCGCGCGGCCGCGAGGATGTGACGAGTCCTGCTCCGACACTCGGCAGTAAGACGTATTGGTGCCGTTGCGGCGCGATATAAATACTCGGCCAGTCATATTTGTTGCTAATTACAGATATATTATAAGAGATGTGAAGTCCGCAGCTGTAGGCCCGCACATGTGTTCCCGCAGTCGCGCGCAGTAACACGTCATAATGGAATAAATTCACGGCCCTCCACTCGTGCACCAAGTTAACAGCTAACGGCGCGTACCATTAGTGTAATGGTCAATTAATGTTACAGCGTCATCATTCTAACACGTTTATGTAGGAAACAAATTTGACTCTGAAATAAAAGAAGTTATTTAATTTTGGAAATGTTTGTTTTATTTATACTACTATATTGTATACTATACTTACCAATATTATACATTTCAAAATCTAACTGACACACGTAAATGTTTTTCCTTATAAATCTGATGTACATTCGCAGTCTAATTAAGAAGTAACCCACAAAAGAACATCAAAAGAAGGTGCTTCACGCTCGAACAAATCGCACACCCAGGGAAACATAGGCGTAAGACGAAAACACTAACTTTACAGGAGAGTAAAAAATCTGTTTAACCAGGTATATCTGTTATATTTTTGATGCTATGATATTTTGTTATATGCCAAAAAAAGTAAAAAAAATCAAGCTTTTTGTTTATTACATTAGAAATATCTCAAATTATCTCAGTGATTAATAAATTGATAATTAAAGTTTTACAGACGTTTTTCTTATTTATTTATGACTAATCCTTAATTGTAAATATATTTACCGTTTACCCAATTATCGTTTTCTAAATAATGAATATACTTTAACTATTCGTGGTTACGTCTTTTATGAAGTTCTATACTATGTTAAAATACAAAAGATAAGCACTACTTACGGCCTTTTTTGCTTAATTATGTTTTACAGCATCAAAGTGTAAGACGTGTTTACAGCATTTTTTGTTAAAAAATAAAAATAAAATGTAATGCCTAAGCCTGAATGTTGACTTTTTAAATAGTATTTTCAGTAAAATCATAACTGTTACCAATGTTAAGCCCCTATGTAAAATACATTTCATTGGTGTAATAAAACAGATGATCAGAAAATTGCACTTTATTATAATTTTACACATAACAGACCTTGTTACAATTATAAAACTAATAACATTGAATCATATTTATTCTAATAAATGTAACATAAAAATTACTTCTTAAAATTAGTTAAAATCCTCGAAAAAGCTGTACAAACATTTAAACAAGTTATTAAACATTTAAAAGAGTAATTAATAATATTGTACTGAAACAAAAACATGAATTCTCATTTATATTAGGGTCAATCAACTATTTTTTGTAAAATACGATTTCAAATGTGAAAAAACAAAAGTTCTAATTTCATCGTGATTTTATACTTAGTGTAGTAGCTAATTTAACCTAGTTTACAAATACAACCCGTGCCGCGACCAACAACGTACGAATTATAATATTTTCACCAGTAATATCGGGGGACACATCATCTTATGTCCTTTGGGTAACCGATGTTTAGATGATAACTTTGTGAATGAAAATGCATTTTTAATATTTATTCTTTAATGTAATCAAAACAAAGTAGTAATAGCAACTGTATTCAAATATAAATTCTGATAAAATTTGAATACTTTTTACAAAAAAGTCATAAATAAACAAGGTCTCTTGGGTAACCAATACTAAAAAAAAAATTTTAACTTTTGAGTATTTTGTACTGAGTTGTTCATTTATAAATAATTTTATATTATACGTAATTTAATCAAAGTAATTTAGCTAACAGTAAGAAAAACTAATTATTATGCATATTCAAGAGGTAATAACATAGAAAAAACAACTCTTAAAATTGGGGACATTTGGTGACCCAAGAGACAAATTTAGTGACTCAAGAGACCCTATTACTGCATAAGCATCTTTAGCAATTTCCTTTTTCATAGAATCATCAACTTTGAACACTCTTTACAATATTTTTGTCTTTTCGGTTTTTACTTTTCTTATATTTGTCTTTTATTGCATTACTTAGGTTCTCATACTTTTCCTTTTCTGTAGGTATTTTTACCTTCTTTTCCAGTTTTTTCTTGGTTCTCTGTAGTCTCTTCTTGTATTTTTCATACTTATGTTTAAGTTTTTCGTTTTCTTTCTTCAATTCAACGTTTTCTCGATAAATTTTGGATCTGTCCCTTCTCACTTTCATTCTTCCCTTTTTTGCTGCTCCAACTGTAGGAGAATCGCATACATTTTGTTCTTGATGAACATCATAATTTTTATTCTGATCAGCAACGTCTTGCTCAGCGTCAGTATCAGCATCTGGAAAGCCTGGAGAACTAGGAGGCGTTTCTTCAAGAACTCTATTGAGATTTCGCACTCGCTCTCTTTAATTCTTTTTCCTTATTCTCCAAATCACTCTCGCGTTGTATCTCTCTTTAGGGTTTAAGTCTTTAGTCAGTCTTTTTTTGGCGTGATAGTTTTCTCTCTTCTTTTTTTTGTACTCATTATATTTATCTGGTGGTCCGTGTGGTGTCCGGATATAAAGACCACCACCCCATATCCTCCACTGGGTGTCGTAAAAGGCGACTAAAGGACCTTAAGACCCAGTGCACTGTACCAAGCACCTTGGGTCACCCGAATGCTGGCGGGTAAGCCATCAACAAACGCATTCCCAAAGAGGGTTAGTGTCAGGCAGGCGGCTGACTATAAAACCATAGCCAAATCTTTAAGCAACACGTCTAGAAGACGTGTTGCGCCGACCCCAAGTGAAATGGGATAAGGGCAGGAAGATGATGATTATATTTACTGGATCTTGTTTTAATCTCTCTTTATAACGTCTTTGCTTTTCTTCGTTTGTAAGAGGCATTCCTTATACCTAAAACAAAATAAGCTATGTAAGCACATAAACCCATAACAAAACACTGCAAAAACAAAGCTCATTCCGCTTATCACTCCTTAAAACAGTCGTAACGCATAAAAAATATACATTCCAAACGTTTCATCTGCATACAAAACCATTATGTCTCTTGGGTAACCAAAACTGTCTCTTGGGTAACCACCAGAGTGACCCAAGTGACAGGTTATCCAGGGGACATTTTACACCAAAAGCTGTTCTCATTTTGAATTTAATAGGATTAAAATAAAAATTCAGTCCCTACTGACTTATTAGATCATAATGCAATATAAATAGAGAACTAAATCCATTAAAAAGTAAAAACTTACGATGTTTTGCACGGTCTCCCAGCAGACTAACAATAAAGACACGTGACGACTTCTCCGGCCGCAGGCAAAATGGCCGAGCGAATCAAAATTTCATACGACGGCAACCTTGATCGTATGATTTTCAGAACTGTTTCTTATTAGTCTAACGCACGTATATCGCTATGTCACTCGCACTCATGTTAAACGGCCGCGGTTACTCAGTGGACGGAGGATGAACTTAATAAGGCGGGACACTTTCGCGCGGGAATATGTTTTCAAATTATGGAAAATATAACATGACTAATTTTTGTAAATTTCTAAACATGTGCTCATTTATATTTTAGTACTGAACATATACAAAATGATGGGACTTTAGTGAAGATTTTTTAAACCAGAGCAATATATTTCTGAAGCTAGGGGTCAGGGGACACCTACGTTTTGTATAGGAACGTGTGATTACGTCCTCTGGGTAACCAATTATTTTCGTTTAAATTTATGTAAACTTAACTTAATTACTATTTTAGTATTGTGGAGTTATCCTGCAATTATGAAAACGAATGTAAAATCATCGATTTTTTTAAAAGTTTCCGAATAAAGACAGTAAGTTCACTGGGGACAGGTGTTGAACAAAAAAAAGTTGATTGACCCATTAATCACTAGCTGCTGCCCGCGACTTTGTCTGCGTGGTATTCAAGGTGTGTAGTGCTGTACAAAAAGTAAAGCTAAATAATGTTTTTGCCAGCTCCCTAATCCAGTTCCGTTCCAAACTAATTTCGTAACTTCCTAATCCTAACCTCTAGTCTTACAAACATATTTGACTGTTAGTTAATACTGCTAGTTTTTTGCTGTGGCCACTATCTTGCACTGATTTGACAATTGGGATTGAAGGACTTGAAAACGGGCGATAGCAAAGAAGTGTGCCGGACTCTTACTGGCTAAACCACCGGAGCGTTTCTCTGTATCCTACTGTCGGGGGCCACGGGAACGTTTTCGCAATCTGGCGCAAGCCCCGACAGGAGAGCTCTTTTTAAAGGGAGCTTCTTCGTTAACGTGGAGCCAGCTTTCGCCAGCCCTTATTAAGAGGCGCGCGGAAGCACCGCGCAAACCGTCTTTGCCTTTACCCAGTACAGTAGACTGCCCCGAGACTACTGCTGTAGGCCTGTTAGGTTAGGTTTGGTTTTTAGGTTAGGTTAGGTTAGGTTTGATTTTTAGTTAGGTCAGGTTAGGTTTGGTTTTTAGTTAGGTTAGGTTTGGTATTTAGTTAGGTTAGGTTAGGTTTTTAGTTAGGTTAGGTTAGGTTCGGTTTTAAGCTAGGTTAGGTTAGGTTCGGTTTTTAGTTAGGTTAGGTTAGGTTTGGTTTTTAGTTAGGTTAGGTTAGGTTCGGTTTTTAGTTAGGTTAGGTTAGGTTTGGTTTTTAGTTAGGTTAGGTTAGGTTTGGTATTTAGTTAGGTTAGGTTAGGTTTTTAGTTAGGTTAGGTTAGGTTCGGTTTTAAGCTAGGTTAGGTTCGGTTTTTAGTTAGGTTAGGTTAGGTTCGGTTTTTAGCTAGGTTAGGTTAGGTTTTTAGTTAGGTTAGGTTAGGTTAGGTTTTTAGTTAGGTTAGGTTAGGTTTGGTTTTTAGTTAGGTTAGGTTAGGTTTGGCTTTTTGTTAGGTTAGGTTTGGTTTTTAGTTAGGTTAGGTTAGGTTTGGTTTTTAGTTAGGTTAGGTTAGGTTTGGTTTTTAGTTAGGTTAGGTTTGGTATTTAGTTAGGTTAGGTTAGGTTTTTAGTTAGGTTAGGTTAGGTTTGGTTTTTAGTTAGGTTAGGTTAGGTTCGGTTTTTAGTTAGGTTAGGTTAGGTTTGGTTTTTAGTTAGGTTAGGTTTGGTTTTTAGTTAGGTTAGGTTAGGTTTGGTATTTAGTTAGGTTAGGTTAGGTTTTTAGTTAGGTTAGGTTAGGTTCGGTTTTAAGCTAGGTTAGGTTAGGTTCGGTTTTTAGCTAGGTTAGGTAGGTTTTTAGCTAGGTTAGGTTAGGTTTTTAGTTAGGTTAGGTTAGGTTTGGTTTTTAGTTAGGTTAGGTTAGGTTTGGCTTTTTGTTAGGTTAGGTTTGGTTTTTAGTTAGGTTAGGTTAGGTTAGGTTTTTAGTTAGGTTAGGTTAGGTTTGGTTTTTAGTTAGGTTAGGTTAGGTTTGGCTTTTTGTTAGGTTAGGTTTGGTTTTTAGTTAGGTTAGGTTAGGTTTGGTTTTTAGTTAGGTTAGGTTAGGTTCGGTTTTTAGTTAGGTTAGGTTAGGTTTTTAGATAGGTTAGGTTAGGTTTGGTTTTTAGTTAGGTTAGGTTAGGTTTGGCTTTTAGTTAGGTTAGGTTTGGTTTTTAGTTAGGTTAGGTTAGGTTTTGTTTTTAGTTAGGTTAGGTTAGGTTTAGTTTTTAGTTAGGTTAGGTTAGGTTTGGTTTTCAGTTAGGTTTGGTTAGGTTTGGTTTTCAGTTAGGTTTGGTTAGGTTTGGTTTTTAGTTAGGTTAGGTTAGGTTAGGTTTGGTTTTTAGTTAGGTTAGGTTTGGCTTTTAGTTAGGTTAGGTTAGGTTTGGGTTTTAGTTAGGTTAGGTTAGGTTTGGTTTTTAGTTAGGTTAGGTTAGGTTTGGTTTTTAGTTAGGTTAGTTTAGGTTTGGTTTTTAGTTAGGTTAGGTTAGGTTTGGTTTTTAGTTAAACCGAACCTAACCTAACCTAACTAAAAACCTAACCTAACCTAACTAAATACCAAACCTAACCTAACTAAAAACCAAACCTAACCTGACCTAACTAAAAATCAAACCTAACCTAACCTAACCTAAAAACAAAACCAAACCTAACCTAACTAAAAACCAAACCTAACCTAACCTAACTAAAAACCAAACCTAACCTAACTAAAAACCTACCTAACCTAGCTAAAAACCAAACCTAACCTAACCTAACTATAAACCGAACCTAACCTAACCTAACTATAAACCAAACCTAACCTAACCTAGCTAAAAACTAAACCTAACCTAACCTAACTAAAAACCAAACCTAACCTAACCTAACTAAAAACCAAACCTAACCTAACCTAACTGAAAACCAAACCT
Source organism: Chrysodeixis includens (assembly GCA_941860345.1). NCBI lineage: Eukaryota > Metazoa > Arthropoda > Insecta > Lepidoptera > Noctuidae > Chrysodeixis > Chrysodeixis includens. The sequence goes on from OW796092.1 coordinate 10,002,562, forward strand.
AACCTAACCTAACTAAAAACCAAACCTAACCTAACCTCACTAAAAACAAAACCAAACCTAACCTAACTAAAAACCAAACCTAACCTAACTAAAAACCAAACCTAACCTAACCTAACTAAAAACCAAACCTAACCTAACCTAACTAAAAACCAAACCTAACCTAACTAAAAACCAAACCTAACCTAACCTAACTACAAACCAAACCTAACCTAGCTAAAAACCGAACCTAACCTAACCAAAAACCGAACCTAACCTAACCTAACTAAAAACAAAACCAAACCTAACCTAACCTAACTAAAAACCGAACCTAACTAAAAACCAAACCTAACCTAACCTAACTAAAAACCGAACCTAACCTAACCTAACTAAAAACCAAACCTTACCTAACCTAACTAAAAACCAAACCTAACCTAACCTAACTAAAAACCAAACCTAACCTAACCTAACTAAAAACCAAACCTAACCTAACCTAACTAAAAACCGAACCTAACCTAACCTAACTAAAAACCAAACCTAACCTAACCTAACTAAAAACCGAACCTAACCTAACCTAACTAAAAACCAAACCTAACCTAACCTAACTAAAAACCAAACCTAATATTATGAACGGAAAAAAGGCGTAAGCATGATTATTTCGAAACTGTAATACGAATGTATTACTCAACAAGGAATACGGCACTTTTTGTTTAACTATTTCTATGCGTGATAGGATGTAATCACTATTATTTTAGGAAATTGCTTTTTTATTAAGTATGAAATAGCATAATAGGGATTACATTTATTAAATATTTGTATTATCAAATGAAACAACAGCTTAAGTACGAATAGGTCTATTTTCTTATAATTTTACGTGCGTATGCTGGTTTATCGACTTCCTTGATTAATAAAATAATCTAATTTTAGAACGTCAAAAAAAACTTTTTTTGTTATCAAATCCTAATTTTACATCAAAAATTCACGGAAAAAAATTACTATATGTATTTTTACTTGTACTATTCAAATATGCAATAAAAAAAATTGACGTATCTGCACTTACGCCTTTGTGGTTCTGGAGGTGCGAAATGCTGTCCACGATCGATTTTACAAACATCTAGTCAAGTGACTTGTTTTGCCATTGACTACTTCAAAACTTTGCTAACCAGAGCTGTACGTAACCACTTACGTGGGTGGTTAGTTTAGGTAAGTAACTAAAGTAACTAACAATAAATTCAAAATATTGGCAACAAACAAGTTTGTTAGTGGTTTTGTGTCAATCTGCCACACTTATCACTAAGACGTATATGGTTCGGCTAATGAAAACAGCGTGTCAGTGCAGATTCCAGGAAACGAATTATAATTTAATGGCATTCTCGGGATTGCATTCGGATCACGCAACAAAGTATTTTATGTGTGTAATTTTATACTTTTGATGAATTCCTTTGCGACTGAAGAATTTGGTAGGTATCTCTATACGTTACTTATGTTGTATGTGTAGCTGTTATTACAAGTAAATTCTCTATCATTGTCGCAAAATGCCGAGAACGACATTCGACTCTAGTTGAAACCCCCGGATGGAACCAAAAATAGTTAATTTATTATAATTTCTCAATTAAACTTGTCATGAGAATGTAATATTTATCCTCAAACAATGACCTACTTTTAGAGCGCTCCAGTGTGTCCCACCACCTGCAGACCTGATAGCATGGAGGAGTACTAGTCAATAAAAATAGGACTGTCATTGATTGACACGCTGAGAGGAATAATTAAATTAGCATTATTTGCTTAAGTAGTAGAATAAATTAGGTCCCCATTTACTTATTTTCCTAGGTCATCTTTGGTTTGTGCCTGATGAATTAATTTACTTTGCCACGCACCGACCATTAGCGGAAAACGTTGCATGGTGGTACAGGTTTCGTCAGTCTGACACTATCTGCTTCATCATTCAAGGAGGTGGGTATCCATGAGGTTTCCCCCACCTTATCAAAAAAGAAGAGGTCGCCTTTGGTTTGTTTTATATAGGAGTTTCTTATAAAGGAAATAAAAACACGGAAATAGTTTTGATATTTTACTGACTAGCTTAACAAGTGATACAAATGTACAAAAATACAAAATGCGCTTATAATCATGGTAATGTAGACATCCAGCGAGATTCAACGCGCATACAATAACACTTAACATAAGGAGACTACTTATAATATCTAGGTACGGCATGTGATGTTAATAATTTAGTTCTACAAGCTATAAGTATGGAAGATTATAGTTATTTACAAATGCTTATCTAATATTCGTTACAATTTACTTATTACGTTGGTATATATTTACATAATATGTCTAACGGAAGTACAATGCACTTGATAGCGGTGACAATTTGCCCACATTGTTGGTACACATGTCGGGGCCGTATGAGATTCGAAAGCTAGATGAGATTCAATATTAGTTCCTTTAATTTAATTATGAAATTATTTAAGTAAGCGATTTATTCTAAATGTTAGATCGATTTGTATAATGTAGATATTTATTTACGTATACAAAAAAATGCATAAAATTATTTCGTTCATTCGTTGTTATACTTATTTGTTTAAAACAGAATCATAAAATTGGATACTTAATGTAAAAAAATGCATAATAATTTAATCATTTCCAATTAAATAAAATATTGCTTTTGATAACTTTGGTTATTCGTGCCGAAACATGATTTCTAATTCATAATTTAAAACAATAAGTATTTTTCCTAAATAAATCAATCTTTTGTAGGAACTTATTTACAATTAACCTACTTAGAAAATTATATTTTTACGGGCGACAATGTAATAATAGACATGTGGTCATAATTATAATGAATAATACAATAATAGCCGTGACCATTGAGTGACTACACGAGTACGGCCACTAGGCGAACTTTATTTTAAATCTGGTTAAGACCCGTTAGTCATCAAAGTGGTCCATCCGATCGCAGAATACTGCCCACAAGCTATTGTAACACCTACATAAAAATCACTAAAGCATCAACTTTCGCGTTGCTTTCTCTACAAATCATTCATTAGGTCAACTAATGTCTTAGGAGTACAAAGCTGTCTTGTTACTTCGCTCCAGTAAGTTATAGACGTTACTCAGTCAAGCCGACATCACAATAGAATACATAACGTTATTCTTATACAGACATTTCAAAGAACTGCTGAAATCAGTCATTTACAGGAGAATGTTACACTTCTCCACATTTGTCTATGTCAGATCGTAACTTTTTGACGGTGAATCACCTTACATTGTTTACTCATTTGAATTAACCTTGCTTGCGCACCTAATACACAATACTAAAAGATTTAACTCGTATCATGAGTACGTTGTTTTATTATGCGTCAACGGAGCGTTCAATATGGCTTGTGTTTACTGTAAGATTACAAATCAAACAGCGCTCACGTGGTGACTCATCACAACGTCTCTTATTTAATCGTCTTAAATATCACAGAGGTATTAATTACATAATTCGTAACGTCGGTGCACAGATCACCCCGCCGCGTGCACTCTGCGCTTGACATTCAACAGTCACATATATAAACAAACATCAAATAACCCGCGTAAGCATTTAAGTGAAGATGTTTCCTAGCCTGTGACGTCAGATGTGAGCGCTCAGTGTCTGGCAGTGAAGAGAGAACCATCGAGTGATACCCAGTAATGGGCGAGGCGGCAGATCATATGCAAAACGTATGCAACGATATTTTAATCCCGCTCCTGTCGGGACGTGTCGGCAGCGCGGCGATGTGTGAACCGACCTTAACACTTACAACTACGGTATAAAATGTATTCTAGTTACAGAATGCGACACGAACACCGGACGAATGTAATTTCTTCATCGCGCTGGTGTTGATCACAGGCAGTGTGGAATGGAATATTGGACAGCGAGGGGCCAGATTACAAACGAATTACTTATAGAAATGTAACCATTTGCAGTCACGACAATGACGAATACTTTCATAGGTAGGTACATTTTAGCGCTCTACATTGCAAAAAGTTACTTTCACAAATGATGTGGAGACGTTTGCAGAGACCCCTCGAGTCCGCTTGACCCTGATCTTCGTCTTTCGATGATTCAGCCAGCAGGTAACACCTATGGGGAAAAAACATGTTAATTTAATATATGAGAGAGGAGCGCGTTCCACAGTGACTCACGAGTTATGTGACGCGTGAAGTGACTCAATCTTGTTAGCCACAAATAATGGACTATTTGTTGGTAGGTATGTGCCTGCATATCTATAGGGTTGTGGTTAATGATGCCTCAAATGTGTGACAAGAATGTCAAATCCTTGAATTGTATTTATGTTACTTGTTATTGAAAACAAATACTCTACTACAGTAGGATTTTGTACAGTATAAATAAATAGACTACTACACAAGTTGCTATACAAATGTTTCTGACATTCCGGACTTTCATGTACGAACTTATGTTTGCCATCAGTCAGTAGTCATTTATTTCTTTATTGGCATGTGAATGTCGTGAGAATCACATGTTTGACGTGTACGCATACTCGCGGACGCACTACTGTTTCCTTTGTGACGTACGAGGTAAAAGAACAACACCACGAAGTTTCTCAAGCCCAGTAGCGCTGTACTGTTATTTAATAATAGGCTTAACTACTACTTTTCGCATTGGCATTAATAGTCAATAGGTTATATTACAAAAACAAGGCGTTAGAAAACAGTCAAGGACTAATTACGCAAGTTTTATTAAACACAATAACGATGTATGACAAATGGTATTTTCTCATGTGCAATTCTATGTGGTAAACCATGAATAATAGTTGGCAAGCTATACAATAATATCCCATGTTATGTGTTATTTATTGATTTCTTTGAAAGAAGGCGTGGCAAGGAAATACTGTTCGTGAATATTAAGGAAATTATGTTCCTTGTATAACGAGTTTTCTTTTATACATATAGTCGGCACTATGATTTTAACGATTATTCTAGTACATTCCAGTTTAACATGAACTGACCGTTCATTAAGACCAGAAATGCTATAATAAAACCGGTAGTATTGCTACCGAGACGAGTAACGCACGTATAAAAATGAGTTCATAAAAGGAGCGCTGTTCAGCGTATTACTTTGTCAGTAATATAGTTGGTGGATACAAACATCTCCCTTATTAGACAAGGCATCCTGCGTACGGGTCTTGACCTTTTATCGGGCTCATGTATCAAGTGGTCAGTGAGCAGTGGACGCATAAAATGAACGGCATTCATATCGAAGGTAGGATTCGGTCGCGGCGACTCTACATACGACTTGAGATACCGGTCGCGACGCGTGCTCTGCTTTCGTACACGTATTATTTTGAAAGTGTCTACGCTATTACTTGATTATTTTGTAATTTTTGTTAATTCAAACCATACAAATAAGTTAACAGTTATATTTGTTTCCAGAACCCACGTTTGCCTACTTATTTTTACGTGAATCATGTCTTGGAAATTCGCACTGGTTCCGTTAAGTCTTGTTAAAGGAACGTCCCCTTAACCCATCCTAAAACGGGGAACGTCTTGATTTCGTCAGACGTTCTATATCGGTATGAGCGTATGATCAGTTTAGCGCGGAGCACGACGGTAGCAACTTAACTGCCAACTTGTTTAAAATAAGCGCTACTCATTAGCTGCCACATAATATGTACAGAATTACTTTACAAAGCTAGTCTTGCTTGGTTTAGCGACACGTTGTATTTAGAATTTATGTAACTTTAGTAACTTATGTATCAATACTCTTTGCTAATCTCTATGAAAAGAAGCGTAATAACACAAAGTAGTGTTAAAATACATAGATGTATGATTAAAAAAAAAAAAACAATATTAATTTACTAATCTTTTGTTGTTAAAAAGTTTTGTTGTTTACACATCTGTCCATTATTTGATTGTATTTTTTTGTGGGTCATCCAGCAATGAACTTATTTCCGATCAATTGAGAGCAACAAGGACTGATTAACTAAGAGATTAGCAGCTTGTTAAGATGATTTGAATGCAAATGTAGAGATGACAAGCTAAATTTATTTTTATTATGATTAGTTATAGTTGACGTGTCTGTAATTGAAAGTAAATGTGTTTGCTGCCATTCAGGATATTGGATATTCATTTTACATGTTATTTACTACAGCTATAGCATTCATTTTTAATAATCTCTAATCATTTGTGGTTTGTTAATGAAGTAGTAATCGTGATTTTTTTTAAACGATTCCCACACATAGGAATTTATTCTTTGTGTCGCGGGGGGTTTTACAGACATTCATTTCAAATGCACAAAGACACCTATATTCAGAACAAGCATCTGTAGATCGCAAAATGTTTTGTTCTACGCGGGGATTGAACCCGCGACATGTCGCGCACAGTGGTATTAGGCGGTGACCTGTATCACTCTGCTATTCGAGCAGTCGTAACTGGATAGTGATTTTTAGAATTTTGATCATACGTTTGTTACAATACTATTTATGATACATGCCCATGATAACACTAAATGAATGTGTCATTTATAAAGTTTTTTATTGAATGCCACATTCACATAACGATACTTATTATCTGTATAAATAAACGAACAAGCGGATGTGAGGACTTGAGTTAAACTTGTATTATTTACTTTTGATATTTTCTCTCTATAGAAACTCTTTTACAGAACATTTATAAAGCATACAGTCATAGCTCTATTTCGTAATTCAAATCGTATCATGTAAAACTATTTGCTAGCTTTACGCAAATGTTTATCGTATGCGGTGATCAAGCCTTTCTAAAGCAAGTCACTCGCTACTGCGCTAATTGACCTGTCAAAATCTTAACGCAACAAAATGTAGAGGGACAGTCGACTGCACTTATTGTTACAAATATCTTTAGTGACTTGTGATAGAGACAAGGAGAAATTGTCTACTTCTATAAATGTTACGTGTTTTAACATTTAGTTATGTATTAGAAAATAATCAGGTTTGTTGTAAGAAAGGTTTTATTATTTATTGCTCGAACGCGCTAAAATTATTGTTTAAACATTGACAAAACAAAAAAATAAGAGATTAATAGAAAAAGCTATTTTTAAATGATGTTCATCATCTCTACCAGTTCCTGAGTATGTGGATGATCTGTGTAGACATTTCCTAAGCTTTGTTCTCAATACTTTACTTGCTTTTCACAATGTATACATAGAGGTCTTTTATTAGGTAAGAATTGTGAACCCTATCGGGCGCGGCAAAAGTAGAATCAGAGATTTTTTTTGCAAAAGTTTATCAAGAGATTGTTGTGCTCGGTATCCAGTCTTAATGACGTTTTACTGAGTAATACAGTATACATAAAACTGCTAGTAAAACATAAAGTGTTTAACAAACAAACATAAAGGTATTAGCATTATTGAATTTATTAATCACGACGTGTTTATTGCTTTCGAGTAACATTAGTTGTGGAGTATGTGCGAACGAGCTTTGATGAATGATTCACTAAGTAACATCGTGAACCACACAAGTATCTATGTTTGTTATATTATGTATAGGTAGATAAGACACGGATGTGCCATGTTTAGTCCTTGTTTGTGATAAAATTATTTATTTAATTATTAATGTATAAATATAAACAATGGAAAGAAATTGTGCAAAAACTAAGAGATTTATTTAAGCAATGTGTGCGAATAATATCAGACACATCATATTAAAGTATTTATAACTTTAGTTTACTTTGATTGAGCTATTTCGTGACTGATTTCAATGCTATGTGATTTTAACTTCCGAGGTTATTAAATGACTGTACTAATTGCAAACCAAACAATTAAGCTTTTAGATTAATTAAATAAAAAAATACATAGGTAAAGTAAAGTATTTCCTTAAAACAAACTTTCTTAACACAATGTCAAATGATGATTTCTTAATTTTACCTGTATTAAGCTTCTTCTCCCTTTCATTTCCTTAAACGCCTACTGATACACATAGGTTTCTGGTTATGCTAATAAGTTGCCATTAAATGAGTAGTAAGTTATCTCAGAGTTACGTGGGTGGCACTTACGTTCCTTGTGCAATACGGTACGTACTGTTATTGCTAAATTAATGACGATCGGCGTCAATTTCTTAGAAGCCCGATATATAATTTGAACGCTAAATTAAATTTCCTGGACTGGTTGTGGTTGCTACATTGTTTGGTTTCATATTTCTTAATAATTGTGTCTTTTGGTTTAAGAGTTATTGTTTTATTCTTGTGTGTTCTATGTATGGTTGCATGGTAACTGAAAAGTTAAAACTGCCCTTAAATAGGCCGTTTATCATACCTGTTAGTTCAGTCCGTATTTAGGTATTTAATTTTCAATAATAAATCATATTTTCAATTATTTTCGTTAACACCTAAAAAGGTTATCTCAAATTTATATAGGACATATTGTTTGAAATAATTAACAACTGCTTATATGTTTACAATAATAATAATGAGGTAAAAAGCACTGTAACCTCGATAGCATTTAAAGTAGGTATAATTAAAAACTAGGTCTCTTGTAATTAGTTTAATTTGTACTTAAAACTGTTAACCTTAAGTGCTCTTAAGCAAGAACTTATACGAACAGGTATCTATAGATATATACAGGTCCTAAAGTTAGGTACTTAGTTTGGGGATCATAGCAAAAAAAAACTATTATAATTATTAGAAATAGCTCTTAGTAAGCATAATAAATTGATGCTCATTTTCATACACATCTGATAGATAGGTAAATGAGACAAAATTTTGAATGTATTGTTAACTTAAGAAGCTCGTGACCACTCGAGAAACTTCGAAATTAGCACTCCGTTCGCAATAAGGTGCACAAACATCGCATGCATGTAAAAGTGTATTTTAAGTTGTTGAAAAATAAAGTAAAGAGTTGTGTAGAAGCCATTGGTCTCTGTCGAGCTATGATGTCATATTTCAGTTGTTGACGTAAATTCTTAGGGGATAATTGCTTTATACGTGTTAAATAAGATTGTATAAGGATATAGAGCTAAAACTTGTGACGTAACAGAACTTTAAGATAATTTAATAATAACAACTAATTCACGTACTGTTTTCGTAAACGGTAAAACTCAACAACATGAATAATAATTGTTCTTGTTATGCCATGAAAAACCCATTTAAGGAGTTTTTAGTTTTTAGAGTCTATATATGTATTTAAGTTTTAATACATGCGTTTTATATTATTATTGTTATTGCAACTAAGATATAAAGTGGAATCCTTGTGATTAATTGAATAATTAGCATGTCAGGGATATTTATTACCGTAATGAGCTGTCAATCAGAAAATACAAAGTATGTTAATCTCTTTAAAGGCTATAATTACTCTATAACATTCCAATATTATTTAACAAGTAAAATAAATAATTTAACATGCTCTCAAACTGGTATATTATATAAGCAAACTAGATAGAACTAGTTATTAATAGTTAGATAGGTATGTATTGACTATGTAAGTGGAATCAATAAATCTTAAGACTCGAAATAGTAGTAGCGGTATTTATTTGTTCCGGATAGACACCGACAATTTCGTGGAAATGCTGACTAATATCAAAAGATCAATGTGAAGGATATTCGAATGACTCACTGTGAACCGAATCATTGAACTCGTGATCATTTAGATTGAATATATTTCCTGACTAGCTGTTACACGTAAATTCACGCACATAAATGTCGGTTATAGCTGCAAAAAGCTTACCCCCTTTGATGCAGTCGGTTAAAAAGTAGCCCATGTGTTAATCCAGGGTGCCAGCTAACTCAGTACCTAATTTCATCGATATTGATTCACCACCTATCCAGCAAGCTATTCACCCATCTATATCCACAAACTTTCGCATTTAGAATATTAGTAGAATGGATACAGTCATGTATTATAGCTGTGGGATTGCTAATTAGATCGTATTCTTAAACATCTTCGAATATTTAACGTGTCTTTAACTGCTTTGAAGTCCATTCATATAAACTCCAAAGCTATAAAACTCCTCTATCTCCATAATACAGAATGGAAGTAAAAGCATATACTTAGTAAACTGTCATTCTAATATATGCGTCTGTTTGTGTAGTAATGGCCGTTTAACGCAAGGCACTGCCTAAGAATAATGAGGCGATTCGAACTTTGTACATGTCAGCCGCGATTTGTTACGCGTGATACGTTTTTTAAGCTCTATTAGGACTAATGGAACTAGCTTAACCGGTATTTTAAAGTCTATCTATAGTGTAGTTAGTATATTCCATTAGAGTTACGTGGCTAAGACATGTAGTATCGAGAGCTGACAAAGAATATCTTCCATATACCAAGACGTTCTGTAGCTTGAATGTGTAGCGTTAACTTTTCGGCTAAAATGAAAAAATATCTTTCCGTTTAAACATTCAATTTCTTTATTAGGTAACATAGATGCTTTATGTAAATAGATTTCAGGAAGTAGCTTAGATCAAACACGAACATGCATAAATACGTCAATAGAAATGGTATATAAGTATATGGTGAGATGATCGAATCATTGCAAGACAAGGAAACAAATATTGGAATGACCCACAGGTCGTGTCGAGTGTCTCAGTCTACAACCACAGGAAAATGTATTGTACAAAAGTAGGACATTAAACTAACCGTGTATTACTTTTTTGTATAATATTTGACTATATATATAACTGTACTTGGTATAATCGTGGCAAACTGGCACGGCGCAAGCGTGTCAAGGCGCGAAATCAAAAATATGATAGCGCGATCGATACGGTCATTAGATCAATGAGATTTAGTACATTTATCGTCTATGTAAGGATAATTTTATTACTTAAGTACTTTGTGTTTATCTAAGTAGGCTTGTTAACTGTGCACTTAGAGATACTGGGTTGGACTAACATATGTAAATTAATCACGAGATGGTGAGGCAAACGATTTGTATTTGTAGTGACACTAAGTGCTTCTTTTTGGTGTTATTTATCTTTTTAGCTCAATAAATAAGTCATACTTTGATTTTGACTATGTTTGGAATAAAAGCACCATGAAAAAAAAAACAAATGCAGCAATATTTAAACATACTATGAAAAACAAATTATAGAAAGCGGAAGGTAAGGATGAGCATTTCCAAGTAACTTAATACCGTTCATTAAAAGGGCTATGAACTGACAACACTTCTATTTATGTAAAGTTTTATGTGTAATTATCTGCGGAAGTGTCTATTAGCGAAATAGTGAGTAAATTAGACGCGCATTACGGGAGAGCCCACGTCGCGGCCGCGTCCAGTTGACTGTGACCTCGACATCTCATCGTATCGTATTAGCATCGTACGCTACGTTACGTTACTCTTAAAGGTAGAGACGAAAAGGAATCGAAGCAAAAAGGTTTGTATATTTAGTGGAAAATTAAGTTTCTGGTATTAATAAGTTGGCTAAAATAAATGTTATCCGAGAGGCTAATACCTAAGGTAACTGGCGAGTTTGATTTTAGGCAATTGGTTGGGGAAAAAATGTTGTTACCTGTTATGTATATTATATTTTGTTGCAATGAATATTTTCAATATATTTTCCTTACTTTTGAACAACCTATTGTTTTAACAAGAATACATTTGACCATCTGTTGTGGCTTGTGTCCGGAAAACAAACAGGTAAAACGGTACACATAAGGTAAATTTTACATTTCTACTTAAACTATACAAATAAGTCTTAATGTATACACCGTGATTTTTAGGTCGTTTTAAAAAAGCCGTCCACACAATGTATCCGTCATAAAATACCTCTAGGCGCGAATATAATTTTTTTATCATTAATTAAAATAATATGCATGAAAAAAATAAATAATACATTGGAAATATGAAACATCCTGTTAAAAATGTTTACGTATCAAACTGTTGAAGATACATGCTACATACTTACTGCGAACATTATGATTGCAATAGTAAGACAGCTGTTTTACGCTAAGGTGAATGACCTATGATAAGACGCCGCCGCGCCGCCCGCGCGGCCCCTTTGGCACAAGGTTCGGACCGCGCTCACTACAGAGTGTTCGTAAGACTGCCTTGTGTCATAATAATGAATAATATTTTTATTCATTCAAATCTTAAAAAAACATATTTTTTTTATTATAATCGTTTACTAGTCATTGGATACATGAACTGGGCTGCTTTTTTAAAACGACCTAAAAGTCACGGTGTATAGTAAGTTTCAGGTAAGCAGGATACTTATATTTATAATGTCATAAGGCTTTCCTACAAATCCCCGAATTTCTTTTGTTAATTTAGAGTTGTTGAAACAGAGGTTTAAACTATGTAGCTAACCTAAAATAGCGAATAAAGTCGCGACTTCGTATCGTAACCTGACACCTTCAAGCTTCTAATAAATTCAATGAGAATCTACAACCTTACAACTGTCTTAATTGCTTCAATATTACTATATCTATAGATGTATTAATGTTCGTTACAGTACATTCTCTTCACTTTAATTTCTAAGAACGTTTCTAACTTTTTGCCGGCGTCGTAATGTCAAGCACTTAATAGATTAAATTGTACAGACGTCTACAGGTTGGCAAATAGTATGTTTTTTGTTGTGTTACAAACACGCTAGACTTGAAATGGCGTTGAACTTTGGTAAGTACCGCTTTGATTGTATAGATAATCAAAGTATAGAAGTGTCCAGCAAACTAGGAAGATTAAGTCTGTGAAATAGCTTTTTAACGTATTGTTTTAAGCTCTGAATATGCTAGGCTAAAAGGAGTCGCATACATTTTTCTCTTACTTTTTAATTTCAGATGTTATATTAGGCATCCGGATTATTAGATTCAATAAATATTTATTAGTACATATGCTGATGTCATAAAGAACTTGTGGTTATGTTTCCCTTAAACAGACAGATTCAAAGTTACAAACATGTTTTTCCTTTGTTTTATCACTGACGTTTCACAATAGTTACCATGACGCAATTATTTGTATTATTTTTTACCTATTTGTTATACATTAGTGGTTAATTTTGATTAATTAAATTAAGCGTATTATTCACATTGTTCTAATACTATGTAAGTACATGTCAATGCTGTATTATGTTGGTTGGTGTTTATTATTAGTTCAATTATTTATTTATTTTTTAATTTGACGCTTTCGATTTTGTTTGCTTCTAAATATTATTTTCCAGGAATATCATGGCATAAATTAATCTTCTTTCTTTGTGATGTTACGTTTAATTCGAATACATAAAATCAGGTAAGCTAAACGAGCAACACACTACAGAAACACCTGTGTCCATAAAAAACAAGTGTTTAAACATTCATTGATAACAAGTGCAGCTTGTCTTCAAAATTAAAATCACAATCACAGATTTTTATCCTGACTTTATCATTGACATTTAAACTTCAACATTTCCGTATACGAAAACCAAAAACATAAATATAAAGTGTTAAAAACTGCTTTTGATATTTCGCTGCATTTCCTTTATACATTAAAGTTGATATAATGTGCATATTGTCCGTAATGCCCATATTTACTTGAACGAGTGTGTACAACAGCCGCAGGGGTGCCAACTTGACGCGCCGTAGCGTGAGGGTCAAAGATTTAAGCTGTCTGCGTTCAGTGAACTCAAAGAGAGGTCACATAACACTTACGACTTTACCTTTCACATTAATGTAACAAATATTTTTTGACTTATGACTGTGCTGAGTGCAGACGTGTTTGTTTGTTTTATGTGTGCTTAAAATGACTTTAACTGCGGTTTTTATTTGTATTCTGTATTTTGATATTTTGCTGTAGAATGTAATCTGTTGACAATTTTACTCAGATCTTTTGGGAGTATGTCCTAATTTTGTAACAAAGCTCTTCAAAGCTAGTTCGAACACCTACTTTAAGTAATGGATAGAATGCAGTACAATAAAAGCGAATCATTCAAATACTGATAAAATAATTAAATATTTACGCTATGTCCTAATTCACTATCTTTACTGCGTGCTATACGTCCAGACGTACAAAGGACGTGTTCAAAGAATACGAGCTATACATAACGTGCGTGATATCAATATAATTTACTGCACATTATAAATCTATTAACGCTACCGTGGTCCCGTGGCCTCGCTTTGCTGATAAGCTCTTAATGTCACTGCCTTATACCGCGAATGCATTAAAACAAATCTTACGGACACTTCTACTTACACATATGCCTGGGCTATGAACTTATAAAATAGATCTGTTGAAAGAAGCAAGAAGGCCTAATATACTTTGTGTATTGCATCGCTTTCTCACACGTTCAGTTACGAACTTGTAGTAGAGTTTAAAGATTGCAATGACATGCAAAAGTAAACCTTATTGGTATTCAATAAAGATGTTATTAACATGTGTAAATGCTAGTACTGACTGTACCTATAAGGAGTAAGTTGTTTCTCGGTATTCATGATATCATTTCTAGTCGTAAATGTCAAGTGATGAACAGGGATCATTGCTATACGTTGTACATCGACTATAAAGTAACTGTACTAGTTGTGTGATAATACTAGTAGTAAAATTTACAAATAAAAAATAATATTTACTTAGAGAAATAATATTTTACAGACAATAATAGGTTTGTCTATTGTATTCATAAAGTAAATCTTGCCAGATTTAAATAAAACATATCGTGTTGTTTGATAGAAGACATTTGTATATTCTTTGCCAAAAACAATATTATTTCCCTTTATTTCAGCCAACTTAAACGCTAGTACTTTTAACAGTTTCCATTGTCTTCTTGATAAAAAAACAATCGCTTTGTTTAATGTCCCTAAACACATTAGTAATCATACATTACATTACCCGTTTATTCAATGCTAGTTGTATAAATGATAAACGCTATAAATGGTATTAAGCAAGAACCTTATCTCCCATAATTCACAAAACATTTTTCATATTTACCATAGCTTAAGGTTCAGTGGATATAATTCCATAATTACACAGATTGGATCTCCCATTCGAGATAAGAGATATTTGTTCGAGATAACGTGAGAATAAAACTCGTTTTAAGGCCTGGAGGCGAAAGAATAAAGATAGCTGTAAATTTTTTATAGCCCTTTTGCTCAATAATATCTTTAATTCGATTTGACAACTAGATAACCGATGGGTCATTAAATTATCGAAGCTTGCACGTGTCACCTAAATTTCACAATGAGTGTCAATCGATGGACGGTTTATTTCTTTTTACATTAATCATATTGGAGTGGGAATCCCAAAGCGGTTTGTAAGGAGGCTGTGAGTCAACGTACTACCTTTATTTCTTAGAATATTAATGTAATATCCAGGAGCCCTGTTGCAGTTGTGGAAGACGGCGTTCTACACAGTGTAGAGTATTCTCTTTTTCACAACTGCCTCACTTAAAGAGGTGATGTTAAAGCCACTTCTTATGACATTTAGATTTGGCAAGCATAAAAATTAAATCCACCTTTTTCTCATTGTTTGCAATAGCAAAAACCAGCAACTGCAGTTACTTTGTTAAATTAACCTTCAAATGTATTTTTAAAGAGTTCTTGCTACTGGTATGACAAAAACAGCAAAAAAATCAGTGTACGCGACTGCATCATGTCTGGGTTAACGATAGTTGACATTTGCGACTTGTGCGAAAAAACTGAATCTAATATAATGAAAGTATAGATGAACTAGCTGTTGCCCGCGACTTCGTTCGCGAAAACAAAAAAAAATGGAATAAAAAATAGATGTTGGCCGATTCTCAGACCTACTGAATGCATATACAAAATTTCAAGAGAATCAGTTCAGCCGTTGCGAAGGATTATGGCAACGAAAACTGTGACACGAGAATTTTATATATTAGACTAGATTCCGCGCGCGGCTCCGCCCGCGTGGTGCGTTAACTCGCAATAAAAAGTAGCCTATGTCACTCAGTGAAGATGCTGGCTTTTTAATGGTGAAATAATTTTCAAAATCGGTTCAGTAGTTTCAGAGATTACCCATTACATACAAACTTACAAATTTTACCTCTTTATAATATTAGTATAGATATGCTTGAGTATTTTACATTTAGTGGTTTTTTACTAGCTTTTGTTCGCGACTCTACCCGCTTAGATGTCGTTTGTCGCAGCCTAAATATGTGCTTTCCTGATTTCTCTGAGAGGGAAGAGAAACACTTTCATAATCATAATATTAGTGTGAATTCATTCACTGACATGAGGACACGATTATACGATAAATTCCAATTAGGTACATCATTCCGTAGGCGTATAAACTCAGGAAAAAGGAGCAGTGCCCTTAATTCACCACCTACCACAAAACATTGCCAAATTACTTGAAATTACCAATAAAATGCCTGTGGGTACTGTTAGTGATAGTTAACAGTATTTCGCTAGTTATTTGTACGTTACAATAAAGTGAACGGTTACTGTAGCAGTTAAACACCAAGGTTGTTAAAGAGAGTAAATAATAACGGCCTGTGATTACAGGTTGTAGAGATTCAATAGAGAGATATTGGAAGGCCACTGACATTTACAAAATATACGCTATTATGAATAGAGTTTTTTGCAATTTTAGTAGTAATATTTGGGACTTTATCTATAGTCTATACGCCATAAAATCCTACTAATATTATAAACGCGTTTATAAGTAGGTATAGACCGATTGGTGTTTGGTACTCTTGCACGCTCAAACGACTGGGACAATTTTGGGATGGAGTTAGTTGTCATCCTGTCATAGGCTTTTTAACTGACAATATCAGACACCGGTAATATATTTGCAGCTATAACCGACATTAACGCGGGTGAAGTCACGGGCAATCGCTAGTTACAGTTAGTTCTTTGAAGCTGTCTGAGCGCAGGACTTTTTTGTAACATCTAAAAAGTGTTGGTTGCATTGTTAGCAATACTGAACCATGCAAATAATTATAATTTCAAGAACGTCTCGTAGTGTTAAAAGAATACAGATTAATGATGCTTTAATTATATTGTGATTTTGTGAGTAAATTATAAATAATAGATAATGTTTTTGTTGTTTTAGACAAGTCTTATTTACTGTTCAATACGAGAGTATTCAAAAGTTATATCACGGGGTATTTCCAAAGACCACAAATGAACTTTCCTCATTCATTCATATTAATGCCCGTGAAATGATCTGAACGTCACGATTAATGTTAATTATGAACGAATAACAAGTTGTTTAAACGCTTAGAATAACAAGTAGTTCGGTTGCATAACTAAAGCTATTTAAAACTGGATTTTGAGATTCTAGTCACATTTTAGGCTTTTTATGTCACCAGGAAAGTCTTGGTTTTATTTAATTTTGGATTCGATTTTTAAGGCACATACTTACCAACATTTTTTTTAATGATAGCGTTTAATGATAGAGATAATTATAAAAAATATTACTCACCATAACTACCACTTGCCGTAGGTAGGATTCTTGAAGGAGGACGTAGGCGGTTTATACAGGGGGTTCTCTCCCCGGCAGTCTTCGGCATCAATGTTCTGGTACTGCGGGTCGTTGAGCGGGACCGGCGGGATCGCGTTCATATGCTTCCACAGCATCACGCCGCCGATCGCGGCCACTGCGGCTATGATGCCCAGTACGCCCAGGATTATGCTCACTGGAGACAAATTTAATGGTTAATTTTGTTGATGAGTTACGTGTAACGTGTGCGTGTTAACTATACGGGTAATAAAATAACCCACCAAAAAAAATCTGTAAAAATTAGCCTTATTATTATTAGTAGTATAGTCTAGTCTAGATATAGTCGTGCCAAGTCAAATTTCCTTATTATTATATTTAATCTTACATGACTGGCCGTTGAACATTCTTTATATGTTAGTGGGTACAAGTAAATGGCCAAGTCACACAGCATTTACAAACTTACTTAAAGTTAAGGATTTTTTGAGTAAATTTACAATATGTAATAATATTTTGCCGGTAAATTATTGATTTTCCAGGTTTCTAAAAACCTACAATCCAAAAATAAGGTAAATATGTACAAGTTTATTATACTTAATCATATTTATTTGAATTAATACACCTATCCCAAAATTTACAAAAACAAATGACGCGGCCAAAGCAAAATCTGTACCACCCAAATGTAATAATTATGTAAATAATTACATATAGAGAGTAATGTAAATGAATCTCATTGTTTTAATAGTTTTATCCTTGAATAAACAATGAACCGTGGGCGGAGTCAGGGAGCGAGGAACATAAACAAATGATTAGCTAAATGTCACGTACGTTCGTTCAGTGCAATTAAAATGAAGAGGTAAATTTCTTATCTTCTGCGTTTCATGACGCTATTGGTAGCAATATGCGAACGGGAAATACCTAGAAGGGATCTATTTTGTGCTGTGATTTATGAATAAGAAGTTTTTACCTACATGTAACATTATTAATATTAAACAATGAATGGAGAATTAATAGTTTAAGGAGAATTAAGCTTATAATCATTTTATTTGTTTACGAAAGCATTAAGTTGAATTAGATTATTTTATAGTAAGGTATGAGTAATATCAAAAGCTAAACGGTATGAAATCGGCAACTTTAATTTTAGATTAAAAAACGCTTTCTTAACTAATTCCAGCTCAAATCATTTCTAGCCCTTATGAATGAATGCTTGTATCTGAAAACGGCTGAAAAAATAGCCTGTATTATAACAATAAATGTCAGAAAAATGATCAGACTGTTTACTCCTTAATATTTTTCCCTATTTAGGTACTATTATTTATTGTTGTTCCAACGAGGGGTGGGTGAGTGGGTGGTCTAATAACAAAGGGACAAGTTCGTAATACGTCACTCGTATCAGCTGTTATAATGACCGTCTGACGTTTGTTATCGTATTGTTTGTTTATCTACGAGTAATAGCAGCGTGTAAATATTATGTCATTTATATTACACAATGGGAGGAAAGGTGTATGGACGTGGATATAAATGAATAGTATTTTGATGTGTATTTTACGATCTATTGTCGTGTAGGAATCGTAAACAATAGGGCGAAAAGGATGTCCTAATTATTTGTTTATTATATTTGTTTCTGCTATTTCCAACTCCGTGTTTCGGAAGGCACGTGAAAATGTGGGTCCTACGCTCTCTCTCACCGGTCGTGTCGGATTGCCGTCCCATCGGGCTATGAGAGTAAAGGAACAGAGAGTGCACCTGTTTGTAGCTGGCTGGTGTCATAGTAACACTAGCCGAAATCGGCCAGGAGAGAGAGACAGACATCTCTTCAAACTTTATCGTAAAAGACCCTATTAAGTTTTCCGTTGTTATTAATACAAGCCCACTAAGTTAGAAATATCGTTATTGTTATCACTGTACATGTTGATGTAATATGGTCGCCAATAATCTAGGTAATTTTAAAACAAGTTAGTCGTGTGCTTTAGTGGCCAGTCAGTCATTAACTGCTGTATAATCTGATATAAATCGGCGCTAATTTGTTAAATTACAGTTTTATGGTGTGGCATTAGTAAAACAAGATTTGAATACCTATGTCCAATATTGAGCAGCCATATGGGGAGGGTATAATATTTTTATAAACTATTTTATATAAGAGTTATAAAATGTTTTGTATTTTTTTTGTGTAGGTATTACCTATGAAGTATTAATAACTCCTTTTGTCTAATAACGTTGGTTTTCACAGGAAAACAGATACAATTACAATCACACACTATTGTAGCAACATTAAATGTAAATATTTATATCTTCCTACCGTTTTATGAGTTCTACTGTAATAATTGACTTTCCCGGGATTTGTTCCCAGTGGGACAGTTTGACGACAAAGAACGAATGGTACAATTGAACGTAATTATTACTTTCTTAAGTAAATATTACTAACACTTTAGATAAACATAAATTATGTTCTTAGAATTGATACGCCACAACTGGTGTAAACGTTTGTTTTGTTATGTCAAAAGGCTGGAATTATTGAGTACATCTGTGTAAATTAAAAAATAGCAATGTACGGAATTGTCAACTCTGTAGCTTTTGCATTACAGTCCATTTTGGGCTGACGATTAAAACACGTATGAAGTAAAAATTAAAATGACTGTTGCATTCACAACAGTCGATTACTGTTATGTGTGATACAGATAAGAAATGAGTAACGTATACAGGAGACAATTAATAACTTTCATTATCAAAATTATAATCGATGACCTCAAATAATTCCGATGTTAAATAAAGAATCTTACCTTTCGGAGTGCCAACAATTGGTGCAGAGTTAATGTCGTTACAGGATCGCTCGATCATAAAATAAATGGATTTATCTGCCGCCCTTCTAGCGTAGTAGTCAATATGACAATCATTGACCGTCTCATTGCAAGCCACCCAAATGTTCCTGTTAAATTCATCTTTGCTATCTTTGAGGGTTTCGTTATAGTTTTGCATGATCATTGTGTGGACACAGCTGTCGCACTCGCCAGCTGTGCTGTTTAGAAGGCAGTCTTCGCATTGGTTGCTGATCATGCAGATGTCTGCGCAGTATTCCTCTTGGTCGAAGTACTGAGAGCCGACGCGGTCGGTGTAACAGATGCAGGTCTCGCAAGGACCGCAGTAGCCGTTGCCTGAGCATTCCGCCTATAAAATAGATTTAGTTAGTTCTGTTGTGTGCTGAGAAATCTAAAATTTTCTGTGGTACCATTGGATTGATGATCAAAATTGACAGAAAACAAAAAATAGTTCGTGATTGTCACGTGTTTTAATAATAAGATTTTGTGCAGAATACAGAGAACACTGTCCTTTGATTTATATCGGTTTACGTGGTTACATTCAGTTTTATGCAATATTAATCTCAATTGATTAATTATAATCCAGGTAAGATTTATTCTGTCTTAAATTACTTCTGGTAGCGTAATACTTACATAACTGAAATCCGGGTTTGTGCACTGCACATCACCACGACCTTTCGGGCAGATAGGGACGTCACAGAATTCGCCTGTCCTGTTGTACAAAAAATCATTTAAACCTTATTTTAGGTACTTAAAGAAAGATTGGATATAATGGTTGTCATGCACCATACATGATACATGCAATACAAAAACTGGATTCTCTACATAAGTTTATAACTCTGCTAACTTAAAACCAAGTATCTATCTTTCTAAGCTTAACATATTGCTCTATACATCTTATATGTATAATCTATACACAGTAAGCCTTTGACGGCAGACAGGTCCAAAGATATCGATCTGAAGCTAATGGCATAGTTGTGGGGCATCCTGCGTCGCCTTCGCCGTAGTCGCACTAGAATGTGCTGATAATACCCGTTATGTTACATACCTATTACTCATAGGAACATCGATAAATATTTTTGCACGGTTTGCATACTAATACCGTGTTGATCAAGATAGTGAGTTAATGGACGGTTGTTGAGGATACAACGGTTTACTAAGAAATATTGTAGGAGCTGTTTTTTGTTGTGTTTTTTTTAAGTAAATTATGATCACTTTATGAATGTATTTCAAGTAATTTTACCGTCTATTTGATAGTGATAAAAGATGGAAAGGTTTATTTAATAACTCTCCCTAATAATTTATTAAAACATTCGTACAATTGTGTTTATTGTCCAAATTATACGATGCCTTTTGTTCTTCGTCGACAAACACAGCAATTACTGTCTATTATCTTATTACCTTCGAAACAACATAATCTAAATCTAATAAAAGCAACGCAATAATAATATTTAGACATGCAGCTGCAGTTACAAAACGTATTGCATCAGAACATGGAACATTTTTAATAACCCCGACATTAAGAGGAAAGCGGGCTCTTGTGCCACAATTAACCCAACATCGAGAACAAAGATGTTTTTGTTGTACTGAACCTAAATATTTACTGCGATAAGAGCTTGTGAAATTCAACCTTATTCAATTGAGTTATGAAATGTTATCGCTTGTTTGATTACCATGTTATTCCTCATTGTGTCGACATTTCGTTGAATTACCTATAAGTGTTGAATTTGATATGTAAACTAAGTTTGGACCGTCATTGGTTTCCGCAGACAGAATGTTTTGTAAATGTCTATTTAAGACTACATTTACACTGAAATACTATACACGTTTCCTTTACATGTACGAGCTTCTTCAAAACATTTCGTTAGTTTTATTAAACCTGACTCCCCTAAAATATTTGCTTTTTTACGTCTTCCGCTATAGTGTAAACGATTCATGGATTATTGGATTGGAAGACGTGCTAGTTCTCAGTTTTAAGGCATTTGCTCAAACCTCACCTTATCGTTCACCAAAACCAATCAGCAGATGTAAGAAGAAACCTCGTGTTAACAGAAAGTTCTAAGTGGTGTTCTATAAAAGTAGCGTAAAACCTTTCATTTCCTAAGTAGAGTCAACTAAACGGTGTTAACGTGTGTTTGTTGGCAGCACCACACATCGCGAAGCTAAATCAGTTTATTATGTTCACAAATCAGGTATTTGCAAGTCCGTATGGTTTGTGACACACTCGTGAAGGTTTCACTTATGTTCTTTCCTTTAACTCATAACAATTGGGTATATAAGTATCATCAGTATGAGGAAAACTAGTCAATTACGTAGGTCTTGAACTTACTTGGCACGTAACGTAAAATTAATGATTTTAATTGTAACATTTTCAACGGGAAAACCACAAATTATACTACAAAATTATAAGCATTTAAAAATCATTTTTACGGAATAAGCCGTTACGTAATAATTTATTTATTAACCTTTGGAAAACTATATTAACGTTGTGCCTAAGCCTACATAAAAATATACAATTTCGATTGATATTGCTCTTGAGAATTATAGCTTTTACAATTTTACAGTTTCTTGCACTAAATACTTTAATAGGTTAAACTATACATACCATTTAGAGTTGCACTGGCAAGCACTGCAAGAGTAGTCTCCGTTGCCGTTACAAATCAGTGAATTCTTGACAACATTCTTTGAGCTGCATTCACAGGCACAAGGGATGAAGTACTTCAGCGTCACCTTCTCCAAATGGCCAACATTTATGGTCACGTGTACGAATTCTTCGGGGGAACTTGAAGAAGTACAGAAGTCTTGGAGCGGCGTGGCTTCAATGGTCGCCTTGCAGCTAGTCGCAGTACACTTCGTGTCGTATTTCTTTACAACGATGTTACGTGTCTGTGTTGTATTGTAGATCTCGATTTTTAACTGTTAACAATACATTTTAATTAGGCTGTGAAATAAAATGTGATTTTGTTTGAAACTAGAAGTTAAGGTAAGAATCTCAATTTTTTGCCATCATTATCTTGAGCCTATCGCAGTCTACTGCTTGACATAGGCCTCTTCAAAAACACTTATTAGAATTAAAGATTGATGTTAATTAATCACAAATTAGGATAACTTTTCATACTCTGCTGTCTAGTAGGTACATTTTTCTGTGAAGTTGTCAACGAATATAGTTCCAAAATATTTGCTGAAATCAGATCTACCAAAAAAGATTGAATCAAGACAGAATCTGGTATTTAATGTAATTTAAAACTTAAAAATATTGAATGTTTAATAATTTACCAAATTTATAAATACAAAACATTTATCTTGAAATATTATATATTAAACAATAGAATGTTTAAAAGCACTGTGTAAAAAAAATGTGGTGTATCAGAAATGTTATGATAACATGTCCAAAAATGTATTACGATCTTAAACCTAAGCTGTCGTCAACGAAATTTACCAACTACACGCCTATTATGCGTGTAATTATAATTATAGCATCATTATAAAACATTCTACTGAGATTATTATAATTATAATATAATTGTCGTAATTATTCTAGAGTCATATACAGTGGGGCATGCTTGAAATGTTGATGCTCATTTATTTTAAGTTGTTGTGACATGTTAGATACAGTTATGATGGTGTCTTTACAACGACTGTCTTTTGTCCTCAGGTAAGTTGATGAAGGGGAAGGTAGGCAGTTGTGTATAGCATAAGTTAAAAGTAAAGATACACATGTTATCTCATGTAATGATACACATATTATATTGGTACCCGGCCAGGGTACCAATGGTTGAAGAACATTATTTCGTACTTAAACCAATTCTGGTATGATCCTTATAAACAGCAGTTTGCTGCTTTTGACAATGTAGCTTAAATCCTATTTTTTTACAGTATTTTAACCAAAGTCAAAAATAAGGACTGTTATGAATTAGCCATTCATACAATGTTGGAACACCTGCAAATTATATTCGTCAGTTCACCTGTGAATATTATTGTGTCCTCACGTAGGGTAGGGCGGGGCACAAAGGTCCAATTTGACTATTATAAGTTATGCTGTGAAAACCAAAGCCACTACATCAAAACAAAAAACACGTATCGAATCAACTGTTATCAAAGCATGATTGGCTAAATTTTCAGTTATTTAATCATTATAGAACTATGTTTTTTTACTGTTTTTGTAGACCTCGTCGTCTGGTTCTTTTTGCCCCATAGTAAGGGTAAAAAGGGACAGCAAAGAGGCAAAAAGGTTTTGGTTATTTAAAAGGTTTTATAAAATAATAACTACATAGGATCCAATGCAAATCAAACGTATATTAATCTAGAAAAATATAAAGTAAAAATATTCTTATAATTATTAAAAACATGAACTATTTCTGATAGTTTAGGATCTGTCACAGGAATTTAATCAGTCTTAAAGGAATTATAAGTTTTTGTCAATAATTTGTGATTCTTAAAACTCGAATAACACAACTAAATATGTCTTTTTAAACATAACATAAAAATATTTTTTTTCTTATAGTCTTACTTTAAAAAAGTCCACTCTGGTCCTTTTTACCCCAAACACGTCTAAGTATTTAGATAGGTTATAAAAAAATAATAATTAAATCGAACTTAAAAATAACAATAATCCTTGAAACACAATTAAATGACCTATACTTAAAAACTACATTCAGGCATCATAGCCTAAGTAGTAGTTCTCCAAACCAAAACAATCAACAGCGGAAAAAATTACTTTCGTCGAAATTTAAAGGTGAGGTCCTGTATCTCCGGCTGGCGAAGTCGCTCAACTGTCAGTGATGGCGCGTTACTCCCCGCGCGGACTCTTCTTTTCGCTGGTAGCGTTCGGAAAGACGTAACTTCACTAGGTTTTGAGATTTTAATGGTGGACCTTTTTACCCACGGACCTTTTAGCCCCGCCCTACCCTACTGATTAGACGGTCTGACTTGCGCGGACATCGGCGCATGCGATGGCAATGTGTGAAATCTACATACTAATAACCATGTCATATTTGTAAGCAAGAAAATATTTAGGTTAATTGTTTAACACGTGAACGATCTTGGGTTTCCTGTTGTATTTTATTTTTAAAAGATAATATAATACTCTAAGTTAAAACTAAAAATTATTACAGAATTTGCCAGGAAATTTAAAACACGCGAGGCCTTTGCCCAATTTTACTCAATTTAAGTTGTGCTTTTAAATATTACCGGCTAAGCGAGGAATTTGTTCATAAAATTAGCACTAAAATACAAAATTCTATATTTTATTATAAAGAAACGTTGTTACATGATGAATATTATTCAACACCGGTATTACAAAATCTAGTCAGTGTACTTAGTAGGTGGCGACTTAGAAGTAGGCGTTGACAGTTCAGGTTGAGTAACGGAACCTTTAGCAGCGTGAGTCCTGTCATAATTTAAGGAGTAAGCACACCTACTTTGGGATGCTAGACTGAACTACAATTTAATTTATTCAAACAAGTATTATATCATGTAGTTACATCGGTGGAAACGTCTAATTCTTTTGCGCTCTCTTTTGTAGAGTACGCAATACGATTGTAGAATGCTAGTTTGTGTTTGATATGAATCAAAGATTAATGCAGTGAGAGCACTGTTCTGTTTATTACTTTGTCAGAATAAAATTTTCGATTTCAATTCCTTATACCTGTACAACACGTGATGCTTCGTGCCTCGCATCTTGAGTTAAGGTTATGGAGTTAGTGTTGGTAGACCTCCAGAGGATTTATCCCCTTCGTCTAAAGTAGGTAGGTATTGAAGTAAGATGGTACACTACAAAACGTAGAGCAGCATCTCTCTTCCACACCTGCTTTAACAACTTACCGGCAATTCTTTTTTATAGAAGTACTCGATGTCCATTCTATCTGGCTTCATGATGTAGAGTGATCGTTGCGCGTAGATCGGTGACACCGTTTTACCGGGGACCGAACTTTCTTCTAACTCTGGCAGAATCTCTTGGTCGTTAGGACACCATCCATCTTCTAAGGAGGACACGCAGTGAGGCGACTGTAAAAAAAATGTTAATGAGTTATTATATTGTGCAATTATAAGTAGTAATAAGTATTTGTAATGCGGACCCAATATATTGGCTGTTTCGAGTACAGAGTTTAAAGATTAGTTAGTCCTTAAACGTATATTTGCTAAACATCAATTTCTAGGATAAGTCCTATAGTGTGGAACAGATTGATTCTATTTGTAAAGGTTCAATTTAATTGAAAGTGCGAACATTTTGCCGTTTCGTGTACCGTTTTCTACAATGTATAATGTAAAAGGCAGGTGCGTTTGTAACTAAGGAATACGTTTAAAGGATAGTCTTTTCTTAAATAAGTAATTCTTGGTACCTACCATACATTGGAAGTATGAAATGTGTATTATTAGTATTATTATTTGTTGATTGTGCGTGACACTATAAGTTGTAGCTATAATTTAGTATTCTTTATATATTAATTATCACGTCTAACAGTATAAATTGTCCTTTATTTATGTCATTTTAACACCATATACGTCTTGTGTAACTAATGCACTGACAACATAAATCTAATATCGCTGCAGCCAATTATAACCATATATTATAAACAAAGGAATGTCCAAGTACTAGGTATATCTTCTTATATGGTATGTAGCTGGTTCCTGTATGTAATTATACAAATTGCGAAGTAAATGATGCGGTCCAGATTAAAACGTGAAGGTATAAACAAGCGTTGCTAGATGTGACAAGGGCGTGAAATTAGTTCGAAGTAGAGCGTACTTAACCGCATTTTATCCTTGAATGTTCACGCTGTTTTGTCACGGGTAGTTGTTGTTTGTTTTTAGTAAATCATTGAGCAGTCATACTCGTCTGTGTCCGACACTTGTGTTTGTAAATATGGTACGATGTTTTTACTACGCGTGAAATTACTGTCAGGGCTATTCATTGATCATTTACTATTTAATTACTCTTGACCTAACCCTTTGATATGAGTTTTTATATCTAATAATTATTATGGAAGAATATTAAAACTTTAAATTAGGTACGTTTCCAGTGTATCACTAAGTTTCAGTTTTATCTCTATCACTTAAGAGTGTGCGAGTAAAGGACAGATAGACACAATAAGATCATCTTAAAGACATATCTATAAGAGAAAGAGTGATAAAAGTATAAATATTTACAATACTTTAGTGAGAGTTTCTTGTCGCTAAACAAATTTAATTCTGTGTTTTATACGTTGTCTTGTAAACGGGTCGGAAGCGATAGTTGGCATGCATCCAATGATGTTGCTCGTTAATGACTTTAACTGGCTGCCCGAATATAAACGAGACACGCTGTTTATTAATGAAGCTCTTATGATATTATTATAACATGTACTGTCAACAGCAATAATCATCACTAAGTTATTCAATGGTAGATCGATGGATATTTGAAAAGTTATGATCACTTGAAAAATATGGTTTGAGATTTTACTTGGTGTCGGTGCAACCCGTTTTTATTTTCAGTTCTCCCCTTACAGACGTTAAAGGAAACAATTAATGAAAACAAATTATAAACAAGTTGATGTGATGTTTAACAAGGCTTCCTCCCGAATATCAACTTTAGTTTAAAGCGTTTTTATGCTTCCAACTGTTGTTACTTCATAATTTGGTCTTTCGTTATTGATAACTTTTTTAGTAATTTCGAATCATCATCATCATCATTGGCCTCTAGCATCTATGACAGATGATTGAAACAGCAGCCGTGTTAATTTATTTGATTTTAATTTCGAATACACTTGTCTTTATGATAATTTTGTGCGTTTATATCAAATACATATTAACCTATACGCATCTAATTAAAAACTGTTTTCAATTAAATTGCTAACACCGTTCGCGTGGCATATCTAGTTGCCATGCCTCAATGTCGTGTTGGCGCCGGCGACTCGCCCAGTAATGACCAAGCTAGCTCACTTAACATAATCTTCACGCTACCTTCATTACGTATTGAAATAGCGAAGGTTATGAAGGACGCATGAATAATCCAATGGAAAAGTAACAATTACTCAAGTATTTATTGTAAACAAACACTGCATGGCTGGTTTTGCAAACTGTGAATTATTATGGTTGTTATGGTGGCTTGTAACTTGTTTTGAAGTTATTGCGAACGACGTGTTATGTATTGCATATAATTTATAACTCGAGTAGAGTAGATGAAAACCATAGAACTAGTTTCAAACAGTACTAGATAGTGCATACCCAAATACTAGGTATTTTGGTACTGCCTACTACAGTATATTATAAGAATAAAGCTGTTTGTAGTTATAAAAGGTCACTACGCTGTGGTAAACTCTAAGATAAGATAATCTTAAGTCTACCATAGTGTAGACTTAAGAGAAAAATGATGATATAAGATACAAATTCAAACTAAAAAATCCTCGTCACAATGCACTACAGAATCATGCATTTATGCGTCATTCCATCTCGTACCGAAGGCGTGGGAGGCTCTCGACGTATCAACGTTGACTTGATAGTACTTATGCATCTTCACTCTAAGATGCAAAGCTCTTCACTTGTTTTGTTTAACACATACGACAGTTGAGAGTGTTTTCATTTACATATTGTATTAATTTAAAAAATCTTTCTACATAGGTTATATGTAGGAATCATAAGAGCCTTTAATCCTTTAAATTTTATACGTTACGTATAATTTTAACGTATACGCGTATGCTGTTAGAATTATAATTAAGTGTTAATAAGAATAAATCTATAAAAACAATTTCTGATTCTACTCACGAGTATTTTATGAGAATCGATCGAGAGGCCACTAATCGAAGATGCTTCTATTTAAAAGGTTTAAATAAAAGTACCTACCTATCATAGTACCAATGCATTTAAATGGAATTAAATTACTCACACACACACAGTATTTTAAGAGATTACTTCAGTTATCTCATAAAATATTATACTTTAAAACTCGTTGGCTTACGGAAACGAATGGGCACAATAAGAGACATAAATATTCAGGAATAAATCACTCTACAAAGCCTTAGGGCTAATTATAAATTAATATAGAACTAATTTATGAGTACCCCAGCGATGATAGTACATGTTTATCCATTCCAGATAATTATAATGCAAGAAACGATGGGTGTGGGGTTCAGCGCCTACGCAAAAAACATGCCTTAGGAATGTGGTTTTACAACAGGATAGTGAACATTACCTACTTATTACAATATAAAATGTTCCAGTAAAATGTTTTGTAAGTTTTAATAATAATGTAGAAAATAAAAAAGTAAGTGTTAGACTGTTTTTAATTACGTTTTAAATTGAAAAACTTAATTGTTGGATATAAAATAGCACTATTTAAAAAGGAACATAAAACAAAATAAATAAAATTCATGTATTTTTTAATAGTTTTAGAAATGTATTTCGTTTTATTGTCTCTCGTCTACGACTCTACTTTTATAGTTTTGCGATGAACATTTGCTTTTTATAATTTATTTTACGCTACTCTATTATTTTATTGAAATCTTAATGATATTCAACTTTAACCTAACCTTTATCTTTAATCTTAGTCCTAATGCTACCTTTAAGAGAAGTCTATAAATATAATGACACGTTGCAAAGAGATCTTAGAAACCCGTTTGGAACGAGAACCTAGTTAATTTGTAAGTGTTTAATGTTACAAATATGGGCATAATTGGGCTCTCTCACGGTAAGACAAGGTGTATTTAAACTATGCAAGTCGGACAATTAGCTATGATCTTAAATATAGGACAACGGCTCGCTTACTATGACAATTGACAACTTGCTGTTGTAAAAGAGAGACGCCGCTAAGCGCAATGTAGAGTTCTATCTCGCTTCTGATATTAAAACAGTTTCGGATTAAGATCTCATAGTACAGGGAAGAAAGACCTTTGGTTGATAATCTTTGTTACAGTTGGTCACGTTTAAGCTTATTATATTTATAGCGCGCATAATGCCCTTTCCAGTAGGGATAAAAGAAAGTACTAGTGGGTATCGCGATATGATACAGATCTTTGGTACTTCCAACATATCAAACTTTAATCTAACCAACCTCCTTTGCTACATTTTTATTACAGCACCTTCAAATGTTCGAAAACTACATAGTTTTAGACTAAATATTGTACTTAGGTAGTGATTTCGATACTGTTGAGATTTCTATCAAAGTTAGCAACTTTACAAATGTTTCTAAGCTACGCCCTCTGCTCTTACCGATACTTTACAGCACCACCGATCGTGTGACAGAGATTGCGATACATAATACTATGAAATTGCGGAAGCAAGTCGAACTAGGGTAGTACTGTAATAACGTAATCGATAAACTAAAATATTTCGATTATTTACTCGATTATTTCATCGTTAGTTCAGAATGACAGTATAATTATGGCGTGTCGTAATGTATTGTTATAATTGGTTAATAAATTAATGGTAGCAGTTTTAAAGGCCGTGATAAAATTCTTGACTTTCCCTTATCATTGATGTTTGCGTTCTCATTTGCCTACGAGACCAGTGTAATTACGGAAATAGACTATCAGTAAAACACGTTCATTTATTACAATAATTGTGGAACTGATTTGTGGTTTTGCGTAAGAATAGTTCGTTGTAAACATAAATCTCAGTTTGAATCTGCCAAGTGACATAAGTTAGGTGATACCTAATCACTTAGTTAATAATAAAATTGAGTAAGAAATTTGTCTCACGAACTGGTTTCTATATTAGCAAGTTTGCTCAACAAATATCGTTATTGCATCGAAACCATTTAAATTAATTTTAAATCAAAAGTCGTTAACATAAAATGATAACACAAGCATTAAAAAGCTAACCTTCGTCACAATTTTGCCGTTAATCTTTAATTAACTTTTTATTGTTTTCAAATTAAGATCTATAAAAAGTATCGGTTATTTAGTACATCTCTATTGGATAGTGTGGGCGGCAGGCGATATGACTGCCTATAGAAAGGTTGTCT
Source organism: Chrysodeixis includens (assembly GCA_941860345.1). Lineage (NCBI taxonomy): Eukaryota > Metazoa > Arthropoda > Insecta > Lepidoptera > Noctuidae > Chrysodeixis > Chrysodeixis includens. Next base: position 10,033,608 of record OW796092.1, read on the forward strand.
GCCTGTTGCGACACTGCCAGATCCAACCAGTTATATGTTAATAAAAATAATAAACCTATATGCGTGGAATCTGATTATCTTGTTGTGTTTTGACTTCTTATTAATAGAGTAGAACATTGACCGCGACCAAGAAAGAGAAGTGTCTTTTTCCTTATTTCACATTAGGTACTTTGCACCTGCAGGTTTAATTATAATATTTATATCGAGGCTCTTTTAAATACCGTGTTCACAATGATTGTATAAAGTCATTCAAATAATTGTCTCCCTCGACTGAGGAATAATATTTTTGCTTGCCGAATTAAGTATACTAATAACGATGATCGTATTGGTAGGTTATAAACAATAGTTCCCATATCCCTTATTATTAGAAAACAAAAGTTATTGAAATCTCGTCGAAATGAGATCACCCGCATGTTTTCTTGGTAACTGAATACCATTTGAGTCATTTGTGGGGCAAAGTTTCTATTATTTTCTAAGAATTATATTTTAATCAGGCACTAGCCTTAGTATTTTCCGCGTTCTTGTAATTTAACAACCGCAAGTTGAGTTTAATTTAATTTACGTATTTTATTAGACCATGACTTCATTGGTTTAAGCAAACGAATAATATTTCCATAATATGTAGGTATTAAACTGTTTATTCAAAATCACGTACTCACATTGTAATGGCAAGCGTCACAGGTGTCCTAAATATTAAATTAACATTTTGCTGATTTATGAATATTGGTGCGACATATTGTCACGTATTGTAGCTAAAAGTAAAGCAACACGACATACTTTTGTTATACTAAAAAACTGTTTATATTCCTTCGTATTCAGTTACTGGGGTCGACGCACTTTGAGTAGAATACAACGGAATTGCAAAAAGGAATCCCAGAAAACAAGTTTGTAGAAAAATCGATGAGTTGGCTTGAACCCAATACTTGTGCATCACACTATTTTGAAAACCCCGGTCAACGACATTTAAGTGTAAGTGGAAAAATTGTTTAGCAAAATTTCAGGAAATGAACTATTTGAGATTTGGGAAATCTGAGAATAATAGAAAATGCAATAAATTTCTTAAATACCTTACTATAAGATTGCATTTTAGTAATTCTGTTCAAGACTTCAAAGGAATTATAAAGTATTTTCATATAGCTACAGAGATAAATGAATCTGTAAACAGAAGCCAAGACAAAACGAAGTAACCTTGTAAGAAATTATTTACGAGGGGTTAAAATAAAACAAAAACTTTAAGAGTAAACCACTGTCGCCTCGCAGGCATTCAAAAGAGACTAAAAACGTAAGTATTAAAGTATCATCAAGATTTCTCGAGCCAAAGAACTTTTATTAAACTGAGAATGGCGAGCCGGACGCAGTCGGTGCCAACACAAAAGTGCAGTGTCGCCATTCCGCAGAAAGAGTTCAGTTTCCGTATCTAAGCAATAAAAGATATGAATTGACTTTTAGACAGCAGTGCAGACAAAATATGAATGGGTTCTATTTTTAGATTTTAAGTTTCTTGTCGGTTTTCCTATGTAGTAGAAATTATATTTTAAAACAACTTGTCTGGTGTTATTTGTTCAATATTTTTAAAATGCCTGAAGGAGGCCGACTTAAAATTATTATTTGTATTTATTGTGCATCTGGTTTATTATTATTATCAAGTTAAGGCTGGATTAAGTAGCTTACTGATTATAATTATGCTTTTGTCCTATGCTAAAGTCATGTTAACTTTAACGATTTACTGCATTTGTTGATACAATCTTCTTTACTTTATCGCTGCTAGTTTCTAAAGGTAAGTTTAAAAGGTAATCACGGTAGTCACTTTGTAATCGATTGCCATTTACAATAGACATCTACGCAGTGACGTAACAGTAACCTATTATGTACTTCCTCGACATCATCTTGCGTGATAGTTTAATAAATTGCTTTCGTAATTAATTAGATTCACTTCACCGTAGAGGGGTCAGTAAGAACATACAATAAAAAAATTGAGAAAAGCATAACATGAATCACCTTTCTATATATTTATCGCAACAATGTCACTCTTAGAAGCTAAATAAAGTACATATTTTAAAGATCTTTCTGGAATGATGACAAGAAAGCCAATTATTGACAGAAACCCGCTGGGATTTCACTTCCTTATACGTACTCGTCTATCCCGGGAGCGATGCGTTACTATCATTACATAACATTAATCGAACTAGCAGATGTAGATAGTCTTGCTTAATACATTAATCAGCAAACATTCTACCATCCGTAGTTTTAGGGCGATGAATCAGCCCTGAACGCGAACTATGAAGAATAAACTTCGTTAAGATTTCATTACAAGTCGGCTCTGATGAGGGATTCAGCGTGTAATAAACTACAGTTGCCGTACACTCAATTATACCTAGACAGCTGGTGCGCTTGATTGCGTTATCTTATTACCTCGCCGAACCACTCAACACGAAATAACATGCCCTTTGTAATACACAATTTTTAAAGGTAACTTACGCAAGCCGTTACAAAGAACTGAGATGTTTTACGCGTTCAATGTTAACACATGTTAATAGGTAAGTGGAGCGCTGTTAATTGTATTGATTGATGTGTTGGGAGCTCACACTTTTCACTCCACCAAATTTGGTGGGATATTTTTTTTTAATTACTGTAATTAGTAATGTCAAGAGTGATTCGTATCGCGATTGATTTGTTGTTGTACAGCTGTGTCAACGTAGGAGGTATTTAATAATAGCTGGTTTAATATAAATGAAAACTGAGTACATAATAGGTGTTGTTGGGACGTGTAGTGTCGTAACGTAGGACCAATCTGATGGGAACCAGTTATATTTGATCGTAGGCGATGAAATTGCCAACTCTGTACAGCTTTGTACTATTTTGAACTAACCGTAGGCCTTATTACTGTTTATCCGCATCAACATCTAGACAATTCATTAAGGGAGTGGTCCAGAATAGAGTTTGTGTCATAAGACAAGATAATAGATGCTCTTTATTCTTGTATTTACGCATGTTCCGCCTTTTTGAAGGTGTGTTTTACTATTTACTGGTTAAATCTTTTCCTAGTGGGGCTGTAAGCCCGAGTCTTAGATTTAGACATTGTGTTTGTTCAATGTCTAACTAACCTTAAGACCTTTTTTGGTTGTTTTTCTTAGGTGCCGATCATTACAAAAACGTCAGCCTTCTCAAACCAAAGAGCCGTGTTAATTTAACGACTGTTCGCAAGTGCAAGTATTTTAGTTGAGTAAAAATGTTTCGCCATTAGTTAGTGCATTTTATGTCACGGTCAACTGCAGAAAAAGGAGTTTAGACTGATGCAGTTTGAAATTGATTAATCTATTGTTAGCGTAACTGATAGCATTTTGCGTTTAAACTAATATTTCTTGTTTTATCAGTTGGTTTATTTAGCGGTTAACTTTGTAGAGCGTAACTTTCAAAGACCTTGTAAGTAAGAAGCGAGTACGAATAAATAAGACTCATAAGTATAAGCCTATTATGTGTATAATGTGAAGTAAAAGACCGAAGCCAACAAATGTGGTGTCAGATTACAAACAGCTTAGTTTTCCAGGTGATTGACCAGATTTGGCTTCCTGTCTGACAAAATTTATGTCTGCTTGCAGCATAGACCACCATCAAGATACACAAACCACATTCACGAATGCAGACGAACCTATTGGTAAAAACTCCGATCAGGAAATCTGTAAACATGTTGATATTAAAGTTTATATGAATCATGGATGAAACTGGGACGTGTGCCCTTTTAATATGGTGTCAATAAATTGAGAAATAGATAATGAAATGTCAGTTAACTTGTAAACAAACGAGCCAAGTAAATCGTTACGATATGTCTTACGGGCAATTAATACACGGGACCCTTGACTGGAAAGAGTCGGCTTGACCTTTTTACATGATCTGTGTCACTCGTGGGCCATATGTGAGGTGAGTGACTCCAAATGTCAGGTGGCGTGGTTCAAGCCCATTCAGATTACCAACATTACCCAACGAGTTGTAACCCCATCAATCAATCATACAGAGGTTATGATTATCATCAATTTACAGTATCACCAACAAAAGGGTAACTCCGATCCAACGAGATGTCGAAATGACTTAAAGTTCATGCAAATAATTGTAGAACATACATATTTTGCGGAGTGGCAAAAAGTAATTGAGGATTGCGTATGTGTGCACAACTTATTACTTAAGTAAAGCAATGATTGATGACAGTAGCGGGTGTTTCATCAAGTACGATTTAACGATCCCCGTGATTGCATTGACGTGCATGAAAATTGTGTAACATATTAATGTATAAAACACGCTCATATATAGGTCAACGGGTTGTATTTATAATTTCTCAGAATGGTGTGATTGCGCGGATGTTTGCTGGTTGTGTTCCCTTGCGCCCGATTTGTACTAACCAGTTAGCCGAAAGTTTACTCGATACGAATTACAATGTATTAATATTCAATAACTATGTTTATAAACAAAAAACTACGTAGAATTTTCAAGTCTATGAACTTCGTATCCGTTGTGTTGGGATCAGTTGAAATCTTAAAAAAGTAGAAATTTCAATCGACACTAAAGGAAGAGTTCTACGAATGTATATTATTTGCTATTTTAATCTCCTATATTTACTTTTAAAACTTAATAACGGCGCTTTACAAGTAAAGTAGGAAATAGAAACCACAATTATCACATAGAGCACTTATTATCTGTGCAAACTCTGAACTCGAAGCGATTAAAGTGGTGGGCTGCTAAGTACTATAAATAAATCCGCACTTTAGCGTGGAATATTGTGTTAAGGAACGTTTATATTTACGATTTGTCGCAATAAACTGTGACGGGGGGCAGTCCTTTTATTCGTGATCTGACTCTGGCGTACGTGATTGACCGCAGGCAAGCGATCCCAGAGCTATTAGCTGTAGCTATAGCTGTGCATACCTTGGACGTGTGCGTTATGCTTCGCCAATTATCTTACTTATAAAAGTGATAACCACAAAAAGATCGTCCATCATTCTTTTAGTGTACTAAGCGTAGGTCGTAAATTTAGCAGTCCATTAGATCGTATTAAAGCGTATTATAAATTGTCTTTTAAAATAATGGCAACACCTAGCATTTAACATTAAAAATAATGTTTTCTTACATTTTAATTTGTAACAGCGTTTTCCAATGAATCGTATGTAAAAAAACCCGGGACATTTGTTTTCTAGGAAACTTCAATTTTCTTTGTTAGATATTTTTAGAAATGAAAGAGAATGGTCTCCTTAATTTAAATTTTATAACAGTGTTTTCCAATGAATCATTTGTAAAAAAACCCGAGACACTCGTTTTCTAGGAATTAAACTACAATTTTCTTTGTTAGATATTTTTCGTTTCAATACAGCAAAATGATTTAAGGATTGATCTAAAGTTTCTACCAGCAGTAGTATTCGCTCTTATCTCGATCAAAACTGCCATGGCTTCTGCAACGAAACTGCATCCCATATAATTACGTTCCGTTACTAACATTATCTCGCTTAATATATGGCTGCTGGTATACCCATACTTCACTGACAAACGATATGAATGGCAAGGAGCCAAACGGTTTAAGCATTTATGGCGAAAATAACAATGATTGAACGTGGAAACATGAATCACTGTGCTAATGCACTCTTCTGGATGTTTTCTGTAGCAACTACAAACGTACTACGTTATTCTTGTGTATATTACTATATTTCTATGCATAATATAAATATGACATTGTCATAGAAGAAGAATACCTTTTCCTCTAGCTATGTGACATTTCTACAATCGTAAGCGATTGTTAACGTCAAAGCAAAATGTTCAAATGTATGGACATGACAGGTCTAAGTCACGTGATTTATTGAAACTAAATGTCATTTCCATACATTTGAGCGTTTTCTATTGAAGTTTACGATTGTACAAATGTAAATTGCCAAGAGAGACTAGTAAGAAGTTGTAACACATGTTTACAGATGTTAAATAAATACAACGGCTTTATTAGCGAGATTTTATCGAAGATAATACTAGTTTTAAACCTGACCAAGGTCATTAATAAAACGATTTATGATTAGTAATAGTGTTAAATATTATACATGTGGTATAATATATCCTTCAAATACCGATTGGCTATCTTTATTATATTACACCGTTAAAGGAAACAGTATGAAAGAAATGTTATCTAGCTCCTCTTTTAAAACCTAACATCTATTATATTATTGGTTTGTTCTTGTAACTAACATTAAAATATTTATGTCATTTATGAAAATAAGCGTTGTTATCACAGTAAAGGTCTAAGTTATTACGGGCCTTATCTAATGTGAGACTAATCATGACATTAGCGTCGTTTTGATAAGAGTTGACCACAGATAGATGAAGTTTGACCACGAGTTAGATACATGCGTATTCTTAGCGTTCAGCTCCATTATACTAGATTTTAATGTGACATAGAGAGTTATAAGTATGAATGCTGATGGTTGGTGAGGAATGGGAAGGCCAAAGAAAAGGTGCATGGATTGTCTAAGGAATGATATGAATGAAAAAGGAGTAAATGATACTGTGATGTCTGATAGGGGAAAATGGAAGGAAAAAACGATTTCAATAAAAGGCAATAAACAGACTTTGTCATATCTTAGAGTATGTATATGTAAATTATGATTAAATTCATTGTAGTGGTTAGGCTCCGAGAGAGTTTTAGATAGAAGACTTGGACTCTCAATATTAGTATGGATTTAAGGATATCGCAGTATCGTATAACATTCCTAAGTAAAGTACAGAATAAGTTTTAATGGTTTAAGGCTAGACTAGCAGTTAGTGCCTGTGACGTCATCTCGTCTCCGTCTGTGAGGCGGCGTCTTTGCAGTACCAAGTTTATTGCTCTGCAAATGACAGTTCAAGTTCTTGTTATTTTTGAAACATTGCATTTCTGAAATCTGTTTTTTTTATTAGCACTTGATTTTGACGGATACTTTAGATGTTAAAGCCCTCCCATGAAGAAATTTTCTATAATTTTTAGATACAAGTTTTCAAATCTCTTAATGTTACCGAACTTTAAAGATGAAATTATAGACCATATAAGATTCTATTCTATTAACATGGATAAAGCGATATAAAACGACGATTCTACATTAATGTTATTAGCTGTTGGTTTTTATACATCAAGTAGTTTGTTTAACTGAGGAGCGGATATTGGAAAATGGGGTTACGCAGGAAATTTGTGTATCGATCGCCATTCACTGCCACTTCACTAGATTGTGTATTGTTAGTATAATGAAGATATACCGTACTTATAGGTACTTTAATATTAATGTCATAAAATTCGTAATTGAATTAAAAACACTTCTTATACAGAAAGTATATACAATGGCGGGCATAATGCCTGAGGCATCCTCTACCAGTAAACTTTTTGTAATCTCAGTTGATTCTTGTTGCTTAATAGTTTATCAATGATATCCTAAACAATTTTAAATGCATTACCCAAATCTTGTTCTAAATTAGTCATTGTTTAAAACGTTAACTATTAACTTAACTGCTTGATATTCGATAAGATGCACTAATGAAATGAGTTAAACACTTTTATCATTAAGGCAACACATACAATATTACAAAGCTTTTATTCGTACTAAAATATTTATCACACGATGCTAAAGTAAGGAATGCATTCAGTACTCATGTATGAATGCTGTCTGATAAATTTTTAGAGCTCATAAAACGTCATATTTCAACGCTGAGTAAGCTTTGAATGGCAGGATTTTAGTAATAAGTTTCGTCAACTAAGACTGACACTTTTAAGTGTCACCTAAGTATTCAGCTTTAGTTATGAAGTGGTTCTTATAAGTGGTACGTTTTGGGGAATTTGTTTACCAATAAAAACGAGAGGAAACCATGTCAAATTAAATGTTCAGAATGTTCATTCACACTTAGTTACAATTTTTAAGATTAACTTATCAAAAAGTTGTTTGTAACGTTATCACTAAAGCGTGGTAGAAGTGTTTAGAAATAGAACTCTTATAAGATAACTAGCATTTATCCATGGTTATAATTTGTTTTAGTAAAACGCACCCTATGTGCTCTGGTTTAAAGTCGCTTTTAGTATTTTTGTTTTTTTTTTTACTTTATCAGTAACTTCAAAGAACTTATAAAAATTGATAAAGGAATTGATGAAAAAACGGTCACTTGAGAACATAAACGTCATTGTTTATGAGTTATTTATTTACATGAACTTTTATGAACTTGTCTTGTAAATTCGAATTCTGGATGAGCAATTAGCTTAATTAGTGTAGGAACAAATTAGTTGACCGGTCAGGGTTCATTCATTTGTCGGTTTAAAGGTCGATTCATTGTTAAATGTATGGTGAAATTCAAATAATGTGAAAGACTCATCTTAAAAAAGGAATATTCGGAAAAAAATTACCAGAAAATATCAGAGTTATTTAGGTATCATTTTTTCCTTAACATTTGTGAATTCTTTATTCAATCCTTTTCGAATTGGAAATTTATCGTGTGTATCTTTATACATCGTAGCGTTTTATTTTCTAATTGAATATGTCCAAGATTAAACCATCATGCAGCTTGCGAAATGTATTGACCTTACTATAATATCCTATTCCAATATAATTTTTTTCACAAGTTCAAAGCTCAACAGTCCTTTGAGTTTAATTCTACAAATGGTCGAGTATATTGTTACCATATTTCGCACTACATCGGGATGCATCCTCGTATCCGACCCTCCTTCCGATTCAGATTTAGTCACTCACAACGAGGCTTAAAGGATGTGTTCTATTTGTAGTTTAGACCAGATTTCTTATAAGAATCGAAACCGATTGTCGATTATTTCAGAATCGTAAGTAGTAGTTCGATGAGCAAAAGTTAATCCAATTAGCAGTCTTTGACATAGAATAAATACTTTTTAACATAATAAAAATGTAACCACATAGGTATAGTTTATCGTGTTTGAAACATCCTATAAGAATATATAGGTTCATCTAGCTCTTAGAATACGTTTTATGCATCCCTTTACACGTTAAATTACTATGAGTCACAAAGTTTGACATTAAAAATACAAAATATAGATCTTATAGCTGCTCTTCGCCGAGCCCAACCTGTATTAGTCATCAATTCTATACTGCTTTAGGTCTGAAGTTCTCTTCGCAAGTTTACTGAACAAACACTTTGATCGATGGAGCACCTTGTATAGGATATGACGATCGATGCACCGCGCCTCAATGCAATAACTTTTCCATTATATTTGTAAGGGTGTGTACCAAGAACTATGTAATTTAATTAATCGTAAATAAATACGTTAATTTATTACGCTATTCAATAAATGGGTTATTTCATACTGATTTTATGCTCTATAAGGATTTTGATACCAAAAAGGGTTTCTTATTGAGTTACAGACAGCCTAGAATCAGTACCTAAAGATGGACATTTTTACAAAACATTATTCAACTTTAGAATATTTGTAATGCATGTTAGTGTGGAACTATGAAGTAATATATAGTACGTATAATGTACTCTATTTAACATAAATAACGCTTCAGTTATAGGTATATTATGTGTGTTGTACCAGTTGGATTAGTACTGCATGTTTTTGCATATAAATGCACCATTGATTAGAATTTATGCGGGTATGAATGAAACTTATAGGTAAATAAAATATATGAACATGAGTCATATAGAATGGCTCATATATTTATGGTTTATTAGGGTTTTTAGTTTAGAAGTATAAAGATATTCAGAAAGACATGACGAGTAGAGGTTTTATAGTATAAGACAATTCTTGAGTAATAAATTTTGGAAAGTCACTGATTGTTTCCGGCTAGAACTCAAAAAAAGGCATGCGTAATTTTTAAGGAAAAACAAGAAAGGCATGAGGAACAATTACGAATTGGAATAAATCATAATAAATATCTTAATTTCTACAGATACGTCGATACTCTTTACCGTATAATGATAGAGACAGCATAAACCTTAATGGCCATTTAAAACTGATTGTTCAAATATTCGCAAATGAATAAATTGTGTTGCAAAAACTTGAGTAATTCCGTTTCATATCCCCATAGAAGCAAAGAGGTTGTATGAAATGATTAAAAATAGATGCTCATCGGTAAGTTCATTCATTGAGCCAATTGTTTCCTTCCGCTCGGCTTGACTTCTCTGACATCTTGTTTTTTTTCTTTGATCAATTTATTACCCTCCTCAATCTTGCGATGTTAGCCATTTAAAATGTTTTTTACGGCCTCTTTGTCAACATACTTTTTTGTATTGTTTTTTTTTTCTTTTCTTAATGTTGTATCATTTACTGTACGATCTAACGGCCTGTGTCATGACAATGAATAATGATTAAGTTAGGTATTTTGTTTTATTAGAAACGTTATTTAGCTTACAGTAAGTGGTACATTAAAATTCGTAGATTAGAACGTGTGAAAGTTTAAAGTAATTTACTTTATTAATATAAGAATAATTTAAAAGGCTTTAAACTGACGTTGAGCTCTCCATAAAACTGTATTTGGTCTTTACCGTGAATTTATTTAACAGAGTAATCTCGGCTCTTAAAGCCAATTAATATTTCTTTCGGATTTATTGTAAAAATATATAGCAGATTTGGTAATAAATTCTACTGCTAACTTAAAAATAAAGTTAGCTATACATGAATGACTAAGTAATTTATTATGATCCTAATCACTTAAGTAATTAAGTTAATATTATTTAATTGCAGATGATGCATTCTAGGAAAATTTGTGTTGATTACTACAATTATTAAAAAATACCGTCAATAAAACATGTTTTTACAACGAAACTAGGAGTACCTTCCTACTGGTAATGTAGAAAAATAATGTTAAAATGATTGTTGATTTATCATCAGACTTGACAAGCAAGTTTGAAACTTTTAATATAGGCGCGGGACCGGTTTCCCTCCAATTTGTATTCGAGAAATAAAAATATGACACTCACCCCTTTTTCGTTGCACCAGTAGCCTCCACATCTGATACAGTCGTTGCAATGTAACTCTGAATTATCCTTCGAACATATGTTCCCGAAAGCTTGCTGAGCCGAAACGAGCACTAACACAGAAAACCACACACTAGCCATAGTTCTCATATTAATTTAGAATTAACTTAAATAAAACACAATTTAGTAGCAATTTTAAAAGTTAAATAAAATGGCGCCTATTTTTTCCTTTTTGCGAAGTCAAAGACGCGCGCTGCGTTCGAAATCCGAAATGCGCGCGTTCGAGCGTACGATTGGGCACAGACTAAAGTAAAGCGCAGAGAGCGAGTCGAACTGTTCTGGCACTGACTGGCGGCATACAGCCCGTGTGTTCACCCGCGTCTCAGATGAATCATAGTCGCGGTTCTCGTTGGAAAATTCGCGGAAATTACTTTTTACGAGACGGTGGTGTGGCGTCACTATTGCTATGACGTTATAGCTAGTTTATCACGAATTCATTATCGGCGAAAGACTATAATCTTCAAAGCCGATAATTGTTTTGTTTTCAGTGCATTCATGATTTTGGTGATAGCAAATTTTTTATCTTTTTTTAATTAACGCAGAATTAAAAATAAATTATGTTTTGTTTTATCATGGTAAGAACATAATATAAGTATTATGAATAATGTATTTAAATAAAGCAAATGTATTTTATGGAAATTGAAAATAAGACCCTTCTTTATATTTGTTATTATCAAAAACACAAGAATATTAATTAAAAGTAAAAATTAAAAAAAGTAAAGACTTTAAAAACAATGCTCCAGAATACAATTTAAATTATTTCTATAGATTTCACAAAAAAATGCAAAAAGGGAGTCAAATGTTCTACATCAGTGTGGTCAAGGTTGATGATTCGAGGAATCGAACAGCCTTATTGTTGCTTGCTTGCTTGCTTGGATGAGACGACAACGTCTGGGCCACCGGGAAAGCCGCTGTGAACGTTGTATCGGACACCGATATGGGTTCGCGCATTCAAGGGAAGGATTAGCTCGATATGCGCAAACTTCCGCCTGGCTCGAAGACACAAATATAGCCCCACCGAAAAGCGATTTGTGCTTCTAAAGTGGGGTGGAATTAGGGTATACCCACCCCAAGTATACTTCACTGTGTAGAAACGGACTCCCCAATTCATTGACGAAACTGTCATACATACACAACTCAGCGCGAAAACTTTGATAGCGCGATTCAGGACTTTTGTTACTACAAGCTAAAATAATGGTCTAATAGTATTCAACCTGATATAATACTTACACAGTATACATTTACAATCAAAAAGCATTATGTTTTTGTTAAAAATAATCATTTTTCTACAAGCCGTATGAAACAGAAATACATAATTTAAACAGGAGTGACAAGAATAGCAAAAAAAGTTTAAGTTTCGCGCGACAGTAACGCCATCCAGTATCGATTCAGGACACTATTTTATTGGCGTTTTTTTGTCGGCTTGGGTCAACGGTTAGGGATCAGTGCTACTAGTAGTTTTGCTGTATTTTGTAAGAGTAATATATTCTGCAATCTAATATTAATTTAACGTGTATTAATATTGCTTTAAGTATAAAATTCTTTGTATTTTTATTAAATGTTTAATCAATAAATGTTTTTAAGTAAGAGCTTGTTCTCACAAGCTCCTTGATCAAATTTAAAATCTTATTTGTTTGCAAGTTAATACAAATAATTCGATGAAAAAATTTAATCCTCAAGGAGATACAGGTTCGAGTCATGTCTAAGGTTTGAGTTTTTTAATCGTATTATTTGTATTTAATTGCAAATATTATCCGATCCGCAACGGTTTTCTGTGGATTTATAATTTGTTAGAACTAGTATTTTCTAGAACTATTGGTCAAATAAAATAGTCTGCTAGTAAGTTCTAAATCAGTTCAGCATTTGCGGAGATTAGCCGAATTAAACAAACAAAAAAACTTGTCATTCTCTTTATTTTATTACCTTAAGTAAAATATATGCGACGTTCTTTATATTCTCATTATATTTAGGTACTTTTTATGTTCGCATAAACCGAAGCAACTTCATTCAATATTTAAAAGTAAATCTATTGTTTTTATTTAAAACGGTAAGGATTAAATAAGTACTTAGTGCAGGTACCTACACCAATAAGTAAATAAAAAAAAGTAAAATTGGTTCAACACCATTCAATTATGGCCTTCTTGTTTTGAAAAACAATAAGATTAAAAAGTCCGTATGTTCTTAATTTTAATCCTTAAAATGTAAAGAACAATAATTGCATTGAATGATTCCAAGTACCAAACGCAGTGGATTATCCTCATTGCAAGTGCCGCTTATAATAAAAGGGTTTAAAAACACCACGATTTAAAAAAATAGAATATAACTATTCATTTAGGTACTGGTATTTGTAAATTATGTGTATGTAGTCATGTTGTACGCCACCTTTATCTATTTTTTATGCAATTGGAGAGGGTTATGTCCAACCGTGGATAGCGATGGGCTGTTGATGATGTGATGACCTTAAAAATCTCTTTTAATACTTTTAAATCTACATTATTGATTTACTAGAAGGCCATTGTATACAATGACATAGCCTTGGTATAAACGTTTGATAAAAACGTATTTTAATATAGATTTTTACACCTAATATTAAAAATATAGACCGGCGGGTTTTTTTATCGTTTATTTTTTTTTTCAATTGAATAACAGTCACGTGCTAAAAGCTAAAACTGTACCAAATAGTTAATGTATTATGGAAATACTTTCTAAAATGGAATATATTTTGACATTGAAGAAAAACATATAAAGGTACTGGTTATTCATTCTCATTAGTACTAGTATCAGATACAAAACAAATAACTGGAACAAAAAGCCAATACAGACTTCGGTAAAAAAAAAAACCGCAGACCGAAATCAGCAAAAAGACCAATAGACAAACTCATAAATCGCTACGGGATGGCGTTACTGTAACCAAAAACACTAATGACTATCGCTATGCTTGTCACTCCTAAGTAATTACCTCATTTATGTTAGAAGAGTCCTGAATCGCGATATCGAAGTTTTCGTAATGCGTTTTGCATGAACTTGGTTGTCTGTGTCAGAGGTTGGGGAGTCCGTTTCTACACAGTAGAGTACACCGGGGCGGGTGTACACTGACACCGCTCCACTTGAGCAGCACGATACGCTTTGGGGGGGCTATTGTGTTCCGTCTCACCTGATTCCTCGCATGCCAGGGCTCTCCGCCTGCATGTGGCTCAGACATGACTGCTCGTGCAACGCTCCACGGCGCCTCGCCCGCGTTGCATGTTGTCTACGCATCTCGAATGCTGTCAAACACGATTCTCTGAATCAATGAGGGGTCTGCCTCTCAACACCACTGATGTAGAACATTTGACTCCCTTTTTGCACCCTACTGGTCTAAACTAATTGAATGACACCAATGATTTGAAAATATTAAATTTTATTGTGCTCATTCAACTAAAAAGTACGATAAATTGCAAATTTAAATGTTATAACTTCCGTATTTGTCACGATTTAAATATGTATTATATTAATTAAGCCCTTTTTGAAACACATGCCTAGGTAGTTTTAAACTGCGTCCCCATTTTATCTCTAGGAACAATTTTCATTAAACTTCAGTCTTCCGATTAATAAACATTTCAAATAAAATATAAATGAAAATCGGTTTATCCGTGCGAGATGATGATAGATTATGATGACAGACCCAAACACGTCACATGACACTTGGTCGTTTGTGCCTCAAGGGCTTTAAAATCTCGATTTTCTAAATAAATCTCCGCCTATACGCCTATCTGCAATTATCGTCAATAACATTTCTTACCTTCTCATCAATTGATTACCTACATTTCGCGCGTCTCCTCCTATAAATGGTTAACGCCTGTTCAAAATATAATAGCAATGAGTTGTATGGACGTCATTCTTTTTGCGTCGTCGTCGAAAGGCGAAGGAAAATACTAGGTCTTTTAAAATCTTAACTTGTCATAATGATAATATTATAAAAATGTAATGTAATAGATAAAATAAATATTCCACGACTTTCACACAACGCCATTTAGTGTCAAACTAAGCTAAGTTTTGTATTATAAGTACTAAACAGCTGATAAACATACTTATAGACTTTTAGATAAATATTTTAAATAAATTACACCCAGACACTGAACAAATGATCGTACTCATCGCACAAACATTGTTCTGGGTGGGAATCGAACCCACGACCTCTGGTATAGCAGTCAGTACTACTAACCACTAGACCAACTGGCCAGTCAAATAACAAAGTATCGTTGGAAGTTTGTGATGGGTTGAATATCAAAACATCACAAACCTTTTACGTATCGACATGCCATTTTCTTTTAATAATTCCTGAAGTCAGAATCCTGAAGTCGTGCCCCGTATCTGAGAAGAGTTCGCACGGGGCGCATAGTATTATTTACATAACCACTTTACACATTTCTCTTAGTGCATTATATTGCAATACTAGCTTTCCGCTCGCGGCTTCGCTCACGGTAATTTGAGGTTTTTTAATGATCTCGACAGAACTTTCTTTCATAGGCTAAAAATTTGTTACATTTGGAATTATATACAGCTTGAGTTACTCAGGGATGAAGTAGCTTTCTAATGGTGAATATTTGAAAACGGTTCAGTAGTTTTGGAGTTTATCGATTACGTTATGTTACAAAAAGTAAAGCGAGACAAAAACATCGTCTAGAAGAATAAAAAGTATAGGTTGATCTCCATGCCCCCCCCCCCCCCCCCGCTACCTACGGGTTTGCTACTCCAAAAATCCTTTCGTGCTCACTTGTGTTACTAAAGGAAGCCTTGTTCAAAATATCAGACTTCTATACCGAGAGGTTTCGGCTGTGCGTTAATCAATCAGTCACCAAATCACACACGCGAAATCACGATTGGAGGGTAGTTTGGAAAAAAATATAATACCAAACTTATTTACTTGACCATATACGTATTTGTGCTAAGTTTCAAGTTTATAAACCCAAGGAATAAGATTTTTCATAGAAACGTTATGACCCTTTTTTACTCCCTTAGGGGTTGAATTTCCAAAAATCCTTTCTTAGTGCACCCCTACAAATCTCAAGGAACCTACATGCAAAATTTCAGCTTTCTACGACCAGTAGTTTCGGCTGTGCGTTGTCTGTCAGTCAGTCAGTCAGTCAGTCAGTCAGTAACGGAAGAGTTTTATACATATAGATTGTGCCTAGTGTCATTAGTTTTGGTTTGCTAACCCTGCCCAATTGCAATAACTTATTTTTGGGAATCAAGTAAACGACTATCATGACTCAATTACAATCTGTAGGCTACATTGTTATGCCAAATTATTAATAGTGAAATAAAGTCAAATCCAGCGAGCTCGAAAGATATACACATTATTATATGACATGTTAAAGTGATAAAATTGTCCTACTTACAGAATAAATGATTTTAAATTTCAATTTCAATGCATTTTTTAACACATTCATTGTTAGTGGGGCTTTTCTGTAAGTATGCTATATCCATGTCTATGAATAATTTTGAAATATTTCAGTCAAAAATAGCAAAAAGGGAGTCAAATCTTCTACATCAGTGTGGTTAAGAGGGCGAACCCCTTGAAAATAATCATGATTGACAGCATTCGAGATGCGTAGACATCATGCAACGCGGGCGAGGCGCCGTGGAGCGTTGCACGAGCAGTCATGTCTGAGCCGCATGCAGGCGGAGAGCCCTGGCATGCGAGGAATCAGGTGAGACGGAACACGATAGCCCCCCCAAAGCGTATCGTGCTGCTCAAGTGGAGCGGTGTCAGTGCACACCCGCCCCGGTGTACTCTACTGTGTAGAAACGGACTCCCCGACCACTGCCACAGACAACTAGGTTCATTCAAAACGCATTACGAAAACTTTGATATCGCGATTCAGGACTCTTCTAACATAAATGAGGTAATTACTCAGGAGTGACAAGAATAGCGATAGTAATTTGAACGTTTAGCAGTAGTAACGCCGTCCCTTAGCAAGTAGGGACGCTGTCTTTTGTTTTTTTAGTCGTGGTTAACAATGAGGAGTTGTTATTGTTGAATGTGTTTTGTTTAAAAAAGGGTGGGACCACATTTACCTATTAGGCAGGTAGTCGAGGATTATGAAGATTGTGCTAAAACTGTGGAGTTTATTTATATTGATAGTAGGTATGCTTTAATTAATTACATTATGCACAAGAAAAAACTATTATGCATATTTTGTACGTGGTTAAAAAAAAAACAATATAAAATTAAACAGACTAACAACCTTTCTTTAACGAGAACTTCAAAAATCTACAAAAAGAGAGTCTTCTACGATAGTGGTGTCAAAATTGACAGCGTACAATAACGTAATAGACGTACAACTTGAGCCCTTGAGGACTTCGAACATTATATGGGCCGTCACTTCTTAGTCTACATACGGGCAACATATAGTCCCCGTACGCGAGGAATCTAATGAGACGGTTTTTGCTTTTACATTAGAAACAATCCCGCTTAAGGCTACCCGTCTACCGGAGCGGAGTTGGCTGCGGAGCGGAAAAACTGGGATATTAATTAACCAATAGGATTGCATAAAATCTCCGCTCCTTGCAATCCATTGGTTAATATTTCTCGGTTTCTCCGCTAGGCAGCCTAGCTCCGCTCCGGTGGACAGGCAGCCTAAGAAGCTCATACTTAACGCGCGAATAATACAAATTTATAAGTAAATCAATAATTAAAATCAACAGATTTCTTTCTATAGATAGGGTTCTCGACGCGGCTGGAGGGTGTTTCGTAGAGGATGTTCTCCCGCGGCTTGGAGGCGTCCAATGCGTTCTGCTGCTGGAAGCGGAGGTACTCCCGGCGGTCGCGCGCGTCCACCAACAGCTTCCAGGCTATCAGGGTGCCGGCTCCCACTAGCAGCAGAGTCAGCAGGAATATGCCTCCGAACACTGGGAAAGAAGATATCGTGATTATTACTTGGGCTAAAGTAAAAGCAGTTGCTCCTTAATAGGACATCAGCTTTGCTATTTTAGAGACTAGCGGGAACAAACATACAGACAGACAGACATTCTAATATCAACATACTTAGAAAAGAATAGAAGTTTATCGTTACAAGTATTACAGCAAACAGACACATACACACTTAACATGGAGGCTATAATACTGAACGCAAAAGGTTTACGCGTCAGCTTAAGCCTTGACTCCCGTTTTCAAGAAAATTAAAGGACAATAATAATGTCCGGACCAATTTCGGCCATGGCGGCTAGTTTTATGTGCCTACCGAAACACGGGAGCTGTGGTATTTATTTCTAAAACACAAAAGTCTGTGCGCGCCGTGGGGATCGAACCTTTGACTTAGCAGTCAAATGGAACCGCTAGGCTATCACAGCTTCTAAAGTAAAGTACATTTTAGGTACATACTTACTGAAATATGTTTTAGCGCAATCCTTTTCCTGCGTAACAACCAATTCCAGTGTGTAGTCGTCATCATTATACCGGTATACGAAGGTGGTATAACATCCGACTTCAGTCTGAACATTATCACACACATTCCACGTTGCATCACTGCTGTTCAAGTATTCTGGAGGCATTGTTTCCAGGAGCTTCGGTTTGATGCGATCGGCGCAAAGGAAGCAGTCCTCTTCTTTATTTCGCTGGCATTTTGCGCAGTTCTCAAGCTTCTTACATTGCATTTTGTGGCAGTCCTCACAAGCCAGCACTTTGCAGTTCTTGTCTTGATGAGTGCGAGCGTCCCATTGAGCGGGTGGGTCGCATTTGCACACCCCGCATTGGCAATGTCCCAGATTGTTACAAATCTGTAAGACAAAAAAACAGTAAGTATAAGAAATATAAATAAGTTTGTAACAATATTTTATACCGAGAGTATACAACCTTTTTTCTGTCGCTACAGATGCGACATAGAGCAAAAAAGAATAAAAGTTGTAGTTAAATGTTTTTTTTTTTGATGCGGCAAAGGTAAATTTTGGTGTAAAATTACTGGGTGAAAACACTTATTCCTGTAACACAGGTTACAACCTAGCGCAGGAGTCAGGGTTTCCGTATAATAATGTAACGTACTTTTAAGTCAATAAAGATTATTATTAGATTATTAAATTGAGATCGGTAACGTTTTTGTATTTAAAAATCCTAATATTATGGAACAAAATTTTCTGTGACAAATTAGACTGTAATAACTGTAGCATATTTCTAAAAATAAAAGTTATTCTGTTCTTACTTTGCCATCGTCTCCTGCGCAATCCGTGGCCAAATTGTAACAGTCGCAGGCTTCGCCAGACCATTCCCGGCCACAAGTGCACTTCCCACATTTGCAACTCCCATGACCGCTGCACAGTAACTGACTTGAACCTCTTGGACAGCTATCCATGTTGCACTCGCAGAATTGACCTTCGTATCTATGAAGAAAACTCGGGTATTTATCGGTTATACAGGACTATCGACCCTAATCTCGCACGGGTGCGATCTGATGCATTACACATACAAATCTTCCTTTAAAAAACATTTTATTTTATAGAAAAAAACCGCATCAAAATCTGTTGCGTAGTTTTAAAGATCTAAGCAAACATATTGACAGACAGACGACTATAGGATTATAAGTGTGTGACGTGCTAGCTTAGGTCTGCACTGAACAAAAAAAATTACTATCGAATGGAACGTGTTCAAATCTGTTGCTGTAGATAGCTTACCTCGATGTGCAAGCGCAAGCACCACAGATGCAAGATCCACGACCGCTGCAGATATTCGTGTCGCCTTTAGCAATGCAAGTGGAAGTGTCATTAAAGCTATTGGCCTCGCTCTTCACGCAAACACATCTCTCACCGTACCTATTAACGAAAGAAACAACGATTAAATACAATCCCTGTCTAGTCATCTGTTCCACACTTAAGCGTATATACCACTACCTAAAGTATTACAGTTAAAGCTCGCTAGCTACGACAATTAAGTACTTGAGTGACTTAGGTATTTAAAAAACTAATTGACTGTTAGAAAATTTTTCAAAAATATTAGTTACGTGTTTTTAATCGTGTGAATAGAAAAAATGACGATGCAGTGAGATAAAACGTTTGGCGTCACGTTTTAAAGCACTTTTTAACGACAAGTGACGTTACTATTCCCCGCTTCCATACGATTTGCCATCTTTGATTCGTAATATCCTTGTATTTTTAATTAATTTCATAAAAAAACACGTGTCTAATATTTTTTAGACATCTATCTTACGGACTAATTAGTTTTTTAGGTCAAATACCCAATTTTCAAATAATATTAGGTCAAGACGCGGCGGTAGTCCCCCAGGGCTTTACATATTGGAACATACAATACCTTCTACTGCTACAGCTACACTCCCCGCAGAACCGCTTCTCTCCGTGACAGTAATCAGAGCTTTCCTCCACTTTAGTTTCACATCCACAACTCTTTATAACCTCAATATCTAGCGTTAATTTCTCGCTGATTCCTTCCACAGTAATATCTATAAGGACATTGTTACTTATGTATTCTGAGACCTTCACAGTTCCTTCTAACTGAAGCTCTTTCCCCATTTCTACGTCACATTCAGCTCCAGCACTATCCCGGGTGCAGTCAGGATTTAACGTTATTTCTATATTTTTCTTTTGCCCAGACTTAACGATATAATTTAGTTTGATTTTCTTAGAAATTTTCTGGAATTAGCACAATTTAGAATAAATGACACAATAATACTTTCAAACTACATAGTTTTACATAACTTATAACCACTTACCTCATAAATATGCTTTAAATTTTCTACTATTGGGGAACTCTCCATGGGATTATTGACTTTATTTTTCTTATAGATCGAAAGCTTTGACCCGCTTATTACTTTGCTTAATTCGTTATAGATGAGCGCAACTCCGTTTTCAACGAAGAACATTACAATGATATCACGTTTTCTTGCAAGTTCGTCTATCACACCGACTGAGGGGTAGTCCATAACTTGTTCCATTGTGTAAGAATCATTTTGGGTGTAGCACCGTCCGTCGTACGGTTGAAACAGACCGGCAGATTTTCCGTCTCCGGCGGCGTGGTACGGGCCGTCAGTTAAAAATATAATTATCTTCCTTGACTCGTTCCTCCATCCTACAACGTGTTGGCAGGCCATCACTTGCGCGAGAGCATCGAGCCCGCCTTCCTGGACATCCCGGTTTTCTCCAAGAGGTAGGTCGGATACCATATTTTTAAATGACATGAAATCATCGCTCAGTTTTAGGTGATGTCGAAAAGAGTACGTTGTATTGAATGTTCTGTACCTAAAGGATGGAAGAAATAATTATTAAAATTGATAAGTATTTTCAAACAGAAAAGAGAGATAAGAAGTTCACTAGTACTACTACTCATCTAGTAGTAGTGAAGTTCACTTATAAGAACTTATCGAAGATATATTTGATCTTAATACAGTTCTAGCGAAAATTTAAACAGGTTTTAAATACTTAAATTTTACTTACTCTGCAAATGGTAGTACTTTCTTATCAATAAATGTTCCCAATCCTAAATGCACATTGCTCGTCATATTTTTCATAGCCAAATATATTTTTTCGCTTTGAGTTGCTGTTGCATTTTGAACTGACTCCATGGTTTTAGAAGCGTCTAGCAGAAAGTATATATCGACTGGGTAATCTTGAGCAGGTTGGAAAGAGAAAGTGAAGTTTTGGCGTTTCCCCGCTCGTAGTTTCAACTTGTATCTTTGGGGTTTGATTTGAATAACATGTTCTGAACTGGAACTGAAAGATTGGTTTTCTGTAGCGTTGACATGATGGCTGGGGTCTTCCAGCATCGCTGGACACCAACCCTTGCCGATATCATTCCGTGACCTGCATCGAGTCCCGTTGTACTCATTCTGAAAGTAAAAAGATTTTGGTTTTCAAAGGTAGGCAATATTTAAAACAAGTCTAGGTCATAAATTCATGAATATACTCTCTTGGACCAATTATGTTTCATAATAATTTCGGTAGAGGAATCAGACAAAAACAGTCAATATATTTATGCTAACCAAATTTTTAGGAAACAATTTTAAATTTAGACTGCTTAAAACGCAGATTATATTTACAAACTAGCTGTGCCCGCGACTTCGTTCGCGTGGTTGTCGAAACAAAACAACGTCGTTTAGATAAGAGTAGGCTATATACATGTACCTTGGCGTGAAAATAGATGACGAACTAAGAATATTATTAAGTAAAAATGTACTACCTAAGCTTTAAAGTTCCTATTATTATTTTAAGAGTTTTTTTTTAGTCACAGCTATGGGTTAACATTCAAAACTCACTGAGATAAACTGGAAGCTCTTCAAAATAGATTTTTAAAACTACTTGTTATTACTAAAAATACAAAAGCACATGTAAATGAGATTATAAAACAGCTAGTTAATAAAATATAGCAAATCATTTACCGTCCTAACTATTGTTTTTGTTTATTTTAAAAAACAATTTTATGTTAAAAAAAGCCAGGTACTTCATACAATACTTTTGTAGTATCAAAAACGATAGAAGAAAAAATATATTGAAAAATAAACTCAAAAAGTGTATGTCGAAATGAAATTTGAACTTGAAGTGAAAAAATACGAAGCTCGCAATTCACCAACCCGGCTATTTTGATTGCTATGTTGTAAGCCAAACACATGTTAATACATATTAATGTAAAAACATAAAAACCATAGCAACAGTATTTTGGTCGCTATGGTGACTCGTACACAGCTATGGTGACAGTAGAACAGTTACGAAAATTCGTGATTGATCACCCCCTGTATAGGATAGCACAATAATATATAGTATTTATGTTAGCCCGACCTTCGGCAATAATATAATGGTGTCAAATCTTAACACCGTGATTCAGAAAACGACGAAATTTGCACAACGCCATCTATCGGATTTAGAATGTATCTATCAACATTAGTTCTATTTTTTGTCATAAGATGTCGTTGCAAGTACTACACTGAATTGCGTAACGTAATTATTTTACTTCTTGAACTCACTTAATTAATCATATCTTTTGGTAGAGTGAACCGATTTTGATAATTTTATATTTTTGTGTATAAACATTGTCTGCATTGAGTTCGTAGATTTTACGTGATGCGGGAGGGACTTTCACCTCTTCTCCCTCCCCCCCTGTATCGGTTTCCGGGATGAAAAGTAGATATGATCCTTCCTCGGAGTAGGTACTATAACCATACCAAGTTTCATCAAAATCCGTTCAGTAGTTTTTGCGTGATTCGCGTTCAAGATACAGACAGACAGACAGACAGACAAACAGACAAAAATTTTTTTAATTGCATTTTATACTTCAGTATCGATAATAAAACGCCCCCCACTCATTTTTTTTTAAATATCTTCAATGTACAGAATTTGACCCCGACCATTTTTATTATAGTATAGATATTATCATGAGAAAAGAAAAACATCCTAACTGAATCTATATCCTTAATTTAGGTGTGGTTAGGTACTTCATATATCAATTACATACAAACATATTATTTTCATGTATTACATTTTCCTTAAATTATACCAACATTTTATAAATTGTAAATTTACATACCGCAGCGCACCAAACACAAACACTGGGATCTTGGATACATCCCTGACAAGTTCTCTTCGACTCGCAAGAATTAAAGCTTAGAACAAAATAGCTTTGCAAAATTATTACAACACAGAACAATATTGACCTGGCAAACATGATTCTACAACTGAGGGACGAGATTAAAAATAAATCGTGGACTATACCAGTTACGATGATGTCAAATGTTGTAAGGGGAAATACACACATCAAAACTGTAGGTACCTTTACTACCTATGTACAGTTTATTTTATTTAAGCCTAATTGCCATAACAAATTTTAAACTATGCATTATTTTATAAAATTGTAATTATATATTACTTAATAAAATTGTTTATCCGTTTGAGCTTTTTTTTTTCGTGGGAAATCATAATGACTCCGCTCGCTGTGGGTGCAGCGGGAGGGAGGCGGAGTGTCAGCCTTTAACTGACTAAAACCCACCATGTTCCTTCTGGAGCCCTTTGGGTGCCGGGGTCGCGGTAACTCTCACGAACATCCCGCTGCCTAGGCATCTGTTTGAGCTTAAAAAGGATAACTCGGAAATTCGTAAATTAGTTTCGCAAAAATTTTTACTTGTGCAGGAAGGGCCACGCCGTGCAGTCGACAGCTGTTTTAGGATAAAGGCATAATATAAACTATTAAGCTTTTTCTAACACAGTAAAAACGGTAAAACGTAGTCTGTGTTAATCTAGGGTGTTATCTGCCTTCACAAAAAAATTTCATGAACATGTTTGCCGGTTTGCCTAGTATTTGAGCGAGCAGAGGTAACAAACATACAAAATCGTAATCGTTCGGTTTGGCAGAAGGCACAATATAGCGCAAAGATTGCCGAGAAACAATGGAGATTTAAGTTTACTTGTTAAAGAGTTTCTAAGCATTCTTCTTGTTGAAGACTGCTTAAAGAAGATAAACGGCACTTATTTCCCATCGTAAAATATTTGTCATACAAACGTACAACGTGAGCCCGAGGCTTTTTGCTGATGTAGTAAGATTATTTATGTATTCTACATGGAAACTAATATACAGATAACATAGTAGACGCGGCTTTATATGAATAAATTTCCTCATTTGTGGTTTGTAGCGTTAACTCAATGTTTCCCTGTACTATAACTGTAGCAAATACAGTTCATGTTACCGACTTATTGTTTAAAAGTTTTAACAAGCAACTGCAAGCCACGGTGCCAATGGCATTAGTTCTTTAACAATGAAGACATTGGTTGTATTCTTCATATTGTATTTGAGTTATGTTAAATGTGACGTTGATAACTGCAATTTCGGTACATGCGGTGAGTGTATCAGCTTTCCGCACGATACCTGCGTATGGTGTTACGAGGTAAGGCTGTCTTATTTTAGTTGTTTTTCTAACATAATAATGTTTATTATTGTATCAGCTTTGAACTATTTACTGTTAGTCACGCATTTTCTTTTTTATAACGTTATTTAAGCAATTATATTTTCTAGGATAAAGTTATTGATCGCCGATGTCGGTCTTTTAAATCATTGAATGCTTCACAAACATGGTGCAATGAGAAATTTATTAATAACCCTAAGCCTGACATAAATGTTACTCAAGACTTAGGTTTTGAAACAAAGATAAAGGGAGTGCACGTCCAGTTCAGACCTCAGTATATAAAAATGAAGGCGAGACCAGGAGTGCCGCTAGCCTTCAACATGTCGTACCTCCCGGCTGTCGACTTCCCTCTAGATGTGTATTATCTGATGGACATCTCATTCACTATGAAAACTAAAGTGAAGGACCTAAAGGACCAAGCGAAAAAGTTACATGAATACCTATCTAACTACACGAACAACGTTAGGATTGGTGTTGGAAGCTTTATTGAAAAAGCTGCTTTTCCATTTGTTGATCTAAATCGGTAAGCATTTTTGTTACATGTTTTTTACGATCGTAATAATCTCAATGGTTTCGATTTGTAAATTAAAGACCAAAAAATCGTATTTCAGTCTAACAGCTCTGATATATTCCCGATTTCAGGAATGCAAGTAGTCATGCTTTCCAAAATCTCGTCTCGCTAACCAACAATACGCAGTTATTTGAAAAACAAGTTGATGGTGTTACATTTGGATCGAACTATGATGACCCAGAAGCTGGATTGGACGCACTGATGCAAGCGATGACATGTGATAAGGAAATCGGATGGAGACCGGACGCCAGGAAGATTATAGTGCTATGCACGGATTCAACGTACCACAGTGCTGGTGACGGCAAAATGGTTGGCGCACTCAAACCAAACGACATGCAATGCCACCTTAAAAACAATACGTATACTATGGAGCTAGAATTAGACTACCCGTCTGTTAGCCAAATTAACAAAGTAGCAAAAGATAGGAACTTTAGAATAATATTTGTCGCCACATCAAATGTGGCAAAGGAATATACGGCGCTATCGGAACAGATTTTAGGATCAAGTTACGCGCCGTTAAAAGAAAAATTTCACGTTATAAGCATAATAAAAAAGGCTTACGATGTAAGAAAATGCATAATACACATCATATAATTATAGATTTAGTGTACACTAGCAACAACCATGATTAATTTGATGTTTCAGGAAGCAACAACAACTGTACAACTAGATTACAATTTACCGTCGTTTATTCAACTGAATGTGGACCAAGACTGCAAGTCTATACCAATCCGAAACTGTGGGAGTAGTAAAAGTGTGCCGCAAGTGACGATACCAGCAACTCTAACAGTCAAATCGTGTCCACCAAACAATGTATATAAACATATAGTTAATGTCACAACAGTCGGTCTGGGTGAGAGGGTAACCATTGAGTTGGATATCGATTGCGAATGTGATTGTGAGAAAGCTAGCCCTGGTCTGAGTCCTAAGTGTAACAATGCTGGAGAACATTTATGTGGAATTTGTAAATGTAAGCCTGGAAGGTAATGAGTATGATTATTTTAAAATATGGTCGTGTTTATAAAGATCTTTATTTTTATTGTAAACTTTGTTTTCTTGATTTAGGTCTATTGCAATTAGACTGTTAAGGATGTTGTAGACAAATTCGTAAATAATCTTAACAAAAATGTTTACAGCGATTCTATGAACGAGTTATATAAATAACGAATAAAAACATTTTGTTTACAGCTACGGTGCCAATTGTCAATGCACTGGTTCATCAACAGATCAGAAAGATTTAAATAAATGTAAATTAAATGAGGACGACTCGCGGCTATGCAGTGGCAGAGGAGCTTGCAGGTAAGATTGTAAATACTGGCTCTCTTTTTAGTAAGGAAGGACTAAGAAGGTAAGATAGGGATAAAACAGGTTAGTATACTTTTTTTCGAGAACCGCAAAAGTTCTTAATCGTAGGTCGTTTTAAATTTACTCTATGCTTCCTTGGCTTTGAGGATATGGAAACCGTCGCCCACGGATTCGTATGGATGATTCCATTATTTTTATTTCAGGTGTGGTAAGTGTGAAGATTGCCAGACTGGATTTTCCGGCGAGTTTTGTCAGTATGATGACAACGCGTGCCCTAAACCAAACAAGCGTCTTTGTTTCGGAAAGGGCGTGTGTCGCAACGCCCAGTGCGTATGTGACGCTGGGTGGAGCGGCCAGGATTGCAGCTGCCCCTTACGACACGATGACTGCATTGCTCCCTATTCTAAAGAGGTACTATCTAAATATTTTTATCCTAAGATAATTCTCTAACGGTTTCCAGAATTTTTAATTTACTTGTAGGAATGAACTGAGAGAGGAGATTGTTTAAATCATATGTATACCATATAATATTCTACGACTTTCCTAAACTAAGCAGGGCTACAAGCTCTTTTTGTATTTGTGAGTACTACTAATACATATTACATACATATTTACACCCAGATATAGAACATATGATCGTGCTCATCACACAAACATTTGTCCTGGTTGGGACACGAACCTAAATACTAGATCAACGGTCAATCAATAATTATCATCCTCATATTTGAGTTTTGGTTTTGATACAAACATCGTGACTGTGTACAGGATTGTATGATATTATATTTTAATATTATTACATTTACCGTCATTGGATGTTTGTATTCATTGTATTTTAATTTTAGAAGAGGAAACTGAACGATTAGTATTGTACATCAATAATAACCGAGTTTACAGGATCGGAATTACTGGATATAATTAACTAAGATTAAACCTCTTCTTTAGATTTGTTCTGGCAATGGCGTATGTACCTGTGGAAAATGCACTTGTAGCAAGATGAGCGATAAGAACGAAACTTACTCCGGTGTGTTCTGTGACCTATGCGAAGATTGCGCCGAAAAGCGCTGCGGCCAGCTAGAAGACTATGCCGCCTGTAATTACGAACACATGAACAATAAAACGTTTTGTGATCAAGATAATAATGTCACTACTTCTAATATCGTCGTGTTTTTTGCCAATAAAACGGAAATCAACAAACCTCAATGGCACATGGCCAAGTGGTGCAAGAAGGAATTAGCAAATGGAACCTACATAGTGTTTAAATACCAGTATGCGGATCATAACTTGAATCTTGTGATTCAGACAGAACCTGAGTTACCACCAGTAGCCAATGTGTGGAGTGAGTACTTTTTATAAAACTATTAATACGTCTATAGATTTTTTTTCGAGTACTTTCCTTTATAAATACATTTTTTTTTTTATTAAAACGACTCCCGCACTAAGGATTTCTTGTATCGCAGGGATTTCACAGGCATTCATTTCACATGCAGAAACACACCTAGACTCAGAACTAGCATTTATGGAACACACAAATTCGGGGATCGAACCCGCGACATGTCGCGCACGTAATTGGCGTGGTGACCTATACCACTAGACTAACCGTGCAGTCAAAGCCACTTTTTAAATTCCCATCAAAAAAACAATACTGAGTACCCATGTTGAATATTTTGATGTCGTCAATTTATAAAGTTTAGTCCTACCCACTTAGTACCTATCACTCAAAAAATCATAACTTTCAATTTTGCTCATGTTAATTGAAATAGTTTTCCGTCTTCTATTGCAGTTGCTGCGGGTTCAGCTATAGGCATAGTATTGCTTATCGGAATCCTTACTGTCATCATCTGGAAGATTCTGGCCGACCTTCATGACAAAAGAGAGTACGAGAAGTTCCGAGCCTCGGCCGAAGCAGACGGTTTCGATGTCTCACAAAACATCCTCTACATAGAACCAACAGCCAACTTCCATAATCCAACATTTGATTCTGGAAATCACTGATACAAGGAAAAATCTACAATTTTCAGTGTATCGAAATTATGTTTGAGGAAAATAGATTTTAAATGTAAAATAGTTGTTCTATTTATTACATTATGTTGTACGTTCCATTAAAATGTATGTAACAGCAAATGTATTGATGTCACTTCTTGATTTTAAAATTTATCAGATTTAGGTACACTAGGCATTGTACTTAGAGTAAGCTAGGTCTTTGATTTAGTTCATAGGGGCACGATTCAATGTGGTGTGTCGTGTCAGTGTGGGTAAAACCTAAGGCAAATGGTAAAGTTCCTGATCCATCACCACTTATTTAACATCTCTAGTGTCTCCACAAAAGTCTATTGGTCTTTTTACTGTGTGTAGAAATAAAAGATCTTGTATCATTTTATATTTTTACTGAAAATTTGTACCGTATCCCCCGCGTAAGTTGAATAAATATGTAATAAATTATATAAATAAAAACATATAAAAAATATATCAACAACCCTTCACAAATTTTGTTACAAAACATTCACAGCAGCACACCGACGCCGTGTATGTAGATTATAATTGTTTTCTAGTTCAAAAGAACATTCGAGATGAGGATTTATCATCATGTCGTTTCAATAGCTTTTGGTTTATTCAGTGTCTTTATAAAATGTGACGGATCCTTCCGAAGGGTAAAGTGACTCCGGTGTTTCGTCAAGTCCGTGTGTTTGTTCAGAATTCGACATTCTGTACTGTCGCAGGTTGTGTGCAGAATGTCAAATTCCATTTTATGTATGTTTCACTTTTTATTAGCGCGTGGCTGTTGTCGGTCTCCCGACCTGCGTAACCTGGTAGGGGGCTCATCGTTGTAGGATTTCCTTTCCCGTCGTTCTTCGACGTCCAACCTTGCCAGGACCGACTGGAACAATTCAAAACAATACATTTCCTTCCTTGTTTTGTAAAAATAGGAGCTGACGTAAGCTCAAAGTGATGACATCGATCGAAATTAAAGCAATGGTTGTAAATTGGAAATGCGTTTAAAACTACGAATAGCAAACCGGGAAAAATTGTTCAACACATGTTTGGACAAATACGTTATTATATGTAGTTTTGTAAGGCATCTCTTATTTTCCTACATCCATGGTGGAGCTATTTTGTTTAAGGGACAAATTTCAGAATTGCTGCTCAGGTTTTCCGCAATCCACTTACAAAGGAATACAAAATTAATACAGTTTTTTTCCTGGATTATATGGCTCTAGATAACTATTGTGTTGTAAGGTAAATTAATGGACGCGCGCGTAACAAGTACAGGAAATAAGGTGTCCAGTGCGACACGTATGTTCCGCGACTTTTTGTACTAAGTATAAGCAAAAATAAATAAATATTTGTAAATATTCCTCGTCATTCACAAATCAACATCTAGTCTCAAGTTAAGTATACTAAATAGCTTGTGTTATGAATACTAGACAGCTGATAAACATACTTATGTATTTCTAAATACATACATATTATAGATAAATTATAGACAAAACAAATGACCACGATCATTATACAAACATTTCTCCTGAGTGGGACTCGAATCCATGACCTCCGGTAAAGTAGTCAGGGTCACTAACTACTAGACCAACAAGCTAGTCAAATATAAGAGTTTCGTACATACCCGGTTGTTTTCTTTGCGCAGGCGCGGAGTTCGCGGCTCGTGGTTGTTCTGCTTTGGGACTAGGTCCCCAGCGGACCGCCGGCTGCTGGTTTCCATATTGGAGCCCTGGATGTTGCAGCCACACCTGGTCCAAGAAAACATTGTTAAAATCAAACGATCAACTATCATACTTATACCAAAATAAAGTAATATGTCGATAGTAGTAAACAGAAATAGGTCATGTTGGCCTTGCGGCTCTATGTATGAATTTGTGTGCATGTGGTGCAAGTTCGATCCCCTGCGTAGGCAAGTACCAATATGGCTTTTTCAAAGTTATACTTTCTTTATTATTCTAAGACAGTACTGACAAACAGTGAAGGAAAACATCGTAAAGAAACCTGGATCCCAAATATTGGAATCTGAAATCGCCAATCCGCAGTGAGCTAGCGTGGTGATCAATGCCCAATCTTCCCTATATGGGAAGTGGCCTGTGCCCAACAGTGGGACGTGAATAGGCTGTTTTTTTTTATACCAAAATATCGTTGCTATCAAAAACAGAGTTTCTGATATTATAACCAATCAACCGAATATTTCTCTTCCTTAAGGGGTAAAATGTTATCAAATTTCGAAACGAAGTATTTGATTTGAAGGTCTGCATCGCAATATGGGGAAATTATTTTGCGTTTGTCTCTTACTCGTCGTGTCAGCATGTACTCTTTTGTCATAATCCGTGTATTAACTTACAACTAAGCTTACTTTCACATAAAACATTTGTCAATAGGGACGCTAACATACGCAAGGTCTTTCTCAGCAGCGGTGGTGGGCGGGGCCGTCGTGTGGGAGTACTGCCCAGCCACGGGACTGCAGCCCCTGGAGCCGGTCGGAGTACCCCTACATACCGCCTCTCTCACCTCTTGCAGGCGACGCCGTTCCTCTGCTACCTTACGGTCTAGTTCCGCTACTATTGTTTTGATCACAAACAAAGATTAAATAAAGGTGTTGGAGACGAGGTGGTCAGTTCATCACAAGTTCTT
Organism: Chrysodeixis includens; assembly: GCA_941860345.1. Lineage (NCBI taxonomy): Eukaryota > Metazoa > Arthropoda > Insecta > Lepidoptera > Noctuidae > Chrysodeixis > Chrysodeixis includens. The sequence goes on from OW796092.1 coordinate 10,064,976, forward strand.
ACAAGTTTACAATAAACATTCATTAAATTTATTTCGTTACAAGTAGTTGTTAGTTCGTCAAGTAGCTCAAAAACGAAAAACAATTTCGGATGTACGGGTTGTCCAGTATTTTCTTTTTAATTTTAAACGTTAGTGAGATATAATACTTAGGTACTTTGGTGACCGTCTAGTATTACGTAAGTATTAAATATAATTATATTATTATTTGTTTATATTAGTTTTCACTAAAAAATCTATAAGAACTTACTGTGTTGTTGAGCATTCTTTTGTTTACTCATTAGTTCGCTTTCCAACGAATCTATTCTCTTCTGAAGCGCTTCTTCTTTAGACAGTTTCATTTTCCAAGTGCGACAAACTTTTAGATGAAGGAATGACAACTCTTGGGCGTCCAATGCCTGAAGACCATCAATCTTAATAGGTCCCTGAATGTAGTGGTACACAGATTCTAATCACTGCCGCGAAATCAATAAAAAATAAATAATTTTCGATTTGACTATAAAAATAATTAATGAAGAGAGGGAAATATGAAAACAAAAAGTTGCACGGGAAATGTGTCTGTTATGAAATTTCTATGCATAAAAAGGTGTGGATTTAGCTTTTAGTATATCTTAAATATAACGTTTAGTGTTAATGGCTATCTAAACTAGCGAGCGACCTGATAATGGTTACTGTCAAACATACTAATAGGATAGACGTGTACATAGTTTCTTTATGAAAAGATGTAGAAGGATTTGGCCATAAAAAAATAGCGTATCTACAAGCAAGAGCTAGGAAAAAAAACTAGCAGAGATTATAAAGTAATCTTACTTCAACATTTCCATTCACAATCTTGTTGGCAATGTACTTCATGTAGGTATGTTCAGCCATCTTGCGCTGCTCAACGTCAACTTGTTCAAATATGTTACGTATAGTGTCAGATATATTCACGTCTAGGGAGCACGTGCAAGGCCCGTTTGCCCGCGTCTTCGGTTTCACGTTGAACGCTTCGACTGTGGTCTTTGTCAGCATCTTGGGCTCCCCTCGACATTTCTTTCGCTTTTTGGTTTCTTGTGGCGGAATTTTAATAGGCTCCTTCACAATTAAAATAATTTTAGATAGCTTTACGGAATTGTAGTAAGACAAAAAACAACGGTCTTACACTAGTTACCTAAATTATAAACAATATTTATATACTCGTATATACATTTTTCTTAAAATAAAATAATATAACTATGTATAACAAACCTCATCTAAACATGCTGCGTTACAGTTACAGTCATGTGCCTTGGTCTTCAAAGCTCGGTTTTCTTTTTCCAATTTTTCAGCTTTCCTCATTGCTTCAATGCTCATCGACCTAAGGTTTTCGACTTCATTCTCGTGCAGTTTAATTATATCCTGCAGTGTTTCTTCATGTAAACTTTGTATACTTTTTACTCCTTGATTATGTTCATTAATAATACTTTTGATGTTGCTATCGTATTGTACTTTTATAGCTTCAATCTTTTTCTTATAATCCTTTTCGATATTTTCCAATGCCTTTGTTAAAGACGTTATTTTATTTTCATATTCATTATTTATATCCAATTTGGCCATGATACTGCGTTCAACATAGGATTTCGGTTGACTTTTATCGCTGTATTTGCTCATAGTTGAATTAGTTTTATACTCAGTAGATGATATCTTTAAATCGCTGAGCCTCGATGGACTAGACTCAGATTTTTCTCTTATCCTTACTAAATTAAATCTTTCATCACTTCTAGTTTTTCGTAACTCTTTAGTTGCATAATAGTTTGCAACGTCAGGGTCAACCTCACCTTGAACGGTGTCCAAAATATATTCTAGTCCAAAGTTTTGTCTAACTCTCATTTCAGGGGGCTTTTGCCTATCTTGAGATTTTAATAGCAATACATCAGCCCCGACCCTAGAAAGTCTGTGATGGGATTCACTTTCATATGGTTTTGATGTTTTGGTATTTCGTCTCAATACCTGCGAATGTTTTTGTTTAGAAGTACCACTATCAGTCTCAATAGCTTTCGTTTTCATTAATCCTGGTCTTACAGTATCGAATTCCGAGCCTACTCCTAATGAGTTATAAGAGTCTAAAAATTGATTATCATTGGACATTGTTGGCAATGAGGGACTCCCAAGCCTAATATGTTTACTCTCCACATCATCATGTATTTTTGTATCTGAATCAGAAAGTCTTTTTGGTGAAGAATAAATCCCAAGCGGATATGAGTCTAACGATTTTTTGTCTCCGTCTGAAGATGTAATAACAGATGGACTTTCTATTCCAACTCGAGGTAAATTAATTTTTAGTTTATGTTTTACGCTATCATCCTCGGCGGTTTCTTCAATATCTCGGAAGATATAAGATCCTTGGTCAATGTGATGTCTAGGATTAGTTTCCATGCTTTTTCCTTTTTTTGTAGGATGTACTGTTACTGCTTCGACTACTATTTCTGAATGCCCCTTGCCTGACCAAGTTCCTTGTCCTTTATTATTGGCATTATTAGTGTTAGGAATATTAGTATAGCTGGTTTCGCTATCATTGTAAATAACGAATAAATCCTTGTCTGTTGATTTATCTGAGGAGGATCCAGCGTACGTTTTGCCATCTATATGTTTTTGATTTATATTACTGTCTGTTTCATAACTTTCTCTTGTTGGATATCCAGTTCCAGTTGACTTCCCTCGACTCTGCTCAGGCATATTCTCGCCGACAGTATTGTCAGATTCCTCATTTCCTTTTGAAGAATTGGTATGCATGGATTGTCTATTATAAATGTCAATTAAATTATTGCTTTGCGTTTTCGCATTTGAATACCTTTTGCCTGATTTATGACTCTTTCTGGAATGATGATCTGTAGATAGCTGCTTAGTTGATTTTTCTTTATCATCGACCGTAATACAAGGTATAGATTGTTGTTCTAGTTTTCCTAGGCGTAACCGTTTCATCTTGTAATTTATGTAACTGTTTTTAACTACCTCAAATGGCGGTGATTCTATACTTGCTGCTAATATTTGTACTTCGTTAATTAAATGCTGTGTTGGACTTATTCCACCAAGTTTGTCGTGTTTTTTATCTAAAGGTGATCTTATTGACATCATATGTGAACTATCCATTTGATCAACATACTTGTCTTTTGTTTCACTCATCATAACACCTGAGTCAACGTAAAACTTTTTGTCTTCACTGTGTAAATAGTCTTTATCTGTTTGTGTTCCCATATTTCGATAATTATCTGCGGGTTGAACCTGAGCACCCATATTGCGGCTAGGCTTGTTCCTCAATGCCTCTAATTCTTTTTGCATTACATTGACTTCTTGAGATTTTGCATCTAGATCTGCTTTAATATTTTTCATTGTTTTCATCAAATTGTTCTTGTCTTCATTCATATTTTGCAGCTTTTCTTGTAATTCACTAATTTTTTCAATAGATCTTTGGTAAACATCCTTTAGATTTTCTAGTTCTTCTTCCAATTTAGAAATGTAACCCAATCTTGATTGAATACAATTGTCATAGACTAGTTTTTGATTTTGCATAGTAGCTTCTAGGTCAATAATAACCTCTCTATCGCTAGCTATTTGCTTTTCTAATTTTTCTTTAAGATCGTGTAATTGTTGTTCCATGTTTTGCTTATCTTTTATTGCGTCTTCTTTTTCAGTTATAATTTTTTGTTTTTCTCTTTCAACTATTTTTTTCGCTTCATCTGCTTTACTCAATAGCAGTTGAGAAGATGTCTGTACTTTTAATAATGTCTGTTCTAATGATGAGCTTCTGGAGTTTCTGGCATCGAAAGCTCTTCTTATTCTGTCGAGAGATGTTAAGATGTCTTCAACGCCACAGTTATTTGGCGCTAAAGCAGTGTCGCCAACGCTTTTCAGCTCTAATTGCTTAATGTCTGTTACAATTATTTCTTTTTCATTTTGTAATTGCAATATTTGCGACACATATTTTTTATGTTCGTCTCGGGAATACTCTTCTGACTTTATTCTGGTTATAGATAGCTGTTCCGATAGCAAGGAGTTTTCATGCTGCAGTTTTGCCACTTCCATTTTCATGTTATGCGTTGCCTTCGAGTCTAAACATAAAATGATTCCAATTGTTATATTAGGTACTTCATAAGGTTACATATAATAATGCACTAAAATAATAATGAAACTTACGATGGGCTTCCATATTTTTCAAAGAATCAATCTTCTGGAAACTAAAATCATTCATTTGTTCACCAGTATCGATGGCTTCGGCCAAGCCGGCGTGGAGCTTCCTGACTTCCTCCTCTAGATTATTTATGTGGTTTTGTAAAGTTGCTATTTTGTCGTCTCGTGCCATAATATCTTCAGAGAATTTTGAAATTATATTGTCCTGAAAGGAAAACAGCTTCACTTAAATTAGTTTAGGTAGGTAGTTCTTGTGACCTTTGTAAATACCTGAATAAATTTTAATGAAATTCTATTAGATTTGTGATTGTGTATTCATTTTTCTTGTCAATAATACAAGTCGGAAAATATACACAATATAGTTTAATTTATTTAAATAAAGGTATTTTTGTTTTTAACGGAATGGTGATGGATTACAATATGTCTTAGAATATAAATAGTGCATCGTAAATAATAATGTAAAATAAACAAAAATACATACACTTTAATTGCACACCATTCAATTGATAATAAAATTTAATTGTGTGCAAGTGATCAAGTTTTGTGTTGCATTCGTTAAATATGCTTGCAACTTTTGTAAAAAAATATTGTTTGCTCAAAATGATAAGACTACACTTAGTTAGTTGTACTTTTTACTGTCACTGTGGACGATACAGATATTATTCAAGCTACATAATAATAAGCTAAATAATATTCCAATACGTACAGATTCCTCCAACCTATCACGAAGATCTCTTATCTTAATCTGATTCGAAACTTTTTCATTTTTCAAAGCTTCAATTTCTGCCATAACATCTTTGTAAGAATTAACAGTATAACTAGACTTTCGGATGAGCTGAAAATCGATATTCGATTAGATATTTGATGTTTATTTTACAGTACTTATGCAAATCTGGATGTATTTTTACCTCAGTTCTAGCACCTATTAAAGCATTCTGTAAGTCCTCACTATGACTTAGTAACGTTTGACTATGAGTGTGTAATTCACTATTTTCTTGTTCCATTCTTCTTAAGTCAGCCAATTGAGTGTTGAGTTCCATTTGCAAATTTTCTTTTTCAATTCTCATTTGATCATGCGCCCTCTTTAGTTCATCAAGTTCTGATTCTAAATTTTCATAGTGTTTCATTTTTCTGATTAGTACCGCGCTTTCCTGTTCTATTACATTAGCTTTAGCTTGAATAGAATATTTCTCATCTTGTAAAGCTTTTATATCGTTTGTAGCCATTTCTTGATTTAACTCTAACTCTTTAATTCTTTTGAATAGGTTTTGGTTCTCTTCAATTTTATTTTCTAAAGTATTATACAATTGTGTATATTCGTCTGTTTTAATGTCAAAATCACGTTGTAGTGTGTCCATGTCTGTGGCCATTTCAGTGCAGACTTTTTTCAGGGTTATTAATTCTTGTTCTAGTTCATTCGCTTCTTTGCATTTTTGTAGCAAATCTTTATTTTGGAGCTTCAAGTCATTAATGTTTTGTAATAAATTGTCTATATATCTACCCTTTTCTATTATTTCTTTTTGTGCAGCTCGTTTTTCACTGTTTGCTTTCTGATAAGCTTCACTTATCTTATATAGCTCATCATCTTTTGATACTTCAGATCGTTGTAATCTGGTCATTAAATCTTCGCTTTCCCTTTTATGTAATAATAAAGCTTGTTTTGCATTTTCCAGTTCATGGGACTCTTCAAGTAATTCATTTTCAAGTCTCTTATTTTCTTCTAATAACCTTTCATGATCTTCTTGCAGGTTTTTCAAATGAATCGTTAAATTCTCGAAGTTTATTAATTTATCTTTAAGCTCACCACTTTCTGATTGCTTAAGTTCTAAAGACATTTTATACTGATCGTTTTCTTCTTGTAAACTGCTTATGTTGTCAGCGTTATATTCATTAAGTTTATGCAAATGTTGAATCTGTTGCAGTAAAATTGAATTAGCATTTTCACGGTCCTCTAACTCTAATTTCAATTTTCTGTTTTCCTCCATAGTACACATAAGTAAATGTTGAAGGTCTTTATTATCTTCTATCTGAAGTTCTAAAGATCTTATAATATTTTTATTTTCAGCATTTTTGTGAACGATCTGATCGTAATTTTTAACTTTTTCTAATAGCTCGTGACTTTCTTGCCGAGCTGTCTGTAAAGATTTCATAGCATCTAATTTTTCACTTTCTGAAGATAGGATGCTTAAGTCAAATCGTTCACGCAAATCGTTCAGTTGCCTGAATAAATCAGTGTTTTCTAATTTCTTCTGTTCCATGTCTTGCACTAATTTATTTATTTCCTGTGATTTGTTATTTATTATTTTCATTAAATTTTCTACAGCAGTCGACTTCTCCTCGACGTCTTGGGACAAACGTGTAGTTTCTTCTATCAAACTTTCAGTATACTTTTCCAAATTGGCATTGCGTTGTACGGTTTTCTCATATGTACCTAGGATAAATGTAAGATTTCCTAAAATATCATTCTAAAATAAAATAAACAAGAACATTTCGAATGTACTTGTCGGTTTGACTGCAAAAATAAATATAGTTAGCAGAGGTTCCAACATTAAGTTGCTATCGGTCAACGAAAACAAAAAAATATAGAGATATATTCTAAGAGGTCTAAATATAGGCATAATAAATATGAACATTATGGAAACTAAGCCTAGTTTATAAAATAACTACCTACACTCCATTGAAGCAGGGTTGTCACATTTAACATTTCGATGTTGTGTTTTTTTATGAGATATTATAAATAGATAAAACATTTATTCGGTACAAACAACAAAACACACAAAGAAATTGACAACAAAAACTAAACTAAACTATTGAAACATTTGTGATCTGTAGTGATCAATCAATTGAATTGAAATAATTAGTTTATAAATAAAATTTAAATAGATAATCTCATGACAGGATGAGCCTGTAAATTGACATTCGAAAAGTACCATTTGTTTATCAGCCTAGTTTGAGTAAGATTTTGACTTTGACTTCAGTTAATCATAGCAAAAGATAATAGGTACTTAAAAATACGGAGAAAAGTTTTATAATGACACAACAATTTGTAGATCTTTGTATGTGTCTTTGTAGGTTTTTGACTTATCATAACAGCATATTCTTCAAACAGCCGTATACTACGCAATACGCTCCGGACATTTTTTTAAATACCGCGGAAATAAACTTGAAAGTGACCGCTCGCCTTGACGCGCCCTCGATACTACAGACCGCGACAACCGCTTAGATATCTCGTCGATGCACATGTTTGTTTGAGTTTGCTGTTGCGAGCGTTTTTAGGCAGTTTCCGTACTGTTCCTATTTATACTGTGATATAGGTTACGTATTTTGTTTACTTTTCCAATCTTCTACCTCTAGCCTGAGGTTATTAATAAGCAATAAGTGATCTTGATATTCCTTCTGTATGTCTTGTTTTTCTTCTTCGTTACACATCAGCGCATCTTTCAAATTCTTTATTTGTTCTTTAGATGACTCAATTTCGTCATACAATGCAACTGAATGAATATCGGTATCAGGCATGCTTACCTGAAAAGTAAATTTTATTTAGATAATCCACCAACAACGAGATTAGGGTAAGTGCTCCAATGAATGAACACTTAAGCAATCTTCCAACTTCAAAAAATAATTACAGTGTGTTACTCATAAGGGACCATAGTCCAAAGCTATATTTTGGTATCAGGATTGTATTAAAAATATATTTTGAGTAGATTTTACGAAATAATATGAATACTTTCTGAGATATCTAACAATAAAATGAAAAATACCCTAAAACCCCAGTGAATGAACGAAAATTTCTAGTAAATGAACTAAGTAAAACCAGTAAATGAACACATTTTTTGTTTAATTAACATATAGGAAAATTCAAAATATTTCAATAAATATTATTCAATAATCAACTAAATAAAAAGTAAATAATTCTTTGCCTCTAAATCTGTCAGAAACATAAAAAATAACAAAGAAAAAGCTTTAAAATTCACACCTAATCATTATCACTACATAGTATAAAGTCGCTTCCCGCGTCTGTCTGTATGTATGTTTGCTTAGATCTTTAAAACTACACAACGGATTTGGATGCGGTTTTTTTAATACATAGAGTGATTCAAGAGGAAGGTTTATATTATGTACAATCATCATCTTCCTGCCCTTATCCCATTTCACTTGGGGTCGGCGCAACACGTCTTCTAGACATGTTGCTTAAAGTTTTGGCTATGGTTTTATAGTCGGCCGCCTGCCTGACACTAACCCTCTTTGGGAATGCGATTGTTGGTTGTTTACCCGCCACCATTCGGGTGACCCAAGGTGCTTGGTACAGTGCACTGGGTCTTAAGGTCCATTAGTCGCCTTTTACGACACCCAGTGGAGGATATGGGGTGGTGCTATTCTTTATATCCGGACACCACACGGATTTATATGTTTATATGTACATATAATATGCTTAATAAATTAGAGAACCATTGATAATTTCAAGATTTCTAATGCAAAGTTGTAAATAAATACATTTTTTCGCGCTTACTTTGCAAACGCAGGCTGAACCCTAAGAGATTCATCAAAATAATGTACTAATTATTTGTACACATTGCAAAGGTCTACAGAAAAGTCCGCGATGGTATATGTCTATCTCTTATGGATATCCCACAATATAATTTTTTCAAAGCGATTTAAACCAATACAGCATGAATCCTTATGCAATTAAATACCTTAAATACATTGTTCAATTAATATAGATTTATATGGCAATTTACGGCATATGATTTAAATTAATATTTTTGAAGATATTACAGATTTAAAAATTGCGAGACGTAGTGTTTGCGGTCAAGCTGGAGCGGGCCGCTATGTTTTTATAAACAACGTTCACAGTTTTTCTATAGTATATTTACTATTTAGTATCAGCATAGCATCCGTGCGGGGCCGGGGCGGGTCGCTAGTAAACCTATAAAGGACTTAGGAACGTTTATCTTTTAATTAAGGAAAATATAAAATATATTTAAATCAAAACATAAGAAGAAACAATCAATTTTTAACTTTATTAGTGAATTTATTATGTAGGGTGGATTTTGCTATCTTAAAAACTTTGCTTGCTTTATTAATAGTTAGTTCTCCATTGGCAATGGACCTAAGAGCTCTTTCCAATGTTTCTTGGGTATATCGAAACTTTTCGTGTTTTTTTTTTATTGGAATCCATGTTAATCTAAAGGGACAATAATAGAAGAAAAGAAAAATTAATAAAATAATAGAATCTAGGTCTTACAAACAGAAAATCTAGCTCAGGTAATTGTGTTCATGATGAAAAATGTTAGTTCATACACTAGATATTATGAACCAATGAATGAACATACTTGTCCCAATACTGGCCTTAGCATCAGAAATCTATTTTTAAAACAACTCTCAATACCTGAACCTTATGGCATAAAAATAAATAACATATTTTAATAAAAACATGAAATAGACGTTTTTCCAGTGAATGAACGGTCGTTCATATACTGGATTTCAAACGATTTTTAGTTCCAATGCTGGGACACCTAATAATTTAATTAAAAAAGGCTAAAATTGCAGTTTATTTGATTCGAGACATAAAACATAACGATTCTTTATTCGAAATAATAAAAAACTTATGTTACATAATTCAATTACGGCTACAATGTGTTAACAAAGAAGTTGCGTCTTACCCGAGTCCTAAATTCTTGTCCGAACAAATACGCAGTTCAAACCACACTGCAAGTTTAAACGCTCGACATTTAAAAACGAACAGTGATATATGAAATGAATGTTGTCCCTATAATGGCAAAAGGAGTTGTAATTATGAAAAAAAATACTATGTTGGGTAGAAATATCTCAATTTCTTATTTTTTGGAAAAAACTCAGTTTCGTTCATTTACTGGGGTGTGTTCGAGCACTGGAGCACTTACCCTACAACGTGAAAAAATCCTTTGTACTTTAGTGACGTTGATGCTATTATTCCTGCACACATTAGGGTATATTAGCTAAACTATCCTTTAACAAATACAAAACAACTTACTTTATCGTGGTCTTGTTCTAGAAGTTTATCAATTTGTTGGTTTAGATTTTTAATCTGTTGCCCCTGGCATATAACCCTGCAATCAGCTTCTTTCAACTTACACATTAATGCATTCTTTTCCTTTTCAAAAACAATTAAAGCATCGTTTAATTTCTTTTCTAACATAATATTATCATTACGTAAGCCTTCCATTGCTTTGCATTTGATGTGATTAATTTCCGATTCCGCCTTAAGTTGTGTCTCTAAATTAGAAGTTTCATCTGATAATATTAGGTATTGTTCTTTCAAAGAATCAAGATCAATAGATCGCTTCCTGTAATGTTCTTTCTCATTCCAAAGTGAGTTGTATTCTCTCATTTGCGCCTTTAAGCTTTCAAATTCTTTTTCTATTTCTTCGTACTTTTTACAACGTATTTCTAAACAGTCTTTTTCATGTTTCAATTGTTCATAACATGTCATCAAGTCGTCATAATTCTCTTGTAGCCGTTTAAGGCGTTTCAGGTTCTCTCCATCAATATTGTAGCCGTCTGTAATGAAAACATCGTCAGTTTGTTCTTCTTCAAGCTTAAATTCTTCATCGTCTTTATCCAAAATTTCTTTCATTTCATCATTCTGTATGATATCTGCTACGAGGTGTGCTCTTTTGTTATCAAGACTTGGTTGTTTTGCTTCTGCCGTTGTTAATGCATACGTTGGTTCAACACGAGGTATATCGACTCGATAGCAGGCACAATCGTCTCTATGTGTAGCCCCATGAGATAAGAAGTCTCGGGTGCAAGGTGCTATTAATGCACAGCAGAATTTTTCCAGGACCTTTAGTTTAAAAAGTATATTTCCCTTGATATCAATGCAGCGAGTATCTTTTCCGGCAGTCTAAAAGTGAAAAGTTTGTCAAAAAAATTGTTATACTACTGAATTATTTTGCCATAGAGTTTTACAGACCAATAATTTTAGGTAATGCTTGTACTTGTCGTTTTGACTAACAACGCCAAATATTTTTTCTAGTGCGGTATAAATATGAGCATAATAGCAGTACGGCTCGCAGACATCGTTTTCCATGACCTGTAAGTTAAAAACAATGTTAAAAATAGAAATAAAGTAATAGATAAAAATAATCGTTCCGACTTACAGCTATAGTATTTTTCATAGCGCTTAGTTTAGCATCTTTTGCTATAATTGTGTCCTTCATTTCGTCAATTCCTGGATTGTTGGCAACTGAAATTTGAAATAGTTATTTGAAGCAGTTAAATCTCAAAGCTGGTCACTCAAATCTTAGGAAGGAACTGCGGGTAGGAACCCATAACAGGGACAACAGCAGGCATTAATTAGAACACTAGAATAACAGAGGCATTATGCAAATTATACATGATTCAACAACATATGCTTGCATGCTTTGTGCATGAGACAGCGTAAGTTTCAATACAATAAGTTAAAAGTCTGAGTAGTGGCATGGTATTAAAACTTATTTTGCCTCATATACAGAGTGCCTAAGTCAGTGGTCCCACCAGCAGTGATAAACGAGAAACAAGTTAAACTACAAACTGTAATCGAGTTAGCAATCAGCGAGAAGCGAGTGTGTAGCTTCGATAGTTAAGTCACCGGGCTATAAACGTGGAAAGGCGACAGTCGATTAATCGGCCGCGTTCGCTTAGTTTCGAAGACAGACAATGTGATACTCGTTCAGCTAAAGCCATCTCAAATGAGCGAGCATCGCTGGGCGAGTTTATTTTTGAAAGCTCTTGTCACTCAGCGACGAAACTAGTAAAGCGAGTTGTCGCTGGCAATTTGATCAGTGAGCGGGAAACTTTTACTATATGCGTCTCTTTTGTTTACTTGCAATTTATATTTGTTGTTCGTTTCTTGAGAGAGAAAATCGCCGATAGTTAGTCATTTACTGGTTAGCAGTGGGACTACTGCCTTAACAAAGTAATAATTAAATTTCCTCACGTGTAGCGACATCACAAGTACAGTTCATTTCATTTTGGATAGCCTTGGAATCTAATCCTGGTATTCTTGATGGTTCTGTGCGTTGGCCTTGGCGTGGTTCCATGCGTTGGCCCTTGCGTGTCACCATGCCTGGCTCCATGCGTTGGCCTTGACGTGGTCCCATGCCTGGCTCCATGCGTTGGCCTTGACTTGGCTCCATGCCTGGTCCCATGCGTTGGCCTTCACGTGGTCCCTTGCCTGGCTCCATGCGTTGGCCTTCACGTGGTCCCTTGCCTGGCTCAATGCGTTGGCCTGGACGTGTTTCCGAGCCTGGCTCCATGCCAGGCCCCATGCGTTGGCCTTGACGTTGTTCCATACCTGGCTCCATGCGTTGGCCTGGACGTGGTTCTGTACCTGGCCCCATGCCTGGCCCCACGCCTGGCCCAATATGTTGGCCTTGACGCGATTCCATGCCTGGCTCCATGCGTTGACCTGGATATGTTTCCATGCCAGGCCCCATGCCTGGCTCCATACCTGGCTTCAAGTCTGGCCCCATACCGGGCTTCATGCCTGGCCCCATACCTGGCTCCATACCTGGCCCCATGCGCTGGCCTTGACGTGGTTCCACGCCTGGCACCATACCTGGCCTCATCCCTGGCCCCATGCTGGCTTCCATGCCTTGGCCTTGACGCAGTTCCATGCCTGGCTCCATGCGTTGGCCTGGACGTGGTTCCATTCCTGGCTCCATACCTGGCCCCATGCCTGGCCCCATACCTGGCTTCATGCCTGGTCCCATGTGTTCGCCTGGACGTGGTTCTATGCCTGGCTGCATACCTGGCCCCATGCCTGGCCCTGTACCTGGCCCCACGCCTGGACCCACGCCTGGCCCCACGCCTGGCCCCATACCAGGTCCCACGCCTGGACCCAATCCTGGCCCTATACCTAGCCCCACGCCTGGACCCACGCCTGGACCCACGCCTGGACCCACGCCTGGACCCATACCTGGCCCCATACCTGGCCCCGTACCTGGTCCCACGCCTGGCCCCATGCCTGGGCCCACGCCTGGCCCCACACCTGATCCCACGCCTGGACCCACGCCTGGACCCACGCCTGGCCCCATACCTGGTCCCACGCCTGGACCCACGCCTGGCCCCATATCTGGCCCCACGCCTTGACCCACGCCTGGACCCATGCCTGGCCCCATACCTGGCCCCGTACCTGGCCCCACGCCTGGCCCCATGCCTGGTCCCACGCCTGGCCCCATGCCTTGACCCACGCCTGGACCCACGCCTGGCCCCATGCCTGGGCCCACGCCTGGCCCCATACCTGATCCCACGCCTGGACCCACGCCTGGACTTACGCCTGGCCCCATACCTGGCTCCACGCCTGGACCCACGCCTGGCCCCATGCCTGGCCCCATACCTGGCCCCACGCCTGGACCCACTCCTGGCCCCATGCCTGGGGCCACGCCTGGCCCCATACCTGATCCCACGCCTGGACCCACGCCTGGAACCACGCCTGGACCCATACCTGGATCCACGCCTGGCCCCATACCTGGCCCCATGCCTGGCCCCATACCTGGCCCCGTACCTGGCCCGGTACCTGGCCCCATACCTGGGCCCATGCCTTGCCCCATACCTGGTCCCGCGCCTGGACCCACGCCTGGCCCCATACCTGGCCCCGTAACTGGCCCCGTACCTGGTCCCACGCCTGGCCCCATGCCTGGGCCCACGCCTTGCCCCATACCTGGCCCCGTAACTGGCCCCGTACCTGGTCCCACGCCTGGCCCCATGCCTGGACCCACGCCTTGCCCCATACCTGGCCCCACGCCTCGACCCACGCCTGGCCCCATGCCTGGCCCCATGCCTGGTCCCATGTGTTGGCCTTGACGCGGATCCATGCCTGGCCCCATACCTGGCCCCATACCTGGCCCCATACCTGGCCCCGTACCTGGCCCCGTACCTGGTCCCGTACCTGGTCCCGTACCTGGCCCTGTACCTGGCCCCGTACCTGGCCCCATGCCTGGCTCCATGCGTTGGCCTGGACGTGGTTCCATGCCTGGCCCCATGCCTGGCTCCATGCGTTGATCTGGATATGTTTCCATGCCTGGCCCCATGCCTGGGCCCATGCCTGGCCCAATGCCTGGCCCCATGTCTGGCCCCATGCCTGGCCCCATGCCTGGCTCCATGCCTGGCGCCATGCGTTGGCCTGGACGTGGTTTCATACCTGGCTCCATACCTGGCCCCATGCCCGTTCCCATGCCTGGCCCCATGCCTGGTCCCGTGCGTTGACCTGGATATGTTTCCACGCCTGGCTCCATGCCTGACTCCATTCCTGGCCCCATGCCTGGCTCAATGCGTTGGCCTGGATATGTTTCCATGCCTGGCCCCATGCGTTGGCCTGGATGTGTTTTCATTCCTGGCCCCATGCCTGGCTCCATGCCTGGCCCCATGCCTGGCCCCATACCTGGCTCCATGCCAGGCCCCATGCGTTGGCCTGGATGTGTTTCCATACCTGGCTCCATGCGTTGGCCGTGACGCGGTTCCATGCCTGGCTCTATACCTGGCCCCATTCCTGGTCCCATGCCTGGCCCCATGCCTTGGCCTGGACGTGGTTCCATGCCTGGCCTCATACCTGGCCCCATGCCTGGCCCCATGCCTGGCCCCATGCCTGGCTCCATGCCTGGCTCCATGCCTGGCTCCATGCGTTGGCCTGGACGTGATTTCATACCTGGTTCCATACCTGGCCCCATGCCCGTTCCCATGCCTGGTCCCATGCCTGGTCCCGTGCGTTGACCTGGATATGTTTCCACGCCTGGCTCCATGCCTGACTCCATACCTGGGCTCATGCCTGGCTCCATGCGTTGGCCTGGATATGTTTCCATACCTGGCCCCATGCGTTGGCCTGGATGTGTTTTCATTCCTGGCCCCATCCCTGGCTCCATGCCTGGCCCCATACGTTGGCCTGGACGTGTTTCCATGCTTGGCTCCATGCGTTGGCCCATGCCTGGCCCCATGCCTGGCCCCGTGCCTGGCTCCATGCCTTGGCCCATACCTGGCCTCATACTTGGCCCCATACCTGGCCCCGTACCTGGCGCCGTGCCTGGTCCCATTTGTTGGCCTTGACGCGGTTCCATTCCTGGCCCCATACCTGGCCCCATACCTGGCTCCATACCTGGCTCCATACCTGACCCCATACGTGGCCCCATTCCTGGTCCCATGCCTTGGCCTTGACGCGATTCCATTCCTGGCCCCGTACCTGGTCCCGTGCCTGGCCCCATACCTGGCTCCATACCTGGCTTCATGCCTGGGCCCATGCCTGGCTCCATGCGTTGGCCCATGCCTGGTTCCATGCCTGGCCCCATACCTGGTCCCATACCTGGTCCCGTGCGTTGGCCTTGACGCGGTTCCATTCCTGGCCCCGTGCCTGGTCCCGTGCCTGGCCCCATACCTGGCTCCATACCTGGCTTCATGCCTGGGCCCATGCCTGGCTCCATGCGTTGGCCCATGCCTTGCCCCATACCTGGCCCCATACCTGGCTCCATGCCTGGTCCCGTGCGTTGGCCTTGACGCGGTTCCATTCCAGGCCCCATGCCTGGCCCCATGCCTGGTCCCGTACCTGGCCCAACACCTGGCTCCATGCCTGGCTCCATACCTGGCCCCATGCCTGGCTCCATGCGTTGGCCTGGATGTGGTTCCATGCCTGGCCCCATACCTGGCTCCATACCTGGCCCCATACCTGGCCCCATACCTGGCCCCATACCTGGCCCCATGCCTGGCTCCATGCGTTGGCCTGGACGTGGTTCCATGCCTGGCCCCATTCCTGGCCCCATGCCTGGCTCCGTGCCTGGCCCCGTGCCTGGCCCCGTGCCAGGTCCCGTGCCTGGCCCCATACCTGGCTCCCTAATTTGGCCTGGACGTGGTTCCATGCCTGGCTCCATACCTGGCACCATGCCTGGCCCCATACCTGGTTTCAGGCCTGGTCCCATGCCTGGCCCCATGCCTGGCCCCATGCCTGGCCCCATGCCTGACTCCATACCTGGCCCCATGCCCGGCCCCATGCCCGGCCCCATGCCCGGCCCAATGCCTGGCTCCATGCCAGGCCCCATGCGTTGGCCTTGACGTGGTTCCATACCTGGCTCCATGCGTTGGCCTGGACGTGGTTCCATGCCTGGCGCCATGTGTTGGCCCATCTGTGGTTCCATGCGTTGTTCCGTGCCTGGCTCCATAAGTTGGCCTATGCGTGGTTCCATGAGTTGTTCTTTGCCTGGTCCCATGCGTGGTTCCATGCGTTGGCCCATGCGTGGTTCCATGAGTTGTTCCTTGCCTGGTCCCATGCGTGGCTCTAATCGCTACACAAATAAATTCATGTGAGTACAGTGTATAGAAAGCATTAATAATAGTAAACGATAAGATTTAGACAAAACGGAATAAACTTACGTAACTTATTGGAAGCATCTGAAATCACAAAACGAACACGTGAATATGATAAGTTGAATGGGGAAAGTAATAAAAATATTGTAATTAAATTACAATTAGAAGCAAATGTTTTTTTTTATCGTATCTATACTCTAACTTAACATTTGTAAATCCTTACCTCATCCATTGAGCCCTGAAAAAAAAACACATTTGAGCCTTTAGGTTATTTAATATGATTTATTTTCACATATTGAAGATAATAATTGTTTTCTTTGGGTAATCAGGGGTCTAAGCTAGCTTATTGTTAATCTCTCTTTAGTGAAAATTATCAAAAAAACCTGCAAATCTTATTGAGTATTATAAATACCTCATCGCCTCTTGATTTCCCGGTCTGAAAAGAAAAAGTTATTTTAGTAAACACATTTAAATACGAATACATTCAATTTTCATTCAAAATCTTTATTACCTGAAAACCTTCAGAATCCACGCCCTGAGAATAAAATTTGAAAAATTAGATACATATTATGTAGATAAAGTTAATTCAAAGTCATAATTTTTTTTTTGACTTTACTGATCGTCGAATGGTGCAAGTGCAAACCCACGGCGGGTTTGATCCCCGCATAGGACAAGCATTACAAATGGCTACAAATGGCTGTTCTTAATCAAGGCATTTGGAATAACTGGATAGTTAAGATATCACTGTCAAAATGTCATCTTGTTATTGTGCAAAGTTTAATATCATTTTGATACCGACATTGAAAAAGATTTGCTGATGTGTCTCTTTTCAATTTGTAATATTTCCAGTGCAGGATAAAAAAACAATCAAGTTCGACTGCACGGATAGCCGAGTGGTATAGGTCACCACGCCAATCACCACTTTGCGCGACGTGTCGCGTAGAACAAGCATTTGTGCGTTCCACAAATGTTCAAATGAGTCTGGGTGTCTCAGTGCATGTGAATTTAATGTCTGTGAAACCCCCCGCGATACTTAATGCAGAAGTCGTTAAAAAAAAATAAAAATAAATACTTTTTTAATATTATTTTTACCTCTGTAAAACCAGACAAGTCCAACTCCAAGAACTGAAACAAAAAAATACCAATGTTAACACACTGCCTGTATGTACCTCTAGAGGTTGAACTGTTGTTGTCTAAGTGAGACAAATTAGTTAATTGTGGTTCTCAATCTTCGCGTCCATAGTAGCAACAATACTGCTGCCAGTGCTTATTATTACGCGCGCAGACCTTTACGCAAGCTTTGAAAATGTCCCTGTCGGAGTGAGAGGTAGGCGGTGGCGGACTATGGTAAAGCCACAATGACGGCCAATCATCATCTTCCTGCTCTTAGCCCATTTCACTTGGGGTCGGCGCAACACGTCTTCTAGACATGTTACTTAAAGTTTTGGCTATGGTTTTATAGTCGGCCGCCTGCCTGACACTAACCCTCTTTGGGATTGCGATTGTTGGTTGTTTACCCGCCACCATTCGGGTGACTCAAGGTGCTTGGTACAGTGCACTGGGTCTTAAGGTCTATTAGTCGCCTTTTACGACACCCAGTGGAGGATATGGGGTGGTGCTATTCTTTATATCCGGACACCACACGGAATGACGGCCAATGATGTTGTGGAATGCGAACGGGAATCCACAAGAGACATCCCGACGCGCCGCAGACGACAAGGAACGACCTGTTACCACCGTTAGGTTGGGCCTGCGGGTGGTAGAGAGACCACCCTGTCAGCCACTAAACTAAAAACGGGCGGGCCTGTTGGTCTTATGTTTAGACTAGTGACCCTGACTGCTACACCGTAGGTCGTGCGTTCGATCCCCACCCTGGACAAAAAAATTGTTTGATGAGCACGATCAATTGTTCTGTGTCTGGATGTAATTTATCTATAATATGTATGTACATATGTATTAAGAAATATAAAGTATGTTTATCGGTCTAGTACTCATAACACAAGCTACTAAGTATGCTTAACTCGTGACTAGATGGCGTTGTGTGAATGTTGAAATAAAAAGGAGACAGACTCGTCGTCGTCGTCAGTTCTTATGGGGAGTAAGAGGTGGGCTTTTTACGCCGACCCCTTGAGGGGCCCATGGTTTACTTAGTCGGTTGGCGTCCGACATATACCCAGACCCACACGGTTCCCTCGGCGTGGGTTGAAGTTATGACTGTTTTACCCCGAAGATCCAAAAATAACTGAGAAATATCTACTTGTTTTCTACTACCTTATCAGAAATACTACAACAATATTGTCGTGAAATAACTTATGGACTTAGAAATGAATTTGTATACCTATTGTTTTTACTATCCGTCCATCTTATCTTTAGCTTTCCGTTTCCTCTCCATCCGTCAACATTCATACTCATTACTCTCTTAGTCACACGAGTATTCCTCCTCATCACATGACCATACAAAGACAGACCAATCAAATATTCATTAAACACAAAAATGACCACGATTGCGAAATGCGTCAAGAAAATTCATGGTTATCCTCTTCATTGCCATACTCACCCACCTTTTACAGTATCTAATAAATATTACAGCTGTGGAAGAGAGACGCCACTATACGCCGTATAGAGAGCTGTCACGCTTCCACAAGGGTCTAGTGTAACTGGTATAACCACGGTCAGTAGATTTCAAACTGTTTTTAGCAACAAATTAGCATTTACATAAGAGGGCCGGCAGCTACTAGATGCATAAAGCAGCAGACCGGGCTTGTGGCGTACCTTGGGAGAGGCCTATGTCCAGTAGTGGTCTGCAACGGGCTGATGACGATGATGATGATGATCATGATGAAGAAACAAATGTTTTGTTTTATCCTTACCATTTCATCTAGCTCTTTGTTGGCTGCCTTTATTGCTGCATGCTGAAAAATAACAGAATTTAGAGTAGTCACGTAATAATTTTTGTTTTTTTTTTTTTATATACAAATGCATACTCAGTATTCTTACGCATTTGTAGATGTCATTTGATATTGAAAATCAGTCTATGGCTGTAAAGTTTTGGCTACTTCGAAACATGTCAAAATTTGTTACGTAAGTTAAACTTATTTTTCATTTTATCACATACTAGCGACCCACCCTGGCTTAGCACGGGTGAAATACTGATGTATGATTCATACAAACTTTTCTCTCGAATTACTCTAGGTATCTATTAAAAAAAAACCGCTTCGTTCTATTAAAGAAATCCGTTGCCTAGTTATAAAGATTTAAGCGGACATACAGACAGAAACTTTGTTTTTACTATGTAGCGGTGAGAAATGTGGAGTTCCCATAAAATTTACTTATTCATCAACATATACTATATTATTATTGCATTATGTAGTATGTATGTATACATGTAAATGCCATGTACATAAGTACTACATTTACTTTAAACCATAAAATGTCAACATAATGTGCGATGTAGGTAAATACCAGTAGGTGTACATTTAATAACAAATACATAAATACGTATAAATAAGAAAGTCTGACTTTTTAAAGTCAGTACGATGTATTATAAATTAGTTTTGTTACCAGCAGTTGAATGTCGTGGTGCCCTTACGGTTCTATGTATGGCTCTGTATGCACGAGGTGCAAGTTCGATCTCCAGCGCAGGCAAGTACTAATGTGACTTTTTCAAAGTTTTATGTACTTTCTTAATCATTCTAAGACACTATTAACAAACGGTGAAGGAAAACATCGTGACGAAACCTAGATTCCAAATATTTTAATCTGTAATAGCCAATCCGCAGTGAGCGTGCGTGGTGATCAATGCTCAAACCTTCCCTATATGGGAAGAGGCCTGTGCCCAGCATATAGGCTGATTTATTATACCAACTGTTATATTGCTACACTCGGTACTTACGGCGTGAGCGATTTCGCATCTCTGATCGCACGAGAGGTCGAGACTCTCGTACACCGCCAGCATCTGTTCGAAGCCTTCTATCTTGCGCTTCAAGCGGGCGATCTCCGCGTTCTTCGCTACCATGAGAGTGTCGACGATCACGGTCGTTGGTATATACTTGGGTCGGATCGTCTCGTTGTTCCTCTTTATAATTTCCACCAAGTGTTCGGTCTTGTCAGAGCAGAAGTGGGACCAGGCTCTCGTGTCCGTGCATGACGCGTACGCCTTCAGCTTGCCCTCGTTCCGCGCCGGTAAGTCGTACAGGTCGTAGTCGTTGAACACACGCTCCCTCTTCGTTATGAAAGACATCGTGATGCCAACTGTTTAGTCTACTTAGGATAATGTTTGATTTTTCTAAACATATACATGAATATAAATATATGTTACTTTTCTCCGCCATCCATTTTACGCATAACGATACGATTTTAAATATTTTGTTTTGCTATTAACTTACGGCAAAATGTGTATAACGAAAATTATTATCAAATATTTTGAATTGTCAAAAGAAATCAAGGCGGAATGGTTACTTGAAATAGAATGTCATATTCAAATTTTTTTCTTCCTGAACTGCCAGTTAGTCTAGTCAATTTGATAAAATACTCCGTAGTGAATGTATGAATATTATTGCATAAGTAGTTAATTTAAAACAACTAAACTTTAGCATATATTGAAGATTGATCAATACGCACAGGAGGTGTTGTGCTTTAAGTTACTTTTATAATAAAAATAAAAATTCTAACAGAGAAATACAACCTACAAGAACACCTCTATTATTTACCCGAACACTGACATAACTCTAATGACATTCTCTACAATAGATTCCGTAACTTGTAATCCTACCACAGGCCTTTGTGACATACATCTACCGCGTGATTAATTTGGATATCAAAATTTTACGTCAATATGGAGACAAGATCAAAAATTAGTTCAGCTTGTGTATGACTTCAATGAATAACATATTAAGTCATTGTAACTTACGTCTTTGCTCACGCAACGAGGGTAAGATCAAATCGTACGAGTCTTGCCGTGACGTCAGGGCATGGAGTCATGACGTGCAGAGGCGTGATCGTTACCTCAGGGAATGGATAAAGTGCGACATGCCTATTTGCATATTACCCACTCGCACTATAGCCAGCTTCTTAAGAACCATGACTTGCCGAAGCCGAGGCAGGGTAAGAGAAACATCACGTGACAGTACATGTTAAGCCTCGTTTAGACGATAGGACAACGTGCGAGTTGCATTTGATTAGGTACCTTTGCCTATCGATCGCTTATATCATACCCGCACAGCTCGGCAATGTATCACAACTCCGATATCTCTCGAATCGTCTAAACAAGGCTTTAGTGTTACAAAAATTCTGGTTAAATTCTCAATTTTATTTTCCAGGCTACGCCCCGTTGTCATCCAGATTGCAAATCAAAAGCTGTTCTTGATAGTATTTGCAATTCTTGTCACGTAATAAAAGAATGTTTTAGGAATGAAGAGGAATTTGAAAAGTATTTTGATGATGTAAGTACAGTTTTATCTCTTATCCACACATATATTAACGCGATATTTATTATTCAGCCTGCTTTTATTATTTAACTAGGAGGAATTTGAAACTAGCCATTGGCCATGTGAACGATGTTTAGAAGCCTTAAAAAGTATAAAAATGTTTTGGAAAATCATTCTTGAAAAAATATTTAATGTTAATGTACCAAAAGAAGACGATAATTGTAATGATTGCCGCCGTACCAACAGTGTGAGATCGGTGGCAAAAATTTGGCAGAATGAAATAGTAACCCAAGCTTTGTTTGTAAAAAATATTGCACCACACTTAAGCCGTTATAACATCCGAAATACTTGTTTTTGGAAAGGTACAAAGAATGTGAAAAAAGAAGTCGCCCCTTGTAACTTAAAGCCGTGCGTTATTCGAGATAGTGGCGACGAACCAAAGAAGGAAACTTGCAAATTCAAAAGTTTCACTATAAAATCATACAAAGTGCAATCGACAGATACTGATTGTATATCAAATCCTTCGGTGCACAGACCTTCGAAAATAAATAAGAAAACAAGTAGATATTGCTCAGCTAAAGTGAAGATGATTGATACGGGATGTCAGGCATGTGATGAACCATGCGACGACATCAAAGCATACAAAAACAATTGTGAAATATTACAAGAAAAGTGCAACTGTCAAAAGAAAGAAATAGATAAACTTAAGCGCGAGAATAGTTCTTTAAAAATTGAACTACAAAACGTGTATAAAAATTCTTCGTGGAAATCCGCGTTCCACACACCTTCTTCG
The DNA here is from genome assembly GCA_941860345.1 of Chrysodeixis includens. Classification (NCBI taxonomy): domain Eukaryota; kingdom Metazoa; phylum Arthropoda; class Insecta; order Lepidoptera; family Noctuidae; genus Chrysodeixis; species Chrysodeixis includens. Next base: position 10,087,650 of record OW796092.1, read on the forward strand.
TGCACAGGCAAGACCGACTCCGTCGCTCTCCTGCCAAAACCTTTCGAATGCTGTCCAGAGGAGGCTGCAGAGGGTCATCATGTAAAAGACATTGATTCAGAAATGTACATAACAATAAAGAATTGTACAAACGAGGTACTTTTACAATCACTGTAACCTAATTCTACATTTGACGTAATACATTTTAACAAAAAATCTAAAATGCTTTCAGACTTACCGGCACATATCTCTTCTGCAAGTACTTCATAAGTCAAATGGTCCGATATTGAATGATAATCTAGACAGTTCATGCTGTTATAGAAAGGAAGATCCCATCGAGGTTTTGACAAAAGGTATCCCTGGCTCAATACATTATATATTATTATAATGCAATAGATAAATGTGATTATCAAAAAATCACATCTAATTCGTATTTTAGTGCCTTCTCCGTAACCTTCTCTCATTATGACTGTTGACTTTTCAGTACAAAATACTTTTGGAGAGATTGTAAAACATGAAATTAATAAAGCTAACCACAAAAAGTATACGAAATGCAACTTAGTGGACATTGACGCTTCTTACCATAATGTGAAACGTCGGCGGTCGGTTCCGTCCTGCTCGACGTTGGCCAGTTCGGACTCACACGGCGTAAGTATGCTTCTCTGTTCGTCTATCAAGGTGCCCTTGCGGATATATGTATGGATTTATATGACGAAGTGCAGGTTCGAGACCCAGAACAGGCAAATACCTATGTGACATTTTCGTTTTTTTGCACGAGACTGTCCCTAATATGGACGTTTAGTTCATTATGATACTGAAATAAACGCATTTGAACTTTATTGATTCTCAAATGTTTCCTAATAAAAATACATATTGATTGTTTTACAGGATTTTAGGCTGATACAAGCATGATTCGTCTCCAAGTAAGTGTATTGAGATTGACTGAGATAAAAACCAAACCAATAAAGATTATGTTTTCTTACCAGTTCAAAACCGTTGGGTTTAATAATGTAGAATTACTTATTTTATTACTGGAGCCAGTAAGAAACCTTCGATAAATTATGATAAGTCTGTAAAAATTTGTGATAAAATCCATGTCGTCCAGGATAAAGGCATTGGACAATCTTGGGATGCGTTTATTCACTTTTTATGGGTCATAAGTGCCACCATTTTTACCATAACAACTTTAAAATAACTAACACCATTTTTCACAGGATTGGGGTATCAAGAAAAACAGAGGACTTATTCAAGTGTAAAAATTTATTTGTTTATTATCAGTCAGTGTGTGTCTCTTTAACCAAATAAAGTATTTGTTCATTTTGATTCGTTCATGAAAAACCTCATTATATTAATTAACCTGTTGTATATTAATTCTGTCGCGTTAATAGCAAACACGAAGTCTAAATGGTTGAACTTTGCCATGGGGACTCGGTGGATACCAACTGCACTAGGTATTTGTTTCGCCAGTTTCATAACGTCGGTTGGGGTCGATAACCAATCGTTATCAGCATAATGGAGGAATACCGGGGTCCTTATGGCACTTAATTTGTAGGAAGGTGGTTTATAAGTACCGTAAATTCGTTTGTTTCTAAGCCACCCGTAGTCAAATTGTTCGAAAGTCCCCTTTTTATACAGCTGGCCGAAATGTATGAGTTGTCTTGTTGAGGCTCCGGCCGGCGTGTGGCCCATGACGACTGGCAGCATGGTCTGAAATTAATGTATATTTTATTAATAAATATTTATACATATAGATACTTTACCATAAATCACTCACAATTTGTGATTTCGATAAATTACTGTCGATCGTATTAAGTTTGAACAACTCAATCAAATTTATTTTAAATACCCGAGCTGATCTTGTCGGTAGTACGTAGTACAGTACATACTACATAGTTAATTGCCTAATGTTGGAACTATTTTAATTGGCATAACGAATATCCTACTCAATTTACTCTGCAAAAATGAGAAGATATATTATGACACAGACATAGCAATGACAAAAAAAGGTTGGTTTATCACCAAACTGGTTTTGTTATTTTTCTTCCTCGCAATATCAACATATTGGAATAAGACTTACTGTATTTAGTTGTTCAGCATTAAACCCACAAATGAGGAACAGAAGGTTGGTACATATGGCTTGGGTTACAGCCTCTTCTATACATAGAGATTGCCCCGCAATCTCGTTGAGTTTTCCATTCGGCAGTATTTCATTAGTACCTAGTAACTTGAAAGCTAACTGCAAGAAAATAAAAACTATATTAACTGAAAAAGCTGAAACAACATTATCCTATCTGACTCAGTCCTTGGTTGTGACTGAGTCAGAGACTGCCAGGTTTAAAATTAGCCTATGTGTTAATGCAGGGTGTCAGCTAACTCCATACCAAATTTCACCAAAATTCCTCTAGCCGTTTGAGCGCGAAAGAGTAACAAACATCCTTCTCGTCCTCATATTTACGAAATTTCGCGCTTATAGTTTAGCAGAAAGTGTATAAAATAGTAAAAGTGGTAGAAGTGGTGCTTTTAAACGAGGAAAAATAGGTTTTTACTTAGCTACTTACTTCAAGACTGTTGGTGAACGTTCCAAGAAACCTTATTAAAGGGCTTTTTACGTTTCCCAGATATGCAACGGGAGCCAAAGCCTGCATGGCAATAATCTTGTCATTGTACTCTGGTCTCATTGACATGAGCACCCAGAACACTGTGGTGCCTTGAGAGAACCCGATGTACTGGATCTTGGGGACTCCAGTCTCTGCGATCACATAGTCGATCATGGCCGGCAGGTCGTAGTAGCCTATCTCATGCCAGCTGAACTTCCAGTATAATGAAGATGTTGGTTTTATGGTGGCGTGGCTACGGGAGTAGGTGTTGCCTCTAGCGTTGCCCATCCAAACGTCATAGCCAGCGTCTGCTAAGAGGTAGGCTGAAAGAAGAGAAGATCTTTACTAAAGGATAAACAACATGGAAATGTAAATATTGTTTGTAAAGGTTCCGCAAATGTGAAGTTGTGTAACTATTGCGAGAGAACTATTTTCGTGTGAGTGTCCGAAATGCTGTTGTGTTGAGATTAACCAAACGAAAAGACCGACTAAAACCATATTCCTGTTATTATTTATTACAATGATAAAAAAACATTTTTGGCTCGCAAGAGATACGACCCTATTGCGAGTTTTTTTATTATAGGTAATAAACTAGCTGCTACCCACGCAAAACTAAACAAAACGTGAAAAGATGAAAAATAGATATTGGTCGGCAATTAAACCTACTTACTGAATGCACACAAAATTTTATACAAACGGTCAAGCCGTTTCGAAGGAGTATAGTCACTAACATTGTGACACGGGAATTTTACATAACATGATATGCACGACGCCTTTCTACTGTTAACTCTTCAATACCTCATCAGGTCAGATCCCGTCAGATGCTGCTGGTCAGATTCCGCCGTAAGACGAAACTTTATATGCTCATAGAGCGAGATGCAAGATGCCACATCTCGCTTCCACAACAGGAGCTAATAAACGTGCAGATTTCCCAAATAAATAATCTTTAAATATTACCTAAACCCCTGCCAGGCGTCATTAGAACCCATTCTGCTGAAGACGACAACAGTCCATGCTGCAAGAAGACCACGGGGGCACTCGAGTTGCCCGGTATCCTATGCATCTCCAGTAAATAATTATCTTCCGTGTAAACTCGATGTATTTCACAAGGATATCCATATTTCTTTATCAATGAGAACTGCAAAATCAATTCTAATTATTCTTAAGTTTTAAGAAAGAGAGTATTTGTTATCTGTATCTTGAAGATGTGATAAAATCTCATTTTTAGTCACCGTTATCAATTGATAAGGCTCATGAGTCATCCTATCGCTCTCTCTCGCAAGAAAAACAATGAATAGATTACTTTTCGTTATCCTAGAATTTTCCAATTCGGCAAAAATATATTATGATAGGTAATTACAATAATAACATAAATTAATAATTCTATGAGTAAATAAATTATGATGATATTCTGTAAATTGTACGAAAAAAATCCATGAGTGTAAGTCCGATTCACAATTGACCAGTTCTTCTTAGAATGCAGAATGCATTCAATGAGAATAACATTTATAACAAACACATCAATTAATCTTACCGTGTTTAATCGAGCATCGTCTTGAACGTCATTATACTCTTCTTCATATTCATCCGAGTAATAACTATCAGAACGAACGAAATTACAAAATATAACAACTAATATTATTTGTACCACAATATTTGTCCAACAAAACATATTTGTGGCCGTAAATACTCTGTTATCGGAACTATTTTCGAGTTAGTATATTTTATAGCAATCGATCAACAGTTACCGATCGACTGTTGACCAAACTTGAGACAATCATTTCATAAAGGCTAGATTATTTGATTAACTATGATAACACAATTTTCAGGGCAACGCACGGATATTTGTTCGGTGACCCACTTATTGTATTGTTTCCTTAGAATTCGAGTTGTTGTTAAATTTGTAATCCTTTCAACAAATAAAAGATTACAAGTGTTTATTTAAGCAGCTACTGTCGCTCGCAGTTCAATATAAAATAACGTCTTTAACGTACTTACACGTTAAGGTTTTTCATACGCGAGGTGATACAAGTCGATACCCGACGACTTTTTTTTTGCAGCGTCGACGCGTGCTCTATGTGCCTATTGTACACATTTATAATTACGTACGGTGATTTTCGGGTATCGAAAACCTATTTTGCATCGTGTACGTAAACCTTAATACGCTAGCCATAACGATCAATACACAAATCTGAAATTAAAACAAAGTGTAAGGAAATTGGACAATCAAACTAGCATGAAAATAAAACACAGAACCTTGTAAAATTTAGGTGTAAGCAATGTTTGTATTTCAACGTTGTTTATTATAAATATAATTGTAAATATCAGTAAATTAACTTCATGGACATAATAACACAAACCGTTAACCAATAGTACCGTTGTATTTTCCTTGAGGAGTTACCAATGTTCATTGAGTTACGAAATTGATTTTGACAGTGACCACGCCTATTCTAAGTAGCACGGGACAGACTTTTCTGGAACCTATGTAGGTATGTTTGTACTGTGTTGAATTTATTAAAATGTTTGTGAAACATATTGTTGAACACAAGAATTCGCAAAGGTCACAACAGGATCAATGTGCATGCACCAATTTGAGCCTACGACCATTGACTTGGCAGTCAGATGGACGTACTACTAGGCTATTACTTTTTGTAAATTATGCAGGCAATTAGTGATCAAATAGTATCTAACTGCTGTAGGTATAAGTAATAGGTACTTACTTACTAAAACCGGCGAAGGAAAACATCGTGAGTAAACGTAATTTTGAATTTTTGAATAGTGTTTTAAGCTCCGTCAGCCAGGTTGTATACCTATACCTATCAACCACTCGAAAAGAAGAAGTAAACCTAAAGACTTTGTATACAGTTCTATTTTAGAAACACGGTAACGTAAATCAGCTGTTTGTTTTGTCATAAATGGATCGAGAAGATAACGTTTTTTAATAGATATAAAATTAATAATTACATCGATAAGATTTAACTATTTCTAAATTAATTAACGAATAGCTGAGGATCAAGGTTAGATAGCGATTAACCACTTTAAAAATCAGTGTCGTTTGCGACATATCGGCCATTGCGACAGTGCTCATTCCACTTAGTTATCTATTTAAATACAATGTACTTAATAAAAATCATATAGTATCGCAACTGCGTACATCATCATCATCATCATTCCCCTGCCCTTATCCCAATTATTATTTGGGGTCGGCGCAACATGTCCTCTTCTTCCACACGTTCCTATCTAACGTCATCTCGCAAGCCACACTCTTTGCAGCCATATCATCTTTCACACAATCCATCCATCGTTTCTTTGGTTGTGCTCATCCCCAATATTCATCCACATTCATGTCCAGCACCTTCCTTACCTCGTGATCTCTTTTCCTCCTCATGACATGTCCATACCATGACAGCCGGTTACCACGAAGTTTTTGTGTTACCGGTGCTACTTTCAAACCTCCTCTTACTTTTTTACTCTATCCGCTCTCGTAACACCACTCAATGATCTCAGAATACCTACCACACTTAACATTCTCATCTCTGCTGCATGCAATTGCCTTTCATTCATCCCTTTTGTAGCCAACTTTGTACTGTGTACATTACTCCCTTCAACTGTGTACCTTATAGATAAATAAATGTAGGTAAATAAATGACCGGGCAGGATAAAACAACAATACAAGTAGCAATACTACAGTAGTAAGGAAAAAGACTTAGGTACTATCTATACATATTTGACAGTGACCTATCCTACGAGTTTTTTTATTACTATTATTGAATACGGTAACAAAGAGTGATCAGCGGTATAGAAGGGTATGGAAAAGTGATAAAGATTTAAATATTTAAGTTTTTTAATTCATGAGATAACTTCCACGTAAGAAACCTTGTCTTTTTAGATTTACACGGGGACACAGGTCCAATATGCAGAGGTCTTATTGATTAAGCATCTACAAAGGGCTATGATATCCACCTCTGCTTCTCGGAAGGATGACACCTGCTTACGACAGCCCTAAGAAGCTTCAAAGAGATGATATATTATGTAATTATTATGCCTGTCTGAAATGATTTGAATTTAGGCGCCGCGCCGCGCTATTCAAAATCATAAATACTTGGCAATTAGTCTTTTAGGCTTATCATTTTTTTTACTTTTACCGGAAAAAACGACATTGTATCATAGTAAAAATAATAAGTAGGTTTTAATTTTAGTATAAAAATGTACATTTATAAAACATTGAATTTAACTTTTGTAAATGATGGTAACATTTACTTTTACAGTCTGTGCCAGCTATTGTTTTCCTTCAAAACGCTATGCAGTTTTGCGTCGTTTCGTAAATAAAGATTTCCTTTTTAGTTTTGATTTGATATAGTACCATCATAATTTTTCCCATATGTTTACTTAGGGCTTCAGTATGGCAAATCAAGAAATAAGTTTAAAGTGGAATGGATATCAGAGTAACATATTATTCAACGTAAAAGAGTTATTCAAAGACGAAGGTTTGTCGGATGTGACTCTGGTGTCTGAGGGCCACAGTTTTAAGGCTCACAAAGTGATTTTATCCGCGAACAGTTCAGTTTTCAGAACTATATTCCAGGTAATTAAGATTTGGAATTTCGTATTGCCTTTATATGGCTTCCACTCGATAAGTTTTAGTCTAACGCCCACACGTTTTTTTGTAGCAAAACCCCCACAAGGATCCAATTATAGTGCTTCATGACATCAGTACCGCCTCTTTACGGACTCTACTGACGTTCATGTACAATGGGGAAGTGAATGTGACTGAGGAGTTCCTACCAGTGTTGTTGAAGACAGCGGAGACATTGAGGATTTGCGGATTGTCTACGAGCAGCGAAGTATCTCGCGATGACGATGTAAGTTTCTAAGAATAACTAGAAAAAATATCCAATTTTCAATTAAATCTTTAGCACAATACTCATATAGCTTCTTGACTTAGTTTTTTAAACTGCAAGTAAATCATCTATTTACTTTATGTGTTGTATTTGCAGAAAACAACTAGCAGCACAGTACCAAAGAAACGGAAGAAGAGTGAACAAGATGATGGCAATGTTAAGTGTAAGAAGTGTGCGACACAGGGGAAACATGATGCGGCACAAAATGTAAGCTTTGTTCTCAATTGTTCCTTAATCTATAGTCTGTACCAATAAGTTACCAATAGGAATATTTTGTAATTAATACTGGCTAATTAAAAGCTGGATGTATTGTGTGAAGAAGAAATGGCTGCAAAGAGTGTTACTTGCGAGATGACATCAGATAGAAACGTGTGGAGAAAGAAGTATTGGAGCATGTAACTACAGTTTTAATATTTTTTTTCTGAAAAGTCCTTCTGATAAAATTCAAAATAGTTCATAAACAATTTATACTACAAATGACAATGTTTTATTACAGAGTCATCATTCCCCTGCCCTTATCCCAATTTTTACTTGGGGTCGGCGCAACACGTCTTTTAGACATGTTGCTTAAAGTTAAATGTTTTATTACAGAGTGTAGTGCCGAAAATAGAACCTGTTGAATCACCCGTAACTGATTGCTCCGGAGATAATACAAATGATACGGATATTGCCATACTTGAAGATACAGCTGATAAGAAGCTTAATGTAAGACCATTTTGAGACTAGATTATATAAAACACTAGCTGACCCCGCAGACTTTGTGCTGCCCCAATCGATACGTAAAAGACCTAAACTTTTGTACAGGAAAATGAAAACGGCTGTTTGTGTTAGGGGTTGCCTGGCAATTATTAGATTTTTTCTCATCTTTTAAACCTTCCCTAGACCTCCACGAACATTTCAAGACCAAGATAAGATAAATCAGTTCAGCCATTCTCATGTATTATCGAGACTTACAAACAACTATTGATTTATGCAAAATGCAGAAGACTATTGACTTGTCAGGGATCTAGGTTCAAAATCCAGGAGTTTTATTGACTCATTGACTGCTTCTACAGTAGGACACTTATTTGTTTATTGGTGAAATGGTATTTAAATGATCTAATATGTTTTATTTACAGAAATCTCAGGCGAAAAGGCGGAAGAAAGTAGACCATGACAACAATAATAAGTGCAAAAAGTGCATACCGTCAGGCGATTCAGATTCTGGAAACAAGATAAGCACAGATAAACAATCGGTGAGTGCCCATTTACATTAATATCAATAAGATGTCCATTAAATTTTATTTGCAGACGGAGCCATTTTATGGACTAAAATTATCTTAAAATTAATAAATATTTCAAAGGAATGTGATTCTGTTTTTTTCGTGGATAAATGCCAGGAACTTACTTCATGTTTAAATGAATTTTTACTTAAATAAAAAAGAAATGTATCAAAAGTAAATTATTACTTTTCAGAGCATCATACTAAAAATAGAGCCAATTGAGTCCCCTCTCACCGACTACTCCGGAGACAACACCAACGATACTGACATTGCATTACTCGAAGACACAACAGATAAGAAACATTCACAAGCTGACTGTCCTAACAAGAAAACATATATAACCAGTGATCGTATTGATAAAACTGAGGTCAGCAGTACTCAACCATGTTTAAATGAAAAGCTAAATGGAGGTGACACCTCCGATGAAATCATTGAAATAGACAAGGAGGTTGAAACTGTGTTGCAGAGCGGAACAAGGATAGAGTCTTTGAGTATTAAGACCGAGAATCTTAATCTGGTGTCGTCTGATGCACAAAATTGTAAAGGTACATTTTATACTAAATCGCTAAGTGGTGTTCTAAAATTGTGGCTCTCAACTGCACATTTGACTATAAAAAGACTGGATGAATATGTCTGTCAATTTTTTCTTTTTTCAATCAATAATTTTTAGTTCCACCAATGATTCGAATCTTGTTGTGAATAGAGGAGAGAAAAATAACTGCGTCAAGAATCCCGTAGGAGTATTGTTCATCTAAGTAAATGATGTTAAACATTGTTTATCATTCAATTTAAATTAATATTAGAGAATAGTTTTTAACTGATTAACATTGTTTTCAGATCCATCATTTCCGTGTCCGTTCTGTCCTCGCGTATACAACAGTTGGGGCTATAGGCGGAGACATGTCAAATCTAGACATGTCACAAACAGGTAAATTATATTTTAATCTCCTTTGTATTATTAAATACGGAAGAGTCTTATTTGCGTCTGGTAACACTAGCACTGCATTACCAAATTAATTCTATAAAACGATCAATGCCATTCCGTCATCACCGCTTTCTCAGTCCAGGGAATAGTCTGGAGTCCAATACAGGAGAACTATTTCTAACACGAGACAAAATTACTCTAATATTATTATGGCAGTTTGCGAATGAGTTTATATGTGCGTTTGTTACCTCTTCACACTCAAACTGAAACGAAACGAAATTTTTTTATCAAAAATTGGTATGGATCACTGACCGGTACTTGGATTACTCTATGGTGTTTCCAGCATTTCCACAATACAGCACGGAGTATACTTAGAGAAAGACAAATCATAACAATCCTACTAATATTATAAATGCGTTTGTAAGGATGTATGTTTGTTACTCTTTCACGCCCAAATTTGGTATGGAGTTTACTGACGCCCTGGATTAAAACATAGGCTACTTTTTAACCGACAGCGTCAGATAAAGTTGATGTTTTTGCTGCTGTAATCGACATCTGCGCGGACGAAGTCGCGGGAAACAGCTATTACAATATATTTTCAGCTATAACAGGCACCAATGCGGGTGAAGCTGCAATCAAAAGCTAATAGTCCTAAAGTTTTACATAAAGTTAATTCTCATTGCAGACTGTCCTGTAAATGGTGCGTATCAGTCCTACCATCTACGGGTGCTTGGTATACTCACGCGACGCGCGCGCACGGGATCCCGCACGAGGAAGCCAGGAACTCACTCGTCGTCATGGTGGAGGCTCATGCCGTACTCACGCTCAACGAACCAGGGGTCACACAACTACTGGTGTAAGGAACCCAGGATATGACGAACACAGGATAAGTAGAACGATTTCGCAATTTGTAGGAGTTGATTATGTGTGCGTGTCTTCAAATTAGAGGAAGGAAGTCCTGCAATGACATTTTAGATAACAAACCAGTCTTATTCGCGATATAATTCGAGTTATTTTTGCCGACGTTTCGGCCGGGTTGCACAGACTGTGGTCACGGGTTGACTGACGACCTGCAATGACGTCAGTAAATTCTAGGTGATTGTCAGCTGTACTTTATTACATTCTGTATTAATATTACGCAAAACTGTTGTACACGTTTCTTAGTACTGCGCCTATAGAAAATATATGAGAATTGATGGTGTAGCACTACCTAATTCTTCTAATTTAAAGGCACCTTAACTGCAATTATTATCTGCAAGTTTTATATACGTGGAAGCAATATCTTATTAATTTACATTGAATTATCTTAGAGGCTATGCCTTGCTCATACACGATACTGGCGGCAATCGAATTAACTATTAAAATAACAAGTAGAAATCAAAGTCATTATTTAAAATACTAATCTAGGTATGTATTTTTGTATTAAAAAGATGTAGTGATTGTGATAATATAATCAAAATAATTACTTCTAATACTCCTAAATTTCATAACTTATATTATTCCAATTTCTACTAAATGGTCATATCTTAAAGTTCATATTTGACACTTAATATGATGGATAGTTGATAAGGTTTTGTGTGTTTGAGTTGGATTATAAATAATTTGGCTATGTACGGGGTAATGCAAATTTATTGTATGAGATTGGTCTCCTACTAATTCTTATAACATTCAGTAACATTCTGGCAGTCCTTTACGATCAAAAATTCAGGTGTTTGAGATTTGCGTAATCTCTTTTGGAAGGCTTTAAAAAAAGTATGAAAGTCGAATACACATTTTGAATAAGCACTTGCTTTTGTAGTAACAAAAATATGTTATAATACCACTAATTACATGTAGAGCTGGCAACATTGAATTTGATAGGTGAAGTTTATTGTTTTGTTTATTGATTCATATTAGTTGCCATAAAAATCCTGTACCTAAACTTTATAATAAAATACAACTAAGTTAACTTTATTGCACAGTGAGATAACTTCTGGTCTTCTTCGGTTTAAATAAGGAATAATGTTAGTTTCTATACGGCCAGTTATGATATTTGACAGCAACGAGGTCAGTAATATACACTTGTTTTAATTGTTTTGCACTTTTTGTTAGGTATAATGCTACAAGGGGATTTTGGCACGTAGATAATATTAACATAACGACTTGTACACATATTTTAGACAGCAAACGGATCTTATTCGTCCGTCAGTACACCCGTGACCACGGTCGGTGCAACTCGGCCGAAACGTCGGGAAAAAAGAAATATCGAATTATATCGCGAATAAGACCCGTTTGTCGACTAAAATAACACGAGGGCGTTGGTGCGCATATTCGCTGCAAGAATCGACTCAATTGTCTGTTAAAAGTGATCTTAATATATGACGATGTTAGTTCCGATTTCAGCCACATGCCAAAAGATCCTTGTAGCTCTTTATTACACCAACCAGTACCTAAGGTCACATGTTTCAAAAGAAACATGAGAAGTCTTTTTGTACCAGTAAATTGTTACATGTCAATAAAAATTAAAAATGAACCTTTTTGATCAGATATTAAGGATTAATTCAGTTAAATAGGTATTTTTTATATTTATTGTGTAAATACTTTAGATATTTGATGATCTCAGTTATAACGTCAGTTTTTAGAAATTTAAAAAAATTAAGCGCCATAATAATTGCTTTGAAATTATTTGTTAATAAATATTTTAATCGTTTATTAATTATTTAGTTACTACACTTACTACTTATTATTTGCTTTCCTTAAGGCAACCGTTTATAACCTAAAATTTAAAGAATATTATACACTTTCGGTTTGTCATAAACATATATCATAATTTATAATCTGTAAGTTTTTAATCTTAAACAAGGAAAAAATTAGAAACATTTTTTTTTTATTTTTTAAGCTAGGAATACCTGATAGAGCTTCTCTATTCGAGCTTTTACTGTAATCAGTGAATTTGCTGAAAAGTATACGTAATTTGGTAAAAATATATATGAATCCAATTGAAAACTATTATACGAATATGATATTACCCTACTGTCGGTAGAAGGTCTAAAATATGTAGTTTTGAGATACTCATACAATTAGTCTTACTAAAATAAATAGAATTTTCCATTTTCTCTCATCAGTTCCCTGCCCATTGCTAATACGTTGCTCTGCAAGATACGTAATACTTTAAGGTTAATTATCTAACTAGCGATTTCTCTTATCGGTATTGCAACAAAAATAAATTTAATAATTAATATCAGTAACTAAATTACCCAATACACTGTAACACGTTGACTGAATTTCTTAAGAGTTTTAGGATAATATTACGTAATAAACACATATTTTTATAACCATTTTGATGTATTTTTATAATCTAATATCTAGTTTGTAAGTCAATTTATTCGGCAATAAATTTTAGGATGTGATTTCGAAAGATTTGAAAACGGAAATTTAATATTCCGTCTATATTTATGCGGGCCTAAATTGAAAAGGATTTATGGATATGAGAAAAAAGAAACGTATATTTTGGTATTGTATCGTATATTGAAGTATATTTTCGCAAGTGATTTAAATGTAAGGCAGTTGCTAGTTTGTGGTCGTATAAATACTTGATATCTTAGAATGTAGAACCGTGGGCCCGCTAACGATGTCTTAGTATTTAGTCTGTATCAAGCTCCTTGTATTAAGTTTCTTAAAATCGTGAAAAAAAAAACTTTTTTCCTATCCTTGTATCGTGCTGTTATCTGGGTTTAAACTATCCCTACTTAAATGTATAAACTCATATTTTAGACAAAAACGGGACTTATTTTCGATGTAATTCAATATTTCTTTTCTTTCGACGTTTCGGCCGAGTTGCACCGACCGTGGTCACGGGTGGACAGTCCACTCGTGACCACGGTCATTGTACAAGTCGTTCGGTTTACAAGTCGCGAAAGTTTAAAACATGTATAAACGCAGTTTGATTCTAACTAAAGCCTTGAGTATACTGCTAAAGAATTCGATACACAACTTTGTCTCGTGCGATGTGTAGACACCTATTGTATTGTCCTTAATTTGTTGATCCGACTCAAATCTTCAGATATCAGAGACTGGCATTACCTTGTGTGTGAAATGTTTAAATCAAATTATATTGGAGCTTGATACAGACCTAATAATGGATTTGGGATTAAATAAGGCTTAAAAACGATCTAGACATCAAAATTACTTGTAAACTAAGTATGGCTGGTCAACAGTAAGCCATTACTAATAACTGAACATTTTAAAGCAAAGTCATTGTTGTAATAAACATATCAGACTGTACAAACGATTCGATCGAGCTTGTTAAACGTAATAACAATATCTTTAACATAAATGAACATTGTATTATGTAACATTTGTAAGTACATATTGTTTTGAGGGATTCATTTAGCTGCTTTTTTCAGTAGATTATTATCAACAAACCACTTCGATATTAAATCTTTACTCTATTATCTAGACATTTTTGTTTTTTTTTGCAAAATATTAAATTCTTGTTTTGCCAAATGTATCTCTCAAAAATATATGTCACAGAACAAGGACCATGCACTACTTTCGAAGTGATATAAACACATTATCACCACTCTTTATTCTATAAGTAATTAAAATAAGTTACCAAAGCAATTTCGGTTAAGCTAATCTAAGAATTAATATAAAATTCGAATATTTTTTTATGATGTGATGAAACCTTAAAAACGTGTTAATAAACACAACGTTTCGCCATAATTCGCTTTAAGAACAACTTTTGTATTTAATATACTTAACTCTATTGAGATATAAATTATATTATATTAATTAAGAACGTAACAAGAAACCTTATGACTTAACATAAAATATGGCTTTAAAAACTTAATTGTCAAAAAAATATTAATATTGTAACGCCATAATAAAGAATATGTATGTGGACTTCCAATGCAATGGAGATTAAATATATTTTTACAGAATTACATTTGTCTTTTATAAATCTGTTACCGTACCCTCGACTGTGATTCCTGGAGCGATTTCGACCTTTTCGTCAATTTTATTCTCTATCAGATCGGTTTGTGAGTCTCTCTTTTTCAATGCTGCGATGATAAGGTCCTTGGAGTTTTGTCTTATGAATTCTCTGCTTGAAGACCTTGGTGGAGGGGGAGTAAAGCGGCTGGGGGGAGGAGTGTCTGCGGCCATTCTGCAGGGGGGCGGGGTGGGCGCGGGGGGCTTGCCGGACGGCGGCGGGGGAGCGGGGCCCTTCGGCGGCGGGGGCGTCGGGGGCGGCTTCGGCGATGCAGGCGGCTTCGCTTTACTCGGCGATATGATACGTTTCGGAACTATCTGCCTATCCTCCATGTCATCACCTAACTCGTTAGATCTCTTCATCGACGCTCTGTTCCTCGGAGTTTTCTTTAACATGGCTTGGAAATTAAAAGGCGGATCATCGTCGTTCATATCGTTGGTTGACTTGGCCATGGCTTGGAGTTCCATTATGGGATCTTGGGCCTCTGCGTCGATAGCATAAAGGCTCCTAGTGTAGGTTGATTTTCGTAGTTTAGGAGCAGCATCTTCCAGGATATCGGTGTCATCTCTCACGCCTGTCCAGGGTTCAGGGGGTTGGTAGTAACTATGTGGTGACTGGGGTGGTTTCTTCTTGTAAACAGCTGGTCTATTAGCCGGTCCGCGCGCTTGTTTCGAAGCTGGTGGTTTCTCTGGCTCATCAGGCGGTAAGACTGGTACGGGCTGCGTAGGGTCTCTGCAGAATGGCACTGTGATGAGCGTTTGTGTGCTCGCCGACGCTTTACTGGTGTCGGTTTGTGCTGGATTAAATCGACGTTTCAACGGTTCGTCCCACTGCTCGTGGTCGGAATCGTATTGACTGGCAAATGTGTCACTATAAGGAGAAATTACTTGTTAATATTACTGGAATAAATTAACCTGGTCTAAAAGAAACATCTGATATTTAAATTACTTGTATCAGAGCAATTTTAACTCCTTATGTTGCCAAATTCATTAGGATTACTAATGCTACTATAGTCCGTGCGTTATAGCATGGTGCGGGTGACACTTGCCTGTTTGACGTTGACGTCTGTCAGTGCCACATGATTAGTGATGGGCATTAGAAAAATCTTTTTTTATTGTTGTCGATTTTCGTATATTATATAACAATCAGAACCAGGTTTATGATTCTTTTTTACTCTTCTTTTTTATTTTGTTTACTCGTGGCAGACAGTACGAGTGCTAGCGCCTTGTATGCGACACATATTTAGTTCTAATTCATTTTTGTTAAGTTGTTTTTGGTTTTAGTTTGTTCAGTTTTTTCCTTCGCAACTTTATAACCAATCCTACAATGTTGCGTTATTTCATCAATATAATTAAAGATTTTTTTTAAATAAAAATTGAACTACGCACGATATTCGTTTTTTATTCCAAAATAACATCGACAACCTGTCCATCGTAGCAGTAAATCCCATCACTAAATACGTCTATGACGTTACGTTATACGCATAACACTTTACTTTATTTTTCATTTCATTAGATTTTATTTGAAGCCTAGAATATTCTGGTTGGCTTTATTTTATCTACTACAGTTATAAACGATTTTGCATAATACGAATGTGATACAGCTACAATAATAAGTCATAATTTTTACATCGCAGCAACTTTCAAGAGTGACACGAAACGTTACAGAAACTGTCACCCGCACCATGCTATAACGCACGGACTATAATGAGAGAGATACTCACTTGCTCTTTGCAGAAGGATCGCACATGTACGAGGTATCGTAATACTGCAGTTGATCGATCCTGAAGGGCAGCTTCCACACAGTGGGCGGACCGGAGCCCAAGAAGTCAGCCTCCTTAGCTTGGGGGTCTACCCTATCGATGAGGACCGAAATACTTGTGTTTAACAGCGCCTCCAATACTGCTTGGTTGTAGATATGCACCTAGAAAAGTCCGAGAGTAAAAATCCCTTTTCAGGTAGATCCATAATTTAATTCACGATTCCTTTTTTTAGATGTGTTTAAAACTGGATAGTAATAAGTTTATGCTCTAGGTACCTGTTGTGAAAAATGCACAAGATCTTGATAGCGAACCGCCCGATATTGCAACAGGACTTGAAATATGGATCGGCTTTTCCATCTCATGGCGAATCTCTTTAGAAAAGATGCTGTTTCTTCGTCAATTTGGCCAGTACTCTTATTTATGAGCGGTCCGTATGCCTTGCGGACTATGTAACCACGGTAAGCTGAAATAGTTTAGTAAAATTTTGTAGCTAGCATCTTTGAACAAACGTTTGTCGTTAACACCAATATTTGTCTTAGATATTGGATAGATTAAATAACTAATTATTAAATTATAATATACAAATTGAATACCTTTTTGGATTAACAGCGCTGCTTCATCCTCTGTGACGTTCATAGATTGTTGTTTCTTTAGTTCCTTTACTGAAAATAAAATGAAAACCTGAGTTTTGATTGCATACGTATATAATGCTTTTGGTTATAAAATCTACTCACTGTGCATCATTTTCGATTTGTCCTTTTTAGCTTTTCTTCTTGCTAAGAAGGCTCTCATCATGCATTGTACTTTTATGATCTTCTTTACTTGTGTTTCGTATAACCTAAAGTCGAATATAATATTAATATCAACTTATGTTCAATATGATATCTATACTCTTCATTTTTTATAGCTACCTCGACAAGAATTCCTCATTGTAATACTTCAGGAATACTTTGGTTTTGCCGAGCACCCATCCCTCCATCTTCAATCGAATCATCAGTAACCTGCAGTTGTCTTTTGTCACATCAACATTCTCGTCGAAATCAAATGCGAGAAATCGATACCTATTATGAAAATGACATATTTTATTTATTCAATCGAGCATAATTAAATTTGTGTATATATTGGGTGGTTGAAATCTCACCTCCGAATGAATTCCGCAAATGGTATACGGCTGGAAAAGCCACTCTGCCTTGCTTTCGCGGTATCCAGTATAGCGAGAGCCCTAAGCTGTTGCCTAACGACCTCTGTCTGAAAACCTCTCGGGTTGTCGTTGAGGTCAGCTCTGATGCATCGGACGTAATGTGTCCCACCACTGCCCGGGCCAACAGATAGCTGCTTCAAAATTTCCAAGCTGGTTGCTCTGTATGTCGCAGCGGCTGTTCTCATTCGATGGACTTGAGAATATTGGCCTTTGGAAACTGTGTTGTATTTCTGAAAATGGGAAATGAACATGTAAAAAATACTTCTTAAGTACTATTTTTGATAAATTTTAGTTAATGCTTGTTATACTTACTCGTGCTTTCAAGTTTTCCATTTCCTTTTCAGATTTAGATCTCACTACACTGACTTTAGGTTGACTCGAAGACACTGTCAAATTACCCGTCTTGGTCAATTTGTTCTTAAAAAGTTGCTGAACTGTGACGTTGGACGAAGCTCGCATTGTCTCGATCATTTCGGGAGGAAGAAAGTCTTTGTTTTTGTCAGCCATTTCTCTGCAGTCATAGTTGACTTTTCCCGTATAATGAGCTACACTGAACTCGTGACTGCCTGATAGTTTGATGTAAGGTCCTTTGCACGTTGTTCTTATTGTACCTGAAATGAATTTATTAAAATTTAAGATTTTATTCTTTTACTCAGGGAGTTTTATAATACAAAAATTCCTTACTCATTATAAACTCTTGCCCACTGCCAGCACGACTCGCTTCATCTAGTATGTAAAACAGTCCTAAAGGTCTTCCCATAAGTTGATCAACAGAATTCTTATTATCATAAAAATGCAAGGAAACCACAGGGACATCTTCCTCCGCCGTCTCCTGCATCTCCCATGCAAACATTCTCTGGTTATACAGGAACTGTATTTGTTCATTCGTTGTGTTAACGATTAACTGTTCCAAACGATTTCTGTGGTAGCATTCGAACCCAAACATGTCTAGCAAGCTGACTGAGAATTTGTCACCGCTGTAAAAATACAATTTGTGTTAAAATATTTGTGTCAAGAATATACCCACAAAGATCAAAATATACGTACAAAACAGATCTCATGAACGATAACTTGGAGTTAATTAAATTGATCATCCAGTCTATTAGTCTCTTGTACAGCGCACTAGCTAAGGTGTCTCTCGCATCCCTCGCTTCGTCAGTAGAATGTCTTCGTTTGACAGCAGTCCCACTTTCTATCAAGCAGTAATTGAGCAAAGCCCAAAGGAACTTCACTTCGTCAAGAGATAATAGTTTGGCAACTCGCTTTGCTTCGTCTGCATTTTCTATTTCTGCTATCCCGGTTTTACCGTCTTTAAACCTAACATTACCCAGAACGAGTATGGATGCTAAGATCGTTTCAAAAAACGTTATGTCTTCTTCTTCCCAGTCCAAAGTCTTTAGATTTTCGATAAATGTTTTGTAGCGTTCCACATTATTTTCTGAATTTTCCCTTACACCCTTAACACCTTTGACAGGCTCCTCTAATATTCTTAAATATCGATGTTTTCTATTTTTCTCCAAACAGAATTCGTCTATCCGGTTTGCAGCCTCCATCGCATCGTAGAAGTAGTACAGCAGGTCAAAGTTGGCTTGAGACCTGAAACACTTATATAACTTGTGATTCTATCGTTAAAACACACATTATAATTCATATTATAAACCACTTACATGTCAGTGGAAGATATACGCCATTTTTCTAGTTGGTAAAGCCAGAATAAAGCGCCGCTTAGTTTTCCTGAGCTTCCGTAAGTGACTTGGATTTGGAAAATAGCTCTTGTTGAATGAGGATTTAAAGGTGTTGCTCCAGTAATGGCTGTTTGTATAACACTCGTGGCCTTTTGTATTCGCTCAGCTGTGTTATTTTTCATTGAGCCTAAAAAAGTGAGGTGAGACAACGCATGCAGCATGTTCGTTGTTTTCCCAGATTTACATTCACCGGAGAATACGACGTGCTGTGGTTCGTTGTGATGGAGAGCGTCCTGGTAGGCGCTGTCTGCCACCGCGAATATGTGGGGCTCGTTATCAGATCTTGATTTACACTCGTACTTTTTGTGGTACTGAAAAAGTAAAATAAAATTAGATAAGACATGTCAACCTGTTCAGAAGGAAATATAAAAATTAATACGTATGTACTTACAGTTTCATTATAAATATCATCGGTAGTATTTGAATTTAGGACGAGAAGTACGTCGCCGATAAATGACATAAAAGAGCCTTTTGCTAACTTTGTTTGCAACTCGGCGAGTATGCTATCTTCTGTCAGTTTCTCTAAAGCAGCTAAATCTTCCACTTGCATGGTCTCAGGCTCTTTGACACCTTGTGTTGTTAACAACCCATCTTTAATGATTCTTTCGGGTGTTTTATCAGGTGCGGATTTATCTTTTAAATCATCGACCAGCTTTTTTAGTTCGGTAGTAAGCTGAAAAAGAAAGACATTTTATGTTAATCTTAAATTATATTTATTTTAAAATTTTATTTAGCTACGACTTTATACTTGCATGAAAATCGTTTTCAGGAACGGATTGTACAAAAGGATGCTCTTCTAATTCCATCATGTAAGGCCTATGTTCAGGGTTTTTCTCTAAACATCTGTAATAGGTCTTAATTTTAGAAAAGAAACTTCTGAAACATTAAATGTAATACAAATAGCGAGCAAAATACTTACTCCGTAATAAAATCATTTATATCGTTGGACCACATCGCGGGCTTCATTAGGCTTGGTGGCGGATTTCTGACTATTTGGAAAAGCGCTCTAGTCGGGTGCATATCTTGAAACGGCGCTTTCCCGTCAGCCATTTCTATCGTAGTTATACCCACAGCCCATACATCCACTCTATTATCATACCCCTCACCTCCACACGTCACCGCTTCGGGAGCCATCCAACTCGGCGATCCGATATTAGTCGTACTCTTATCCAAATCATCATTCAATTTGCAAGACAATCCAAAGTCCGACAGTTTCACTTCGCCGTTCTTTGTAATCAAAATGTTGCTGCATCTTATATTGCGGTGTATCACTTTGTTCTCGTGCAAGTAAACGAGCGCCTAGAATACAAATGAGTGAGGCAGAATTGATTGCACCAATCGAGGCAGTCAACACGGTAGTTTGACAGGGAGTGATGGAGTGACCGCCCCTAACGCGGACGACTCGTGGATTGTTAAGACGGCTGGGCGATACTAACGTCAGCGTCAATCAAGTCCCCACGCCCCGGAGATTCATTGGGGCCTATTTGCATACGTATCGGGGCTTCAGTGCTGTCGCAGGCGGCCTGTCCGCGCTCTCTGCTGTCTGATATATCAGCTTGTTTAATGCGTTCATTACGATCGTTTAGTTGTTAGTGCTGTAGGGATAGGGCATCGATAGTTTTGTGTTTATATTTTTGATCTCTTTGCTTTAAAATTTATTTGTGTTTTAATACCTATCATTCTCTTAACTTTTATTAACTGCCATTGTTTTAGTTCTTAAAAATGTAATCATTCAACTCTAGATAATTACACATAATAGCAAACGTCTGACTTACATAGTTGCTTATTTTATGAACATCTTATGACATAAAACATACTTACGTAACGTAAACGTTCATAACGTACTATGCTTTTGATTTAATTCAATACACAGAATCAGCAATTCGACAACTATTGGAACAATGACAACCATTTAGTTGATAATTTAGGTGCAACAGACAGACAATGTATATTACAGAATGAGATGAGCTCCTAATGTTAAGGTATTACATTAATCGATGTTTTGTTCCGTCATAATATCGATAAAGATGACATCACAAGTTTGTCTTTGATCGTACTTTACGAGATGCAACATCGATAGATATGCGTGGAAGATCTGCCTTACGAAGAGGACAGAGCACCGGTATTGTGAACCAAGTGGCTTGCATAAAGATAATACGCATTTAACTCTCCCCGATAACTTAAGAGCTCGAAGGACGAACATAAATCCGTTTCTATGGACCTTAAAAAAAGGGATATAAGAAAGGTTTTCCATTGACTGGATCGCGTTAGAGAGATCATTGGCTACTGCGCCAGAGATCCGTATATCTTGTGTGCGCGAGCATTATTTACGATAATTGAGCGATGCGCCGCGATGGGGGGCCATCATGGTGTTGTCGGGCGCGCACCGACATTCGCATCGACAAGTTCGACTGTTCCGTCGCGAATCACATCAAATAAAGCGGCGTGCATTTTAAGTAATGGCTCTAGATTGTATTTCAACGTACGTGGACATTCGCCCGGCTATATTTTATTCGACGTCACGCGAGCAACAGAAATAGCCGGGACACAGATCCGAGAACAATTGAGTTTGCATTCAAAGTACCTACCAATTGATTCAGCCGTTGAAAGGTGGACTGGCAGGCCCTTTGTTTTATAAACAGCCATCTCGACTCGTATGTGACGACCGACATGTTTATAGTCAGTCGAATATGGTCTTACCTTGATCGTATATTTGAGGATGTAAGCGATGTGTTCCTCCGACATTTTTCTGTCTGCTGCTTTCAGTTTTCTGACAATATCGATGACAGATCCACATTCGCACAACTGGAAAATAGATGATTCATTGTATTGTTTGAATCACGAGCGACTCTCTCAATGGGACTTTTTCAATAAAGCTGCCTCAAGCAAATTATTATCCTTATTCATTCATTTATGTTTCTTAACATAATTTATATAGAGACTTGTTATTTATGAGTTCTATTTATAATGGATGAAAATAGTCAACTTACCTCAAGAACAAACCAGACTTTTTTCACCCCTTCCGACTTTTCGCAGAATACGCCATAGAAGTCAATCAAATTAGGATGTGAGGTGAAGTCCCTTAGGATCTTGTATTCCTCTTGGATATGTTCTTCGATCTCGTCGGTGTAGGTTTGTACCTTGACGGCGACATTTTTGCCGGCGGCCTGGGAGTCTGACGCGCGGTGGACTTCGCCGAAGATGCCGGAGCCCAGCCGGCCCTCAAGCTTGTAGCGGTCGAGGGGGCTCGACAAGGACGCTATGTTCAAACCGTCCTTCATGGTGGTAGACGGACCATAGACTAGGGAATAAGACTCATTACATTACATTCTTTTGTCTTACAGATTTTAATGGAAACTAATTAATCGTAACTTAATCTCGAAGTCCCGGAGGCTCGTTATGATCTCTGTTCAAATAAGGTACTCTCAGCATCATGTTATAGATGATAGTGACTTGTAACATAAGAACTTCGTCTCATGAATGTTCCAAATTACATCAAAATTGAATAATTCAACAATTTAACCGAGACCGTGATCGTCTGCTAGCTTGATCATCAATTAATGACATTAATTGTCATTTGACAACAAGATAAACAGCCTTCCAGGATAAAATCTCGAGCATAAAATCACACGTATCTCAACTCAAAACAGGAAAACTCTAAACTCAAAATAATAAACAAAAGCAAGTGATTTATAATACTAAACTGTTTAAATGTCTATTAAAATCCGTGAACACAACTTACCCAGTTTCCGAAGTCCTGAGCCACGACTCGGCGTGGTCGACGGCGCTGGGCCGAGTGGCGCGTCCACCCCGGAGCGCTCACAAGTGCCGGGGCTTCGCGTATTAAGAACACTGCTAATCCCTCTAATAGTATTAGGTCATAATGCCCGACGACCTTCCTGCATGCCTTGGATACAATTTAATTGGGGACACGTTTAATTGTAGGTATTTATTTATGTTGGTTGTTTAGGAATGCTTTGCTGATATGTTATAGCACTTTTATGGTGACGTTAATTCGGATTGTAGAGGTGTTTTGATTGATTGTGACGTCAATGGTTTGGTACTACTCTACAACTGACACGGATTTGGAGCATTGGAATTCTAACTTAAGATTTGTCTTCGTTGTTTAAACACGTAATAATTTTTGGTCTATTCCAAAAAAGAATCTAAAATCCAAAAAATAGGAGTCGACATTTTTATACTTAATGCGCGTTAATTACGAATAATAATAAATATATACCAAATTGTATACCTACTTACAAATCACCTAGAAGCGTACAAATTATGTCATTAAAACCAAGCCAAACGTGAGAACGAAAAAAGAGTAAATCTCTAAATCAAATCAAAAATAACATGCAAATCACCTACAAACAAAAAATCGCGTTCCAAATGATGAGTGTAAAATCGTTGTTTAGGTAACAATTAAGGAAATTAATTCGCAACACCAATCCATTACTCTTTCAATCCTATTTCTTTAAAGCCATCAGTCATGGGCTCCACTCAATCAAGCGTACTTAATACTTAAAGTGAAACATCAATGGATGGTACACAAAAAGTTTTTTTTCAAATTTGAAGTACCGTAAACTGACAAGCATTCACTTTGCAATCGGCCCTGTCAATACTGTTAGAGATGATGTATGGGCAAGGAAGTTTCTTTAACAGATGGACCAAAAAAGGGTGGGTGTGATCTCGATGTTGCTTTTAGAGAAATTATGTAACAGTAGTTTTGTCAGTTGTGTTAAAGGAATGTTGTTATAGTAATACGCAAGGATATTTAAAAGGATCAAAAGACCGAGCTCTGTAGTTCGAAGCATAATATATTTAAAAATACACTGACCCATAACCCTTCCTTTGCAGTCTGGTAAAAATTGCGTGGTATATTCAACCTATTAGGTCAAGAGGTCTTAAAAATCAGTGTTTAAAAAAATAAATTAATATCTATAGATTTTGAATAAAAACGTGTCTGAAGTTGTTATGATTTTGTTTTCTAAAAAACAGCACTTCAATATTTAGGTACGCTGTCTGTCTCACTCCACTTTTTATACTAAATTTACTTCACAAAATCATTGAATCATTCAACAGATTCCTTATTATTGTGTCGAGTATGTATCCATTCAAGAGTCCTTCAAATTGCCTATATCTATCAACAAAGCGTCGAAGCAGCTCTTGATCCAAGAGGATCAATTAGGCGGACGTAACAGGATAATTGTGAGAATACTTGAACCGTCGCTACTGTTTAAGCATCCACTTGTAAGACTTGGTCTAAATGTTTATTGTGCGTTAACAATAGTAATTATTTTATACCTTGGATAAATATTTTGCTATTGAATTGTTGATACAAGTAAAAAAAAATTAATTATTTTATTTTCTTATTCTTTTTTTTTAAACGACTCCCGCACTAAGGACTTTAATCCTTGTATCGCGGGGGGTTTCACAGACATTCAATTCTCATGCGCAAAGACGCCTGAACTCAGAACAAGCATTTGTGGATCGCACAAATTCTTGTCCTACGCGGAAATCGAACCCGCGGCACGTCGCGTACAGTAGTAATTGGCGTGGTGGCTGGGATTCAGAATTTACAGTTATCCTCCGTGTGCTAGGCATTTAAGCTTAGGAATGTATCGGTTTAAACATGTTGGTGACAGACCAAAACCTTTTTTCATACTTCTTGCATAGTTTTGTAGACTGTAAATAAGTATGAAACTGAGTCAACCAGATAATATTGAACACATTTGGCAGTCACAAACTTCTAACAGCGTCGGATTCTACATAACATGTAATAGTGCAAAAACAACAAGAAATTCATTGATAATGTTTATTTTTCTTAAATAAAAACCGCCGGTACAAAGTCTTATAGCTACAATAAATAGTTAATTCAATAAATATCACTGAATAAGGAATGTTTAAGTACAAATAGATTTACGTATGTTGGTAGTTTGTATTTACAAAATGGAATGTTCGATCTACTAGTTAATTAAGTACAATGTTATAAGTTAATACTGATTATAAACAACTTATTCTAAGAGTTATCATTTAGAAAAGGGTTATTATGAATTTTGTTGAGTTCTTACTGTTTTGATCTTTGAATTATTATATTTAGCGACAGTGTAGCCCTCAAGGCCAATTACAGAATATCTTGAAATGACAGTAGGTAGGTAAACCTTTGAAGCGATGGTTTTCAGAATATAGTATTTGATAATGTAGACACAAATAAGTCCGTCAGAGTAATTAAAAAATATATTGGACACATTTTTTCTTACATCGCGGAAATAAAAAATGAAGACGATACAGTCAGCTGAATTTTTGCATGACGTCTCGTCTTAGTACACTTCTAACTGACATTTAATGTTACTAGCACTTTCATACGATTCTCTCTTTGATGCGTTATGTCTTCGTATTTGTTATCGTTCTGATAAAAGTAGAAATGTCTCCAATTATGGCTTATTCGATTTTTTTTGTCATAATAATATCCTATTGTAATTGTTGTTAAGACATTTTTGCAATTTCAAGACAAAATTTGACGGTTATTGACTACTTTCTATACACATATAAACATGATGAAATCTATTATACACCTAATGTTACAATTATTAAACATAACACGATTATTAGTGGCATAATAGTTTTGTTGCACTATTAAAGCTTACAATTATTTTTCTACTAATCTACATTTCTGCTTAAAATAAATGCCTTTATTAATGTTAAATTTAAACATCATTTGCACAATTAAGAGGTACTTAAGAACATTATTTGGTATCTAATACGTCTGTAGTTAGTTTACATTAGAACACTATTTAAAACGGAATGTGTTAATCTAATAATACAATGATTTTTTGTAATGTTATCCACAATTCGTGATTCCACTAAAATTAGCATCGAAAACGATAAAATAAGTTAAATGTTCACTTCGAAACAAAGAACTGAATATAATTCTTAGAACCAGAGAGAGCCATATAGGCTTTGGAACCTACTGTCTGCTTCCTTCTACTTCGCCCGTATCAGCAAATTCGCAATTACTTCAAGAGACTGTTTTCCAAATAATTTTCCAAAAAAATCCCGAACAAACATAATACCAGTTGCTTACCATTTAAGGCTCATCCTTTCTATACAAAAGTATAAGAAGCGACCTTTTTTCAGCACTCGGAAGCACTGTCTTTATTTTAGGATAATTTCTTCAGCATAAAGAAATTGCAAGCCGATGCCGCAAATGCCTAAAACCTAACCTTTGACCTACTTACATATCGCCACCCACTTATCATCCCGGCATCTCTCGCAGTCTACTCGGCAGCACCAGTGGAAGGTGCAGTTGCAGGGTTTGATGCTCGACTTCCTGATGAGCGCGTGACCTCGACCGCAGCAAAGGAGGTCACATGACCCCGTCCGGGACGTCCGACCGATGCGGCAGACACGACCTGAGGTGCCCGCTGAGTCCGTCCGAGGGTCTACCTCGCAGAAACTTGGGGATCTGGAATATTTATTCTGGTATTATGAAAAGTAAACGGAGAATCAATCGAGAAATTACCAGGGTATACTGAAATTAATTGTTAATCTAAGGAGCAGTTGTCAGGGATTCGTCGCTCTATATCGTAGTTGTAGTATCTTGTTTCTAAAACATCGCATCTGCAACAACCTTTAAAAAGTGGATGTAGACCTCTTTGACCAATACTTACACACGCATGATTACACTAATGTAGATTACACTAGTAAAAACCCAGGTTCAATGAAATTTTTCGGCTCTTATACATCATATTGATGCAAAAAGGGCATTACCTACTGCAATGATTTTCACTTACCTTTCAAAGAACAACAGGCTGGTTTTGGGAGCAGGCCTCGCTTTCCCTCGCCTTCTGCCTCTCGGCCGTCCTCTTAACACTGAAGGGCTATTGTTGAGCTCCTCTTGCGCCACCAATAATGCCTAAATAACATAATTATGGATGTTGTAAGTAAGAAGAATAAATTTGCAAGAAAAAAATTTTTTTGGTAGATTTACGATCAGGATTGTGTCTATGCACCTAATACAAGATAAGTGATAAACTACACGTAAAAATTTGTAATTTGTGGAATGTACTGTTGTTTAAATTATGAAAAAAATTTAATTCACATAAATAAGCTAATTAGCTAATACAACGCTAAACACAACAAATAAAAAATATTATCGGCCTTTCAACACCATTTCAATATTTCCTATGAAATTATACCTTTCTGTATTGCCGTTTGATGGTGGATGCGACTACTCTGAAGTCAGGTGTGGCTCTCCAGCAGGTCCTCAGCTGGCAGCTCCCCGACAAGCCGTGACACTTGCATCGCACCTCCATGTGGGATGACAGTATCTGGTGATAATAAAAATGTTATTAAAAAAATGTGGATGAAGCAATCATAAAACTCTGTACTTAAAGTATTTTTCATATTTTCTTTAAATTAATTCCAAAAACAATTTCAATTTTCATTCCACATATCAGGAACGAAATTACTAGCAAACAATCAGCAGAACACAAACCCTATTCGCAACCGAACGAAAAAAACAACAATGATAATATACTGAACCGCTCGCAACGCGTCGAATCGTAAATCCGTTGTCTCTACGTGACCGCATCGACACTCCAGCACTGATTGTGCCACCCACACTAGCTCAACATTTACATAATTAAACGCCTCGGTGCAATCAAACTGACGTCTTAATTTCGCCAGAGCCGCCGGCCGAACAATTTCCCAAATTGAGTCTGAGCAAAAATTCAAATAAATCGGCATCGTCCACGCCCATCCGACGCCCGGACCTTAATAGTGTAATATTAAGAGCGTTCGCGATAGAATTCGCCACCCAAGACGTTTGTAATACGTTGTAATGAAGCTGGAATATTAAAAATGGCCCCAAACCCCTTATTATGTTCTCACCTCAACGGGGCGGCGGGCTCGTGAAATACGGCGGGCTAATACGGAGCCCGGGGCCTGTGCGGCCTCCTCGGCCACTACCAATAGTGCCTAATTGTGGCGCTATACGAACAACACAATTCAGGTTTATAGCACTTGATCACGACTCCATACGTGATGGGGAACCTTAATGTTGAATTCTTTTGAAACCCGTTCCGGCCCTAATACAGACATCATGTATGAATTTTAATGTAATATCGCTCTTTAATAACATTTCAGAATTTTATGAATGTCTTGTCCTTGATTGACATGTACCTACTTCCTCAATCGCTATGTCCTTTTATCGAATTGGTCGAGATACTTCGATGCAAACTTTATTTTCGCTAGACTAGTTCAGCCATTTATCTGAAACACATTAATCCGTAGCAATAAGAACTAGCTTTATTTACAATTCTGCAAACCTGAAAATTATACGAACAGGCACAGCGTTACCCACTTAAATTTATTAATAAGTCTATAAATCATTTAAGTGCTTAAAATAAACAGTGGTTCTGAGAACTTCTTCTTAATTAAACACCAGGAGCCTCCAAGGACTCAATCATCGCGTACCTATCATCAATCTAAATTACCTTTAAGCACTATGCTTGATTTATTTACTTAATGACGTCTGGTGAGTCCTTAAGTGCAGACTAAACATGTTATCATTAAAGTGCTGTTAAATATTATAGTTTATTTATAGCGCCTGTGTAGCGACGAGTGGATATTATTAATGTTTATTTTAATATATCTGGGAATGTTGAAGTTAATTGGCTTGAAGGACTAAATATTAAAATAGAGACGTTAACTTTCAGCAACGTTTTGATATTTACCAAATAAAATATTCTACTTCTATATTTTATCAAATTTTGGAGACTACAAAAGACTTAACGGTGAGTTTTTTAGGATGCATTTTATATCCTACGAACATTATAAACAAAAAAGTCGGTGAGTATGAATGGATGGATATTTGTTACTCTGTCACGCTCAAACGGCCGGATCAATTTTTATGAAATTTCTTAGGGAGTCAGCTGAAATCCTGGATTACCACGTACTTTTTGACCGACTGGGTCAAAGGGGGATAATGTATTTGCAGCGATAACCAACATTCGCGCGGGCTAAGTCGCGGGTAATATAATATAATAGCCAGTCTACAAGGTCCAGTTTGATCTGTCTGATCGTCAGTGGTGCAAAAGATTGTTTTATGTCAAATCGTACAGCATTATTCTCTACTTCTGCTTGCTTTACCTACAAAGAAGCCTCTATCATCCATCCATCCATCCTATACTTATGTATTACAATCTGATGCAGAAGAGTATCTTTAAATAAATAGGCGATTCGTTAGCGTTGTGAAATGTGAATCACACATCACAACATAATCTCGTCCACGATTAACGCGACTAACACTAATAGGTTTACGATGACCGTGGGTAATCTGACGGGCGAATTAACCATTAGGTTAACCGCACACGGAGAGGTTGCTCTTGTAGGGTTGTCGAAAGTTTTCATAATGTGAATAAATAGATTATTACGCTCATGAGTAGGGGGTTGAATAGTTTTCCAATGTTAGTTGTGTAGGTTAGTAAAAATATTAAGAAACTAATGACTGTCAGTCTTTTTTTTTTGTATCCCAGTGAAAATCTTCATGGACTGTACCACGTCAAGAGGTTGACGAGAGGTTGTGCCGGACTTTTACTGGCTAAAACCTGGAGCGACCTCATCTGCCTTTGGCTGGGGGTACGGGGTTCGTTTTCGAATTCACCGCGCCCCCGGCAGACAATCAGGGAGTCTACTAACATTTTATGTAGTGTAAGGCTGCCTGTCCACCAGAGAAAATCTGAAAAATATTAACCAATGGATTGCGAGGAGCGGAGATTTTGTGCAATCCTATTGGTTAATATATCTGAGTTTGTCCGCTCTGCAGCCTAGCTCCGCTCCGGTGGGTAGCCTTATAATGTTGAAAAGTGAGATGTGTACTCCGTTTGAAATGGGAGATGCTGCTCTACATTGTGTAATGCGCTGTTCTGTTTCTATAATTGTAACAATCTTAGTTTAAGAGAAACCAGCAGGTCCATCACTGGTCCTCCTTATTTGAAATTTTATAATGCTAGCAATGTAAAGATAGACAACCCTGCTAGCGCAAAACAAAATTTCGTTACGAAATGACTCGAACTTGTTTAAAATCGAAACCTATTTGTATTTAATTATTGCTGCTTTCTGAGTCAAACAAATTAATTTAGATCTAATTTTATGTGTTACAATTAATACAAATCTTACAAAGAGTGAGTCATTTGTTTGTTGTTTTTTGACAAAGTGAAATAAATTATGTTTTTTTTTCATATGTAAAATAAAACATTACTTTCATTAAAGAGTAGGTAACCTATGGAGTTTCTTGCCGGTTCTTCTCCAAAGGAATGACATTTTGGAACCGTGCAGTCAGTAACTTATGTTTTTAACGTTTTTAAAATGCCTTTCTTAGGTCTACTGGAAATAAACCCGATTTTTTTTTATTATGTAGTTTTCTCATCTTTACGTAAATTTCTTATCACGTACTAAAAGACACCTTATTTAAGAACTCACCATTCATACCGTACCTAACGCTACTTTCCAACCCAATGCAAGTAAAACATTCAAATCGACAGACAATCGAGACATCGAGAAAAACAAAATATTAACTCATCGTATAGGTTTTTAACTCATAATTATCACCTCGCTCTTCTAATGTGGTACCTAATTTCTTGTGTGGGTCGACGCGAGATCTTTTATAGATCCCGCTGAGGGGCTCGCATTGCTGCCTGTTACACCGACGTGTATCTAATTTGTAGTCATAATACATGTAAAATGAAATAATCATAATACATGATTTAATGTAAAATGAAACTAGGAGTGTATGTAAATGTTATGACAAAAAGTAGAGAAATTCATTTGGTTTCTAAGGCATTTATTCTCATGTTTTGTAATAAAGAAAATGTTTTGTTAATTATGTACATAATAATATACAAAAAACTAAATGCGAAAGATATATTTTTTTAATGTATTTTCTTTATTTTTTTATATGAAGAATTTGCTGTTTTGTAATAAAAGGATTAAAATGTCATGTAGAGACACAGGTGGCTATAAAAAGGCGTAGTAAATAGGGAAGGATGTTTTACATAAACCTAGTAAATAGTAAATGCTTTACATAAACCTTTATGCTCTGTAACTACCCCATCCAACAACAAAATCAAAACAACTGAAAGCCGTAAACAGCAAAACCAATCGCATTAAAAGGCATTTTATTTCAGAAATAACTACACAGGTGGGTTACCCAGACCCATCTGTGAAATCGCAGTTACGATCGCCCACCTGTTGCAAAACGGTGTGAACTCACCCAACTTTATTTTGACATTAATAAAAATATCATCGCGGGGGTTATTATAAGCGAGCGTGTCTAACAGATCTCTCTTGGAGGCTGTTAATTATGTGGCTACAAAACAAAATGTCGAAACGCGGCCGGAACAATGGTCAAGTGTGGTCGGACCACCGCCGTCGCTCTCGCATTAATGGGTCAATTTACCTTCACGGCTTGATACGTAATATATAATATTAAATATTTGATGTATATGAACAAAAAGTGAGTGGCTTGCTATTGATGGGTTTTCTTTGGACTGTTTGCGAGTGTTTTGTGTCTGTTTCTTGTATGACGAAAAACATTTGATAATTATATTCGATAAGTAAAAGCTATTTGGGTATTTCAGATAGTCTCTTTTGAAGCACCTTTATGTTATACAAAAAAAACTGCATGTTTTCTGTATGAACAATTAACAATTATTTTACTGATTCTGATAGAGCAAAATCATAAATGAGTAAATATTCGGTCCATAAAAAATATGCAGTACTAAATATTTTACGACAAAAGTAATGTAACATTGTTGTAATTTTACTGAAGAATAAACCGATCTTTTGGCAGTAAATGTCTAGTATAACTACGTCGCGAAGCAGTAAATTATATTTAATTACTACTTAAGTTTATTGGTTGACTACATGGCTTCTATTTGCGAAGTAATTATCTTATAATCGCATCTTCGTCTTGTAAAATTTTAAAAGTAATAATTTTTCGGACATAAAGAAACAATTACTTAAAATTCAATGATCCGATAGAGAGATACTTACGCGTAGTAAAAAACTCAGTCAGTATTATTTCGTGCTTTTTTTAGCCGTGTCTGCCCCTCTATTCGCTATTAGCGATAAGACCGCCATTGTACCCTTACTGTATATAATTTACTTTTTCACAGCTGTAACTATGGTGTACAATAAAGAGTTTTCTATTCTATTCTCTAAAGGGTAAAAGGCTCTACACCTTCCTTTCATCTATTCTCTCTAGGGATGTGATATGCCAATTTTGACTAAAAAACGAAATAAGGAACTTGGCATCTACTATATGTGAGATGACTTAGCCAAAATATAGACCCATTGGGTTCCCTTAAGTCGCAAAAGACATCGCGGTAGACCAGGACGTGTGTGTTGGAATGAGCTGATCTCCTACAAAAAATTACCTTTAATAATGTGTCAAACATTAATTATACATATATTTGCATTGATTGATTGATTTTCGAATATTCCAGAGCAAATAAACACAAGAACGAACATTAATTTATACCTATTTGAGACGAACGAAATGTGGGATTCCTTGGCACACCTGTGCTTACCCCTTCTGGGGCGTCGTGATAATATATAAACATTTATTCAGATGCATCTTATTAGATTGGAAGCGAGCGACATTTTTACACTTTTTACCATGTTCCTTTATG
This sequence comes from Chrysodeixis includens, assembly GCA_941860345.1. Classification (NCBI taxonomy): domain Eukaryota; kingdom Metazoa; phylum Arthropoda; class Insecta; order Lepidoptera; family Noctuidae; genus Chrysodeixis; species Chrysodeixis includens. The sequence goes on from OW796092.1 coordinate 10,120,688, forward strand.
GTATGTTGCTATATTCGGTCAGCAATGATTCGGTCCACACTAATGGCGAAAAGTTTGTAATGTAGTGTGTTTGAAAAACTGGACTGGATTGTAAAGCCTTGAGTGTTTGAGGGTCTGTTTGTTATTGTATTTATGACATATCCGAATGATTTGTAACAGATTTTTTATGCAGCACACATAATATATGTAGACCGAAAAATGGACTTAACATTAGTGACATAATTACATTTTGTTCATTAAATTCTATTTGAGATTGTAGTGTAATCTGGAATCCTACAGATTTATATTAATCATATAAACCACCTTAGGTAACTGAACGACAGTTGAATTTTAAAGTGGATACATTTTCAGAACCTCTTAAAGAATTGTTAAGTATAACTTTCTGATCATTCTAAATAATCGTTACACTGAAATAAAATAGCATTATTTGCTGGCATAAATCAAAAACAGTGAAGATACAGCCTAATTATCACGCTGTTAATGTCACTAGGCCACATGTTAATGTTTATTATATCCAAAATAAATTAAACGAATCTCTTCCACTATAATTAACTATAAATGAACAAATTAAACAATTTGTACCGAAGCTTTCGTGCGTTAAAAAAAACGAGTGCACAACGTAAATTGTATTCAATCGTAAATCCCCTTAATAAGTAAGCACGAGACTTGGTATGCCGGTCTCATGTCAGATTTGGTTACGGACATTAATATAATATTATTTACAAACTTAACGAAGCACTTCACAAAATCTAACACCAACCTTAACTTAAAAGCATAGAGTACAAATTTAATTGTAGTGGTAAATCTCCAGCTGTAAAATAAAGTTGGTGGAGTAGTATTTAACTTTGGCTTGACATGTTTATTATTAGACGGAAGAGGCCTATTAAATTATTTGTAGTAATCCTGTACGGTAGGTCCCGGTATTTTGGTTCAGCTGTCGGCTGGTCGTGTCAGAATGCTTGTAGCATTAGCTGGTAGCCACAAATCAGGGCTTACGGCATGTTTAGGTGGCCAGGGTGTCACTGAAGAAATTATAATGATACTTTGTTGGATAGATGAATTGGAATGTGTACGGTATTTGCGAATTGTATTTCTTTAAATATTGCGTGTTGGTTTTAGCTGGTAGTTTGAGCAATGTGAAACAGAATAATACATAACTAGTAAATAATAGGTCAATAAAAAATTAAGAAGCACTTAAAACAGTAGTTAATTTGAAAATTTTCTTACAGATTTTTCTGATCTGGCGCACTTTTTATATAAATACGTTTCTTTATAGTTTCTTCATTCTGGTGGCATCTTTATTTGTGAATACAGACTCCTAGATAAGCGACTTCCATACATTTGACCACTTCGATCAACATTCACATTTTAAAAACTTCACTTATTTGCAAAGAGGCTTGCTCCAACAGGATTTGAAGGTTCCTCGTAACCCCTTTGTCAATTCAATTATTTTAATAGGCATATCCGTCATGACTAAACTGTTGCTATTAGCTTACTGTAATGCCTTAAACCGGGTCTTAAATAACCAATTGGTGCAGGTACATTTATGCTGACTTTATTGGTGTTAAAAACAACCAAACATTAATCTGTGTTAACCAAAAGTTTGATATCACTATGTAAAGTCGTTTTCCGCTGCCTGTTTGCTCCTATGTAGGCTTGAATCTTTAAAATTGTGCAATTTTGATGCGGTTTTTGTCAATAGAATGTTTCAAGAAAAAGGTTTATATAGTACATCAGGAAAGGCGCCCATTTATGGAGTCATTAGTCACCACTATTATTTATAAATCATAAATTAGATTAATGTTAGTATACACGGTAGAAAATTTGTGAAGTTTAAGCTTCGTTTCGCGGAGCTTTCGCAATCATTAAAATCATAATATGCTCAAAGGAACACACGATGGCGTCTACCAACCGGGAATCGAACGCGTAGTACGTCGCTCAGTGCTGTATTACCTATACCACGCTATAAATATACCCATCCGACTTTTAAAATTCTAATAGATAGTGTATGTGCCATTTTAAGCCGTCCTCTCACAACTTCACATCGAAATTTAAAGTTGCACCATCAAATTGAGACGTTGAAATCGAATAAACATTTAAAATTCAACTTTCTCTATCGACTTCACACGAACTGATAGCAGAATGCAACCGAAATTACGTCACATGTACTTAAGAATAATGCTCGGAACATAATGCCGTATAAGACACATTTTATAGCACATAAAACGGGGTGTGATCATACAAAACGGTCGGCCAATGCAATATAATACCATATTTTATAGGCATGTATCGCTGTAACGGACCACCCACATAGATTTACTACAGACACGCCCATACACCGCTCTTCAATTTTGAGGGACTAAGCTGGTGTTGTATTGACGCCTCCAATCACTAATTTAGACACCTACGTTTAAGTGACGCCATCGATTTCTATCGATTTCTTTTCGGACTTAAAGATGAGTGCTCGTTTTACTCGATTGTAATCAACTTTTGTTTTCACATAATCATGAGTATTTGTAATCATATCTGCGAATGAAAAATTAAATTAACTCAATCATAAATTTCTGCAAAAATATCTTCCTATTAAGAATTTAATGTATTGTTTTTACGAGCATAAAATGATTACTATCATCATTATAATCATTTTGCATAATTCATAACTTTATTTAAATTATATTATTAGTCTTAAATAAATGTATAGTCACACGGTATCCGGCTAATATATACGCAGGCACTTCAAGTGTTTTCATAACGGAGGGACCACACACGTGGGTCATTAAATTTATTAAAGCTTCACCCATTCAGAGGCCAATTTGACATGAATAAATTGGGTGTTATTTTGACGTCCTTTCTTAATAATTTGTACACCTACGTAATTTCCCTGCAGGGTGCCGATGACGAATGGACTAGACAGGTAAATTACAAGACTTTTACTCGATTAAACCCGAGTAAAAAATCGTAAACGAGTATTGCCGTAATGAAGAACCAATTAAAGATTAAAAAGTCAATAAATATTTTGATTGCGTTTCAAAATTATATAGGCCAGCTTTAATTACGTAACTTGTACTAATAGACCGTTACCAAGTAATCGGTAAGTTGAAATAATCGATTATTCGAGTAATGACTTCATCGGTATTCCTATTCAAGTCGAATCGAAAATTGGAGGTTGTTTTACCGGCTAATTTTAGGTTGTCGCGTCAGAAAATTATACATCACCTCCTTTGTGGTGTGATTACGGCAGCTTTATTTCAATAATTGAGTCATTTGAGACATGTGTTCTTTTTACTTGAAAGCTGTTTGGAATGTTCGAAGTAATATTTACAATAATCGTTTGAGTGGCAGAGAGCGCACAGATTTTAATGGCACTGCGAGACTGCCGATCTTTGGTCTACTTTTTGCAGTTTTAAATAATTATAAATATTCCACAACATTCACATAATGTCATTTAGCCTCAAATTAAGTAGGTATACGATAGTAACTTGTGTTATGAGTACTAGACAACTGATAAACATGCTTATATATTTCTAAATACATGCATATTATGGATAACTTACCCCCATATACAGAACAAATGATCATGCTCATCACACAAACACTTGGCCTGGGTGGGAATCGAACCCACGGCCTCCAGTATAGCTGTCGACTGCCACTAACCTCTATACCTACAGACCAGTATACAAGAGTCTAAATACAAAATTGAATATTCGATTTGGGCTAACATATCTATAGTTTATAATATCGTTGTTATAAACAGTTTAATTATTCTTTGGGGTGCATAGTAAGTATATGCACCCTCAGTCAGGCTACGTGCTCCCTAACAAGGTAAATTGAAGTGTCATCATCAGCTGTTGTCTTTTCAATCTTTGTTACTTGCACTTGAATATCACATCAAAGGTAATGCCGCGTTTGATTGAGAAAGCTCCGCTTTCGTTGGTGTAATTAGATTTAGAGAATATTTTTTGCATTTATTATGGTGTGGCTGGAGTATCATTTCAGAAATGTTGGCATAAGTTTCAGTTATCAGAAAAAAAAATGGAAAATAGTAGTTATAGCCTCTTTGTACATGAGGCAATGCAAGGCTCCGATACCCAATGACTTTGGTTTCCAACAACTCTTGCCTATAAAGGAGCATCTTTGTAGCAATAGTTGCTTCGCAACAAAAGTCGCTAAGTAACAAAAATTAAAAAAAACTTATTTAAAATTCAAACACTCACCGATCTCCCCGCATTATTATTATGGACATTGATCTTCGACTGCAAATCGTCCACTTGCTCTCTTAAGTCCAAAAACTTCTTCGAGAACTCAATCCCATAGGCCAGGTTATGTGAGCACCCGCTCCACTCCCATTTGTTGACTTTCGCCCTCCCTCGAGGGTCGTGCGAGGCGCGGTACCCCAGAGGGTCACATCCGCAAGACAGGAGCCGGCCTTGTGCGCATGCGCGGGCGACGGAGTGAGCCACCCCTGCTGCTGTTAGTGCGTAGAGGAAGGAGGACTCACGAAAGCCTGTGGAAGAAGTAAGTATGTAATTGTGATGTATTTTTTTGTATATATATGAGGGCAGCGTTAGAAAAAAACGTGTTGCCCCGACCTCAAGTTAAATGGGATAAGAGCAGGAAGATGATGATGAGGGTAGCGTTGAGGAGTAGGTTAGGTATTAGGTTTTTGAATTCATGAACTACTTCTGACCTTAAAAGTTTAAAGTTTCGTTAGTTCAATTGAAGGTAATATTGATTAGAGTAAAAATGTATCGTTCAACCGTTTCTCGAATTCCTCTTTTTAATCGAGATCTTCCAGAAACTAGAAACAAAGTAAGTAAATGGAAATGCGAAAGAAAAAAAATATTTTAATTTTCCGCTAATTGAATAAACCTTTTAAAACATTATATAATCTGCGATTATCACTCTTCATACTAAGTAAAGAGTTAACATCAAAAACTGGATCGAAAAAGCTGCCTCAATAAAGTTGTATGTATAATAGACCACCCAAGCAAAACCAATTGGTCTCGTAAATACAGCCAGGATAAAGCCAGCTAATCCCGTTAAGCCGAACCCCCTAAGTACCAAGTGTACTAACTTGGCATACATGAAGTAAGGAAAATGAATACATTTGAATATTCAAGAATCAACAACTCTAGTTTCTAGGCAGGAATAAAAGTTATGTGTTCACTTCTGCTAGGTTAAAAACGGATTGCGAAGATGTAGGGATGTTGGAAGTACCGACCTATATTTATACCAACACGTAGTTTACAGTATATAATAGCACATTCTTGAAAAAAAGCGCTTAGACGCGACTAAAACCAATTTCAACTGAATTTTGGCACAGACAAGAGTTTGACAAATATAAATTTACTGGCATCTAACAATTTTGTTCAACAACCGAACCCATGATTTTTATTTTTTTTTTTAATTACCTAAATTTAACAAATGAAAGCTATTGGCAAGAAAAGGAGCAATCATGTTATGTACTTTTTACAGGGATTCTTTTACGATAATAGGGAACCACATTACAGTTTAACAGATCGTCTTTTTTTGTCATTTGGCAAAATTGCATCGAATAAAAAAGTCTCGATTTGAATATTAGAACTCGTTTCGTGAACATTGTAAAGGTCTTCCCTTAGAATGTCGGGATGAGGTAAACAAAAGCTAGTCACATCCAGGCTCCCTACATCACTGTCTGCAGATATATCTGGTTCTTTATTTCCCTTATTCGGTGTGGTCGGCTCGTCTCACGCGGAAGGTCTACACAGCATTCCTTCACAATATGTACCTACTTACTTGCACTCGCCTTTAAACCTACAATTTACGGTTATTTTTCTGCAAATTGCAAATTTATCTTCGGAGATAACGATTAGTTTGTGTGAGAACTTTGATTTGAAAGGAATGCAAAATCAACTGTCTACTGTTCTAATATTCTTAGTAGCTTATTTGTGAAAGAACAGCAGTAAAATATTTAGTAGAAAAATGAAGCAACCTCCACTAAAAGATGCTAAAATTGAGGATTCTGTAGCTTAATAAACGCTGATTAATTAACACTTCAGATGCTATCAAAGGTATATGATTACTTATTAACTTGCAGTTAGGTAAAAATTGATGCACCAAAAGGCCAACTACTTCAACTTATCGATTTCAACTTCATATTTTCCCAAATATTTCGCAAAAACGCTGTCCATTACTGCATCAGTAGATAGCTACTGTGTCTCTAATAAATCTAAAACAACAAGAGTACACGCAGCATTCCGATGATATCGCGATACGGTATTTATCATACATAAACTAGTGGAGGCTTCGAATCCACATTCGATTTACGCAACGTGACCAGAATGTATCGGGATGAAATTGGGACTTCAGAATATATTAGCACAGTCTAAATATACTATATATTAGGCTCTGGTGTTTTGTTAAAACAATTGAACTCTTTTCTACTATGTTCCATCTTTAAGGGAACATAGTAATGCGATATTACGCTTTGAACTATTTGTATTGAGTAATTAATCTAATATGTGTCACATAAAATCAGTCTCTTCAATTCCCATTATAACTTTAGTCAACTGTTACCCGTGTCCCAGTTCTGGACGATATTTTTTAAATATTACAACCAAAGGCATGACGTCTTATGACTTTGTTTAAATTCAAATGTTTTACATACAGTTAGCAAGACTGGACAAGTGGACTGTCCCGCTGAAGTCAGCCCGCGTGGCCCCCACACCGCTATAGGAACGCGGAACGCAACAACCACCATTTATCTGTTTTATTGCAATAAATTAAATAGTGAATCCATTCTGGTGATGTCCAGATAAGCTATTGGACTCGCACAATGTAATCTTTTTACCATAAATAGTATGATGACCGATTTGCATTTGAGTTAGGCCTGTCTTTAAATTAATTGTGTTCGTTGTATGTGTTCGCGGTTAATAATGTGCTATTCTTGCTATTTCATTGTGTTAACCTGAATAGGCCTTTGGATTTTAAGTGCCATCTCCATTTAATGGGCAATTATGGAGCTATGCCACCTGCTTTTGTTTCTTGTATCCTGGGTTACATAAACCGTTAAATCGTGCCTGCGTTTTATAGCGTATTCCATGTTTAAGATGATTAGATTGAGATTGTGAATTGAACATCGATTTGAATGGGCGCGATATCAACGCACACATTAATGCTTCATTTTTAAAAATGACATAAAGCTTTTGTGGTTTTATGTGTTGCCAGTTTCTTTTTTTATGATCCCCCGAGCAGATAATTCCTGCGAATTAGGTGATGAACTTAACAACAGCATTTACTACCTGCGCTTTATAACCGCACAATAATACCAACAATAAAGTATCTTCGTCAGATCAATAAAGAAATATCGAATCATAATAATTAAGTGTCTCCATAATTAGTACCTTACCTTTTACATCGTTGTTTTTCGTCGCTCCCACGAGTGCACCCGAAACTTTATCTCGATACATTTGATTCGAATAAATTAAAACGATTGTATCGAGTGATTAATTCGTGGATCCGAGTTATCTCTACGGATTAGTGGCTCCCTCTACAGGCTGAGTCTAATTGACACCCAGAGATATGGTTTATTAAAATAATGGGGTTTTTATTTTTCGGTATTTAAAGCTAACGTTTTTGGTATCCGTGGAATCATGAAATCATATCTTGATGTTATTACATGTGATTTAATATACTTTTTATTTTGTGTTGAGTTGATTTCTTTAATTAATGTTTAATTATAATTGTCAGAGATTTGTAACTATCTTCAATTATCAGAATAGACATTTTATTTAATTATAATATCTTTCATGAATGCATAACGTACATTTGACTCTAAAATTGCTAAACCGCAGTGAGCTAGCGTGGTGATCGATGCTCAAATCTTCACTATATGGGAAGAGGCCTGTGCCCCGCAGAGGGACGTATATAGGCTTGTTAATTATTATTTTCTTTAATTAACGTTTAACATATTTTTAATTGTAATTTGTTTTAAGCTGCCGGTGGTCAGGGCCCAGAGAGAGGAGCCTCCTCAAGATATGCGCCGTGTCAAGAAGTACCGCTTTCTGAATCAAGCCCTTATTATTATTATTTATAAGTTACAATGAACTTTTGTTACGTAAGTACATACTACTTAAAACAGAATCCCCTGATAAACATTGAAAAATCAACTCAATACATTGGTTTCTTGAGTCCGGTCGCAAAAACGTTTCGACATGATTAGGTTGAATCACGTTTAATATGATGATAATCATTATAAATCAGTCGTTATCTACACTAAGTGATCTTCGCTCAACGAATTCGTACTGTATTCTAGACGTTTTAGACTGTACGATTTTAGTAGATTTTTTTTTATATAATATTACATGACTTTCACACAACGCCATCTAGTCTCAAACTAAGCAGAGCACAGAACAAATGATCGTGCTTTTGGTTATAAATATTACAACCTAATGTTTTTGTTTTGTTCGAAGATTTTTGTAATCTAAATAAATGTTGCTTTATGTTAAACATAATTCGAACTTCGAGTGATGAATTTACCTGTCATCTAAGCTTTCAAAAATAACGTAAAATTGGGAAATCAGCATTATATTATGTAGCGATTTATATCGGACGAAGTTTCAGTACCTACTCGACTATGATACTCTAAGTTAAAATTCATAAGGATAAAACTGTTGAAATTGAACATTAAGATCTTCAAATTCTACAACAGATCTGGAATTTAACATTTACTTTAGGTAGCGGTAAAACTAGCTGTCGCTATCGTTGTGTGATCGTTTCGATCTCTGATTGAAATGCACAAACGAATCGTATGTTGTAAATACACTCCGAGACTACGGTTATCACGCGAGATCGATATAAACTCCTGATGTATGTTACGGTGGCCCATCCAAATAGGGCCATGTTATTGTTTATTTATAAACTGTAACCATCCAGGACGTGCTTTTTCCAACTGGTCTGTGACAAATTTATATTTGTCGATCCACCGAGACGCGATAGAATCGATACGTCGCGATTTATAGCACGCCCGATTGATCGATTTCGATGATTCCGAGTTATGTATCGGATTGGGTTTACTGTTATCGACGAATTATTGTATGCTTGCCAAAGTTTGTTTGTCTTGAAATGGGAACTGTTCGGTTTTGGTCGTGTGTTGATCTTTTTACGCAGCGGGTTTGGAAATCAGTGCTGCGCTTGCGGCCCGAATGAGTTTGCGTTTGAGTCCTTTTAATGACTTATTAATTTAATTAAATCGTTTTGGTCGATGACTCGATTTTTTTTATCGATTTCTTTTCGACTGGCTTCCTGCTCGGCAGGTGAGATTTAAAAAACTGTATCGATAAATTGACTCTACATTGTTGTTCAATTTAAGGAATGTATGTCGGTAAACAAAGCGCATACTGACCGGTGTAAACATAGTGATCCTTTTTCAGAAGACGTGATAGAAATTCTATTAATATTAAGTGAGTACTTATTATAAGTTATTTTTGCGTCTTATTGCAACTGGAAGGTTGATAATTGAAACGGGCCGCACATTTATATCCAAGTAAGTTCAGATAATTGATTGATTTGACGTATTTGTTTTATTTCCAGAGCGTGAGATAGGTACCTAAGATGTTTTACAATAAAACTGAAACAGATCGCGCGTCCACCGGCTCTATTGATGGGCTACGGCTAGGCCATACGAATGTTCTCACACTCGAGTAAATAAAACATGAAGCGAGGAAATTTGTTTTATTGTAAGTAGACACGATTTGAGGAGAGCCGTTTTAGAACAAAACTGGACCGTTCCTATATAGGGGTCTAAACGCCCCGCATTATACACCGCTGTATTATAATTACCAGCATCCCACGTTTTAGTGTCAATTTGCGCCAATTAGTCCGCCTTAAGGTCGTATATCGTCCGGACCGATGTCCGTGCCGAATTCTTTAATCGACTTTAATGAATTCCGATTATTCGATTTCGACTTTTTCCAACGAAATGCTCAGAATTTCGAACGGGTGACAGATTTTAAATTCTTCTCTTACACTTGTACCAAAGGTTTTTGTACGTGTTTGTTTTAATAATGCATGATATGTAATTATTTTCGTTACGAGTTGACGTGTAAAAAACGTTCGGCGATTTACGACACTCGATCTACAAGTTGTCCTCATATAATTTGTTGCTGTATAATTAATATGAGACCGATATTTGCAATTTAAATATTAATTTATCTGTCCAATAGCGTTCGCGTTAACCATAAGTAGGTATACAATGTTGAAATCGAAGCAGTTTTATTCACATTTGCGATTTAAAGTTGGTCGGTTGCTCAACGTAGCAAAAACAAGTAACGCTTTTGGAGCTAATTACTTATACTTGTCCATCAGTAGGACAGTTGGACAGCTCACGTCGCCGCGCCGCGACCGCAGCGCCACCTCGATTCCTCGAACCAAGGATTAAATTGGTAAATCTACATTCGTTCCATATACGGTGCAGCGGCGCCGACTTGCAAAAAATATACGGCCTAAGTAAATTTACAAATTTTCATTTTTGTCATTTAACGTTTTATTTCATTTCCGATTGTTAAGCGTATACGAACGCGGACGTTTTATTTAATCGAATGCGCATAATGATAGGTTTTTCCGAGCAGCGTCGGCGGTGGTCGTCTTTTTCCGTGTTGTGTAACATTGTTCTTGATGCGCGCGCGCTGCACGGCCGACGCGCATGCTCGCGCATCTTGCGTGATTTACGATTGTGCACTTTGTGATTTTTAAAACAGTTTTTAGTGGAGGTTCTCGCTTCCAACTGGATAGCTTATAAATCTGGCGCCAAAATGAATGAACTGCATTGAGTTTTTCGCTTGTCAATTATTGGAAATACTCCGTATATATACATAGAATTACTGATAATGATCACTTATGTTCTTGTCATGGGTTTTAAATGTAAAGATGGGGTGAAATTGTTTCCGCTACATTATGATACATACATTACTATTATCCATAGAAGGGTAATCAGGGTTCTCTCTTTCTCACAACTTTATCCCGAACACGTATTGAGAATAGCTTAAAACACAATTCTATATGTTAACGAGTTTTTATTTAAATCTCTATTTGAATTCGGTTTATTTCTTTTGGAATAAATTAAATAATGCTTTGCTTGTTAATAAAGATTACGATACGATAGTTGAAAGTGATAATTAGCTATTTATATTACAAACCTTTTTAGGCTCTACCTTTTTACAACAACCTTTTTAGTCTTCGCTTATGGCAACAATTAAACTTTTGCTTTTGTCATTTAGTGTTACTTAAAGATTTTAAAGGATGCCATTATGTTAATGGAATCTATTCGTGAAGCTGTATTTCCATCTAAATGTTAAGTTGCAAAAGAAATATCTTCTTAAACGCAGGTATAGACAATATTAGCGAAGTATTCTTAGGCCTTGATTCCAATTGTCATTCAATTGAAGTGGGTAGGGTAAAAAAGAGAGCCTTTAAATAACTTTAGGATGATAGGAACTGAAAAGGTTTTAGAAAAACTTATTCATAGAGAATTTAGTCATTGGGCTTGCGTAGATTACTGTTCGTATGTAAAAGAGAAATGTCATTTCAACGACCATTAATGCGGATTTAATTGATCGTTATAGAAGCTTCTTTGTCAGATTATCGAAAAAAAGTCACATTCACACATTTAATGGTTTTGAAAACTCATTAAATCCATACAGATTTTCGATATATTAGTTCGTATTAAAATAAAACATACGTCAAAAATCTAAAATGACGACTAAATCCAACAATGTTTGTAAAAACAAAAAAAAGACAAGCGAAATTCCGAAACTGAAATTACTAAAATAATACCCTACAGATATTCGATGCTCGGAGGGTTTTATACCAATTAAGCTCCGTTCGGGTACCTTTGGCTTGTGTTGCGAATCGCTAATTACCGAAACAGACGATAACGTGGTTGTGAGTATGACGTCACTAATAATTCACGATTCGTTCCTATATTTATTTCATAGAAATAAATATATGTGTTCCTCGCCATAGTTTACCCAGATCAAAACGCGTCCTAGATGTGTTCAAACCATGCTCAGCAAGAACAAATCTTGGATATTGGGCACCAATGAACAGATTGATGAGGACATACAATGAAGTCCATACACATTCTAATAGTGTTGACATCTTTGCCAACAAGTTATCCCAATTTCGCAGTCAATTGTTCCTGATTTACAGTACCTGTAGTTGACATATGTATATGTTGTTATTGTTTTTATGCATTATACAGTATTTTGTCTCTTGTTAATAAATGGTTCTCACTTATTGTTACTACTTACGCTTTGCCATTTTAATTGAGTTTTTTGTTTTGTTCGAATTTTGAGCATCAAGATAGACTTGGTAACGTTATTGTGTGTAAATTCTACTTTCATTTTAATTTAGTTTTGTTTAGCATACATGATCTATAATATCTGTAAGTGCTGTGCACACCTGTAATTGACAAATTCACTTTAGATTTTAAGTTTATATGTTACAGTATTCTAAATTGTATTAGTGAATAAGTCGTTGGAGTGCCATAATAAAAATAAATAAATAAATAAATATTAGACTTGCCCTTAATACTAATAGACAATTTGAGTCATTGAAATGTATTGTTTTAATTTTAGGGGCAGTTAATGTAATTTTGTAACTGATCAAAAATATCCATCTCCTAACGAAATATGAATGAATCATTGTCCATTAGTATCATTCTCCAAATTTCCGCAAGATCACTAATACTCGTCTTGACTTAATTAACCCTTAAAAGCGGACTCATAATCCGACAGGGAACAAAAAGACCAAACAAAAAGCCACTCGATGTCACGTCTAAAACTGGGAACTTTGGACAAATTCATGTTTTTATGGGATCTTTTGTGTGTTTTTTCTCACAGTTGAGAGGCATCTGAAGGAGCACGATTCGGTAACGCACCGAGGAAGATGTTATCGCGACCATTAGAGGGTTGAGCTACATCACATTGAGACATTTCAACACGTCCAAGTTTTTTTTTCCAAATCCTTTTAAGAGGTTTTGTTGTTTTAGGTCAATGATGGCGCTTTATCATTATACGTCTTGACATTAACCAAACCTGTCAATACCGCAAAAATTATGACAGCGACATTTTGACGTCTCAATTTAAGAATAATATTTCCTTCCAAACGATTACTCTAATATGTTGTGAGTAAAAAACCGTCTGATTATCGCTAGTAATAAAGCCGTCTCGTGTTCCCACGACACATTGCCAGATAAGACGTACGGACGCATCATGTTTTTGCAACATCATAACCACATTGTCGTCGGCACTCCGTCACCTGACGACATCTTGTTGATATAAAACGCCAATAAATGTCACTTTTTTATGACACATTCGCGTCGTGAATTCACGTCACGTGCGGCTGCGCCGTCAGATTTGTATCGACGCATGTTCGCCACCCTGTGTGCCCCGACGCGGACGCGACGCGCGCCATTCTCTCACGCGACACTGCCGCCAGCCGACGCTCCGACCCGACCACATCTCACGCTAATCTCGCCTACAATCCAGCTATTAACGCCCGAGGTGAAAAACTTTTCCGACAATAGTCTCATTAGCCTCACAAAAGTCATTAAATCTTCGACAGTATATTGTAACAGCGTCACGTACGACAAGAGCGCTAACAACGTGTGGAGGATCTCGGGGAAGCGGAACAAATCTCGTGATCTATCCGGAATGCCATCCGTCCACAACGCTCTTTCATCGATCTGCTTACACGTCCAAGAAAAAAACCAACGGTTCGGAATCATTATTATCTTTCTTCTTCGATCATCGATCGCTATTATCCTATTTAAAAGCATCTCGATTTGTTCTTCGGTTTTTTTGGGTTCACTCTCCCGTCGGCGTTTCAATTCGGACCCCAACAATGGGCACGTTAAGAAAGATGTTTAAGTGTTTAGTTACGCTGCTTTTTTCACAATTTTTCAATTTAAACACAGTCGTGTCGCTGAAGGGCCGGAAGGTGCCGTTACGGGCATTATCAATACTAATACTGTCCACGATACAATGGAGCGAATAACATTCTTAAGTTTGATCTCTCATTATTCAAATGTTCAATTACGTTTGTATGTATGTCTATTTTATGAACGTATATTAACCAATCTGGTTTTATGAAGTTTAATGAAGAATTTCAATTTGAACTGTTATTAAAATGCGCGTAGCAATAAAAGGGCGTGGAGAAAATTGAGTAACTTCGTTGGTAGGTACTCAAGTCCAGGCAATTCCAGTTAAGATATTAATTGGTTGAGCGGATAGAGGGCCGGGGCGGGGTAGCAGCGCGCGAGGTGCGGGGCGGGGGAGGGGGGGGGGCTCGGACCCACACGTAGCGTGAAATCGCGGGGCGCGGGTGCGAGCCCCACCTGGCCACCACCATCTTATTATTTGTTGTCTCCCATCTTCCATGCTCGTAAATTTCCACGTCAACGTGTGCGATGATTGTGGAAAAAACGAGGTCGACAAAGCCTTTTCACACCCGAAGATAGACATAAAGACGGACGACTCAGTAAATACGTATATTAAGAACATAATACGAGAGATGGTCCGTTCACCGGTGGCCTCTTAATGTGCGTGAATAATTTTTCGTCGTAATAAATTCGGATTGTAATGGTTGATCGCGATTGGTTCGAAATGTTAGTTGCGTTTATTTTAATATAAAAAAAGTATTATGGAATTACGTTACAATCGTATGGGACTGGTTTTGGCATTTATCGACAATGATTGCTACCACCTACGTTTTGGAATAACCTCCTGATGTTATTGGTCCCCCGTTACTGGCTAAAGGTGAATAAATAATTGACTTTATTATGTCTGGGATCAGTTTAGCAGGTTTCGTTTTAAGGGCAGTCGTGTTTAAATTGGTTTGCTTTGACAAGTGTATCAAGGGAAGTTTTACTTAATCGTCTTCATCAAATATTGTTCTGGTATATTTTTGCCTATTGTATACTTGCCCTTTTTACGTTTGACTTCTACTCCAACATAGGTATATGATATACAACTTACCAAGATGTTTAAAACCATTAAGCCAAGAAAAATATGGTCGTCCAAAAATGTTGCCATGAATTATTTAATTACGAAGAATCGTATAAAGTAATAGCATTAAAAACTCACCTCTTTTCATAATAGAACTGGCATGAGGGTTACTGCTCTTCACAAGCAGACTGGAACAATTCCACCTGTGCCAGCGGAACTGGTGCTGGCATTCCTTGACCGCTAACTGTAGACCTTCGAAAGCTATGGCCACTGTATCGGGGGCTTCGTGGCAGACGGTTCTCTGTTCCCTGGTCAGACCACCGACCAGGCGGCAGGTGAGAGACGAGCTGAGGGTCACGTGGCTTGGAAGCATGTTGTCTCGAGAACTGGAAGGAGGAATTTTTGAGTTAATATTACTTGAAGGAGCTTTTGGCTCTGAAATTATGTAACCTGAATTGCTCGTCAAAGCGCCTTGTATTGTCATCACTAATCACATTATAAGGCATAAGTTTTATAATAAGTCCGCGAAAGCTAGAAAAACTTAGCTAACTGAATTATTTAATCTAGGAGTACAATAAAAAAAATGTTTTATTGTTGCACATAGGACTAAGTATAATATAATATTTTGCATAATCGTATTATACAAAATATATTCATTTTCGTCTTAATTTACATATGTAGTTTCTTTCATACCGTCAGCTAAAACTAGACGTAATTCGAAACCTTTAAAAAATACTGAGTATAATTAAATATAATAATACAATATATCTGAACCATTGATAATCTTCGAGACCACCCTAGTGACAACTCTCTAAAGCAACATAATTATCTCACAGCACGACCAAAACCGAATAATTTGTATATACCATTATATTAATATCCTACGCTACCTCTAATATGCGACAATAACAATAATTAACCAATATCACATAAAAATAACATAATATGACGTCACACCACTACATCGCGCACTAATTGGGCTATTCTGAAAATTAATGTCACCATAATTAATTTATTTGTGAATTTAATACGCCCGATGTTATCGCGTTGTTGAAATAGTTACAGAATGAAACAATTTGTTCGATAGTTCGGTAGCTAATATTTGTGTGGTATGTGAATGTTTCGAGCGATTTTATAATTAAGTCTCGATGGAAAAGTTATGGGTTCGAGTTTGTGGATGCTTGTGAAATGTTTTTGTAGGGGAACGGGCGGAGGAATTCTATCGCTTTGAAATGTGAAATGAAATTATTTGAGCGTGTTTTGAAAGTTTTGTACAGCGTTATTATGATATCCATTTTTATATTGATGTAGTTATATCAAAAAGTTATACTAAAAAGTTTGCAAATATAGTTTTAAGAAACCTATTATTATCTAAATTAGTTTAATGAAGTCTTTGAGATACAAAAGATAGACAAAAACATGAAATATTCTGATTCAAATTAACTATTTAAATTTACTTAAACAAAACCTCGTCAAAAACCTAGTTTCAAAACCCATAAAACTAGAGAGAGCATGACAGGAAGTGTCACAGATTAAATAAAAACTATGACCGCACGTACGTACTTGTTGACATCAGATCAACGCGACTGTCGTCCGATCGACACTGATAAGTTGCACGTGTCGTGAGTAAAGTGTTTCGGAATAACCCGCCTAGTGGGTATTTCTTGATCTTCAAGTGATATTTAGAAATAAAAATGATTTTTGATGGTAAAACTTATGTCACAACATAGCTAAAGTAACTTTGACTTTTGATTTTGTTTGAGTGGCATCGGTCACCGGTGCCCAAAATATTTTTTTTACCGTATCTGTTAGTAGTTTAGTTATACTATGTAGTAGTTAGCTATGATTCAGTAGATTCGATCACCGTCTTCAACGTTTTAAACACATCATCACTTATGACAAGATATTTCACACGCTATTGCGAGATAAAATCTAAGTAATTTCGTGTTCTTTTTTGTAGAATTAAACCATTTAATCTAGATCATTTTTCATCTACAATCTTTGTACCAATTTCATAAATACTGATTCTATTTGCACATGTAAATGAAAATCGAGTTTACATTGATCTCAGATTGAATTAACTCATGTTACAAGTGGTTTAAGATAGCCGTGTTACCGTATATAAGGCAGTTTATGCGCGTTTACTTTGTAGCCGCAATATTGTTGCAGAATTAAGAAAGGAAAACGTTATGAAATACAACATTGACATCAATAAGTAGTTAAACGCTTATAAACACAGAAGAAACTCACAGCAGAAGTAATAAAATTACCCCGGCTAGTTCTAATAGGAAGATTACCTGTTTTAGTTATTATTTCACTTCAAACGGCGAAGTGAAAAATAATATCATCAAAGGGCAACCGTAAATCATAACTCAGATGTACTGTGTCCACCAGTACTGTATTTTTTCAAGTAATAAACGATTTTTCAGGTACTTTTAGGTTTGGCTAAAAGTATCTTTCTTAAGAACAAATGGGATAGTAAAGAAATTGCTAAACAGACGGTTTTTGCGTATCACCTAGGTATTAAGGATTAAGGACAATTAAGTATGGACATGTCATGCGGAGAAAAGTGGATCACGTGGTAAGGAAGGTGCTGGACATGAATTTGGATCGATATAGGGGAAGGGGACGACCAAAGAAACGATGGATGGATTGTGTGAAAGATGATATGGCTGCAAAGAGTGTTACTTGCAAGATGACGTCAGATAGGAACGTGTGAAAGAAGAAGACATGCTGCGCCGACCGCAAAAATTAATTGGAGTAAGGGTAGGGGAATGATGATAATGAGTGTAATACCAATCAAACGGAACAAAATAGCACGCGTATTGAACTTAAAATAGTAAATTGGCTTCGCAAAGTTGTGGGTTTCTTACAAAACTGTTATCATAATAATATAATCACAGACAGTATTGTTCCATAATTTTATAGCTGTTTAATTAATTATTTAATAACAAGCATAATTAAACATCACTTCAAAGACAAAAGGAATAATCATTTTCATAGAAATATTCGTTTTATCTAGTTGTACTTGCATTAATGATTGTTGGTATGTTTTACAAGAATTCCTTAGTTTGTCTCGTTTCTAAATAGAGGTAAGGGCGAGGCTAAACATGTCTATTTAACAGTACAAATAGTTCTTATCATGCTTTGTGTGTTTTAATTTCAAGAGGCCAAGTGTGAATTACAAATAGAAAGAATGTTCTGTATGTATTTTTAAAATATTAATAATTTGATTTAATGAAGCTGTGATAGCCTATTGGTAAGATGAGGACTGTCAAGTCAAAGGTCTCGAGTTCGATCATCAAAGGCGCACTGACTTTTCAAATATTGTCTGCGTTTTAGAAATAAATATCACAGCTTCCACGTTTCGGAAGGCACGCAAAAATATAGGTCCTGTGCCTGATGCCACTCCAGTCGTGTCGGATTGCTGTCCCATCGGGCTATAAGAGTAAAGGAACAGAGAGCACCTGTATTTGCGCACACGCATGTGCACTATGATATGTTCATAGCTGGCTGGTGCCATACTAACTCTAGCCACCGTGACCAAAATCGGTCCTAATATTGGGGACATTGAACAAAGTACCAAAGTACTGAGATTTCTCTGTGCTTGCTAATCCTTAACATCTGTCAAACTAAAACTGAGCGTTTTCATATTCGAGCGAAGTAAAGAGAGAAGCTCTTGGTGTTATTTTATTTAAAATTAAGAATTATTGTGGACTTTTTAATACTTGAATATAGTTTCACCAATTTGACGATAAATAAGGAACGTGTGAAAGAAGTGCTGCGCCGACCGCAAATAATTATAATAATTGGGATGAGGGCAATGATGATGATGAGTTTTGACAAAATGCTGTTTTTTTTTCAAAAATTTGTGGAAGTTTAGGTCTACGTGGGAGCAATGGTCTGTAGCAAGTCAAAAATATAAATTACTTACAGTTTTAAGTTACCCATTCATTTCAAACTATTTAGTAATTTGTTATTTCATTAAGGAACACTAAAACAATCGTAATGCAAGTTAAACACAGTTTTCCGTCTTTGCTTAACCGTAGTTATCTCTTCCCACGGTGTAGTGTAATGTTACATCTACAGGGTGTTGTTTTTTGACGAGGTATAGTATGTTAACTTTTGAGTCCTTGTAAAATATATTCTAGTATTTGACTTGTGAATGTGAATTGTCAATTTTTACTTCTTAATGTATAATATATTTCTACCTGAAAATTGCCAGTGAATGATGAAAGTATATTTAGAATTTAAATATAGTAAATATTCATACTCTAAGCTTAAGTAGAATAATGTACAAATAAGGAAGCTCGTATCAAGCTTCTATTCTATTCTATACTATTCTATCGTAATTGTAGTAAGGTATATGTCTATGTTCAGTAAACGGATTTTATAGATCAGATCATGACAGCTTCAACATACCTACTGTAAGCGACTAGGTATGTATCATCGTGTATTTTATATGAGCATAATAAAGAATACTAAGGAAAATCTTTTATCTACAAGCCTTGGTCAGTGTAGTACTTTACATTAATAATTACTAGCTGTTGCCCGTGAAATCGCCCGTGCGAATGCTGGTTATAACTATAAAAATATTAGCCCTTCTGACGCAGTCGGTTACAAAGCCTATGTGTTAATCTAGAGAATCAGCTAGTTCCATCAAAATTACTCTAGCTGTTTGAGCGTAAAAGAGTAATAATAATAGCGGTCCGGACCGATTTCGGCCACGGCGGCCAGTGTTACTATGACACCAGCCAGCTACGCAGGACATATTATAGTGCACAAGCGTGTGCGCAAACACAGGTGCACTCTCTATTCGTTTTACTCTCATAGCCCGATGGGACGGTAGAAGAGAAACTAACAGCTATACATCAATCTATACTCGCAAATTTTCACATTTCTAATAGTACGATTATTATATTTACTAATTTTGTAATTTTTATTCCGAAGCTTCTCGTCTTATGTGCAAGCTAACGTATTCTAAACATCCCAATTAATTCACAAATTACAAAACAACACAAACTTCCTGTCATAATAATATAAGAACCTTTAAAATACGCGAGGGTCCCAAATTACCCACAATTATGTTCAGTGCCAAACGCACTTAATAAAAGCATTTAAATTGTAATGTTTACATCCCAATAAAGGTAAATGTTTAAAAAATAAGTTTTCATTATCAAAAACGGTCCACACATCGACGGGGCTTAGCAAAACTCCTAACTGTCCTTACAATGTCGTTAAACCCGACTGATACAATTAAAACAGGGCGAGATGCTTAATAATTGCCTTAAAAATTCCACTTGACGACATAAAAACAATAATTTCGTACTTTAATACCGGCGACGGTAAAAAATAATAAATCCGTTGGCGTTGTCGGTCTGATGAAATGCTACGATACCCATTCAGAAAGGTTATTTCAATACAAATTACAGCTACTTGCATTGCTTCTCTCTGCGTGCCGACAATTCTGCAAATACTTTTATCCTCTCTAACACTGTGATTTAAAATGCCTGGTTGTAGAAACATTTACACAAAAACCCACCTTATAGCCCCCCTATAGGTTACAATATCCCTTGCTCATCCATCAGAGTTACGTCCTTCTTTTCCCAAGCCAAGCGAGTCTGATTGAAATTCCGTGTACGAACAATGTATGTACCCTATATCTACGGTAGGATTTATATTCTCCTATGCGATACACTTAATTTGTGGTACATTTAAAAATGTACGTACAGAAGCAATTAGTCCGATAAGTGTTAATATGTGCATAAATTGGATAATTATCGCCTTATCTTAAGTCCGAGACGAAGGAGGTTCGTATCGACAAATCAGGGCTATTTATTGTTATTTAAAATGCATTAATTTGTCCTGCCCTTTGCTTCGTGCAATGATAAAGTGTATTTTATTGCCATTTTGAGTATTGTCGTCCTTTAGTTTGTTTTATTTGGCAGACGATTAATTTACGGGTGATTAAGACTGTAATTAATACTGAATCTTTGTTCATAAGTTTAAGTACGTTGTGAGTTTTATCGCGTTGAAGTGTGTAGAGGTTTTTAGTTGCCATTTTTTGGATAATCAATCTTCTAAATTTTAAGGACATGTTTATTAAATTGCTGCTCTACAAAAAGGGACTCTCAAGCATTAAAGATAAAAGTCTCTTTCATGTTTTCTCCAAGATCCCAGATCAATTGAACAAATTTTAAAATGATCATAATTATCACAGATAAGACTACAAATAAGAAACCCTTCGCATAAAAAATAAACTTGTAATATCATGTAAAATATCAGTTTTTTAAACCCAACCTTACGAAAATACGAAAAACCTTCAAAACTTAATTTGTTTTGAATGCTCAAGAATTAAGAGGCTCCTGTTTAAAAGACAGTTAAAAATAACGCTCAATTAATATCCCATCAGTTTAAAAATTACCCTAAGCTATATTGGTTTTTTGTACAGACCTTTACCACGATACTCTAAGGTAAGACAGTCTTACTTGTGAAAGCGAGATGGCGCTCTACAAACCGTGCAACGTATAGCGGCGCTTCTCTCTCACAATTGCGATAGTATATTGTTCAGATATCATGGTAGGTCCACTGGACTCCAAATTGTACGAATGCATTTGTAAGAACTCGCAATGAAGTCAATCTGTTGATAATTTTTATTGTTCTTATTTGTGTTTTATAATGTTTTGTTGGTATAAGTAGTTATTTGAAAGATATTCAAATGGAATTGTAATTTTTTGTCAGTATTTATTTATATAGCTGTTCATAGTGACTTTGTTCATTGTAAAAAGCTCGCATTTATGATATTGCTATGTTATATTATTCATGTGTGTGTGTAAACTCGGGTATTTGCAGTCCCAAATTTCCCAACTAATTTATAAACATCAAAGACACTATACACCGTGACTTTTAGGTCGTTTTAAAAAAGCAGCCCAGTTCATGTATCCAATGACTAGTAAACGTTTATAATAAAAAAATATGTTTTTTTTAAGATTTGAATGAATAAAAATATTATTCATTATTATGACACAAGGCAGTTTTACGAACACTCTGTAGTGAGCGCGGTCCGAACCTTGTGCCAAAGGGGCCGCGCGGGCGGCGCGGCGGCGTCTTATCACAGGTCATTCACCTTAGCGTAAAACAGCTGTCTTACTATTGCAATCATAATGTTCGCAGTAAGTATGTAGCATGTATCTTCAACAGTTTGATACGTAAACATTTTTAACAGGATGTTTCATATTTCCAATGTATTATTTATTTTTTTCATGCATATTATTTTAATTAATGATAAAAAAATTATATTCGCGCCTAGAGGTATTTTATGACGGATACATTGTGTGGACGACTTTTTTAAAACGACCTAAAAATCACGGTGTATTATACCAACGAAGTCCTGCTATTGTATATCTGTGAAGGTACGTTACAAATTAAAGACAAGTCGGAAAAAGGTATTGTTACCCGATGCCTTCTAAGCCATATACACTAGTCCTTACAATTAAAGCAAGTAATGTTTTCCGCACATACCCAGACTTAGAACTATTCTATAAATACTAAAATCTTATATGGCCATGGACCGTGAGAATAGAAAACGGCCCACATGCCAACTCCTTTTGCTTTACAACAGTAAATTATTATTAATTTAAGTACTATGCTTATTAGCAAAGAATAATAACACTTCCTTTAACGAAAA
Source organism: Chrysodeixis includens (assembly GCA_941860345.1). Taxonomy (NCBI): domain Eukaryota; kingdom Metazoa; phylum Arthropoda; class Insecta; order Lepidoptera; family Noctuidae; genus Chrysodeixis; species Chrysodeixis includens. Next base: position 10,143,359 of record OW796092.1, read on the forward strand.
AGGAAAGGAAGTTGTAAAATAAAATATCGACTGAAATTAATGATTTAATTTTAAACCTCGAAGTTCCCGTACATTGTGAAACTCGAGATATGTTCATGAATACCAATAAAAATAAGTATATTTAGTGCCGCGTTTCGTAGAACTTAATAAGCCAATAATAATTCCTTTGTAGGAAACAAAATAGCGTTTAATATATTCGTTGTCGCTTGCCCGCCAATAGATACTTGTAACGATTACATCGATAATGAATAATAATTTGTACACGGACATATTGGCAAACTAGATGTGATGTATTTTCGCTTACAGAGAAATTAAGCTCTTAAAGGTATACAGGGTACAGGGGAAATCTGGTGAGACCTGATACTCTTTAGTATTGTAGTTCGATTTTATTTCAAGGATTACAAAAGTTTAGCACTATACTTTATTTAAGTTACAAACGATGGTTTAAGAATGTTGTCTATGTAAAAATTGTAATGTTTATTCTCAATAATAGATGGCAGCACCGGCGTGGCAGAAGTGGATGTTATCGTCAATGTTGTACAAAATCGAGCATAGATAACGATATGCTATTTTGTGAATTTTTAGTGAGTTATATACTCCTCAGGAAAAAAAAAGTAGTATTTATTTAAGTTTGCTCAAAGTGAGGAAAAACTGCTAAGAAAAAAAACTTTTTTATAATTTGATTTCACCTATTGAGGTGTATTTAGAGCCGTTTAGGTGTCTAATTTATAACACATAAAACTCGTATAATACAGTCGTATTTCATTAAAAAGCGAATCTAGCCTACAATACATACTACCTAATCTACATATATTTAAGGAAGTATCTATCGGCTATAGATGCAAAAACAAAATACGGTCTTATTAGAAATTGTAGCTATCAAAGTTATGACGTGTTTATGATAGCCAATAAATACAGAAATAATATTTGAGAAAACTATTAACATGTTAAAAAGTAACTGTTATTTATGTTTATTGATATCGATACTTAATCGTTATTAAGTCTCGATTCAATACAACGAAATATGCCATAAGAAAAACTAGTTATAAATTTAAACTCGATAAGTATTTTGACTTACGAACAATAAATGAATTCAGTTTTAAAAATTATAAAATTTTTGTTGGTGTCAATAAACCCAATAAAATTTAATTACCGACCAATATTACTATTGCTTTGACCTTTGACATTCAAAAGTTATTAAGTTCTTGTTAACTTTATGTGGCGAGAAAATTTTAAAACCATAAAAATATGATACTGTCCGTCTGATACGGTCTTGTTGTTTTCTTAAAAGCCACTTAACTGAACGTTTCCTCGAATTCTTAAGAAAATAACATCAAAAACAAAAGAATATTCAAAATCCGTTCAACTATTCGAAATTCAAATATCCCTCTCTTTTTATAATATTTGTACAGACAAAGTGTTCTATTATAATTGCAGGCCATTAAGTTTTTCGCACCTTTTATAACTAGCCATAAAACACATTCTACAAAGATTCGTCTAAATTAGCATGTTTGAGTGTGTGAAACGATTTCCTGTGAATCCAATCGAATTGAACTAGAATGAATAATCCGAATATAAAAAGGCCGTATAGCCATTCAATTTTTGATGCTGGCAATGAAATAAAAATAGTGTGTATCACCTGTTTGCTGTTTCATAGCCCGGCACTAATTGTACGTAATTGGTTGTTGACCTTTATATCCAATATTGTGAAGGTTTAAAATGTATGAAAGCTCTCATTTTATGTGTGAGCATTCACCGTTTACTGATGACGTTATAACGAGCTTGATTTTTAATTAACTAGCTATATCCGCGTCAGAAATAAAAGATTACAGATCAATTATGTAGAAAAATAAAGTTGTTTTTTCTTATTTCTTACAAAACGGGTACAATGAGAACTAAATGCTCGGTCTAATCTCTTAAAAATGCCAGCGTTAATGCTAAAAGCTCGAGCAGCGAACCGGTTTATATCAATAAAAGGAGCATATCCAGTCCCAACTAATTCCTCGGGCCTGAATATCAATCACGGAGTAAACAGCCCTACGATTATGCGACCGCGTGCAGTGGCATATCGGCGCATTTACATACTACGCAAATCTCGGTGCCATTGGGTGGCCCGACAAAATGATTGTCACCTTTTAAATTTGCATTCATTACCATACATTAAAGCCCGCGGATCATTATTCATTAGTCGGCCGTCTTGTCTACTTAGGACCGTTTTGCATGATTAGGTGTCGTGATGTTTTAGTTTCGTATTCATTGCGCCCCTATTTGTTTGAAGCTTGTTGGCTTATTTTCCTTGTGCATGTGTGTGGCTATTGTGTAGTTTTATTGCCCCGCGAGTATTTTAATGAGCTATCATGCGAGTCTGGTGAATGTTATATACTTCATTAATATGATAATCAACTTTTGTTGTTGCTTAATCGTATCGAACCTTCACTTTCTAATTGGGAAATGGTAATAATATTAGGTTACAATAACTCACCTCGCTATATTCAACAAAAATACCAATAGGATGAGTATTGCTGCGTGTAATGTCCTGTGCATTCTGTTATTTCCAATATAAACACGAAGCTTTTTCATGTTGGCAGCACTAGATCCTCTTTTCGCGGGCTCATCGTTTTAACTTGTCACTTTTGCCGCGAAAAATTGACACAACGCACTGGTTTCTGTCACTGAACGTCAAAACATCTCCGAGAACAGGTTCAAATGTAGATCAAGGTATTGTTTGTCTCAAAACTTTGAATTCCGAACGGGTGTTCTGGAACGATTTTAAAGTAATTCGGTTGTATTTAAATATTGTGGTAGTAACTAGCGGTGTCCGCGGCGTTTCTTGTATTTGTTGAATGTTAGATCCGCGTTTTTTATTCGCATTTTATTGTTTGTTTACGTTTTTAGTCGGTGTACCGTCGGCGCGTTGCCGTCGGTTTGTATAGAGAGCGTGTTCGGTCGCGCATGTCGGTGCGTTCGGGCGCGTGGGACGTGAGGCGTTCTCTTCGCGCCGCCCAGACGTCGAGAAAAAAAAACCTAGAGGGGCGTCTTCGGAACGGCCCCACCTACTCGCGTCATTATCCTCGTTTACGCGATTATTTCCTATATTTCGGCACGGAACAGATGATTTTTATGTGTTATGGACAGCCGTGTGAACTCGCTGAGGTCTCGTTTGACAGTGGCCTACTGGACGCAATCCCTGCCTATATAAAACGCCGCCCCACGCGTCATCCCGACTGTGGGAAACAATATCCCGGCTCTATTGCTTTTAGGGTTTATCCACATTGTTTTTTTAATGCATTAGATTATTTTCAAACCAATCTCTTTAGCTACTTTAAAAAGAGCTTTTAAGCTCTAAAAAAGAGATAAATTGAACAAATCTTTGACTAGTTCTTTTCCTAATCATTGGATGTTAGTAATCATGAAGATATAAATGGACAACCATTAATATCTGATGTACCTAAGTAATACTCGTAAAATAATATCAGGTAATTATTAAAAGTATCTTGTTTGCAATTCACATTTAAAAGTATTATACTGGTAATCGGGGTCCTTACATAACCTAACAACGAGAAATCTTGTCCAATTAAACGTCATTAATGTCAAACAAGGACCCTATTATGCACATTTCTTTTAAAAAGGTCGTCGATCTTCAAAACATGACATGTCGACTTAGTATGTCGACATGGTCCGAGCTTCAATGACAAATTGTTCGATAATCGAGAGGGCTGCGATAATTGTGCGTCACAATAGCCCTTAACTCGAGGGCGACAATAACCCCTTAGTTAGGGCGGTTTCGTCGCGTGCGCAATAACAATCAATTACCAACTAATACCACTCCAAACGAAAATCAACCTTAATACTTAGGCCAAGAGTTCAAAATCCCGATTCTTAAAAATATTCATAAACAATATCACTTTAGAAAAATGTCCACAGGATAAAAAATGTTGGACGCAACTTGTTGACGTACTGAAATTTTGAACGTTTTTTAGAATGATTTTTTCTGTACTGTTTGTTTTGCACACAAAGTCATTATGAACTTTAATAGAGTTCTCTATGTCAGTGTAGTTAAAAAACTAATAATAAATGTTCCCATTGCGGTGGCGAACAGATTTAGGGGGTCGTGAATACAAAATATTTGATGAAGTATTTATTTGTAGTTAACAAATAAAATGAGATTGTTTATTGTGATTTGGAAGACAGATAAATTAATCGCTAACTTAGTATACTCAACAAAATCCCTGTTATGTGAATGTGAATATTGTGAATATTTTATGTATCTTGTGGTGAGAAGAATATTGTAAGATATGGAATTCTTGCAGTGCCCTACAGTTCTGGCCCTCTGGCTTTTCTCCAAAGGGCTATCTTAGGCTGTCAAATGTAGAGAATTTATTTAAATTAGTACTACAGTAATCTGAGTGTAAATATATCTACTTCAAAATTGAGTTCAAAGATTTCACCCGAACACACAAATATCCATACATTGCAAGTTAAATAAAAGCTTTTAAAAATATTTCGTTACATAAAACATCAAAATGACAGTCAAAAACAAATGCTACAATCGCTCTACCAAAACTTAGAAAGCTCCTTCGAATTTCAAAAATACAAAATGCAGCATTTATTTTTCGATATATCTTCTCAATCACCAGCATCCTAACCTCCAAATAGTTTATCTACCTGTTCATATCAACCTTTTTGATGTTCAGACTTACAAACACATCTGCCGTCACTGCGCTATTTTTAAGTAAGACTTTATGCGCAGTCAGGGTATATGTAAATGCTAGCATTTTTATTCTTTGATCTTGTAGCCACGCGTTCCCACTCCAGACTACAGTCTAAACATTAATAACCGGTGCCTATACAGACAGATGTTATAAATATAATGATCATTCATGAAATTTCAATCAAGTTTTGTTTCAAGCTTTTGATGTGTGAGGTATTTTTGTATAGTCTAGAATGGAATACTATTTTAAGGAGAGTTGACCTTATTGTCTTTTGTAAGAGTGGGCTAACAATTTTATTGTTTGTTGTAGTAACAATTGTAAGTTTATATTGGTAATGTGTGTGTTCTACTGCGGAATAAAATGTCTTTATGGTAACAGAGTGAGCTAGTAGTGACCTTTTTTTATTATTTTAAGGTAGGAAAATCGTGTAAAGATGTCAGAGCTCTTCTGTTTTACTCCTACTTCTTAGATGTAAAGTACAGTATTTTAAGTTATAACAAACTAGTAGTGAACAGTGCCCTTTAAACAGTAAATACAAACTTTCACCGCTTTCTTCTTAACATAGAATGCCTTAACAAATCCATTTGAGTCCTCTAGCAAAACCTTCAACTTTCCATACATAGTGTTTACACCTACTACAGCACCCAATTTTAACATCAAACCGTCAAGCACGTAACAGGTACCTAGTATTATTACCTAGTATTACTACCTAGTATAAATTACCTAGTACGAGTTACCTAGTACATTACCTAGTATAAAGCTGTGATTTCCACATGCGTCCATATGTATTAATGTATGGTGTGGCCCGGCCTACGTCGGCAATCACTGGCCCTTGGGTGCCATTAGAACTTAAACACTCATATTTAAATAAATATCCAGGGAGTATAATGCGAAGGATAGGTTACTAAGTTTATGGTGTTGCTAGTTTTAAAAAATATTTTGTGGGTAAGAGTAGAAAATGGTGAGGTGTGTTAATATTACTTCTGTTTTAAGTCAATAGATGGTTTAGAAGGTGGATACAAATTACACGAGTTATTTAACGAATCCTTTATCGGCAGTAAGTAATAAAATAAGCGGATTCTGGAGTTTTAATTAATTGTAAGTGAGCTAAAAAGAGGGAAAAGTATTTGAATCAATTCAAAGAATTATCTATCATATTTACAACTTCTATCAATGAGACGCAAAATCTACATTGTATTATTTATACACATGTTTTAGATATGTATTTTCCTACCTCAATATCTTAAAACCCACACAGCAATAAAATGGTACTTTAAATTTTCAATCTGGCAACTTTAATCCGTAGTTACGGGCGATTAAGTGTTACATACAGCCCATCGCTCGCAGCTACTGTCATGCATCATTTTCTGTCATTATCAATTACCCCGCGAATGGATCGCGACACCACAATATTGGCTGGGAAATGTTTGCGGCGCAGTGTTGCCAGCTGCGATTCTAAATTACCACCTACACGAGCGAATTTACTTTTTATTTGCGGTTGTGTGGATGTTATGCAATCAGTTTTTATTGTAAGGCTTAATGAGTAGTCTGTCTGTCTCTACCCGTCAAATACAAAGTTGTATTGACATAATTATATTCATTCATACAGATTTAAATTTAATTCAAGTAGGTACTATAAAACTTGTAGTAAATGACTCGTGGCATGGTAATGTATGTTTTTCCTTGTCATAGCATTTTAATGACCGAACAAATTGTTTCTAATTATTTTATTATCATAGCGACAATTGATCATACACACTACTGAGGACATACAAGAACTCTTTCGAACGATTACAATTGAACACCATTCCTGTTAAATTAACACTGTCATTTACAACAGGAAGGCGCTTTAGAATGAAAATAATAAAAATAAACACGATATTTAATCTTTTCTCGCTTGCATTCATCTATAAAATATTCTTATTAACAGTGCTAATTACTATGACTAAAGATTGTAGCAACGACTCACACAGACACAATTAGATAACTTTAGGGGGCTATATAAAAGGGTTATAAATCACCAGAGGGTCGAACGCGATATTTTAGGCTGTTTACACACCCTAAGGGCCGACGACAGATGTTGCGACAAGAAAAACGCAATCATTTAGACAGCGGTACTTCAAAATTTGTTCATTTTTTTGTTGTATAGTTGTGCGGTTCACTTGTTTTTTAAGAGTATTTACTCTTTTCTGGTTAAAGAGAGTTTGTATTAGGAGAAATACATTAAATGATAGCGTAACTAAACTTCTCATTAACGCTAAGTATAAAATGACATGAACTCTTTCTGGACATTGAGAAGTTTTCTTTAGAACGGCATCCCCTTTGTACTCTACAATGACAGCAATTGAGAGTAGAATACTTTCATTTAGCAATGCTTCTAAAATCAACCAATACCACCATCTTAGTAAAGACTGCTTGTTTGACAGTCAGCACAACTGAGAATTAACCAATATTTGTAGAGACAAGACAGTCTACCTATAACTTACCACGTACAGGTGTAATCGCAAACTTTACCTGCGACTAATTAGTCGTAAGTCGCCGGATCAGTAGCCAGCCTATCTGAGATATCCCAGTCGGCCAAGTCGCTCCGTGCGTACTGGCTCTCGTTAGCATGCGTATGCGACATTTCACATCGGCTAATTGCAAGCATTTAGCCATCTTGATAAACTGCCCCGGTTGCTCTACACGCATTGCGATCATGTAGATTATGGACAATTTGTGCAGACGCGGTGTTGCAAATAAAATTGCAAAAATTGTGGGAACTGAAGTGATTGTTTGGTTTCGTTGATGTAGTTGTTATGAGGGTTAATTAATTAGGTTTCGTTTTTGATTTTTTTGAAAAGTAATATTGAAATATCTGAAAAGCTTTTACTTATTATTCTCAGTACTCTCTTATTATAGAGTTCTTCATAAATCTCTTCGTTTTCTTTGAGCCTATACTAATTCAATACGAACGACAAAATCATGCTAAAATGCTCTACTGTTTCAAGTTCAAATCAAATTATCACAGCCACAATCAAAACATATTTAATATCATTTACACATGTTTTTGCCTACTCCCGCATCTATTAGCACATGATCTCTGTTATCCTGTATCTCTTCTATCGATTTCCTTCCATTAGCATTCAAAACACTCTCCCGAGCAAACTTGAATGATAATTGAAACACGGCACTAAACATTCTTGACATAGAATAGTCAATGAATAAAGTGAAATTTATTTGCACTGTCGCAATTTTTTTTTAGTAAATTCATTTCATTCAATTCAATCATTAAATTGACAAGTCAAAGTGACGTATGGATGTGCATTGCCATATATTTGCAGTATTCTATTTGTTTTCCAATTTAATGCAATGTAATGTTGTCTAGGCCTGCTGAAATGTTCTACATTTGACGTTATCACTACATAGTATAAAATATATTCGGTGTCTGTCTGTTTGTCTCTAAACATACAAAGATCTTTAAAACTATGATATAAGTCTTGATGTGGGTTTTCATACATAGAATATTTCAAGGAGAAGCTTGATATGACGTGTAATTCACCAGAATTGCACCCGTTTAAAGCGGGTCGTTAGTACGTCATAAACTGAAAAGATTTTTAAACGATAATTATATTTTTGACTCTCTCTTAATTCACTACTCTATGTTACCAAGTATTGAACAAGTACACAGATATTTTTATTACTGTATCTAGTTACTGATTATTCCTTAATTTATACATGTTTTAGAATAAATTAGTGATAGTTACATATATGTATTTTCTCTGTATTTGCATTATCGTAGTTAATTGTAATGATAAAGGTAGAGATTATTGGATAATTGTTTGATGATTATTTTTTTAATACAATGTTTGAGATAATATCATAGCTTTTTACTGTCTTGCACGTTTATTATATTCAAAAAAAGTATTTATATTATAATGCTATAATTGTTTTTTATTCCGATTTTTCGTACTAATATTTTTGGATATAATTTATGTCTGCTCTAAACACACTTTCAAAATAAATAACAAAATAAAGCTACAAGGATCTTTTGGCACGTGCATCACATGAAGGCTCTAGTGAGCATTTTCGCGTGCCAAAAGATTCTTTGGTGAACTAATAAAATAAAATAGATAAGAATAAAAATTGCTAGCTCTACTTCAATGAATTAAAGGAGGTCGTTACCCTAAAGCGACTGTTACAGGTTATAATTAAAGTAAAGCACCCTTTTTGCCTCGTCTCCGCAGATTCTTTATGCTGTAAAATACTTAGTCCTTAGTTCCCACAACTAGGCAACGACAACAATTTTCCATTCATAAGGCTGCATTCGTCAGACATTAAACGTGTGATTTATTTAAAACTAGCTAGGGGTTACACCTGGTGTCACCTAAATGAAACAATTGTGTGCTTTAAACAAAAATGTTTGATTTTCAGTTTTAAATAACATAAATAACTTGAAAGATTTACAGTCTTTCTTTTTAAAGAAAGACTATAAAATGCAACATCACTTTGTCATCATTTAAATTTTCCTTAAAATAGTGCTACAAGAATCTTTTAGCACGTGGATGAAATTTACAGGGTTCACAACAAGAATCAACGCGACTGTCTGTCAAAAGTGATGGTTTCTCATATAATTATGAGGGCATTAGTTCCAATTTCGGCCACGTGCCAAAAGATCCTTGTAGCACTAACTAATATCCTCCTAAATGACACCCCGTCATACATCACAATCAATTTTATATAAAGAAGAAGAAGATAAAAAGTAAAAAATAATCAAATGCAAGGCCAGGTTCCCGGAGTCAATTAGATAGTTATTCGTCAGTGTACACCGAATGCCTGCCAGTGATTCATTACCTCTGCTCACATAGCAGGCGTGCCGGCGTGATTATGTATGTATGTGTGTAGCTTTATGGCTGCACACGGGCCACTAAACTTGTAGAACAAAAAGTTTGTGGAGAAATTCTAGTATCGAAATTGTTGTCGTGGTAGAGTCGTCGTTTACTGAATAGTGTTGAGAAAAAGGAGAGCGGCAAAAATGATGTCAAATAACCAGAAAACTCATAGAGGTGGTGTTATAGCTCCTTAGAGTTTTATTATGGAAATGGTCAGGTATTAAATACTTATATGGAACCTACTTTTTAAGGAAATCTAAAACTCATTTCGAGTTAAGCGTCAAAAATTAGGCATGCATTTCTTGGTGAGCGAATTTTGATGAGATGAAGGATAATAAATTATTTATTATAATTACCAATAAAAACAAAAATGTTGATAGATAGAGGTTATAAACACAATGCGCTAGATCGTCGAACAATAATTTTACATCGAAAATAAATCAACAAATTGAAACAGGAAGAAGCTAGAACAACAAAAAATTAAGTTATCCATCACACAATACGTTTAATTAATAACAAACAAATCATCGAATCGATGAACTCGGACCAAGTGCAGACGGGACACAGCGTAATTTGTCAGTCGTATATCGATTCTAAGATCGATAAATTTATCATGTTAATCGATCTAATTTCATCAGAGGCCTTACCACTTACTCTTAAAGCAACTTTCTTGTTAGTGTGGAAGAGAGACGCCGTTCTACGTCGCTCTACGCCGTGTCCGCTGTCTCGCTTTCACACCCTCTATCATATTTCGTAAGGCAATAGTGGTAGGCATAGTTCGCCCGGTGAGCGATGGCTTGTGGGAACAGTACTATTAGTACTATAGCCAGTCATGCGCCTCCTACCATAGAGTCAAGCGGTATAGACGCGACAAATGAATGCCGTGATTTATCGACAAATTGTTTGTTAATTTATGAGGTTATTGTGCACTTGAATGTCAATTAGTGTTCAATTGGTATTGAATTATTTATGGCTTATTTATTGTATGTATGCTTGAATAATATTATTTTGTTTATCTAGTAGATTGATTTGAGTTTGCAACGTCAAGAGTTCAGGTTGAATTTTATGAAGAAATGTAAACCAGATTGATTAACATTTCTTTGGATGTCTATCTGGACTTAAGAATAAACGCTTTAGGATTAGTTAGTAGCTTAAAGTGACAAAGTTTAGCAAAGAGTATATCATATTGTATTCATACGGTAAGATTCTTCTGTGAGGCCCAACTCTAATAGGTAGCAACCTCCCAATATTTCTTCAATAATCTTTGTCATAATTTTACTATTGCGACCACCAAGTTCGATCTTGGACATGAGAACATTTGGATTGTGGTTTAATTACCACCCATTGTGGTCTGTACTCCACTGGCCTATTCAGAGGCTTATTGCAGGATAACTTATTGTTTGTTCCTACTATTAATGAATAGGCTAAATACTATTATAACTTAAGGTTAATGACCTAGCCTTGAGTCAAGGATTTGCGATTTGGTTTTGTTTTTACATACACACGTAAATACAAGTATTTATATATTTACTAGCTGATGCTCGCGACTTTACCTATTCGAATTTCAGTTATGGCTGCAAGAAAATAACGCCTTCGTTAGTCCAAACATATTTGAGTCACAAATCGATTAACGATGTTGTGAATCTTAAGACTTCAATTTAATTTCACCATTAGTGGCACCGCTTTAGGTAAATGTAGAGTCTTTTCTGCAGTGTCAAGGCGGGTCATGTGATCGAAAAAGGCTATATCTGTTGCCTGGCTAAGGTCGTCGAGATTATGACCTTAAAAGTTTTAAGCAAAAGCAGAGGTATTCGTAGTTATTTAATAACTCGAATACAAAAGATGATTACTAAATTCCATAGAGCTAACAACTTTTTCAAGAACAGTGTATTGAAAACATTTTAATATGAAAATTCTGTAGACGTTCAAGCATTACAAAAAAAAAAAGAAAACAGAATAGAAATTCATTCATCAACAAAAAAAAAACAACAACAGATCATGGAGTCGCATTGTTTCGAAGTTTGGGAACCCAGCGAATTGTTTAGCGGCGAGAAATTTCAAATTTCGAAACTATGGAATTCGAAATTGAAAAAGCTGGAAATGCGTGCGGGGTGAGGGGGGGGAGGGTGTGGGCGTGGCTTGTGAAGGGCCCTCCCTAGTTGGCTGACGACTATTGAATATATTATATCAGTTTGATAATACCTATCATGTCACGCGTACTAAATACAGATGTGCAAACGTTCAGTCTGTGATAGAGGTCAGTAGCTTGTGACTTTTCTCTTCAAAGCCAAAAGCTATTATTTACAAAAATATTTTAAGCGCCCCACAAGTAATAAGATTTCACAAAACCAGTGTTTAGTGGCCAATAATCAACAGAACTGTTTGTAACTCCGGGTCTCAAGCTAACCACATTTACAACAAAAAAACGTCCATCAAAATTAAGCCAATAAACCATCACTAAACCATTCCTCAATAATGCAAGGCTATTAACAAAATTACCTACAACATAATTACTATTGACGCACAACGTCAAAATTAATCAACACGTAAGTTAATTTTTTATTAAACCGTACCCTAAAATTGAAAATTATGGACAATGATACGCAAATAATTACCTACGAGACGGCGCGTCAAAATCACTTTGTCTCAAACGTCAGTGTGACGTCCAAGATACCTTATGGAGTGGTCTACTGATAACCATCACACAAACTTACCTTACACAACTCTCTCTGCTCTTATCACTAAAGCAATAGAGCCCATTTTCCCTAATACGAACTTTCGATTTAAAGTTGCGTAAGGTATATTAAAGTGTCAATCGCTTCTGAGTCGTTATTAATAATCATGTCAATCGGTCGTGAGAAATATTTTATAGTAGAGTAACCAGTAATTTTGTCGATGAATACATCGATTTGGTAATATTGTTGTGTAATTAATTCTTGTGTAATTTTTATATTATTGTGGGAGTTCGCTGAGTCATTGCTGGCATCACCATGCTTGCTACCTTTTAGAGGAAGACTGGTGGAGTTGTGGGAGAGAGACAACGCAATACAAGATGTAGAGCAGCGACTCTTTTTCACAACAGTCTCTTCTGTCACATGGTTTGCAACCCTTCTCATCTCTATGTGTTTTTTTTTAATATGTAAGAGTATTTTTTACATTCAATAGAGTGTTATTTATATTTTTAATAACAATACTGATATTATTTATTACACGTACTGCTATCAAACTTCCTAGCAATTAGAATTCTTCTTTTTTTTATTTGTATTTCTACCTGTGGACAGCGTTGTAGGTTAGATTATGACAACAAGATCACATTGTTTTAAAAGTTGTAAGATTGTATAATGTAACTGTTTGCTGTTCCATACAATAAAAAAATAAAAAAGCTATAAAAGAGAGACGGAACACTACACAACATAGAGCGACGTCTCTTTTCCACAACGGCATCAATCTTACTTCAAAAGTCAATAAATTGGTGATTATCCCCCCTCTTTATAATACTTATTTATGAGGGTTTAAAATTCAATGTTTTTGCAACGATTTAATTTGTAATTAAAGATTGAATGTAATTTTTATTGGATTGTGTGTTAATTTGACGTTTTTATAACGAGTTCCTTTTAATACGTTTCTTGCGGGTTTTCCTTGTAAATGAATGTTAATTTAAGACTGGTAATTGATAGATGTTTGTAGTTTATTTTAATTGAAGCCTATTGATGATTGACGCTGTGATTTATGCAGCTATTGTATTGATTAATATAAATCGTATTAGATCTTACCATGTTTTAATTCTAAGGTTGTTTTTCTAAGGATGGACTATGGATTTATTTATATTAATCTAGTTTTAATTGAAACTTGTAGTTTGGGCTTAGGGGTTTATTGAATTGTAATATTTAAATAAATATTTGTTTGACTAAATTGCTTAAGTATTAAAAAGGATGGAGTCACTATAAAAAATCGAGAAAGATCTGTCGGAACTAAAATAGTGTCTTTGGTCCTATCCCTGGTCGTTTTTGGTCTGGCTAGAATGTCTATGTAAACTATAACAATATTTTAGGATCCCTAAATTCCTACTAATATTATAAATGTTTGTGAGGATGAATGGTTGTTTGTTACTCTTCCAAGCTTGAGCAGCAAAACCTATTTTAATGAAATTAGGTATACAGTTAGTTAACTCCCTGGATTAATACATAGGCTACTTTTGACCCGACTGCGAAAAAGAAAGTTAATGTTTTGCAGCTAAAACAAAATTCCACGCGGGCGAGGCCGCGGGAAAAAGCTAGTTGTTCATAAGTGTGTATACAATAAGGATTTTATTATAAAGAAATTATACAGTGTAAGAAAAAAGTTATTAAAAATTACCGATTATAAACTCTTGTTGGTTGCGTGGTATTTTATGAAAATCATCGTAATGACTAATCGTATACTTTCGCAGATGGTAATATCCCAGATCAGAATGACTAATAACGCGATTTCACACTGAAAGTGTAGCGGAGCCTTTAAAATGACGCTTTTGACATTTTCGTTCGTCAAATTCTTTAATGTTTTCATATTTATTCAGACAGTAGAAAGGAATTAGTTACATTTTAGGGGTCGCTTAGTGAATTAAACAGCTTAGATATTGCCAGAATTGATGTTAATTAAACTCGAGTAGGTATCAATTTGTTAAAAGTAAACAAAATATAAAATGAAAAAGTCTTTGTACTAGTTTTTAATCAGAAAGAAAATAGTTTTAGTATTCTGAACATGTAATATCAAAATTGCTACTTTCACACATCGAGTATATACTCTTCAATAAATGCACCCCTCCTATATATTCTTAAACACCACACAAACACCAAATATATCGAAAATCACTTTATTTCCATAAGTTTCGCAAAAAAACACAGCGTTATTTTAGGCGCTTTAAGTATAGGTTCGCTAAAATCGTTCCATTAGGGTGGGAACTATATCGATGGGGCTTCGATCGAATTCCGATGAAATTGGTGATCAGATAAGGATCTGGGTTCATTACTCGACTGATGACAATGACGCTATTGTTCTTTGGATGAGGCATTTCATACAGACCTTTGAGTGATGTGTGAAGGTCTGCCTTTATGACGTGAATTTGATTTTTTCTTATATTTGGGTTCGCGGTTGCTTTATTGCAGATTGGGAGTTTGAATTCTGTTCCGCAATAAAATGGTAGTCACGTTTGTGAGATAAAGGTTTTTGAGGTGTTTAAGGACATGTACTGTGATATCAGATTTTTTCTTGAAAGGTGTTTGTTATGTCTTTTCTATTCTTTACGGAGCAAAACGAAAGCAACACTGCAATTTTACTTATAAATGGGCAGTGTATTTAAGAAATTCTGCCGCTAAATTGCCATTGAAAGGTTTTTTGCCTTGCAAGGGGACAGTTATTCTAGTTAACAATAAATAAAGTAGCTGTAACTCATAGTCATATCCAAAAATTCCTAACTTCGTGTACCTGAAGTCAGAATTGACGCGGTCTTCTCGATTAAAGGGCGCGCCGAGTAATTTGCACCCAAAATTAATTTATTTAACATTATTCTTCGTCCGCTGTTTTGATGCCTGCGCGGGCGCATCTTCGATGGACAGTGCGAGGAACGGGAAAAGAAATAAACGGAATATTTGCAACTGGAATTAGGTCAATACGCTCCTATTGGTGTTAACTTTCCTGGTTTTCTTGGTCAGACTAGACATAGCTTATTTGAAAAACGAGCATAAAATAAATTGGTAACAAAAATTACAAAATTTGTATGTATGGTATTTGAGTGCAGGACAGCTTAAGAGTAAAATTTAGTTGTATTTGGTGCCCATTTTCTAAATATGTTCTATTTCTATCTTTTTTTTTGCTTAGTCTGTAGTTCCCACTGTTAGGCAAAGGCCTTTCCCAAGTTGGTCCCCAAGTTATCTTGGTCTTAATTGGAAAAAGCAAAATGAGAAGTTAAAGCGACAAAAAACTTTTTGTCTGAAATTTATACAATTTGGTATGTGTAGGTAGGTAGTAAGCATTGGTTAGCAACTTTTAAACTCTTAAATTAATCAATCGAGCACCTAGTCCTAGTATTCCAAATCGTAATAATAAACAGAACCAGTTAAAGGAACTAGTCCAGTCGAGTTTCAGGGAACCTGTTTATTTGTGCAATATCTAAGCTTTCGTCCATCCATTGCGATCAACATCAAAGTACTCGAAAGTTATCTCAAATCTGTTGACTCATATCATTCGAGAAATATGTTATAATTTCACAGCCGTCCTAGTAACGATGAAATCTAGCTACATTTATTAATTTTATCACTTGACACCTCATTTACGCGGTACTTATCGGGCACTAAACCTACACAATTTACTTTCAAAATCACATAAATGTCAGTTCAGTTTGAGTCTTCTGCTTTGTGTAAAGTGCATTGATAATAATCTGAGCCATTCTCAGGTGCTGAGGGAGATGGAGATAGGTGTTGGCTCAAGAGTGAGCGGGACGGGTGTTCTTGAATAGAAACATCAAAATTTTACAGCGTTTTTATTGCGCTCGCGCTGATCCAAGTGTTTACATGCCCGCGTCCGGTTTGCTTTCGGAGTTTGGGCAGAGGTATGCTCCCGATATTGAGGTAAGACTGCTTTTTTCAAGTTCCTACCTATCTATAAAATTTTCGGATGTTTTACGAAGATAAAGCATTAATTAACTTGTGAAATATACTAAAATTAGATAACATGTTCAATTTAACCGTGTAACCACTTAATGATTCTTCCAAGCTTCGTTTAGATGCGTATAAAATAAAAAAGTTTGCGCGCTTTTTGTTCTTTCTAAACCTACACGGTGGGCTTATCGTAATAAAATCATTAAAGGGAATCAAAAAGAATAAAAAGGTAAAGTTATGAATTTATCACATGTTGGCTGTCCTTTAATCCTATAAAGTTACGTTATGGCGAGGCAGATAAATTAAAATGTTAATGCCGGTAAAATATTGGACTAACATGGTGCAGTGGAGGCGCGACGAATTCGGCATGCGATAGCTCTCGGTGAGAATACGGCTCGGAATCAAGTGACATATTTTTATATTTTTGTATTGTACTTTGTTTTTTTTTATTGAGATGGTAGGTTTTTTTTTATCACGTTTAGGTTCTGGGGCTACGTATAAAATATTGCATGTAAGTACTTATATTACTTTCAAATTTTAATTTAGGCAATTTTTAATTTTTGTTTTTTTTTTTTTTTATCTTCTTTCTAATTTTGTTTTGCTAACTACTGTGCCTAAAACTTTGTTATTTTAAAGGATTCATTTTAAGCAAAACATTTAAATACTTATCCAAGTAGTATAAACAAGAGTTTTAACAACGCAGAGTGAAGACTTACTTAAGATGAAACCCCTACGTTTTACAACCCTAATTTCAATAAAATAATATTATTGTCCTTACAAATTGTGTCCACTTTTGTCAACAAATAGTAATCCACTATTTCAACGCTCTTAGCATAAGCACTGCTGGTGTAGTGGTATCATGCAAGATTCCCATTCTTGCGACCCGGGTTCGATTCCCGGGCAGTGCATGTTGATTGTCTCTTTTGAATATTGTTGTTTTTGCATTTAGTTTTGCACCATTTAGTAAAGATTTATTGTTTTATCTACTTTTATTCAATTACTTTGCTTCTAAAAAAGGATGATAAGTTTTTTTCTCTTTTTGTATCGTATTTTCCTTATCACAATTGCAATTTTACAACTTAATTACATGATTATTTTACTACTTTTTTCTTACTTATTTAATTATAGTTTTAAACTGTAATAAAATACCTACATTTTAGTTCTAAAAAACGAATACCTGAGTTATATTTATGTTTAAAATACCTAAGATTCCATTCTCGTCTGATGCGGTAGGTTGACATGAGAATCTCCACGGGGTCTTATAAGCGCTAAAATTCCCATGCGAAAATATGTCTGTAAGTATCCCATGGGATTCGTCCGAATTAACTATACCCCCCATATTTTGTCATGGTATTTGTGAGTCATTGATAAAATCGCAAGTCGGAAATGACTCAAAATGATTGACAGCGTCTAGCTCCCAAACTTTCTTGGAAAACGTTTTTTCCCCGTCTGATTTATTTCTTAATGACTTCTGGAGTTCACGTGAATATTTTGTGTCATTTTTTTTACTTTTTGGCATTTTTCAGACTATGTGACCTTGCCACCTGTGTAGGTATCGAAAATAATAAACCGAGATATAATCCGTTTGAATTATTGTAGTTTGAAGTTGCAAGAGAATTTATATGTTTTTTGCAGTGTTGATCTTGGTATACTGGTTATTACTTTTAACAAAGCTTATACTTGTGAAACTGAGATACTGACATATATTATAATTTGCAGAGACGAGTAAAAAAGGGTATTAGTTTAGCTAGTTAGTTTAATTATAAGCTTTAACTGTCGCTTTAGGGTAACGAGCTCTTTTTATTCATTAAAATAATTTGAGCTAGCAATTTTTATTCATAACTAGGTACTTACTTTTTTTATTTATTAATAGTTGTATAGTTCTACAAGGATATTCAGGTACGTGGCGCAATTTAGAACTAATGCCGTCATATATGTAAAACCATCACTTTTGATGGAGAGTTTAGTTGATTCTTGTTGAGAATATACACACTAACGCCCTCATGCTAATGTCATCCACGTGCCAAAAGATCCTTGTAGCTCATTATCGTTGTAACAGCGGAAGATGATGGTGTCTCTCTTTCACAACTTATTGTAACAGTATCTACTTAAACGTCAACACTTATTCCGTGTGGTGTCCGGATATAAAGAATAGCACCACCCCATATCCTCCACTGGGTGTCGTAAAAGGCGACTAATGGACCTTAAGACCCAATGCACTGTACCAAGCACCTTGGGTCACCCGAATGGTGGCGGGTAAACAACCAACAATCGCATTCCCAAAGAGGGTTAGTGTCAGGCAGGTGGCCGACTATAAAACCATAGCCAAAACTTTAAGCAACACGTCTAGAAGACGTGTTGCGCCGACCCTAAATAAATAATTGGGATAAGGGCAGGGGAATGATGATCTACTTAAACATCAGGCATTACAATCAGCATGACTCATAATTCAATCTGAGCACTTAGAAAACTGAATCATTTCATACTCAATCATCTTTTTTCGAGTGGAACGAATTTTAAGTGGGAAAATGTGAGTCCAAAGTCCATTCAAAAACCAAAAGTTACCAAGATTCATATTACTGTGAATTAGTCAATGACCTATAAATTAGAGCAAGGTGATTCAGATAATTGTATAGGTAGTAGGTACAGTTTAATATGAAAGCGAGTGAGTAATGAATAGGTCATAATGTGGAATAACCCTGGTGCAGGTAAAGTTGAGTTTGAGGTCTTAATTTGGGGTTCTAAGATTCACCCTATATTTGGTCTAAGTGGTGAAAAAAACTAATGATAATTCTCATATAATATTGTGTTATTGTCAAGCATCATAATAGGTAATAATCCAGCCTATCTACGTTACACTGCTGGGCACAGGCCTCTTCCCATATAGCGAAGGTTTGAGCATTGATCACCACGCTAGTTCACTCAGATTGGCGTCATAAAATCTAAGAAATGGAGGTGGTCATTATGTTACAAGAAAATCAGTAACGGACTAACCTTGTTATTTTTCTGCCTCTTTATTTTATCAAATAACACATATAGCATAAAAATTAACGGCAACTTAAAACTGGACTTCACAGTATTTAGCTACTTAAAGGTTTTCTAAAACATACTAACCCTTAGTAATACCATTCATTTAAGGGGCGCAGCGCGATTTATCGTGGCATGACCATGGCATGATACAGTCGCGAGCGTGCGCAGTGACGAAAGGACGGTGTGTTGTTAAAGTAACTAAATTCTGTAGGTGGGCAGCCCTATCGTTGTTAACATACTTATACATTTCTAAATACATACATATTATAGATAAATTACACACAGACTGAAAACAAATGATCGTGCTCGTCACACAAACATTAGTCCTGGGTGGGAATCGAACCCTCGCCCTCCGGTACAGCAGTTAGGGCCACTAACCACTAGACCAACAGGCCCGTCATTTATTATACTGTGTAAAGTTTATACTGTACTAAAGGTCTATTCAAAAACTAACTAACAGCAATACCGGCACACAAACGATGTCATATCTAATCTAAACTCGTAAAACGTATAACGTTTACACTAAAAATTTAACTTGCATTTCCACACGCGGCGATCGGGTCAACTATTGTTTAAATAAAGGCTTGTAAATACAGTTAATTAACTAACTCATTACACCGCGAACTGGGGCTAATAAAATATAATGTTATTAAGAAATTACTGTTAACGTTTCTTACAACGCTATTAAGCGTGTTTTGTGCGCCGTCTCGTTGTGTGGATACGCCCGGCTGTATTTATTTTAGGTATAATTCAATTTGGGATAAGTTGGTTACTTTAAAATATTTATAAAGAGTGATATTAGCTTCCTAGACAGATGCAATAGTGCTAAAAGTGTATAAACGTTAACTTGACAAGTGTCAAGTCAAGTGGCTAAACGAAAAGCAATGTATTTTTAATGATTGCAATCTAATTTGTTCGTAATTTAACTCTTGTAGACATATCACGTTATCTACTTGGTTATTTACAAAATTGTTGAAAATGTTTTGACTCCTGACAAAATGCATTATAAGAAAAATACCAGATTTTATTAAAAAAACTTACTAAAGTATGTCAATACTATTCTTTCCCACCATCAAAGAACAATAACTCGTAAATATTTATCACGCGTTGTAAATGACTATTTTTCAAGGGGCACTAATTATTTCTACAATCGGGCCAAGAAACGCAGCAAACAATTGATTTGACTCTGGTGGCCTACCAACAACCCTTCAAGCAAGACTGGAGCAGTTGTGGAAGAGAGACCACACTACATTTCATAGAGCGTTATCTCGGTCCCACGCGTGCATTAATGGTATTTTAAAATATCATGGTAGGCAGTTCGGTTTTTCACTTCGAACCCTACCGATACGTTAATGGTCATTAGTTTGAAAAATGCTACTTCTTATTTTATTAAAAAGGAGGTTTTTATGATTTTGTGTATATGTATGCATGTGTGTACGTTTTTGTTGTGAGGTTTACGCTTTCACACGTCTTGGGAGATTTCCGAGAGCTAATTAAGAGATTGTTAAAGTATATTTTGTGGATCATTGGTATAGAATTAGGCTGCTAATGACTGTTGTCACATGTTTTGGATTTAGTTTTATGTCTATTTGATGAAATTTGGATGATTTGATATTGTTTTAAATGGTTAATTTACATTGTATTAAATATTCATGGCTATATCATCGCAGTGTGCACGTTTTGAAAATTATAATAAGATGTTTTTCATAGGTTTAAAGGCTAAAAGCTCAGGGAACCTGTTGAAGCCTGATTTGCAGTAGTTCAATTCCCTTCATTACAGTTAATAAAGTTAATGTTTGTATGTGTATCGAACCATTGTTCCATCATGATTGAACTAAATTCAATCAAGTAAAATATATGTAGTAAAACGAAAAGGTCAATCCCATTTTTTTTTTGTTTAAAATAGTACAATTTAACCATTTTAACCTAAAAGATACAAATCGATATATCTTATCCACACATCCTTTTGCTCTATCAACACAACATCCTTCCCAGTGCGTCACAAGTCACAATTCATTAAAATTATCGTCAAACTGACTTGAATAGGGATGTCGAGTGACTGCTATTGCAAGACGTATCGACATTATAATCTCAGATCTCTATCGACATTCCTGCACAGTCACTTGACTGGGGTGGTTCCGTCGCTTTGTGTTACTAGTACCATATTAAGCGTCTAATGTATGGAATTTAATTTCTAAAACTCATCCAATACTGTAAGGACAGTTTGTAGAATGTCCGTAATGGCGTTTAAGACGTTTCGTTTAGATTGTATCTTATGACATTGGTCGTAAGTTGAAAGCTAATCAAAATGTTTTAATCGATGACGCGATAACATTAGTGATGCGCTCGTTCCGTTCCGAAAAGGTTTTTGCTATCGAGGTCCGTTTAATTTTGTGTAGTGAATTATGTATCAGTTATTAATATTTCATTCGTGTCTTCAGAAATGACATTTAATATTTATTACTTCGTTTCATTCATGTTATGGTCAAGCTTAAATTTTAAACTAATTGGTATTACAAACGGCTTCATATGATTTTATGCTTTTGTAATTGATTTATATTTATAGCATTGGCTATTGATATCCATTTTGTAATTGCTTTTCGTGCCCTGATAATTTTCAGTTTGATTTACCTAAATCCAACTATAACCTTCTCTTCTATTTGGTGGACCCTTATTTGGCGTATTTATTAAGTAGCAAAATATTGTGTTAGAAACATCATAGTAATAAAAATAAGTCTCACTGTACATATTGTGTATATCGACTCTACCTTTACAAGTAGACCATCGATATCGATACACCGAAACCAATACCAACAACACCACATCACTAAAGGTGAATGAATTCTTTGCATTACTTAATTGATTTGTTAGATATCTCTCGTTGAGTGAGCCGTAGTTAATTGAGATTCTAAAACATTATATCGTTCTTCTGGCTTCGACGAGACCACCTAAATTGATTTCAATTTGTTAAAAAAAACATGACTTGAGGGCCTGCCACCATGTCTTAATAATATTGCAGTTGTAGAAAAGAGAGGCTGCTCTACCTTGCAATATACTGTCTCGCTTTCACAATTGCAATAATATTAATAAGACGTGGGAGACACGTCTTATTTATATTATTGCATTATTACTATTAAGCCTCTCATTATTAAGCACGTCTTATTATTAAGCCCCTCGAATTAATGTAGAATATTAATTGTTGTAATATGAGAAGTTAAGTAAAAAGTGCTATTCGTTTTTTTTGTCTTGTATTCGTGTTTTAACGCCATAACGTTTGTTTTAATAAACTACTGTTTAAGACTCTATGTTTTGACTCTACAATTTATTATTGAATTGTTGAATCGTAATAAACATTTTTTTGTTGGCTGAAAGCACATTTAGTATTATGAACTTTATTTGGCAACAATTTAATACAACTTTGTTTCAGCATAGGTTCAAGAAACAAAATGAAAACTAGGTAGAATCAACCTCCTGACGGATGGGAGTACCCCATAATGATTTCCAGTGGGATACAAAAAAAATGGTTAGAGAAAGCAATCAAGAAAATTGTAGTATATTTGTATTTCAAATTAAATATGTATAATAAAAATCGAGCTTCAATTAACAATGTTAACTACGCATACTCTTATCAAAACTTGAGCATTATTAGATAATTGAAAAAAAGCAACGGTACAGCAAGAATTACGAGTCACCTCAGTCAAAACGACATTTACTTACAAAGTTAATAAAACAATACATGCAATAATTTAATTGTTGCGCAAGTCTCAAGTTAAGTATCGTTTTCCAATACAATAACTATTAACTATTGTAATCATAAACTTCACATCTCTAGGACTCATCTTTTAACGACTGTAACGTTCTTTCTAAAAGACGTCTTCAACAACTGAACAAATTGAAAATCATTGAATCAATATTGCGCATCGTAAATCCAAAAGTATTAAGTGCTATCACATCCAAGTAATAACTTTGTACATAAAACAATATTATTATATCCTACTACTATCTCTATAAGATGAGGAAACGAGATAGTGCTCTACACAGCATAGAGCTTCGTCCCTCTCTTTCACAACTGCAATGGTTTTACTTCAAAATGTTATGCTAGACCCCCTGTGCTTTAACCAGCCAAGTATTTCATTAAAACCTAATAAAATGAAACAAGAAATTATAAAACCATTATTAGTTACCACAAATAGAAACTTTATTGGTATTTCAATGGTATTTTATGACGCAGTTGTTTCAATTAACTTTAAAAATAAGTAGACAATTAAAGTTCGCAATTATCTCCGAGTTCTTGTGTAACGAGATTATCTTTAATATAATGTAATTATGAATGTCATATAAAGTAAGAGAAGTTACTTTTTTTTTTAATTGTGTGGTCTGTGACTGTGAAATGTTAATGGCTCCCGTATTCTTTGATTTGCAGTTGTTTTTATATTTAGGTGCTGCTTTTTAATTTTTATCACTCACAATATAAACTTTACTTTTGCTGTTCTTTGCAATAATGGCTTTGTAATAAATTGGTATGTTGATTGACTAACTGAAAAGTGTGTCTTTCCTTACAAATATTACAAATGTCTATCCGCACTTTTAGAATATACCTCTCAATAACTTTTGATCAAATTGTTACGGTGATAGCCATAAGAGACTCATTTTTGTATTCCTGTCGAAATCATGGACTATCCGTCTGGGGATTGAAAGTGGTGGCTGGACTTAAACCGGCTAAATCCACTGAAGTGCCCTCATCTGCCTATGGCCGTTGTACGGGGTTCGCTTCCGCCTTCACCGCGCCCCCAAACATAAAAGACTTTACCAGTCGCAAGAGCCTCTGTTCTCTTTCTTTCAATTTACTGATGACATTCATCAGTAACATTTGTGTCTTAAAATGAAGATTAGACAATAACCAAATTATTTCAAAACCTTGACTCATATTCTAGTGTTGTATTATTGTCGTGTAATTTCTCTCATTATTTTCTCTCATGAACCAGTGATATTAAAATCTATATAATCTATATTCTTACCAAACAAGGGTTCTAAGTTAACGCCGGCCAATTATCCGTCTTGTTGGTCCACTGGACATCAGAATCGTTTTAAGTGAAGTGCACACTTGATGTGTTTGTGTTAGAGCTAGTTCGTGGTCACGAGTGGACTCTGTGTGATATGAAGAAACGGCGCGTTTGTGTGTACACCGCTTTATGATGAAATGTTATTGTTTTTTCTATTGCGTATAGCTTGCGTGGTTTTGAGATTCTGCTTTAATGATTGGAGAGACTGAAATTTATACCTCTCATTTATAATTAGTTACGTTAAACTTTGTGACTTTGACTTCCTTATATGGACGAGCACCCTTAAACAGTTTTTAATAAACCCCTATACAATTTTTTCATGGAATTTCCGAAGAAAACTTAAATTGGAAAACGAACAATTGTTCATCAAAGAATTATATTGAACGAGTATGAACTGTCGTCTCAGCCTCTATATACTTCTTTCCGGGCAGGCAATTGATATGTTTCACAAGCAGATTAAATCAGAATCGACTGGTCTATACTAAAATATGCTAAAACACTTAGATCACTGCCTATCTCGAACAACACTTGAATATGTAAATGCCTCCAGACATGACCGTTATGCTTATCCACGCTTTTAATGTACCAATACTTTCTCAGTAACTGGATAGTTGCATGGAATACTGATATTACATGCAATTACGAAACGGCAAAATTAAGGTGTGATGCATAATTAATTAGTGAAAATGTATACACTCTTGCTTTTATACCCCCTGTAGAGCACTAACGGTATTACGTCGTCATCATTTCCCTGCCCTTATCCTAATTATTATTTGGGGTCAGCTCAGCATGTCTTCTTCTTCCACACGTTCCTATCTGACGTCATCTCGCAAGTAACACTCTTTGCAGCCATATCATCTTTCACACAATTCCTCCATCTTTTCTTTGGTCGTCCTCTTCACTTATATCCATCCACATTCATGTCCAGCACCAGCCACGTGATCCTCTTTCTCCGCATTCCTTACCATGACAGCCAGTTAGTTACCAACGGTATTACGTATGACGTTAAAATTCACGCTTCTTCTCACGACTCTTCCGTCACTTAAAGAAAGAGATACTATGTAGACAGATTCTACTTCCTCTGTCTTATCAGAAGTAAGTTATTCCTTACTTACGTTTTGTATTATGGTAACAGATTATAAGATAACACAGTAAGCGCAGTTTTATATCTAATTCGCTAGTTAGATGGGTATACGGTACGCGACGTATATTATGATTTGATGACAAAAATTACCAATTTAAATACACTTATAATAAGTGTTTTTGTTATGTCTTTATTGGTTTTTCATAATCTAGAGTTTGTATAGGTATATTTCTCCGAGCGCTAAAGCTGACTTACAAATTCATTACTCAAATGTATTGAACTGACAATTCAAAGTCACATCACTTGTCGAAAAAAAAAACTTTTATAAAAACTCACGGTTTCTGTTTTGTGAGTATTTGCTTATAAGTGATTTGTGCTCAAACCGTTGGGTATTAAAGATTTACGTTGCACGGAAACGTATAACTTGTATGACTTTCGACATAATCGTTTAAGCTAAAGAAACAAATCAGAAGTCATCAAACAAACGTCTATCCAGTAATATTTCCCCAGTAGACATTAAAGTCAGGAACACAAATACATTAAAATGAGACCGAGAAATAAGTTATCACTGATTGAGTTGCAAAACTTAACGTTAATTTTACGTAATTAGTATACCTTTTAACGCTGTAAGTGGCTCTCAATGCCTCGGTGAAAGATGTTAAAAGAGAAAGTTCCGGAAAGGTCAGTTCGTTTCCTGGACAGCATAATGTATCACTTTAATATATTTTAAAGTAATTCAGGCCATACATTTCAGGTTCCGTGACGATTCAAAGTTTTGCCGACATTATTGATTTATAATTATTAAGTTTTCATTTGCGGTTTATTAATTAACTAGCGGTTGCTCGCGACTTTGCCCGCGTGCTTGTCGGTTGTAGCTGCAAAAACATACTATCTTTGACGCAGTCGGTTAAAAAGCATGTGTTATTCCAGGGTGCCAACTAACTTCATTCCAAATGTCATCTAAATTGGTACCACCACATGGTAATCCACCCGTACTTACAAACTTTCGTGTTTATAGGAAGTACAATTTTTATAGTTCTATAGTAAATTTTATTTTTATTTTTTGAGAAATCCTATTGTATTTTGGTAAGAATATTTGTAAATATTTACCGCTATACATTATACAAAGTCGCTTCCTGGTGCCTGTCTGTCCCTACGTATGCGTATATCTTAAAGACTACGCAATGGATTTTGATGCGGGTGTTTTAATAGATATAACATTTCAAAAGGATGTTGTATATGTACAACACATCACACCAGAAGCTGGGGCAAGTCACTACTTATCCAATGTAAGATATAAGAAACAGTTGAATAATGCCTGGCAGTAACATTAACAGTAATAGTTACATACAAACGTCAACATTAACAGAAACATATTGTAATAAGCTTTATTCTCTTTAGGTCAAAGTCGCTGGCAACACCAAAGTATAATTGTCAGATGACAAAGCAGAAATCCTCAACTATTCTTAAATTAATGACTAACTCTCAACATACATCACCATAAAAGAAAACGCTAAACAAACAGCTTATTATATTTTATACTTATTTACCTTTCTCTTAAGCTGACAATCAGCAAATATTATTAGCATGAAGGTGTCAATTATCAAAAGTTTGGGACACCTATTAGGAGGCATACGCCCACCATTTTCTACGAGTATGGTTTTGATAATTGGACCCCGGTATTTACATAATTAGCTTATTTGTATTCGTGGGTATTAGTTCAGTTGCTAGTGTAACAGTTATTCCGGGTTGAGTGGTAAACTGTACTATGATTCATGAATGGATTGAAAGACGGATAAGACGACTCATATTTGTGTGATTTTTTGTGTTTGTGATACATTAATTAAGGTTCTTATCAAAGCTAAAACATTGCTTAAAGTAATATTATTCCATTTGTGAAAGAGAGACATGACTGCTCACACACTTCCATAAGTGCAATAATGGGTTAAACCACTGTTATTTTTTACAGGTGAAAGAATTAAACCTAGACAGTTGCACACAAGGATATCTAGGTCATTTCTTTCCCTTATCAACTCTACAAAGAACTAATGACTACAAACAATAGCGAAAAACGGAAGCTTATTTTTATGCAATTAGCTAACCAAACAGTGATATTTGAAGTTAGTTTATTTACATTGAATTTTCAAAAGAACTTTTCCTATAAGTGTCGGCGTGTCGACATCAAAGTGTTACCAAAGTACCATTTCCTAAGATTTTCGTTCCGAGATGTAAAATATTAGTCTACTTTGATATATGCGTTGTTTGATTTACATGAAGGTTCACATCTGCTCCTATGACACCAATTGACTTTATGATATTTTTCAGCTTCTGTTTTTCGTGTCAGTTTTCATAAGATCTGACCAACAAAGAAGTCCCATCGATTGCTTTTAGCTACTTTTATCTTCTACTGCAATGCTAACTAGCTATTTATGAGTAACAAAATGTCATAGTTCGTGACATTTTTTATGGAATTAAATCCTAACGTCGCAAGAGGTTTTATGGATTAAATTCACATGCATAAAGACACCCATACTCAGAACAAGCATCTATGGATTGCACAAATTCTGGTCCTATGTGAAGATCGATACCCCGCGATACGTCGCACACTGTGGTAATTGGCATGATGACTTATACCATTGGGCTATTCGTGCAACAGAATGCATTGGGAGGATAGAATAGAAACGGAAAGTATTGAAGGGAAAAGTCTAAGAGAGATGGAGAAAAAGCTCAACTCTACCCACTTTTGTAGAGTCTGTTGAAAACATGCCAAACTCTATACACTTGCTAAAATTTGTTGATGACTTTTGATTAATCGTGGCTCTTGAGAGAGACAGCGGAAGAAGAGTAAAGAGGGGAATGCCCTGCAGTGGAACATTTCAGGCTAATAATAATTAAATAGTTTTGATTAATCAGCCGATCAAATGTTGATTTGAAGCGAATAGGCTGAATGCTGTAGTCGATGAAACAAAAAGCAAGTGGAACGATGAGCACGAGTATAGCAATCGTCTCATCGAAGGCGGGTTTGAGCTAACTGCTCGAGCACTCTTTGTGTAAAGGGTCCTTAGTAGGCTAGTCTACACCTCCCCACATTGTAGGTTGGTCACTGCAAGCCGGACAAACAGGTCATTTCCCAAAATTTTAACCTCAGTTGAATTACAGTTTCGCTAGAAAAGCTCGAAAAATTACGCCAATTAAGTTTATCGGAAAAGTAATAAGCTAATTAAAATAGTTCCTAGTACTATTATATTTTACGACCTGCCAATATGGTTAAACAATACTTCAATTTCAATGCTAGCGTATAAAAACCACAAAAGTTCATATTTATGGTTTATTACCATAAAAAATATCAATATTAACACTTTTATAGCGTTTTAATAATACATCTTGGTGAAAACACTTTAAAATTTATCGCAAAGTCAATAAAACGCCACGATGCGAAATACGAGTACCGTAATAAATACACAATTGTTTATAATTAGGTGCGCTTCTTACTTTAATGGTGTAATAAAAGGCGCAAATTACGCTTCAATTGTTTTTCTAGAGTAAACTCTACCATGATCATGTTTACTTCTCCGGCTAAAGGTTAAAACTCACACAAACAAACCTCCGTGACAATTTCAACGAATGATGATGTAATTACCAAAGCATTCTAATTAACAAATCGATGCTTCCGGCAACAAATGTCGTAAACGCCATTTTGGCGAAAATGAGTTGAAAATGCAGCCCTACTTAATTTTTGGCGCTGCGTCGATCTAAAAATGTGAAAAAAATATTCGCCTAAAAAAAATACTTTTACTCCCAAAATTTTTACTAGTATAATCAAGATTTTTTAGTAAAGACGGTATGTATAACTCATATTGCTTGTAACCGAATAACCGTTCAGGTCGTATAATACAACGTACAAACAGCTGTCGGTCGTAAAAACATGAGTACATAATTCATTGTAATTACACCCCACAATCATTTTTAAAACGTAAGTTCTGCTGAGAAACAATTGTCGTAATGTCACTTGGTCTTGGACAATTGGTTTGAAAATTGAATTATGTAGGTCGTACTCCTAATTTTGTTAATATTCTCATACTAAAAAGGGGTCGTAACACAAAAAGTATAAATATGTCGCAATTACACCCCGTTAAGAAATTCAAATGTTTAATTTTTCTGAGAAATAAATGGCGGTACTCACTGGATTTCAAGTAATTGTGTTTTACGTTTGTATCTAATAATTCAGAAAAAACATCCATAGATATTACGGCCTGCTTTGGTCATGACTATTATTGAGGTACTTACAAAAACCATCCGATGATGTAAAGCACATTTCTAGTAAATATCTGTGGTGTAAATCTTTGATAGTATTGCTGCACTTGTCTTTCGCCAAGTATCTACAAAGTAATCCTTTTCGCCGTAATAAGACTTGCAACGAGGCGGAAAGAGAACACTCAGTGTGCGTTACCGTTTCCGAACGGCATCGCTCACTCATTACTGACCAACCAAACTTGAGACCTGTAAGAGGGGGACAACAATACTTTCTAGGGTGAAAGGAGGTATGCGGGGCGTCTCATATTAATTTAGTCGATGTTATTGGCTGCAGTCGGCCGCGTGGCCGTGTCTATGTTTTGATTTAGTTTAAAACAAAACTGTCTTCGCGAAGGTCACGGTCGATTGTAGCAGAAACCATTGAAGTGTGTTGAGTGGAACTTTTGTTTGTTATTAATGTGAGTGCAAAAATGGACGAAAAACATCATTACGAAAAAGAAGAAATCGTCGAGTCTTTATTGAAAAGAAAAAAGTACCTAGAATCAATAAGGAACGTGCGTAACTCAATGATGGGAAGGTATGTGCCTGCCTACTTACTAGTTTAGATAACTTTTTACTTGTATCAAATCTGATTTTCTTATTTAAGTTTTTACAAGCTTTTGTTCACTTCGCGGTTTAAGTACCTATCACGCCGGTTCACGTCACGGCATGCATGCGGGTAAAACGGACGGACGGACGTATACCTAGTACCTATAATATTATTATCCTTACCCGTATTCATGCCGTGACGTGAACAGCAGCAATCAATTGAACAAATAGGTATACTTACCTACCTTGTAGTACCTACCTATACTTCATTTGTTTAGGTAATTAACTAAATGTAAACAATCTTGGCGATACTTTTTAACCAAAAAAGTAATTTTTAATTAGGATATTACTTCTTACAAATCAAATAACTATAGTTTTAGAGAATCTGAATGAATTTCAAGTTATATAACGTATTTTACATTTTTCAAGATCACATTTTGTTTAAAAGACATACCAAAATTGTTTACATTTAGTTAATTACCTAAACAAATGGAGTATAGTTGCGCTTGTTCTTTAGCTCAGAGGGCCGTAATTCAATTCTAAAAGCTGTTTACAATATAAAGTCACAATTTATCCACTTAACCTTGTGCACGTAGTAGGTAATTACGACAAGTTTATTCCATACATTATAATTCGATAGTGTCCGGGCTGTAGTAAAGTACTAGGTATCTTGGCGTTTACGACCTTTGTTGCTGAATGCCTCGATGTGATTTGTGTTTTACGCTAACAATTTTCTAACACTAGTTTAATGGTAGATTTATTCCTGGGGGTATAAAATATTGATAATTCCGTCACCAAAGGTAGTAATAAACAAAAAATTAAATCATTCTGAGTTCCTAAAAGTACTTAGACTAAAAACCTATCCAAACAACATAACATTTTTAATTTATTTAATTCAAATACGCTACTTAATATTAAAGTATTGTTATTATATTTGCAGGTCTGAGGGTAAAAATACGAGTACTGGTTATAGAATCGCTGGAGAAGAGGAAACAAAAGATAAAAAAATAATAAAAGCTGGGTTTTCCAAGAAAAAAATTAACATTTTATCTGTATATTCAAAACCTAAAGATTCGGGTACATTTTTACTTGTAGAGCATAAAGATTTCGCCAAATATACTCATCCGATGATGGTAGCAGATTCGTCTTTAATAACCGCAACACCTCTGCTGCAGCAGGGCCCATGTACTAACGCCGTACAGCGTGAAGGTCTCGCTGATGATACTCACCCGATGATGCCCACTGATTCGTCTCTCACAATCGCAACACCTCTACTGCCAGGCCCATCTACTGATGCCGTACAGCGTGAAGGTCTCGCTGATGATACTCACCCGATGATGCCCACTGATTCGCCTCTCACAATCGCAACACCTCTACTGCCAGGCCCATCTACTGATGCCGTACAGCGTGAAGGTCTCGCTGATGATACTCACCCGATGATGCCCACTGATTCGCCTCTCACAATCGCAACACCTCTACTGCCAGGCCCATCTACTGATGCCGTACAGCGTGAAGGTCTCGCTGATGATACTCACCCGATGATGCCCACTGATTCGTCTCTCACAATCGCAACACCTCTACTGCCAGGCCCATCTACTGATGCCGTACAGCGTGAAGGTCTCGCTGATGATACTCACCCGATGATGCCCACTGATTCGTCTCTCACAATCGCAACACCTCTACTGCCAGGCCCATCTACTGATGCCGTACAGCGTGAAGGTCTCGCTGATGATACTCACCCGATGATGCCCACTGATTCGCCTCTCACAATCGCAACACCTCTACTGCCAGGCCCATCTACTGATGCCGTACAGCGTGAAGGTCTCGCTGATGATACTCACCCGATGATGCCCACTGATTCGCCTCTCACAATCGCAACACCTCTACTGCCAGGCCCATCTACTGATGCCGTACAGCGTGAAGGTCTCGCTGATGATACTCACCCGATGATGCCCACTGATTCGCCTCTCACAATCGCAACACCTCTACTGCCAGGCCCATCTACTGATGCCGTACAGCGTGAAGGTCTCGCTGATGATACTCACCCGATGATGCCCACTGATTCGCCTCTCACAATCGCAACACCTCTACTGCCAGGCCCATCTACTGATGCCGTACAGCGTGAAGGTCTCGCTGATGATACTCACCCGATGATGCACACTGATTCGTCTCTCACAATCGCAACACCTCTACTGCCAGGCCCATCTTCTGACACCGTACAGCGTGAAAGTCTCGATGAAGATACTCACCCGATGATGCCCACAGCGTTGACTCTCATAATGGAAACACCTCTTCTGCTAGGCCCATCTACTAACACTGTAAAGCGTGAAGGTATCGCTGAAAATACTGATTTACCGGTTTTAGATGCAACCGCTCTCCAATCGTGTTCACCTACCAGCGATTTACAGCTGTGTCCAATTACTGGTATTTTACAGCATGAAATTACGGTTGAAAGTGCTTATTCGACGATGTCTGACGATTTGTTATTTATAACAGAATCTCCTCAGTCAAAACCAACAACTGATGTAAAGCAAGATGTAAGGCAAAAACGGAAAAAAAGACGCAAAGTCTTAATAAAATCATATACAGATTTTCTACCAAGTGAAGAAGAGTGTCCGTTTTCAGCTGGCAGCTCAGATGAATGGAGTATGAATGAAAGCGAATATTCTAGCGACAACGATGATAAAAAGAAAAAAAGACGACGTAGCAAAAAGATGGTTATAGGAAATAGCAGCAACACAGTAAAAGATAATATGACTGAAAAGAAAAGAAAACCTGTAAATAAATATAAAAAGAATAAAAAATTAAGAGATGAGGGAAAAGCTTTCGAAAATAGAAAGGGGGAATTAATAGAAAGTAAGTCTTTAAAACAAAATCCTTGTGTGCCCGGCAAATGCAACAGGAAATGCTTTGAAATAAATGAAGAGAAACGAAAGACTATTCACGAATTTTACTGGTCTCTCGATAATCAGCGCAGAAAAGATTGGATTGTACGATGTGCACGACCAGTACCCGTAAACAGAAAAAGGACTGAGTCTCCTAATAGTAGAAGAAACATTACTTACGAATATTATATCAACGAAGGAGAAGGCCGCAGACAAGTCTGCCAGAAGTTCATATTAAACACATTAGACGTAACACAAAAGTTTTTACTATATACACTTACAAACTCCAAAGAGGGTATGGCAGAAACTGAAAAGAGAACAAGACATTACGCATCAAAATATTCGGAAGCAGCAAAAAATTATGTAAGAGAATTTATAAATAAGTTGCCAGTAACGCCATCGCATTACGCTCGAAAAGATAGTAGTCGTGTCTATTTATCTCAAGATGTAAAAAATATTTCAAACCTATACCAAATCTATTTATTTGACTGCACAAAGGAAGAAAAAGAAAAAGTAAGTGAAGGGGTTTTTAGGAATATATTTTGTCAGGATTATAGTCACGTAGGCTTCCACATTCCTAAAAAGGACAAATGCATCGTGTGTGTTAAAGCAGAAAATCAAAAAGATATAACTGAAGAGGAACAAGAAAAGTTAAAAGATCACATCCTAGAAAAGAAAGCAAGCTATAGAAGGTTTGCTGCTCATCAAAAACTACGTAGTCTTAACAATGGTACTGTCACTTCTAGTTTCGACTTGCAAAAAGTCTTAAACACCCCTCATGGGGAAAGTATGTTACTCTATTATTCACGAAAATATGCAGTCTATAATTTTACTATTTACGAAAGTAGTACTCAAGATGGATATTGCTTCACATGGGGAGAAAGTGATGGAAAAAAGGGCAGCGATGAAATCGCAACTTGCTTGTATCAATATTTAAAAATTGCTGATGAAAAAGGCGTTCGGAATTTACTGTTCTATTGCGACTCGTGTGGGGGACAAAACAAAAATAAAACCGTTCTAGCCACATTAAATTATTATTTAATGTTTTCTAAAAACTTACAAGTTATCCAAATAAACTTTTTACTGCCGGGACATACTTATATGCCAGCAGATTCAATGCACGCTACAATAGAGAGGGAAGTTAAAAGAATCATAGTTTGGAGTCCATCTCAGTGGCCTTCATTTTTTCAATCAGCTAGAAAGCGGCCAAGGCCTTATATAGTCAATGTGATGGACTACTCAGATTTTTTGAACTGGAGTGAAATAGCGTCAAACACTTTTACAAAAGAAACCTTAAAGAATATTAATTGGAGAAACATTAGAGTAGCAACTTTCAGAAAAACCAATTTAAACCAAATAGAACTCAAGTATTCAATGAAAGAAGATGCAATTACACATCGAATCAAGTTGTTCGAAGATGTCAAGCGTAAAAAAAAGGGAAAAGGGAAGAATAAATCAAAAGAAAATACAGAAGAAATGTTAGAATTACAATATAATCGAGTAAAGCAGTTGACTCCAAAACAGCTATATACGGATAAACTACCAATTACCGACGCTAAATACAAAGATCTGCAACGATTGTGTGATCAGGGGACAATACACAAACGGTTTCATGCCGAATACAAACAGTTTCCTTGTCAGTCTCATAATGTCATTGATACTCTTCCTGAGACTGACGAGGAAGATGAAATTTCTGATTAATTATCTTCTATCAGAAAATCAGGTCTTCAAATTTCTGGATAATAATCTTCTATCCAATGACAGAAGATTATTAATCAGAAATTTGAAGACCTGATTTTCTATAACACGTCGTCGTATTATGTTTTGCATCTACTTTTTTATTATCTTGTCGATAACACCTTCCCATTTTCACCAACGACACTAAAAGTTAGGTAGACCATAGTACAGAAAATTTCCGAACAAACAACACCTAGAAAGATGAACTACCTAAATTTTTAAGGGCGTTGGTGAAAATGGGCATTGGGCATTGTTTATTAAAATATTAGAGCAGTAAGCTTGGTAGAATGTTTACTTATATTTTTTTTGTAATTCATTATCAATACGTTTTAAAAAAATGTCGTGATTATAAAATCTTCTTGAAATCAATGAAACAAAATGATTACTTAATATTTTGAATTATGTCTGGCTGGTTAGGTACGCCGTTGGAGGTAGAACACTATAGGCATTTTGTAACAAACGCTTGATTAAATTATACGGGACGATGCCTATAATATACTCTTACTTAAGTGTAAAAATTTCGAGCCGCGGCACAAACAATGATGATGAATGATGATTGATGTACAAGATCCTCGAATGGAAATTTAAGTGATTGGTTTAGACATTTTTTTACTTTGAATTTGTATTAGTGCCTTGCTTAACTACTATTTTGATTAAACGATGGCGGTCAATGAATAAAAAACTTTTTTTAATTATGTCAATTTGTGTTTTATTTTATTGTTTTTATTACAAGTGATGAAAACTCAACTTACAGTCTTAACTTCATTGATTTGCTTCAGATATTTCCATGTTTTTTACATACCATCGCATCAGATCGTGG
This sequence comes from Chrysodeixis includens, assembly GCA_941860345.1. Lineage (NCBI taxonomy): Eukaryota > Metazoa > Arthropoda > Insecta > Lepidoptera > Noctuidae > Chrysodeixis > Chrysodeixis includens. The sequence continues at coordinate 10,179,038 of OW796092.1, forward strand.
TGTTTACACTCATTTTTGTTACAGTACATGGTTTTAAAAACCAAACCCAGAACTATTGCATTTAAAAACTGGTGCATACTTCTAACTTCCGTTAGACAAATCGTTCTCCATTGGTTTGTTAGTGGTCGTAAATACCAACTTCTTGAATTTTCTGGGGTGTATGTCCAAGCTAACTTTTAAAATAAGGCTTTGACATAAATAGCAATAATATATTATGAAACACCATCGTATTTTACGTATTTCTTGTATAGAACACAATTTTACAACTTTTAAAGTTAAAAAGATATAAGCCAAAAACGAAATTATTTTTTGTTTTTCGTTGATTACCAAAAGTGCTATTTTGGTGTTTACGACCTTTGTTGTCGGAAGCATCGAAATGTCTGGAACATAAATCTAGTTGATTTTTTAATGTCATATCGCAGAGAACAGAAACGCCAGGTGTAGGTACACGAGATTGTTTGTTTAACACAATTAGAGTTTCGCACGTGTATACTAATTATAGAATGTGTTCCGAACGCTTCTCACTGTCCATCACTCGGAATCAGGCAATGTCTGGTTCGTATTAGCGCTGCCCTATGGAAACTTAAACAGCTGTGCATCGCTACAAAAAATATGCACTTCTTTCTTAACCCATTTATCCTATTAATACAACTGTAAAATCTATTTATAAACCCATTAAACTAACATTGACTGCATAATAACTGTTAAACTGGATTATTAACAGTTGAAAGTATTAATTAATGCTGCATCAGAGATAATATATTGCATCGCCCACACACGTCGTTAATTTAACAAATTCATATCCCCACCTTCATATCAGTAATCACGCGAAGCCTAATCTGCTAAAATCTTAGCCAAAATAGCGCGAAAATCGTTTGGCGGTGCGCGTGCGGCGGGGTGAGCCCAGGTGAGCGTCAGTCCGCGTCGCGATCTCCCACCGACAGGGATCCACGCACGACACGCCGCGAAATTTCGGAACTGTTTAGAAAAATCGAACGCACTTCGTTCTCTACACAAAAAAATAACATAAAAACAAATCAAAACGTTTAGAGAATTGAAATGGAGCGAGTTTCGGACTAAAGGGTTTTTTGGGTGGTTTTTTTGTTGTCGAGACATGGTTAGAGACCAGACGTTGGGGCAGTGATGTCCGGCGAGCGATGCGGCCTGTTGTCATCGCCGCCTGCTTGCTGCTGCTCGCGCCCATCACCGACTCCTGGTGGTGAGTACCCGGATACCTCTAATATAAACTAATTCATACGAAAATAATCACTGCCGTAGTGCAAACGCCCCCGAACTGACAGGACAATGGAAATCAATAAGAATCGTGAGCCTAAACAGCTGATTTGTGTTTATTTGAAGTTTTTGTCGATCCTCTCCGAGTGTTTCCTCCGTGTTTTTGTTAGAGAAATCATTAATTTGTTGCTTATGTCAGTTTAGCGTCTCGAGATAATATATGGGAAATAAAATGGCGTAAGAAATAATATGTTGTTAATTTTTAAATACATTCTCGTTCTTAGCTTGCTAATAACAGTCGATCATAAAGAATTTTGCATTTTCATTGTTATTAGAAAATGAAATGAGTCTGCAAAAGACATTAATATGGTGTTGTTAAAGACTAGAGCCGACCTATACAAAGCTTTTGAGGTTAAGCGAGTTTTAAATTTCTCTTAGTAACAAGTGGTCTTTAGAACAATGTAATAAATTCCATACACGTATTAATTAATCATTTGCTTTGATAACAATTAGTGCACATATTCAAAGCCGTAATATATCTTAACGACTCCTAGTTTCATTACTAATGTGATGTCATATACGGCGGTAACATATTATGTGTTTGCTTAAACTTGATATTAATAGCTTTTAAGCATTATTAAATGGTTATCAACGACGTAATAATAGTGTCTCGTATAATTATTTTGTGTGTTTGAAGCTGAATGATTTCTTACAATTTGTTCATTAATTATTTACTTGTTTCTCACGTTTGCTGGCCCTCAGACTTTGTTAAGATTTACTTTCCTATAACTAAGACGTGCTTCAAAGCTTAATTAAAATGGGTTCTTAGATTTATGGAACTATTGTCTTTACATCAATAATTACTCTAGTACTATTATTTTTTTAAATAAATATAAATTATTTACTTGCCTCATATGGGCAACTCTTTCATTTGTTTTCCTAATAGAATCCCATCGAATTGGAAACAGAAAATCTAATAAACGGATATTGGAGGTTTCACAATTTTAGATTTATTGTATGGAAAGGATAATGAAACAAACATTGATGACTGGGAAGGATCTACAGTGCCTTACTTAAGGTAATGCACTGTTATTAGAAGTATAAAACTTAGAAAATGGTTTTAAAAATGAATAAATTTAATGAAAAGAAAGATTTTTATCTCATTTTATTGCTTGCTGCCTTTTAAGCAGAAAATACTAATCCTACATTCCACATATTGATATTTCGACTTTGTTTTACACTATAGTGAACAAAGTCGCTTCGCGTTGTCTGTATGTACCAATGTATGTTTAGATCTTTAATATGGATTTTGATGCGGTTTAATCATAGGTAGAATTCAAGAGGAAGGTTTACATGTAAAATACAACACTACTGCACCCTCGCAAAGCTCGGGTGGCCTCTTAATGTTAAATTAAACTTACATTCTTATCAAATATCAGTTTCTGATTCTAGAACAGCAATCAAGTATCAAAAACAGGTATGAAACAATCCAGAAACTACAAGTCAATTACATTTAATGGCTGCAATTGGACACTATCTTGAACAAAGAGTTTGGTAAACTAGTAAGCAAATACCTCATTGTTTTAATTAATTAAATTATCAATTTAGGATAGTCTAGACTATCCTATTAAGCATAAAAAATATTTAGAGTTTGTAAGTATAGATGGATGGATGTTCGTATCTCTTTCACGTTTACGGGTTAACCACTTTAGATGAAATTTGATATGAAGTTAGTTTACACCTTACACCCTTGTTTCACATATAGGCCACCCTGTTACACCTTAGTTTAATACTGGCCAGCTATAACCGATGTCGACGCGAGTGAAGTTGCCGGAAAAAGCTAGTCTGATAATTTTTTTCACTTTCACTACCTCTAAGATTGAATATGAATGATCAAATATCGGAATTCATGTAATCCCGAGATTATTTTTCTCATTTATCTCTGTAGAGATTGTCATACTTTTATTAACATTTATAATAATCAAAATTATACTTCTTATTTTATAATGCCTATTAAGAAGAGGCTTTTGTCTAGGGTATGGGCCATTAACAGGCACAGCCTTTTTTTGTATCTCAGTGGATTTCTACTGGGACGTCAGGGGGTTGACGAGAGGGTTGTGCCGGACTCTTACCGGCTAAAATCACTGGCGCGTCCTTATCTGCATATGACCAGGGGTACGGGGTTCAAACAGGCACTGCCTGCTATTATTTTATAACTAATAGCTTTTGTTTTTCCCTCTACTACGTATTTTAGTACTAATCAAACAGAATTGTCAGATGGAAGGAAATGAGAGAGGGGTTAAATGAAATAAATGATCACATGATTTGACGCCACTCAATTAAATTGTAAAATCAATTCTAACGACGTCAATTCCGTATTATCTCGTCTTAATATACAGTACTGGAGGACTACCACCACGTGATCTTAGTCACGTGATCAAAATGGAATGGAATGATCTAAATGAATTTGCGCGTTTTCTATTGATTAACAATTGCAGTAATATTACTTAGTTTCCTAACCAAGTAACATTACTGCAATTGTTTTTACTTATATTACTACAGTTGTAGAAGCGTGCTCTATACGACTCTACGCGGTAGAGCAGCATCTCCTTTCCATAACTGTAATAACATTACTTTAAGCTAGTAATAGACCCTAGGAAAATAAAAAAAAAATTATCTCTTCAGTGCTTCGTTGTGCATGTTGCATGTTTTATTGTGAAAGGAATGGCGATGTGTCAAAGAACGGTAATTCTCTATAGTTAAAACGTTATCATATAAATAACTGCGATTCTAAAGTAGTATGATAAACCATGATATTGAAATAGATATAAGTACCTATAAGCTTAACAGGGTTTGATAAAATTCTGTTTCTTTTGGTTATCTATCATGAATTGGTGAAGCGATATCCTTTAATAAGCCTTTTTTATGTATCCCAGTGGAAATCCTCATGGACTGTCCCTCGTCAGAGGGTTGACGAGGGGTTTGCTGGACTTTTACCGGCTAAAACCACTGGAGCGTCCTCATCTGCCTATGGCCGGTGGTACAGGGTTCGCTTTCGCATTCACCACGCATGCTATAAGCCTAAGTGCTTTGAAGGCCGGGCCGTTTGGCGAAACCGAAAAGGTCCTTTACCTTTACTTTACATCATTATTTAAAGAGATTTTTCATCTTAAATATCCAATTCCAAATTGTTATATTTACTGTCGACTGGCCTGTTGGTTTAGTGGTTAGTGGTCCTGACTGCTATACCAGAGGTCGTGGATTCGATCCCTACCCAGGATAATTGTTTGTGTGATGAGCACGATCATTTGTTCTGTTTCTGGGTGTAATTTATCTATTGTATGTATGTATGTATGGGAAGAGGTCTGTGCCCTGCAGTGGGACGTATATAGGCTGGTTTATTATTATGTATGTATTTAGATATATAATATATCAGTTGTCTAGTACTCATAATACAAGCTCTGCTTAGTTTGATACTAGATGGCGTTGTGTGAAAATCGAGGAATGTTTATTTATTGTGAAATCTTAACTTTCGTTTCTTTTTATGAAAAATAAATAATATAAATTGATTTATAGATATTCTATTTTGCCTACTGATTATGACGAAGGTTTTCAGAAACCGTTTACAGTATATTAATATTGATTGACTTGAAAGCCTTAGGCCTCAAATCCGATATATTATGTATGGTAACCCATACTATGCTAGGGGCGGATCACTAGTTAAATATTAAATTTGGTCACAGACTAAGTTTAAACTTTTCCTTTTATTCGTATCTCTATAGTCACGTGAAAGAACTTTCCCTCTCGTTTCAATCTCTGCTACTACTCAAAAATGGTTATTCTCATTCACTGAACTCTACTTTTACCTACTTATATGTAGATAAAGGTTTGAATACACAAAGTAGAAGCTTCATGCTTTGTATGGTGATATTACAAAAAAATAGTAAAATAATTATGAAATCCGTTACGTCCTTGATAAAAGCTCATTAATTAATAAGAAGACGCATCTACTTTGCAGTCAGACTATTACTTTACAATAATATTAACCAGAATGATGAATAGAAGAACAGAGAACACAAAAATGTAATAAACAAAACCTTTTAAATAACCCGTACAAGCCTCACTCACTATACATTTATACTTATTCCCAAAACGACATGAAGACCACACCGCGAACTGTAGCAACAATAACATTAAATAACAAAACTTTATCACCATAATAATAACTTAGTTATTAACCACATTAATCACTTGCCATGAAATTCAATAAAGTCATATTCGACAAGCACCACCGCGCTGGGGACTTTAATTTGCAATTAATCAAGCCGAGACTTAAATTAGGAGATTCGTATACGATCAACAAAAATCGATGCGCAAACGCAACGGTGCGTTCATAAGACCTGCATATTATTATTTGTTGGCATTATTCGGTAATAAATATTCGAGAAATAATTTATTTATTGAACGTAATAATATGTTCGGAGACTAATAAAGTCATAGCTGGCGTGAAAAATATTAGATTTATGATATTGGAGTTTTTATTTATAGAAGTTTTTTATCTACTCGCGCGTCGTCTTTTGTTTTATGTTGCGAGGTGATCATTAGGTTGTGTTTAAATATTTATGAATAAATGTGAAGCAACCTGTGTTTTTTATAGGAATTGTTTTTTTTTAGGTATGGCTAGACACTAATACGATACTGGATACGAAGTTTAATTGTGTTACAAAAAAGCTTAAAATTTCTCGTCCGAATTTTTTGAGCAGTTTTTACATTGCTCTTTATGACACTTTATAGTGGGCCGGCAAGTCAACGGGGTCTGATGGGCCGTCCAAACTCTGATGGTCACCGAACACGCCATAATTGTGAGGAATGACTCAATTTTAGCAATTTGAAAGTCCCCAGCTTTGATGGATTGATGCTAATGTACCAACGGAGAAAATATTGGCTTCATAAATGATTTTTTGCTGCCACGAACATCGATTATATTCAAATAAATTGGTAGGTAGCGCTAATTCAAGTTTCAAAGTTATAAATGGATTTTGCACGGGATTAAGTTAATTATCGTTGTAGTGCTTAAATATTATAAACTGGCAGCTCGCAGTTGGCGGTGTTTAAACAAATTGAAGTTGAGTGATTTTTCTACGGATGTTGAATGTTTTATGAACCTGTTTTAACATGCAGGTGTCACGAGGTTTAAGAGAGAGATGGAGAGATTCATTTTAATGATTTGTAACAGGAGAAGGACATTCTTTTTGAATTAGTGGAAGTTGCGCTCTCCTCAAATTGTCTTTATCCGGTAGTTTAAGTATTTTGTTCTGCCTTAAACGTAAAATCCGTGATTTCGATAAATAGTCTTACTGTTATCTATAGAGGCGCTCACTTTTGATATAATTTACAATAGTAAAGACGCTCTACCAACGCTTACGGTCTCAATACTGATCCCAACCGAAGCTTATTCTAAAATAACAGTTTCGACTATAAAGATGTCGATATCAAAACAGTTTGGAATCTCCAAAATGGTTGATAAATCATAAAAATCCAATACTAATAAATAATATGTCAATGTTCTCGCGTGCCGTTGGAATTCGGAAGTCGGACTCGTGGGCCAGTCTAGTTATACCCGTTACAATTTACTTAATGACGCGTTAAATTAGATACACTACTTAACTATAAACGTCGATATCTCTTAGTTTTGTATGTAGGAGTTCGGAATTCGTTCGCCCACGATATTCTTACAAAACGGGTAACTAACGTTAATTACATTTTTGTACCTACGTGTTAATGTTGATAAATTTGTTGCGAGATAAAAATAGGTGTTATTACATCTACTTAGAGTGTAATTAATTTGCATAATATATTCATGTAATGTTGTAAGCTTGAAGGAAGCTTGCTAACTTCTAGCGAGATTGTGAACAAGCAGGTTTTTCAATACTCGTAATGTAAGTGCTAATAGGTATGTGGTTAGTGGTGGATAAAGTCTGAAAGACAAAATTATAAAGCTTATTCTTATCTTTCTCAATGTAATACTTACTTTCATGTTAGCTCTTCAAGTCTTTCAAGTAACTTGTACGGTAATCCGTACAACGCGATGAAATAGTTTAATCACTAATGTGATTGAACTATTTCATCGCATTTTTCAATTGTTCGGTGACGGGTACAATGTCTCAAACACAAAATATATTTTTGATAGGTTTTACCTTTTAAAATTATCATCTGGCTTCAATAAGAATAATTTTGATTATCAACGGTCCAAGCGCGCTACCTTGTGGAACGCCAAACGGATTCATTCAGTTACAAGTTCCGCTTTGCATCATTGACGATACTATCGCGTATATATCCACATATATATACCAATTAGACATGTATGTACCTGTAGATATCTGACAGAGGGTTATCTATCAAATTTTATTGTCGTTTTGTAACCGGTACCCGAATGTTTTGACTGCGCGACGGTTTCAAAAGCCGGATATTACCGTGTTTATTATATTAAGGGTAAGGTATGTTCCATTCGAAATCTATTGTTTGGGTTGCTTAATTAGCTACATTTTTTCATTAATTTTAAATAAATATTAAAAATTCCGCACATATTGTATCTACCTACTCGAATGGATTAGAAGAGAACTTATATTGGCATGATGATAGAATTTAACACGTGTTATACTTTGGTAACAATTAAGAGGATTTAAGTTTGCTCAAATTAAAACATAGTAAGGTAAGAGATTCCAGTATATGTAAAAATAGAGCACGATATAATAAGCGCTACTAGTTCTTCATACTTTGTAGGTACAATATTATGTTCCCACTTAACTACCAAACGAGTACTTATTAAAAGTCTATTTCTAAGCCCGTTGGGATCAGATAAATTATCTCGCCGTGTCGAATCCGGAAGGCCATAGCCGATAACATTCTGCCCCTTAACTGCTGATATCTAATAGTAGCTAGTTTAATGCGAAGTAAATAAATTAATTACGTTATAAATCTAGTCTCGATGTCGGATAAAACCACCTGTCCGGTGACCATTCACTGTTACTATAATCATAACAAAACTGTTTTAATTTAATGTATCAATTTGATTTAATTGTTTATTTATGGTCGTTATACTGCCTTTCAGAGTAAACGGTATATAGTAAAATTAATTGAGTGTCAATGATATAAATGGATTGCGTGACGTGACTCCGTTGAGGTTTATTTTAAAAACTACTGCTATCTACACTAATATTTAATGTGGTAAAAGCAACGACATGTTACAGATTATAAGTGTATCTGTTACTCTTTTTAGAAGTATGTACATCAGCTATTTCGTGAATTTTCGTGGGAGGAAAAAAAAATAGTATCAAGGTTTTTTTTCTAGTTTATTCTGTGGCTTGTTAAATCTAGGACTTTGAGTTTGCCATTGAGATATATAGCTAAAGATCTAAAACGTTCTCAGAGCGGTACCTGATAAGATGCGTTATTACGATAGCACCGACTTTCTATATAGTCTCGAGCAAAGCCGTCGAATAAAGCTTAAGAAAAATAGAGAGCGTTTATACTTCGCAAACGCTTGAACACAGCGTAAACTCAAATCCAATCTGAATAACTGTACAGTTTATGGTAATTATTAATTTTGAAAAAAAAACGTATTGATTTGCAATTTCCATTAAACGGAAAATTGGAACTTAAACGGCAGAAAATGACGAAAGCTCATCACGAAAATAATAATATGTCAAAGTCAACTGACTGATTACTCATGGTAATGAAAACAACAAAATAAATATGTATATGAAAAAGAAATATTAAAAAAGAACAGAAAATTAGAAAGTGAAGTACAGAGATTTGGAATATTACGATGAAGAATGTAACATTGAAGAGGCTAAAGATTAATGAATGAATGAAAACACAAGGTTGCAGCTGTCCGTATTCTGTAGTAAGAATATAATTTAGATGAAAAAAACAGGCCTGATTATCAACATTCTGACGATTATAACAATCGTAGATGCTTTAATATAAAAGTGAAAGTCTAAGTCCATCTCACTGGCCTTATTGATAGACTAATTTGAATGAAAACCGAGTTCTCAAATCTCTTGCAGATGCAAATACGCGTCCAATTCTCCGAAAAGATCTAAAGATTTCTGGAATTTTGGAAAAACAAATTCTTTACTTATTTATTTTTTCTCTCCATTGTTTCTAATACGTTTCCTGCATCCTCGTCTTCCATGGATCGATTTCATCAGAATTTTACTGACGCAACCTCATAGAGCGCGAGAAAAATTGTGATACAAAACAGATTTATTCATCATACAGAGTGAAGTTAGTTTTAATTGGCGTTGTGTTTATTATTATGCTTTCAATCAGTATTGGACCTAGCCTAGAGAGACTCGTCTGCATTATTTTAGGATTGATTTTGTTGGGAATAATACTAACAATAGGTTTTGTTTCGTCTTTGTTTTGTTTTTCTTCTGGTTCTTTTGTTTTATGTCTTGCATGTAGAGGAATTTAACTAGAACGATGTGATTTTGGGTTTTGAGTTAAATCAAGTATTGTTTCTGTATATTTTATCTGCTATTGCTATAACCTAAAATCTTAAACGCTAAAATAATAGGCGCTGAGTACGGTTTTGTCAGTCAAAGCAATGCATTTTTTAGGCTAACCAAGTGCTAAGTAGCTTTTTTAAATATTTCCGCTAATGTACTCGCTCCCGATTCTTATAAATGTAAAAAAATCAAATATAAATGAGCTCCTGATTTACACTTAAGAAATAACTTTCAACGAAAGCTTCCGTTTCATACGGGACAAATCTCTTGCTCCGTTACTATTACAAAAACTCCAGTAAGAACTTAGATAATTATATTAAAGTTAAACACATACATTAGCTGCGCGTTTTTGTTCGACAACCGCCTGTCGTAGGCGACTAATAAAATTATTACCATAATGGCACTTCGATTACATTATAATGGAGTCACCTGATCGCTTGTCAGGTGCAAATTTCTTACATTATTATAATAGATAAATTATCCGATGGGCGTACGAGGGTAATTGAATGGTTTGATTTAAATTGTGTAAAAAGATGACTTAAGTAACAAAAAATAAAGTAGCAATTACTGATGATATTCCACATGATTGTGGAACTATTTTAAATGCAAGCTGCAGCTCTAGGAACTGTGAAAGATGTATCAGTAGTATTTGAGGAATTAAAATATTCTTGCTAGTTGCTGCTGTAAGTTCTTTTAAAATTCTAACTTAAATCGATGTTTTTTTTATATTACCTGTCTAGTGTGCATCGATAATACTATCAGACCCGTACAATGACAATTTGCTCAACTCTTCTGTTTCCCAATTTCGTTCCTGCGCATTTTTTCTCAACTTCTAACACAAATAATCCTTTACCTAAATTTCCATAGTCTAAAAAGCATCAAACACTAGCAAATTATACAAACAGACACGACAGTTCATCAACTCACAAGCTCCCCAATTTTACTTACACGATAAAAAACGAGGCAGCATACCGATGCATTCGAAACTAGTTCATTTAGCACTCAGTGCGATGCCCTGTCACACTGCCACCCGCACACGTTTGCAGTGCGCTTAGCGGCCTACCGCTAACTACCCGCGGCTTGTAGCAAAGGCTGGACAGATGGGGAAGTAGGTAGAATGTTAGGTGCATTGAGCTTTTCTTTATGTAGAGTTTCATTTGGTATTACTGGGTGTTAGAGGGTAGTTTAGTATCAAGAAAAATTTATAGACTTGAGTGGATACGCTGCTTGTTTTCTTCATTGAATTGGGTTGTGAAAAACTAATGTCAACTACTTATCTAGTAGTCTTTTCTTTACAATTATTTGTTAGCACAGTGTGTTTTTGCTTCCATTTGTCATTATATCGTAAACTGATTTACATGATTTTTTATAGAAATATGGCTTTTAAACTACCACGTCAATGAGTAATGACCGTTGGTTTAGCGGTTGGTGGCCCTAACTGGTATACCGGAGGTCGTGAGGTTGATTCTCACCCAGGACAAATGTTTGTGTGATGAGCACGAACATTTGTTCTATATCTGGGTGTAATTTATCCACAATATGTATGTATTTAGAAATATATAAGTATGATTATCAGTTGTCTACTACTCATAATACAAGCTCTGCTTAGTTTGACACTAGATGGCGTTGTGTGAAAATCGTGAAAAAAAAAACAACAACTCGTTCTTTGAGTCTCGTGAAGTATCATAACTCTACGCATAGCATATCTGCGTACATTTATAGTCTATGTCCGGGAATATTAAGAAGACGGTGTGCGTCATTGTGCGTAGTATTTCACCAATTATCGCATCCAGTCCATTACGGATTGACACAAACTACTGCAGCGCTAAAATCCACAAGATGACGAATTGGCTCACCACAGTAAGTGCGCAGCTACAGATAAATAGAGTGGTTCAGAAGTTCGTGATAAGCGTTTAGTTTTTAATTTGAATAAAAATTGCTATAATAGATCTTGAATCAGAATAAACGGTAGTAATTACAAAATTTTATAAGCATTGTTTTGGATTCCGAATTTAGAGACTGATTTAAACATGTTTGTCGTGTCTTTAAGAAAACCTGTCAAATTAAAAAAGGAAAATAATATTCAGTAATTCACGGCTAAACGTTTTGTAACAAAATATTCTATAATAGAAAAACCAATTTAAGAGTAAAAGACGTTCAAATCACAGAATATCGAAAGCACACACAACATTTACATCTCACAACACTTTCGAAAGCGTAAAACGGACTGACAATAGTTACGGGACGGACTCAGACCCAATTTTAACGACATAGCAAACAGTGTTACATGCCTAACTCACTATGAGAGTCCATGATGCGCCCGCTAAAACCTTCCGACAACACTGTTCATAACCACATAAACTTTTAAAAGTGTTTGCTCACATACAGTGACAGAACGATCTAGTACGACGGTTGACAATTCTTAAATAAACCTTATTACTTAGTCCATAAGGGTCAGTAATATTTCGTGGATTCTAAATGGTAATAATGTTTACAGTTAAGTCGTCATGCGGCCGCTAATCGCGTCGAAGTCGCGAGTTAGCGCCTCGCCCGGTGTTCGCAAACACTGTCATTCATTGTCACCCCGGCAATAGGGCCTTGAATAGGGCCTTCCTGAGTGATGGTTCACCCACGAGCTGGGGTATGTTGCACCCGGATAAATTATTAAAATATTTGGAGATATATTATGGTGCTGAAACATCTGTCTTTTGTCGTAGCGACAAATCTTCGGTTATACGAAACGAAAAATTCCCCGTTCCGTTTTGACCATGTGGTAGTGGCCTCTTGCCCAGACAATTATTTTTCGTAACACTTATCTAAATACTTTGACGTCAAAGTAATTTAAAAAATACGGTGCTTTGCAATACAAAGTTTGATGAAATAGTAAAAACCTAAAACCATTGAAATCAATTAAAAATAGAGGTTCAGAACAGTAACTCATGTTAACTAGCTACAAAATAATTTCAGGCCAGTAAACAATTACATATAAATCTCGGGGCAGTTAGCCGCAAATATCTAGTAGCACAGTACTGTACAGTTAGAAACAAAAGTCAACGAACAAAATCACTCTTGAAGAAGTCCCAAAACTTTTCAGCGACACGAAAAATTGGTAACAAATAAGTTCTAACTACATTTTAGAAGTAAAACCTCTTTTATGACTTAATAGCACAATAGCAAGTCATTGAAAACTCAATTATAGTAGTTTTGAAAATTTGATTGTGTTAACCGTCTTTTGTTGCTGATCATACCACAGGACCGCGTGCCAACTTCATTGTTGACATAGGTCAGGGTTAAACTAGCCCTCTGTTTGCACGTCATCACCCAATTTATGTGACAGCTGATGGATCGGACCGCCCTGTTTGTCTCCTTAATGAAACGAGACCAAAGGACCGGGTAATTTTGACTGTATGGTTAGTCGATGGTATAGGTCACCACACTAAATACGACTGTACGCGACGTGTCGCGGAATCAAACCCCACGTAGGACTAGAATTTGTGCGATCCGAAAAGGCTAGTTTTGAGTCTTTGTGCATGTTAATTTAATGTTTGAGGAACCCTCGATGCAAGGATTAAATTCCTTAGTGCGGGAGTAGTTAAAAAAAAGGTTTAGAGGATTTTGCCTAATTCAAGAATGATTTCCAGTAAATCACACGTACCTACTCATATCTAAGACAGATATTAGATTCAATTCTTCTATTTACGTCAAACCATAATTTTCCATTTCAATTGAATTTACTTCAGTAACAAATACCTACGAAGGAAATTGCAAGCACATAAGCATCCAATTGTACCATAAACCTACTCGTGAGTACTTGCTTACCAATTTCCATCCTATTTTTCTTGCATGACTCACGTATGACACAGAATCCTTTGATAATATCAAGACTGATTATAAAGAAGACTTGATTGTTTATTAATTTCCTTCGCCAATTGCTTGCGACGTGTCAGTTGGACTGGTATCATTATATCAAGCGACTTCCTAGCATTCGGACGCTCACACCAGATGGGACTTTGAAGAATAATTAATTGACATACAACTTATCACAGTTAATTTATTCGTCTGGATTTACAGAGGTGTGTCGCCAGCTTGGCAAAACTCCATTGAATTATAACCCGTTCAAAAATGCACTCTAATTTGTTAAACGTAGAGCTTAATTTCGATTCGGAGAGTACGGATTTAGGAGATAGGATCCTAGTGTTAGAAACACCTAAATTGTAGCCAAAATAAATTTGAAACCGTTCGGTGACGTATTTCGTAACGGTGTGTGGGTCGCGTTGTGTATTGCGAATTGTACTGAAAATAAGCAAAAAGCACAAAACTTCAAACGAGGTATCAATTACTCACCATACTACTTAATGTTAAAATTATGATATGCCACAGCTATTTATCGTTAAAAGTATACTTTGTAAATCGAAACATTCGAAACACTGTTTTTTCAAATCAGTTTCAATACACTAAATTCAACTTCAATCAATATATTTAGCTCATTTAGTAGTCTTCTAAAAATATAACAATAAAACCACTTACTTTATCACACGACATTTTAGCGCACGTGTATTAAAATGCACTATATTTTTAGACTTACCAGTCGTTCAACTATTTTTCGAGCTTTGCGTACAAACACACGTAGTCTGAACGTTTTTTATAATACTAACACTGTCTAGTCAAGTCTACTACTAATATTATTTGCTTATCAAAATCGACAGTTCTATATTAATACATAGTTGAGAGATTGAGAACAGTTCTTTCATCCCACATCGTAGAAGATTTTGTAAAGTTTATCGTCGAATACCAATATATACTAAAAAGGCGGTTCTGTACATTTGAAGGCTTTAAATACAGCAAAAGTAGTATTAGTTACACCATATGCACCATATACCTACTTGACTACTTTCTCCAAAAAATATGAAGATCACATTTGTTACAAAAATACGAGTGTTATCACTTGATCATAGAATTAGTATCAATCAATCATAAATTAGCTTACTGCAATCCACTGCTAGACATAAACCTCTCTGAAAGAACACCATTTGTGCCGATCCTATGCCTTCTGCAAGTAATCGGTCTTATTCACCTTTTTCATGTCATGAGCTCATCTGGAATTAGCATAATAGTACCATATTTTCTATACAAACATGTGTACCATTGCTTATTTGGAGAAACTTTATTCCGGAATCCAAAATCAGCACTTAGGGTTACATCTAACCATCAAAAAAAAAAAAAATTCGATTACCTACGTATAAGTAACTATGATTTTAACAATTTAACAATCTTGTAAGCATATAACTATGATTCTAACCTATCTGTTTCTCAAAACATTAAGTCCATTTCTTCCTCATACATCGCCAAGTGTCAGCGCGTGCGCATTGATACGCCACTCTTGCGCAGCGATAGATACAGCTAATAAAAGCGTTCGTAATTATGATTTTCTAACTTCTAACTCTATGTGAATGGATTTTAATGTAAATTTATTTTATACAAGACTTGAGATTGAATAGTCTGTGGGTTACGTGAAAGCAACCTATATTATATGTAACTGATTTAAGTTTCCTGAATATTACGACCTTTTTGTTTCTTTCCTTTACCATTTTGTTATTTTACTTACCATCTTGGTACTTCATTATAAAAAACCAAAGGTATTTTTAAGTTAAGGCCAAGTACAGAAAAATAACCACAATTTTTCGAAATTTTTCATGTAATCTATACTACTTTCTTGAATCCAATCATACAAATTCCATAATTTCTCGTTTAAAAGTGCAACAGAACTAAGACGTAACTAACATAAACTTAAAACAGATTTAACTAGTCATAAAATACATGTAGGCTTACTTACACTACTTATCACAATAAGACCCTTAACTTTACAAGAAAACTACATTTTAACCCTAAACTAAAACAAAAAAATCCAAAATACACACAGAACATATTTGGAATTCTTCTTAGACATTACTAGTACACGCTATCATCGTTCTATGAAGTATTATGAAACAGATTCGACAGATGTAAACAACGAATCCGTGGGGTTAATAAAATTATTTTGTAAACTGTAAACTTGTAATTCACGGGAGTGTTGTGGCCGTAACTTACCCACGTGTTGACTTTTAGTGTTGTACTCCCATTTTTACTGTAGTTGTTACGAGGCCGGTAGCATGAATTGGAATACAGAATTAATTCTGACTACACCTGTATCTATTCTGTTACGTCACTTCATTATGTCCAGTTTTAAAAGATTCTGAATTGAAAACATGTTGACTTTGCTTCTATGAATTCCTTAACTCTTAGAATTCTTTATTTCTATGTATTTTTAGTAAAATTAAATTAAATAGTTCCTTAAGCACATAATATTGAGAATAAAAGTACCTAAGTCTCGATCAATCTATTCATTCATTAGGTTGTTCGGCGTATTCAGAGTTTCAGACCCTGCTCAACAACGAAAAATAATTTTCTTTGAGGAAAATAATTGTCTCCAGAAAATCTTAAAACTGTCCATATCCATGCATGGAACATTAAGATCCGGATCTGTTTCCTAGTGTCAATAGAAACTGTTT
Source organism: Chrysodeixis includens (assembly GCA_941860345.1). Lineage (NCBI taxonomy): Eukaryota > Metazoa > Arthropoda > Insecta > Lepidoptera > Noctuidae > Chrysodeixis > Chrysodeixis includens. The sequence goes on from OW796092.1 coordinate 10,195,332, forward strand.
CAGTATAACTTAAACATATTGCTTATGATATGAATCCAACTTTACTAGATGCAGTATTTTATTTGTGTAGAAGTAGACACTCCCTCACACACTGCGGCATTCATAATCGGCAGGCTTAAAAATTACATGCGTCATACGTTATAGGATGTAATTATCCCATTTTCGTTTGTTATAGAATGTTACGTAGATGAAGCTAATTTATGAGGATGACGTAAAAATGTATAGTGATACTGTGTAAATATTAGTCTATCATGTTGACTCATATAACGCACAGAATCCATTGGACTCGCACGCGTTGAAATGTTATAGTAATACTGATGGGTCTTTAAGGCGATGGTATCCTTAGCTAATAAGTTTCAATTTAAAATGGTAGTGATCTGTAGGTACATTTTACCAGCTCTAAAATGTAGTTAAAATGGTTGAAGCCAGGAATTAAAAAAAGACGATCTAATCTCTAGTCCAAAATATTTTTAAACACACTTTTACAAGAAACCTAAATGAACGAAACAAATACAGAGAAATTAAATTGATTTATTCTAAACTTACTATCCTACACAAAAATACTTTCGGAGTTAATTTGAAAAATGTGCAAAGTAAACAATTCTATGTTGAAATAATGAAGACTGATTTCAATCAATTAATGTAAATCCAATCGCATAGTGTCAGTAAGACGGATGGTATTGTTACTAACGTCTACCGAGACCTGTTAGCGGGATCGACTTTCTACGGGGATCGATCCCGGGAAGCAGACAAGTCTAAATTTATTCGAACTAGCTTCGCACTCGATACTCTGACAATGAACTCTAATCGAGTAAACAATGGATCTGTCGGCGCGACCTGGCGCTCGCCTGTCGACGCTCACCGTGGCGGCTCGTAAATCGATACAGAGTTTGAAGTACAACACGAGTAGTATTGAGTGAGTCGGATTTTATGACTATTTTTGTGATTATGAAACTTTTTGAATAGTAGGCATCTGTTGATTGGAATGCGAAATAGGGAACTTTGTTTAGGTGCATACAGACTAAGCTACAGACTCGTTAGTGACAAAAATATTTTCACGTGATTAGAAAGTATAGAATATAAATGGTAAACGTCGCTGGCGATATGAACAAAGAAATTGATTTTTAACTCCATAATTTACTTCTTAAGAATCTGACCTTCAAAATACTACTGTATAAAATACCCTTTTATATTAATTTCTTAATAGCTTTATCATAAACATAAATTATCTAAGATAGCTGATGCAAGAATTACACGCAAGGTATTTTTGCCTCTCGGTTCTTCGAATGAATCTTAGTAACATACTGGACTACATTGATACCATTTCTTCCAGGGCGTCTGGCAGCGCAGTGATATTAGACCCTCGGATGATCTGCAAGAAGAACAGGCGCACGAGGGGCCGGCTGGCCCAGATCTGCCGGAACGAGACTGGACTGCTGAAGGAGATCACCCGGGGGGTGACCCTCGGGGCCACGGAGTGTGCGCACCAGTTCAGAAACAGGCGGTGGAACTGCACCACCCAGAGGCGGAGCATGAGGAAGATACTCATGAGAGGTCAGTTCTCTTCCCTCCTCAATGTTTCTGATCATCATCTTCATAATCATCTTCCAGCCCTTATCCCATTTTACTTGGGGTCGGCGCAACACGTTTTTTTCTTCCATTCTCCCCTATCAAACGTCACACTATCATTTACTCCTTTTTCATTCATATCATTCCTTATACAATTCATCCATCTTTTCTTTGGCCTTCCCCTTCCTCTCCATCCATGAACATTCATACTCATCTTACTCACATGACTCTCATCTCTCCTCATCACATGCCCATATGGTTCTGATCATGACTTCAAAATCAAAAGGTTTTTATTCCGAGTAGGCCTTCTCAGGCACTTTCGAAGCGTTTCTGACTCTAGTTGTGCGGTTCACTCTTTTAAAAATAGAAAAATATAATAATAATTTATACTTTACAATGGTTAATTATGCATTCCTACTTTGTCAACAAGTCCAATGCATGGTGGAAAAGCAGGTCTTTCCACAGACCTCTATTTCTGTGTTAGAAGTAAACAAAGATATGTCAGTTTAAGAGGTCACTAGGAATATCGTTTCGATAGCAGTCAGCAAAGATATTTAAAGTAGCATTTAATACGACATTTAGAGTCCAGTTTTCCTAACGATAAAAAAATACTGATCCAGTTAAAATCCAATAAAAACTGACCCAGTCTTAAAAATTATACGTAACTGAAAAAATCATGCCTATGCTGGGGACCAAACCTGCCCCTCGTGGATATGAATCCATACGTAGAACCGTTAGGCCACCACTTCTATTAGCCATACTCTAAATAAATTAAAATAGACAGATATACAGAACGTCCAAGTAACATCTATAGAAGCATTGTTTATGACAATCGTGAATGCGAAACATGTTGAATATTATAATACTTGCGAAATGTATAAATGTCTACTTTCACATCTCAAAGGTTAAGGCAGGAGTATCTATAAAATGTCATTTTGTTCCTCACGTTTTACTAATAAATATCTGGTGGTAACCTACTGCTTTATGCAGGAAACATGCTTTGAAAAATTAATACGTTAATCTGTAAAGCACGCCTCGTTTGTTCCATTAGTTAAATGTTGGAAAATTTTGTGTGGAGTGTTGCTCTTCTAAAATGTATTTGATTTTAAGCTCGCATTTGTCCGCCGCATCGCTTGCAATGTTTTGTAACGGTGTAAAAAGTAAAGCCTCAGTGCCAGCCACATTCATACCATAATAAGTTTGTCAAAGTTGGTCCAAAAATTTAAGCGTAAAAAGTAGCAGTACAGCAATAGTCACAAATATTCGCCTAGAATCACAATAATATTAGTGATATTCCAAAAGCTTTTCTCATTAATACAAAAGATAAGCATTCAAGTGATTTATGTATAGATTTTGGTCATGTTGTTAAAAATATCTTGGTGTAAAATCAAAGCAGTGAGGTAACAAGGTACCAAGATAGACTAAACTGTCTTTAAAGCGCGAACTTCTCACCTAAAACTACATAATAGTTATACGACAATAAAATAACAAAAACACTTTCGCTGTTATAACAGAAAAAAACGAAACAAAGCCGCACATTATTAAAAAAAAAAAAAAACAAAAGAAATAAAACGGTCCAACACTAAAATCAAATCGATACAAAATCATCGTCAATCGATAGATATATTATCGGCTATCTTGGCGATGAGTTCATCAACATTTAAGATATTACACGATTTAGGTTGAGCTTTGCTACCTGCACCTTTATTAGCCGTTGGACAAAAGAATGCAAAACGTGTTAAATCGTACAGATGAATATCAGGGTCTAATTCGATTAGGCTAAAGAAGTTGATTTTTATGCGACCGGCCATTTATCTATACGGACGTTTTAGTGCTGCTCCTTTAACGATATCGATGTTTTGTTTTTCTGTAGGTCGCGCCGTGTTAGCGTAGGTCAAGCTAAACTAGAGAAGTGGAAACTTAAGTAAGATATAGTGTGGAGATTAAACAAACGATTTGCATTCATTAACTTTTGTGATTTTGTTTTGTTGAAAAATAGTTTATGATATCTTTTTTAGGACATTAGTGTAGATGTTTATTTGCGTTTTTTTGTTTAATTAAAATGGTTTTGGAATAAACGAGACGATATTTTTTATATAATTATTAACATCTGTGCGAATAAAGTAACATTTAGTGCTTTTTGTTGGTTAAAACTAAATTATTCCAAACTTTCCTAATACATTTTATGGTTTCTCATAATTTTGTAATGTATTCTAGTCAGCAAGCAATAACTTTAAAACTACAGTTCCAAAGGTTATCGGGAACATTAATCCCACACCTACACATATCGATGGAGTGACAACACTACGCCGGCCATTCGTCGTCAACATGCATTCATTTCGGATTCATTAGCGTAAATTAAGTGGTATTTGTCAAATTTTGGGCGCACACAAAATATTTATAAAATATACCACCCCGGGGCTTTTATAAGATTCTTCAATAACTTATCTGAGACTGTGCCCACACCTTTTTTGGGAAGATTAACCAAAAAATATAATACGCCTAAATTGTTTATTGCATATGTGACTATAAAATACTCGTGGATATTAAAAGTCAACGCTTGTTTTTACGACTTCGGTGGGTATCGACAGCCATTTTGCTAATGTATAATACATTAATTAGATACTTTATTGCTGGGCATGATAGCTTAATTTGGTGCTTTTGTTTCTCATAAAAGTTAAACTTTTTTTAGCAAAACGAGATCATCGTTATCTTATTTAATGAATTCTTGAGCTTCTAAATCCAGGATTAAAATCCATTTTGGAGATAAAGGGGAAACGTCATCTATACTAAATTAATTATTAAAAAGTAAAACAAAGTTTGGACGCGTGGGCGGTGGGTCCGGGAGGGGTGGGGTGGTGCGGTGGAGGGGAGCAGGGGGGTGTACGGTCAACAAATTAGGTTAAAAGCCTATAAATTGATGCGAACAGCGATGGGTGGCGCAGGCGCAGCGGCCTACAGAACTGAATTAGTCCCGGATTTTTTATCACTTGGTGACAAGAAAAAATAATGTGTACAGGTTGGTGTGTTTGTTAACAGTTAACTTTTATTGCTTTTATTACTCATTACTTTAGGTTTTATTAGAAAGCAAGTTAATTTTGTTTCTGTCTGCCTATTAGTGATCTTTCTATGGTCGCAATGAATAAATGTCAATTTAAGAAAAATCTATTTCGAAAAAAATTTGCAGAACTTTTAAATACTTAATATCGTTATTTACCACTTTCTTGATTTCCTAAAACACTTTATTTACTCAAAAGCACAAACTTCTCCGTAACAAGCAGGCAATAGTAGCAAGTTACAGTTTATACTTGCCCTTTTAAAACCAACCTTACGGATTTCGCCATCACCCTAGTTGTGGCAGAACACTTTAGATAATTTCAATCAAAAATCATTTTCAGAACGCCCTGTATATATCACCAGTACTCATGAGAAAAAAATAATCGTCGTTAATTGGTCCCTTTCATTAGTAAGTCCGTGGTTGTTGCATTCCTTGTGCACTTCTTTTTTCGTGTCAAATCGTTATCAATGAAAAAAGGATTTCATTCTTATTTAAATTTCTTTATCAGCTTTCTGATGACCGTTGGAACGTTTAAATAATGTTTCACTTACCCACTTAATATTGGTACCGTTATAATTTATATTTAATTTGAGTTGTGGCTTGATTAGTATATCGAAACTATCAGTGGACGAGATTTTAAATTAAAAACTGACAATACGATGATTAACAAACCTTTTTCTTTTTGTTAATTAATGCCTAGCAGGAAAAGCGTTTATATGTTGTCAAATTCATAATAATATAGTGTAAGAGTAATTACAAAGAAACATTTGAGCCAACAATTCGGAATAACGCGACGTGCTTAAGCATCAATTAAAACTCGAATATTAACGACTTTTAAAAGCTTCGCGGGTAATCGAGGCTCAGCATTGTCAGATAACCAACCTTTATACCAACAACAAGAAAGTCAATCAAAACATCGTGGACCATAAAACGGCAGCACGATATCAAATCGTAAATACCGCGACACCTTATCTCGCTAGAGCCGACGCCGAGACCGATTCCCACTCAAACAAAATAGCCTAATTAAGTTATAAACAAAGCCACAAACACGGCCTCCGAATATATCGAGCTCGGAGGGGCCGGACTAATCTCATGCGGCCATTAACTGTCGACAGCTCCCAGCAAGGACTCCCTGCAGGCTCATAAAGATTACCACACGATAACCTGACTACTGAACCTTTAGGACCTCACACATGCCCCGAGAACCCAACATAAATACTCAAGAATGACTTCATATCAACAAAAAAAAAGGCAGCGATAAATTTGGCGCCCTCTAACACGTAAATGTTCTTAATTATAGTGTAATATCCGGACTGCATTTCGTATCTAATCTGTACTCTTATGCGCATACGATCCGGGCGGCTGTCGTTAGTTTTATCGATATCGATTATTGGCTTAAGCGCAGCACTTACGCGATCATAAACCGTCTTATTTATAAATTGTTGTTTTATTTTGTATGTGAAAAGGTTATTTAGAAACTATAAATTGTAATTGTTTTAAAAGTTTCAAAATTATAACGAAATCCCAGTTACTTTGAGTTTGTTTTACCGTGTAGAACGATATGTGATTCCAACAATTTCACTTTCAAAAGTCTTTAAACTAAAACTGTCCATTTTATTAGGAGTTTCAACGTGTCTGACAAACGATAGCAGATCTCCAAATAAAGCTCGACTACATATTTATAAGTGGCCGATACAGCGGATGTAAGCCCGCTGTCTCGTGGTGGAATAAACAATAGCCTCACAGAGTTATTTGAAAGTCAAACATCGCCTCGCGACCAGTAATCGACGTCTCAAGCACGAAATTGTCGGTAGATTCAACCACATCACTATGAACCAAGGAACTCACAGGAATCGACCATTTGACATTCCAACCTCTCTTTCTCACTTGACGTCTAGAAATATACCTGTCCCTCTCATAACTTCAAAGTGCACTTTATTTTTTCCTTCCACGACGACAACCTGTCCGTCAGTGTGACAGGCCGCACTTGTCACCATCGCCCGTTGCCAAATTAAACGAAATACCCAACTACGACATAGGCGCTGGAAACCACGGCGATAACTTACTTTTTTTTCAAAACGCTACCTTTAAGGAATTATAATACCGTTTCCGAGATAACTTTGTGTATAAGTGTTCTTTCGCTTGATTTTAATGAGGGGAAAATGAGGGAAGTCGTTTGTTGCGGCGGTATTCAGGTTCGTCGATGTCCACCCGTCAACGTGAGAAATGCGTTTATAGCCGGCTATGACGCGTAACAAGTTGACTGATTGCAAGGCCTCGCGCGTCGCCTGCTTATTACAAGATACGGACCGTTTTGTACGTGCCTCCGCATATCACCTACAAAAGTAATACCTCCTTCATGTGACGCAATGCCGGCTAGAGCGCATCCACATGCGTTAATGAAGCGTTAACTGGTAAAACAAAAGTTAACAGCACGAAGTACACACACGATCTAACAGAGATATTCCACCGCGCCGAGCCGACCGACGCGCGCATTAACAGAGCTAATTATTCCCATTAAACGGGCACAATCCATTCAAATTAGCCATCGGACGTCGTTGAATAAAGTATTCGCGTTTTGTGCGCGGCTGAATGACGCTCGGCCCCTTCCGGTGGGTGGTTGCTGTCACAACACGCAATGCGCGTCGCGGACGCACCGCACCGCATAATGAGACGCTTACTCGCATTAGCTAAAGAAATTGACAAGTGAACAATAGCGGGCCGAGGGAAAAAACGAACGTGAAAACTGCAGAAAGAGCCGGACAGTGTCGTATCGTATTACCCGACGTAAAATATCTGGGGGAAAGGAATGAGAAACGATCGTTCCATTTAAATACGGGGTACGAGACGGGTGAGTTCGCGTGCGTTCAGTAGCGTGAGAATGCGCTTTATTCGGCGGCGACAGCGCGTCCCTGGCCGGGCCAGCGCGGGACGTCGATAAATCAGGTGCGCGGGCGCAGCGGGCGCGCCACGCTCGTATATCGGCCACTGCGGCCACAATGGCCCGCCGGTGACATGCTGACACTGACGCAATTGCTCGCATGCGCCGTCCGCCGTCACGCCGACAGCCGCGGACGTCAGCGGCCGCCCCGCAACCCCTCGCCGCCGCGCCGCGCCCCCGCCAACCCGTATTTATTGCGCTAAATATTTGAATTAATCAGATGAGATAAAATGGTCGCGTTCGTTTAAACATTCCGATGCGGTCGCGGTGACAACTCGATGTATTGTCTTCGCATTAAGCTGATCCGCGCTTAAACAAGCTATCGGACTCTTTTTATTCGGACGATTTACTTTGTCCGCTTACAACTCTGTGAATTTACAGAAAGTGAAATCTGTGAGAATCTCGACTAATCAATTTGCAGCATTAATCTGTGCTTTCCATCTTTGTAAGGTACTAAATGGTAATAAAGGTTGTTATGATCGTTTTACGAGCGGACCGCGGTTGGCGCACGTAGGTAGTGAGTATGACATACATGTTTACGACACCAGAGTTTGCCCGACACACGATACTTGACATCTCGGTAAGGAAACATCGCGCCGCACGACGCATGTTTCACTCGAGCCCGTAAGAAATGGGGATGAATATTACGTGCAGGAATTCCGCGAGAAATGGTTCGCCAAGGATATAAATCATAGGATATTTAAAACTGGATAAAACGCATAAGTGCTTTGACAAGCGAAGCAAACAGCAGGGTTAACATAGGATGGATTATTGCAAAAGCTCATTCAACAACCCAACCAAGCTATTAATTATTGTAAACTCTGAAAGCGAATTTGCCAGAAGAAATATTTTTGATGACTACGGAAAATACGATGTATATTTTTATCAGACTCCAATGCCATTCTAAAATCTTTGCGTATTACTTACTTAGACTTTACAAAAGCATACACAAAGCAAGGTGCAAAAAAATATTTCTTGAATTATTTCTCGCCTACTTCTATTTCACACTAAATTACTGCTTCACATTGAAAATAAACCACAAATAAATTATTCACATAGCGTCTGCCGCGTAATATAATCAGCTGTTTATTAACCCTCGGATGCGAGCAACAAGTGTCCCGATCTCCGCTTGCATCCATCTCAAATCTAAAATTCCTGAACGGGAGTGCGTGAACGGTTAATTTAAAGTGAGTGTGTGAGCGAATGCGACTGCGATCTGTATCAGGAGCGAGTTTCAGTTTATCAGTTTCTAGCGGGAACGTCCGGCCGATTTGCGCATCGGTCTCGGCAGTAGACTGCAGCGGTAAAGAGAAACCAAAGAAATTTGTAGCGACACAGAAAAATGGCGCTTAATCAACTCAGGAGCAGGCAAAATGTCAAATCTAAATTTAGTATTTTTTTTAAGTAGATTTATACCGCTTAACAAAATCTTTGAGATTTTGAGAAATAATCTCAAACGCTGACATGTCTATAGTTGGAGTTCTCAATAAAAATATTGAACACCAGTAATAAATGTTGCTGCAACCGCCATTTTATAACTCAACACAATAATACATATATTATAATGAAATACTACACCAATTCAGGTATATGGTCAATAAACTCAGATATTTGGATTTTACGCTAGAAGTTGTATGAAATAAAATATACCTAAGAAATAATAATAGTATTCAGGCAGGATAAACATAACCGTATTGTCCACAATTAAATTTTAACGTAATTCTCAAAATTGACAATAAGCTTCCAAATATGCGTACATATTATTGCAATTTACGCTATAATCTCATGACTTCAATACTCTCGTTATAAATAAAATTAAAATTGCAAAATTCTCAGCAATTTCACATATGGGCTGAGACCAAGATCATCTTGAGACGTCTTTCCTCGCCTTATCTGCTCAATTTGACGTTACCCCAAGGCATTCAATGTTCTATATCAACATAATTTATGTTGTTATTACCAGTGATTAATGTTGTAATTTGCGATTTATTATATACTGCAGATTATACGTTAGTCTTGTAATTATCCATTTAAACAAAACTCGCTAAAAGGTCTTAAGCTTTTTGTGGAGACCCAAATATCAGAGTTGAACTCGAAATACGGTGCAACGTGATTATGGGTTCTGTGAAGTAAAACAAGAAATCTTTGCAGATCTGAGGTTTATTCGTTTATTTGTACAAAAAGGTTATAGGTTTCGTCAAAACATTCATTGGTCGTAGCTTCAAACCATCATTTAGAATTCTCACCCTTCCTTATTATACATCACTGAGTACAAAACTAATGCCATCGTCATGTAATGTATCATAATCATTATGTCCATCAGTATGCGGTAGAAACATTGCACGTAATTAATTCTATTAATGTTATTGAAATTTAGTCAGTGAAGATATCAAACGTCATATCAAGCTGTCAGGCCTGACAGCCATTAGTGATCTATGGTCACTAACTAGCAAAAAGGTCTTATGTTGCTGCTAGAACAAGTTCCAAGTCATATTAATTACACATTTCCTACAAGAACAGGTCGTGCAGTCGTATCTTTAGTAGACTTGTGCTCATACAAAGTTGATTCCCAATTATCCAGGAGCAGAGAACTCATAGCAGCATTATGATGAGCGCTCATCGCTTACGCACGTGCGGCTGATTGACTCGATGTGAATGGCGGAACGACTTCCAAGTATTTTGAAGTTGCAAAAACACTCGCGATATCGAAGCCATACAACCTTCAAGTGTGAATCAATTTGATTCCATCGGTTTTATTGATCGATCGACAATTTCACTGAATTATTCAGTGGACACAAATACCGACATTCCGTGGCCGCTCGTGGCAGACTACGCAAAAACGCACGACGCAAGGCACCCGAATATAATCGGCGACGGACGTCGTGGGAGTGGTTCGGCGCTGCACATATTTTGAAGCTGGAGACGCTTGAAAAAACGCAACGTTTGGTGATGAGAATGTCATGTCCCCCGTTCCCAACGACATATTTGCGAGTCGGGCCCGCGTTTTGTGATAATTACAGTGCATAACGCGGGCGGTGCGCGCGGAATGCGTGGCTCTGAGCTTACCGCCACGGATTTATAATGACGAGCGAGTGTCGCGACCGCGCTGCCCTATCGACAGCGCAGCGCGCTGTAGAAAAACCGTGGCGTCCACGGCATCCGCGCGGGGCGGACCAGTTCCCATGCGCGCCGTGCACCCCCGCGAGCCCTCCGCCTCGACGCACCTTTTTTATCCGTTGCTAAACGACTAGCGAAATATCTGGAAATTGACATTCTTCTCATAATTCCAGAGGACGCATCCTTGGTCCGTCGAATTTTAATCGAGAATGCCTATGAAAATCGAGCGTCGACAGGGAGTGACGGGACGTAATTACAGCTTGAATTCTGCATCGGATGGGTGTGCACTCTCGCTTTTTTGTCGCACGTCAATTATATAAATTGTTGGTGCAATAAATTTCGCTGTATCTCTGGGGACGGGTGGCGGGACGGGAATGCGGCGACGATACGGCTCGTCCCGCACTGGGCCCAATTAGCATGGGATCGATAGGCGCGGCCGATGCCGATCTCCTGTCAACTGCACCGCATTGCGCAGGCACCGCGGTTATCTAATCTGAACTTAATGAATGCCACAATACTATTGCCGAACTGAAACCTAGCGGTAAAATCGGATGGATATACATTTTCTATTCTGCAACATATGATTATTTTAGTAGGTTCTTTACGTTCATTGCTTCGGTTTTACTTAAATCATAGCCTTATCTCTAACAACAGGGAAAACTTCCTTAAGGCTTGTTATTATCGTAACATGAAAGATCTTGTCTAACAAATTTAAATAAGAGGAGAATCATAAAGGCTGATTTCTAAACATAAATCTTCGATAACCATATCATAATTAAGTATTCATCGCTCACTGAATCATCTCATCAAACTGATTGCGAAATGACAATATTGTGCGGCATAATAGGCTATAGAAACTGTCCCTTTGTTCGCTAATGGCTAATAGCCTTTAGCCGTTCTATGGGAGATGTGGTTTGCAATTATATTATTATTGCCTTCGTACCGTGAAGCGGCAACAATCGGAACTGGATGATTAACATGTTGTCATGTCTGAAGCAATTATTCGATAGATTGTGATTAGTTAATGCAATCTGTACCAGATATGGGAATAACTAGTGCAAATTGCATTTACGAGTAAAGAGAACATTGAGTAGAGCTTTTATTCTATGATATGGTTGACATTTGCAATTAAAAGTAAACAAGGCTGTAGCAAACTGGTGATAACTCCATTCATGACCTAAAATGTTATATTTCTGAAGAAAAGAATTGCGCTTATACATAAACCTCAAATCAAGAAACCTAACAAAATATCATGAATAAGGACGTAACCTTTTTCCAACCATTTGTAACCAACTTAAATCAGATGGAGTCTTTCTATTCCGACACTTAGACCATAATACGGAACCTACATTTGAAACTAATTGTATGAAAACTCATAAAAAAATTGGACACCCTGCATAAGATAACTAATCCATTAATTGGGACAAAGCGGCTACTAAAATGTATTTGCCGTTGTACATGACATCTATAAAAATACACTTGCTTAAATAAATAGTAGCCAGTTTTAAACTTGTGAGACCAAGACATAGATGAGTAGCTAATTTTCCTGTGGACCAAACGGACCTTAGCAACAATCTATTCAATTACTACAATAGCAAATTCCATACCTTATAAATTTTCAATTAACACAACACTTAAATAATATGTGTACATAAACTCTGCCCTATTCATTGAATACCAAATTGCATCACACCATACAATGCAATCACATTCATCATTCATTACAAAGTCTATCAAAGGGTCTAATAATCTTATTGTAAGTTCATGACCTGAACAAAAACATTGCGCATTCAGTTGATGTCCTACGAATATTCAATGGATGTCTGCCGCAGCGATTTTCACATTATTCATGACGTCTGAATATTCATCCAACATAGGTTGACCTGCCATTAATTGTTATAGCCAGGCCTGTTAGTGTGAGACATACGGATGGCGAAATCGACAAACGAATACTTGCAATAACATTATAACATTTGATTTAGTTGACATAGCAGTCAGAGCAAGGTGTACAATAAAGAATATAATATACATAATAATATATTCATTTTGTTAACCTCTCTTTTGACTAAGATATTTATTCCTTGTATCGCGAGGGTTTTCACAGATATTTAATGCACTTGCACAAATACACCTAGACTCAGAACAAGCATTTGTGGATCGCACAAATTCTTCGGAGATCGAACCCGCGACACGTCGCGCACAGTGGTAATTGGCGAGGAGACCTATACCACCCGGCTTTCCATGCACTCTTTATATTCTTAGGCGTTACTAAATGTAGTAAATGGTTTGACAACGTTTCTCAGTACTTGATAAAATGTCGTGGAAAATCGGACTACGTATTTTTGTTTTCTTTTAGTTCAACCGTCATCAACTGATCTAAGTTTGATTTAAATTAATTTATGTTCAAAAACTGTAAGTTTATGTGTTTTTTTTTTGTAATTGCAGTACTAACAAGAATTTTGAAAGTTACATTGTAATAAAATCGTATAAACTAATTTTGGATTTCTCAAAAATCTGCCGAAAATGTTGAAGAGCAATTCATTAAATATCTATTTTTTTCATTTGTTTTAAGTTCTAACTCATAAGACCAAAAGAAGGGTAATGCATATAAAGGCATTTAATCATCTAAGGTATGATTAAAAAAAAAATCTACTTCGTCACCCGCTTTTTACAAAATAATATAAAAACAAAGTCACTTAACGCTGTCTGTCCCTATGTCTACTAAAATAACAATGGATTTTGATACAGTTCTATAAAGATAAATATATCAAGAAAAATTTACTTGTATAATTAGCTATTCCCGCGACTTCATCCACGTGGAATTTAATAAATAAATTAATACGTTAATTTTCTAAAATAAACGAATTTTACTAAAATGATAGTAGCCTAAGTTACTTCTTAGTTAGCTGTTGCCAGCGACCTCGTTCGTCAAAAAAAAAATCGCGGACAAAAAGATAGACAGTAGCTTATCCTCAGACCTACTGAATACTAATACAAAATTTGAAGAGATTCGGTCCAGCCGTTTCGGAGGAATACGGTAACTAACATTGTGATATATACCCTTACAATATACATTTTCACAGCTGTAACTACGGTGTACAATAAAGAGTATTCTATTCTATTACATAGATGTATAGATAAGTACATCAGTATAGCACCCGTACGAAGCTAAGGCGCATCGCTACTCAGTTAAAATTTGTGCATCCATCAAACATGCTGGTCATAAAAATCAGCGAACTACGTCACTTTGTATCGCAGCCTGATGTTTATGGATGGAACCTTCGATTTGTGAAGCTCATCGACTTTTATTACATGACTCGTGTGAATATTGATTTTTAGGTCAACAGCTTCACTTCATACACTTCATATCATATTTTGTTCTGCTCCGTGTTTCGCTTTAGTATTTTATTTACGATGGCCGAGACTAATGTATACGACGATAAAACTGTCGGCTTACTCGAAAATGACTTGTATTGTTTTGAAATGTGTGTGTCATGTTAGTATGCATTGTTTATGTTGATAAACTCGGTCATTAAGATCGAATGTTTGTTTTCATTATTGTACGCTTTGGTTCGGGGAGTATGGATAATAGTCCTAGACTAGTCGTACTTCAAAACTACTGGATCGATTTTTATCATTCATTTTTTTTGTGAGTGAGTGAGGCTTTATAATTTATACCGGTGCGAAGCATATAATATACGACCCGCCCGGTCGTATATTATATTATAAAGGCGAAAGTTTGTAAGTATGGACGAATAGATGAATATTTGTTAAACTTTTACGCTAATTCGTCTTGATCAATTTTGATGAAATTTGGTATGGAATTAGCTGACACCCTGGATTAATAGACTTTTAAAGGAAAGTAATGTTTTTCCAGCTATAACCTACACTCGTGCGGGCGAAGTTGCGAGCAACAGCTAGTTTTTCGATTCGTACGTAACTAAACTTCTTTCGAAACGACTTGACCAATTTTTGTGAAATTATGAAAAGAAAGTCTGAGAATCGGCCTACATCTATTTTTGATAAACAATTAGTCTAGTGGTTAGTAGGTATACATACATACTCACAAACAGGTCAAAATCATAACCCTCCTTATCGCTTCGCCGTACTCGTAGTTGGGTAAAAAGGGTTTGCAAAATCGATGAGTACCTAGATACATTTTGAAATAGGCTATTTGACAAAAAAAATCTAATTACTCCGTCAGGTAGATTTCAAAAAAATATTGGATACTTATTTTTTCTTTTATCACGTTAACAAAAAAATAACGTGATACGGTAAGTTCAAATCTTGTGTGACGTCACATACAAGTACGCTTTCTACTGGCAAGTGACGTTGGTAGCCCTCACTTCCATACTTTTGACAACAAAAAATACGTATCCAATATTTTTTGAAAATTTTTCTGACGGACTTATTAGATTTTTTAGTCAAACACCCAATTGCGAAAGCTATGAAATATTGAGTGTTAGTTTACCTTTGCTCACAGATACAAGAGAGACGGGATTCGTGAACGCGATCACCGCTGCCGGCGTTACCTACTCCATCACGAGGGCGTGCACTGCAGGCGCCCTTCTAGAATGCTCCTGCGAAAAGGTTAGCCATACAACACTTTTCATCATTATCATCATCATCATCATCATTAATTTATGTTAATTTGTCTTAATTTCTCATTGTGGTGACAAATTAATTAATGTTATAAATGAAATACTTACAAAAAAATATAATTTTTAATAGTTTGTCAACACTTAACATATAACGCGTATAAGTTTAAAAAATTAATTATGTTCGTTGATAATATGAACTTTGATGAGCCTGTTAGTCTTGTGGTCTATGGCCCTGTCTGCTATATCGGAAGTCGTGGTTCGATCCGCACCAATTACAAATGTTTATGTGTTGAGGACGATCAGTGATTGTTCAGTGTGAATGTAATTTATCTATAGTTTGTATGTATTTAGGAACATATAAGTATATTTATCAGTTGTCTGTATACCTAATTTGAGACTAGATGGCGTTGTATAAACGCGAGGAATGTAATTATATTATATTATTTTTGCTTTTATTACCTATTTTCCTAAATATTTCTTCTCGCGTATTTAATAGTAAGGAAACCTTGAAATGTTTTTCTTTTATTAACAAGGCATATTTCTTCCAGGGAGCTCCGAAGCCGCGTCGCGGGCGCGAATCAGTTTCGCTCCCTCCCTCACAAGTCCCTACGGAAAGGTGGCAGTGGGGAGGGTGCAGTGACAATGTGCGATTCGGCCTCAAGAAGTCCAGGGAATTCATGGACAGCCGGTACAGAAAGCGGAGCGACATCAAAACATTAATAAAACTTCATAACCATAATGCTGGGAGGTTGGTTAGTAAAAATTTTCTTAGACATTCAGTGTAATATTTTTATAGTAACTTTCGTCACTTATACTTTAATGATATAACGGTTTACTCACGTGTATTTAACGGGATAGCCCGACTAAATTCGGACCTAACCGGAGTCCTTAATCATGAGCTGACGCGGCAGCGGGGTCGCGAATCGAACTAACTCGGGTTAGGTCCGAAACTAGTCGGACTATCCCGATAAATACGCGTGATTAAGCCGTTATATCATTTAAGTATTCAGTGTAATATTTTTAGGTATACTGAAATATTTCAGTACTATATGTAGATTAATCTACATATAGTACTGAAATATTTAAATACTCAGTTAACTAAGTTGTATAAATAATACACTACCACGTAAAATATGAATGGGTATTTTGATTCCCTGACCAACTGACTACAATCAATAAATTTTAATCTCTGTAGTCCAATTACTAATAGTAAACAATAAAAAATATTACAAATTCGTTTTTCTATTTAGACTACGTGTATGTCTACAAAAGCAATATCATTCCACAGGCGATCAAGAACAATATGAAGATAGAATGCAAGTGTCATGGGTTGTCAGGGTCCTGCACACTCAGGACTTGCTGGTGGCGCATGCCGACTTTTAGGGAGGTTGGAGATAAACTACGAGACAGATTTGAAGGCGCTGCCAAGGTGAGATAATAAGCAATTTATCATATCAAAATATAAAAAAAAATATATTTTGTGATTGGAATCGCAACCATACTGTTCAACCATCAATATGTTGTATAGACACACGTTCCAATCAGATTACAATAGTAGTGGCCACGACACGAACAGCCTGTATAACCAAGTCGAAACCAAAGTAAAAGTCAAGAGAAGATCAAGGATCATTGATATCAAGTTAATTATGATATTTGTTAATTAGGTGATTGCCAGCAACGACGGCGACAGTTTCATGCCAGAGAGTCCGGGCATCAAGAAACCTGGCAAGAAAGACATCATCTACTCCGAGGAGTCTCCCGACTTCTGCTCGGCTAACATGAAGACTGGCTCCCTGGGCACTCAGGGCCGCCAGTGCAACGTGAGCTCAGCGGGAACCGACAGTTGTGATCAATTATGCTGCAGAAGAGGTTACCAAGAAACCTCTGTTAGAGACACTGAGAACTGCAATTGCCAGTTTAAATGGTGTTGCGAAGTAATATGTGAAACATGTTACGTAAAACGAAATATACAAACATGCTTATAATGTGATAGACGATCTAATAAATGTTTACTTTAAAAAATGTGGATTAATTTTCCTTAAATATTCAACCTCTTTCTTTCATTTTTTGCGCGGTAATCTGATGAATAAGATAAAAAACCAAATGCCTTTGCATGCATTTCGGGTTTCCCATGAGCTGTTGAATGGTTTACTTCCAAAATCCATTTTGGTATTCAGTACAGTAGAGAGTTTCTTATTAAATAATAATTTAATTTGTCCCTGATAACTGTGATATTCTCTGCTTTGTCATTGGTCTATTCATAAAAGCTATCTTTTTCATAATTTCCCAGATTATCCATTTCATCATTTCGCTAGGTGTAACCTCGATTTCCAAATATTTTCTTTTTGTGGTTTGTCGTCTCAGAAATGTGCTAGCCGAATGCTAGCACATTGCAAAGTGCCAATTTAGTGTTCTGCATAGAGTAATGGTTGCGAGTGCCTCAGTAAAATGCAGTGAAACCAGGTTAAGAGGGACCTAGATGAATAAGAGTTGCCATGAGCTCCCGGTACTTTTTCATTAAACTTTTGTTAATAGAACTTTTTGATACTGGTAAAATGAGGTTTGAATTCTAAGACTTTATTCGTAGTTTATCTCTATTGAGATTTCTGTTGATTTACAGAAAAAATGAAAGGGTATCGGCTGTCTTGGTATGGGCATGTGATGAGGAGGGATGAGACCCATGTGACTAAAAGAGTGATGAGTATGAATGTTGATGGTTGGAGAGGAAGGGGAAGGCCAAAGAAAAGATGGATGGATTGTGTAAGGAACGATATGAGTGAGAAAGGAGTAAATGATAGTGTGACGTCTGATAGAGGAAAATGGAAGGAAAAAACGTGTTGCGCCTACCCCAAGTAAAATGGAATAAAGGCAGGAAGATGATAATGAGATTCTGTTGCTCAATTATCTGTATACTAAAGTGATATAAATTAATGAGTTTAAAGAAGTATATATTACTAGCTGCCAAGTTTTTATTATTTTGTTTCTAAGGTTTAGAGTTTTTAATGCCAACAAACATTCTAAAGGCGGGTTGCCTTTAGGATGTTTGTTTAGCCAGTGATAAAACTAGAGGTTATGAAGCACTGAAATTGGTAATAAATGAATTTCATTTGGATATATTTGGGTAGAATCTACCAGGAATAAACACAATAAAAACGACTTATTCTATGTTGCCACATTTAATGTGAGACCGGTAACTCGTTGGGATAAAATAAAAACAGCCGGAAACAACTGGATGACAACTGCCAAAGATAGAGACAAATGGAAAAGTCTGGAGGAGGCCTTCACCCTCACATAAAGAAGGGTTCTTGCATGCTTGCATGATAAATTATAATTATCAGAAAAAATATTACATTATTTTATTCTTATCGTTACATTATTGTTATATTTACATAATGTGTCAATTATCGTTACAAAATGTGTTTATACGTATACTATATCAATTCAATTAAATAAACTAATTCCATGTTAATTACTATACTATTATAAAGTAAGAAACTTTTATTAATTTGATTTCTTCTATAATTGGATATACAAATGAAATTGAATTAAATACAAATGAATTGATAGGGAAATAAGGAAATTAGAGTAATTATATACAATTATATTCTGTATGTTAAGTTAACCTTGCGAGAAGTAAAAGGCTTTTATTTTTATTTTATTATTATTTATTTATATTTGGGTAGATTGCTTACGAGCGAGAAACAGGCGATGGTGGTATGGTGGGTGGTACACCTTCATTTAATAATATTAAAACATTTCCTAGTATTTTTTATGTTTCCAAATTTTTTTTACATCCTTAACCATTCCTTTAACAGTATAGTCGATTATTTCTGAGATCACAATTGGAACTAGGAAGGGTATAAATAACTTCTCATCCTCCATAGACGTTATTGACGGGTCTAGCAAATCTGGTTTGTTTATTGGAAGTTGTAGTTTTGGTCTTTTTTTCATTTTCTCTTCTTCTAATTGAACAATAACTTTAGACATTTTTTTCATTTTTTCGAATGTATCTTTCTTAGCAGGGTTTTGTGAAAGATTTTGCAAATAAAGCATCATATTCGGTAGTTTTGGAATCCATTTTGATACATTCGGTATTAACTTAATTATCTCCTCAATCATTTTATTATTTTTGTTTGAAATAAACAATTCATTCACTATGTCTTCTTTAGACAGGAATTGTAATACATTTGGCAAATGTTGAGTTGCATTTTCTAGTATTGGAATCCCTTTTGTTATTTCTGGTATCACATTCATTAGTTCTTCCAGTACTTTCTTTTTAACTTCTGGGGTCATGTCCTGCAGAATTGAAAAGCCTAATTTTTCGATTTCCGCCTCTACTTTTATTTGTTTCCCCGTATCACCTTTTTCATGTGTATAATCATCGTTGCTCTCTTCCGTCCTGTCATCACTGTTGCTCTTGGCTTGACTGTCAGTTTCTGCGTGCTCTTTTAAACGTCCTAAGTATTGGCGTGGTTTTTTTCTGGGCTTTTTATGCGGCAGGTTTGGTTTTCTGTTTCTAAAATTCGGTCCTGGCATAAACAATCTCTCACATTCTGGTGCTTTGTTTTCCTTTTTCCTCACAATGAAGTTGTACAGCATTCTTAGTTTTGCAATATCACTGACTGTAAAACCAATGTTCTCACCCATCGAAAATCCATTGTATTGTGGCTGTGAATGTACAAAAGCATACTTAATTAATAATTAAATTACCAAGTGTTATGATTTGAGTTGAAAGTCAGCTCAAAGTGTACCTTGGGCATGATGGTAGCTCGTCCATTTACTGAATGTTTGTGATAGTGGAAATGACCAGCGCTCGAAAAGTCGTATTTGACATCGTAGAACAACCACTGGTCGTGATTAAATTTTTGAAACAAATATTTCTTATCTGTAACACAAATTAATTTTTTTTTAGTCAGCTTCCATTTCTTTTACGCTGTAATGAAACAGCGTAACAGAAATGGAAGCTGAAGAACTCGTGACAGAGTCGTGTGATGGTGCACTATGAACTCAATGCAAGGTACCTGGTAAAATGTTTTCGTCTACAACTTTGATGTAATCGTCACGATCTGGAGCATTGTGCTGCGGTGGAATGCCAGCTATCGACAGCACAGCTTCGGCCAGTTCACCCCCCGTAGACATGCAGTCGTAGCCGAGAACCACTGGCTGCAATACGAAATATGAACACCAAGAGTGTATTGTTTGTTAATTTGTCATGTGTCGAACTATAGTTATTGTAATCAAACATTAAATAAATCATTTAAGGATTCAGCTATCCCCTTTTGGAATGCTTGTGGTGCTACTGTGGTTGTTTTTACAGGGACGTCATGGAAAGCCCTACGAGTTGACGCTGAACGTGGTCTATCGGGAATTGTTAGTTGGCTAAATACAAATCTTTTAACGCTCAATATAAAAAAAAACAACTAACTTCATCTGCTTCACGCCTAATCAAAGGTCACGTACAGCCAGGTGCTGACTCTGGAGTCGTGATTCATGATTGTGCCAACCCACCGCAAGACCCTGATTCTAACTGTCAAAATATCCAGCAAGTTAGATCCACTAAATATCTAGGTATTACAGTTGACCAAAGATTATCCTGGCACTGTCACATTGAAATGATTATGACTATGGTTAGAAAACTTATTTGGAACTTTAAAACGCTGCGTCATGTAATGCCAGCAGAGATACTTAACAACATATATATGGCACAATCAGAGATAGCGTATTGTATACCGATCTGGGGAGGGGTCAATAAAACTAAATTCTTAGATGTAGAAAGATCCCAGAGGTCATGAATTTCAAACCTTACAGGCACTCTACAGACAATCTTTATGACTATTAGAAAAATGTATCTTCTCAACATAACTTTAGACCTGCAGAAGTCACTATCTTTTAACACAGCAAATCTTGATAGGAGACGTAAAGATATAGTGGCTCACTCCCTAAGGGTTCTGTGTTTGCAAAACGACAGTATACCACCCAATCAACCTATACAGGGTGTAAGGAAACTACTATAACGACCCTGAACAGGCGTATACTACTATCAATCTAAATACCAGAAAACGTATTTTTGGAGGTCAATATCAAAAACTGTTAAAGTTATTAATTTTTGTTCCATCCATCTAACGCAAAATTCTCCCCGAAACTCGGCAAAATTTCATAACACTGACAACACTCCACACCACCGCGGCATCTATCTGATCTATTGTACTATTGCTTTAAAGGAGCCGACAGGTCCAAAATAAAATAAAATGTCAAAAAAATAATGTTATTTATTTTATGTCAAAGGAACCGCCAGCCTTTCGGCGCGTACACAACTACCGCGGTTTCCTTTGATGATGCCGCCGACCGACCGAGCGACGCTCAGTCAGTCTCAGTCTCGTGTAGAAAGCGCTTCTGACAAGACTTCCGTGTTCTTATTAGATTTTCGCTAATTGTTAAGATGTCGTACTCTAACGAAACTTATTTCGATATGTTAATGTGTCTCGGTTATTGTAACTGCAATTATGCGGCTGCTCGTAGAGAGTTTGAGGTGCGTTTTGGTGCGCGAGGTATACCAGTGCCGTCCGTACAGGCATTTCAGCGTCTCCACGTCAGAACGTTCCAAACTGGCAATGTTGAGAGTACGGAGGTGCAACGTGCTGATACCGGGAGGCCACGAACACATGACGACCTCGAAGAAAGTGTTCTTGGTATGTTTGCCGTGGATCCTACGCAAAGCACGCGTGTAGCTGCGGCGGAGTTAGGGACAAACCATATGCGTGTATGGCAAGTCTTAAATGAAAATGGACAACGTCCTTTTCATTATCAACGCGTACACTCTATTCTGCCCAGTGACTACCAACCTAGGGTCCAGTTCTGTACTTGGCTTATTGGTAAAGTAGAACAGGACCACAGCTTTTTGAACCGAGTGCTCTTCACTGACGAATGTTCGTTTGTTAGGACGGGTGTATTTAACAGCCACAACGAACATGTGTGGGCTCTCGAAAATCCGCTCGCCATGAAACCGAGCCATTTCCAACATCGTTGGCGCATTAACGTGTGGGCTGGTATTCTTGGCGACCGAATAATCGGCCCGTATTTTTTACAAAATACCATGAACGGCCAAAACTATCTTAGTTTCTTGACCGAACACTTAAGTGAAGAGTTGGACGACTTAAGTCTAAATTTTCACCGGGCAATGTGGTTCCAACACGATGGTGCTCCCCCACACTACACACGTGCAGTGCGCGATTATTTAGATACCCAATTCCCGCGGCAATGGATCGGGCGAGGAGGACCAGTCTTGTGGCCAGCTCGTTCTCCCGATCTTACTCCTTTAGATTTTTATTTGTGGGGTCACGTCAAAGAAATAGTTTTTAAAAAAGTGTGCGATACGGAAACCGAGCTTAGTGCTCGAATTACCGCCGCTTTTGAAACTATTCGAAACGACAGAATGACATTAAGTAATGTGCGCGACAATGTCATCAAACGGTGTCGAAGATGTATTGAAGTCGGCGGCAGGCACGTGGAACACGACCGCAAAAGTATACAACAAGTTGATGTTTTGTTACGCACGTAGCTTGCCGGAAGATTGCAGTTACAAAACCATAAAAAAAGTCCTTTTCAGGGCTACATTTTGTTCAATGTTTCTTATGGATGTCTAACAGCAGATACCTACACACGCATAAGGTACATCAAATAATAAACTTAATTTACATCATAAATTACACACGAATAACTTACAATCACTAAAAACATTCTAAGACTCGGTAGGTATTTATTCATTTAAAAGAAGGCCAACCTAAAACATAAGAAAATAGTTCCTACGTAACAGATACCTACTTCACTACTTTACAACATCTAAAATACTTAATACCTTAGCTTACAAAAAATGGTTCCTTAAAAAACGCAGTAGGAAAAGTACTAAACCGCCAATACATTAAAAGGTATTTTTAATTCACCATCATTGAAGTTAAGTACGTTTATCACATTTTAATGACGAAAATATTTACAATCGTTAGAATAATTTTATTAAATATTATTTAGAGAAACATGATTAATTCTTTTTAGCAAGCTCATTACGGCCAATCTAATTTATAAACACATTTTTCATTTGTCTCTTGACTACGATATCCAACAACTTCAAAACAATTGTAAATTCGTATCGTTAGTCGTACGTAGGTACAATAATAATACTATCGTCTCGCATGCGACAGCGACAACCACTAAGTAATTAAACCACTTAAGAGTGCTTACTTTACACAGAACATAAATATTATCTTTCTCTAAACTAAATTAAAATACATTATCAAAACAGGTACCTAAGATTTTAGTTATTACAATAGAAATCTGTATTATCAGTTATCACTAAATTCAACTACTAACAATAAATGGTTAATTTGCCTACAGTTGTATACCCTACGAAAGATATTGTACCCAAATGTATTGTTAGTTTTCTTTACTGACAAATAATCTCAAAATTATGTTGACTCGTCGAGCGCCTAACTGCCTATTTTAAAAAACCAATTCGATGCTCACCACTGGATTCATTATTTTGTGGTAGGTATTACAACGATACCACCGTGACTCACCGTGGCTCTTTTGAGTGTGAATCGTAAATAAAATGCTAAACATCAGCATATGATTGTAAATCTGCAAGGTAATGAATTTCGTCTTTAAAACACGTAGCGTAGGTAAAAATAGAACAAATATCATACGTTTTGCGATGAAAATATTAATTGAACCTAATGCCTTCACAAATAAGGTTGCCTTTGCAAAGGTGCCGTCTTGCGATAGCGGCACCTTTTTATTTTATGTCAAAAAAGCCGACCGTCCTTTCGGCAAATGCACTAATTTTCTTTGTTGGGACCGACATAGGGACATGATCGATATTAGAAAAACATCGATATCTAATATCGATGTTTGACTTTCATCATTCAAAAGCGTTTAAGTTGACAGTTTTTTATTACTCTCTCAGGAAATAATAAGTAAAGAAATAATTTCTCTCCTACTTGAGTGAGAGTCCGCCATTTCATCAGTATTTTTTTATGACGTTGTCACATTCAACTATCGTCAGTAAACCGACGTTACAGACAACCGTTTTTTTTCTAAAAAGATCGATTTAGCGAAATTATCAAACTCAAAAGTACGATTGATTGATGTTTTCCAGCTAAACATCGATATTTCTTCACCATCGATGAATATCGATCATCCCTATCCCGACATCAGTGCCAGTCTGATCACGGATCAGTCTCGTGTTTAAATTCGTCTCGATAAGACCTCCGAATTGTTATAATTTTCGCTAGATGTTATGGCTTACTCTAACGTTACTTATTTTAATATCAAGTGCCCGAAGGAAGTTTGACGCGCGATGTAGTTCGCGAGTGGTATATCAGTGCCGTCGGTACAAGTATTACTAGCATCGTCTTCACATAACGAGCCAAACTGTGAGTGTTAAGGCGAGTCTTAAAGCCAGTACAGGTGTGAAAGTAACAGTGTTATTAAGTGTGATGTGATTAAACGGTTCAGAGGAGTGTTGAAGTCGAGCACGATAAACAAAATTTACAATTAAAAGTGGTAGCTTTATTACACACGTAAATTGCCGGAATACCAGGTCGCTGGCCACCGCAATATCAAAAAGTCCTTTTCAGGGCTACATTAAGTTCATAGTTTCTTATGGTTGAGTAACGGCAAATACCTACATACACCTGTAAGTACCATTAACATTGTTATCATCTCACATTACACACAAATAAAATTAAAATAATCATTGCGACCTACGACTCGCTAAACATACCTAGGCTAATTATTCAAGTGAAGTTCATACCTACATTCCTTTCTCATAGTTATTATTTTTAGTTAGAATTGTGTTGAAAGGTCAACTGAGGTAAATAGTTGGTAGATAGAACAGGGATTTTCCGAATCAACTGCTTCAGGCGTTCGCAAAACCGTAGGTAGTTTGTATGTCGTAGCCGTTGACGAGATCTCCCAAGTAGTAATTGTTAAGAGTTCTCGATCGTCAGCTGACGGAGCCACGCGATCGACGAGTGAATAACGCTATTTCGAAAATCAAGGTACGCTACAACTGGACTGCGACAACCAACAACTTATTAATCATCGTATCGTTTGTCGTACTACTATACTCCATTTGTTTAGGTAGTTAACTAAATGTAAACAATCTTGGCGTTACTTTTTAACCAAAAAAATAGTTTTTAATTATACTCCGTTTGTTTAGGTAGTTAACTAAATGTAAACAATCTTGGCGTTACTTTTTAACCAAAAACATAATTTTTAATTTGGATATTACTGCTTATAAATCAATTAACTATAGTTTTAGAAAATCCGAACGAATTTCAAGTTGTAAAACGTATTTTACATTTTTAAAGATCACATTTTGTTTAAAAGACATACCAAAATTGTTTACATTTAGTTAATTACCTAAACAAATGGAGTATAGGATATTACTGCTTATAAATCAATTAACTATAGTTTTAGAAAATCTGAATGTATTTCAAGTTGTAAAACGTATTTTACATTTTTAAAGATCACATTTTGTTTAAAAGACATACCAAGATTGTTTACATTTAGTTAATTACCTAAACAAATGGAGTATAGTGTAGTATTGATATTATTTTGTGGTAGAAACATGCAAAATTACTGTTCAATAATAATGTCAGCTCGCGGTTCACAACGAAGATACCGCCGTAAATTTGTAGAAAATAGAAAATAAATTCAAAAAATGGCATACAATTTATGATGATTTACTTAAAATGAACCTTATGTCGTAACCAGTAAAGTTGAAATTGATTTGCAACAGTATTTTTGGCGGTATGGTCAAACACCTGCGCTTGCGGTAACGGCCATCTTTGTGTTCAGGTCGTGACCCGAACGTTATCATATGTTCAGTGTGGCCAGTATAGCGGTGGGGAAATTTAGCATTATGAATTAATTTGAATGGGAAAAAATCATAATCACGTATCGAAGTAAAAGTCGCAGCAATGTGTTTGTAACACGAGTCTACATATGCCCCTTCACGATCGTTATAGTCGTTTCCTTACACCCTGTATATATAATAAACTGATCATTAAATAGAACATGTATCCTATGACTAAAAAAGCGGTAATGGAATGGTTAAAAATGCAAAGCTATTAGGAAATAGAATTAATTTTAACTAGAATCTGTTAAACACTAAAAACATAACACTCACAAACAG
The DNA here is from genome assembly GCA_941860345.1 of Chrysodeixis includens. Classification (NCBI taxonomy): domain Eukaryota; kingdom Metazoa; phylum Arthropoda; class Insecta; order Lepidoptera; family Noctuidae; genus Chrysodeixis; species Chrysodeixis includens. Next base: position 10,221,809 of record OW796092.1, read on the forward strand.
ACACACACACACATATAAACACACAAACATATACATGCACACTAACGAAGCCGCAGAATTTTCAACGAACAACGACCTTCATGGCTACGTGGGATCAATACTGCGTAACGGATTATTTCTTTTTACTGTAATTCAAAGTGTCAAGTTTTTTTATAACTTTAAACAAAAAAAGCAACAAAATAACTTTCCCCACATACTTGAACCCCCCGGTTGGTATAATTGCGAATCGAATGGTCTGCGCAGCCCAGTTGGCCTCGACGGTTAACGAAGAACACCCAGCGGGTCGCTTCGTCTTTCGGCGGACTTGGCATTTCCAGAAAAGTGATTCGCGTCACACTGTTTATCACGTTGAGGAACAAGCGGATACTGTCACGGAGTACTTTGTCTAGATAAAATAAATGTAATGTTGTATATTGCGGAATCGTAGATATATATTTGAAACACTTAGGTAATTATTTTGATTTTAAAGCAGTGTACGAACCATTAAAAGAAACTACGTCGATGTAATAGGGAATAACTCCCTTGGGCCACAGTTTCAACTTGGTGATTTCTTCATCAGACAAATCAAAGCCGGGTTCTTCGTCGACGCCGGGGAACTTCTCATCCCCATGATCGTGTTTGATAATACCCGTGGACCAGTGAGCAGGAACTAGCTTCAAATCAGTGGGGTCGTTGACCTCGTTTAACGATTTTCTGACTGCATGAAAGTATTCTTGCTGTTTGCCGATCGGAGCACTGAAGCGTGATGCTGAGGATGTTGTTTCTGGCAAATGTATAGTTTAGATGGTGTACATTAGAATATTATCACAAGTATATTCCCTTAATCCGCTATAAGATGGCTAGATAGAGTAAACACGTTTGTTTGATGAAACACATCTAGACTAATATTATAAAGCTGAAGAGTTTGTTTGTTTGTTTGTTTGTTTGTCAACTACTGGGTCGAATCGAAAAATTATTTTTGTGTTGAATAGACCATTTATCGAGGAAGGCTTTAGGCTATATAACATCACGTTGCAACTCTTAGGAGCGAAGAAATAATGGAAAATGTGAAAAAAACGGGGAAAATTATTCATCCTTGAGGGCTTCCGTTGCGTGCGCTCCGAAAACGGTTCAAGATACCAAAAATATATGTATGAAAGAATTATTCCTATTAAAATGATCTAAAAAAATGTCTAGGACAGTATATGTCTATCTTTTAAGATTAACTCACTAGAACCGTTTTTATGGTAATCAAATTCGGTCGAAATTAATGCATTTGTTAAGAGTTGTATCAACGTATCAGGTTGTGGAGAAAATCAATATGTACTTCTGCCACAAGAAAATAAAACTAAAAATATAATTTACGCAGAAGTAGGTACTTTAAAATAATTATGTTCTTTTAAAAATTTAAAAACTAAATTGTCTAAAATAATAACAGAAAATGACGAGGACAAAGTCGTGGGTAACAGCTATAATTTTAAAGCTAAGGAGGTTGTCCGCAAAAATAAATGATCCCAAAAATAATTATTCCACGCGGACGAAGTCGCGGGCACAGCTAGTGTGAGATAAACATACAATCAAATAATAATAAGAATATTAATGCAGGCTAAAACTTTTCTCTGGCCAGTGAAGGGTGTCCTCTTTTTCTTTTTAAATACGTGATTTAAAAGAAAAAAGGAAATAGGCATAGGTATATTATTTTATTATTGTAAGACCGATTGGAAGAAACTTTACCTTTAACTTTTAACTTTTACTACTGCTACTACTACTTTACTTTAACTTTTACTATTTATTTTGTTATGAGATTGACGACTATATTTTGTTTATTTTTTAATTGTAATTTTTCACCTTTGTTCCCAAATTTGGAAAGCTTAACGAATATTTTGATCATCATAATCCGACTTTGTGTGCAGTTGCAATGCGTTATCAACGCACTTTTGAAGGAAAATCTCAAAGTATACGTCGGACGCGTTCTTAATCAGAAACACACGCTTGAACGTATGAACACAACTCAATATGAACTACTGGCTGCGCATTACCAAAGCGCGAGCTTCAAAACGCATACAGTGTGTACGCTCTAAGGCACTAGCGGTGGTTAATTAATGATATGTTGTAAAAAGCGGCCATACTCAAATCCGTTCGCTGTACAAATGACAATGTTAATGTTAACATGAGTTTTCAATTTGTGCTACATCTGAAAAACTTATAATAATAATGTCCAGACCGATTTCAGCCACGGCGCGTGGCGGTTAGTGTTTCTATGACACTAGCCAGATACGCAGGACATATCATAGGGCACAAGCGTGTGCGCAAACACAGGTGTACTCTCTGTTCCTTTACTCTCATAACCCGATGGGACGGCAATCTGACACAACCGGAGAGAGATCAGGCGCAGGACCCACATTTTTATGTGCCTTCCGAAACTCGGAAGCTGTGATATTTATTTAAACCGCTCACAACATTCGAAAAGTCAGTGCGCGCCGTGGGGACCGAACTCGAAACTTCGACGAGAACTTAGCAGTTCTATGGTCTTACCACTAGGCTATCGCAGCCTCAAAAACTAATATGTGTATGGCAACCTTCATTTAACGTGAATATTGAGATATTGGCTTACATTTTTTATTATTTTCTAATTTTAGAAGTCTCTTATGGGGGTAAATTTTTTACCACTTATGTGTGTATATCTATAAAACGATTACCTTTGACAAATTAAGATATCTCAAAGTGATTGACACAGCAAGAGACTAAACGGTGATTGAACACTTCGTCTTAGCATTCGTTCATTATTGAAATCGTATTATGCAAATTGTATTATACCAATTTGCATAATACAGCTAGCCTATAGTAAAACCAATTATTAAAATATTCTTTTACTATAACTTGACTTATTTCGCATATATTTATAAGACACTGAAAACGTTTTAATTTTTCAGACAAATTATCTGAAGCAAATGGTCATTATTTTGGAAGGCTACCAAAAATCTTGATATTAGGCCTGGCCTTCCAGTGAGTGTCAGTGGTGCTGATCAGCCGGACAGCATCGCCAACATGTTTATGGACCACTTTAAAGTGGAGTCACCGCTGGGCTCTTCGTTGCGAGTGCTCGATGACGGAAGCTGTTGTGACTCCGATCTGGTTCGTTTTTCGGCCAAGCAGGTGTCTAGCACCATAAAGAAAATGACGAGAGGGAAGTCCCCGGGTCACGATGGTTTAAGCATCGAGCATTTGCAGCATGCCGGGCCTCACATAGCTAGAGTGCTTGCTATGTTTTACTCGCTATGTATGTGTCACTCGTACCTTCCCCGTGAACTACCTATTGCAAACTATTGTCGTGCCCATTGTTCAGAATAAGACAGGTGACGTTGCTGATAAGTGTAACTACCGACCCATCTCCCTGGCGACTATTATTGCAAAGGTACTAGACAGCCAGCTGGACGCACGGTTAGATAGCCTTTTAAACTTACACGACGCACAGTTCGGGTTTCGTCACGATCTGAGTACTGAAAGTGCGATCCTCGGCCTCAAACATACGGTGCAATATTACACTAAACGCCGCACACCAGTGTATGCTTGTTTTTTAGATCTCTCACGTGCCTTTGACCTTGTATCTTACGAGATTATGTGGGAGAAGCTTCGTGAGAGAAAAGTGCCAGCGGAGCTGTTGCGTATCTTCCAGTATTGGTATAATAACCAGACAAACAGAGTGAGATGGGCCGATGGACTCTCTGTCTCGTACGGACTAGAGTGTGGCGTAAGACAAGGAGGAATTACGTCACCTAAACTGTTTAACCTCTATATAAACGATCTAATCGTGGAGCTCAGCAGCAAGAAAATCGGATGTCGCATTGATGACGTTAGTGTCAACAACATTAGCTATGCTGACGATATGGTGCTGTTGAGCCCTACGGTTAGGGCGCTTAGGGAGCTACTTGGTTGTTGTGAGTGCTATGCTCGGGAGCATGGCCTAGTATATAATGTCAACAAAAGCGAGTACTTGGTCTTTAAGGCTGAAGGTGCTAAATGTCCTGAGTTTGTACCCCCGATTAAACTAAACGGGAATGACGTATCGCGAGTGTGTCGGTTCAAGTACTTGGGGCATTATGTAACCGACAGCCTTGATGACCAAGTGGATATTGAGAGGGAACGTAGGGCGCTGGCAGTCCGATGTAATATGTTGGCTCGCAGGTTTGCGCGCTGTAGTGGGGCAGTCAAAATAACGCTATTTAAAGCTTATTGCCAAGTGTTTTACACGTGCAGCCTGTGGACCAACTATACTCGGCGGGCTATTAGCGCCCTACGGATTCAATATAATAACGGGTTCAGGATGTTGATGGGGCTGCCTCGTTTCTGCAGTGCATCAGGTATGTTTGCACAAGCACACGTCGATGGCTTCCACGCCATCATTAGACAGAAATCTGCCTCCTTGCTCTGCAGAGTGCGGGAAAGCTCCAACTCCATCCTGAAGACCATTGCGGAGAGGTATGATTCTCCTTTGTTAGGTGATGTTGTTCAAAGATGCATTTTGAATAACAACCTGGTGTCCAAATAGATACATTTTTATATTAACTTTACTAACATAGTTATAAGTCATCTCTCTTTTTGTTTACTAACCCATATGGATGTCACTTATCCGAAATAAAGATTATTTTATATTTTATTTATTATTTGCAGGACATACTAAATTAGCGTAATAAAAATAATTGATAATGTACCATATTACGGAAATACAGGAGGAGGCCCCGTGGAGCATGCTGTTCGCCGATGACATTGTTCTGGTCGGCGATGATGGACCTGGGATCCAGAGCAGATTGGAGGTTTGGCAACAGAAACTGGGGAGTGTTGGCTTGAAAATCGGCAGATCAAAGACAGAATACATGTTCTGTGATTAATCTGAAGTCGTAACGTTAAATAGCGTGCGCCTTCCAGTCTGCTCCGATTTCCGGTATCTCGGTTCACTCATTCAAGGTAATGGCGAAATAGATCGGACGGTAAAGCACTGAATTAACATAGGATGGATGAAATGGTGACAGGTTTCGGCACCATCTGTGACCCCCAAATTCCCTTTAAAGGGAAGAGTATTGGGCCACAAAAGGGATGAATGAAAGACGATTGCATGCAACAGAAATGAAAATGTTAAGAGAAATGTGTGGTGTTACAAGAGCGGATAGAGTACGAAATGAGTATTTAAGAGGAAGTTTGAAAGTGGCACCGGTAACAGAAAAATTTCGTGGTAACCGGTTGTCATGGTATGGACACGTCATGCGGAGGAAAGAGAATCAAGTGGTTAGGAAGGTGCTGGACATGAATGTGGATGGATAAAGGGGAAGAGGACGACCAAAGAAACGATGGACGGATTGTAAAGAGTGTTGCTTGCGAGATGACGTCAGATGGAAATGTATGGAAGAAGACATGCTGCACCGACCCCAAGTAATAATTGGGATAAGGGTAGGAGAATTATGATGATGATTTTTATAATAACTTTCGTGAGGCTGATTCATACTTAAACCATATAACAGTTTACTCACGTGTATTCATCGGGATAGCCGAGCGTTTAAGTAAATCCGTTGGTATCTATGGAATTTCAGCATTTCTGGGGCAATTTATAAATTATTTGCTAAAAAAATCAGGGTGCTGAAGTTGACGAAATCTCTGAGGGTATTTTTGCCGTTTTGTCAGATTGTTATTTTTTTCCTATAAAAACGATGTCTATTTTTTTTTAAACATGGTACTCTGTTGGTGTTTGTTTTTGGTATCCTAGAGGAAATCCTCATAGATTGCTCTCCGTCGGGGGGTTGGGATGTGCCGGAATTTTACCGGCTCAAACGACTGGAGCGTTCTCATCCGCCTATGGCCGGGGGCACGGGTTTCGTGTTCGCATTGGGAGTATCAAAGATTGCGCGAAATAAACATAAAATATATCGTAATTTGTCGAGCGACGACGCAGGAAAAAGATAATCCCTATAAGTAATAATAATATTAAATTAATATCATAAGGAACTAGAGTTGGAAAGTACGGATTATAATATTATTAATATTCTAAACCTTATAATATAGTAATAATAATTTTACTTACTCTTCAGATAACAAGAAATAATTATAAAAAATATGATGGCCCAACTTCTTTCTGTTCTGCGTAGATTCATGATTGCCACTGGGAACCGTAACTCAGTGAAGTAGTTAATCCAATCCAATTTTATATTGCAATAAAATATTTTTTTGATTGCGCAAAACATTTCAAATACTTTCGACGTTATATGGCATTTCGAAATAGAATGATAATCAATGGTCTGGCAAAAGAAAACTTTGTGAGGAAACCTGAATTCCAAATATTGGAATCTGAAATCGCCAATATTGTTGATCGTGTAGGCATATTGAAGATAACGCATTTTTTACGTCTCCCGCTCTTAGGAATTTAATACTTATGTCCCAGGGTGTTCCACAGACATTTAATTCGCATGCACAGACACCCCATTTCCGAACAAACATTTGTCGCATAACTGCGTGTCCGACACGGGATCGAACCCGGGACACGTTGTACGCAGCGAGAATTGGCATGGTGACTCGGCTATATGTATTGTATTCCTGCTATTAGTATCTTTATATCTACACATATGAATAAATAAAATTGGAGGTTCTGTTTGTAATAGGTATAGGTATGCGTATGAGTATGTATACGGTAATTACACCATTTTTGCGGGGGGAAACCTTCAAAAGGGGCCCGGCCTTATGGGGATTAATAAGACCGGGGAGTGTGGGATTTTTACACTAAAATCATCCCTTGTCATCATCCGCACAAAGTGAGGGTGTCTGTAACCTCTTATAAAGGACAACCCAGAAACCCTCTGTGCAACGTTTAACAATAGCCCTTCATACAGCTACATACGGCAACAAGTGACCATTGCTGCCGCCTGCTCTGAGGTTATTTACAAGGCTGCTGAGTGCCCTCTCTAACAACTCCTAACCTCAAAGGTCCACTTGGTGTTATAAGTGGGTGTTTTCACCACCACCTCGGCGCCTTTTTCTTCGTGACGAATCTGCCCTTTACGTTATATACACTAAATAACATCATCATCATTCCCCTGCCCTTCTCCCAATTATTATTTGGGATCGGCACAGCATGTCTTCTTCTTCCACATGATCGAAATAACAAATTTTTCGTCTGTTCCCCCTAGTCTCTGCAATGGCCAGACCGTTTTTGACGGGACTGTACGGGCAGGTATCTGATATAATAAGGAGTAACTTAGCCTACATTTTGATTTTGAAAAATTTTCTATTTCAGAAAATAAACAAATTAACTCGTCGAGGCAACAGCTAGTTATAATATATCATTGAAACAAAGTTTAAATAAGTAATTTTATTGCACCATATTATTGAGTTACTGTACAATATTATAGTAGGTCTAGGGGCCGAGAGCGCAACGTGCGATTTCAGTCGAGTTTCATTACCAATATGCTGATGAACGATAATAATCAGTTTAGACTATTTTACTCATCATTCCCCTGCCCTTATCCCAGTTATTACGATTTGGGGTCGGCGCAACACGTCTTCTAGACGTGTTGCTTAAAGTTTTGGCTATGGTTTTATAGTCGGCCGCCTGCCTGACACTAACCCTCTTTGGGAATGCGATTGTTGGTTGTTTACCCGCCACCATTCGGGTGACCCAAGGTGCTTGGTACAGTGCACTGGGTCTTAAGGTCCATTAGTCGCCCTTTACGACACCCAGTGGAGGATATGGGGTGGTGCTATTCTTTATATCCGGACACCACACGGACAGTTTAGACTCTTTTACTGATAAATATAATATTTTAATACTTATTGGTATCCTGCACTAAGATAAATCTAAAACAAAAACATCATAGAAAAAGGTCATTGTCAAAAGGTTATTGAGTTACTAGCTCACTCCGCGCACTACATTTCGCTGACAATAAAATCATGAAAATTATACCTTAATTATTTCATGATACTTATGAGATAGTATGTTAGTCTGCTAGAGATAAGCTATTTGTTCCGCATTTAAGAGAATACTTGCGTTACAAACGAAGGTGTTGGATTTACAATCAAAACAAAACAATCCATTTATAAGATCGTTTTCCAACTGTGTTTTGTGTAAAGCTAATTATGTACCTCGGTATTGCGCACTTACTGGGGCACTTATTGATTTAATTTAGGCTGACCGCACATTGGAGTCAAGATTGTTTTAAGACAGACTATTGCTATACAAAACATATGAAGGTCCGCACACTTCAAACAAAACGTCTCATAGACAAAATTGTCCAAATCGTACCACACATCTGACTAACGTTTGTCGGCTACCCTTTTTTATTTATGCGGGCGCGCACATCAACGACAAAATAGTCTAGTCAACGCAGGTATAAGGCAGACTTGTCTATGTGAGGCAAGTCTGTCTTAAAACTGTCGTGACTCCAATGTGCGGTCAGCCTTACGGTATCGTCTATGACCTCCCCGCATCCCGAATTCGCCTCCTTCCCGCGCTTTCAACTGTCTGAGGGAACGTCGCATACCTAGCAGCGAAAACAAGTTGCTTCGAGTTTCAATAAAACCATCCAAATAGAAAAAAAACTTCTAAATAAAATATTTAATGATCTAAAAAATTTTACTATTACTAGTATACCTACTATAAAAGACAATTCTATTCTTTACATAATACCAATTAAAACTTTAACATTTATTCAGATAAGGATTAATAATGAATATGCAAAAAAAACCTCGCAAGTAGAAGATGATTTGAAATTATTTTTTAAGTATGGTATGGTTTTTGTTCGATACACTAAGGACATATACTATCGCGGACTTTTTTATAGGTAATAATGAATACTATAAATATGTACAACATTATTTTTACCCATCAACAATAGTTTTCGCAGCGCAAGCGAATTAATGTAATTTTTGGCAGATTTTGCCTGTTCGTGCAACATTTTTAACAGCTGCTTAGTTAGTTTCTCCTATGCGTAGTTTGTTCCTACTAATTGCAGCGTGATATTATATAATTATAGCTTAAACTTTTCCTCGACGGATGGTCTATCCGATATGTTGATATGATGTTAAATTGATACTTATTATTACTTATCCTAAATTTCTGAAAGGCTGATCAATTGAATCTGTTGTTAAATCAACTGATCACGACTGTGATTGGTTGACCATATAACTTACAACCAATCACAGAGCTTTTTCATTCGACAGACGATAATGAATTCTGTTGATCATTGTCTAAAAAACCAGAGGTTAATAAGTCAATTGTATGTAGGTACAATTTTTTTAACAGGTCGATCTTCCAAGCAAAAACTTTTGCATGAAAATGTATTCACGCTATTTCAGATTCAGCCACGCCGTTTGTATCTCTTATGACAGATTTCTCCGTTCATAAACATAAATTTTCCAGCGGCACCGATACTCGTGGGAACCTACCTCGGGGCACTCGCGACCACCAACACTCAACGACTTTTCACTTTCTTATACCAAACGTAACCAAAAATGAACTCTGTGAAACGCACCTTAGGTTCAAATTACTTATGCAAGATATCGTACTAGAAAATAAAGCTGTTTCAGAAAATTGCATGCTATCAAAACTACAACAGTTGCGTTCGCAATAAAACAAAATGGCGATAGCTGGTTAGGGTTGGCATGTCCTTGTTTAATTGTAACATAGAATTTGTGTGAAAAAAAAATCTTAATCTTGGACCTCTAGCATATAGAATTTACATGCTCAAAACTAATAATTAATAATAAACTAGCTGTTCCCCGCGACTTCAAAAACATTACATCCTTTTACACCATAGCTGAAACGTTACCCCTCTAACGCAGTCGGTTAAAAAATAGCCCTTGTGTTAATCCTGGGTTTCAGCTAACTCCATTCTAAATATCATTAAATTGATCCAGTCGTTTGAGCGTGAAAGAATAACAAACATCTATCCATACTTTTTTTGCTTTAGAATACACCGACTTGAGTCTAAAACATTAGTCAATCGGGTTGTGTACAAATCCATAATTTTATTTTAAAGTTCCAGAAAACAAAAAAATAATTAATAAATAAAAAAAAACCGGCCAAGTGCGAGTCGGCACGAAAGGTTTCGTACTATCATCTATAATAGATAAAGCGTCTACCTGTAACCGTTTTTAATATTGAGCAAAAATACGAGAAAGACACGTTTATTGTATGTATCCCCCTTAATTTTTTTTTTTTTTTAGTATTTGTTGTTATAGTGGCAACGGAAATTAAAAAAAAATATTACCCAACATACACACAACGCCATCTAGTCTCTAGTTAGGCATACTAAGTAGCTTATGTTATGAGTACTGGACAACCGATATACTTATATATTTTTAAATACGTACATATTATAGATAAATTACACCCATACACAGAACAAATGATCGTGCACATCACACAAACATTTTTTGTCCTGGGTGTGAATCGAACCCGCAACTTCAGGCATAGCAGTAAGGGTCACTAACTACAAGACCAACTTTCAGCTATTACGGCTAGCTATCACGGCTTATGAGATACAGACTGGAGACCGACAGACAGACAGCGGAAGCTTAGTAACGTTCCATTTTACTCTTTGAATACGGAACCCTAAAAACGCTAAGGAGTGAATAAGGTTAGATTTTCGTATAAGTATGTACTCCGTTTCTTTCTAAGTTTTACAAATAAAATTTCATATATACGCTGTAAATCTAGATATAATGATAAATATACAAAAAAAAATGTATTATAAATCATGTACCATGCAAAATGCTAGTTTACGAAACACAGATCTGTCGGGTCAGCTAGTTAGAAATAAATATAACTGTTTTACAGTTTGTGCTTACAAAATTGTATTCCGAGAATTCCGAAAATACATAGACAGCCCTATTTAACAGTTGCATAAGTAAATGCGCGCGCATAAATTTCAAAATAAGAACATCGTTTATCGAAGAGACATCTTTGGGGGTGTATTATGGTATCAACTGAAATGAATGGCTTCGACGTTGACTAACTACGTAATAGGACAGAGAGAGATAATATATATTTAAATACATATAAACTAGCTCGAACCCGTAGTGGTACCCGTGGAGTATTGGATATACCATCAAAACCGGCCAACACATAGGCAACTTTGTAACATCTACGCATTTACACTAAAAGTCACTCATTATCAAACAAACGTCCCTCAATTTTATGTTCCTGTAAGTGTCAATATCAATGAATAGTATAAAACAAAGCCGATTCCCGCATCTGTCTGTGCCTATTTATAAATCTGTCAAACTTCGCAATGGATTTTGAATCGATATTTTTAATAGAATATTTCAAGAAGAAGGTTCATTAGTGTAATAAGTATTGCACCCGTGCGGGGCGGGTCGCCAGTAAATAATATATTTCTTCAGCTCAAAAATAGGCTTAGATATAAATATTATTTAAGTTTTATTTTTTGTATTATTTAGTATCTAGTGCCCGCGACTTCGTAAGCGAAAAAAGAAATTGGTAATAAAAATAGATGTTGGCCGATTCTCAGACCTACTGAATGCATATACCTATACAAAATTTGATAATAATCGGTCGAGCCGTTTCGTAGGAGCTCCTTTACGTACACCGTGACACATTTTCATCTACACTAATATTATAAAGAGGAAAACTTTGTTTGTTTGTAATGAATAGGTAGGCTCAAAAATTACTGGACCAATTTTTAAATTCTTTCACCATTCGAAAGCTACATTATCCACGAGTAACATAGACTATATTTTATTATGGAAAAAAAATAGGGTTCCGTAAGATATTTAGATTTTTCGTCATAAATAAAATGATAGTTTTCATATTATTTTTGTCAGCGAAACGAAGTTTGCAGGGACAGCTAGTATATTATAAAATCCTGTTTTTAATATCAAATAATTCAATAGGATATCGCATTTTATTGGTGTAGCAATTCCATAGTTGTGTTAAATTGTAACAAAAGGTACTTAAATTTTAAAAATCATTTGTGTATTGTGCCTATAGCCGCCGTAGCCGAAATCGATCACAACATAATTAATGACATTATTATTTTTTACGCATAGCATCGCATTAGTATCAGGTTATTGTAATTATGTCATGGTGATGATGATAAATAAATAAATTATTATTATTGTTGAGATAGCTTATTCATTTAGTTTTTCCTGATTCTTATTTTTTTTATATTTCGACTCGCGACTTCGCCACTGCGTCAGCTTTAATTAAGTTGAATAGACGGGCTATCACGGGCTATATATACATATTATAGATAAAACACACCCAGACACAGAACAAATGATCCTGCCCATCACACAAACATTTGTCCTGGGTGGGGAATCGAACCCACGACCTCCGGCTTAGCAGTCAGGGTCTCTAACCATTAGACCACCAGGCCGGAAGGATTGAGTAATTGAGCATAGATCACCACGCTAACCCACTGCGGATCAGCGATTTTAGATTCCAAAATTTGGACTCCAGGTTCTTTCACAGTTTGTGAGAAGGGTCTTAGAATAATTTAAACGTACTTGTAACTTGAAAAAGTTGGGATCGAACCTGCAACTCGTGCATACAAATCCATGCATGGAACTTCGAGACTATGTACCACAAAACTGAATGTGCGTGATTTGATTCAAACATTAATTTTTGATTGAAGTAAGTAGGTTGTTTATACTGATGCAGAAATTATTAAGAAAAATGGTGTGTCAAGAAAATATGAAAGAGTAACTGATTCAAAAAGTGGTGTCGTGTTCAAGGTAAGCTTACAAGAATAAAACAAAACTTAATGTTTTTCGATCAATTTAATGTTTTTAGTAACAACTAATCAATTTTTAATTATAAATAGATACGGCTAATGTACAACCAATATTATAATAAATTGTGTCAACCCCCAAAAAGCGGTCTCTGGACGAAATATATTTCAAAAAGGTACATTTATCATACAAATAATAAGATTTGAGATTCAGATAAGTTCAGCTGATTTCAATTGTATTTTTAACTAATATAAACAATTTAAAATGCTACATTCACATAAATAACTTAAAATAATGATTAAAGACAATATTTACATGCGTAAAATAGATTTTACAATGACAATTCAATTCAACAGATTAATAATTTTGATAAAATCGGTCAAAGCTGTCAGGCATAAAAGATTAAAAACATACCTCAATTTATTCGATTTTTGAAATACGTAACACTGGTTTCGACTTTTAAATTACGTTAAAATACTTTTTTATCACAATAGCTATAATGCTAAAATTTAAAACAATGGTTTTATATTTTCCAGTCATGGATATTATAACTACGAAAATTAAAAAAATAACTTCAGTCTTTTAAATCCGATGCGGTATCAGTTCCTCAGACTCTGTCATTGAATATCCGAAACTATTTTTTTAAAGTTACTTATGTACAGAGATCCGAATTTTAAGCGTTTTTTTTTAACAACACATTGAAAAGTACTCGATTACCTGCTTTAAATAATACCGATTGTTTTAACATCGGATTTTTTACTAAAACTAACATGTTATTTTACTTTTATTTTTAAAGTAAAACATTAATAAATTAAAACAAGTTTTAATAAATATTTTTTCATATAAAACATACTTGACGAGTTAGTATGCTAAGTGTATTTATTTTACACTATAATTAAGCTCAGTAGAATTAGGCTACCTATACACACTTACATGCTATACTAATTTATATCACATATGAAATATCATTGAAGTTGATATAATTACTTGCATGATCAATAAAGCTTCCACTTTTACTGGCAAACTGTCGAATTTGGAATGTCAAACTTCTGTCAAAGAAACGTTACCGAAAAAACAAATGAATTTGTCAAGGAGAAGAAAGTCAGTTGTTAATTCAAAAATACAACGGAGTTAATATAAAGGTTGAATATAAACTCGCCAAGTGAATAGTCTGCGCTGACAACTGTCTTATTACATAACAAATGTATATAAGTTACTATAGTAGTAACACATGCATTTAATTACACTAAAACGGTTCGAGGGAGCACATGTATAAAGTTAGTAAGAAACGTCTGGCGGGTTTGCGTGCAACACTATCTCCCTATATCGGACGCAACACGCATACAATATTATACGTATAATACTGATTATTTAATTCGTTTAATATTTAATTAAAATTCTCCAGAGCGTTTATCTCGTAATGTGGGACACTTTTACGATGGCGCTACTTACTGACTGATAAGGCCCAACGCTACCTCCGCCGCTGAACACCCAAGAAGACACTTTATGCAAATGCTATTAAGCCACAAATTCCATTAACCGATTTAATTATAATATGAAATTATAATTACAAGATAATTTCGCTGTTGAATCTCAAAACAGTTATGCGAGCATGCACCCAACGCGGACGTCCATAAAATAGAAAGTATTTATAAAACTCAAATGAATATTACCGCTGTTATAATAATTGCAAATAACTTCTTTGAAAACCCCGAGTATAACTTTGGAATGATATTAAGAAATATCATTTAAAGTGTAAATTTAATTTTAGCTTACGTGTCTCCTTGGAATGTGCAGTGGAGTATGTACAATACCTACGAATAAATAAAATACACAGCTGACTGCGTAGGGAAACCAATAAGTCCAATTTAGAATTCGTACAAAATGAGTCGATGATAGAAATAAATCGTCTGTAAACTGGTCTCATTAATTTCCGAACGACAGTGTCGAAAAATAAAGTTACTAGATCACATGTTCGCACTTAATAGTCAAATAAATTAACCGAACGAGGAGCTTACTTTAATTTTACGCCGGATCAATTATCATGTATAAAAGAAGAAATAAACAGTGATAGAGAAACTATTTACATAAGTCAACATGATATACGATTTCGACGACATGGACACATGAAATAGTGAAGTGATTATATACAAGGTCCGTTATTTGCCTCCGAATAAAAAACAGGTCCACTCTCCAGTCTGAGTCACATCACACCTGCCCGACACTAAAGTTTCTCTCATTGATCACTTCGTCATCGGCGTCCGAATGTCTATAAACACGTGTGCACCACTTTTTCCGTACGACATAGTTTGCACTTAACCTCGCAGCACCAATGGAAGGTGCAGTTGCACCTCTCCACAACGAACATGGTCTCGGTGCGGTACCCTCGGCCGCAGCACATGAGGTCGCAGCCGTCGACACCAATGCTCGTGTCATTGCAGGCGCGCCCGTGTGTACCGGGAATGCCCAATCTGGGGTTCTTCTCACAGAAACCCGGCGAGGGCTCTAGGTACACTAAGTCCTTCGCTCCCGGAGATTTGTGGTCTGGATTGTGAGGCCGCAGTTGGAATCGGTATCGGTCTCTGCGTGGCACTCTGTGTGGCGCCGCGTCGTTTCGCTGCGCCGGCGCCTCCAGGTCAGTGTTAGGCGTCATGACCCGGGACGCGCCATCGAAGCGATCCTTCAACGCGTCGCCCACAGAGCGGAAGCTCGGCAGCCTCATCCAGCAGGTCTTGACTGTGCACGAGCCTGACATGCCGTGACACTTACATTCTTGCCGCATCTCCGTTTGCACATGCTGAGAACAAAACAACACAATCAACATCTCGTAGTTTAATTTATTCTATCGTAGGGAGGTCTATAATGATGTCCAAATATCTTTAAATTCCACCGATAAGCTTCGATACAGTGTGATCGATGATCTTTTAAGCGTACTCCATCGATCGCATCTCACGATCGAGCAAATTGTTACAAATCGTGAAGAGGTGGGCCGGTCGTCACCGCGCGTGGACCGATCATAAATCATACTCTAGGGACATTCATCATTCTTAGAAGGTAGATAAATGACGCGAGGATGGGAGACAGTAAATATTTTCCTATCTCGGAGCGAAGGCGCTTCGTAGAACGTAGACGACGGTATTTATTCATTGACATGTAGATGGCGGCGTATGTTATACAGTCTAGTGTCCAAATATGTGTTAAACAATCGATGGAATGCTGTGAATATTCATCAGGTGGACACCCAGTGCGGCTGTCGTGACAGGAATTAAGCGCTGCGGTTAATGACGCGTCTGGGTGGCTCGGGGCGCCCGACGTCCCATTTTGATGAATTTTGGGAAGGAGCGGACAGTGGATATGCAAATGTGGGTGTGCGGTGGGAGGGAGATGCGCGAGCGCAACGAATGAGTGCCTGTTGCGCAGTCGTCGCGCGAGGGGCCGCGCCGCCCGACGCATAATTAATATTACACAAGCGACATGTCAAGTGGCGGACGATCGATCGTCATCCATAATGGTAATGTAAACATGGCGCGATGACAATGGCCGTCATTGGCGATAACTGATTGTTTTATAAATGTTTATAAGGTGCTACCGTCGAGTGGCGATTGGATAAGCTTATTGACATGGGTGTTCAACACTTACCGCTCGGCCAGCCTCGTTGTTGTGTAGGTTCATTTTCTCTCTTAAGGTTTTGCCCCTTTCCCCGGTGTCGACGAACTCGCGGCTGAACCTGAAGCCGAAGCCGATGTTGTCGCTGCAGCCGCCCCACTTCCACACGCGCACGTTGGCGGCGGCGGCGGCGCGGCTGCGGTGCGGCACGCGGTCGATGTGCGAATAGTCGCACGTGCACGATTCTATGGCGCCCTCCGCGCACGCGCGAGCCACTGCGTGCGTCACTCCTGCGCTTGTTATAGCATAGATGAACGCTGTTTCGCGGCAACCTGGTGACAATCGTAGTGCTCCTTTAATTTATGCAAATTGTATGGAAAAAGCAAAAGTGGTTCTACAACAGACTTGTTAAATGTTTGATCATAATCGTGTTCAGACACTCGGAGTAGGTATTTTAAGTCAGGTGGCATGAGGTTGTCTTGATAGAGACATAGATTAAACCAGTTGATTAAAAATAGCGCTATTGTTATTAAATAAGGCAGTTGCACATATTTTGCTTTGGCATGTTTAATATTTGTATAATTAATTCATCCCAACAAAAGAGGGGTCCATATTTTAATCAAATTTCATTATTGCTTCGGGTATGGGGATAAAAAATCTCGACATTTAAAAATATTTTAGGTATTATAATTTAAACACGCAAAACATTTGGGCTCATCAAGCGACTGCAATCCGAGGGATTGAATTGGCTTTGCTCTTTTTAATCGTATTATTTTATTGACATTTTTAATTTGTTGACAATATAAAATCCTTTTTGAGAGCAATGGGCACATTAGTTTTTTAATTTCCTTCGTAAAGTTCTATCTCAAGTTTCGACCTGTCTGCACGATTTTATTCTTCATAATATACGAGCGTGGGTCTAAGCTTTTTAATTCTAAATGATTCAAGTCCTAATCGAGCCAAGAGGAGTTGGGACCTAATCAGTACACTTTATTAACATTCCACTTGATCACTGTGTTTGAAGTTATCAAGTAAGGTAATAATCGTTTAAGAGCAACAAGATCATTAAGTTTATATTCACACAATAAAGACTTGAGCAATGATTGCATCGCGTTCATTCATCCCGCACGGACGAATACATAAATCGATGCTTGCATCCCGTATCGAATACTATAAATAATTAATGGCCCGGCATTAGAATCAAATACTCATAAAATACAATTAAAAGAGAGAGAGGGTATATCTCCGAGATTTAAAAATAAAAGAATCGCCTCTTACCTACCCGAGAGATTATAAATTTGATCATTACAAGTGGTACGGCGCGCGCATCGAATTCTCTCTCTTAATATCGATTTAATAGCCGTTGTACTTTTAACGATTAATACCATACCGAGGCTTTGTCTACGCGAGCTCGGCTCCACAATGAGACGATATTATTTACTGAACCGGGACCCCAGTGACGTAACCCGTACGTCCTACGACATCATTATAATAATCGATTAGTTTTTTTATTAATCACTGGCTGTGGCCATACCGGTAGGTCGCCTATACATTTTGAATGTCGGGTCGAGGCTACATCTGGTAGACATTGTAATTTTACAGCATAATATGCATTAATACGGGTATTGTTCAGCCTCTCATTATCCGGTCTCGCACCGAACGCTTCCAAGGTTATGATGGAATTCCTCAAAAGCCATTAAGCTTGATCTTGATCGCTAAATACCTGAATGAAAATAAAACTGACAATTAACGCCGTTCTAACACAAGTGTAATCGCGTGTCACCTCGCTGGCTAATGCCATTCATTTAGTAATATAGTGAGGCTCGCGCGCTCCCTTGGTGGGCTTCCGCCCACCGACGCACCACTATAAAATCCCTTCGGAAAAAACTCACCGATCCCGTATGGATGTAAAAATAATAAGGAACGCGTATTTGTTGTTATTTATAATAATAATATGTGGAACGGGCCCGGAGGAGCCCGCGCCAGCTTTATTAAGGACTCAATAAGCAAATGAAATCATTTTTTTATTGAGTTGTCATCGTGCACCGATATAAATTACGGTGCGCACACACTGCCGCAGACCGCTCTCGGATTCGCTTTTTGTGCTTCCCTTTGGGATGTTATACAAAAGTATTTTATTCAGCAATTACTTGAGACGTTCGACCGAGAATTTTAATGTCAATTTCGCCATCATTCAATGCTCGGACGAAATTAATTCAAGGTACGTATAGCGGTCGCGAAGTCGTGCATTTATCTTCTGTAATGACTTGGAAACGTTCGGTCGTATTAACTATAACGTATAGGTGAGGGCCAATTAAATATGGCACACGTAAATAAGGCTCGTGAAATAATAGCTTTCGGCTAATCTGGTTTGCATTTGTAAGTAATTTCGTATTATGAGGTTATCTTCAAGTGCAGTGGTCACTATATTGCAGGTTAGTGTTTTATCGAGCGCTGTAACTGGCTCCTGCTTCACGGATGTCTGTTTGAGTGCGTATCGAGTGCGCGGGGTCGGAGGCCGGCGGGCGCTCGCGGCCAGCTGCACCACGTGCTGCGCGCCGCGGCGACGCCCGGAGACGCTGTCGCCGCAGCTGGCCGCAACAGATGGGAATCACTGCCCGCTGTGATTTTAACATCGCTACTTTTACTTTATCTACAACATGATCTAACGGTACGCGGCTACTCGACCAATTAGATACATAAACGACAACTGGAAATAATTTTTAATTGGTCTGTGAGAATTTTAAGGCTCGTCTATCGATGATTCACGGCCGTGCCCCGACCCGTTTGACATCAGTTCAGTAGTGATTCTTTGGTTTGCATAAAACATAAGTACCATTTATAACTATAAATAAATTGTTTTAATATATCATCGTGGTCGATGCGACGAGCAACAAAGCCGATTGTCGCGTTTTGCGAATAAATCGCGACGTAGAAAAATTATGACAGATGTAAAAAGGCTCTGTCCTCGTGAGCGCATTAGTCACGGCATTAATAAATGTAAATTCCTGCCACGAGCCTAATTAAACGGCCAAACAACGCTAATCCGACGCCGGCGCTGAACAAGCTCTAATACAAATAGCCATTAGTTACCGGCTCGTATAGGCCTACGCAATAAAATATTCATAATTAAGGTGCGCTATTATTTTATTGAGGCAATTTCGCCCCATCAAATCGCAGTCAAATAAGAACAAACATGAGTAATGTGGATCTATAAAAGTAAATTATTATTATAACTGATAATAAAGTGCTGTCCGTGGATTATCTGTGCAGATAATAAATGGTCCCGTGGTGGGTTTACAACGCGAGCAGCGAGCGATAATTCCATCCCGACGGATTGGCAGTTAAGGTGAGGCGTTGAGAATTTATAAAAGTCAAAAACTCGTAAATCCGAGCGCGCGTCCGCCGCATCGCAGTTAAAATAAAACTTAATCACTGTTGACATTTGACGAACACCTGGCCCCGCGGCCACCACCATTAAATAATTCAAAATTAATGTACTAATTAAATATGTTCCTGTCCGCATTGAGTCATCACGCTGGGGTGTTTCCATAAGATTAATTTGAAAGATTGACTTATGGAGGTTTCGCGCGTCGCGCTTCTTCTGCCTTATTTATGACGACTTGCATTATTCAAATTTGATGAGACGTAATTACTCAAAACAACCATAAATCACTCGTTTTATAATACGGTGTTTGGCCGGTTTAGAAATCGTTCCGGCTCGCACCGCTTTATCCAACTGCGATGAAGTCATTGACGTCGTGTTATTTGTATCTAAACATGTCTTTTATGAGCATATAATGATATTTTATCTACTGAAAGACGGATTGTAGAGATTATAAAAGATGAAATTCTTAACTTAATGAAATAAGAATAGAGCTCGAGGTTTAGTTGTAGAGAAATAGAATCCGAGAGGCAATTTTGCCGTAAAGGCTCTTGGAAGAGGAGGCAATAAAAAGCAATAATTCATTTTCGTTATGCCATGTATGGGTGATAATTTCACATTGAGTCCGCGTCCCGAGACTCCGGTGCGACAATTCAAAATTACGTCGGTCGTATATCACTCATTGTGAGTGGCACAAAGCGCTCCCAGCTACCACTGGCTACCAGTCAACACCGCGACACCCATTCACACAATGGACAAAGACATTTGTTTTCAAACTACAGAAAAAAGCACCGAAAATAATTTCGTTTTAAGTGATCTGTCCATAAACAACAAAAGGGCGATCGGAGCGTTGGAGACTGGGAATCCGTCGATAAATATGATCTCGCTCGCCACCGGTCCCTCGCCGGGCTTAATCGTCTCATTTCAGTTTCACAAAACGCGCTTTATCTCGAAAACAATTCAAACGCCACAAAACCTAAAACGCTTATCTAATTGAGCATTAAATATTTCGTCGAGGGCATTTTATATCGGCTTTATTTTCGGTGTCGATCGTTTTATACGTTTTATCCACCCACGACGTCGGAATCTCGGGTGCGTGTACGATACACACCAAAACAGGAAATATTTGAAAAAAGGTCGGGTTTTATTGGCCGAGTTACCTGCCATTAGGAGCTGCGTTAGGTGTAAACGTGGCTTCCGTGGATCTTGTACGAGTGCAGTGGAATCGCTAAACTACACGGCAGGGGGCTCGCCGCGGGAACTCGGACCATATATTTTCTATTCTCGACTCGACAATGACGCGACGAATAAAGGCCTCACTATTGTGTCGTTGTCATCGTTTGTGTTAATACGATCCTTGAGGTTTACACCACAATGAGATGAAGTTGTCGCGTCCGAGTGTCAATGGTGTGACAACGTGTAAATTAGTAATTATTGGTGTCGCGTCCGGGGGGGCTTTGTGTGCTCGCATCCTAATAACGCAGCCACTATTTATTTCTTAGGGACTGATGAGTTTCGGGTATCACATTTGCGAGTTTATGTTTTTTATTTTGTTGAGTAGCGTTGTGACGAGCTCCCGCGGGGTCGAGTCCGTTTTTATGCTCTTCAAATAAGCGTAATTGCAATGTATTAAAAAATTGTATGGTGAATAAATGCGTCCGTGCGATTCGCCCGCCCTGCCTGCCTTTAATAAAGTAGGTAATATGCTCTAAATGCGCACGCATATAACATAAATTTTGTAATCCACTTGCTCTTTTTATCATGTGAAATGATTACGATGGTGGTCCGAGCCGTGTGCTATATCTGGCTTTTTAATTTAGAAAAATGGTACTTACTTTTATAGTTTGTATGCTCGCATACAATATCAATGTTTATTTTTTGCTCTAGGCATTTAGTTTTATGACTGTCGATGGTTTATACTTTAGTGTGTGCGTAAGAACTATATATCATTTGCATTCAGGTACTAGAATTGAATGATTTAATGTTTTAAATTAATATGACTGGCTTTGTGTCTAGCTGAATTATTAACGGCAATCCGTTTGTGTGTAAGCTGACTTGAGAATGATGCCGCTGTGTTGTCTCGGAGCGCGGTAAGAGGCGAGCTTTCAGTGACTTTCTCGTGGCTCGGAACACTAAAATTGGCCTTATTTAGAAATGAAATCGTGGATTAATAATTAGTTTTAGAACATAAATAGTTCCTTATTTTGGTGCGATCGCCCGAGGTCACGAGACCCAACCTAAGTTTTTTCTTTACGATCGATATTAGTGTTGTGTAAACATACAGGTACCTAATTGCGATTTGTTACCAATTTCGTCGTTCATGAATATTTTATAAGCTTAATGTTTTATGACATCTCGTTTTTAATGAGAAAATGCCATTTGTATCAACAATAGATTTGCTGGAGTGGTTCTGATGAGATTTCTTAACTCTTTAATGATCGTTCTTATATAGATTTGTAAGCTAATTATCGATATTCATATTTCATAGTGATAGTATCTATTATTAATCAATAGCAAGTTTTACAAATTTAATAAATAGTATTTAAGCTTTCAAGACAGTATTTTGTAAATAAATTAAAATCTAGGATTGATTTGTGTAGACCATGAAGTCGGTTAAAAATAAAATTAAAAATAAGTTATGTAAACTTACTAAGTTTTGACAACTTATTTTCTGTTACTAATAAAAGTAAAACATTTAAAAAGGCTTAATATATCTTTTCGGCATTTGTTATAATCAATAGTATCGTAAAAGGAGTTTTATTTGTAAATGTAGTAGAATACAAATTGAATTCTCAACATTAAGAAAGTCAACTTCGACCGCTCACAACGACATTTACAGCACACAGCTTGTTCTATTCATTAACGGATTTGAAGCCGGGGTCAATAACCGGAGCACACACGTAGGAAGATACCACCTATATAGATATATCTACACACATTATTATCGCCGAATTCAAAGTGAAAACGAATTATCTCGAGATACTACAGACCATGCTCTTAATTTTAAAGATAACTCTCTAATGCTCGCCCTGAACTGTGAACCAACAAAAGCATTTTCATATTACTCATATTTACTGACAGTATTAATTTAAATTCGATATCTGATTTATGCGATGTTTACACTCTAAAAAGCTTTGTTGCAAAAACTTATTAACGAACGCAAAAAAACGAATAATGTTAACGACAGAATTGAATCACAAAACTGCCTTTTTTTGCTATTATAGCGAATAATTCTTGTTGTGCCGAACAGATGTTCGCAGGCTCATAATAAGGCGTATCGCGTACAAAGCATCGAAATCGGACACCGGAGATAGGGCAGCCCCGATCTGACGACAAAATAACACTATACCGGTCCCAAACTTGATTGCCAAGCGATCCGCGACCTTACCGCCTCGACAATAAAGCCCCACGATATCTTTAACTCTTCACAAAACTAAATAAAGCAATGCGTTTTAAAACATTTTAATTTCGAAGTGTACCTTTATAAATGTATGTTATTATTTTAAATTGAAAACTAAGTCTTTATACTGTTTAAAATACTTAATGCGATGTATTAAGTAAGTAAAACTTGTAAAAGGGATTATTGCCAGCATTTTATCCCTAAGCTATTGAATTCAGTTGTGCAACCAGTATTGTGAGGCTAATGGGTATCTATTTGCTGATTTATATCTATTGATAATAATCTACATCCATTCAAATCAACTAAATGGATTCGACGCTAGCGCAATTGTGGACCGGTGTTTATGGGGCATAAAAACACGTTTTTTTATCGATACACTATTGAGAATCGATGCGGAATTAAAATCGGATTATGATCTCATTGATCGAAATGTAAACTTATATTTGTAACCATGGAAAATTATTGAAGTAGCTTTATAAATCGGAATTGAAAAAAAAAATGAAAAAAGGGAGTTATCGACAAACGGGAACTGGGACGTCACTCCGCCTCGTGTAATTGATCCAGGATGTTTTATCTTGATGAGTCCTTTATATGTGCCCCCGACTCGCTACCCTCCCGTTGAATACAGATAAAATCTTTTAAAAGGGTTGCCAACTAAAGATATCACTTAATTTGTAGCTCCTCTTTGTAACTGGAATTAGGGATTTATACAGAACACATCTTTTTGTCCACCGTTAGTCTTTGCAGGGTTAAATGCAAACTGTATACGAGACGAGATTTTCGATTGAGTTTTTTAAAGATTAGCCTCTTAAACGTCTCAATGCTCTGTAATCTGTTTCCTTAGTATTTTAGAAGGGTATTTAGGGCTTATCTTCTTAAGTTCTTTTTAATGTTTTGTTCGTTTTTTTCGTTATATCAAAATTGAGACAAATGAATGACGAGTGTACCCAAAAACGTTTTTGCATTTATTGTTCAGTTTTTGTTCGTGAAGGTGACAACAAAAACGTGATTCGAGTATTAACTCGTCAACCTTTGTTTGGATTTAATTAATCTAATAAGTGCTTACCTCTGTCCACTATTTTGCCAAATAAGTTTTTCCCTCTGAGGAAGTTTCTCGTCGAACAGTTCCATCTTCTGTATTTGAACTGATGCTGGCACTCGGCGACGGCCATGCTGGCGCCCTTCGCTACTGCGGACAACACTCCAGGGTTCTCTCTGGCAAGCCTTCTCTGTTTCCGCCTGAGCGTGGCGTGAACGGCTGGGTCCATGTACAGGACTCCAGGTGAAATTGGTGAGAGATTATTTGGCTCCCCGGCTTTGGCTATACCCCTGTAACAAAATAGGATTTATTACAAAAGGATCCTTAAGAATTGCTAATCAAGCATCCGCAAAAAACCAATCTCATTGTCCATAAGCGATAAGATTGACTTTTGTCACTGTAAAAGACAATGCCTGGCGTTCAAAAAACTTAATAAAGAAAAACAACGAAAATAAACACAACCCGAACGCCACTTAAGGCAATGGGTGCAACTCGAAATGAAATGCTCATTTGAAAAGGTAAAGACAACAAACAATTGACGACCGAACTGTCAATCCGCAGACGTTTAGATAAATATTTGCGTCGCGCATTAATCCTTGAGGGCCGAGCGGGTAAACACGCGCTGAGAGCGATCGAGATCACGGCCTGTTGACTCGGCCTCGCTCCACCAACATATTCGGCCCACAGTAAAAAAACGCCTCGGTGCACTCTCGCGCGGTGCCCGCACTTGGGACGCTGGAAATCGTATTACTTTTCTATTTGCTTTTCTTTGTAGTCGAGTGTTACGTAAATATGAACGTGTTCGTCGGAAATTCTCGTTTCCTTCGAGAATTCACGGAGGCGATGGTTTTAAATTTTTGTTCTACTTTTAAAAATAATAGACAAAGAGATGAAACGGATATATGGTTGATAGTTTGAGCCGTCGGCTGCGCTATGATGACGTCTCTATTTTGAAACTCGCGTGGGAGAATGTTTGGTAATTATTTCGTGACTACACTGTATATAAACACATTAGCGACCTCTTAATATGGTTAAAATATAGGCGTCAACACTTTACTTATTACACATTTAGTAGCTAAGACGACCGGCGGGCAAATTTTATTACTGTTAACAAATTCATATTTATAATAAATGGTTAATAACTTTACTTTTAACAGCAAATAACACGTGTATAAAACTAATAGAACCTTCATTTAAACATTTGTCAAAATGACACCTTAAAACGATACATACAACAATTTTAGATTTCAATGTAAATGTGTTCTTGCATTATTTTTGTTTCACAGTTATCGGCACGTCAATAATTTAAAGCGACAAGTCAATAGAACTTAGATTATTCATGACATAAATCAGTCCAATTTAGAAGCGTATGCACTGGCAATCAAATGGATAGAATAAATCCGTATGTAGGTGCAATAAATTGGTGTCCAGTTATATTGACACCCACGAACGGCTTAAAACAAAAACGAGGGATAACCATATTTGCCCGACCATAATATAAGGTCCTTTGCACTTGTCACGTTGGTAGAAACTCAAATAGTGGTTACACAGTCCTCGGGGGAAAAAATTCTGAATGGCTTTCACGAGCAAACGTAATGTTTGCACAGCGATAAAGCCTGTGTGAATGTGTCAAAATATTGTCACTGGAGCCTTGTCTCTCCTTGTTTGAGTAATTAAGATACGTTCCTAAAGTTCCCGTGTTTTTGGTACTTTAGACTTGTCGATGTTTTTAGCTTTTTGTTTTTGGTAGATGTGTTTTTGTTTTTCGGAGTCGTTTTGCAACTAAAATTTTTAAATGTAAATGGATTTTGTTGTATGTCGCTTTGGTTAGAGCTACTATTTATTAATTTGATAAAAGTTTTTAATTAATATAACATTTATAGTACGTGTAATCGGCAAATTATATTAAACAATAAGAAGTAAAATAATAAGTTTAAGATACAAAGATCAATGCAGCCGCGTTTCCTTGGTACAACTTCCTCGCAATTTGGATTTAGCAACACATGTCCTTAAAATGGAAGACTTCATTCGCAGCACACGTCCTGCATACGAATCAGTTCTTTATTATTTAATTTGTTGGCTCTCGCGAGGCGTCAAAATATCAAACTTTATAAACCAATTTAACTTTACACTTTAAACTGAAGTATAATGTTGGAATGACAACGAGAGCGAAGTGTCTTGTAGCGCTGGACGCCGTTATCAGTGGTATCATGACGCCGGCACGCGATTTCGAGCGTAATGTAATATGGACTACGAGTGATGAATACGAATGAAGTGAGGTGTGGCGATTTCTTTTTTGCTTGAGGCAACGTACGAAGATTTTATGTGCTACAGTTGGATATTAGCGCCCGAGGGTAAAATCATTTCGACCACTGGGCACAATTTAAACGGCCTAGTAATTAAAACTAAGCGAGAGAATCAATTATATTGATTATTTTCCACAGAGTACCGTTACCCGCTATTTCTCATTCTAGAATACTTCATTTTATTTCAAACTTAATTGATAAAATAAAAATAAAACATTTGAATTATTGTCATTCTGATTTCGAATAAAGAATGAATGAATAAATTCGCGGCAATTTACAAATGAAGAAACTATTTAAACTTGGAATAAAGAATTGCAACATTTATTTCGTTCATTTAAAATTAAACTCATTTCTGCTTGTCTCAAGTAGGTTGTGCGTTTATTTTTAGTTTTGTCCTTTAATAGTGTGGGCTTGAGAGTTGAGAGGAATGGGACCGATACACCATCTTCCGGCAGCTGCCCAAAGAACTAAGTGCTCGCCTTTATATTTCATATTACCTTGATAAGATTTATAGTTAAACTTTTTCACTTTTATAAAATATTTTAAAACAGAAAAAAAATTGTTGTATGTTAATTGTGGTGCCTATTAACGTCTTGAATGTCATTAAGGTATCTGTTTTCGATGATTAATGTTCGAAACGGCAGAAATAAGGTGTGTTGAATGTTTTTTGGGCCTTTTTGTCGACTTACCGAATTTATAATAAGAGTTATTAGTTTATATTAATCTTTATGAAGCTATTATGCTTGACGTTGTATTGATTAATACTAAAGCTGATGAATGCGATGAGAATGAATTTAAAGATCTTATTGACGGCTAACATTTATTTTTATTAAAATTATTTCATCATTTATTTATGACTGGCATTAGAATTGCAAAATGGTGGATAAAAAATGTGTTTAAGTTGTGAATGTTGTGATGATGGATTAAAATACTTTTTTTTTAATGTAAGCTACTATTAACACAGTTCACGTAAGTTTTACGAGTGTTTTTGTAGAAAGTTGATAAGAATTTGGTTGAAGTATTCACGCCTCCGCCCGTCGGGTCGCGCCCGATTGTATCGCAGACATTTTCATTGCTCTTACACGTTAAATGTTAAAATAGAAAGCTTTTTGTTCTTAAATTATTATTAATGTATTTTATAGAAATAAAATGTGATTTTTTATATACTAAAACTTTTTTTAGAATATACATTTTTATTACTTTAATGTTTTTTTTTTCAATTAAACTTATTTTTTATTAAATAAAAACTAATTTATAAATTTCAAATATTATATTAAATATATTTAACGACTGTAATACTTAAGGAAACTATAAAAAAATACGAATGCATCGTAAAAGTCGCGACGCGCGCCGGCCGACGGCAGATTGAAATCTCATATTTTTATGTGTTATAATATAATTTAAATTACATTATAAATAAATTACTTTATAATAATATTATTACATTTTATTTCAAAAAACTTTTTATTACTTAACATTTCATTTATAGTTTTTGTTAACTTTATTTTTTCTAAAAACTTTTAAAAGTATTTTAGTGCAACTTTATACGGGAATTATTTTTATCTTAAATTAATTAATTATTCAAACAGTTGTAGTGTATTTGAGTAATGCAATAGCACGCGCCACTGTGTGTTGACATTGTTAATATCTTGATAATGCAATATGCATATAAATTGTATAGAGGTGTCATACATTAAAAATTAAAACTAAACTTAACTTTGAACGGCGTAAGTTTTGATTTGGAACAATACTAGCTTCATTTAACGAAACTCTTTGTACTACAATGTTCTTATAATATTAAGTTAAGTCAACTATCTTTGTTTAATTTATTAACAAGACTAAACTAAGAAACTATGTAACCTTAAAGTTAAGTTTTAAATAAACATTTAGTGTCGACTGCATAATTAAGGGGACTCCCTGGCCAGAACTAATTAAGTGTCAATAAACTACTTCCTGCAATATCTCTTAGCATTTAATATACAAATAAAATTAAAAAGATGTATTGGGCAAACATAAGTCATGACAATATTAATTACAAACATTTAAAATACATTAAAACTATTCGTGCGACAATAACGGTGACTTAAATGCGATTCTAAATTTCAAAAATCTTGATCTTAATTTAAAAATTATTACTCAAACAAATAATTAGACTAAAATGTAATTCTGAATTCGAAAAATGAACGAAATTATAATTTCTTGTTTTTTATAAACGTGTTTATTGGTATCGTAAATAAACGCGTTCCGGTCGCCGTCGTTGCGTTTGCGTTTTCAATATCACTATAATTAATACTGCGTTTGATACATGGCTAATTGGCACAATATTTATGTGTGTCTTTATAATGTTTACACAAAATTAATGAGCCGAGATATTTAATATAATTTAGGGAAAATATTGTGTTTTGATGTGTGTAATGTTTATTTTTATGTTTTAGTGTACATTATTACTTTAATTTATTACTTATAGTTGTTTCATTTGTTGTAAGTTAATAAAGGTAAAACAAAACAAGTTTTGGGCAAACGTTCTATTTAAAATTAATTGTTCCACTTTAATACCTAAATATTTTTTGATTAAGGGGGACAGTTTCGCGTGTGTATTGAATGACTATGGTTAAATAATTATTTATAGGCATTTTAGAAACAAAGTTGCGTGTATTTTACGAATTAAATAACCTTCAACTTACTAAAACTTTTATAAAAACCTATTTAAAAATAATTCTTTTCATAACAAAACTCGATACATTTTTAACTTTACTATTCTATATTTTAATGTCATATCTATTAGATTTGTAAGTCTACAACAGAAGATTAGTTGTGTCGCATACCAGAAGCTGTGTGATAGTGTATGCAAATACAACTTGATGCCCCTGTCAGTCACGGCAGCGGGAACTGACAGCAACTGCTATTAAGAACTAGTTAAAACTAACCGTTTGAACTAGTTGAAATATTACTTACTTACTTAATACAGCATTTATTGAATAACGGTTGAATAAACGTTTCATTGAATCTTAGTTTATGTTACGTGTTTCGCGTCTCAATGAGTTAAGAACATTTGTCATTATTTATTTAATAGCGATATAAACGAATGTTTTGTCATCCGTAAGCTAAAGCGAAGTTTAATATTTATTGCTTAAATGAACATTTGTTACTATCATAAAACTTGTCGTTTAACTATTTATTTATAGTGTTAAAGTTTATTTACTCTGCCAATTAATAATTATTAACTTGATGTTACCTATTTATACGTTTTAGTGTCTTGAAATAATGGGTATATCTACTCAAAGCTACATCAAATCATGGCACCTATTAAATTGATTTTATGGACAAACCGTTAAAAACAGAACAACCAATTCGTACGACTACAGTATTAAGTTTTAGTGCGCTATTATCGATTTCACACTAGTACGCAAGTTTTATGCCTCGTTTAATAGTCCGCTAATTATTCCGAGCCCAATTTATGTCGGACATCTGGTAAAAGCCTACAATGTTGTGGCCAGTGTTATGCGGAAGGTACAATACACAAATTGCTCACACTGTCGTATAGTTTACGACACAGGCACTTTATAAAACTCAAATATTTACCGTGTTTTACTATGAGAATAGCGAATATTTGGTTGTTGTTGTTTCACAGACACTTGTTTTACTCATTTAAACTTAACTATCAATAGAAACACAATTATTTCCGTCTCGACATACAGTTTAAGTGATGTGTTGTAAATTTACGCTAAAGGTTATGCAAATAGGTTACGATTATGCAAATAAGTGGAGGGTAGAAGTTTGACGTAAGAGAATGTCAACAAACACATACCCACTCGGCGGGGTGGATCAAAGATGAGAGGAAAACAAAACAGACACGTCACTCACCACCACATGCTGCCGCGTCCCCTCCGAGGCTTGTTGGCGGCTTCGCACGTGAAACACAGCACGATCACAAATAACCACAGGCACTTCATAATGGGCGGACCCCGCGAGCGTGAGCGCGGCGCTTCGACTCTCAGTAACGTCTGGCGAGCGTCGCGGGCCAGCCATCGAGGCGGGGTCGGTCCAAGCATTGGTGGGAGGTATCTACCTGTCACACCGCCCGATTGGTCTCGCACTTCTGTTTTTTTTTGTCTTACAAATCTTTGATGTTTAGGTCATTAGGTTATGTGAGATAATTCGTGTAATTGGACTGTTGGACACATAGTTTCGGTAGTAAGGATTACTTGGTTGCTGTTTTTGTTTCTGCGATGTTTTTATCGGATTTCATTCCGCAAATAAACCGCACATCAGTAATTATAGTATGTTTTGTTAGGTTCGCTTAATTATTAAGTTTTTTTTATTTTCAAAGTCCCTGGCACACTTGTGCAATAAACTTACTTGCCTTGTTTAATTAATAAAATTATGAACTTTGCATAGGTAACCACTTAAAGATTACTACATAAGTCCTTAATGTAAAGTACTAATGTTAATGATAAGTGCTTGTTTTAATACCCATTGCGTACAGATTCGAGTATTACTTGTATTAGATTCATAAAACGTAGAATTTCTGCATAATTTTTCATTCTTACAACATGTTTGTTGCTTATTTTCTTTATTACTTAAACGCTTACAATATTTCATTCAAGAGAAGTTTCCAGCCAAGGGATTTTGAACCTTATAGCTTGGTAGAAGACTTGTGAAAACATGTCACTTTATCAGTACTCGGTAGGTAAGGCTTTTAGGTATAATTTTGTATGTAGAGAATTCCAAGATTCGTTTCTTGTTTGATGCTTACTTTGTGTCACTATGTGCCGAATCCAGGTAGCCGGCAGTCTGTGTATAGTTCCTTGAATTTAGTACCTAGACTACCTAACACTTGAGTTTAATGTAAATATTTATAGAATAACTAGAATTTAATAGCCACATAATAGTGTGTACTTTGTACGTATGCTGTACGTACTCCATACTAGCATTATGACGATGTAACGTAGTTTGTTTGTAAAGCTTAATCTTCAAAAGTAGTGAAGCGATTTTGAAAGTTCTACTGAGATTTAATTAATAGATTTTATATGGAGTTTTAATGAAATAAAGATGCAAATAAACGGTAATATTTGCTAAAATAAGTGCTCATAACACTAAAGCTACAGATATTCATAGTTAGAAGTTTATTTGACTGGCAATAATCGTATTCAAAAGAGATCTAGTCCTATTTTTTATTCCAATAAACACTACATTAATTCCACATACATTTAATACTTAAATACACAAAAATAACTTAAAAATTCCGTCATAAAAGCAAGTTTAGTTCACACGTCGTGCGCATGCGTGAGTCAGCGTTTCGTGGTGGGAGGGGCGGCGGCGCGGCCGGCCAATCAGCGCGCGGCGGCGCTGCGCGAGCGCATACAGACCGCGACCACGTGCGGCGCTAGCCGTGCGCCCACGCCGCTGTGGACAAGCTTGGGAAATTGCATGATAAGAGAATATACCGAGAATAATATAAATGAATACTAAAGTAAAACTAAATTTTGACTGATGTTTAAGTATTATTCAACGTCTACATTACTTTTCTACTCACTTTAAAGTAACAGATTGTTAGGTTAACTGTAACTAAGAAATAAAATCGATTGAGAACTGATATGAAAACTGAACACGGTAGTGGTCTAATCTCTGAATGTAATAAAAATTATTAGGATAAGCAAAAATTTAATCCGTGTGTACAAGATTTAGACTTTCCAAGTTTGTTATAAGAGTTATCAAATAGAAATACCATCTTTAGATATTTGATTAAGATACATATTTGCTAACATTTGTTAAATAATTAAAAAATACAATATTTGAAATACTGCTGAAAATGTTTGGCTTTTTTCGTTACCTATTAAATGTATGAGTATTGAACATAACAAAATTCAACATTAGAAAATATGTATCAACTCGTTAAAATAATGTAATGACTCTATTATGCCGCATCATTAGAAATATAACGTGTGTCGTTGACTTCAAACGCTTTCTAATTATAATTATTAATTACTCATTATTTGACTGATTAAATATAATTGCTAAATGTATGATAAGGTACGGTGAACATGTGTTAGGTATTTTAAAATTTGTAAAAAGTAAAGAAAATAGTTTGAATAATAACATTATGTAAGTGAGCTCTCTTAATACTCTAAATGACTAAATATTTATTCAAATAAAATAAGAAATCATTGCAATGTCTAATAAACAAAATTGAACTGGGCAGTAGGACATTTACAGGCTGATAACATTACTGTCATACAAATTTAATAAATTAAATAATAAACATGTTCAACATTTTGCTTCGTAGCTCTAAACTAGATCCTAATAATTTACTCCGTCCAACATCCCAGACAATACTTCACATAACCATATCTACGTATTGTGCGAATGTAACCTACATTTTTCGTAGAAACGTAGTTTCGGTATACATAAATTGTCGAAGACTGCTACGGATCTACGCATCAAGCGAGCCCTTATAAAGACATCAACGCGGGCGGTCTACGGCATGTACACAATTTGCACCCGTATTTATAGTCTTCTATTAATATCGTTTAATAAATATAATATGTATATATAATTAGTAATAAATTTATCTATTGTGTGTATGTATTTAGAAGTATATTATTTAGTTGTCTAGTACTCATAATACAAGCTCTGCTTATTTTGTGACTAGATGGTGTAGTGTGAAAATCGTGAAATATAATCATGTATATTACTTTATTTTACACATTTCAATATAAAGAAATGGAACTTGATATAATTTATTAGAAAAACATCCGGATAAAGTTATCTATTATAAAGACAACACGTGAAACAACTAGCCTACTTAAACTGTACACAAATACGACCCCAAATCGAAACACAGAAAAACAGCATGCTCAAAATTGTACACTAAAATAAATCAATAGTATCTTCGAACACGACAACACGACATTTAACTTTCAAGTGCTTTGAAACAAAAACGCATTGGTTTCAAGTACTTCTGAAACGACAAAAAACACGGCACGTGTCGTCTGCATGTATCTACATCTGTCGCAATATGGGAAGCTAATTGACAATCTGTGTTCAGTTCAAAAGGATCGTTTGAGGGTTAAAATCAGACCATATGGTGAAGGAAATGGTCTTTTATATGTATGAGGAAGAAAAGGTAAAATTTTTTAAGAGTATGTTGTCTTTTCGTGCGTCTATAGTGAGTTCTGGTGTGGTTGGGTGGTCTAAAAAAAGTGTGCAAAATCAGGTATTTTCGTAACTTCCTAAATAGCAATTTAGGCTATTAAATGAAGTAGAATAAACCAGCAAAACTAGATTCTCCAAAAAGTCAGTTAAGACACTTGAAGTATAAGTGCATAATTGTGTAAGTGTGATTGACAGATTTTGTTATAACTTTAAATCAGAATCTCCTTTAATTTCATTCTCCTTCATCACCACACTGATTTTACAGAAGCTTGAAAGCTCTCAGTAGACTGCCAGTCGACAAATAAAAAAGACAATTAAGAAAACAAATGTCACAAAATAAGCATAAAAGCTCCCACTTCTGTGTAACATAATGAGGCTATAGATTCAAGTCGCACCTAATTTTAACGGTATTCTAAGCTAATAATTAAAACATACAAAATTTAAACGTCACATTGTTACAACTCAATGGCATTCCTCCTGACAAAATCATGCCATAATTTTTGGTAGTCACGCTAAATTCTGTTAA
The DNA here is from genome assembly GCA_941860345.1 of Chrysodeixis includens. NCBI lineage: Eukaryota > Metazoa > Arthropoda > Insecta > Lepidoptera > Noctuidae > Chrysodeixis > Chrysodeixis includens. The sequence continues at coordinate 10,255,940 of OW796092.1, forward strand.
TTTGCCAATTGAGAAATACATACACCGTATCCCGATGGGCTAAGGTTGAAATTCGCTTGCGCTTTTGGGTTCAAGCGTAAAACTTCATTCAGTGAAACAGAAGTGTGTTGGACAATGGTTACCGTGAAATTAAGACTAGTGGAAATGAATAAACGCTCATTACGAGCAGTTGGGTATTGTTGAGTAATTTTGTACAAAATTCTCTCCATCCAATTTTCAACTGTATTCTAAAACTTTCAGAGTCTAATTTAGCGTGGCTTTGGATTTTGGTAGCTCTTCACGGATGACCGAATCTCGAATCTTTCGTGAACAAACAATAGGGGTAGCGAACATAAATTCAGTGTGTTTTTTTTCATAGATGGCGTTGTTCATGTGTTTTATGGTACATTGTGATAAGTGAACTGAATTGATTAGTTTTGTTGGAGATTGTGAATGAAATTCCTCAATGTATGTGGAACATCAGCTGCTTGGCTCGCGTCACTGACAGCTGTTTTTATACACATAAGGAAAGTCTTTCAATTTGTATGAGTCATGCAGTCATCTTCAAAAGGTAGGTGGTTTGGTCAATCGATGGAAGGGACAGGAATAGAAATCTTACTTTATATAAGTGCTATTGCAGGAAAAAATACTCGTCATAGAAAAAACCGCTTAAAATTAACTAAAGATTTGTTAATATCGGTGTATAAAGGTTTAAAGTGTATTTACATAAATATGTAGTTAGAATACCATTTAGAATAGTTTTAACATTATACATGTATACAATAATTTTATACACGACTATACAGTCAATAAACAAAAGCCTAACTACCATTTTATACAACCTGTCAAGCCACCCAATATCTACAGCGACACGCAAAAAAAAACTGTTTAACGAAACATTTAGTCAAACAAATAAAATAACGCAAACCTAATATTATTCACAAACATTTTTTCCAACACTAGCGAACTGTTTATTTCAAACAATCGACAGCCTACTGCCAAAAATAAACATCGAATAAAAACTTGTCTGATTCACGGCTTTCTCACCCTCTCTTATCTCTTACGAAACACAAATATCAATATTTCTAAGACAATGCAACTTTACAAATAAGTTCTTTAAACGAACAATGAGTACAACCCTATATCCACACAACAATACAAAGGATACCCGACTTTATTGTTGCACAAATTACGGTTGATATCAGATCGTTGCGCTCCGGAAAAGCGGGCATACGTTTTTTACTCGGTACTAGCTTATTGTATCTTTACTGCTTAGAGTGAACGTAAATATTAAGTTTTATTGTATTTACGGATAGTCTGTCGGTCCATTGAAACGAGTCAGTGTGGTCGCCTCCCGGTGAGGCAGGAAAAAATACCATCCGCCCCTCACAATAGTTTTATGGAGATGACAATTACTGCATTAGGTAACCGCCCATTTTCATCTCGGAATTGTGAAGACACCGCCAAATTTAACACTCGTATATGATGACTTATGTATGACAGAGCGAATTCTTCCCTTTTAGGTTCAGTGGCTGTTATAGAAAATATACAATGTCATCGTTTTAATCCCTTCGTTATTTCATGGTTGAGTGTGCGGTCCGGCCTTTAATTTGGACGACTCTATTTGGGTTTGAGTTGAAGATTATGATGGGAATATCTTGAGGAATCTATTAACTCATTTGTTTGAGGTATGACGAAATGAAATGAATATCGTTGGAGATCAGACACGAATCAAACGATCTCTTGAGAAACTAACGAAGTAGTGTCAATAGTACGAACGTATAATTAATCCGAACTAATCGATGTTGAATCCAAATCAATATCATGTCATAAAAACAAAATACTAACTAATCAAGCTCCAAAAAACTAGAAACCTACCGCAAACCACGGAGGTCTAATTCGGGCAAGAAGCACAAACAATCATAAAGAAACAAACTCATTTGGCATTAACACCGCATCCATGCTAATGGCACACGGAACATTGTTCGCAAAAAGTTGAGAAAAAAAAATTAAGACTTCGAAATTCTTGGGCGCATTTAGTGTACGATAATATCACCGCCCCCGAATGATATATTGACCGCTCCTATAGACTAATAGCATTTTAATATCGCGGCTTAGTCATTGAGAACACGGCACACAAAAAAAGGTGTGAGTGATCCTTTACAAAAAGAACTCGATATTATTTTCAATGAAATTCTTCGTTGCTGTGAAAAAAAGGAGTTTTTGTGTGAAATCATTTAATTAGAGGCTTCTTTTAATTGATGTTGAACTTATTTGATTAAACGTAATGAAGGCATGATGAATTCGTTGCTAGCAGCTTCTTTTATAAATATGGTGTGGGAAAAAGTTTAACGTCTTGTTTTAAATATAAAATGTATTCATCAAATGTTCAGCTTTAAAACAACTGGCCTAGGGTCTTGAATACATAATATTGCCTTCTCAATGCCAATTTATATTTTATTCTGAAAGAAACGAACTTTTAACTTGACAAAATATATAGTTTACTTTTTTGCAATGTAACATTTCAAAATTAAAAATTATATTTGAAGTTTACGAGGCTTACCACAAACTTTTACACTCAAAAAAATAAATAATAAAATACCAACACATACCTATGAATACCTCAACATGATTCACAAATCAGAACACACTGGCACGAAAGAAAATAAAAGAAAAGCTACAAAAAGAGGGAATTACATTTAAAAATAAAGACACAAAGGTGTCAGTAATATCATTGGTGAAGCAAGCCTTATTTTGTAACTGCCTAAATTATGACACGGACTCGCGCATGCGTGCGTGCGTGCGGCACCTTTACAGCTTCTTTACCTCACACAGTTTTGGGAATGTTTCGCAAATTATTTCCTATACGTATATTTTCTCGTTGGAAAATTATAGTTTAGTTAGGTTAAAATATTTTTGGAATGTAGAGTCAGATTAGTTTTCAAACGTAATTTTTTTTTTGCAGTATCAACAAACCAAATTATGTTATTTTCAATTTTCACTTTTTTTATTTTTTTCGACGCTTTGTAAATATGTAAATTTTTTTAGTTACATAAGTTTAGTCATAAATGTAGATATTTCTTGTTTTAGTATTGTTTCTGTTAAATAAAAAAGATTTTCACTTTTATACAAGAGCCAATCGATTTGTGCTTCAGCAAAACAGTGAGATCGATATCATACATGTTTTTTGAGTTTTACATACTGCCTGGAGTTTTATATTTGCTACAATTCACGAATATTATAAACTCAGTTCAAACAAACATATAACCCTAAAATCTTCCATCTGACATTAAAGAACCCAGCCTGCAGCGAACATAAGTTTCCCTTTCGTTCATTCATCACGCGATGCAAAAACTGAGAGAACTAGTTCTCATATAATTGGCTTAACATCATCTAGCAATTGTCAAGGTCACAACCTTGGACAAGTTCGGACGAGACTGAGCGCCGCTAAAATGCCACTTTCTGCTTATTTTGTTACAGAAGAAAGAAGGTTTTTGTATTCGTTATTGTATTTTATTTTACCAAAATCTAAATTACAATTTACGAGTATAGTGATTTCATTCTGTAACGGTTTTCCAAAGCGGTGAAATATGGCTATACCTATGTGATCTATTTACGTAATTTTCTACTTGCTAGTATGGAGGCAATATTCGACTATTTTTCTACAAGAAAGAATGCAATAACGATAAAAGTTTATGGTTTCATTAAGTTTCGGTGTGTTATACAAGTAGCTGAATTATATACCCCAATAAATAAACTAGACCAAGAGCTATATTTTTATTGTAGAATTTATCGGTAGAGCTCCTACGTTATTCAGAGTCTGTAAAAGCAGCATTTTAGGTGCACAGGTTTGTCTTTATAAGATTTTGTAACCCCGCGGCGAAATCAGGTCGGGGGCTATTAAATACATTTTTTAAATTTTTATACAGGTAGGTATTGAAATAAAAATTAGGTTTGTTTAATGATCACCTAACGTGTAATTTATCATATTCTTTAAAATGTTTAGTTTTATTTTCTGAAGCTAAATTACTTTATAGAGTTGTATGCTGATAATATTAGTGTTAGTGTAAATATTAACTATGATATGTATATGTTTCATAGACGGCAAAGGTAACCCTTAAAAAAAAAGAGTGAACACTTGATACTGGCTGAAATGTCAAAATCCAGGTACCTTATGAAATTACATTTTCTCCGTTTCTATTTTTTTTTCATAATTTGCTACGATCCAAATTAAACATACACTACACTATTGCGAACTAATCCTGCAAGCTAGCATTAAAGTATAAAACAAAAATGCTGGCTGTAAACAAAACGGAAAATTTGAAGTTGAAATAAAGAAAAAAATCAGCACAAAATATAGGGAAGCTACCTATAAGATAAAAAAAAAACAAACACCGACTTCAAAATCCAAGCAAATACAAGGAGATTCCTTGCAGCGTTGTTTTCGTAATAAACCGAGACGCTTCTAAACCATTGAATAGGTTAAACAATAAGACATAACACCTACTTTATCCACGCGTTGTGGAAAAATTTTCGCGGTCTGTTCTGTATCCAGAGGCGGTGTGTGGAATCTGCGAGCGACACGGGAGGGCGTTGGGGCTTAGTGATGTTGTATTACCGGGATTGGAAGAAAAACCCGGGAATATTACCCGGAAATATTTTTCTGGTAAAAGAAAAGGATATTAGCAGCATATAATAAAAAGTAAATTAGGTATGTACCTAATTGAAAGTTTGAGAATTGCACAGCAGTAACTAAATACTTTTAGATTTAGTTGCATTCGAGTTGGTTTTAATGTCGATTGTGTTTGTTGCAAATATGCATATTTATACTATAAAACGTGTCGTGAAAATTGTATTTTCTCTTTGATCTATCTTTAGAATAGAATATTCATCTTGTGAATAAAATCTTAGTGTGACTTTCAGTTTCGATTAAATTTTCTAATGATGTTTAAGTGCCTACGAAAATCAAAAATATACATATTAAACATCTGAAACGAATCCCAAATCCCGGGTTATCAGCACATCACTAGCCTCAAGAGATGAGAGCCACGGGGTGGCAACAATAAAGCAATTGATCCGTCAAGCGCTGCGCCCGCGGCCGGACCACACAACACAAGCACGATGTTTTGCGACCACCGATAATATAGGTGTATGCAGGGATAGATAGGTACTATGGGCGTATATGGATAAATTACAGAAATTCAGAATAATATGTAAATACATATATTATTGGGTACATACTTTCACTAGGATTATTGCTTAAAAAGATTGTGAGTAGATGAGAGCAAAGCTTTGTAAATTTATTTATAGGCATAGCTCAACACTGGGGCTGAACATTTTATTCGTATAATCTGAAATACATATATTATGAAAAGAGACATTTTAGGATATGGCCTTTCTTTTCTCCTTCAGGGCAGTGTATTTTTTATGTTTTTTACGTCTGAATTTATTACGTTTGAAAGACAAACATATCTATTAATAAATAGTCAAAATACTAAATACCAAGTACCTACTCAAAAAAAAAACAAATGACATGCCAAATTTAAACATTAAATACGCGTCGTTGGAGGTGATAGTAGTCTATAAAAAAAGACATAAACCAGTCTAATAGATTCGTGCTTCTACAAAATGGTCAGCAAAGTCCGACATTTTACATAATTAAGATGCGTCAGTTTCGCCGCTTGCAAATGCTTTATTTTATACCTAGAGTCAATGTACGGTCAGCTACAGAGCCTACTATCACCTCCTAAAGAAATATCATTGAAGTTGTAAAAGCGTGACAGTGTACACATTGTACACAATGAAGTATACTTGATGTAGCTTGACCGATAGGCAAAGATCGTTACCCACTGGACGCCAGAGGAAGGACATCATCTTCGAGATCGACCGCTGCGAAAGTGGTGTGACGGTATAGTCAGATATGTTGGACGCGCATGGCCAAAAATAGCAAAAGATATAAAAGTTTGAAAGAAAATGAGGGAAACTTTTGCCCAGCAATAGGATCATGGATGAGCTACATAAAAAACACCAATTTTTATGTACCACTGAAAAATGCTCACTTTGTAAAATTTTGTGTTAACTGACTTATTTTCAGACTGTACCCGTTGACGGGCTTAAAATGTTGCTAGATTAGTTCCAAGTCAACAGATTTGTCATAAAATGTGTCTAGCAAAGCGGTAATAAAATTAAATGTAGCGTCATTTTAGTGCGCCTTGTTTGCCTAATTTTGTTAGTGACATTTATTTGTAAAGTGATTTGGCAACTGTTGAGGTTTATTAGCCAATGAGACGGTCTAAGCTGAAATATTATTATGTCATAAGAAATACAGCAAGAGATAATTATGTATTCAACTTAATTGCAAGCTCAATTTAGATGCTTACTTAAATAAATCCAGCATATTTGGTAAGGCAAATGTAAATGAAAGTAGCTGTTGTCGCACTTTTCCAGTTATAGCTGCAAAAACATAACCCCCCTCTGTTGCAATCGGTAAAAACCTATGTGTTAAATCAGGGTGTCAGCTAACTCCTTACCATATTTCATTGAAACTGATCCAGCTGTTTAAGCGTAAATGTTACTTTAAGTAACAAACATCCATCCGTCCTTACTTGTTTTTACAATATTGGTAGGATTAAACGATTTAATTTAGTTAATTCACTTTGTTCGTAAAGCTAATAGTCATTAGGGTAGAGACATCGCATATTTATACCCAAATACTTATTAAAATGTTGAAGGATACATAAAAACTACATTGTAAGATTAATGTGTCAACGCTTAATTAGATGTTCACAAAAAAGGGTATTTATGTTAACCTAATTATGCACATAAATATTAAAATTAGGATAATAAATAATCAGAATGGGCCTCGGAACTAACAACATTGCGACACATTATTAGAGAGGCGATTTTTTTTAATTTTGCCACCCAAAAGCAAGAACCGTCATTCGCGGTATTTCCGATTACAAAAATTCATTAAACATTCGACCGTAAACTTCAATTCAGATATTTGCATAAATTACGGTTTTATCGGCAACCGAAACCGAAATTAGGTAGGCATTAATTGTGCGTGTGGTCACAGCTTTTGTGACGAAAACAAAAAAGAATTTAATCAAGATCTCTGTTTTTTTACTTCAAATAAGTCTGACTAATAGAGTTCCAAAATTGAAAACATTTCAAAACAGAATACTCAAATTTATTCTCATCCCAAAAAAAAATCTTTCTTCATTTTTTACATTGAAAACTTCGAAAATTTTGAACAATACACGGAGTAGGCGCCACAAAAAATCTATCCTACAATCGACAATGAAACCATCAATCGAGCCGCCAAATTGAACTAATAGCGTGATTACATGTTTAACTAATATATCGACGACAACCTCTCACTTTGAGCGTGTGAATCGTCTCAATATTAAACAAAAAACGATCAAAAAAGGATGAAGTACCATTGAAGAAATGTATCCGAAAAGTAGCAGTGTGGGAGCGATGCTGTAATCATGAGTCGGTATTCTGAGTACTGATGGTAGAGCAACTTAGATGGTGTTTTATGAAGTAGAAACTGTAATAGTGTGAATATTATAACATGGGTTAAGAAGTAGTTTGAGTGCAGAGTATTTGAGAGGGCAAACAACGTATACGTTGCTTAATATTTTGAAGTAAAAAATCTAGAAACATACATAAAACAGCCGATAGTCGGTTACTTGACAATCATTAATTTGGACAAGTTACTACTTTTTTTTCTTGTATTTTAAATAAGATCCCGCAGCCGGGCAAACGCCTCCCCTTTCTCGTTCCAAACCTGCATATCTTTTACGATTTCTAGACACGTGCGACCAGCATATCTGACAAGATCATGGCACCACCTAACTTAAACCTGAAAAAACCTGAAAAAACCTGAAAACTCTTAGAAAACGAATTGTAAATATTTATTAAAAGCTTGCCAGTCAGTTCAGCTGCGGACAGTACGAAGAAAATTAACACGTTCGACATGAGTCAGTACAACATAACTACATCATACTGCTCAAATTCTCGCGTACAGTCGCTCACAGCTACCAAAACATTTAAGTATCAATATCAGAGGAAACAAACTATAAAAGTGGTATCACCGACAAAGGTATCTAGAAGCAACCCGTCTTTTCGTTTCAATTTAATTTTATTACACGAACAGTCTTCGGAAGGCGTGACTCCACACCGTCGTAAACTCTACAACCAAAATATTTTGTAGATATTCGTCAAGTTATAAACGGGTCCACCGTTTTTATTGATGTCCAACTTATTTGTAAATGTTTTCAACCAATAAATAGTTCTAGAATACAACACTTTTACGATCCTTAAGATTAAGAGGAATACGTTTTTAATGGAACCAAACGACAATTTAATCTTTTATTAAAAACCAGTTATACGTATTTATATTAGTTCATAGAAATGTATGGCGCTTGAAACGGCTTTATCAATGTTGATAGGTGGTTTTTATAGGTAATTAAATATTAAAAATAAACTTAATTTTGATATTTATTTATGGCGGAGTTTCGTTAATGAAACTCGTCGGAGATAGATGCATCCTGATAGACACCTGCATTTTGAATGATAAACTAAAATCTATTTAAATACCACTTAATTACAATTCCAATTTTTCCCCAATCATTTTACAAAATCGTTCCAAAAAAACTTAAAAAATATGTACTCTACATTTTTTTCTTACAAAACAACCTCTTTCACTTTTCTCTAGATAAAATACTTCCAAGCAAAAAAACCCTTAAAAATTCTTAAGAAACAAGCAAATATTATACAATAGCGCGGTACCTACACCTTTCTTAAAATACCAAATATTATCAGATAAGGAATGATTGTCTAACACCGGTATCTTTGTTCCGCAACACCCATAAAGGGATATTAACTAATCCCTTTAAAAGTTCAACCCGCAACACTTTCGGTTTCAAAGACAATAGCACAAAGGAGTCGTTAGGCTAATGTGGTTCTCGTCATGTAGTCTATGTCGGTTTATTAGGAATGTTTTAAGAAGAATTCGTCGAATTCCCACGTTAGGTGAAATACTTTTCTCGAAAGACTCTCCGTTTTTACTCTAGAAGGGTCTCTATTCCTGTAACATACCTATACGGTGTTTAGTAAAAAGGATTCTATTCTATTTTGTACCGGTTGAATAGAATTAAAAGAATCATGATTACTTAATTATATCTGCTGCCAGCTCTTCTCCATAAGAATTACCTTTTGGAACCGCGCAACTAAAATCAGTGTTGTACCGTTTTGAAACTGCTTAAGACGGCCTACTTGAAATAAAATAAAATAAGTTGGTTTTAGACATCAGAAATTCTTTTTTAAACTTTCTTCTTTTTTTCATTTTCACTTAAAGAAAACGATATAAATAGTGCGGTGAGAGTCTAGAATAGTCCTCTTCAAAACCCTGTCTCTTAATTAAATCCTACAGTTATAACAAGACCATTTCTGTTTTAACACTTCTAACTAAAAACGTTATCTCAAATACAAGGTGGATGCCAAACGAAGGTGTTGTTCAGAACAGTTATATTTAATAGCTTTCACTGTCAATGAGGTTATAAAGTTTTATACCTCGGGTAGGGCCCATATTGTCTGCACAGCCGCGCCGGTCACGTTGGCACTTGCTTGGTCACACACAAAGGGAAACTTGTAAAGAGTAATCCTTCAACATATGGGCAAAGAAGCTTCTGGGAAAGATTAATTATATTATCTATTACCAAACAAAGTGTTTATTTTACCTATTCTTCAACCATAAACAAAGGATTATCCTTCTTTGTTTAAATTCGCGGATTGTTAATCTTTTGTTTTACACATTGCGATTGTTAGGTTAGGACTTCAATAGTGCAATATACTCTTCATGGAATACCTTTTTTCAAATTTTGACATACCTGTTAGTAGGTAGTAATGTACGTATATCTAAACAAAAGAGTTGTTTCTTGTAAATTTTGAATGTTAAAAAACAAAAGACAAGCAGAAACTTGAATTATTAGTTCACATGTGTATTTAGCCAGGTGGTCCAGGTTACCATTGCAAATGTTTTGAACACAATTCAATGTGAGGAATCCTTCCTTCACATTGATTGAAGATGCTGGACATGAGTATAGATGGATATAGGGGAAAAGGACGATCAAACGATGGATGGATTGTGTGAAAAATGATATGGCTGTAAAGTGTGGAAGAAAAAGACATGCTGCACCGACCCCAAATAGTAATTGGGATAAGGGCATGGGGAATGATAATGATGATGATGATGAATTCAACGTCATCTAGACTCCTACTTACAGCCAGTAGCGTATTTAAAAGTATACTAAGATATATAATACAAATAGGTACTCCATACTTCAAATAGCAACCAAACTCTTTCCAATTTAAAACCAATTAACCTTACATCACATCTCAAAACCGCATTATAAATAAGAAGAATCTGTGCAAGGAACATTACTCCCACGCACTAGACACACAACCTATCCAAGACGTCCCGTCGACAGAAAAATGCCTTTATAATAATGATAAAAACAATTAATCTTAGAACACACACAAAGAAATAACCGCTTACTCATTTTGCCAAAAAAGGTAGAGATGTATTATAAAAAATGGTAACTGCGGAACAATTTTAACAAATTAGGCGACAAACTCACCACTTTTTGAAAGTAAATTATTGTATTTTAGATTGTTTTGTGAGACGAGATTATTGATGCTCCGGGGGCGTGGTCGAGTGATGGGATACGTGATGGTCGATATTTTTGTAGACCTAAATAATTTTGCTTTTGAATGTGAATGTCTTAATATGTCTTTGTATAGAGGTATGAATATAATTGTATGGAAATCAAAACAAGTGAATACGTGTGAAGAGCACTGGACTATAAAATTTAAATGAATATAAACTGGATTTATATAATAGACAAGTAACACAACCAGAAATATAGATATTTTACGAATTTAAATTGATATTATTACAATCTAAAAACCATTAATTTTATTATTGAGTTTGAAATAAATTAAACCTTGTGATCCTAATTTTCTAACTGTTGACTCCAAAATAAGCGTAAATTCTTTTTGCATTCAAGATTCAATATTTCTTAACTCAAAATACGCTGCCAAAAAATGAAACATCGATATCTATAAAACCAAGCATTCCTTTCCCATCCCTACACCACAACAATTTCTAAGATGAAATTCAGACGACCGTCACGAATGGACCAACACAGGGTGTGAGAGAACCGGGAAACTATTCTCAAGGAAACTGTGCATCTCTTTCATTCACTGTAGGTTAGAGAGGGATGGTAGATGTGAAATAAATTTATTAAAACATCAAGTCGGAGTGGTAGGTTGATTACCATCGTGTGGGTTCGGACGTTCACGCCGAGGCTCGACGGACAATTAAACTGAATTATACAATATAAACATGACTTTATTGTTTGAAAGTTATGATGATTCCAAATTAGGTTCCGCCGGTTGGGGAATGCTTGTTTTCGAATGCGTTTTCAGTGGGTTGGTTGGTTAAAGATGAATTATGAAGGGTTTCTTTTAAATAGTAAGTTGTTTGTTTCGAGGTGTTTTAATTTTTAAAGTTGGTTTTGTCTACTTACTGTTACTTAGCGAACGCAATAAGATCTTTGTAGTAGGTTACAGTATTTTCAACGTTGAATTCAAATTTTTTATTAAGAAAATGTATTTAATTGTCTGCAACTTCATATTTTAATTCTACCTGTACCTACCTATCCTTAATAGTTTTACATAACATTAAAACATCCAAAATGGATTTGATTAATATAAGAACCTTTTTAAACATAACCATTTCCTTTATTCACAAGAATATCACTCCAATATCCATCATTTGATTATTCCCACACAATTTCAGCAATAAAATCCCTTAAAAAATACAAAAATATTAGATATAGCCCGTAATCAAATCAAAAATATCGATATTATCTTAGAATATTCCTTAAGCACCACTAAAGCAAGATGGCGTCGATTTTGGTACATCATAATAGCAATATCCTGTCCATTGATTGTCAAAAATTAGGAATTCGGCAATTACGTCTCACCTCCCACGTGAATTAAAAAAAAAACATCGCACCCGGCGCATCCAAATTTTCTTAAAAGATCCGACATCTTCTTTCCGTGTGGTGCAGTTTAAAAGAGCTAGCGTAACAACGGAACGGAATACTATCATTAACTTGAATGGAGATATTGTTTCTAACATTTAATGGTAAGTGTAAGTTTTGTTTTGATAATCAAGAAAAAATTAAAACAAAGCTAACATTTTACGTTCATCGTTTATATAAAACATTCAAAATTTTGATTAGAACCTTTGAGAAAAATCAAGCGATTATCGAAAATCTTTGAGCAAAAGGAAGCGATTTCTTTCATATTTAGCCACTTCAATCTAAACTGCCTATACAAATGGCAACCCCAACAAATGGCCTCTTAAAATCTATCAATACATATTCTCCAATAGATTCATATCTAGTATATTTAAAAAAAAACAAAAGAACGTTCCTAACAGTCTTCCTCACATCGCCGCCCGCTTTCGCTCTTGACTTCACCTACACACATTTCGACATTTTTTTTCCTATTTTTTCCCTTTTGTTACCTTTGTGCGAGCAAGCGCCGGCACGAAAGCCTCTTATAAAGTGTTCTAAGGCGTATCCAGTATACCCCGACCGTTACATATTTATTTTTGTGTTGTGCATTCTTGTCTTGACATGTAAATAAATGATTTATTTTTTTATAAAAACAGTTGTTCAGCAATTTCGCGCTTTCGTGGTGGCTTGGTCTACATTGGCGGGCTAGAGCACAATGGTAAATTATGTGATCTAATAATTCAAAGTTGTGTTTTTTTTTTCTGTTTGTAAGGATTTTGGGTGTCTTTTGAATTGAATGTATATGGTTGTTTTGTTGAGTAAATACATATTTATTTTTAGTTGTGTAAGTACCTACTTGTAAGTACCCACTAAGTACCTACTTGTTTCACTTAAGAAAATAATTTTAAAATTTAATCCACATCTCAGATGATAGTACGTTAGTCTGACTTTTCACGTATATTCTGTACTTTAAGTGTATATTTATTTACTTTATTGCCATCTATAGGATACAAGCTTAATTACAAAATTAGCTTTTTAAATAAATGTCTGAATGACACTTATTATCTCATAACTCAATTGCTACCTCGCCATAACACTCCTCAGTTCATTTGTTTTTGGCTTCAAAACCATGGCATCCTTCAGAACTCCACTGGCCACCCAACCAAGGTCACACACAGTGAATGGGAACCTTATCTACTGCGCAATGCTGAATGAAACCATACAACAATAAAGTTTTATGTTGCCCTAGTACCTTGAAGGCGCCACAGAATTACGTCATTTGACAGTGAATAGGACATATAAAACCCTTATTTAAAAATAAAGGAGTTTCTGGTCATTTACCGTTTTTTCTAATTATTTGATTATTATTTTTATTGCCTTTCTCGGTTATTTTTTGGGGAATTTTGCTTGACAGGAAACAATTGAATGAAAGTGAAGTGGTAAACAGAATACAAGTTTTTGTATCCTTTCTATTTTGTGAATTTATTTCTGGATTTTTCTTGAAATTTCTAGTAAATTTAGATATTTTTGTTTTCCTGAAATTCCATGCCTTGCTACTATTAAGCGACTTAGGCAATTCTTTTATTTTTTTATAGGCATATTTAGAGCGATATATGCCCAGCAAATAGTAGCATTTACCCCAATATCACATAATTATGAAAATATAGGTTTTTAATTTCGCCGTTTTCGAATTGTATGATTATTATTACACTTAATCATATCGTAATATAAATCACACACTCAAAGTTTCACCTCAATTTCGAATTACTTAACGCACAAGCAGCATAAAGTATTTTAATAAGTTCAACAACTTAAACAAGGAATGTTTAATACAGTTTCACACTCACTTTTATAAGATTTCTCATCAAGAATTTGAAAACCAAAAAAAGAAACATTTATATATCTTTTATCGTAATCAAAAAAAGTTTACCATCTCGCAAGGTTTATCATTTTAATCGGTGTGTCAAAATGAGGTTGCATATAAAACGGACGGCGTAGAGTGAAACGATGAAAAATTCTGTACACTCTCAGATCTGGCGATAGCTAGTGATTGAGAAGTGAAATTACAAGATATGCAAGCTAAATATTTGTTCTGGTAACTTACATTGAGTGGAGATCGTGTAGTGTTGAATTGTGTTAGTTAGGTTACTCGTAGTGTGGAAAAATTTGGGTCAGAAGTTAATGAGAAACTATTTTAGTCAAAAAAAACAGTTCTTACTAAACAGTGAAAAATATACCTACATTAAAACTAAACCTATTTATAAATATCAGCCAAAAAATATTTCGTCATTTTTGTCAATGGTGGAACGTGCCCAGGAGACTGGTGACATTACCACGTTGAAAAAAAAGTTTGTAGTCGGTATTTAGAGGTAGGTATACGGAAAGTCTTATCAAATTAATTTCTTTAATCTTGAGTTTTTTCATTACATCATGAAATTCAAATTAATATCTTATGGGTCCGCGAGACGATCAAGTGCGCTTGACAAGTCTACGACGATTTCACTTGACCAGGGACTTGACGCGACTTGAAGGTGCCGTCAAGTCCACATGCCGCAGTCGTTCACCGGCCTGTGCTCAGGAAAGTGGTCGTCGCAAAAATTAATAATGGTTTCCAACGCAGACAAGGCATTCCTTGCTATAACTCTAGCGGTATCTATCACAGAAAAAGAGAAAAGAACGTCTCGGTCCGGTCCGTCGTCCGCCATCTTTGATGTTCCGGTCGCAAATGAATAAAACTTGTCAAGTCGCATCAAGCGACTTGACGCAACTTGACAATTATGGTCCAGCCCGTAGATACTTGACGGGACTTGTCAAGTCAACGCTGTAAACGATCAATATTCTTTTCAAGCACGTAGACTTGTCAAGCGCACTTGATCGTCTTTGCCAATTTGCAACTAACACGGGTAAATAAATTGTAACGGCGCGGGCCCACACAACACAATTTCTACGACATTATGATAGAAAGAGGCATAACTAGAATGCTATGCTAGCTAGTCGGGACAAGTAGACCAATGTTACTTTAATACTTTATGAATAATGTCATCTTCAAAGAATTTTCTTTTCAGAACGCTTTGTTTACGGAGAAATACAGAGATCAGCTATTATTGTATTGAACAATTTCAAATATCACCAACATTAGTTTTCAATATCTTTTATGTCTTTTCCAAAACATTTTCCGTGATAGGCTGTATTCCAAAATAATTCAATAACACTATTTGTGCATAAAATATCAACCACAAATTTCTCCAAACCAAAAATTCTTCACAAGCAGCCTTACCTCATACTAACCTCTTTACTCACTGGCATAATATATTTATACTGTCATCGGATCAAGTTATACTACGCTATATTTTAATTCAGACGAAGGCAAAGCAAATATACAGCCACCGGAACCAAGACATGGATTAATGATATAATTTTAATTGACTTTCGTGCAAAGGCCGAACTGTACTTGTTTTTTTTTAATAAGCGAGTTATTTATTCTGGTATTTAAACTGGAGTATTAATTTACAAAGGTAACTAATTATGTGACTTTTTGCTGATTTAGAGTTGAATCGTTTAGGTGTAAGTAACTGTTTTTCTTTTGGATTAAAAGGACGTTGACAGTATTCAACTTACACAAGAGGCGGGACGACTTACACAAGAGGGCCGGCAGCGACTGGATGCATAAAGCAGCAGACCAGGCTCTGTGGCGTACCTTGGGAGAGGCCTATGTCCAGCAGTGGACTGCAACGGGCTGATGATGATGATGATGATGACAGTATTCGGGCCAAGTGCTGCCTAAAATAAAGACTTAGTGTTTTTTTGTTTCTTGCCTCAACTTTTAACTAAAAAGGTTTTTTTAGACTAAGTGCTGCAGAAAATGAAAACACTGGAATAATTCTATACCTCCTTGTTAATACTAACCTAAAAATAAATGGACTAGTTTTAAACGTAGTCGTCGTTAGTGTTAGACGAAAAATGACAAAAACGTTCACGAAGTAGTTTTAATCATCGAAATTCGACTGAACAACTTCATTGACAATTTTTCAATCAAGTCTTATAAGCACGCAACCTATACTAAAATAAAACTTCATTCATAAGCACAAATAGAATAAAAAACAAAATACCAATGATACGTATCATTGCTAAAATGCACATTACATTGTTAATTGAAAATATGTATCACGTATGGGAGTATAGTTAATTAAGCTGGACTTAACTTTATTTAATAAATGTACTTAACACTCGGCTCGTTATAAAAAGGATGTATATATAAAGGAATTAAGCTCTTATCTGGACTTTATAGGATATAAATTAAATATTTCTATTTTTAGTCGTTGAGATGCTATTTAGTGTAATTATAAGATGGTTTATCCTTAGTAAATGTTAGTTTTAGATTTGCTTAGTTCGTTTTTGCTGCCAATGCTTTTCTTGCGCCCACTAGACGCCAGAAGAAGAACCTCGTCAGCATTATCCAGGTGCAATGATCTAGTCAAATCTACACGTAGACGGCGTGCACGTATATAAAAATCGCACAAGACAAAAAGGTTTGGCCCAGCAGTGGGATCTGGGTAGAGCAGTGGGGAAAAATGAGTCTTTGGCTATGAATTACTGGATTATTATGACACTATATCTGAGTAAAAAGTCAATGAATAAACTTGTTGTTATCGTCTCCCAACAACAGTTAATATAATTCCATGCTAAAGGAAATAATTAATTCATTTAATTAGTTGTTGAACTATAGAGCGCTGAAAGACAAAGCCATAATTTACTTTTTGAAATACATCGTATTGTAGACGTCATCACACTTAGTACCTAGAATCAAAAAATCATTTTTAAATTATCTTTTTATTCTCATTTTCTCTAAGCTCTAAGTGATATTGGAAGTAAGGCAACAACTCAAGTTCCAGCTATTTTTCAATCGACTTTTTTCCTTATAAGGGTTCATTTCAGGCTCAAATTTAGTTATACTCCAAACAAAACCAATATCCCTTCATTCATAGTCAAACCCTTTTCAAACTAAACCTTAACTAATAAGACCAGTAATAGGCATCAATAACCGTAATTTCTTAACTAAGCGTCACAAAAAGCGGTATGTTAACCCTCCGCGTTTGATTGACAAACACTGTTGCAGTATCAGTGTTCACAACCCGTCCATGCTGTCAATCCGATCTCGTTGACACTCTGAAAAAATGACCAACACCACGGGGTTTGTGGTCCAAGTTACAAAAAGGTGGATGTTTGACTTAGTAATGTTTTGGCTCTTAGAATGCAGATCATGTTAGCTAGAGGAGTAAGGGGTGGGCTCTTTACACCCACCTCTCGAGAAAGAGTCCTATCGGACAAAAGCCAACCAGATTCACGCAGAGCATACGCGAGCTATCCCGTGACAGTGGCTTTGGAAGGAGAAGGAGCCTGGGGGTTTTTTTGCCGACATATCCCCACAGCAACTGTTGAATTCCCAAAAAATACAGCCCAAAAAAATACTGTTCATGTAAGCTACAGCCAAAACTGTTCTGAGATACCTACATTCAAGTCGCCTGAGACACACAAAGGATAGCTGAATCAGTGCTTGAAATAAGGCGTATACAAGACTTTGTGTTTATGCTCTAGTAGTTACAAATATAATTTTTTGTATACCTACCGATCATATTTGATAATAATCTCTTACCTCTGTAAAAAAAACATTTGTATCTTATTCAATCTGGATATTTAACCGTTTCTTTACTTTAGAAGGAAACAACTCAGTCTCATGTAACTTGCACCACCGCCTAAATGTAGTCACTCTACGGGGAGCCAACAAGAAATATGTCGAAACTCGACTAAGTGTTAAATAATACATTAACGTAGTGATACATAATTGAAGAGATGCCACCATAACGTGGAAACGACGAATTTAACCGACTTCAACTAATATGGTATGCGTTTTTACTCTCTAAGGCTTCTTTCGTTTGTAAGTTAAGCGTCTTTAGTTAAGTATATTGTAATGTGTTGCGAAGGTTGTATGTAAGGATGTATCTTTTTTGTGTGTAATTTAATATAAATTTTATGTTCATTTTTGAATTTTTAGGTTATTATCGATGTGGACTGTACTCCTATACTACATAATATGTTGCCGTGCCCTACAGGGTCCATACTGTACTATATTATAATATTTTGTAACACCTTTTAAACATATGGAGTGCAAAAAATGTATGGAGTATTGAGTATAGACGCCTAGCCAGATGGACTGATGACGGGAATAAGATACCTGGGACAGACTGGATGTGGAAAGCGGAGGATCGACACAATTGGTGCACATTAAGAGAGGCCTATGTCTAGCAGTGGACTCGGTAAGCTAATTGATTTATTGGTTAATATTGATATATTTTTGTTTATGTAATTGAGCAGAATGATTGACTGCACGGATAACCGAGTGGCATAGGTCACCACGTCAATTACCTACAACGTGTACAACGTGTCGCGTGTTCGATCCCCACGTGGGACAAGAATTTGTGCGATTTACAAATGCAAATGGAAAGATGTGATCTCTGCCTACCCACAAGGGAAAGAGGCGTGACGTTTATGTATGTATGTATGTATTTACAAATGCTTGTTCTGAGTCTTTGTTTCTTTGTGTATGTAAATTAAATGTCTGGTAAGCCCCTGCTAATTTATTAAATTTCTTAGAGTGGGAGTACGTTTTTTAAACAAAAAAATATGATTTTGACAAAGAAATATTAGTCTAGACAATAACGTATTTATAGCTAGGCATACAATCATGATATAAATACAGATAATTAAGTAGTCAAACACCAAACGCAATAATTATACTAAATTGATCGAAAACTTGGCAAAAATTGATTAAAAGTTAAATCGATTAAATCAAAACTTTAAATTAAATACGAAAATAAATAAGTCTGTCTGATCATAAATATCAATTTACGTGTTCGAATAATTATAACGATATCTGTAAAGAAAAACTTTAACAAGCCAAGCCTGTGGTCGATAGTAATTATAAAATTCCTTACTTTATTAAGAAATTTCGATCATACATAAAAAATCTGTACTGTTTTGTGGGAATTGTACAAATATACGTACATAAATTTAATTTACAGAAACTTTGGATCCGGATCTGTACACACATACAGTCACAAGGAAATACTGTATGGACTGGACTGGAGCTAAATTAAATATTTCAGAAGTGTCAGTGGATTTATATTAATAGAGTAACTTGCTCTTATATGAAAAATAACTCCTCTCTCCCAAATTTTTGCGTGCCCGACAGGATACATGTTGATCTGAACTTGTTTTATTTTGAACATCTCTGTAATTATATGAAATGAAATTAATAATTGGGTATTGAGAAGGTATAGACAAACTTTTCAAGTTCAATCGAAAATCACATTGAACTTTAAGTTCAAAATCTTTAAACAACGTCCAGAAACTATCAAAAGCATAAACAACAATAACCATCAGAACAGAAACAAGCCAGTCAGAATGAAGAGATTAAATATTATTAACAAAACGAACTCGGACCCGTCCGACGCCATTCCTGATTATCAACGCACATCAACCATACTCGGTCTTAATTAAATAATCAAAAATACGCTTGCCCTTAATACGGGGATCTATTTACGAAATGCTAATGAGACTATATTTATGTTCTGAAACTGTGACTAGTTAGTTGATTTAATTAAAATATTGTTTGCATTGTAATTTTTAAGGTTGATTTTTTTGAGTGGAACTTGAAACATTGGGTATAGTTTTGAGTATTTTACTCTTCATTTAAAAAGATAATAGATAGACTCTTACTGACCGAAAATGCAATAGACCTAAACTTTCAATTGTGGTTCAAATCGTTACTAATTTTGTCCAATATTTTTTGTCACATCAATTTAGGACAAACACCTAAGAGCAAGCTTTGCCTGCTTTACCAGAATAGCATCTGACTCAATGCAAAGGTTGTATTTAAAAGACACTTAAACTATCTAACTAAGTAGGTGTCATATTGTCAGATGCTAAAGCAAGACTCCTCGTCGCAAAATTCTCTTAAACATATCCATTTCATCCCAAACCAGGCAACATTTCGCAACAACAACTTGTCCAAAAAATATCGAACGTATCTATTACTTTACACAAATACATTAGGAACGCAATGCCTTTGTCCATCGCGGATAGCACGCGCGACTGGCCACGAATAACCAGGTAACTGTAAATTTTGTCACAAACAAAATACTTGAACATTTATTGATCCTAATTCCATTGTACAGGGATTTAGATCTCCATTCAAAGCACAGGTAAGTAAAACTTGAGGTATGTAAGTATGGATTTTTTAGTTAAGCCCTTATACGTATAATTGGTAGCATTCGTTTTGGTTGATGCTAATCTTTTCTGATCTTTGCACAGTCAAGAGATTTTTGACTGTTTGTTGATGTTTTTTGGGTGTCCTATCAATGGTGCAACACCATTATCGAGTATCGATACACGAATATCGAGCCAACAAAAAAAAAGAAGAACGAAAATGGGGCATAAAACTACATCCATTAAAGAGTTTTGAATCAATAAATGGACCAAGAGAGTAGGTAGCAAAATCCGAACGGATATTAAAAATTGAAACTCAAAATTCACCCTTTCACCAAAAATCCTTCGGATCCCATAATTTTCCGTTCCGTTGCTCCTTAACAAAAATACTACAGAAGTCTTTAACAACACCAGCCTCCTAATTACGTACAGTTGCGCTTTTATTGTTGTATTTCTGCTAAATACCTGTTAGATAATAGTGTAATTTTAATCCTTGAGGGGTCTTTAAAGCCCTGATCCTTTGAAGTGTTTTCTGAAGTAAATGTGCTCAATTATGCGTACATTATAGGTAATTAAACGTTTTAGATGTCACTGTTATGAGTTTGGCAGTGGGTGGCGGGATTATAACCGCTTAGGGTTTGCTATTGCGGATGCTGTGACGAGATTATATAGTTCAGTAATGAGAGATGAAGGGAAAGTGGTTGATTTTTTTAGTTTTAATTTGTAGAATATTTGATTGTAGTCTGAGTTATGATTAGGTCGTTTGATAATGGCTGTAGTGATTAAGGAATATTATAAATTAATTTTTGTACACCTTTATAATTGTGTTTGAGATGTAGTCTGGTAAGGTAAGTTTTTGATGTTGGTGGTTGGATAATTCATTATCTGCTTCCTTCAATTACCTCTTTTTATACAAGGAAATCAGCATGGATTTTCTTCCTCATTTATATTACATACGAACATTTTTATCTCGAATCATCTACTCCTAACGATAACCGAATTTTCCTATTCACAGATCAATTAAATAAGTCAAAAATCCCTTCCCATTGGTAACCCAATAATTCCGATCCCGAAATCATCTACATACGTACTCATCACGTAATAAGCGACGCGTATAACACGATATGCATAATATAGCATTATTTATCATAATTAATTAGCCGAGCCCAAGGTACAGACAGACAGACAAAACGAGAACCAAAGCGTTTACGTCTTCATACGCTATCGACAGCCACATCGGGTTAAGCAAACATTAATAATTTAGACCGACGTTTGATTTCCTGAGCTTTTAGATATAGGGTGTTGTTTTTTTTACTGTCTTGAAGTTAAGGCGCATAGTATTGTATCGTCTTGTAGTAGTTAGTCGAAATAATTGAAATGCAACTTGATTGCTATGTAGTTAAGGATTATTTTTTAGTATTGATGATTTTTTTTTGAGACGTTACGCCTTGAATAAAATGAGTTTACTGAAAAAGCTCTTCTAGTCACTTCTAGTACTCAACTGAGAAATTATAATTTCACTTGAAATTGAAAAAATAAATAACCAACATTCTTTGCTCATCACGAACGTATCAAGCAAAAACACTGTGAGTAGAAACAAGTCATATACGAAACCATTCATCTAATTCCTAAACACAGCTTTCCCATATTCAATAAACACTAAGACCCATCGTACACGTTGCTACAAAAGTTCAATACCCATCAATTTAGATCTCTCTAAGCAACTTATCATTCCCCTGCCCTTATCCTAATTATTATTTTGGGGTCGCCGCAGGATGTCTTATTCTTCCACACGTTCATCTGACGCTATCTCGCAAGTAACACTCTTTGCAGCCATATCATCTTTCACACAATCCATCCATCGTTTCTTTGGTCGTCCGCTGAAATTTAAATCTTTAAGCAACTACAATCATTAAAACTTATGGAGACTCATACATAAGCACACGCCATTAAAGCCTTAAAGTAATCTTGCACGAGAAGATTGTGTTGCGTCGTGTATGAACGGCCTAATACTAATAATACTTCATTGAGTTCATAAATAAAAACGTGGCGCGTATTAAAACCTCCGAGGATTACATTAAGCTATAAAGAGTTTTGTTTAATGGTCCGTAATTGGTTGGAATAACATAATTTTTATTGGCATTGTCTCGGCTAGGTAACGATCGGTATTACTATTGGAACTCACGATTTAATCACTTTCGATTTTTTTGTGACTTGGGAATTTTTTCTCGACCACTGTATCATTTATTTTATTACCTTGTTTTTAATAATGTTTCTACACAGACAGATCGGATATGTAATAACACAGTACCACCAATAAGTGATTATACCTTTGTACATACCTACTTACGTATTCATTCCTTATTGGAAAAAAAGGAGAAGTCTAGTAAACATTATATTGCTGTTTATATGAGAAGTAGGTCCTGTATTTATTTTTTCTAATAGTTTCTTCATCGTATCGTGTCCGTAGTAGTATATTTGATTACTGATAATTACATACAGTTAAACCCTAACATAAAATTTACATTAAAAAATGTGAGAGCGAGTAACATTCGAGTTACACAAACGGTAGTGGCTATATCTCGCTGCGGGTCAATAAATAAATAAATCTCAAAGCTGCATTTTTTAGCTTATTTTTCATTAATATCGTAATTATGTGAGTTGGCATCGAAAACAAACCGCAATTTTGTGGCCTGCCTTAATCGTACGGGGTCAATTATAGGCGTTATAATAATAATGTTGAGTGATCTTAAGGCCTTAATATGTATCCGTGTTAGTCATTTGTTTTTGATGATTCTAGATTATTTTCGTTGATTTTGTGTTTGATTTTTCAGTGCTTGCATTCTTAAAGGCATTTAGGCTTTTATGTATGACGTCATGCGTTTTCAAATGTGTAATAAGTTGATGCGATGATGAAATACAGTGAAACTTTTTGTACTTTATTTCAGAGTAAGGTGACGCATGGAGTGATGTGACTAAGTTCTGATTTCTTTTCAACATTCCTTACTACGTAATTCAAATATGACTAAACTTGGAGATTTCCCCAGATTGTAATTCCTTTAAAAAGTAATGAGTAAGTATGCCTACTAAATGTTTCAAATAGTCTTATAGTCTAACTGTCTATTACTATTAATTAACTATCTGTTTGACTGTCAGTCAAACGTTGTGCAAACAGTCAAACAGGCGCAAAAACTCAAAATATCGATGTAAAATTGACACAAAACATCATAGAATAAAATCCCAAAAAGTAACACCCTGTACCTACATTAAGACGTGACATTTCAAATATTGTGTTGTGTTCAGTATAAAGGTGAAATTTATTTTGTTCGCGCTCCCGCGGTTGCGAGCCCAGCGTGTCTTGTAGCATCTTGCACGTTTCACTGAACCGACGAGTCTACGATATTTGTCACTCACACATACATAAATGTAATACACACGTAATAAAGGCACTCACACGTACGTAATTGTCATAGTTACGTAAAAAGGGTTACGCACACAGCTGTAAATGGTTATATGTACTTAAAAGTTGTGTTTATGTGTTTTTATTGATAAACTTTAAAAGTGAATGAGCATCTTTTGTTTTATTAGTGTGTATTTGAAAATGAATATTTTCAATTGTTTTTCTGTACTCGTCCTTCTGGAGTGATAAATAGGAATTGTGAAGAAAAATACCACTTTGTCGAAGTACATTATTATTCACATTGATTACTTACCTCATAAATATTCTTACCGTGTAAGTTTTGATCTCGACTCTTCTCACGGTACTTTTTCCTGAAAGGTTTTTTTGCTAACCGTACAAAGCTTTCCACGCGTATAAGATTTCGCGATCGACATGCATTAAGCTGATGTTATCGGTGCATCAAGATCCAACAGCGGTGAAATTATGAATAACGCATTAACACAAACAAGTTTGAATCTCAGGAATTTCAAAATAAATAAAAATAGGTGTTTTTGCTGTCTGTAGCTAAAGGTCCCATTCTTTTGTGTTTTATGTTTGACATAAAAACAGTACATCAAAATATATGTACTACATTGTAACATTGAATTGAGTTATCTGATAATAAATCTGAAATATTTAACATAAAAAAAATAAAATAGGAATAAAACACAAAAATATTTTACTTATACTGCCATCTATTGAGTAACTCCGAAACAATTTATCAGCGCCATCTACCGACTACGGCTACAACTACTACCTACTACCTTAACTTCGCCCGTGCAAGCTTTCTAGCTCGGTTTTAGTTCCACGATGTCTAATAGATGGCGGTACTGTTAAGTACCATTATTTTGTAGTAGATGGCGTAACTAAGACATGTAATTTGCAGAAATATTTTTGGATTAGTAAAATGGAAGGATCTGGGGACGCCTTTGCTCAGCAGTGGGACACAATAGACTAGGAAAAAAAATGGTTTTAAAAGTAGACCTTGATCATAATTTAAACACAACTAAGTATATTGTATTATGTGTCTCCTCAAAATAACCAAAACAGTCAAAGTAAAAAAAAATAGGATTACCAAAATTATCAGCTGATTAATGTAATGTATGGGAGTTCAATTTAATGTTTTCTGAATATTTTATTTTGCTATCAATAAATACACTGCTGTAGAAAAGAGTCGTTCATTTTCATAAACAGAAGTGGTTTTTAAAAACTGATCCGAACTCCTAATTATTAAATAAATACCACTATCCTATTAATATCCTAAACGTGAAAGTTTGTAAGGATGGGTGTTTGTTACTCTTACACACTCAAACGAATAGAGCAATTTTGATAAAATTTGGTAAGTATAAAGTTAGCTGACGCACTTCTTTAACCGACAGCATCCAAGGGGTAAATGTTATTGCATCTACAACGCAGATTCTAGCTGGCGAGCTCGCGAGCAACAGCTATGGTAAAATAAAAACAACAACATAAGGATAATGTTAATACTTATTTATTATCCAACTCTGACTTCCCTCGCCTTGACTAAGTTACTTATCGCGGTTCCTATATCACAGCTAGCCGAGCACATCGCAACGACGACACACCTACAGCCCGAAGGCTGTATATCACATACAATCTTATAACTAAACAAATACATGAGTAATATTTAAACAAGAACATTTTTTTAAAGTCATCCTAACAATTGAAATCTTGTACATAAGCGATGGGTTTATCGATGCAAATACATATTATGTAGATAAAAAGAAATATGTATGTGGTGGGACAAGTAATCTCCTCCCTTTTAAAAATGTTAAAAAATAGGGAGACTAAAGTCGTTAGATAAAAACAGACAATATCCTATTATCGATCAACTTAACTGTTTTTGATCAACTTAAAACGTGAATACTATAAAACATATTGAATGTTTCAGAAACATTGTATATTATATTGCCAGGTTTCTTATAAATATCCAGCAGAACGAATACACAACAAATCACCATCGAAAACAAAACACAATCAGTTCAATCCATTCCTAACACTAAACTGTTAATTCCTTAAAACTACTGAGATATCACCCTTACTTACAAGTAAAATGATCGACCTCCTCCACACAAGTGTCGCACTGAACGAAGCAACAGTTCACCATTCTACATCGACATCGGGACGTCACATTTCTCTTGCCAGTAATGTGGCCTCTCCCACAACATAACGTCGCACAATTCTTCCTGTCTTTGCACTCCCTGCCCTTCGTACTCACGCACAAATTTGGCGTCCTCTGCAAATACACCAAATTCTTTCGATCCACTTTCAATTTGTTCCTCACTTTTGGTGTGATTGCTCTCTTTGTCGTGTAGTTCATTATTTTCTTTTTTAATGCGTGATGGTAATGCTTCTTTAACAGACCCATGGCTGAATTAAATGGGCCTAAACGTTTCCAGCACGTTTTCGTAGTACACGACCCTGAGAAGCCATGACATTTGCAAACCTCTTTCAACTGCTCTCCGATGGAATCAACTCCAACTATCACGTCTTGTTTCAATACTTCTGCTATTTGATCGTTGCCAGCATGTTTGAAGTCTAAAAAGTTTTTAGTGATTCTCTTTCCATGTCTAAAGTCGTCACCGCATCCGGCAACTTTCCACGTATTATTTTTCGTGAACTTTCCGACACATGAACACGACGATAGGTCCCCAGATGCGCATGCTTTCGCTACTGAATGAGTTATTGAACCTGCTATTAAAGCGTGTACAAAAGCAGTTTCCCTGTAGATTTTATTAAATATATTCCGTTTAAGTTTTCTATTGAAGACAAGGGAGCAATTCCATCGGTCGTATTGGAACGTTTCTTCGCACGCGGCTATTGCTTGTTCTTTGGCGGTGCTAATGACATTTGAGAGGCCAGTATCTCTGTCGCACATTTTGATTTGCCGTTTCGTAGTTCTGAGCAATTTGCAGGCGCTTGGATGCACTTCGTGGCTTCGATCACTGAACATTGCCTCGACTGTCTTTTGTAGGTTAGGCTGAGATCTGTGGAATAAAAGAAAAAACGATTGAATTATGATAGAATAAAGCTTAAACATTTTCCTGTTGATATTTCTTTGTTACAGGTGTTATGCAAAAATAGATTCAGTGTCTCATAAATGTTTCCGTTCAATATAATCTAAGATGAAGGCGTGTCTAATAAGTAAAGTCCCAGTTGTAATTTACTTATTCGCAGAACAACGTTGACTAATTACCGGTATAATGAAAAGCTTGACGAAGTAGAAGTAATCGTTCCACCATAAGGCGAGTTTCCAGGATCCTTATATTTGTCGGGTTTCAAAGCTGTGTGTAAAACTTTTTTACTCGACTGCGTCAAAAAGAGGGTTATGTTTTTAATCATGTTGTTCAATGTTTACATGAATAGAAAGAACTTGAATGTTTGATGTTGCGTTTTAATATGCAGGTTGTTTGTAATGTACTTTTACTGGTGAACTTGTGCACTTATTTAGCTACAAAAATACATCAATACTTGTGTTTTGTGATAAAAGAAATAATTAACTAATTATAGGCTTTGTCTTGACATCAAAAGTAACAAAACTATCAGTAATCAAAAGAGAAAAACATAAAGAAAAACTAGTTTACGACACTTCTGGACAACAATAAACTATCACAGATATAGAAAAGTTTTTAATGCTCAAGATTACTCAAACGAATAAATCCAAAACTCACCCTTCAACAATTTTATTAGCAATAATAGAAACGGCACAAAATAATAGAACATTAAAAATACAATAACTAAACATGTTTGAAACCGATCACATGATCACCTTTGCTGTCCACGTCAAACTGAAGGCAGAACCAGTATACTCGGCCCAAACAAAGGCGAGCTTATCTCAACAGGGTGGGTCTTCCAAAAATGGTGATGACAAACGGAGAAATCAGTCTGTTTGACCGAACAAACATGGGGACGAGTCGTGTGAACTTGGTATAGCCTTAAGTAACCTAATTTCCTTGTTTAATCAGAAAGCTGATAGGGATAGTTGTGGGACAGGAATGAATGAATATGAGATAATCATGTAGTATCAAGGGCTAACCACAACACAAGTATCGGGTTATGTGTATAAGCTTTGACACCATCTTCATTCAGCACCTAGGTAATACTTTGAGCTCTTTTCTGGTCTGCCTTCATTGGACCCTGGCTTCCCTTATCATGGGACTACGGGACGGGACGATACAGGTGTCTTTTAATTAACGCGTGTACATGCATAAAAAAATAACATAAAAGATGATGAGGAATTGAGAACCTTCTCCTTTTTGAAGTCGGTAGAAAATAGCACCGACAGCAAAATATTCAAAAGCAAATATTTATCTACATACATTTTACGTCCCACGTTTATGAGAATCTGCGTTCTCTTTTTACTGAAGAAAAACGTTCATCAAAATAATTTTCGATTTCCATTACGATTAGTATTCAGTATAACACGTAATTTAACAAAATACTATTCATAAAACCACATATATCTTATACTTTACAAAACTTCATCAACATAACTACCTTAGACATAATCTTTCCATATTCCGATCAGTTTCCACTCACATTCATTAGCATGTAAATCCCGAATCACTTGAGTGCCGTACAGCTTGAGACTGGCTATTTCCGCAGGCGCTACGACCTAGCACCTGCGACTGCATGCAAAGTAACTTGCTTAGTGCACTGAGAAAATTGATTCCCGGAATCGAAGTGTTTTGAAAATCTTGCGAAGTTTTTTGTTTGAGAGGTGTAAGTAGTAAGAAAGAATGGATCTCTATTGTGGTTGAGTATTTAGTACATATGTATATTTTGAATGAAATGTTTTAACTATTAATTTTAATCTGAATTTCAGTCCCACTTCGGCTGAATAATTATTTCCAATCACCTGAATTAAATATTATTGAAAAGAAAGTTACCGCTTACATAAAGTGTTTTTTTTGCCGACGGAAACCGACTGACAAAGAACAAAACAAAGATTCTTAAATTTACAAATTCTTGAAACATATCTTCACAAAAAATAAACGTAATAACCTATTAAAACAGTAAAAACACAAATTATTTTTCTTTCACAAAAATACCTAAATTTAGTCTTTACCCAGACCATTCAGTCTTTCTAAGTAAATCGTGCCTGAACTAATTACAGAAGGTTATTATCGATCGCCGATACGAATGCTAATTCTCGGCGTATTCAGAATCTCGTGTAATCTGATGGGCGATATGACACGTAGCTTGTGTATTCGAATCAGGTCAGCTTAGGCCATTGATGGTCAAGAAATCAGTTTAATATTGGTAATAGTATCAAATTGAATGAGTATCAAAATAATTGCGAAAGGCAGAGAGAGAGGTAAGGAACAAAATAGTAGACTTTGCCCAGCTGTGAGTATGTTATATGTTGTACGTGCTAATAATACAATTGGGAAATAGGTATACATTTTTTTATGAAATTAGAAAAATATTAGCTGTTTAAATTGGTTATGTTTTTGAGTGTTGAGACATGATTGAACTTAAAACAATCAATATGTTTTGTAAAAAAATCCAATCAAAAATACAAAACAGTTTGAAGTCTAGGTAAACACTAAAACAGGTAAACACTTTGAGGTCTAATCTAGGACAGAATACTTGATAAACCTAACGTTTAGGCTCGGACGAAATCGATTTACTATAAATATCTTAAGGTTAACTTAAGCTTCAGAGTTTAAATCAAGTGGTAAGAGATACAAGTAAAGATATTCTTGTTTTATCAAAATACGTATTTCTTTTTTTTTCGAAAGATTACTTAAAATTTTAAGTAACACTTTCAAATCACAAAAAGATTCTTAACATTTTCTAAATTTCAAAATTCAACAGTTTTTATTTACCTCGCCTATTATGTCCCACAGCTGCGCAAAGGCCTCCCCTAAATCCTTCCACGTTTTTCTGTCCTCCTTTTCGAACCAGTCCTAGAACAGTATTTATATCAATAAAATACTACACTGTTGTCGTTATAAATTAATAAAACGAGCAATATTTTACTCTCCGTTCAAGCAAGTTTGTTTATTCAAACTACTATCTCGACAGACTTCACAAGTTTACAACTTGACAAAGTGTCCATTACGGATTACTGACACTTTCAGAACTTGAATGGGTTTGCAAATTGATGTCCGCTCGTGTATTATATTGACTACCATTCAAGTCTACTTGAATTCAGTAGATTATTCTATGAAAAGATTTAAGACATGTTAAGTTTCATCAAAAAAGTTTAGATATCAAACTATTTTATACAATTTCCAAAAAGGACTTTTATCCTTTTCAGCTAGTCGTAAATTGATCTGACTTACTTTCGAATACCTGAAAGGATTTTTAATCTAAAAGGAATGTGAACATTAAATGTATGCAAAATAATTCTATAAATAATTAATTTTCTCACAGGAAAAGCCTCTTTTTACACATATTAAACAGAAAGAACGATCATTGATGATCCCGCAAAGCACCATCGTTAATCACAAATGAATTGACAATTTCAGAGTCCACCGTTGATTACTAACGAATCGATGATTTCAGATTCCAATATTTGAGATTCATTTTATACATTACAAATGACTAATATTTTAGGCAATATAGCCACGAAAATCAGCAACATTTCAAACCAAGAGTCATCATTACACTAAGTATTCTGTGAATACTTTATTTGTAGAGTTAACATTTGCACAATGATCCGTCTGGTTTTATCTAGCGTCATAGCAGTGAGTGCAGACAGCGCGGATCGTTTGACGTTCATGTAGGATATAATAGATGTGGCATTAAATAAGGTGTAAAGTCTAAAACAGATTGTTTTTTTTAATAAATTGTATATTGCGCGTTTGTAGGTACTTAGTATGTGTTTCCTATATCAACCTTAAGTATCCTCATAATTTGATGAAAATTTCGGTAAAATTTATATCCCTCAGAAGGGGTTCTAAGAACCAAACGTACATAGGCAAGTTTCATCTATAAACGCTTTGTATCTAAATTATAATAAAAAATAACGAGCTGAAAACGTTTTATTTTCTACTTTAGAAATTCTTTTTGTTTAATATGCCACCCTGTTTTCGAACCTCTTGTTTCACGATCTTCAACAAAGTCGTCAACAAAGCTTTTTCATGATACTATTTAAACTTATATCTGTGCAGTTGACCACACACTTAACTGCTTCAACGGACTGTATTATAGGCTGGTATTATAGGTAGGTACCTATAATACCAGCCTATAAACGTCCCACTTCTAGACATATGGCTCTTCCCATATAGGAAAGGTTTTAAGTTTTGATCACCTCGCTAGCTCGCAAACTGGCGATTTTAGATTCCGATATTTAGCATCTAGGTTTCATCACTTTCTTCTCCTTCAATGTCTGTCAGTAATGTCTTAGAATAATTAAGATAGCGGTACATAATACTTTAAAAACCCAAATTCGTAGGCACCTGCCAACATTCAGAATCGAACCCGATCCTCCTGCTTACAAATCCATACATAGAAACTACACACTAAGTTTTAATGTAAGGTAAATCTTTGAATGTATGTATTATAACTGGAGGTGTAATTAATTTATTTATCAGTAAGGATCTCATTTTACGTGTACTGTATGTCTTATGAGTAATAAAATATCTTTAAACCGAAATCGCGAAAATCATTGTACTATTAAATACTTTTTTACCGTATCCATATTCGTATTAGTTCCTGGTCACAGGTCGATAGCAGGGGAACGCCGGCCGGCATCATGTGTTTGTCTACCTTCCTCTTTAGTACCGAGTTGCATTTATAGTTATTGTGAATTGTGCTCCATTTCATATTCAACGTTACAATTGTACCGACCAGGTTGTTGGAGCTGCGGTAGAATAAAATTTTTAATACCACGCAATAGGAAATGTACTGTTTTTCGGATACTAGTGACTTTTGCACGGATTATAGAATTAATTCATACTAGCTATAGTAATGACTTATGAGGTAAAGTTTGTGAATTTACATTGTAGGTGGTAATCTCTGGATCTACAGAACAGATTAAAAAAGTATTCAATTATAGAAGGCTACTGATTGATTGATTAATACTTGTTTGTTAATATTTTAACAATTGAAAGCCATGTTATCTCTAAAGAGGGTAATCTTAGGAATTACTTAAGCATTTATGAAAATTATTTTGGCTTTGCAAAACCACTTTTACATAATTACCCTATAAAAAAAACACCGATTGTAACAAGCACGTGTCAGTTAGTGCTCTTGTAAAGAAAACTTACTAGTAACGGCAAAGAAAGTCGTTGAACAAAGTTAGTTTAACAAACTGCCATAAATGTTCAGCTAGCATTACAATATCGGTGTTCAGCAGGACTGCAATAGATTTCCGGCGGTAAAGTTTCGTTTCCGAGCCCCAATACTAAGTTATTGCATTTCTTGTGTTAGCATATCGCTACATAGTATAAAACAAAGTCACTGTCGTTGTCTATCTGCCTGTTCGCTGAAGTCTTTAAAACTTCGCAACGAATTTTAAAGCGTTTTTTTTAGTAGATAGAGTAATGTAAGAGGAGGGTTTATATGTATAATACATCAGTATTTCACTCGTGCAAAGCAGGGGTAGGTCGCTATTTTTTTTATAAATATTACAGCGTTCGTGGAGTTTTGTTACTGGCTTTACAGTATAAGCCTGGTTGTATACCTGCATTTGCATTTGTACAATTTCGGTTTCTGTCAATAATATTAATATTATGCGGTACACTCGTATACAAAAATACTGTAATATTATCCCCTCGGCAGCATATTATAATAGGGATGTACATCCGTAGAGAAAATGCATTAGATCCAGCCGGATGTGAGACGCGTCAAAGAAATAAACACGACTCGTATATTCGCGCGGTCATTGGTCGCAGATCGATAGGAACAACGCGCGTTACGGATTTGGCTTCGTCTGCATTGCACTTTGATCTGGTTTTAAACTTTACCAATAGATGTTAGATTTTCTTTGTTATTTATTTGAAATAACGTAAGCTTTTTTTCGAGGTAAAGTATTTTTGTTGCGTTCATTTGTGTGTTTTAATTGTAGTTATAAATTATCGAGTTTGGTTACCCTCACATTTTTTCTAGATGAAATATTTTCTATGCCCCGAAGTGTTTCTAGCATTTTTTTATCATAATTTCTACAATCTTAGATCTACAAGAAAACCAACTTTCCTTTATAGTTTTTTAAAACCAAACTTAACTTAATCATAACTTTAATTTAAAACTTACTTTTCCAGAAACAAAACCACAAATATTTTAAAAGCACAACAAACTACATATTTATCCAAATTCAGCACCTACCTCAAATTTAAAACTTACAATAATACGAGACGGCATCTACCGACACATGATTGCACACGAACGGTTTTGCCGCGCGTTCCCGCGTCCCGCCGCGTCCCGACGCGATCGATATCGCGCGGCGAGGCGTCGCTTTGTCACAGACGGATAACTTTCAGAGCCCGTGTGCCCGCCGCTTTATAACGAGCAGACAGTGTACACACTTTTGTTTGTTACTGTACTTCTGTAGGTACTGTGATTGGTTTGTTTGTAGTATGAAAATTGGGACGGGTGATTTGTTTTAAAGTATTTTTTTTTTATGATAAAATGAAACTTATACTGTCACGTTTGATAAGGTAGAATGGAAGAAAAAAACATGTTGCGCCGACACCAGTAGGTGAATGAAAGATTACTATTTGCAATTTATTATTAATAGCCAGCGAGGTATAGAACAGGAAGTTTCTTAAACTTATGGAAACAAAGCTAATAGTTATAATTAAAGGTTGCAAGTGCATTGCAATGTAATCATAAAGAAACTCGTATTTTAGCTTCTGCACTAACACTTATTAAGTTGTGCCATGTGTGCAAACTAATTGGCTAAAAGTAGGCAAGACGTAAAATATAGTGAAGTCGTAAAATCGACTGACCTGAAATTTTGAACCCTGGCTTAGTTCCAAATAAGTTGAGGTTGACCAAACTTCAATTAGTTTCCGCAAAATAAACATCACATTTTGGTCTAGTAATCGTTATCCAAGCGTACCCAAATAAAGCAACAAAAACGGCTAGAAAAGATTATGAATATTTTCTTTCAGATTGTCTTATAAGCAGAACGATTAAAATTTCTTTCTCTGGTTTAAAATATTGTGAAGTAACATTATGCTTGTAACAGGTCTTAAAACGATATTGACTGTTACATATCCCCATCAAATGTTACAAAGATTACAGGTTTATAAGTTTCTTTAACTCTAAAAAAATAACATCAAATTACACAATTTAAACAAATTAATAAATTAAATAATTTACTGACCTTTATCAATTAATAAAACGAAACAAAACTAAGACTAATGAATACAAAGTAACATTCAAACCATTTACTACGCTACCAATTGTTCAACTCTATCTCCAAGAACATTTCTTTTAAGTAATTGTTAATCTTAGCTTTTGCTCGCGACCACGCGAATATCCTTAAAAATGTAGTGAAAACTGTAGAAAAAAACTATACAGACTTCTAAAGACTATTTTTAGACGCACCTGAGACATATCACGACATCTTTAAGTAAGATTGTTGCAGTTGTGTAAACGAGACGCCGTTCTATAGCGTGTAGAGCGCTGTCTCTTTTCTATAGCTACAGTTTTACTTTAAAAGATCGTGGTAGGTTGTAAGAACGAACAATGTCGTTTTATACTTCAACCAAGTTGAATTACTGCATATTAAAAGTAGTGTGAGCATACCGCTGGTTGTGTAAAGTTCAGTCTAGACTAGGCTATAAAAAGTTCATTTTTTCCTGGCTAGAAAGTTGAAAAGTAGGTGTAGTAAAGTTTACGTTGTATTTATATCTATACCATAGGTAAAAAAATCTCCTTAAAAAATCTAAAAGTAAAAACAAGTTTACGTGTTTGTAAAAGATTTGTTTAAGCAAAATTAGTGGGGGATAAATTCAGCAATACTTAAATAAAGAATAAAATGGCATTAAAACATTTTACTTAAGTGAATTTTATAAAACGTATTATTTCGTTTTTCAATTCGATAATGCGATTTTGTTTTTGAATCTAAAAAACTGAATTTAACTGGAAATAATACTTTTTGATTTGATATTCCCGAGCAACTTATTTTAAGCACCGTACACACTTAACATCACTTTGATCACAAACAACAACAGCTATTGGCAAAATTCTTCCCTTAGACCCTTCACCTTCCAATGTACACAGTCCCACAGGACATTGCCGTAGGGTTAACGTCCCGAAACATTGAAAGAGTCGGGACAAAGCTTGCGTCCTATTTAAAATTCTGGTCAATGATCTACCACACAAAAGTTCTATCAGAAATTTCTACAGATTTGTGAGTTTTTGATCTTATAAAACGGAAAATTGGAAGATTTATTTTTGGGATTGATATTGTAAGTAGTTGTATCGAAATTCATTGTAAGTTTTTTTGTGGAAAAAGGGGATTTTTCGTCTTATGAAATGTAGAGTTATAGAGAGTTGTGTAGGATTTAACTATTAATAACAGATTAGTACTACTACAGTGACATTATCCCTACAAAAAAAGGCTTAATAATGACTTAAAGTTTGATTAATAATTTTTATTACTGTTTTAACAATGTCATTCGAAAATCATTATCAGGGTATCAATCAAATCGTTTGTTTCAAAATAATAAACAACTGGAAAATTACAAATGACTCGCAAATACTTAAAGAACTATTCATAGCGAATAACATTAGATAATCAAAACGATATACGAATAAACTTCTAACAAGCCTTACCAAAACAGTTTCCCTGATCCCCATAAAACTAGAAGCAAAACATCGTAATATATTGTCACAGAACGCCATGCTACGGCCGCTACGAACGCTACGATCGTAAACTTACTACTAGTTATAAAACTCGCTCGATAGCCGCGTAGCTACTGGTGCCTACGGCGTAGCGTTTTATTTGATGTTTAAGGACCCATAGTACATATAACTAACTGCAACCAATATACCAGCTTTCGAAGAAAGGTTTTTTTAACAAACAGCTAATTTAGTTCTTTAGTTAGTTATTCAAAACACAACAGTTTTTTTTTTATTTCCTAATTTCTTAATGATTTTACACTTACAATATTTTTTTTACTTATCTTAATTTCCAATTTTTTTATTAGATTTGAGCTACTCAAAACCCTAAGGAATCGATAACGCATTAATAAACCTCAAATCTGAACCGATATTGAACTTTATTCGTAAGATAACATCAAAAAAGACACATACACACGTAACCCTATTCGGTGATTTTATCTCGTCAACTGACCATCCAATAACGATACATTCAAACTAAACCTAAACCATTTACGTAAGTCAAACACAAACGGTACATCAGTAACTCAAGCGCATCTAAATCGGCAGCCAGCATCAAGCCGAGGTAATCCAGCTTTGATTCACATGTGGAAACCTACCACCACTTTATCAAAGTAATATTATGCAGTTGAGGAACAGAGACGACGCTCTACATTGCGGAGAGCAGTGTATAGCGCTATCTCACTTTTACAACTGCAATAGTTTTGGTTTGAGATATAGTGGTAGGTTTGAAGGTCTGAAGTTTCGATCCGATACAGTAAGCGGATTTTATTTAGACAACAGCTACGTAACGGAATTGAAACGGTTTTAGGAACTGCAGGTCGAGTTCAAAAATAATTGTTAAAGTATTGCTTTTTGTTAGAATCTGATATCGATATGTACGAGACAAGATAATTAAAAATGTAAAGCTTGTTCCAAAACATGTTTATTTTGCATAAACATGACATAATAATATAAATAAAAACGAGTAAACTTTCTCAAAAAAAAAAAACAAAATAAAACTATTGTAATTTCTTCTTAATCATCATTTTCCCTATACAATAGCTTACCCCAAGTCCTTCATTAAATCATTACCGTAGGGGAGCGGCTACGCGGATGCTACGAGGGTCGTTGACCCCTGGCGTAGCGCCAACTGGGCTACGCAAGTGTACGTTTCAATCACCTCACAAGTTTTTGAATCGTATACAGGAAAGTTGTCATACGCGTGGTTCAAATAGAATCTTATTTTTAGACACTATTTTTATTTTATTGCAGCTTGTAACATGCTGTACATAGTTGAACATAAAAGAAATAATATTCAGATGATTTCTAACTTAAATAAAAATGCACACAAATTTGAAATGTGTAAAACAGTAAATTATAAACAAATACTGATACATAAAATAACCTACAAACCAAATATACATTACAATTTTTAACAATTCCACAAGATTAGCTCAATTGCTTTACATCTCCACCGGCCTATAAAGTATAACTCATACTCTATATCATGAAATCAACCGAAATAGTTCAAAGATAACTCAAACAGTTACAAGCTGACCGACGCCTAACTTAGGTTAATTAGCGGTAAAGAGAAACCTCTTAATTAAAAGCCTCTTTGAATACAGACTAAGGTAGGCTTACTTAACCACAAGCTATAGCCTTACCTGCCAGTTAAAGATGAATTTAATCCAGATATAATCAGTGACTGGCCTGTTGGTCTAGTGGTAAGTGACCTTGACTGCTATACTGGAGATCGTGAGTTCGATCCCCACCCAGAACGTTTGTTTGTGTGATGAGCACAATCATTTGTTCTGTGTCTAGGTGTAATTTATCTACAATATGTATGTTTTTAGAAATATGTAAGTATGTTTATCGGTTGTCTAGTACTCTTTATACAATCTCTGCTTAGTTTGAGACTAGATGGCGTTGTGTGAATGTTGAGACTTATTATGATTTGTTTAATTTTTTTATACCCTCATATACTTAAAGGTTACGAGTATGAGTAACGTTTGCATATTCATATCAGTGCAGTTGCGAAGAAATTGGAATGTAAATTTATTTACTAAGCCTACTAAGTCTAGTAAACCTTTGCATAATAAAATGCTGGCATATTAACATGACAAAAAAAAAGTACAAAATTTTACCAGAAAAATGGTCCATAGTATGTAGGCATGGTGCAAGAATTTTCTGTACAACCTTATTATTAAAAAAATTACAGCTTGTAGCTAAAACACACACCTATTTTTTTTTTATTTCAATTGAGCAATATGATAAAAATATTTAACACTTATGATTTCTTTTAGCGCGTAAGTAAACCCTGAACATGATAAAATCACGTGTGACATCACATCTCGGTACAATTTTTACTGACAAGTGACTTTACTAGCCCAAACTTCCATATAATTGAACTTTCATATCTTTGACGCGTTATATCTTCGTATTTTGTTGTTGATATAATACAAAAAAAGCATTCATCATTTTTTTTTGTAAATGATTTAAGATGCGAAAAGATTTAAAATACAGTTAAGTATTGCTTGACTAGACATTTCTTTCAACTGCTTCACAACATGTTAAAAAAAATACTAACAACATACCTTATTTAGTATTCAAATTAAGTAGGTATATCTATTAATAACAGCCCATCAAAAGTCGGCCACGACTTTGTAAGTGAGTTGAAAGAGAATACGTAATATTAAAGTGAAGTTTTCTTTTGTAATGTCAAAAGAACTAAAAGCCATAATTCGGTTGAAATGTAAAATATCAGTCATAGCTCTTTTACAAAACCAATGATAGACAAACAATTTATAAATCATGTAATTATATTTTTTACTACTTTCTCTTGTTAAATTCTTTTAGTTTTCCGTAACTGCTTTTCGCGTTAATATACTTTGGCAAATTTCATATTTTGGATTTTTTTTTTTAATTTCATTGAATAAACCAACCTCTTTTTACAGCCACAATGACATGTTTCGGTTTACAATTTAAATATCTTTATTGCACTGTCTAACATATATATTTATATTATAATGTGATCACAAAACTGTTTATTTCAAGTAAATTTTAGAGTTTACCTACTGAAGAAAAATAATGGAAAACTTACAAAAATACTGAAAACTTTACTTCTTTTAGTTCATATAAAGTAGCTGAGCAAAACTTTTTAAACCAAGGAGGATTTAGTCACTCTGACAATTGGCAATTCCTCTTCTATACGTTGAAGAGTTTTAACGCTTTTAAGCTTATCATAAAATTTATCTAAATCTTTGCTCCATTGGTTAGATTTTTTCATAGAAAACTGTGGTACTACGAAAACTGTAAAAGCATTATGTAAGCCAAAAATTTCACAAAGTCTGTCAGGTGTTAATTTTATGCAAATAAATAAATTAAGTTCCCATTTCTCGAACAACAAAATTAGAGAAAAAATATGTTCTTGACATCTAGGTTGCAAAAAGTCATAAAATACCGCTACGATGTCAGAAGAACAGTATTATTCATCTTAAGGATATTAATTTTGAAAGGAAAGGTGATAAGATAAGTTTTCGTTGAGTTTTAAAGGACTTTGTCACAATTTAAGTAGGTTTTAAACGTCGGGAATAATATATTTTTTGGAGGTTTATTATACTTAGTCTTTTAAATTGGAATTAGAAACTCATCATACAATTCGAATGGTCAAACTAATTTCTTGTTTTAAAATGAAACTCTAGTCACTTGAGAAAAGTAGTACATACTTACTAGTAGTATGTACGAGTAGTAGTCGTAGTATTTGTTTAGACACGTTGAATAATGTCCTTCGTATAATAGGTTAGTTGTCATATCCATACTAAAACAACGAGACATAAAAACGAAAGTAGGGTACATTTACATTACTAAAATAGTTACAAGCTTGTGTATCCTCGCCGAGTTGTTTACGCTTACCGTGACAGTCACTGACACCGCACACTTTAGATTTATTAAGAGCTTTTCACTTCACACGACATCCTGAAGGTTTTGTAAAAATGTTTCTAGAAAGACATTTCTTTTTTTTTTCGATATTAACCTCGGGTTTCTCCAACGTTGATCAATGTAAAAATATTGTTGATCGTCAGTAGAATCTCGTGTTATCCTCTGTGATTTGTTTAATAAGTTTTATAGTCAACCAATCACAGACATGATCAGTTGATTTGACAGCAGATTAAATTGATCGGTTTACCAGAAACTGAGGATAATTTTGGTATATGAAATAGTAAAATTATGGACAGGACAAAAAAAAATGGTACGATTTTTGTAGAGAACTTTTATTTACAACTTAGGTCTGAACTATTTTATCAAAAAAAATACCGTTTTCATCAACGGAAAAATTTTAATTTTTGCACTTTCGGTCTTAAATATTTTTTTTCTGCAGAAGTTAGATCGATTGGGACTTCTTTCTTATGATGTATTAAATAAACATCTCTCGCAATTCTCTGCTCTATATGCATTTTTTCGAAATCAGATGTTTGTTTTGACTCGACTACAAAAAAATAATACATTTTGTACATAATTTGTAACATTTATTTGTGCATTTAACGTATTAAATAAATTGAACCAAAATTACATCGTTTTATGTTTTTTGAACTTAAACTTATCCACAACTCTCACTATATCTATATCGGATACTATCTATCTATAGACTATATCGGACTTCAAAATAAAATAATTCTATTAAAAAAAAAACCGACTTCAAATAAAAAAAAATATTATACAACAAATTAATATGCACTAAGCAAACCTAACCGAATATCTCATCAGAACAAACATCTAATTATGTTTATTTTAGTTTCAGTATTGCGTTTTTTGTTAAACGTTGTAAGTGCCCTTGAACATTTTTTATTTCGAAATATTTTTTAAAACCTTTGTAATGAGTACAGGCGTAATAATATGTTGGGTGATGGTGTGAACAATGCTTCAATATGCTATAGTAACAATTGCGGTTAATCTGCTGTCATTTATTGAAGAGTTCCCCCAATCTCTACAAGATCCCATCATCAGATATTGAAATGGTGATAATGGGACCACACGGGAAGCACAAGCTTTCAAATAAAAAAAGAATCATGAAAATCAGTTCACCCAGTCGCAAGTTACGAGGTAACAAACATAAAAAAAAAATACATTCGAATTGAGAACCTCCTCCTTTTTTTTAAGTCGTTTAATAATCAAGTGAACAGCTCTATTTTCAACTGAAAACTAACTGAAGATTTACCTCATGAATACAGGAGTAAACAGTCTGAAACTTGAAATATCAATGCTCTGTCTTCTCTTTAAGAAGAAACCTTTGCCCTGCAAACAATAACTTCGTCACTGCCATTGCGACCGGGTATAAATGAAATAAACAAAAGCAGATTTTACAATTTTATTGTTTAAAAAAATGTTTGTACAGTCAAGCAGTACAGCAGAAGTTGGTTAATACAATAAGGTTATCAAAACAACTGTAAATATAATATTTCTCAACATTCCTGCAACACCATCTAGTGTCAAATTAATTATACGAGAGTAATTATAAAAAAAACAATGTTGACATCAATTATAAAAAAATAAAGTTAACTCACTTATAATAATAAAAATACTGTCACTATTTATATAAAAAATAGTATCATCAAATACATTGTAAGATGATTAAAATCGTCAAAAAGTCTTACTTCTAAAAACAAAAACACACCTTCTTCAATATCTGCATATTATTATGTTACGTATATTAAAGTAACAGAACCTTATTAAAGTACATACTTTGATTTCATTTTATATAATAACTAGCTTTCCGCTCGCGGCTACGCCCACGTGTAATTTGGGATTGTAGCATTTTTTTGATCTCGACAGGGCTTTCTTTCATAGGCTAAAAATTTGTTACGAAAAGGAATTATATTATACAGCTTGAGTTACTCAGGGATGATGTAGCTTTCTAATGGTGAATATTTGAAACGATAAGTATCGATTACGTTATGCAACAAAAAGTAAAGCGAGACAAAAACATCGTCTAGAAGAATAAAAAGTATCAGTTGATCTTCCCCCCCCCCCTGCTACCTAGGGGCTTGCTACTCCAAAAATTCCTTCTTAGTGCTCACTTGTGTTACTAAAGGAAGCCTTGTTCAAAATATCAGACCTAAGGAATAACATTTTTCATAGAAACGTTTTTACCCCTTTTCACCCCCTGGGGGGTACAATTCCCAAAAATCTTTTTTAATGCTCACTACCGTCAGTGAAGGAAGCTTTGTTCAAAATATTAGACTCCTACACCAAGCGGTTATGGCTGCGCGAATGTCAATCAGTCACCCAATCGCAACCCCCTAAATCACTATTGGAGGGTAGTTTGAAAAAAATTATAATGCCAAATTTATTTACTTGACCATATACGTGTTTGTGCTAAGTTTCAAGTTTATATACCCAAGGAATAAGATTTTTCATAGAAACGTTATGACCCCTTTTTACCCCCTCAGGGGTTGAATTTCCAAAAATCCTTTCTTAGTGGACCCCTACATATCTCAAGGAACCTACATGCCAAATTTCAGCTTTCTACGACCAGTAGTTTCGGCTGTGCGTTGTCTGTCAGTCAGTCAGTCAGTCAGTAACGGAAGAGTTTTATATATATAGATATAATTTTCGTGCCATATGGTTAATATGAAACCTATGCCATAAATGTCTCGCCGTTTTACCGGCAAGCAAATTTTATATTTATGACTATTATCATTATTTGAAGTTATAGCTTAAAATATGTTTACTATTTATCAATGTACCTAAGCATATTTTACAAACAAAAAAAACCTATTTTAATAAATGCAATTCAACACCATTTTCAGTCTTGAAAAATTCTCAGGTGTTCAACTTCCCAGGCGCGGTGAATGCGACAACGAATCCCGTGCCCCTTACCATAGGCAGATGAGGACGCTCCAGTGGTTTTAGCCGGTAAGAGTCCAACACACCCCACCGTCGACCCCCCCACGGCGGATAGTCCATGAGGATTTCCAATGGGATACAAAAAGAAAAATGGACGCTGACTAAACACTCCTTTGAAAATTTTCCGAATCCCGTACCACTGGCCACAGGCAGATGAAAATGCTCCAGTGATTTTAGCCGGTAAGAGTCCAACACGCCCCATCGTCGACCCCCCGATGGCGGATAGTCCATGAGGATTTCCACTGGGTTACCACAAAAAAAGGTGTGGTACATCCCTCAATATGTTTTCCTTCACCATTTTAAACAAGTGATAATTACTTTGTAATATAAGATGACTTCGAAAAGTTATAATGCGTTCCGGGATTGAATCCTAGTTGACTTGGTAACTCAACGGTCATTCCTCTAGGCTAACACTCCTTCACTTATATTAAATATGGACTAACTTACGCGACCGAATTTAATTAAAATGTTAATTATTCCTTAGTTTATTCCAGGTAACAAACCCGGAGCGGGTTTCCTCGTCATTACGCCATTAGACACTTCCACCCCCCGAGCATATAGCTCTTGCGACCCCCCTCTAGCCAGCCAGTTAAGGCAAGAAAGAGCTGGGAGTCCTCATGAAGAGTTGTGTCGCCACTCACAAATAAAATAATAATCTTCTTATTATTAGTGTTCAACTTGGAAAGTCAAACGATATATCGGTCGTGAGGCCTTAAGGGTC
This sequence comes from Chrysodeixis includens, assembly GCA_941860345.1. Taxonomy (NCBI): domain Eukaryota; kingdom Metazoa; phylum Arthropoda; class Insecta; order Lepidoptera; family Noctuidae; genus Chrysodeixis; species Chrysodeixis includens. The sequence goes on from OW796092.1 coordinate 10,299,147, forward strand.
AAAGATATAGGTACCTACTAGTAGCCGTAGTAGCTTAATAATGTTTCGGGTTAACTGTGATTTATTAGCACTGGACCTTAGTGAGTAAAGAACTTAGGAAACTGGAACTGAGGTCCATCACGTCTGAAAGTAATATTATTCCGGGTGTGAAAGCGAGATGGCACTACCCGGCGTAGAGCGGCGTCTTTCTTGCGCCGTCTCGTTTCAACAAGTGTAACAGTCTAATTTTAAGAAGTGGTGGAAGGCCGAGGCCATGAACTGACTAGACAGGCAATGCCCTACATCTAAGAGAACCCGAATTTAATTAAACCATAACTCAAGTTTTAGATGTAGCACCCTTAGATATAGCAATACTTCATAATACTTTTTGTTTTAATCAATGAGATTTTATTTGAAGATACTGATAAGTTAAAAGGTAATTAAAAGTTAAAAACAACTTTAATAGCAGTGTTTTTTACGTTAGTACTAGTCGATAAAACGATTCCGTCAAGTTCTTATCATACTTTTAAAATTTTCCTCAATATAATATTTACGAATAGAAACGAACACCTAATTAATTTATATCAATATTAGTCTAAGTTTAATTTGTTTTACCTCAACGACTCTTTTATGGACTGATATTCAAATATAACATTGATCCATAAAACCTAAGATACGCAGACACAGGTAATGCTTTTATGCCGTTTACAGGCAAATCTGATATTTTGAATGATAAAGTACACCCAGCCCGATAAATCGCGATGGTAGCGGACAGGGCAGCGTCAAATCTAAATGTAGAGTATCATGTACAGAACCTACTAGGTCTCCTTCATACTGCCTAGTATTCCATGATATCTTTGCTTATGCTATAAGCTCATCTATCGAATCGAGGGGAGAGCCAGGGGGCAGCAGTTCCGTAGAGGGTGATTCTCCTAACCCGCTGTCCGCGTCGGCGGCTCGCTCCTCGATGCGCAGCGCCGCGCGCAGAGCCCGCGGCCGCGCCGCCAGGTAGGCGTGCACCTCGGCCGCGCTCGGCCTCCGCTCCGCCTCGCGCTGCCAGCACAGCCGCGCCAGTCCGCGCCTGTACATCAAATAAGTCAGCGCGAGCTGCCACTATGCTTCCCAAGGAAGATAGCAAACGGGTATATCCCGGTTCCCCGAGTAGGTAGCTACTTACGTTTGCGGCGTGGCGTCAAGCGGCAACGGTGGGCGCCCGCCAGCGGCCACGTACTCAAGCACGCGCAGCGGAGACATATTGCCGTAGGGCCGCGCGCCCAGCGTCACAAGTTCAAGCACGAGCACGCCCAGCGCCCACACGTCGGTCGCCGCCGAGAACACTCCGTGCGCGAGACTCTCGGGTGCCATCCACAACACAGGGAACATGCCGCGACGTCGGCATGCGTACTCCGGGGCGCCATCTGCACCTGCCACGGTCTCGCGTGCCATGCCAAAGTCAGCCAGCTTCAGCGAGCGGCGCGCGTCCACCAGGCAGTTGGCAGCGCGCACATCGCGGTGCACGACGCCGCGCGAGCCCAGGTAAGCCAGCGCCGCGGCTGCCTCGCGCGCAAGCCGCGTCAGCGCCTCGCTCGAAACGTGCGTCGCCTCTTCTAGCGACGTGGATGACTCCTGGCCGGCACAATCTGCGCACTCCTCGTCATCGGCAAGATGGCGCCGCGCTCGCAGGTAGCCGAGTAGATCGCCGAAAAATGCAAGCTCCATAAGAACCAGCGGCGGCCCGTCTGAGATGCACACGCCGACGAGGCGAACAACATGCTCATGGTGCAGGGAGGCGATCGTGCAAGCCTCACGTAGAAATTCACTCTCCTCGGCAGGTGATGCATTTTCGCGTAACGATTTTGCTGCTACATAGCGAGAACTGTGACCCGGTAAACGTAGAAGTGCTAGACGGACGCAACCGAAATGACCAGCTCCGAGCTCCTCGCGTAATTCTACCGCTTCACGTTTCATTAGGTAGGTGGCCAATGAAGCGGCCACGTGCTGACGGCGTGCCAACAATTCACTCTCCCGGGCTTTCAGTAAGCGGGAGATACGACGTTGCAGCGCTCGACGATAGATGAGCAGCGCAGGTGGTAATAGAAACAGCAGCAGTAGTGCGGAAGCCCACACGCCGTCGTAGCAGTCAGGCTCGAAGTCGTCGCCAGCTTGCACTACGCATGTTGACGCGCCGTCACCGCGTGGCAGATGCTCGGGCCGCTTGTAGGGCCCCTGCACGGCCGCACGCATACTGCGCTCGCTCGCATTCACGCGCCAAGCCGCCAACCGCGAAAAGTTGCCGTCGTGCCATTCGTCCACGAATACGTAATTCTGTTCCACCGCTCCTTCCTTGTAGTGCAAATAACGATTAACACCTTTAATCTTCTTCTGGTTGATGCTTTCGTAGAATGCCCTGCGTCAGAAATATTATGTAGATTAGTAGGCAGACTAGGCAGTTAAGACATTGATTGACCAAGTCGCATCAAGGACTGACGGCGTTTTGTATTGACAAAAGACGGGACTAATATAACGTTTCCCAAATGCTGGTATCATTTGTTCACATTGCTTTTTATTTGACCAATCAGTATTGTTAGAGATGATTGATTTGACGACAGAATTAGTTAACCAACCTTATAGAAACGCTAGATACCTAAACCATAATAGTCAAATGAGTTAGAGAATAGGACTGGCAGAGTAAATAGAGGGCTAATTGTGTAATAGGTTAAAAATGGTCTTGAGAATAAACTAACATATTAAAACTAAAAAACCCATTGTAAACAACGTGTTTTCATGTAAAAATAATCAGTTGCATGTGTCTCCAACAAAGGTGTACATCCTTTACAGAAACTATATTATTATCTATTCACCCTGTTTTACGGTATTTATCAAAACTTTGAATATACTAACTTCATGGTGGGTATGGAGTGCAGGTCAGTTCTTGTGTCAGGGTAGTGAAGCAGCATGTTGCTGAGGCCAGCAGAGATCGTGAGAATCGCTTCGATGATAGCGGGCGCGCGCGGCGGCCACTCACCGTCCTTCCACAGTGCCTGCAGCTCGGTCAGCAGCGGCTGATGCCACTCGTCGTCCGGCACGCCCTGCTTTCCGCGCGCCCAGAACGACACCGTCAGCACAGTCGTATTCACCGTCGCCACTGGCCACTCGCGGAGGATCCACACATATCCCTCAGCGAAAGTCATTTCCAGTTCCATCGCTGCAGCCATGATAACTGCGGCAACTTCGGGATCGGCGTTCACGAACACTATAGGGGCTTTCCTTTGTAATAATAGCAAATTATTTACGACTTCCTGTTTTGATGGTCTCATCGGTATCATGTATTCGCGATGAGCGAACGTAGCACCGTCACTAATCTCAGCATAGAGCTCTGCAGCCAGCGTCGTAGGTTGGGACAGCACAGCCAGGCGGGTCCAGCCGGAGTCTTGTATGAAGCGCTGCAGTGCCAGCGCCAGATGCCGCGCGCGACCGAGCACACGCCAGGTGGAAAGAGGCTCGGCCGCGGAGCTGGCGACCGCAGCGGTTTCGACGTCGGTCAGAAACAGCGGCAGGTACATCCGAGACGCCTGCGCCGCCGCCTCAACCGCGCCCACAACGCCCACCGCAATCACGCCTACCAAACGATTCATGAACACGTATTTTCCCGCCTGATAGATTCTCTCACTCAAGACATGAGGGTCGGAACAATTGACCAAATACATAAGTATCTTCATTTCGAAATTGCTCTCCATCGTTTGATTTTTCGTGTAGCGCAAGATCATCTTAAGAAGTTTTATGTTTGCCTTTTCGTCTTCGTCTTCGCAACTAAATAACTTCACGTTGTAGGACGTTACGCTGTTTGCATTTAAATTCCACGTTTGCAGCTCGTTTTGATTTTTTAATGTCCAAGCACATGCGGCCTCTTCCGTCATTGTACCGTTACCTTCAAGTTCTAGTATAAACCTTAGTGATTTAGGAGAAGGGTTAAAGTCATAAACGAACTGCATAAGATTTGGTTCATATGCCTGCAACACGTTTATATCGCCGACCCGTATTGCGTAAACAGGATCCAGGTCCTGTTGACATACTGTCACGTTAGAAATGCAAGGAGGTGGTTCCGCAACATTTACCTTTGGCTCTCCATGCCAGAAGTCATAATCTAAAAATAAAAACGAATGATTAGCAGTTCGTATGTAGCGGATGAGCGTGACACGATCCAGCGTCTGCGCGCGAAGGCGGACGCCGGCGGCGGCGGCGCGGCGCACCAGCTCGGGCAGCAGCGCCGCGCTCTCGTTCACGCCGTACGCCACTAGCTCCGGACAACCCGAACCATCACTGCAAAACCAGACATGTATTATCTAAACAGATCTAAATACTTTGGATATAATATAATATATGTGCTACAAGTATATGTAAATTATAAGTATTGCATTGAGCTATTTGGTAGTTTCAACATGTAGGGGGAAATGTTTCACTAGCTTCCATCTCGCAACCTCGGAAGCCGCTTACAAACTGTTACAGACAGACTGGCTACATTTTGTGAGTTATATTATTGACTTAAATTAAAACTCTATTAATCTACTCATTAGTTATCTAAGTCTTCTATCAATCACAAACATTTCATTTGGTGTATACTAACAGTTCACAAGGTAGCTGGCTCGGAGTAGGTTTAGAAGGGCTGCCAGAAGATGAAGAGTTGAGGAAGCCGCAGAGTTGAAGAGCAGTGGTGTTGGTGTAGAAAGTCCAGCGCGCGCAGCGGCGGCAGGCAGCAGGCAGCGGGCCGGGCACCAGACGCGCGTGCAGCGCGCGCCGTGCGGGGACACCCGCGTCGTCCAACGCGGTGAGGCGCCCGCCCGCCAGACCCTCCAGGTCACCGCTATCCGGCGACCACCTGCGCCTTGGCACCGACCACGGCTCCAAACTTGGCGTAAACGCCGTCGACACGCTCACAACGCTGCACCGTGCACAAACCACAATTCATAAACATTATTCGTCATATCTTATAATGGCATAGGTAATTTCTATTTATTACGGGGTTACTTGACTTTTGTTACTCAGAATTGCCCAAATCTATCACAATATTCAAGCCACGGCCGCCAGCCGAGCAAATCCGCAGGATCGAGGATCGTGGTTTTACGGCTTTAGACATGTACTAAAATACTATTACCTATGTATCATAAGGGTTTTGTTACTTATAAGTACGTACACTTCGCGCCAGACTTCTGGTCGTTCCTTGAAGCTTTCATTATTCGATGATTTCGAGACAGCGAGCTCGGCAATGCCCAGAGGCACTTTCTCGAGTTTTAGGCCGTCGTACCGCCGCACGTGGCGCAGCAGTACCAATAGTAGCGTGGCGGCTGCACGCGCCGGCTCGCTGCCCCACACCAGTAGCACTTTCACTTTCTCTCCATCGCACGACAGCGCTCGCCGGGGCTCACCTATTATTTTGACACCCTACTAATTAAATACTTATCACTCATTTTATTGGTACATGATAATGACGTTCCGTAACGTCAGGCTATTACAGTAGAGGAAGAAAAATGGCAAGCTGTACCGCCTCATTCCTGCAACTGCGTCAATTAAACTTTAGTCATTCAGTCATGCGTTAGTCATGGCGAGCCCTTCTGGCACTTTTGTTGTAAGCTTTAGAACTAAACTCAGAACATCAACTAAGCTCGATAGACAGTTACGGTAAATTCTACAAATTAGTTATTTGAGAAAAGGTCAACTAAATTGGGTTGTGAAGCGTCTCTGAGCCTTGATCCAGCACTGATTTTGAGAAATGCTCTCATTTACACTTGATTTGAAAAAATGTTGTCACTTGATGCTAAAACAGTAACTCGAGGGGGACAAAGTTAAGGTTTGGGGCAAATCAATACGACACTTATACGGCGAATGAGAACTGCCGAGGTTAGTGCCCCTTTGGTAAGCCCAAGAAAACTCACCAGTATCATATTTGCGCTCCAACTCCTTGCAGGAGGGGGTGACGCCTTCACGCGCAGCCAGCGGGGGCGTCACGCCCGTCACGCATGTCGCTCCAAGCACGCCAAGCACGCAGAACAACGTGCTCGACCACATGTTCCACTAACAATACGTAGCACTGTCTCAACCTACTTCACTACAAACTCTGAACTTTGTTTTCTGAATTACGTCGCGCTTAGCACAGAACGTAAACTAGTATGCTATAAATGGAACTGTGATAAGGGTTTCGTTTTCCTTAATCATTATTTTGTTTATTATTGGTCATATATTTTACCTTTTAAATTAATAAAGTCAAATATAAGCTTGCTGGAATCGACATTTTCTAACTGGCTACCCTGAGAAGAAACTTCGAAACAAACTCAGGGGTTGTTCAAGTTCAGTTATCAAGCTGTCAAAGGAAGCATAGAGAGAACGAGAAATAAACATTTTGAAACGACATAAATTATTTAGTTTTGTATAGTGCTAGGCAGTGGTCTAACAGATCGCTGATAAGAAAACTGTTCTGGATCGCAGGTGCACGTTCCTGCTGTCCACAAGCTGCTGGTCCATTTTTCCATTGGCATTCAAATTCCAGGGCTATCAGGGATAACCGGGAATGAGTTCCCGAGGGATAACCGAGGTAGAGTTCCCGAGGAAGAGCCAGGATAGAGTTACGAGGGAGAGCTGGGATGGATTTCCTGAGTTCATCATCATCTCATCATCTTCCTGCCCTTATCCCATTTCACTTGGGGTCGGCGCAACACGTCTTCTAGACATGTTGCTTAAAGTTTTGGCTATGGTTTTATAGTCGGCCGCCTGCCTGACACTAACTCTCTTTGGGAATGCGATTGTTGGTTGTTTACCCGCCACCATTCAGATGACCCAAGGTGCTTGGTACAGTACACTGGGTCTTAAGGTCCATTAGTCGCCTTTTACGACACCCAGTGAAGGATATGGGGTGGTGCTAGAGAATACTTTATATCCGGACACCACACCTTAACCTAAACCTAACCTAAACGGTAAAAGGTCCCGATCGCTACAGTAAGAATTTGGTGCATCTCATACCACGACGGGCTCTTCGAGAGTGTGCTGCGCCGCGTCTTCTCGTGTCGGGCGGTGCCTCGGGCCGTGACGACACGGCCTCGAGTTTTTAGCAACGCCATTTTCAGCCTCAGGCGAGTCAGGCGAGTCCTATCTGCGATCAGGGATCCGCCAGCAGAGGTCAGGTCGGCCGCCGCTCGGCAATTCCCGCGGGCAATAAGGGAGTGTCATTCGCATAGTAGATTGAGATTATCTTTGCCTATTTGTACGGATTTCTGTGTTGCGAATCAGACTTGCACTTGACCGGCTTATTTTATGTCATGAACTTACATAAACAATACATTCCGTTTTTTAAGAAAAGGTTCAAAAGTTGACATTTCCAATCCTAAACGAACAAAATCAACATTTTATTAAGAATATTACAGCGTAAAAAGTGGTGTTATATTACTTCAATCATTTTTACTAACTCATAAAGCGCAAAGCTTGCTAGCTCAAACAAATTTAAGCTAGGAGTAAAGCTCGCAGAACCATAAAGTTCAGGCGAAATGAGCTTTTATATAAAACTTGTTGTTGCCCGCGACTTCGCTTGCGCGAATGTCGGTTATTTATTGCAGTATTAAGATTACTTCCCGTCTGACGTTACCAACCGTCATTATCATTGTGACGTTATCATAATTAGTTACAACTAATTCCATACCAAAGTTAATTGAATTGCTTTAGTTGATTGCGCGTGAAAGAATAACAAACATTCAGACATCCGTACTTAAAAACTTCACGTTTATTGACAAAATGTTATTATGATAACAACTTCTATGAGTAATAAAAATAAAAGGGTTTATTTCACTTTGATAACATCTAATGAAAAAATTAAAAAAGAACTCCACGATTATTCGCAAACGTCATATACATATAGGTATAAGTTCATTTGTTTGTTTTCGCAATTCCGCCCAAGTGTTAACTGTAGTCCTAAGCATTTTGTTACAACACAAATGCTGTTCGTTAAAAACTTCCGAAGCAATCCATTACAACACTTATGATCTTATAAATAAAGTGACATTTCAAAAAACAGAACAATTTATATGAGTTAAGTCGTGGCTCGTATTTCAGCTAGCACTATAAATCGTCACGGTGTCATATTGTGAGTTTGAAATCGGGGTATATGTAGGCACAGTGTTCCTGTGTGTTCGGCGAGGGTGTGTTGGGGTGAGGGCGCATGCGCGGAGTGAAAGGCAAACATACGTATTCAGACGAGCGTTGCTTTCTCGAGCGACAGTCGCTTGTTCCGGGTTTAAATAAACATTTATTAATAAAAGTATTTGAGTGGAAGTTTAAAAAAAGTGTTACATTTTGATCAGTGATTGGTTAAGTGCAGATATAACTAATAGTTATTACAGTTTTGTGTCATAAATTCAAAGTTTTTGTACTGGGTGTGATATGAACAAGCATCTTTACTAATCAGGTAAATTCGATGTTTTTGAGTTTGTATATAAACAAAAATACGTTTTATTTGACTAAAATTAGAGTTGATTTTCAATTGTCAAGCTCTGTATTTTATACCTTTTGTTAATTAGATTTATTAACTAATAATTTTCGGCGTAATCTGCTGAGATGTTTATTAAATAAGATACCTACGTTCTTTCGTGCTAAGTTAATTTACTGAAAGTTTCTAAATATACAGGGTTGTTTTTTCCTCTTCCCTAAATGCTGAATATTATGGCGGGCCATAATCCTGTCACTTTTAATGAAAATCCTCCCTTTTCCCTTCACGTACGATGTTTACAGGTATTTGCAAATAATTTATAATGGTATGTTTTCTTAGCAAGTTAAGACATTGAGAGCGAGTGTTTTTTTCACTTATTGGTAGTTTTTGAATAGTACTTTAATAAAATGATAGTCAAAGAGATGAACAGCTTATAAAATAAATATAAGACAGCCCAAACCTCCGAATTGATAGAAAATTTTCATCAGATTGTGTCATTATTTTAGTTTACCATCGCAAAGAAAATGACATGAACTTGAAATTTTACCAAATTCCTATTTACAAATTGATTTTGAAGACTACTCTTTATTTAAATGTTATAAACTAATTTTAACGGGATCGCCCGCTTAGAGAACCCATGCGTTAATGTAGGATATCAGCTAGCTATAGTCTATAGTTACCAATATTGGTGAAATTTTGGAAAAAATATTAGAGGTAGCTAATAACCTGGATTAACAGAAGGCCTATCCTAGTGGGCAATGCCATGGATTAAAGTTAGTTGCTTTATCGTTTGAAAAATCGTGGCTATCAAAACCTTTGGTATTTTAACCCAAAGAATTACGAAACGTTCACATTTTGAATCATTTTAAGGGCATCTAAATTTCTAACAGTTTTTTTATGACTCCTGATATAAATACCTATATTGGTCTATATTTTCTGACTTTAAAATCATTTCAGTCGAACTTATCCCGCGGAATAAATTTTACCTAATGGTAAGATAATAGTTAAAACATAGGGAAGGGCTCCTCTCTTTTTTATGAACTAAAATATCTAAATCATTTCTTTTACAAGAAATGGTGACAAGAATTATTCAACTCATTCGACTAGTATGTCGTTCTCAGTCATTTTTACTCTTACGCTAATAACATTGAACACCTACTAGAACATTCGTTCAGCATTCGACTAGTATGTCGTTCTCAGTCGTTTATACTCCTACGCTAATAACATTGAATACTAGAACTTAATTTTAAAACAAAGACCGATCTAAAACAATCCGGCGATACTTTAACAGCTAAAACAAAGTACTAAAGAAATTTATGACTCTTTGTGGTTATTTGTGGGCTACTATTGTTTTCTTGTAAGCTTTTACTGTAGACTCTTGCAGTAATTCAGGGTTGTAATAATGGGATAAGACAATTGCGATAAGTTAAGCGAGCACCATTATTTTGGAGTTTTTACCCTTCAAGTTTTATTATTGAGTGATTTGAAATTATTAACTGAGTTACTTGCAAATAATTGTGTTCACACTTCTTTACTAGACCGCATTGTTTGTTTGTGTATTTGAAAAATACTCGATTAAAAGTGTTGTAGAAATATAAAACAGTACTCAGTACGAGGAGCAAACACAACTACATTCATTAGCTCTTTTAAGACGTGTTTCTTGCAGCTTTTAAAAAAGAAAAATATAGAACCGAATTACGGAACCTTCATCTAAAGTTGAGCTAGAATCATACTAAATTTTATTAACAAAATATTCTTAAACAATATAAATTACCAAACACCAAAAAAAAACTACCAAAATCTAACGTTCCACACCCCATCATCACAAACAAACTCATAACAACTTATAAATAATAAACGAAATCATCTCACGCTTCATAAAATCGTACACAAACATAATTTGATACTGACACTTGTCGATCAAATATTTACGAAGCCATAAACCCGTGATAGATGGACAGACGGTATGTATGTATGTAGCAAACCGGCTTTCCTTGTTGTGAAGCCAGAGTAGTACGAAGAAGCCATTGATAGTTCTATAAACAGGCTGGATATAGATAAGATATGGGTTTGGAACGTACATAAATAAAGAATATATAAATAGGTCTATTTTGTTTTTTGTGGGAAATCATCAAATGACCCCACCCGCTGTGGGCGCAGCGGGAGTAAACTTCAATTGTTTGTTCGTGTAAGATTTGAACTTAGTCACCGTGATATTTTTGCCTTAGTTCCTTACGTAAGGATTCTCGATTTCATATTAACAAACTAGCATAAGCCGTGCTGATTTTTGCCGAAAATTGGTAACTTAACAAGCATTGATAAGCTTTTACTGCTTTTTACTAAGCAGTGGTATTGTTAAAGAATATTTTTGTGCTGTTCGAAGATTAAATCCTAATTGAATGTTGTTTGTCTTATGAAGTATACAAGTCAGTTTGCAAACATTTTATGTTTGTAAAAACTTTTTCTCAAAAAAACTGAGCAGTTAGTATAAGAACCGTACCGTTTTATTTTCAAACTATTCTAAAGCATACATTCATAATTTTAATTAGCAATTTATACACTCAAGCAAGCTGATTTTCTGTATAATTTTCTGTCCTCTGTGTAAACTATAAAGTATAAACTCTAGAAAATTACTATTTAGGTATGCACATGATAGTGTAATGTAATTTAAGTGCTAATGTGGAATAACTAACATGCATTTAAATAATCTATTAGTATAGTTATGAACAACATTTAATGTAATTAACATGTATAAACACAACTCTAGTTTATACTCGAATATTAATAGAGTTAAGTACGTAGTTACGTATTAAATTTTGAAAGATGATTGCATTTTGGTAAGAAAGTGATACTTAGTAAAAAGCTTAGCTTTTTAGGGGCATCAAATTGTATTTTATTTTTATGTTCTAAAAATAGTCGAAAGAATAAAATATCTCAAAGAAAGTTTATATTCTATATACGTTTTAGATAGAGACGTAGCGACGACATCTCCACATATAATTAAGAACACGATTTACCTTCAGGAAATCAGAACATGTCTCGTAAAACAAAACACAAATTTTTATTTGCAATATCTATGTATGTACTCACTTTCTGTCGATACGGAACGCATTAAAAAAAAAACAAAATTTCAGAAATTAAGACAACAACAAACTCTTACCAAATATACTTACATAGACGAATACAGAAAACACTACACTCCTTATTTTGGACAGTTGTGTAATGCACTCGTGCTCCTAACCATTTCTCTGATACACTTTTAAAAATGTACATTTTTTGCGGTTTACTTCACTCAGCAGAGATCCTACAGGCCTACTACCACTGCTTTACACGGCACTGGTATATTTGTCGAAGCGAGATAGCACGCTATACGGTGTAGAGCGTCGTCTCTTTTTCACAATAGAAACATTGATGTTTTAAGCGTTAGAGGCTTTGAATGATGTATATATCCTGGCTCCATTACAGCGCCTTGCAAATTATATAAGGTGGTTTTACTTATCCTTGGCTAAAATAACACGGATTTTAATCAACATTTAGGCCGTACATTTTTAATGAAACATTATACAGGAGCTGCCTTACATGATAAAATTAAGTTGGTTTTGAACACTAAACAAACTGTACTGTACAAAATTAGTGTTTTAATTTTATTAAAAGTGGAATGATATTATTTTATGATTTAAATATCCTTAATTAGGTTTGCTGGATATTTTTCGAAACTTTTGGATTTACTTTTTTTGTGTAAATATCATGTACTTAACTAATTATTCGTTTACTTTGAAAATAGGTTTTTTTCATATAATTAATTGCCTGCCTTAAAAATGAGGTGAAAAAAATGCATAGTTTCATTGAACGCGCTCTGAAACTATTGCTTCGAAGTGAAAAAATAATGTTATAACAGAAAAGCCATTTATGAGGCTACAAAACAACTAATAGGGGCGGATAAAAGCGGGAAACCCACGGGATTCAGCTGACGATAAATACAAAACTACTGAAAGCCGATATGAGTTAAAACATCTTTAGATCATTGAACCACAGTCAATGCCCTGAAAGAAGTATTTACTGAAGACCGAACATGATATACTTAGTTACAATACCTTTCACACAGATGGAATATCCATAAATCTAAGCAAAATATATTGTACAGTAGACAACACAAGTTCATAACCACGTGGCAGAACAACGACTCTATTTCCAAAGCCGTAAGGTCGATTTTCGCAAGTCATTGTAAATTTTCTTTAAGAACTTTGTTGTCTGGTGTCTGAATGATATAAAAGTTTGGAACAACTGACTGTGAGCGGTGTCTTGTATAAAGTTTTATTGGAAATATAAGAAACTTTGGACATTCATAGCTTTGTCTGTGATATAAATTGCAAATGTCGCCTGCGGTCTTTTTGAGAATGGAAATATTATTTTTTTGTCGTAGTAGAAATATTGTACCCGATTTTCTATAATAGGGTATTACCATACCTATGTATCATCATCATTCCCCTGCCCTTATCCCAATTATTATTATTTGGGGTCGGCGCAACACGTCTTCTAGACGTGTTGCTTAAAGTTTTGCCTATGGTTTTATAGTCGGCCGCCTGCCTGACACTAACCCTCTTTGGGAATGCGATTCTTGGTTGTTTACCCGCCACCATTCGGGTGACCCAAGGTGCTTGGTACAGTGCACTGGGTCTTAATGTCCATTAGTCGCCTTTTACGACACCCAGTGGAGGATATGGGGTGGTGCTATTCTTTATATCCGGACACCACACGGAATACCATACCTATGTATATGGAAGTCAATACACCAGGGATAGTGTTTTGTTTTATCATGACGACTTGATTTTAACAAAAAGCAATTTGCATAAATACGTTAGTAATTAAATCGAGTAATTAAGTTTGCAGTAAGAGATAGTATTTCGAATGAAAATAAACACAAAATAAAAAGAGCAAAATTTAATTTATTTCTAAGCAAAATCTAATTAAGGAGACACCAAAAGAGACATCGCTCACTATAAATTAACTTGCCAGGACAAAAAAGCGTTTAGAAATAATTTTATTTCTAGCACTATTGCGAGGAAAATCTATTTTAAAAAGCCTAGGACAGCCTGAAAACGAATTGTCTTCTGTTTTAAAATTCCGAGAAGCATTTCCATTTTAATTCTCTTTTAAGCAAATAGGACTTCATTTGAAAACCTCTTTCTAGTAGAGTTTCTAGCCTGTGGGTGGCCTCGTGAAACTGGTCGATATTTCATTTTGGAAAAGATGCTTCTTTGGTCTTACCTTTTATTCCAAGAATACATCATGTCATCAAACTTTATGCCTGCAAAATATAATATTAATAACCATTATCAGATGATGATGATAATATATCCAGGAGGAAGCCGACTGCTGGAAAATTCCTCCCCTAAAGAATTCGTTGCAGCAAAATATTAATACCAAACATAAATCGTATTTTACACTTGAATAGTGTGCCAGTTAGACAAGATTTTGTGGCTATTTGACTGTTTATTATAGGTAGATTGGTCAATAGATTACAATTGTGAACTTGTATACATGCAAAAAAACCCTTCACTAAAAGCAACAAAAGTATAAAAAATGAAGCACACTCGTTGGTAGAGGCAGTCAGTCTCTCACTAATGTAATTACTCCGACGTTGTCGAGTTTTACATCCCTCTGATTTATCTCCGTAACTATCACCTGCGTACCTAGGTACCTACCAACACCGCTTAAATTAATACAGGTGTGAAAGAGAGACGACGCTCTACAATGTGTATCGCTATATCGCTTCCACAAATCCAATTATATTACTTTTAGGTGGTAGGCTCTTGGGCATAGGTCGAGGTACCTGCCTGATAATTAAAATTCCCTGTTAAACTTTATGTTCGACCTGAATGTAAGTGTAGAAATCAATGTCCGATGTGTTTGTTACTCGTATGTGAGAAACCCCGAAAACATATTTCATGATGTAAGTGAGGTATATCAGCGCTTTAGTATTTAATGTTTTTGAGCACGCTGAAGTTGAACGTTTTTGTCTGACTAGAAAGTAATGTCGATAAAACTCAAAGGGGTTGTTACGTTGGAGTCGGTTTTTCATCTTACCTGATTCAACTAAATACCTACCGTATTTTCCACGGAGAGACTGAGAATCCAACCTACACAAGCTTTTAGCGCGATTAAATGTAATTTAGTAAGGGACCACATTGATCAGTCTGTATCTGGCGAAAAATTAGAAAATACCTACTTTATATTATGTGAAAGATTAAAAATAATAGACAACTGCCAAAAATTATCTCATCTAAATATACAACAGCTTTCAACCAAAATTTGCTAAGTGAACCTCCGAAACGAAATTGCCGTCACAAATAACTTTGTGCTTGCATTTTACTTAAGAAGTTCCAAACTTTGCGGCGGTTTACAACACTCGCGAAATTGACAAACAAAGGTTTATTTATACGAGAATTCGTGAAAGGCAATTGAGGTGAACAAAGCCTTTTCAAATAAACACTCGGAGGTGGGGCACTTGTTCTTATTTTATGGTGGATGAACATTGTACAGCTTGGTGTTAGAGTTTAAGCCGCCCGCCCGTAGGCCTCTAACGTGGCGCCACACTCTTGAATTTTTTTAGGTGCTGGATGACTTACGATGTTTTCCTGTAGGTACTGTTGATAAGTGATAATTACATTGTTATGACCACATGACATTTGAACTACGTATTTGAATCTATCTACCTTTATCTTGGCAGTTCAAACGTAACACAACTAGGTAATTATAATAGTAAAAGATAAGGTTTTTTTATTGCGGCATTTCATAATAAAAGTAATTTAAAAACAACTTATTTCAAAGACAAGCGATGTTTACAGAAGCGATAGTAAATGTATCTAAGCGGACATGTCTGATTAGTCTTTATACATTTTTCAAATACCTCTACATGTAAACGGTCCATATCTCTTAAATATCTTAACTTATTGATCAGCAAAACGAAATGAGTCCGTAATAGATTTACCCACTTCACTGCGACAGATATACGTAATAACATTATCCTTTATGTATTCCAATTGTACTTGTGTAAGGGAATGTTTTGCTCCAGTCCCTAAGGATTGGAACTTTTTCCTTTGATCTTTTTTTTTGGAATCACAAGTTGGATTACATTATTCAAGTGACCGTACCGCGGTCGGGATATTTCTGTTTGAATATTTTACTGTTACGTACTCTGAAAGTAAAAGGATTGTTACTCCGAAGTTAATTACTTAACTAAAGGAAGGAAGGATGTTTTTTTGGGATTTGTAAAGGCTCTTAGAATTATGGGCTATTAAAATAATACAAGTGATTTTTTTGGAATAATAAAAGTGAAATCGGTCTGACCTTTTCAACAGATGAACAAACATTTTACGCAACGAGGAAAAATCGAAACAATACATATTGAACAGAAAAAAAATCTCTAAACAGAGCCCTCAAATCTCTTACCATTAAAGAAGAGAGATAGCGCTCTATACTGCACAGCGGTGTCTCGCTTCCACAACAGTATCAGTTCTCTTTCAGCCCTCATAGAGGGCGTTGGTGTAGGCACCCGTCAATAACACGTCGTTCACAATTACAATAAATAAAGTTAATCGTACAAATCTGTGAGTAGGATGAGTGTGTAATGGCGCGCGAAATGTATTCGATAGCGTTCAATTGATTTATGTGGATTGCTCCGGAAAGTATGGATAATGGAATTAACAAAAAATGTAGTATAAATCGCAATGGTTATAGATCGTCACCCACTGAACGCCGGAGGAAGGACATCGTCGTCGAGGTCGTCCCAGGCGAAGGTGGTGTGATCTTGTCAGATATGCTGGTCGCACGTGACCAGAAATCGCTTAAGACAGGGAGGTATGGAAGGAGAAAGGGGAGGCCTTTGGCCAGCAGTGGGATCCTATTAAGCTACAGAGAAAAAAGGATTAATTATCTGTCCATTCTAATAAGATTTTTTTTTAACAGAGAGCTTACCACCAATACTTAAAGTAGCATTATTGTAATCGTAAAAGAGAGAAAGACTCCACGCCTGGTAGTGCGCTATTACACCAGGAATAGCTCTAATAACTAGTAAATTTCAAATGCGTATCTTTTTATGAACATCTACATAAAATGTGTAACAATACCGACAGTTGTACAGTGTCGCAGACAAGCAAATTCACCAGATGCGCGATGACTCGTTTACAAATAATTTTACTGGTCTGGCCTAAAAACTGATTTTGACAAATTAAAAATTAACATCACTTTGACTACGCGCTTGGATACATCATGGAATTATTTTGATACCCTTTTACCTATCCCAAAGGTACACAAACGTACGTGAAAGTATAGCAGAGAAAGATCTGTCAAAACTGCGAGTAAATGATGAGAGTGAGTGATGAAATACGGGAATAAGTAGTACCTACACACATCAACACTAGGAATACGTATTTTATATTTCAACAAATATACAGAAAAAATATATTATAACGACTATTCTGATAGTTTAAATGGACGAATTATTAATTACATAAACAAAAGGTGATAAATATTTTATAATTTTCATTTGTTTTAAACAAAAATCGTTACTCTTTTAACCAGGGTGCGATTTCTTTTTGTAAAAATCTGTCACAATTTTGAAGAGTAGTACTATCAACTTTTATAACACTGCGTGATAGTTCAAAAGCTTTAATAGAATCAATACGAGGAAACCCACGTAATGGAGGCCTAATCAAACGATTAAGTGCACATACATTATCATGATTACACGAAGCGTGTGTTCTGAGTTAAGGCCGATTCACATATATCAGCCATAGTACCAATAGATCACACACAGTACCAGTGCGATATCTACATTTGTTTCTAAATTCTTTATGAATAGTATTCAATTAAATTCATTTTGGAAACGCTGACTAAGAAAACTGGGCACCTAGGGATAGACAGACGCAAATCTGGCGACACGGTTTTACACGAAAAGTTTTTTTAATAACGACTCCCTGACTAAGGACATTTAATAGTTGTGTCGCGGGGGGTTTCACAGAAATAAGGGGTTTCACAGACATTCAATTTACATGCACAAAGACACCCAGACTCAGAACAAGCATTTATGAAACGCAAAAATTCTTGCCTTACGCCCGCGACACATCGCGTACTGTCGCGTACGACACATTATACAAGTACCTACTGCTTAATTTGAGACTAGATGGCGCTTTGTGAAAGTCGTGAATTTTTTTTCAATTTATTTATTACATCATGGTAGCACTGCATCCGAACTGAGAGTAGACGTTATAGGAATTGTGACGTCACGGATATGTGTGAATCAACCTTTATGCTCTCGGCCTATCAAGGTCATTTAATTAATGGAAGCCAGCAATTAGACCTTAAATCTCCACGTGCCCAGCACTTATCATTTGTTATCATCAATCTCTGGACGTTGTGCCCATAAGCCGAATTAATGTAATCGTTTTTATCAATACTGGGTGGGCCCTTTATATGAAAATTGTTTTTATTGCTAGATATTTTAAATTGCATACTAGCACAGGATGTACTAGTCTTTTACTTTGTAAAAAAAAACGCAAAAATGTATAAAAAAATAATCATTCTCCATGATTTTCACACAACACCACCTAGTCTCAAACTAAGCAGAGCTTGTGTTATGATTACTAGACAACTGATAAACATACTTATAAATTACACCCAGACACAGAAAAAAATATCGTGCTTATTACGCAAACATTAGTTCTGGATGGGAATCGAACCCACGACCTTTGGTGTAGCAGTCAGAGCCACTAACCACTCTCTAAACCTCTCGGAACTCTTTCAGCACAGTATTTGTAATAAAGAAATGCCTCAAGACGCACGTAACGCCGACATCATTCTCGCGGCATCACTCTCTTGTAGGCGCAATATAATATGTGAGTGAGTGAGTGAGACTGTCAAATGACTGGCAATATGTCTGTTTATTGTAAAGCCCCTAAAATTGATGGACAAGTCAGTAGTTCCGTATTTAGAAAAGAAAATGCAGAAGGGATATTATCGCGAAATACTTTTTCAACGAGCGACTTTTTCAACGAACATACGAGCGAGTATTGATTTAATTAAAAATTGAATTTATGTAAGTTGATCAATATAACGACACATATTATGTACAATTTTACAAAAACAGCCGTGACATGAGGAAATTGAAATCTGTTGTAGTTGTGAAATACACTCACACAACTGCAAGTCTTATTTTAAGCGGCGATGGAAGGTTTCAAGCCATTGAGAATATCAGTAAAATAAGTTCGTTAGTCGAATATTAACTTTCGTTTCATGAGCACTTTAAAAATAAAAGTGCTTTGCAGGGTCTTTTGTAAAATGCTTTGTCAAAGGATTACCTAGTTTATTTTCTAAGACTTTATTGAATTTAAAAGTAAGTGGATGTAAGAAGTTTTGATCTTAGCTTAAGTGTCATCGCTTTATCAATATTTAATTTTTTTTTTACAAAAGCGAAATGTGTAATAATAAATTGTTAATAAATCAGAGATAGGCTAATAAAGGAGAATGACCATAAGTGGTCCTGATGTCCACCCAAATCCTAATCACTTATTAAGATAAAGAGTACAAAAAGATAAACACAGAAATTTCAACTCTTTCAACCTACAAACCTTTGTGGTTGCTCATAATACTATTGTGGTGGTTAATTTAACCAAAACCAATGTGCAATTAATTAAGCTTTGTCCTATTCGCTATGTAAATGGTTTACCAATTATACGATACGTGCCACCGTGATAATGAAATGTTATTGCGTACATGTTTGTGTCGATATTCCTCCTAATATTAACCTGTGTAGGTACATAAAGAGCGAGTATTATTGTACAAAACAACAACTCACAACATACTTGAAACGAATTTTGAGATTCATCATCATCATCATCTTCCTGACCTTATCCCATTTTACTTGGCGTCGGTGCAACACGTTTTATTCTTCCATTCTCCTCTATCGGACGTCACACTATCATTCCTCAACTCCTTTTTTGTTCATGTTATTCTTTATACAATCCATCCATTTCTTTGGCCTTTCCTTTCCTCTCGATCCATCAATAGTCATACTCATCACTTTCTTAGTCATCTCACATGCGAATTTTGAAACTACAGATATTAATATTATTTTCGGCAAGAGTAGTGTAGGACGTCCTCAGGCACGGTGGAGTGTTGATTAGCATCAGACGACTGGTAGGAGCTGGATGCGAGTGGCTGAAAACAGATCTCAGTGGCGTGCACTTGGAGAGGCCTACGTCCAGCAGTGGACTACGATAGGCTGATAATGATGTTTATGCTATAATTCTAGGATTTTTTTTTCTTTCACACCAGCTTGACAAGACTACAATTAAATAACTGGAAAATACTAAACTAATTTTGACGAAACCCAAAAATGGACTCACTCATTATAATATTATTTTAATCTTTGAAGAAACTTATTTCATCACGGATCAGCTCAAATTTTGTATCTTTAGATAATAAACTTAATTGACGTTCAACTATACCAATAGGTAGGTACAAGATTATACTTCCGAACCCTAAATAATTCTATAATAACAATTCGGCTCGAATATCTTTCTAATGATTGTATCAGGAATAAGAAAGACAATATTCCAATTTCGGAGCTATCAAAAGATATTCAGTGAAAACCCTCAAGATCAGGCCTAAGCTATCTTTTATTACTTTCCTTTACCTTTCTCTAAAGACAATGTAAAGATAAGCAGGTTTTGGTAATTTGATGACAAAGGAATACTTTCGGTATTAATATATTTCAACTAGGTTTTGTCTGCGACTATTCTCGCGTGGATGTTCACTGTCACAGCAAAATTCCAAAAAAGCTTAATAAGATTTATGAAAATCGATTCACTTGGCCGGTTTTTTTTATAGCCTATTGGTATGCCCATAGGCCCAAGTCAAAGGTTTTGAGCTCCAGGCTTACACCAACTTTTCGAAAAATATCACGTTAAAATGTGAGTCCTGCGTCTAATCTCTCGTTTACGGATTTTAATTTGTCCCTCGTAGCTGGCTGATGTCATAGTAACACTAACCGCCGTGGCCGAAAACGCCCAAGACAATAATTGCTATAAAATTACCTGCAGTACCTACTTAGTGCTTCAAACATTGAAAGGGTAAAAGGTTTTCTCTGTCCCGCTCCCACAATACTAAAACACCTACTTTAAAAGTAGTAGCAATAATACTGGATCTAGCAAAACCAGGTTAATAAATGTGCTAAACTTACCTCGAGATCGTTAGAAAAACTTTGCAAATTTGCGAAAATGTTATCCCGTTTCGAATAATGAAAGTAGCTAAGTTTAAGTTGTACTAAGAAAGTTATCAGGGAAAAGAAGATGTTCCAATCTTGTAGCTAAATTAGATCCGACAACTTTTCTACCGCGTGAATTGTTAGACTTGGGAATTTGTTTTATTTGTTGATGTTTGTCTTTATCTTAGTATCTAAGTAGTCCTGTTTGAATCCCCACGAAACGATTAATCGATATTTTCTAAAAATACTCGGTAATGAATAATAGGCATTCGCTCTTTATAAGCCGACTTTATTTTAGCTTTGTAAAAACTTATACTAAAAATATACTCGGCCAAAGATACTTAATAAATCTTTGACTTTTCTTATCAATTTAATTATAATGTAACCTTTTTATGTAAAGAATCCTTTTTAAAACAAATTGCCAAGTACTCATACTTCAAAGGTAAAAGATTTTTATTTACATTAAGTAATTTGCTCATGGCTCATTCCACCTACGCAGTCTGTAAAGGATAAACGTATATTTAAAAATCAAGAAGGTTTTATGAAAATTCATAACTCTAAGGACTCCAAACTAGTGATATAAAAATAATTGAAGCTGTGCCTGTAGCCTAGTGGTAAGAACGCATGTCTGCTAAGTCAAAGGTCTTGAGTTCCAGCCCCATGATGCGCAGCGACTTTTCGAATATTGTGTACGATTTACAAATAAATATCACAGCTTCCGTGTTTTGGGAGGCACGTAAAAATATGGGTCCTACGCCTGATCTCTCTCCGGTCGTGTCGGATTGCCGTCCCATCGGGCCATGAGAGTAAAGGAGTAGAGAGTGCACTTGTGTTGGCTTCTGCTTTATAATACATATGTCCCGCGTAGCTTGCTGGTGTCATAGTAACACTGGCCGCCGTGGCCGAAATCGGTCTGGACATCATCATTATAAAAATAACTATCGTGAGGTGGATTTATTACAATGTGTTGTAATGGTTTACTCATGCTCATTCATCGGGACCTAACTGGAGTCCTTAATCATGAGCTGTCGCGGTAGGTTCGCGAATCTACTCGTATGCCGATAAATATGTGTGCCGCAACTGTATTCCAATATAAATTAGTGAATAAAATGGAATCGAAATTACACCAAAGAACGCGTTTAATGTTTTCCAATAATAAAATGTTATTAAAGCCTTTTTCATGCAATTACAATGCTTTATTTTTTCCTTTACAATTTAATAATAAAACGTTTTGTCCAAAAGCACTCTTGAAGAGGGTATTTCACTAAAAAGTCTAATAAGTTTGTCTGATAGATTAAAAAAAATAGACGATTCAAAATAATTTGTGTCCAATATTTTTTAATCTATCTCACGGACTAATTATTTTTTAAAAATCAAATATTCAATTAAGTTATGTAAATTGTTCCAATATACATATATTGGCATCTGCATTTTATTACAGAGTGTCGATATCTCAAAAAGACACATTTCTAACCCAACTATCTTCGATTTACTTACACATGAAAAAACAAAGAAAAGAAAATTCATTTCCCGATAGAATAAACATTCCACCGGATACTTATCCACACCTTTTCGGCAAAAATAGAAACGAAATATTATCCCGCAATAAAATATGTATCGGATTGCGAAAGTGGTCATCCAGGTATGAAAGTGTTCGGGAAGGTTATCTCCTAAAATATCATGAATATGATACTCTTCAGATTACTAATGAACGGGCATTTTCACAGCTTAGGCTATAAGTGAAACGCCCTTCAGTGTATTTATAACACTTGCGTCCTTGACCGTAATTATTTATTTACGTTATTTACTAAAGGTAACGGCGAGTAAAAACACGGTTTATGGGTAAGGGCCTACCATCGCCACTTAAATTAATTCTCTTGTTGTGTGGAAGAGAGACGCCGCTTTACACTGTGTAATGCGCTATCCCGCTTCCACAATCACAACAGTATTACTTTGAAAGGTAGTGATAGCTCTCTTGGTAAAGCTCGCTGTTGTTGATAAAATTTTGATGCCATATCGCGGTTTTAAGTACTAAATACCGTTCAAGCGCGCGGTTAGTATGATTTATTTTAAGACTAGTTAAGTTAAACAACGCAAGCAAATAGGTAACTACTAAGCCGAAACTACTTATGGGGTACCTACCACTATCTATACTTCACCGAGACACAAAATGACTTGGAAGAATAAGAAAATTTTTATTTACGAAAAAAAGGGCAAAATATATTTTTTTCTCGAACCTGATGATCTGAGTCTTCAGGGTCGAGAATAATAATAAATTCAAACTTATATCTTTTTTGCTATTTCACAATGTTGGTACTATTTTCGTACTATGCTCAGGTGGTAAGCTGATCTAAATTTAAACCATAATCAAGAACCCTGTAACAGCAAACAAAATCATACTGTCACATCACAATCATTTTCCATGGAAATGTGATGACATTTTCTACTCATAGTATAGAATAAGCCTCAAACTATGCCGTCGTTCTTAAAACCTGTCCAACACCGACTTTTTTTCTGGCGTAAAATTCTTTCAACCATAAAATAGCCACGGCAAACTATGTTAGTATATTATTTACTAACCATGCAAAACCACGAGCATATCTACTATATCTAGTATTCAATAACTTCATCCAAGGTTATATTTATGAGGCAAATAACACGGAAACGCTTTCAGGAAGGTAATAAAATATCCCAATCGTTTCCGTACACATTGTTATAATTTTTATTCATCTGAATAATAAGCTACTATTGTGAAAATGAGGATTGAATACAAAAATACTTTCAAAACAACTTTGATTGACCGAAATGTAAGGGAAAATGTATTTTAATGTTATTGTAAAAAAGTTATTGTTTGATTATACGGTTTACTTACATGTATTTATCGGGAATATCTGACTAGTTTCAGACCCAATCGAAGTCATTAGATTCTAGACAGCCGGACTGCAATTCAACCGCGAGTTGCAGTTTGAATGCAGTTGACATGACTTACTTCTACATACATACATATTATACATAAATTACGCCCCGCAACAAATGATTGTGTGATAAACACTGGTATAGCAGTCAGAGCCACTAACCACTAGACCAACAGGCAAGTCAAAATTGTATTACTTATTATTATACGAAGAAAGCATAGTATTGTAATTCTAAATCAAGTTAACACTTGTTAGTTTTATTTTTGTATTTTTTTTTTTGTTTCTTATTAGCTTAAATATTGTGTGTGTGTATTTTATGTTTACTCAATAGTCAGGGGCCATCTGAAAATCAGTGCTGTGCAATAGCACAGCATTTACTGAGATGAACCCCTTGCTACGCTGTATTTCTCGTATTTACTATTTTGTGTACAATAGTTGTAATATATATGTGTAGCAAAAATAAATGGTTTAAATGGTTTAATTTTAACAGAAGTGATATCAAAAGATTCTATTTTGATAAGCGACCACGGTGTCAGTGCCCTCGCCTTATCTATACTAGACGAGACCTTCGCCCTTGAGGGACTGATAAAGACGATGAAAGATTTATCTTAATACAAAATACTAGCTGATACCCGCGACTTTAGACGCGAAAAAACTTAAGCAGGGGTTAAAAATAGATGTTGGCCGATTCTAAGACATCATAAAAATCGGTCAAGCCGTTTCGGAGGATTGTGGTAACTAACACTGTGACACGAGAATTTTACGTAAAGGACGACAAAAATATCAGCCGTTTAAAAGAATACAAAGTAAAAGTAATTAATTTCAAACGAAACATATATGAAATCGCGAATTTCAGTATTACCGTAAAGGCTTTTACAGTAAAAGTTTTGAAATTCGAGTTTTAGTTAGTTCAATTTTAATCGTTTTAAAAGCCGATACAGAGTTCATATTTTTAATGTTAGATATGATAGTGTAGTAAAAAAATATTTTTATTGATGTTAAATATTTTAAACGATATGAAACTTATTTTTATAGTCTACTAACTTTTTCGTTGGGCTACGCCCGCGTGGAAGTCGGTTATAGGTGCAAAAATATAAACCTCCTTTTGCACGGTCGGTTAAATATATGGGTGTTTATCAATAGTAATCGTTTCAGTCGTGGCGAAGTAAAAACAGGAAAGTAGGTATGTTAGTTTTATATTCGTATTTGGTAGTTAAAGTTGTTATATATAACATGTATATTATATAATATATTTAAAGCTACACAATAACGTCTACATACAAATTTTTAACCCAATTTCCAAATTTCAAACAAAATCTTTACCCATTTCTTAACTCGTCTAACACATTTAATACAAAGTTCAAAGTTAATTCTGCTACAAGTAGTATCGCGAAGTGAGTACAAAGTTTCTAAGTCAGAAAGATTAATATAAACTTTCATAAGCAAGCGGAATTAAGTTTTGAACTTGAAATAGATCTTATTATATGAGTTTAAGAAGATGTATTAAAATTTCATCGTTTTAAACGAAAACCAAAACTAATAAGGTTTGTAGACAATCGATATGTAGATTAGATACGAAAATTCCATTGCAAGTGACCCAAAACTTGCGCAATTACTGCCGTTTTTTTTCTAATATTTTTTGCATTTCTGCGTGTATTCGACCGACCTGTTGATCTAGTGCTAGTGGCCCTGACTGCTATACCAAAGGTCGTGGGTTCGATTCCCACCCAGGACAAATGTTTGTCTGCTGAGTAGGTAATTTATCTATAATATGTTTAAACTTAGAAGTATATAAATGTTTATCAATTGTCTAATATTCATTGTGTGAAAGTCGTGGAATATATTATTAAATACGCTAATGTTACTTATGTAAAACGATTCTTTTTTTAATAAAAAATATTGCATGACCTTTACATACACAATCATAGTAGTATCGATAAATGACATGTATGCTATACTCTTAATAATATGTTTTCTAAGAAATCGTTAATGAGCCAAAACAGAACCGGATTATTTGTTTAATTAATTTCGTCTGATAACATACCTACACATACTGTTATCGCAATTAGCTTTATTTTTGTTGTTTGACCTTTAACAAACGTTGTGGGTAATTAGTAAAAGAACATTGATCAATTTATTTCATAATTTAATTGTTTTTGTCTTTTTTTTTAAGGTACAATGTATGAGCATGCACAAGAGTTGTCATTTTTTGGAAAAAAAACTCATCATGATTCATTGCTTAGTTTTAAAGATCTAAGCATACATAGGCGGGAAGTGACTTTAGCGCAAGTTTTAAACTATGTATTGATAACAATTTTGGCGAAATCGAAATGATTTTAAAAGTCAAAACCGCGCGGCGTTTGTTTTTCAATCTCCATACTATCCCTACCGGTGATTTTAATACAGAATCTCCGAGAAAAATAAGTATAAAGACAGGTCTTTTAATGAGTTTTTATTTGTAGTTTCTCATAACACCGTGTTACTGACAGCGGATCTAAAGAAAACGTCCCTGTGAAACTTTTACAGTTAAGCGACAAAATATCCAAGAAATTCATTTTGCGACGGTTCTTTCAAGTTAAAAAGGCTTTCCTTTCCCCCTACCACTGTATCTTACAACAAATCTGTTGGAACTGTGGGAGCGAGACAGGGCGCTACAAAATGTAGAGCGGCGTCTCTCTTTCTCACCCGCAACTGTTTTACTTTAAGATATGGTGGTAAGTGGTTAGTCGTTGTCGGCGACAATTTTCAAGAGTTCCTTCTTATCTGTCGAGAACCTGTACTTGTCACGTCGAGACGACCTTGAAAAGACTCTTTGAAATAATAAATTTACCCTTTGAGGTAGCTGAGGAAAGATTTTCGGATCAGCGAAGATTTTGACGGTGATATTTTTTATTACATTTCATTAATTAATATTTGTCCTTTCTATTAATATTATAAACTTGAAAGTTTGTATGTACGTATGGATGTTTGTTACCCTTCCACGCTCAAACAGCTGATAGATATATGAAGCAATTGTGATTAAAAGATATAGATTCAATTAATATCATAAACTAACACAGCCCACTTCGTTAAAGAATAATGTTTTATTAAAAAGCTAGTAAATTAATAACTGTGGTTATGCCAATGGTAACTATGAATGTATTATTTATAAGTATGGCAATACAAATATGATTTGTACGTCACGCATTAGGTAAAATTTTATATTTTTTGGTTTCTTTTTCTTTGACGATTTGATCTTACGGTCCTAACGTACTTCAAACGGATCTAACAAAACAACAAACCGTGACACACACGTTTCATTTTCTCTGTAGCCCCTTAGGCTGTTCAAAACACAAGACAGGCTACAAGGGAAAATTCCTTTGGCCCTTCTAATAATAACATCCTTAGATTCTAAAATAACTCACAACCTACATTTTGCAAACCTTTACCTACCTACCTACCATCATCTCCTAAAATAATAATACAACAGTTGTAAAAGAGAGACGCCGCTCTACACCGTCTCGTGCTGTCTCGCTCTCGCTCAGTAGGCCCAGTATAGGTTTACTTACCGTATCTATACTTAGATATTGGGGCAAATTAAGTTAGTAGAGGCCTCGAGGGGAACCATCGCGACTAGTTTATGTAGCTATTCCCCTATTTACTCAGCTCTTTAGTGTGTGTAAACTTATTACGTTTCTTGAGAGTATAATAATGTAGGGCGGTAAGGAAGCATCAAGAATGTATGTGAAAGGAAAGAGTATTGTTTATTTTAAGATGATGTTGGTCTAGAGGTTAGTGACCCTGACTACTATACCGGGGGTCGTGGGTTCGATCCCTACCTAGGATAAATGTTTGTGTGAGGAGCACGATCATTTGTTCTGTGTCTGGGGGTAATTTATGTGTAATACTAGCTGTTAGGCAATAGCTATTTCGTTCGCAAAAAAATAGGGATGAAAAATAGAGAGTAGCCGATTTTCAAACCTACTGATTGCATTTAGAAAAATTCAAGAGAATAGGTCCAGTCGTTTCGAAGGAGTACTAACATTGTGATACGGGAATTTTATACAATTAGATGTATTTATTAAGAAATGTACGTGTATCAGTTGTCTAGTTTCATAACACAAGATACTTTAGTATGCTTAACTTAAGACTAGATGGCGTTACGAGTATGTGGTGTTATACGCTACTTAACATGAAAGGTTTCCATTCGTTTATAAGAACTTGGTAACAGTTATTTTATTACCTGTTTCAGATTCGAGCCTATTGCCCTCTTAAGATAAAAGCGTAACGATGTTTTGCCACTTAAAAAGAACTTTTAACATCATAGCGTTACGGTAACTTTAAAAAAAAACACTCATTTTATTGACTAGACTTTTAGTGTGTTTAGTGTAATTACCTACGTAAGTGAGGTATTTTTTTTATTATGAATTCAATTTACCTAAACCGAAACGGAACGGTATATCTTTAATACTGTTTTACGGTAGGAATACCATTTTTTACGAGTATAACCTAATATATACTGATCCCCCAATACTTGCATTGTTTAACAATTCTAAACATCAGCATTTGCTTTTCATTCTCTTTGTAGAATGAATAAAAATAATTCTAAAATACTCATACATTGTATACACTGATGCACATACACACAGTATACTCACAGTTTTGTTTCTAATTTCCAATAAGTATTTAATTTTAAAAACGTTACACATAAACAATGTTACTTACACATGGATACCACGTTCCAAATTCAAATAGTAACAAAACACAATATGACACACATTTACATTGAGGCATATTTACAGAAATATTTTTCATAATTCGAAAATTCATTTATTTTTAAACACGCACATATGCAATTCAACACACACACATAAACATGTGTGTAATTGAGCGTGCATTGCTCGTGGGCGAGTTTAATTGCCAACGATCATTTTAAAATTAATGTAAACATAAATTTAAAATTTGATTCTACGTTTTACATTGCGTATTCATTCGTATCGTTTTATTGTACGATAAAAGCGAGTATTTATGTATGAGGTTCTGTCGAATTGCATTTGATTTAAATGCTTTTATTTCGACGATTTTTTAACATTAATTTTTGGTAAAAAGAAGTAAAAATGGTTGTTCGCGGTTGAATGTGAAATCTGTAGTCATGTTTACAATTTTTTAAACCAAGGGTTATGTTTACAGAATTAAAAAAGAGGAAATGGAGTAAAAAACTATGTCGGTCTGTCAATTTGCTTAAGCCAACTACAACAATTTTTTTGCAGTTGCAAAAAGTTTGTCAAATATGAGACTACTTCCTTAGTATTAAATGGAAAATACTTCTTGTAAAAGCAACATAAAGCCAAAGGACATAAGATCCAAAATCCCTTGTGCTTAACCGAATCTGGACTACGAGAAGAAAAAACTAGTAGTAAAATGAAACCTAAAACTGGTCGCAATAAGGTAGAAAATCCTTTGACCAGCACTTTACGTAACCACTTTTTCAGGTGACAAATCCGCATACTTTACAGCTTAAATTGTTCACGCATTAACTCTCTAATTTAGGCTAAACTAATTAAAATCTTAACTGAGATTATGAGCTTACATTTGATATCATTTACTTTCAGAATGAGTATAAAAAGTTTTCTTTACGTATATGTTACAGCCAAAGTGATTAATCTAGATTTTATACATAATGACTAGTCATTATGAATAATATCTACTCAATTTGGATAAAGTGATAATTCACACAAAATTAATCACATTAACTAGCTATTATACATAATATCTTCAAAGAATTAGATAAAGTGATAAAACAAGTAGATATTCGTTTAAGAATAAATTTGTATTTCAATTTTCCTTAAGCATACATATCAGAAAGATTATTTTAACAATTAAAATAACATAAGATAATATTTTCACCTCAATAAACATAGATATTATAAAAAAAAAAAAAAACCTAACCTCACCTAAAGGTTTTTTTTTTGGCAGGAGTGTGGATATCAAATGAACATTATACCTTTTGATCATTAGCGCAAATATTGATATAGCAAATAAATATTCGACGAACTGAAAATTATGTCAAACGACATTATGCAAAGTGATGATTTTCTTAAACGTTGTTCGATTGAGTAATATTATATCAAACGTTGTTCGATCAAACATGGGTGAACCTAAGATAAAGACCGTATTATTACTTTGGCTAACTTTGACACGATATTATGAATAATAACTAGATAATGTGATTAATTTATTACACTGTCTAGTGAATTTAGCTATTATCCATAATGACTAGTCATTATGAATAATCGCTCATTAATCACTATGACTGTAACATATACATTTAAATTTGACGATGTGATAAGCTTAGAGCGGAAGATAATATTATTTTATCTATTGGTCTTGCTTATTGTGGTTTTTTTTGAGAACACTTTACTAGCTATAGGTAATTAACTTTGCCCGCATTTTCGCCCGCGCAAATATCTGTAATAGCTGCAAAAGCTCACTCTGACGCAGTCAATTAAAAAACTGCCTGTGTTATTCAGGATGTCAGCCAACTCCATACCAAATTTCACCAGAATAGTCCAGCCGTTTGAGCGTGAAAAAGTAACAAACATTCATCTATCCGTACTTAGAAACTTTCGCGTTTATAATATTAGTAGATGGTGTCTAAGCATACGACGGATTTATCGTTTTTTAACAAAGGTTTACTGGTTCATATTAACTAATATCATACATTAAACAGCTTTACTTACATAACATTATCTCAGTTATGCGGTCAGGTACCTTACTCGTGTGTACACTTATCACACTTGCACTTAAAGATTACAAAATTAATGTGAATATACCTATGTACAACATAATACTGCGAAGCTCTCTCTTAGTTTACTTAATACTGCTTCTATGAAAGGAAGTAGACGTTGTTTTCCAGGAAAGCAACAGCCGAAAATTCAATTTAATGTCAGCCATACATAAGCTTACAGACCTAATGCTTTTTTGTAAGGTAACCATTTTTTTAGTATGGACTGTTTCGTGGAAAAAGTGAATATTTTCAGGTATGCGGTCTAAAACAACAGACGTCTATTTAAACTATATGAAACGTAAAAGTGCATACAGTTTAAATAGTTTAAACCAATTTACGAACACGAAAAAAAAAATTCTTAAAACTCTCACAATATTTATCATTATTTATCATTCCCTTTTCCGATTTTTTATTATTTCCTTTACCTGAAAGCTATTCTATTCCTATTTTACTATAAAACCCTTTAATACTTTTCGTTAGTTGATTGCTACTTACATGTTAAAACAAAAGAAATCGAATAGATTTACTATGAATTTACTCGTATGTAATGAATGAGCGATTTATCATAGTTCATTCATTACTAATTAAATTAGTCAATAACGTTAATTGGTTTGTAGGACAGGTTGCCAAAAACATTAGAAAATTAGAACTGTTATTCAATTGTTTATAATCTGATATCCAATGGGCATGACAATCCAATTTCGGATTGTTTTTATATGATACCGTAAATAATTAAAATTATTTATGACTAACTTTGAGGCTCATGTTACTAAGAGACTGATGAGTATGAATGTTGATGGATGGAGAGGAAGAGGTAGGCCAAAGAAAAGATGGATGGATTGTATAAGGAACGATATGAACGAAAAATAAGTAAAATTAAATGACGTCTGATATGGGAGAAAAAAAAGTGTTGCACCGACCCCGAGTAAAATGGGATAAGGGCAGGAAGATGATGATGAAATAGGTAATTAAAATTATTAGATACTAGATATTTAGATTTTTGTTTATATTTTCCTCTCTTTTCAAGTAATTTTCACCAATTTCAAAAAGTTAATGCTAGCCGGTTGCACACTACACAGCTATTAAGACTAAAGAAAAACTTATAAAACAAATATAACCTCTTTTCAACATTTCTTTATACGTTAAGATAGAAGAGAAACAATTGAAGTGGGACCGTTGTCCTGTCTGCTCGGAACTCGTTAGGGTTTATTAGGGAAGCTCTGTAAGTGCTTTCTGGGACAAGTTCCTGAAACTCCGTGAGTTTTTGTAGATGTCCTTCGCACATGATATGGTAAATATTTTACTTTATTTGTAAAGGAAGATATTTCAGGAGGGTAAGGTAACATTGCTTAATATAAAACTGTATATGTGTAAGAATGACTTAATTTTAAGTTTTCTACTTTCATTTGTTTTTATATATTAGAATCGAGAATCGTTACCCCGTAGTGAACAAACGTGGTAAACGGTGTTTACTCCTTCTCCAAATGACAAGATACTT
Source organism: Chrysodeixis includens (assembly GCA_941860345.1). Taxonomy (NCBI): domain Eukaryota; kingdom Metazoa; phylum Arthropoda; class Insecta; order Lepidoptera; family Noctuidae; genus Chrysodeixis; species Chrysodeixis includens. Next base: position 10,331,037 of record OW796092.1, read on the forward strand.
TGCTCAGCAGTTAAAGCTTTCATTTAGTTATATAATACATTACCAAAAGATAAACAAAAATAAATCCTACCAACATAGATCAAAGTTACCGCAAAATAAAACGAATCCTTTGTGACACTACACTTATAAACACGAATAGAACGATGCCAAGTCCCCAGGCACTTGACAACAACGCCAAGCCACGAATAACAAGCTATAAGCAAACAGATTGTGTACACGCAATAACCCCAGTCAAACCAACTTAATTTGTTCAAACTGCACCGCTTGTTAGATCAAACTTCAATCTAAAAACAAAAACAAGGCGAAAAAAGGTTTTCAATTTTCAATAAATTGTTTCGTTTAAAAACAACGCTGGGATTCTTTTTTTAACACTCTTTTTGTAAAACGGATTGTATTTTTGTTGAAACTTTTTGGAGTTGGTTTGGAACACGATTTTCTGGAATCGAAATTTGAAAATGATGAACGTAAAATACGTGCTAAGTAATTGTTTTATTCCTTTTTTTTCTAGCAGTTGTAGAACTAATTCTGACCACCTAAAAATACCAAATGAAATTCGATTTTCAAATTCAAATTTGTACACAAGAGTTTTAAAGCAACGATACATTTCACACGTTCATTTTATATTTAATGTTTTATTCATTAAACGTTACAAATTTATTATACATTTCGTTCATAATTAAGCATTTTAAACCTCAAACAAAATTAGCATTTCCCGACATCTTTCACTAAATTAATGTATGAAACAAAATCCGTCCTAAAACGCAGGTATGTTTTTACTAAAACAAATCCGGCTTTCAGCGTTTTCATGATGAGTTTTGGTAAATGTTTTTGTACCTTTTGCTCTGAGTATAATATCTTTCGGTATTTATAAGTTTTTGTAGGCTCAGCTAAATTATAATTTGTTATTTTAGGTTGGGATAAATTTGAAGTGATTTTAGTTTTTGCTGTCACTGGGATTAAGTTAAAATAGTTATTCTTAGTTAAAACAAGATTCAAAGCCGCTTATTTTCTTATTTGTACCGTCGTTTCTTAAGGTTTCTGGATTTAAACATGAAAATAAATTCTATGACATCTACGAAAAATATTTGAAAAAGAGGCCGGCCGTCGACCCTAATATTTGGGAAAATGCCAGGTAACCTACAAAAAAGGTACCAAAAATACGTGAGTTTAATAATACAAACTTTAAACTTACTTAATTAAAAAAAAAATGTGAATGTAAAATCATTAGAACTTAAAAAGTGACACGTGTAACCTTTAGCTACCTGTGACACAACGTCCATGCGCTATACACAATCGTACAGTCTTTACTTTCTCTTTCTCTAGAAGATTAAGATCACTAATAGCACATAAGTAGGTATCCAAACTCATTACTTCAAAACTACACGAATATCAATTTAGCTTTATTTCTCTCCAGCCAGTTGCTGTTGCCGTTCGATAACGTCAGGCGTTTCAATTTCAAAGACAGCCTGATTTAATAAAAGAAACAAATGAAAAAGAGTAATATGTATTCCAATTTTGAATATTCATTCAAATCTTGAATTAAAGGGTGAGTTACACTACCACTCTCATGTCTTATAATTATTATTATTCAGAGTCTCTTCTTGACTGTTAGGTAGTTAGGGTCCCAAATTAAATAAAGGTCTGAGTGGAGATATCAGTACATTCTATGTAATCACAGAGTAAGTTGTAAAACCAGTGTATTGTAGTCTTAATTAAGGGCTACATGTAAATTCAAAACCATGGTATCAATAGTATAGTGTAATACTGCCTTAACAAAAATCTTAAGGAATCAGAGATTCTATTTACAAAATTCAAATACTGGAAAACATACTGTTGTTATTTCCAATATAATTAGATGAGAGAAAAAATAGAATACGTACAGTCAGCGACAAAAGTCCATGAACAAAATCAGATAAAACAATTTGTCACTTTATTTTAATATCTGAAGACCCAAACAATGTCACATCGGCATTCAAATAGAAAAGCAATAGAAATTCTCTTTCGACAAGTGACGTGATTTGAACTTGTCATTTTGAAACACCAGGGCGTCGAAGTAATAAAATCACAATATAATAAAATGTTTAAAGTTTAATATGTATATGTACTGAAACTTCAAGATTTAATGATCAATCGTTCTATATACTAGAAGAGGCCGTTACTGAAATCTAAAATGATCTTGTTTTGTCTGTAGATTTAAAAGTGCACTGCAAATTTGGAAAGCACCTCTGTCGTAAATATCACTATACATTTTTTATAGAGCTACACGAATCTTTTTTCAGGTTGCCATTAACATAGCATTGGAGTACATATTCACCACTATAACCAACTCAACTGTGTGTCAAAAGTGATTGTTTTTCATATAATATATGACGGTATTAATTCCGATTTCAGCCACTTACCAAAAGATCTTTGTAGCACTATACAGTCATTTGAGACTTCTACATACACTACCTGAAATAAGACTGCAGAAATTTGTGAAAGCGAGACAGAGAACACACTGCATGAAATGCGCCGTCTCTTTTCCACAATATAGACTTCTCTGATGAACTTTTGTAGATAACTGTACCTTTGCACGTGTAAACCTTATATCCGTATTAACGGTTGAAATGCCGGGAATAAAGCTTTGCTTGTTAGCCGGCTTCCAATTGGTTTCCAATACCCGTTTTTACCCACACGATTCGTTAAAACAGCTTCAATGAAAGGTTTAGGGATAGGTAAACGGACTTTTATAAATAGTATTTTAGGATGAGATATTAGTCTTTTGTTTGCCCTTTTTTGGGATGATTAAAAAAGGAACGCTAATAATAAATTTCGATACAAATAATATTAATTAAATCCTTTTTCTACTGCTGGACGAAAGGCTTTTCATTTCTTTCACGTGTTCATTTTAGCAGTTCGACTGACCATCGCGCCGCCGCATCAGCTCATGAGTAAGGACTCTGGTCTGGTCCGAAACTAGTCGGGCTATCCCGATAAATACGCAAGTGAAAACCGTATAATATATATAGTGTAAAGTTATGAATAAAAGTCATTACACTGGAACGATCTTTCGTTACCACGCTTATTCACTTGCGAATTAACGATTTTATACTGCCGGATTCCTAAATTTGTACGATGTTGTCTGTCACCTCTTGTAAGTAAAAGTACACAGGTTTTGCTTTACAATTGTCACATTGTTTCTTGTCTGAACTGAACCTGCAAACGAAACCCAAATTGCTTTTTTACAACTATAAAAATGATTAACTGAAAATGATCTAGGCACTTAAAATATTAAATGCGAATCCCAATAATCAAAAAGCATTTTCAAAACCCAATGAATTATCATTCACACCAAACCGCAAAATTAAACAGCTCTATTAGATTCAACCGCAACTTTACATTCATTGCATTATATTTTTTATACTATCAACTTTAAAGCTCAAAATCAAAAATCAAAACTATTATTTCGGCTAGTAAATTGCTTATAACGTTATTGAAAATTGAACTGCAACTCCTAAAAAGTAGAGTCGATTTTGTGTTGGTTTCGAATAGATATTGGAAAATGTGAATTTATAAGCTTGGTAACAAATCCATCTCATTTCGGTAACACCATTGCTTTAATTTTAAAGTAGATTATAATTTAAATTTGGGTTCTGTAACTTAATTACGACCGTGAAAATTCACGCATGCGCAGTGACTGTAATAAGTTGTTTTTAAACGTTTTACAAGGTTTGCTTGTGAAGCCGTATTGTGTAAAAATGTAAGAAAGATAAATATATTTTTACATTTACTTAAATTAGGGTTTAAATTGAGCGACAACAACTGCTATTACAGGTTTATATAATTCTAAATACCTGCACTATATTATCTAAAAACAATAACTTAATATTAAAAAAACGTTAAAATACCATTTCGTTTACGTGAAATTCGATTTAAGCTGTTAAAAGATAATTTTCAACATTTCTTATCTAAGATAAAACTAACATAAAAATTCGTAACGTACCTACAAAATGTGCATTTCATTTCAGTATACCCTAGTGCACCATATATCCACATTTTCCAAAAAGGCTACATATCACTGCAGTGCACTTACGTTTGTCATCTACAAATCATTTATCTAAATGCATTTGGCGACATTCCAGTTTATTACCAAAGAGTACAGTCACGAGCAAAACCATGTATACTCGATTAAACAATTGAAGTATAAGTCTTACTTTTACTTGCACGGATAGCCGAGTGGTATATGTCACCACGACAATTACTGCACGCGATGTGTCGCGGGTTCGATCCCCGCTCAGGACAATAATTTGTGCGTTCCACCAATGTTTGTTTTGAGTCTGGGTGTGATTGTGCATGTGAATTGAATGTCTGTGAAACCCCCGCAATACAAGGATTTAATCCTTTTTGAGGGAGTCGTTTTTTTAAAGAAAGTCAAATGATTAATGAAATCGTGAAAATTAAGCATTTTATGTTTAGCTCACAATATCAGGGATATTCCATAACAGCTTCATACATTTCGTACAAGAAATCTACTAGGTACAACTTTTTAGTCAAGTATACATGTTTTTGCTCGTGACTATACATACTATGGGTCGGACATAAAATATTTTGTTTTGACCAACTGTTCATTTAGATATGGATCTCTTACATCACGTAATGTTGACTATTCGTTTATAGATGAGATGTAATCTCGATGGTAAAGGTCTTAGTTTTGCTATTCTTTTGTTTTCATGATTAACCTTAACCAAATTAATCTAGATTGCAATCGAGTCTTTTCGTGTATGAGGCGAAGATGAATTGACTGGCCTGTTGGTCTAGTGGTTAGTGGCCCTGACTGCTATACCAGAGGTCGTGGGTTCAATTCCCAACCAGGACAAATGTTTGTGTGAGCACGATCGTTTGTTAATTTTAGGTAAACCTAGTCTCATAGTTAGTTTAAAGACCTAACTTAGATCTAAAAAAACTGCGATACATTTCTAAAGCAAATTTCTTTAAACTCCATTAATCTATGTCCCTCATCCTTTGATCTTTACATTCCATCTTTCTAACAGTAACAAGTCATAATAAAATTAATAAAACCATTTCTTTTTTCAGGTGAAACGGACCGCCTGCCAGCAAAAGGTTGGTTAACTTTGATTAAACTGGGAAATAGAACCTTAACCTAACGCTTTATGGGAAAAAGGTTCTTATGCCATTGTTTTAAAGACGGTAACTGCATGGTTATGTTTGTAATGATGATGAGAGTACGTAAAGTGAGAGCTATGACTAAGATTACGACAGTTTTCATTATGAAAGTATTGCGTTAAGAAAATTTAAGAAATATATACGTAGTGTAATTTGATTTGCTACAGAGGGCCTCATCACATCACCTTATTCATTTTTTATTATTATGAGGTAGCTTACAAACCCTTTGATAATTAATTTGTGGGGATCAGTTCTTATGATAAGAAAGCATATTCTGGCCTATTTGGAAGGCAACAATCTTATAGTAAGTCAATAGATAAAATAAACAAAACGAAAAAAAATATCTTTACTTTTAAGCAGACCTCAACTAATAAATAACATATCCTCCTATATTATCAAAACCTATATCCTTCTGAGCATAGTGACCATTTGGCACGAACGTGACGCATATATCCTCAACCTTTTTACTAAAACATTATTTCGTACGCATTGGTTTTCTCCATGACTCAACACAGTATTTTTAGCCCGAATAAAAACAAAAGGAAAATTCGTCTCTAAACAAATCAAATCAAAAACAATTACAGTCTAATTTTGTTACAACGAAACATAATAAAAAATCACTGTTTCACGTCAAAGTATAAAAAAGGTAGAAGTACTAACTAATTAGAATTGACACCTCACGGGCCATCGCGTCGAATTATTCATGATTCAATAAAGGCACCCTCTGAGTGAGAATGTATTGAGGGCTACGGCCTTTTAAATTATTAGGGTCCCTTACCCCAAAAGTGCAAAAGGATCCCATCACCTAGTCATCGGTATCTGTCCGTTTGTCTGTTAAAGGCATGTCGTAAACTTGACCAGATTATAATAGGTATATTTTTTAAGTCTAATGTGTGCTTTCATAAAAAGCACTACATATTATAAAAAGTCCTCCGCCGTGTTTGTCTGCCTGTCTGTTCGTGATAAATTAAAAAACTACTAAACCAATTTTCATGGTGTTTTCACCTATATACGGAGTGGTTCTCGAGGCAAGTTTTAGTATACAATTTGGAAAGTATTTGTATTGATTTTATATGACCTAAAGTCAGAGAGAAACAGAGCTTTATATCCACATAACACTATCTCTAACTTACACATAATCAGAAGCTTTTTTATTTTCATAATACTGAACTTAACAGTTAACTAGGTTTGCCACCTTTTTAAAAGAACTTTAGAGCTTTTCTTTCAGAACATAATTACCAATAAAATTTCCCTGTTATGACCTACGCGGTAATGACATTTTCACTACGTAAAATGAGGTATTTTAAGCGGGAAATTACATTAGCTTTTAGAAAATTGAAAACACTTTGTGTGTTACAAAGATGACACAAATGAGGTGAAAAGCGATGTCAAATAATCGATAATTCACTTTCATTTTCTAATTCTAATTAGGAACATTTACCGCAGTGCGTACGACAGCCCCATCATAACCTAAATATATATAGGTATTTATACTAAAGTAAGAGTATGTGCAATTCACATTACATTTGGGCCATGAACCTAAGCAGACTCTTTTGCATCATCACCATTTGGCTGATGATAATACGAAGAGTCGTCATAGAAGAGGTTCATATCCACATTCATAATTCACTTTATTTATGAAGACATCTCCACATTTTTCTACTTGAACAAACGAATTTGGTAAAATGTATTACGATTTTTTTATACTATTTGAATGTTCTGATAAGGCCAAGAATAAATAAGCCCACAAGTCACGTCTCTCGAGATATCCTTTTAACAATCTTAAATTTATAATACGTACCTTTTATAGATAGAGGGATAGAGAATAGTGAAAGGATTTTGTATAGGCCTTTAATTTGCCTAGCAGTATAGTAGCAATATTGTTTACTTTGCCTAGCAGTGGGACACTATTGGCTAAGTAAAACAAAAACAATACCTTTCAATTGAACACTAAAAAAACAAATTAAAATCTGATAACTGATAATCAATTGATTACTTTCCAATTATGTTAAATGATACAGATCCTTTTGTATACAATACTGATTTGATTTGGACACGAATACGTATATAGTCCGGTCAATTTAGACATTTGACCCACGACAAATTCAGGGGAAGCTGAAAATTCTTAAAATTGTTTAAATTATAATTATAAACATTGTCTTAAAAGTCCCAATCGATCCCATGTAAGGAAAAAATTTTAGCGGGGTAATAAGGTCCAAAAAATGAGCTTTTCGCGATTTTCTTGAAAACGGTAAGTTTTATCGCAAAATTACCCCAGATATAATTTGTAGATCAGGGAATTTCCTATAAAAAAGGTATCAATAATTTTTTCCCTAAAAGCCACCGCTTCTGAGATATAACGATGCAAAAAATTGCAAGCGTCATAAACGCACGTTTCCACGCCACCTCTGAGGTAGTGTACTTAGCGCGTTTTTTTTAACGTGGTTTCCCCAATAGGCCTATTCCACGGGTCTGTTGGGATTAGATTTAGAAATTAATAGTTTATTCGTCGGATTCGGAATCGTCAATCACTTCTTCTTCTTCCTCTTCTTCTTCTTCTTCTTCTTCATCCTGACTATAGGTGAATTGTGTTAAAAGTGAAGCATCACATGTTTCTTCGTCAGTATTAAATGAATCCTCTGTTGTTGGTGATTCTACATTAGAACAAGACTGGCCTTGACAATTCGTACAAGCCAGAGAACAAAACAGCCCAACTTTTTTGCAACCACATTTAGCATTGCATCCTTTTTTACAGTTACAAAAGATAGTGTTGAGCAATTTTTCCGGCGCAGATGGAAGCAAAGTCTGAATTGGTTCTAATATATTATCGACCAACTTCCAACCCCAATCTGTTGGGTTTAGTTGATAACCAAGCCACACTTGAACTTGGTAGTATACCCGAAGAAGATGTTGATGAGCAGAGACTGAGGTTGGAGGAAGACAAGCTAATTGTACTTGTTTCTTATTTCGAGTATTTTTGACAAAAGATGCATATCGAAACTTGTCTAAGCAGGTAGTTTTTTTAGGAGCTCCGTACATACGAAGAAGAAAGTGAATTCCGTTGGTAATAACTTCTTCTGGAGTTGAATTACATTTTTTAAAAACTTCGAGGGAAAATTAAGGGATCGAGTTTCATTATACCTGATATTCTCAGAATAATACTCATGAGTATTTTATATTTTAAATGTAACTTAAAATCACCGACAGAAACATATTCTTACTTACATTACAGCTACAGAAAGTATATGGGTGAGGTACTTAGGCATATTATGACGCTCGCAATTTTTTGCATCGTTATATCTCAGAAGCGGTGGCTTTTAGGGACAAAATTATTGATACCTTTTTTATAGGAAATTCCCTGATCTACAAATTATGTCTGGGGTAATTTTGCGATAAAACTTACCGTTTCAAGAAAATCGCGAAAAACTCATTTTTTGGACCTTATTACCCCGCTAAAATTTTTTCCTTACATGGGATAGATTGGGACTTTTAAGACAATGTTTGTAATTATAATTTAAACAATTGTAAGAATTTTCAGCTTCCCCTGAATTTGTCGTGGGTTTACTGATTTTTTGGTCTAATTTGACCGGACTAATAGATATTTAGAAAAACTACTAGCTGTTGCTCGCGACTACAACCTTTTTACTTAATTTTTTTATTTCTGCTACTTTATATCGAATATTTTTATTATTCAAATACGACTATAGTTGCCGTCTCGCCTCCGTGCCTCGATTCAACAAGATGTTTTAGGCCTCAACCAATCGTTTGCATGTAGATTAGGCAATCAAATTCTATTGTTATTTGAAAGGCAAATTGAAATTCGCGTGAATATTTTAGATATATTGTTAATATTCCTATTGAGCCTTGGATCTGTTAAGTTTGCCAGATCTACGTTACAAATGTAATAAAAAATAGATTTCTATTAGAAAGGCATTTTTATGAACCTAAAAAGCAAGATTTACTATGCTTTAATTTATTTGACTATTAATGGTCTTATATGTCATTGTTTTGAATATTTTGAGGAATGTTCAAGCGTTTTTCAGATCGGTATTATATAGATGGGATCATGAAAAACATTCGGAAATAATAAAAGACCCTACAAGCAAAAACTCATTGGTTATGAATCTGAATGCGTATATTTAGATAAATACATTCTGTTGCCCGTGACTTCGTATGCGAAAAACAAGGAAATTAAGGATGAAAAATAGATGTTGGCCGATTCTCAGACTTCCTGAATGCATATACAAACCGGTCCAGCCCTTTTAAAGGATTAGGTACGGGAACAAACATTGTGACTCGAGATTTTTTAAATATGTAGGTATAATATATCAAGATTATTCGTCGAAGCAATAAAAGCGCTTACACTAACTGCACAGGTACCTAGGTCCCTCAAAGCAAAATACAGAATCTAAGAAAGACAGAACACCTTAAAATTCATTCATATGAACTGAACGATCACTCTATTTGTATCAATATCAACACTTAATTAAACCCACATATTTATCCTTACCACTTAATACACAGAACAAACACGCTAACGACTCCAACACTTGCGACATCGATATAACCATATTGTGTGACATTCACAACTGTCTGGGGAATATTAACGGGGCGTCAATGGTACGGTCAGCTAAATGAGTTGGTTCACACAATCTGATCTACAGAGAACTAGCACTTTTTGGTTTTGAATGTTTAAATAAACGATATAAATGGCAATATAGCTGGAACAAACAAGGGAGAATAGTAAAAAACAAGTGAAGCCTATGCCCAGCAGTGGGTTATTCAAGGACAATCATTTTTAAACTTTACCTACTACGTGTCAAGCCTATTTTGTTACCAAACATCACAGTAGACTCTGATTGAGTATAGTGGTTCGAAAAAATGGATTTTGTTAACCAACTGTTCTTGCTGACCGTACGTTACAACTAGTAATATGAACGACAGATATACATCGTTTTCCCTGGTGATATGTGGGCCCAGATATGGGATTATCGTGTTCCGCACCTGATTAATGTGCTAGGTCACACTATAGATTATGTTTGAGTAACACTATCTCCTGTATCGTCATTAGGGGTAGTGGAGACCAGTGAGAATTCTAACGATTGGAATGCGGTGCAAGTCTGTGTCGCTTAGGTTCTTGTAAAACACCGCAGATTCTTGACGAGTAACTACATACCGCGACAGACACATCTATGCTATCGGAAGGGCGACGCGCTTTTGTGCAAACTAATCTGAATTTTTCTTTCTCATGGGACATCGACTTTTGATGAAAATATTGTCTTCCCCGTGAGTAAATGAAGGTTGTTTTTTTCTAGAAGTGTGAACGGTGAGAAAAATCTTTCCAAAACGTAAAAAATGTTAATTAAATTTAGAACAAATTAATTAACTCGTACTTTTCAGCATACACGAGAACCGATAAAAACTTTACAGGAAAACGGGCTACTTAAAAAAAGAACAACAACTTTGGGTTTGAAAATACTTTTAAAACGAACTTTCCTGTTAAAAATATTAATTAAACTTCTATAAAAAGGTTGTTAGGGTGTGGACGTGCCACAAACGTGCGCCGGCTCCCCCTTCATATAACCTGAACATAATAACTAGCTGGTTGTAATATGTTATTTGTTCGCGTCGTTCGCAACCAGATTAATTAAAAATAAAATTAAAAGAAAAGCGATCATGTTGGTAATTTTTAATTCTTTAGATGCTTTTTAAATAATATTTTTCGAAACAACATTTGTTTCAATCAGCCTTCAGTAAACAAAGTATTGTCAAAGTTACTAACTAATTCATTAAATATTAGCACATATCTTTGCGTATAAAATATTAATTAACCTCTTCACAACAAAACTTTTGCTTAAATTTCTAACAGTACGAATCATATTCAAATAAGATATTCTAGAAAATATCAAGAACTTTTAACTCATCTAAAATCTCATGAATTTGTGAGACAAGTTTATAAATCTTGTTAACTTTATCTGTGGAAGTTTTAAAAGCATTTTCTAGCAGCCGTCACGTCCTGGAGCCGTTTGTCAAAAATATCATTAAAAAGGTCCGAGTTTTATTTCCTTCAGAGAAATTTCAGAATGTTGACAATACAAACATTTATATCAATTTTCTTTGACGTTGTTTGTTTCACGGTTCGCCATCTTAACTTGATAAGGGGTTTGCGGTATTCTCTTTTTGCTATCTTAGGTATTGTACTAGAAAATTGTTGAATGCATTTGTGTATACCATATTCGTTAAGTTATTTCATGTATTTTGGGTAAAAAACTTAAATGGAAAAAACCTGAACTTAAGCATTCGTCATACTCACTTTTCCGCAACTATAAGAACTGTACTGTTAAAACTTGGTAAGGAGATAATAATATAGTCTGTAAACCGCATGAAGACTTCTACACAAAAATACAAAAAAAAAAACGATAAAATTTTGAATTGAACTCAATTTCTTATTTCATCCAACCGATACGTGTGGTATTTATAGTTAGGTATGCCGGACGTGGCCGCTTTTTTGTCCTTTAATTTGCTAAAATCAATTTTATTAAAGTACCCAACTGATTATTATCCTCTTATTATCAGATCATATGATTTTCATCCATAAAAAAGATGTACTTACGCGTATATTTTAATGTTCGATGACTGCATTACATTTTGGTGAATCTCCAAAATCGGAGTAAACGTAATACCACAAAAATATCTAGTATTCAGCAAAGAAAATAAAGTCAAATTGAGATAACAATCTTGCGAAAGAATATTAACTTTGATAACAGTCTGAAAACAATTCAATAAGTTAATCAGTTTATGACCTAACAGAGATTAGGACTAAGAAATAACTATTCCAACTTTGTAAGTAAAACTTTGTTATTAGTTGGTATGTCTGTGGCTTTATCAACATTTTTGGTTAAACGAAATTGGATTAAATTCAACCAGAATTGGGAGGAACCACAATATGTTACGTAAACTACGTCTGAAAGTTTTTGGTTGTAGGGAACATTAAAAAGTTTTTAATTTGATAAAACTTTTTATTCTTCATCATCCTTTCAGCTCGGATTCACCCACTGCTGGGTAGAGAACTCCTCTTTCTTCTGCTACTTTTTTCTGGATTGCGCGTCCCTCATCTAAGTACCTCCAATCAAATCTATGTCATCAATTTACGCGCTCTAGGTTGTCCCCGATCAGTACTAGTGATTGAAAACAATTCAAGTAAAAACACGACATCTTTTCGTAATGAACTTCTTATGGCCACATTCTTGCACCACCATTAGATCAGCTTTAAAGTATCTACTATAGTACAGCCTGTCTTTTGACTTTGAATAGGCTCAGGTGGAGTGAAAGTGGACTGTACTTGTCAAGTGTTTTTAATAAGATTTTTACAAGGTAGATATTTGGGTCAAAATTAAACAATTAATAATCGTCCGTTCGTGGTCGCGATGCCGTAAAATGTGTGTTCGAGGGCGCGCGACCGTCGCTGCATTTTCGCACCGCCCGGTCCCCTCGGCTTGTGATGCATGTGTGCGTTGTAGGTGTGAACGTGTGCGTTCACAGACACAAATAAATCGCATTCCAACCCCAATGCAAAAATAATGAACTTCAATTTTAGTTTGCAGTATTAAAATAAACCAAGTCCCAACATTACATATACGCCCCAAATTGTAAAAACGATCTTTATTTCAAAGAAACGATAATGAAGACGGTCTTTGTTTTAAAGGAAACCCGAAAAAAAAATGTACAAAAGGGAAATGGGGACGAACCTTCTGGTATAAGTCTTTGCTCGTACTGCAGGCGGCTTTGTATTGACATTCTGGATACCGATTGTAAAGCTTCAGAGACCCTACAAACAATTGACTATTCAGACAAGACTACGCAGTGAGCAACGACAGCTTTGCTGCCGTCCTTTTGAAATGGTCATAACTTGAAATAACAGTATATGTGCGAAAGAGACGCTGCTCTACGCCGTGTAGTATCTATCACGCTCTAACAACAGTTACAATATTAGTTTCAGAAGTAGTGGCCTTGGATTATAGTATATGTGGGAGAGAGACGCCGCTCTGTACCATGTAGTTTTTGCCTCGCTCTAACAAACGTAATAATAATAGTTTCAGATGTGGCGGTAGGCTTCCAGTAATAGTGTAAAGGGCTCTTCTCGTATATAGAAGGAACGTGTGAATTGGCATGGTCATCTGAGGGTCTGGGTTTTAGATTCCTTGTCAGAATCCTTTATGATTTTTCTCTGCCTCTGAGTATGTACTTTATATTATACCCTACGAGTCAAAACAGCAATAAAATAAAGTAAATAGAAAAATGGTGACACAGTATTTTTGTCGTCTTAGGTTTTTTATTTCACCATAAAGTGTAACTACTAGTCTATCTCCGTGTGCCACCTGTTAAGATAATGTTGAAATTGAGAATCTCGCAGTTGTGGAAGCGAGTCGCCTTTATGGCCTTTATGTCTTTGTATCCGACATCTTTTTTCCGAAACCGCAACAGTCTTACGAAGTGATAGCGGTAGGTCAATAGATCGTTAAAATCCTGGCCAGGATGGGAAATTTACCAAAATATGAATTGGTAATCTAAAATGACACATCTATAGCGAAATATAAGCTCTAACTCACAGATGATTCAATTTTGTTAGACCTACTAGGTATTCAGTTTGTTGACAACAATTTAATAAAACTCGATCAATAAATAATAGCTTTTGAGTTGCCTTCTGTTGTAAACTAATTATAGTTGGGAATATAATAAAACTCCGAGATTCTATACATAGTAAGAGGTAAATTGAATTGTTCTCGATATGGGGCACACGTGTAGACTGTACGTGTAGTCTGCAACAAGAGTCGGTTAACGGAATCAGGTTTTCAAAGCAAGTGTACACGATCAAATTGAATGAGTTGTTGTTATGCTATTAGGTAACAAAATAGACATCAGACATAGCATAGTTATAATACAAGCCTTTGAATGTCTCACTTCTGGGAATAGGCCTCTTTCCGTATAAGGAAGGTGTGAGCATTGATCACCAGACGTGCTCACTGCAGATTGGCGATTTTCGATTGCAACATTTGAAATATAGATTTTCTCACCATATTTTCCTTAATTTGTCAATAGTGTCTTAAAATAATTATTACAAGCAAGTAAGAATACGTCACATTGTTACTTGCCTGCGTAAAAATCGAACGAACTCCTCATGCATGCATATCCATGCAATAGAACCGCAAGACCACGACAGATAACATACTAGACACTAATTCCTGTGTCACTGAAAAATACTGGCATTTCGTAAATTGAATTGTGTTAACCAACTTCCGTTGCTGATAGTACACTGTATGTATTTATATTTGTATGTCTATAATTATTACATTCTGGAAGGTAGTTATATAGCATACGTTTGTCATGCAAAGGGTAATTAGATTCACGTATCGGAATTTGATCATATGCATGATGTTGATGGCAATTCGATTCGTATTTGGATTTAAACGTCTACTTATATCAATCGTTTTAGGTATCTAGGTGTTTGTGTGGATTGTGGTGATATGAAGCGATATTTAAGGCGTAGAGGTAATTGGTTTAAGATAATGGGGAAAAGTTTTAAGCTCTTCGAAAAGGAACCAACGCGAGTCGTTACTCCCCGACCATACAAGCCTGCATTCGACAACCACCTTGCAAACTCATAGAGATTTGGACAAAGGCACGAGTCGTCATTCACCTCACGTGCGAAGAACCTTCAAGTTAGGTTACTATCACCTGTGTAACAAAGGATTTTGTTGACTGAAGCGGCAATTTCACCGGGGATGTGTAGTACGGGATGTTATTAATCAAAGAATCGCTTCATCTATAAAGTTCATGAAAACTAGAACAAATATTGTGACTCTACTTAATTTCTAACAGTTGAATAAAATCCCAGTAAACCCATCCGTGGAGGAAACGCAGTTCGCGATGAATGTGAAAGCGAACCCCGTACCCTCATAGGCAAATGGGGACGCTTCAGTAGTTTTAGCTAATGAAAGTCTGGCACATCCACCTCGTCAGCCCCCTTCGAAGGACAGTCCATGAAGATTTCCACTGGGATACAAATAAGTAGCACTAAGGTATCTCTTTCTTTCTTTACTGGGTCATACAGGAAAGTAAATGTAGTTTACCTGGTAGGTATATTAAGTATCTACCTACCTGTCTCTATAGGATAATTACCTCGATCGGTTGTCTTAAATACCCGTTATAACTATAAATATCGAATGACTTTGAAGTCATGTGATACTATAGGTAAATAAAACGGTACAAGTTTTTAAAGTAATTGAATCACATGACTGTATTCAAATCGACTTGTTTTCTGCTTGTGGTCAAACATGGATAATTAAATTGTCAACAAGAATTGCGTGTTAGTAACATTATCTTAGTTATTCTACCTCTTTTGGCATTATGATGATATTTACATTTGGTTTTGCGAGTCATATTCGAGCATATCATTGAAATCATCATCATCATCATTATCATCATCACGATGTTATTTATGTAAAACTTTGGTTGCCCTTACACGTTCAGCCCAATTTTAATGAATTTTGGTATGGCGTTACCTGGAATTCTGAATTACAACTTGTGCTTTTTACCTGACTACGTCAGAGAGATAATGTTTTTGCTCCGCGCTCCGTTTAGTGCCGCAGAAAAAGGCTAATATTGTTCTTCATACAATTTAGAAAAAAAAAACTGCAAAGTTTTTTACATTTCCTAATAAATATCTAACTATTAAATCCTGAACGCCTTAGCAATCAGAGTCGGTGATCAGGAATCGTTAATAGAGTT
This sequence comes from Chrysodeixis includens, assembly GCA_941860345.1. Classification (NCBI taxonomy): domain Eukaryota; kingdom Metazoa; phylum Arthropoda; class Insecta; order Lepidoptera; family Noctuidae; genus Chrysodeixis; species Chrysodeixis includens. The sequence continues at coordinate 10,346,988 of OW796092.1, forward strand.
ATGAGCTAAGGTAATTTGATGAGCCTTTCGCGTCTACTATACCGTATCTCTGTGCAAATTGACTTTTATAGAATTACGTCTAGATTTATCAGCCGTCTGATTTCTGATTTTTCTGTAAAATGATTTTAATCGTTTGTTTGTCTGTGAGTTAAAGTATTATGTATATAGAGACAGAGATGACGTCGCACATATTTTGTCACCTTGTAAATCAAATATGATTTTAACGTTTTTGATTTTAGTTTTAAATGTAGATATATAGTTGTTTAGTATGTGTAAATAAATGCTTATATGTAAGTAAAAATTGAATTGAGAAACACAAAGTCGACTCAATATCAAGATTGGATAGATAAACTACTAATATAAATATTATTAGTACAAAAAATAAAACAGTCCATATTGGAAACTCTCATGACAAATACAGATTACGGCGGCAGAGTACACTTATCAATATTACAAAATCTAAAAAGTAATATCATCGAACACGGAATACCTATTTAGTTTTTAATACTAGCCTTTAACCGCCACTTTGTTCGCATGAATGTCAGTTATAGCTGCAAAAACATTACCCCTCACTGATACAGTCGGTTCAAAAGCCTATGGGTATCTAGGATTCCTAAATTTCTTAAAAAAAATATCGTGCCATTTGAACGTGAAAGAGTAACAAACATCCATCCATCTATACTCAAAAACTCGCATTTATAATATTAGTAGAATACATTACCATACAGACCAAAATATTAATAAAAATACAGATACAAACACGAATGAAAGCCGTTTTTAATTCTTCAAGCAACCAATCAACTTGAAGGTATACTAAACACTAATGATTTCAACATTATTGCACAATTAGTTCACTAAAAGCCTCTCTAATAGGCTATTAAGGTAAAAGCCTGCGGGAACTAAAGATTCCAAAAATATCGACCATTTTTTCGTACAATTACTTACCCGTAAACTCGCAACGTGAAAATCACCAAAATAATAATTTTATGTAAAAGAAAATACATATTTATTTTGGAAACCGTGAAATTTCCTTCTTATACTCCCTTTACTGACAAACATTTCATGTTTAAATATAAAGCTACCTTGGACTGTTCGTTCTTCCATAAAACTGGGACACCCTTGGTAGATGGCATATCACATTTTAGGTTAAAGTTCTCAACAAGACCTCTGCATGTTGGACCTGTGTCGACGTGTAGGTCTTTAAAAAGTACTAGGTTTCTTCCCTTCCCTGGAAGCTACTTCGTCATAATTATTACATATTTTTTTCCTAGCCTATTATGTCCCACTGCTGAGCAAAGCCCTCCCCCAAATCCCTTCACATCTTTCTGTCCTTTTAAATATAATAATCAATATAGATTTAAAATGTTCCATTACTGCAAAGTCCTCCCTAATCTTCTTAAACTTATCCCTATCACATATCAAGGTCAAGAAGAACCAATCCAAGTCAACTTTTGAGTGTTCTTGCTTTTTGACTTTTGTTTTACGTCGCGACCATTCTATGGTAATTTCATTCATATTACAATGAAAAATGAGCACTAAAAGTTAGTTCTAAATAGCAAACCAACACATACAATGTAGTTAATTCCATTCATTATTTCCCACGGCCTCAACAACCATTGTTTTTTCATGTTTTGCGATCTAGCACTCAAACTGCTAACCTAAAGGAAATAATGCAAGAATATGGTAATATTATTAGCAAAACAGGCGGGGTCAATAAACTACAGTACTCTGTAATAAGCAACATATTAAATAGACGCTAAATTAACTGTTATTAGTGTTATAAAACTTTGCTTTTTTACAACTTTCACACAACGCCATTTAGTCTCAAACTAAGCAGAGCTTGTATTATAAGTACTATAGATAACTGATAAATACAATTATATATCTACATACATACATAAGATAAATTACTACCAGAACAAATAATCGTGAAACATTTGCCCTGGGTAGAGATCGAACCCACGACCTCTGGTATAGCAGGCAGAGCCACCAACCACTAGACCAGCAGATCTGTTGAATTATTTATCTATCTCTCTTTCATGAAAAATCACGAAAATCATCGCGATATTATTTAGTCTAGAGATAAATTCAATTCGTAATCTTACTATTTTCTTTAGAATTTTAATTATAAGAACAGAGACCACTTATTACTCCCCAATAATCGACATCATCCCAGAAACCTCCAAAAAATATTTTCAACGGAAATCTCAACTAATTGTCCTAGATAATAAAGTCGTAAATTATCTGAACATATAGGATTAATATCATGTCTGCTGTCTTGATTAATGTTTAGCCGACAATGAATCTCCGTACGTGGGGACAAAGGACTAAGGCCACGGGTCTACCAATACCTCTTGAAGTAAGACTTACTGCTGTGGAAAAGAGACGGCGCTCTACACTGTGTATGTGACATCTCGCTTGCACAACCGCAATTGTCTTACTTTATGAGATTTTGGTAGGCCCCAAACGTTTGCTCATTATTTATCATTACGTGACGTCACTATATCTAATACCTTTTTATTGAGATAAAAAATCTCGTAATTCAAGGTTTCATATCTATTTGGCCAGGAATGAATAGTTATGGAATAGTATGGAATATAGATATGGAAAAATATTACAAACTAAAACCCTACCTGGTTTTAGTTTGTAATATTTTTTTATTTGTGTAACCACAAAGGGTGTGATAATTTTTGAGTACTAAAATTTTAATATACCTGAAAATGAAAATTTTAACTGCTATATTCTTAAACTCATGGTGCAATAACCATTTCTAAAAGGGTACTAATTATAATTACCTTCGCTCTTATTTACATTCGGATCATATTTAAGCTACGAAGCTTGGTTTAATGCTGTCATAATATAAAATATTCAATTCACAAATAAATTGTATTATACTAAAGGTAAACAGTAATTTAAAAGCCTATAAAAATTACTAAAATACTCCTTTTAATTAACCGGTTCTCTCCGACTAGTCCTAGGTTTAGCTAGTTAGGCAATAATTGAATAAGTCACGCGCTTTAATGCCTAATAAGTAGTAGCACAGGTTTATACCTTAAGTATCTGACAGTAGGCCATAAACACTGACGCGTCCTAGAGGAAACTCGCGAGTTCTAATTCAAATTAAGAAAAAAAAAGTGTATTATGGCGCCAATAAAAAAGTTGAGGTTCGATATTCGGTAAGTTTGTTTTCTTTTTTTAACGATTGAAATTTAAACTAAGAAGAAGGAAAGATGATGTCGGGCTTCGACATTATTTTAACGGTTTCTTGGCTTTCGATATTTAAAAACTGGTGTACTAGAGGATTCTGCGAACTCTACTTTCAAATTCAAATTAAGAATAATGTTGTGATGACGACTGTTAAAAACATATATTATAGATAGATAGATTTTGCTCGACAGTTTCTTTAAGTTAGATGTGTGAAAATTGAAAATAGAACACGAAAATAGGATAGGTTTTTTGTAGAGTCAGTTATTTTAACGCGTGGCCGTAGCTGTCTAAAAGAAAATTGGATCTACCTTCCTCATGTCGACCGGGTTGTGTCAACCACCGCCTTTTTATCTTTCCCTGAAAAAGGAATATAGAGTGCTTCGTAATGTAGTTAAAAATAAGACTATCTAAAAATGTCTGCGAAAATTTTGTGATTCAAATATGATGTGTAGTTTTTATTAGGTATTATTAAAAAGTAGCTGAATCTTTTTAGGCTGAGGTTTTTATACCCATCCTCGTATATAGCATATAGTATAATAAAGCAAATATAAGAAAATATTTATGAAGATTTCTATAATGATTTTTGGCAACTCTACAATTCAAGCCCGAAATAAAAAAATGACTTATTCATATTTCAGTTTTCGTTTTTACAAACGTGTAGCTAAACCAACTTTATTTAAAATCCAGTTAGCACAAGCTAAAAAAACAATGTATCTAGTATGCAGAACAACATTTAACGATAAAAGTTTATTGAATACAGTTTGTACGGTGTACCAGAGCAATTGACAAACTTTATACAACTCTCGTTTCGGGTTTATTTCTCGTTATTAAAGGTTCAAATAAAGCAACATGTTTGGAAACTCAACCCTAGTGTTACTTTGTTGTATTAGCTTAGAAATGAAATTGATAGAGGTTGTGTATAAAAGGCGCGAGAAATGATTAGGATGATGACTGTTGTTCTTGGTTTTATGAGAATTGTTCGTCCTCAAAAATGTTACGTGTTACAGTGAATGGTGCGATGACTTCTTTTTGTAGAAATAAATAATGTTCTCTAAAAATACAATGTTCCAAAAATAAAATGATGATGATGGTGGCTGATGACAATTGTGTACAAATTTTCTTGAAGAATTTTGTTTTCCACGCAAAGGAGTTTTCTAAATGAAAATTGTGATTTTTTTAAACTGTATAATGTATAAATCGACACCGCTAGTGCCTTTAAATTATGGAACGTAAAGGTATTGATGACTCCTGGCCTGGTCAGAAATAATTATTTCAACCGACAACTAAAAAAACATATAATCGTGGCGTTAAACAGTTTACTAAACACTGAGAAAATACTTACCACCGTTCACACTTACTAAAAGCCGCTTTTAAGTGTCATGCTTTCTGCCACTTTACTTACTGTCGTTTTGAATATTTAAAAACAACACTAAGTAAAGTTTCGTTTGTGAATACAGCTATTACACTTCTTAAGCTGACTTAAAAAAAAACAATTACGACTGTTGCCAAATTATTACTTGTGTTTTCGAAACCTTTAAATCAAATGCAAAAGATACGTAATTATAGAATAAATAACAACTTACTAACTTCTAAATACAAACATACTATAGATAAATTACACCCAGACACAGAAAAAAATATTGTGCTCATCACACAAACGTTTGTCCTGGGTAGGGATCGAACCCACGACCTCCAGTATAGCAGTCAGGACCACTAGCCATTAGACCGCCATAGCCATTGTCGAATAAGATTTTCTGGATCATACGAATATCTACCCGAGGATCGAATCAGTGGAGTGGTAAAGGTCATCACACTAATGATAAGTTCATTAGTGTGATGACCTTTACCACTCAGCTATCCATGTAATCAAGTCACTTAAAAAAAACACTATTTTACAAGACCTTACGTACAAAATAAACGTTTATTTAATTAATTTATATGAAGGTCTCTATATAACAGCTAGGACATAAAATAAAGGAGTCGTTTCCTCCCAATATTGGCAGCCTACGCCGATGAGAGTTAATTCCTTATCGTCTACATTATTGTATTATATTGTGCAATGGAAAACTGGATACTGCCAGTGGGAACGAGTGAGAAGGAAACATACTTAATGCAATGATGAGGTATTGCAATGATTTTATCATCCGTCAACATTGTGTCAGTTTCGAATATAGCTGTGTTGGCTTCTCCTTTTTTGCAGCCTCTTTTGGTCCCGTACATAACCTATACATATACCCCTCATGTTTCAACTGTGTTTCGGAAGGCACGTAAAATATGGGTCCTGCGCCTGATCTCTCTCTGGTCGTGTTGGATTGCAGTCCCATCGGGTTGTGAGAGTAAAGGAACAGAGAGTGCACCTGTGTTTGCGCACACGCTTGTGGACTATACTCAATACTTTATTGCTCTTCACAATAATATGTCCCGCGTAGCTGGCTGGTGTCATAGTTACACTAGCCGCCGTAGCCGACAGCAGCTAGGAGAGACACATTATATCCCTGATCCAAGTGTTTCCGGTAAACGTAGCATTCCAAGAAAATCATTACCTCTTTTAATGATTTGACGTTAAGGTTAAGCATTTAAGTAATTCAAACCTTCCAAATTCTATAGCGCCAGAATGAGACAAAGCTATACAAATTGTCTTTATCTTTCTCTGTCATTAAAACAATCACGGTTCTTCCGCGTAATTTTCAATCTACCAAACTGTAACTTTCCGACAAATCATTCCTTAGAACCTAAATACCAATGAAAAGGAGAAATAATGTCAGAATTAATCTATTTTATGATCAAAATCAGTTGAAATCCGGGATTTATCCCATTACTGCTAAGCTAAATAAATGAGGCGTTCTCAAAGGCACATTAATGTTCATTCAAACTGCAATTCCAAGTTTTTGGAAGTACTGGACGGAATTACTGAACGGTTTCAACTGAACTATAATTTTGAACTTTTAGAATTTAAATTGCAAAGTTAGTTAGCATCCGTTTTAGTCAGGAAATTAATAGATAGAGCAAATTTTCGTAGTGGCTTTTCGTTTTGATAAATTTTTGGTGCAGTGTTTGGTATAAAGTAATAGCTTTTGCCCACAGCTTCGCTCGCGGGGATGTTGGTTATCATGATAAAAAGTAGCCGTCCTATTATTATAACGATTTTTTATCAAAATCGAGAAGCGATTTGATTGATAGACCGAGTAACTTTAATATACTTAATTGCAATTTACTTCAGAACAGAAAAATTACAATGGGCATAGTATTCCTCATCATAATAAATACGTAATTATTTTAACTGTAATGTAATTAAAAAACAATGGTGAAGCTCAAACATATTAACTTATTTTCAAGGGACAACAAAGTTAAAAAATTTAAACACAATTTGACATAATTCATAAAACCCAAAATTTGTTCGAATTATGACACAAGCCTTGAAATAGCCCATAAAACTTTATGGCTCGAAATACACCACATAATGTCTATAATTTTCATGGGCTACATAAAAGTTTTATATTCTTGTTTACCCCTTAGGCTGTGACAAAACAATTGACTGACGAGTACCAACGCGATGAGTTCGAGTAATTGGCTTTATTTCGCTGCTCATCACAACAGTGTACCTAATTAATTTATTCATGAATTGTCTGTCTATAATTATATTACAAGAGGTCGTAAAATCATACGGGGTACATACATTCCCTTTGTCACAATCAACTGCTAATAAGCAGTTGATTGTGACAAAGGGAATGTATTGATTAAATGGTTGCACGGATAACCGAGTGGTATAGGTCACCAAGCTAATCGCATGTATGCTACTGTGCGCGACGTGCCACGGGTTCGATCCACGCGTAGGAGAAGTTTTTGTGCGACCCAGAGATATTTGTTTTGATTCTGAATGTCTATGTGCATGTGAATTAAATGTCTGTAAAACCCCCTGCGATAAAAAAACGAATAGGAAACGTGAAATGTATAGGAAAGACATTCTACATTGGCTACTGAAAACTTCGATTTGTCAGCTCAGAACAGTGCAGCTATTCAATAACATTGGCGCTTAAAGAAATGTACCTTATCAACAGGCACAAGAATTTTAAATACGAAATACGAGTATGACAGTCTTCGAACGGTGGAAGTACAATAAATGCTCTCGCCTTCGGCGTGGGTTAAAATTTTTCTTTTTACTCTGACAAAAAAAAGTCAGAACCTTCTTTGAAAAGATTGTCATTCCACAATAGCCAATAAAGGTCAAATTATTCAAAAGCACGATGCTCAGTACTTTTAGTCCTTATCTGTAGCAAAATGGGCAATACACAGCCTAATTACAGTGTATATTGTCACCGTAGGGCAACAAAGGGTTTAATATTCAACCGAGCTAACTGGAGCAGAGATAACGTGCCGTAAACGTAAGCGTATGTCCTTTAGCTACAACCACGTGTAGCGATCATTTTAGGGTTGATTAAGGTGTATTTTGCTGTAAAGTATTTGAAGAGGTTTTCATTGGTAGTGTCAGTTTGGTATACTACTTTTTTTTCGAACGACTCCCGCACTAACGAATAAGGTCCTTGTGTCGATTGGGGTTTTAAAAATATTTAAGTCACCCTCATTCAGAACAAGTATCTGTGGATTGCACGGCTACAAACCAAATGTAGCGAGTATGTTTACTCGGCTATCGGCGCAAACTATTCTCCACCCTGTGATTTTTCTGAGAGTCGAGTCATTAACTTAAGCTTAAGTCGGAGCAATACGTTAGAAAAATGAAATCTTTTTCTTCTCATTGTGCTCTACTTTTGAAGGTGAAATCATTAAGGCTATTTACAATTTAAACACTTCCGTACGAAAGAACGATCTAGTTAAAATTGAGATTAAAATTAATAATAATATTAGAAAGATATTACCACCTAAGTCAAATCGTCAATCCACGAAAATGCATATGACGAGTTCATTTCCCGTAGTCATAATTTTATTCTAATTAAATTCTACTTCCATAAACGCTATAGACTAAATTCCAAACTATTATTTAATCATGGAAACCAATTAATTGAACACCGCATTTCGGCAGGAACATCATTGACGAACTAATAAAATTGATCCTCCCTGACCTGTTCTCATTACATATTCATTAGATCCACCGATGTTCTACCAAGTTCCACTTTATTTCCCCCAAAGTGTTTGTTTTACAAACCCTTTAAGGGAGCTGAATACCTACTAACTTTAAAAGTATAAATTGCAGTAGTGGAAGCGAGGTGGTGAATTACACAGCGTAGAGTGGCGTCCCACTTCCAAAACTGCAACAGTCATAGTTTAAGAGACGGCGCTAGTGGTAGATCCCCAAAGCAGACCCTACATAAAGTTTATACGAAAGTAGATAAAGATCCTTTGCTTCACGTAACCTACATTATGAGTATAGTTTTGGGAAACATCTCATTCGAGTTTCAGTTTTGGCTAAAAAAGGTCCTAGATTTGGGGCTGCGTTTTGTTTGCCTTTGTAGGAAATTCAAGGCCCAAAGCTATTTGAATGCCGCAACGAATCTCCAGACACTTCTTCGTTTGACCCTTCTGGTATATAAATGTAGATGAAAGCTACCCAATCTGTTTTATTCTTAGCTTTAATATTGTTAATGCGATAAGTATTGTCTCGTACCACTGATGAGCAGTGATGTACAATGACATCATCCAGGTTTTGTATAACTTACCTAAATATTTCGCACGTTACCGTTAAGACAACACTGATTTCAAAATTCTACGAAAAATACATTAAATATGATAGAAACCTACACAGCCTTCTTGGAATATTTTATTCACACATCATCTGGCTTTTACACAAAGTATCTATGAGATTGTAGAATATGGATCCCAACTGAAGAGTTTTTTGAGATCTACTAGTTTCTGTGCTGATTCTACGCCTACCATTGGCATGTTATTTCAATATTCAAATGCTTTGATAATTCTTGAAATTCGGGGATTAAACGACTCCTAATTTCAGAATATTGACATCAAACAGTATTTTTTAAAGAAATAGAGAAATAAAATTTAGCTACATATTCTACCCGGGATAATGCAAAGTTTATAACGATATCTCATAGTCCATATATAAAAAAATAAAACAATCGGGAGTTATGAAAACTTAAGACCTTTTTTGACTCTGGTAATAATTTGACTGTAATTGTTATTCCCCCAGTAAACAAAACAATGTCACAGTAAGTCGCTTCTCTCTATAATCGGAGGCCAGTTATCTTAACTGGATGAGATCGTTCTGCTTGGCCGCGCGACTCAAATACAGGGTGTTCTCGGAAAACAACGCTCTTAAAGTAATATCATTGCTGGCGTGGAAGCGTGACAGCACGACACGGTGTAGAGCGCTGTCTCTTTTCCACAACTGCGATAATATTACTTTAAGCTTTGGTAGTAGGCCCTCTGGCCCGTTCTTGGAAAGTTACGACCTTAAGTCTGGATAGTGATATTGTTCTCACGTATTTTGTTACAAAGATCTTCCTGAAGCGGGATGAAAGTGAGCTATCTTCATAACTTTAAAGACAATGCTATTAACTTTGATAACATTATTCTTCGTATTATTAAAATTGTTATTTAAGTTACTTTTTTATCGATTTAAAGCGTCTTGAAAATGTAGACTGAAATCAATGTAGAGTTTGGAAATATCCAACCTTTTGAAGTTGATAGAGAAATTGTTCAATTTATAAGCTTTGTAACTTTGACTAGTTTGTAGGTAGGTAGGTTGGTTGGTACCTACATATTGTATCTATTACTCGCGCCATCACTACCGCGAATGTTGGTTAGAACCGCAAAAACATTAACCTCATCTTACGTAGTCGTTTAAGAAATAGCCTACGTGTTTATTCATCACCTAACTTCATACTAAATGACATTAAACTTGATCCAGCCGTTTAGTGTAAAAGAGTAACACACTTCCATCCATAATCACAAGCCTTCGAATTTTTAATATTTTGTTTATCTACGAGTATTGATAGTATTGATACGTATAGCTAGTCATTCAGAAGGGCTACTGACTCCAGTTCTAATTTCCTTCCAAAGCAGTGAGAAACAAGTGCCAATCAACATGTCACAGCCCTCTTACCACGATCTCTTTACATAAAACAGCTGTCGTTGTGAAAGAGAGACGCCGCTCTACGCTGTGTATTATGCCATTTCACTTCGACAACTTTAACAGTACTTTCAACTGGCTTGTTGGTCTAGTGGTAAGTGGCCCTGACTTCTATACCAGAGGTTGTGGGTTCGATTCCCACACAGGACAAATGTTTGTGTGATGAGCACGATCATTTTTTCTGTGTCTGGGTGTAATTTATCTATAACATGTAATATGTGTAGTAAATTTGTCCGTGTGGTGTCCGGATATAAAGAATAGCACCACCCCATATCCTCCACTGGGTGTCGTAAAAGGCGACTAATGGACCTTAAGACCCAGTGCACTGTAACAAGCACCTTGGTTCACCCGAATGGTGGCGGGTAAACAACCAACAATCGCATTCCCAAAGAGGGTTAGTGTCAGGCAGGCGGCCGACTATAAAACCATAGCCAAAACTTTAAGCAACACGTCTGGAAGACGTGTTGCGCCGACCCCAAATAATAATAATTGGGATAAGGGCAGGGGAATGATGATGTAATATGTGTAGTACTTATGTATTTAGAAATATATAAGTACGTTTATCAGTTGTCTAGCACTCATAACACAAGTAACAATCATATACTTAATTTGAGACTAGATGGCATTACTTATATATTGTAAAAATAACTTCAAGAGATCATAGTACAGGTACCTAAGTACTGTTTAGTTCACAGTAGAGTGATAGAGGGCGTGTCTATCCGATCTACAGGATTTCAGCCCACCGGCTTTCCAAATTACAAGCTAATATATATGTAAAGCAATATGTTGTTGTATTAAATCCGTTAGATTGATCTAAGGTAAGGCGGGCTATGATACAGGGGAAGGTTAGAAGTATAAGTGTTCAAAAAACTTAACAGAAATATTTGAAGCAGAATGATTAAATAATATATCCTGTGGTAACACTGAATTGAAAAAGTATTTATACACACTTATATTTAATGAAAAAGTATTTCTATCTGTCCATCGGTGTGTCGCTCACACAGTCGCTTAAAAAGTAGCCTATAAGTTAATCCAGAGTGCCAGTTAACTCCATACCAAATATCGTCCAAATTTGACTGCCCTTTTAAGCGTGAAGGAGAAATAAAAGCCATCCATACTTACAAACTTTCGCATTTATAATATAAGTAGGTTTTAATTATACTGTAGCACAAAAAATATAATCTTAATAATTAAGCGAATGTTACACATTATATATTAGTCTAACATACAATGAAACATCCGTATAAATTAGACGTTAGCATCAAATCGTACCATTTATGAATAAAGTTAGTTTGTAACGCTGTAAACTTTTGCTGCGACATTTTGTGCTCAGAGCGATGAGAACAAAAGGCTCGCTATATTGAAACGTCATCCAGACATACAGACAATGGGAGAAGCTGCCGCGTTTAATTGAATAGCGTAACACTAGTTTTTTGCTTTTATTGTATTTTCTAGAAATTATTTTTAAAGCTATTTCTACGATACGTAGAATAACTAGAATGTTATAGGGTATTGACTAAAATATTGACCAAGATATTGAAAAAATATTGAGATAGTTATTAATTTTTTTTAACGTATCTGATGGACTTATTAGTCAAATACTCTAATAAAATATCCTTTTGATTCAGCATGTGTTTATTTATTTTGGACGGTCATTAATTATCATTTAGTATTATAATATCGTAAAATTAAATAATTGTTGCCTACAAGAAGGTCTGTTTGTCTGTCTGTTTGTGTTTCGATGTTTTAAACTACGCAACGGATTTTGACACGGTTTTTTAATAGATACCTATAATGTTTTCAACAAGAATGTTTCTTATGTATCATACTTGAGGATAGCACATGTGCGAAGCTAGGGCGGAACACTAGTAAAACATAAACTTAAATACATAATTAACAGTAAATTAAAGATAGAAACAATATCGTCACATACATAGGCAGAATATCTATACAAATTCTTACATAGAACCTTACGTATTTAGTACATAAGTAAGATATTAGACAAGACAAGAAAATGTTCGGAATAGAAACAGCCTGATAATCGTTAGTAAGTGGATTAAGACTAAAGTAATAAACGTTATTGTTTTACTAATTGAGTTTGTTGTTATTTCGGTAGAATATAAATTGTTATTGTAAATGAGTTTGGCGCTTACGAATGAATTGTGTAGGTCAAATGATCATGAAAGGTGTTTTATAAAATTGTATTGCAAAAATAGTAAGGTCTTACAGAAAAAATAAAATATTTATGGTGTTTTTTTTTTTAATTGTTATAAGTGCACATGTGTTTACGCACACGCTTGTGCACTTTAATATGTCCCGCGTAGCTGGTGTCATAGTAACACTAGACGCCATGGCCGAAATCGGTCCGGACATATTAGTCTCTCTACTCTAAGCAGTGGTAGTGTGATTAAACTTACTAAAGTTTAATCACACCGAATTAATCGCAGTGTGAATCTTTCTATTAATCATTACTCTTAACCAGCATCTACGCCCCCATACATTCACACTCCAGCACTCTTCCAACATCATCTTTTCACCCATCTATCACCTTCATCCATTCGTCCATGACATAATGCACAGAGCTACTAATCCTTAAAGCAAGCAAACACAGGTACAATTCCATTATGTAAATACAATCAGCAATCAACAGATTGCTTGTACGAGTAGCTACCGACCTCTTTATTGCTACGGTGTGGCTGTACACTTGGCTACAACGTGTAATGAATAATTTTGGAGTTAAAACCTCCTTGTGTAAATATTTTTACATTAAACACCTTTTCATGAATTCCTGTGACACATTTTTAGGATAATTATTTCTGGGTTGGCAGAAACGTAAAGATTATGTTCTTAAATAAAATTACTTTTAATAGGGTTCTAAAGAACTCTTTACTTTCAAAATTAATATTCACCAATCAAATTGTAGTCAATTTTTAAGATTCACAAATACTATTGATTTACACATACCAGAAGTATGGGTAAATCAATGGTATTTGTCTTGTAATTTTGACTTTAATCTACTTGTTGTTACTATAAATCAAAATACGTCTCGCTGATAATTTCATTCTAAGATAAAACTTTCAACATACACAAAAAACACTGAACTACTCCAATATTATTAAGTCATACATTCTAAGTACCTTATTCCATAAGCAATAAGGTAGATTTTCATAACTTATTTGGTCGTATCATCACGTGGCAGATGTTACTTCAGTCGACTCGCGTGCGGAGGTCCGTTACATACAAATTGGATGGCACGACCAATTTGATCAGATGCTTATCACGAGCTTGTGCTTTCATGATACTTTCAATCGGTATTGGTACAGGTAATTACAATTTTTAGATTATTCTAAGTGTGTATTGTTTGTTTATACTCTTATTTAAGTAATATACTAAATTAATATCGTATGCTTCTGTTTTTTATTTTCTTCACGGATTACTTGAGAATATGTAGAGCAATATAATAATTTGAAAAGTAGAAAAAAACCTTTTTTATCCATCAACAACTGTAACTGTTGTAACTCGTTGCAACAGTATTATGAAAAAGTATAAATTTGACATTTAATGCTATAAGCAAATTTCTCTTTTAATTTTTTTTCTGAATTCTGATTTAATATGAATAAACTTATCTTTACACAAAAAAGTGAATTAGATTTAAGTTTTTTTTATGCTTTTTTGTAAGAAAAACATGTAGAAGAAGAATAGGACGTATATAATAAAAAGAGCATAGAATAGAAGGTCTTCGCTTAGCTGTAGAACATTTTCAGTTAACAATAATAATAATGTTCTAGATCAAATCCATCTTAACTCTTAATTTATCCTTTCTCTTTACAAGTCCACTTAAAATAGCTCAAGAACCAGCGATTAATCACCTAATGGCCTTACAAAACTAAAGTAATTAGTTTTCATCCCTCGTTAGCGGAAATTACAAGTACTTTGATAATATCTGATACTCTTTTAAACTATCTTCGCTTTTAATAGAATATCGATACTGCAACTGACTTCAAACGAAGCTTGTATAATGTTGAGACTCTTAAAACTCTTTACTGCATAAAGAAAATGTTATTTTACTCTTTAGTCGATTATATTATTAATTAGGTGAAAAAAAATTTTTTTGGGATGAGCACAGTCTTTTGTTCTGCGAGGAGGTGTAATCTATCTATACAGGGTGACTTCGAATTCGTGGGCAATATTTTAAACTAAGACACTATTAATGAAAATAATTTTAGTTTTAAATACAGTGCAAGTGATTGTGGACACAATGCTTCGACCGCGAAGTGTGCAAACTAGGTACACCAACTCGGTAACTATGTATTTCGTGACCGCTTTCCTAATTATAGCCCTATACCTTCGCGGGGTCTCATTTTAAGAGTTACGCAGAACCTGTTGGATTTCTGATCATTTCATGATGACCGGATCTAACACCCCTGGACTTCTTTTTATGGGGTGAAATTAAAAGAATTGTGTATGAGCGGAAAAGTAAGTCAAGAGACGATTTAAAAACAATAATTATTGTGGCAATTATATTCTCAACTGACGTAATCGATTGTAGAAATTTTGGTTAGAGGGACAAAACACCAAACAAAACTTTTCAATAACAATCATATCTAACTCCAAGTCTAAGAAAGCTACTCATCAAAAACAATTTACAAACTGCTCTGCAATAAAAGAACAAAGGGGGGAATTTCAAAAGCGCATCTATAGTTTCCGAGTGGGCTAATGGCACGCTTTTAGTGCTCCTAGAACGAGGTGACTACTCTCGCTCGTAACAAAACAGAGAGTTTTAAAATAGCTAGCTAACTGGGGCTGTGTGTAAATGTATGTATGTTATGTTATGGAAACTCTCATGGGTAGATGTATGTTTATGTGTGTGTATTTACTTAATGGTTAAAGAATAGTGCTGAAGCTGTGATAGCTTAGTGGCAAGACCATAGGACTGCTAAGTCAAAGGTCTTGAGTTCGATCCCCACGACACGCACCGACTTTTCGAATGTTGTGTGCGATTTAATAAATATCACAGCTTCCGTGTTTCGGAAGGCACGTAAAAATGTGGGTCCTGCGCCTGATCTCTCTCCGGTCGTGTCGGATTACCGTCCCACCGGGCTATGAGAGTAAAAGGAATAGAGAGTGCACTTGTGTTTGCGCACACGCTTGTGCACTATAATATGTCCTGCGTAGCTGGCTGGTGTCATAGTAACACTGGTCGCCGTGGCCGAAATCGGTCCGGACATTATTATTAAATAAAGAATAGTGGTGAAGGTTTTGTATTTGAATTAAGTTTGAAAATTTAAAATTTAAAGACTGCGTGGAACTTTGAAGTTTATTGCGCCGTTTCTTCTGCATAAGAGCATAAGAGCGAGAAAGGGTGGGCGATGGAGTGCTGCCTATAATTATGTTGACGTTTAAAAAGTGCTTATTTGAATAAATGGCTTTTGATTGATTTTGTTTTTTATAAACCACTTCTACTATCGTGGGTCTGCTGAGAGAGATTTTATAAAAGTAGCCTTGTGCATCATGTTCATTACGTTGTTTTCTAGCCCTTTCTTGTGAGTCCAACTGAGTGAAGTTCTAAATTGTCTATTTGTCTTCTATCTAGTCTATAATAATTGTTTTCAATTGTTCGCAGGCCGTGGACCATGGAGACGAGAGCTGATGATGACGAGGCGCCGACAGATCCCGCGGCGAGGAAACACACGCACCACGACTACACCGAACAGGACTTTGAAGGTATTAATAAAATAATCATCATTCCCCTGCCCTTCTCATGCTGCTTAAGTTCTGGCTGTATTTTACGGCCGGCCGCCTGCCTGACGCCAACCCTCCTTGGGAATGCTGTTGCTGGTGGCTTACTCCCCACCAGGAGGTTGACCCAAGGTGCTAGGTGGTATGCACCGGGTCGTAGTTTCCCTTAGTCGCCTCTTACGACACCCATTGGTCGATATGGGTCAGCCCTATTCGCACCGGGAACTGCATGGTATCCGGGAACTGCACGGTAGCTGAAATGTATAATACCCAGCTTCAGCAAAACTTCCTTTTAGAGCCTTCATCTTGGCTAGATCTGCCCCTCTAGCCAAGTGAGATTTCGATAATAGTAATTGTTAATGGAAAATGTTCGAATCTATGAAATCTAGGCCAAATTCTTATGACTAACATTTGAGCCTTTTCTATTCATGATAATGATTGTAGAAATGTCACTTTAAAATACTTATTGTAACTGCTCAGCTTTTAGGCATAGTGTAGATAGCATATTCTAAATAATTACCTAGAGAGATTTGTAAGACAAAGCCCCTTGTAAAAAAGTCACGACCTCCTAATTACGACTAATAAAATTGGTACCGACCTTTTTATTTATACCAACCTACTCATGACAATATTCCAAACAAAATACGAAAGAGACTCAAACAAATTCTTTAGAAGCTAGAACAAATATTAATCTAACATTATCATGATAGAAGCAAAATATATTTGTGTATATCTGATAAATTGGTATACACAATCTTAGAATATTTTTATGTCAAGACAAAAATATACCTAACTTATTCCGAACAAGCAGAAGAATATTTCTTTTGGTATGAATGAAATGGTGTCTAATCATAGTAATGTATGTATTACAGAGAATTATAGCTATGATAAGGGCCAATGATAATGAAGGGGGTATAACTTTAAATGAATACACTTCAATATATTTTTATATCAAAAGACTACTTAAAATGTAAGGTGATAAACGCATCCATTATTTAGCTCAGACGAAGCATTTTAGCTTTAATGTTATAACTGATTTATTCTGCTAAACGAATAACTGCAAAATGTGCATGTCCACATAACGTCTACAGAACGAAATTCTACACCAATATTAAAATGTAACTTGCAAAGGATTCGCAGTAACACTTATAATATGGAAGGATCTAAGAATATGCAAAGTATTTGCAATAGAGCTCGCATATGCGAAAGTGAATGTATTCTCGTTGCTTTAACAATACTTTACAATAAATGCATAGTAAAAAGTAAGGGAATAACGTTCGATACGTGCCCTACTTATGTGTTAAGCTATTTCATTCTCTTCATCTCCTAGATTTTCTTTGTGAAAATAATACCGTTACTCGAATACTATGTAAGTTGGAAAACGATCACGATAGTCATGATGGAGCTGACAAATTATATTTGTAAGAAGGAAAAATATCATTTTTCATAGCTACTCGTATATCGCTGTCGCGATAATTTTACATTTTCTTTGCTACTAGGTAGTATTATAAAGACTAAAATTGTTAGATGGGTAGATGTTTGTTAGTCTTTCACGCTTAAACGGCTGGATCAATTTTGATAAAATTGGGTTTAGAGTTAGCTGATATCCTTAATTAACACAGGCGACTTTTTAACTGACTGCATTGGAGGGGTTAATGTTTTTGTAGCAATTTCTCCTAACACTATTAGTTAGCATTGTCAGAGTGTTATATGCCATCTTACATACATCTGTAATTACTGTCTTTACGCTATAAGTTAGCATTTTCAAGGTTGTATATGCCAATTTAGATACAGCCCGACGTCAGTATGTGTTGCCCGTTCAGCTGTGAAGTAGCTTACTGTACCGAACAGATTACAAGAAAAACCTTTTGCTTTTAAGTTTAGTCGCCCCTTTTTTAAGAATAAGTCCTGACACGTTTCATCGCACGTAATCGATATACTATGTTTTCTTTAAGTACCTATTTATCACAACATGCTGTAACCTATAATTTTAAGGCAAACAATGGTTATTTTTTCATAAAAAGTCTTGATGTTAAAATGTGCATTATTAGCCGCGTACTGACTGAGCGAGCAGCCTCGCGAGGCTGCCTCGGACGTTTGCTTCGCATCGTTTGCTGCGCGAGGCAGCCTCGGTCTGTAAGTTTTCAAATCCGAGGCTGCCTCGCGCGGCAAGTCCGAGCCATCGTGAGCATCGACGCTCAGTTTAACTTGAAGTCGAATAGAGATCGCGCGTGCGACATTCGGAAAGCTGTCGCTACCACTGCCTTTTTAATAAGGCTTGCATAAAAAAGAAAACAGAAAACTAAACGTTTTTGGATTAAACTCTTATACAAAAATAGATTACAGGCTGGGAACAGATTGTTTGAAGAGTTGTGCTTCGATGAAGAAGAAAAAAATCGAATTTGACAATGTGTACCTATTCTCTCATAAACGCCAAAATAAGCAAGAAGGACACGCAACGAATAAGCGAGGCAAAACACTACCGTCTTGAGTGAGCGCGGCAAACGTACCGAGGCGCCTTTGAGCATCGACAAAAACCGACAACGTTCGGCTCGGGCCGCGGCACGCTCGGGCGAGGCAGCGCGTGCGTTTGCCTCGGGCGAGGCACGTCTTGACCGACCGAGGATTTGCCTCGCGAAGCAGCCTCGCGAGGCTGCTCGCTCAGTCAGTACGCGGCTAATGACAATCCGGATTTTATTCGGTTATAATATATAAAATTCGGTTTTTACGCACAACTCGAGTTGGTCGACCTAACATAAATTATCTAAACAAAAACAATAAACAACAAAAACAGATTCTATATCGAGTACACAAAATAAATACTTTAAAACGTTGTACAAAATTAAAATATTTTAAAGCTAAAAGACTAGAATATCAATGAGTCAAAAGCTGTTTGTTTCTGTACAAACAACTAAATACCCAACGGCGAAAGAAAAACAATTTATTTCCTATCGGAATTAACATAGAAAAACAGTTGACAACTGAGGGCACAGTATGAATATATACAGTATGAAGTCTTCATATAAACGGACGCAACGCGATATGCCTTCGCTATCGGATCGTGGAATGAGCGTGGCATGATACAGTTGTGACCGTGTCGCAGTTATGAACGGACGGTATGTCGTTGACGTGCCTAATTAAAATACTGTAAGTGGTTAGCCCTATCGCTTTGTCGTACCGCGCAATTGTGTTTTGTTAAAACTATATAATAATATGTAATTACACTGTGTCTCTACCATCAACTCTTAAAGTAATATTACTGGGGGTACAGAAAAGATACTTCCACATTCGCAATAATATTACTTTAAGAGGAGGTAGGCCCTCTAAATTTGCTACTTGTCAGTCCAGGAAAGACACTGCAAATATTTGTTTACTCGATATGTAATCACTTCATTGACTGGACTTGAAAAGAGGCGATGACCGCTGTACTTGTTTCGACGTTTCAGTGTAGCCAGTTAGCGAATTTCAATTCGGCTGCAAGCTTACATTAAAAAAAAAAAGGGAAAAAGAGATAACATTTATCCTATTTGCAAAAACATCCATTTCATTGTTTTTGTCGGTATCAAAGATCAAGGTTCTTGTGACCAAAGCAATATTACACGAAGCCGCAAGGCAAATGGGTGGTTAACAAGAAAATAACAAACAAATAAACATATATTATATTCCAATGTTCTACTGAAAAAAGACTTCGCAGAACTTTTTACTCATTTGTATTAAAAAGAACGTGGTTTTAAAAATGAGATTTGGTGACTTTTAAGTGTATTTTTATGTTCAGTAAACATAAGACGAAGCTACTTAGAACCTTTTAACTTCCATCTCTATTAGGACATTTATAAAGAAATAACATTAATTTACATAAACATGAAAGAACTATTATGAAAATGTTATAAAAAGGTATACGAACGACCTCGAATATCATATTTTGTTTTCTGAAAAAGTTGTACGACTCTAACTAAATATAAAATGGGAATATCTTACAATATTAAACCAGTTCGAACATAGTCTCTCAGTGACTACACGACCGTGTTGTTGTTTTTAAAATGCTTTAGGCAGTTTTACACTGTACCTCGCGGATGTAGGCATGTATTTTTTAGAAACGTCTCAGTTAAATTACTGTATATATTAAAGTGCACTTAACTAATTGTTATCACAGTTTAAATATACCAGTTGGTAAGAGGTAACTTCACTCATAATTAATCAAAGTAATATTTCATTCTGCGACGCTGTTCTTTGATATTTTGACAGTTAAAACTTTTGATTTCCAACCAGAGCTTGTACTATGAACTCTTGAAAGAAAACTTACGATCGCAGAAGTGAGACGGAGCACTACACTGCGTATAACATTGTCTCTCTCCCACAACGGCAATAGTCTTAATTAAAGAGCCTCTTTCATAGTAAACGCGCGGGGCCTACTACCTCGTCTGAAACCGATTTAAAGTAATATTATTGCGATTGTAGAAACGTGATAGCGCAAAAATTATTAGAAGGTGCCCCTTTTTTCGTGCGAAATCATCAAATGACCCCGCCTGCAGTGGGTGCAGCGGGAGGGAGTGTCAGACTTTTACTGACTAAAACCCACTATGTTCCTTCTGGAATCCTTTGAGTACCGGGGTCGCGGTTACTCTCACGAACATCCCGCAGCCCCGGCACGAGGTGGTAGACCCCTTAGGTATTCAAGTTCATTAATGAATGAAACGTCAAAAGTTAGAAGTTAGAAGTTCTCGAAGTTTGGAAATGTTATGATAGTTTCTATAAAGGCAATAATTACTATTATTCTTGTTCGTGAGTTATCATATTATTATGCCATGAAACTAAACTGTTTCTAGTCTTGTTATATTGTTCGTTCCCGTAGAAATGTGGTTGAAAGTTATGGCAGAATTATCAACTTTAATTGAACAATAATATGTTTTAGTTTGTGAATGTTCTGTTCTGTTGTATTGTAAAACGTTAATTATTTCGGGAAACGAATATGAGAACAATTTTGAATGTTAACATTTTTTTTACGTATTAATTTACGCAGTATTTATTTACGTAAAATTTTATAAGCCTGGTGGTATAGTGATTAAAAGCCGTGCCTACTTTACCTGAAGTCATGGGTTTGATCTCCAGCCAGGACAAATGTTTGTGTGATGAGCATGATCATTTGTATGTATTTAGAAGTACATAAATATGTTCATCAATTGTCTAGCACTCATAAAACAAGCTCTGCTTAGTTTGAGACGATGGCGTTGTGTGAAAGTCGTAGAATATTTATTCATTTATACATTTACTTTGTATAAAATCTCATATTAAACAGTTGACTAGTCACTTTCTTCAAACACATTGTTTTGGGACATCCTGTATTTAACATCGAAACGGGTAAAAGAAAGGGAAGGACGTCTTGTAAATTCCCGTGGTGGTAACTAGGTCAGGAGGGGAGAAGGACAGGGGAGCCCCTGCTGCCCCTCTACAGCTATATTTGTTCCATGTCTGTCCGTATGTACAGTCAGTAACGAAAAGCCTACTGAAACGTCTTAAGTAATATTATTGAATAGAGTTCCCTGCAAATTCGCCCGCGAGAATGTCAAATTCAATATTTTTATTTATTCTATTTTTAGTTAGGTACTTTTACAGCACCGCGTATGATACCATAACCTAAATAAATATATTCATACTAAAGTAAAAGTATATGTGTTATGGACCAAGTGATAAATTGGGCAGTATACGTAATGCCCGGACACTATGAATAATGCCCAGCATTATCGGGCTAAGTGATTAATTACTATCTTAACTTCATTATTATCATAACGCTCGGTCATTATTATATTGCTAAATGATAGTTGGGCAATTTGATACTAATGCTATATTTAAGTTGTATCAAGCGCTAAATAAACCATGGCTGCAATTGGGGACACCGTTAGAGTTCGAGTTCCGATGTTGATTGCGGTCCTAATGATGGAAGAAATAAAAAAAAACCTAACCTAACCTAAATTAGGTGAGGTTAGGTTTTTTTTTTTATTTGTCAAAATCTATATTTATTGAGGTGAAAACTATCATTTAGCAATATAATAATGACCGAGCGATATGATAATAATGAAGTTAAGATAGTAATTAATCACTTAGCCCGATAATGCTAGGCATTATTTATAATGCCCGAGCATTATGCATAATGCCCGCATTAATCACTTGGTCCATAACATATGCACTTCTTCATATTTGGGCCATGAACCTGAACAGACACTTCGCATCATCACTTTCTATTCAAACTCAAGAGCTCAAGCACTTCACATCTCTCAGAGTCATACTAATTTAATATTCTTGTTTGCTTTTCTTATTATGTAACAAATTAGGTTTTTACACCTAGTACCTATAGCTAGGTGCAAAACCTATTTCATACATACTAGCTACTGAAAAATTCTGACAAGTTTTCCGGGTTGTCTTAACGTTTTTGCTGACGCTACACACATAACACGGTAAGTAGGGAACAAGCTAACGATTGATCGTAGAGGAAACTGTCCTTAATATTGTAAGTTTCTTATTGAAAGGGTTGGGGGTGTGTTATGGGAGATATTTTAGACAGCAAACGGGTCTTACACGTTATGTAATTCGATAATTCTTTTCTCCCGACGCTTCGGCCGAGTTGCACCGACTGTGACCACGGATGGACCATGGTACAAGGCGCAAAAGTTTAAAAACATTTATGGGTTGTGGAAGTATGTAGGGTCGGGTGTCTCACAGTGAACCAGGCAGCTACATTGAACCACCGCCGAATCCCGAAAACGCCACGTTGCTAAACCGCGCTAATATGAGTGAAAGAGAGGTATTTACGATCCGTTACTGCCCACTAGTTTGCATGGATATCGTGTGCCAAGTGGTTGTGTGAGGAGCATTTGAAAGCAAATTGACTCAAAAAGTAAATATTTTTTTCCAATTTCATTCTTTTTTAGCTTTTTTCATTTAAATAATATCAATTTATTTATATGTACACTGTATTCTACGGTTATTTAGTAATTAAAAGCGCTACAATTCAAGTTTTTAAGTGATTGGTATGCCGATAAATTTTTGAGATTAGCTATCAAACGTGGTGTATCTCACAGTGAACCACCTAAGGGTGGTACACATTGAACCATGGTTTATTGTGTACATCCAAGTCGTTAAATGAGTTTTTTTTTCTACAATTGTTTTAATTTGAAAAAGAGGGGGCATTCGACTGCCAACATGCTTGAGGCCAAGCCTAAGTGTTAATCTGCATTGATCAGGTGCCATGAAACTCCGGATGCCTTTGGAACCCGATTTGGCTAATTATCCAATTAAAGGATCATACGATTTTAAGTGATTTTAATAAATATAAGACTGATTTTTATTATTACAAAGTGAAAGAAATGGAACGCAAGCGGTGTAGTTCTATTTGTTGCCGCTTCACGGCGCCACTCTACTTGTCAGCCCTTTTTCACTTCACGTCGTCACTTGCCCTCGTGGTCGTGTAACTTTCATATAATAAAGAAACGTACTAATATCAGATTCCGTGCCTTATTTTACCAACCTCCTACATGGTAGCAGAGCGTGGTTGGTAAAGTTTAAATAATATCAGAAAGTACGAAGTTTCTCCGAAAAACCAAAAACACGTGTCGAGTACTGTGAGGTTAAGTTGTACAGAAAAACGTGGTCATGACAAATTTGCATTCGCACATGTTCAATCTGGAAAAATTGAACGGCCGCGACAATTTTGCCGCCTGGAAATTCACCGCAAGAACGTATCTCGAACACGAGGGTTTATGGAATTGTGTAGAACCCAAGGAAGGACAAGAAGTTGACCCGGCAAAGGATATCTTGGCTAAATCCAAACTGATCCTATTAACAAATTCTCAAAACTATGTACACATACAGGATTGTAAGACCGCGAAGGAGGTATGGACCAATCTACACAAAGCATTCGATGACAACGGACTCACCAGAAAAGTAGGTTTACTCAAAGAACTGATCAACACATCGCTGGAGTCTAGCAGTGGCATCGAGGAGTATGTGAGTAAAATCATGAACGCAGCACACAAATTACGTAATATTGACTTTGATGTTAATGACGAATGGCTGGGTACTTTAATGTTGGCCGGTCTACCTGATCAGTACAAGCCTATGATCATGGGACTCGAAAATTCAGGAGTCACAATCAGCGCAGACCTTATTAAAACCAAACTTTTACAAGAGATAGTCTCTACAGATACAAATAATGCACTTTACTCACATACTAAGAAAGGAAAGTTTAATACACACAAGTCGAAGCCAACCAAGGGTCCCCGGTGTTACAATTGTAATGGCTACGGGCATTTAGCAAAATTCTGTACAGTAAAAGGGAAAAGAGAGTCACATAAGCAAGAGAATTCCAGTTTTGCTGCAGCATTTTCAGCAACTGACGGTGAAATTAAGAAGCAATGGTACATAGATTCCGGAGCATCCATGCATATGTGCGGCAATAAAGAATGGATGTACAATCTAAGAGCACCATCTGTTAAAGGTATAACAGTTGCTAACAGCGAGCCGCTGTCTGTAAAGGGTACCAGAGAAATAAATTTGAACATTTCACAAGGAGGTACAATACAGCTGAAAAATGTGTTATATGTACCTGGACTTGCAGCCAATTTAATATCAGTGAGCACTATTACAAAGAGTGGGTACAGAGTGGGGTCTTCAATGAACAAGGTTGCAATGTCAATGATGCAAATGGAAAGTTCATATGCTCAGCTACATTGAATAACAAACTTTATGTTCTGGATATGGAGTCAAAGAAGGAAACTGTTCATTTGGCCTCTAGTCCTGTAAGTTCTAATAATATAAGACTGTGGCATCTTCGGATGGCACATTTAAATGTTTCAGACCTACAAAAGTTACCAAATTATGCTGACGGGGTGGTGCTTAATCAAAATGAACAAGTAAAGTTGCTATGTTCAAGCTGCCGTGAGGGTAAGCAGGCAAGGTTGCCTTTTAAGCAAGTTGGCACCAGAGCAACAAAACCATTGGAATTGATACACTCTGACCTGTGTGGACCAATGGAGAATGCATCATATGGAGGTATGCGATACTTTATTAATTTCATAGATGATTATACCAGGATGGCACACGTATATTTCACAAAAGATAAGCTAAGTATTTTAGATATATTTAAAGATTATAAAAGATGTGTAGAAAACCAGATTGACTCAAGAATTAAAATCTTAAGGACTGACAATGGAAAAGAATACTGCAACAGCAATTTTGAGAGATACTTAGCTAATTGTGGAATTATACATCAGACATCAGCACCATACACCCCACAGCAGAATGGATTGTCAGAAAGAATGAACAGGACACTTGTAGAAAAAGCAAGATGTATGATATCTAATGCAAATTTACAGAAACCTGTTTGGGCTGAAGCTGTTGCCACAGCTGCCTACATTATCAATCGGTCTCCCACCAAAGCACTTAACAATACCACTCCGTATGAAATGTGGACAGGTCGCAAACCAGAACTGTCTCATATGAGAATATTTGGTTCCGAAACGATGGTGCATGTACCTAAGGAAAGAAGACAAAAGTGGGACAAGAAATCGGAAAAAATGATTTTTGTTGGTTATTGTGAGAGAACAAAGGGATACCGTGTCATGCATCCTAAAACACATAGAATAATGAAGAGTAGAGATGTTATATTTTTTGAAAAACCTGGTCTGTGTGATGAATTCCTGATTTCAGCTCGTTCAACTGAAGAAGACAAGTTGGGATTGTCAGAGAGGTCAAAGCCTGATGACCAGTCAAAGGAGCTAGAAGCTGCTGCTTCTTCTCAACCTGTGGACTGTAAACCTTGCTTGGAAAAAGCTGAGAATGACAGTGGTAGTGAGTATGAGACTGACACAGCTGATGATCCCGATCTTGATGAGACATATTACCCACCAAAGCATATTACAGTTCAGGAACAAGAAACCCATAACATCACACTGAGACCACGTAACAAAGATAAGAAAGGTATGCTCTGTTTATATACTAGTTTATCTGATCCTCAGACGGTAGAAGAGGCATTGTCTTCCACAGAAACTAATGAATGGAAACAAGCTATGGATGCTGAGATGAATTCCTTAATGGAGAATGAGACCTGGAATCTGGTGAAACTGCCCCCGGGGAAAATTGCTTTACCCAACAAGTGGGTGTTTAAAAGGAAAACCAACCAACAAGGTGAAGTTATTCAGTATAAAGCTAGACTAGTCATAAAGGGCTATGCACAAAAAAAGGGTGTCGACTTCCAAGAGGTATACTCTCCTGTGGTAAGATGGACATCCATTAGATATTTGTTTGCTCTAGCTGCACAGCAAGACCTACATATATACCAGATGGATGCAGTGTCAGCATTCCTACAAGGATCTATAGACACAGATATTTACATGATACAGCCTGAAATGTATAAAAAGGGTGATGAGGTATGTCATTTAAAGAAGTCAATATATGGTTTAAAACAGGCCAGTAGATTGTGGAATACAAAGTTAAGCACAGTTTTAAAGGAAATGGGCATTCAACAATCTAAAACTGACCCTTGTGTTTACTTTAACATCAACATTGGAATTTACATTGCCGGCTGGGTTGATGATATTTTATTATTTTGTTCACAAAGAAGTATGTTTGATAATATAAAGGAAAAACTACAACAGAAATTAAACATGAAGAATCTAGGAGAGGTGAGCCAATGTTTGGGTCTCAATATTACCCGAACAAAGGATGCTATTATGCTGGATCAAGAAAAATATATTAAAGAAATATTAATAAGATTCAATATGTCAGAATGCAAATCTATCAAGACACCTGTAGAAGTTGGACAAAAATTTAATGAAAATACTGAAGTTGAAGTGGACTGCCCGTACCAACAGGCTATTGGAAGTCTTCTCTATGTCGCTCAAGGAACCAGACCTGACATATCATATGTTGTCAATGCTTTAAGCAGATACAATAAAGAACCGAGGTCTGAGCACTGGAGTGCAGTAAAGAGAGTCATGAGGTACCTGCAAGGGACTAAAGACTACAAACTTACATACACCAAGAATGGTAACAGAAAAATCATGGGCTACTGTGACGCAGACTGGGCAAGTGATGCTCGAGACCGGAAATCGTGCACCGGTTATATTTTTCTGTTTCAGGGAGGCTCTATATCGTGGTGTTCCCGCAAACAGCAGACCGTCGCCTTGTCCACAGCAGAGGCGGAGTACATGGCCATGGGGAGCGCGGCGCAGGAAGCTCTCTGGCTACGGCAGCTGCAGGCTGAAGTTGGTCGCGGCTCCGACACCCTGCTGATATACTGTGACAACCAAAGCGCCATCAAGTTATCGGCCAATGATTGTTACTTACCTCGTTCGAAGCATATAGATATTCGATACCACTTTATTAAAAATCATGTAATAAATAATAACTTAGAGTTTTGTTATGTAAAAGGTTGTGAAAATGTATCAGATATTTTAACCAAGGGAACTACTGTAGAAAAACATGTGTATTGTGTCACAAATATGGGATTGCGTTCCGGGGAGGATGAAAGAAATGGAACGCAAGCGGTGTAGTTCTATTTGTTGCCGCTTCACGGCGCCACTCTACTTGTCAGCCCTTTTTCACTTCACGTCGTCACTTGCCCTCGTGGTCGTGTAACTTTCATATAATAAAGAAACGTACTAATATCAGATTCCGTGCCTTATTTTACCAACCTCCTACACAAAGCATTTGCCTTATAAATTGATCTAGAAGACATAGTTAATAAGGTGGCTCAATGTGGACCATACCCTGGTTCAATGTGTACCACCGGTGGTACTCATTGAACCAAAAATATTTTTTCAGAAAAACCTGTTTTACGCCGAAACTAAAAAGAATATGAGAAATTAATGTTTTACAAAATTGAAGCTAAATAAATATGCTAACTATACACAAAAAATTGAAGGCATTGATTGAAAATCCAGCCCAATATGGGACTTTGAAATTTACCTGATTCAAAGTGAGACAACTTACCATAAATAAAAATGATGCGTCTGTTGGAGTACCGTTCAACCGATCGGGATGACTTTTGCTGTTGTTTTTTAATCCGTAGTGACTGAAAATTAGCAAAATATGGCAATCTGATACGGTCGAAACGCATAGTTTTCACCGATAGTTTTCATAAAAAAAATACTCGATCTTTCATGTTAAGGGCCCCTTATTCGAAATTTACGTTTCTAGATCGAGTTTTTTTCAGAGAGAAATCACCATATTTAAATTCTTAAAAAAATATATAGTACAGATACATGCTTTATCTAGTGACTTTTTTGGATAGAAACGAAATATTTAACATTTTGCTCGATAAAAAAAAATTCAGAAGTAAGGTCGATTTTAAAAGTATTTTTAGTTTTATAAGACTTGGACTGAACGTAATTTTATATAAATTTAACATTTCATTTACTAATCGGATTTGCCAGGGATATTATTGGTTACAATTTTAATATGGCGCTTATTTTTTTTTTAAATAAAATAAATACGTGAAAAGTGCTCGCGCGCACCGCGCGCTCGGTGCCAGTGTCCGGCCGGACGCCATCGAGGTAGGACCTATGCAACTTTTGCTCGCGACCACAAATTTACGTAAGTGATTGAAATGGTAATTAAAAAAAAACAAAATTAAGAAAAGAAGGGTGTCTGAAGTGAAGTAAATCCGAAAGTGTATTGCGTAAGTACTTATTCTATAAATACGTCACAATATGATTACTTCTATACACAGAGCAACGAGAAGTCAGTATGTATAGAATTTAAAATCTATAATGGGAATATTCACCTTTATAAGGTGCAGATTTCCATCCTGGTCCAATTCAAGGAGATGTACTTACTAATATTGTGTTTTGATTTTATTATTACATTATTTTATTACGTATAAGATTTGAAAGAAATTGAACATGGCTATCGATCACAACTCACCGATACCACTCTCAGGTAGGTACAATATCACGGTTTATGGTCGCGATGTGTTTAGTAGGTAGAAATAAGCCGGCCGCGCGGCGCAGCGGCGCGTCGCACATTTAGTTTCGACACATTCATAACTTATTAGTGTTGACAATCAATAGTTTAGTGGATAGCACATCAAGCTAAGTATATTATTATGTTTTTGTTGCAAACTACTACTTATTACTAGCACAATATATATATGAACTACTGATTTATTTATTTATACTGTGGCGTGCCCGCCCGCCGCCATAGGTCACCGGAGTTCAAATCGCGACGGCTCCTGGGCAACGCGGGCGCAAGCCGTTTCGGTGCGTTAAATGCCTAAACTTTCGGAATAAGGGGCCCTTAAACTGCTCCAGAAGGGGTTCTTGCAGTTATAACCAATATTCGCGCGGGAGAAGTCGTTGGCAACAGCTAGTAGGACATAAAGTAAAGTAATAGTAAAAATTAAATGGATTAGGTACGTCTACTTATTGAAGCGATAAAAAAAGTTGACTTAAATAAAGTTTTAACTAGCATAAGCTTTTAAAATCCGTTCAATAGCAATTAAAACGGGAACAGTTTTAAAATCAAATCGAGCAGAAATCGACTAGCACGCTTTCAAAATTCAATTTGCATGCTACGGTACGTAATCGAGTTGTGTGTATGTCGTATTTCCACCGTTAGTGACGCTTGGTGCACTTTAATTCGATCTTAATGGAGAACTGTTTTCCGAAGTTTTCCTTTTGATCAAAAATCGATAGGAAAAGTTAGGGAACTAGGCTATTTGGAAGAATGTAGGTGTAGTAGTGTGAAGGTATAGTTAGAAGTCCATTAGTTCATAATGCAAAGGAAGCTTTAACCTTTTGAACAGTAATAGTGTTGAAACTTAAGTGTTAGAATAATAGGATTATAATAATTATGCAGGAAGTAATAGGCTGTAAGAGGTGTTTGATGAATCTTTGTATGTATATTGGCAAGTATTATAAACTTACTGGCTTTTGAGGAAAGTAGAGCAAGTTCTCAATTTTAAAAATCGGTGTGCGTCGTGGGGATCTATCTCGAGACCTTTGACTAGGCAGTCCTGTGGTCTTACCACTAGGCTATCACAGCTTCAAACTTAGTATAGGATTTAAGCAGATATTTATTTTAGCGCAAAAACTGTTACAATCTTATAATAGAAATACTTATTTTCATCTGGCGCTATTCTATAAATATGTTAATCACCTATTTCCATATCATAATTCATTTTTATTTATTCAAATATTATTTATAACTACAAAAACCTTCCAGTCCATTATTTAAGGCAAAAACGGAAAAACTAGAAGGAAACAAAGCTCAGCATAATATTTATTGTGAAACTTTCCTCGTTTAACTCAACACTTTATTGCACTCTTTGAATACAAAGGAAACTAGCTGTAAAGACGTTGATTTATATCTTGTGGTGTTTTAAATTTATTTGTAATGGATACTAGATTATTTTTTCCTGAAGAGAAAGTAGCTCTACTTTGATTTTCACACTCAAACAAAGTTCTATAATGGATGGATCTATAGATTACCTGTGTCATATAAAAAGGTCTAATGTTTTTAAGTGGAATTAAAAGGTTTGATTTAATTATATGATTTAGTAAATTTGAACTAAAGCACTTAAGAGTTAAGACATATAATATAATTTAATTTAGTGATCCCAATCACCCTCACCATTAACCACGTATTTTCAAAGTTCCATTAAATAAAAAGCTAATATTCCTCAACAATTTCAATTATAAAACAAAACAATATTACACACTCAAAACACAAACACGCATTAACGTCCACAATCATCGTCAACCAACATCTGGCGCCGCATTAACGACGTAGCCAGCATATAACTCGCATATACCCAACATATGCATGCAAGCACAGCATATCATGCATAGTAACACCGCACCAATTAGCTCTGTATGCTTACAAGCGTCGTTTGATCGTCGATAACGTAATTGTCTGGAGTGACCGCAGCATCTATAATGTGACTGCGGTTGCTGGTTGCTGATTTCACACTGTGGTCTGTATTGATTTATCTTGGGCTTGGTGATATAGTTATAAACTGAAGTGAAATAGTGTCAAGCATTTCAGGTTCAAAGACTTGACATTAAATAAACTATAAAAAAGCAGGAAACTTGTTTTACAGTAGGTATAGACAGTTTAATTTGCAGTTCATTTTGCATGGATGCAAAAAGATCATTTTTTCTGCGAAATTACATAAGAAGCGCATTTTTGTCGGTGTTCCTAATTTAATTTAAATAGAATATGAAAAGTTAGATCCTCGTCATCAACGTCGTCCAAGAATTTTACCATTTACCTTCCAAAAGCTAAAAAAAAGGTATCGAGAAATAAAGCTAAACCCAAAATAAAATATGTAGAGCCAAAATTGTTTCCTCTCGTCACTTGTCTATCAATCGTTTTGAATCTATAACAAACAATTCGACTGTCAGTAATTCACGTTTCAAGGGCACTCAATATAAATATCGTCTGGATAGAATTCCACAAACGGCTCTATATTTTAGCGTTGGAAATTGATTTTTCGTTCAAATAAAACTTTTGTATCAGCTAGGAAGGTATTTGTCTATTTTTGTATGGTTGCTATGTCTCTGACAAGAATTTTCAAGTAAAAGTTTTTTTTTAATCATTTGCAAGTTATTTAGGTAACGTTCATATATATTGTAGTATTTCAAATACCAGAGTCACATATCAAAAAAAACATTAAGTATTTATAACAATGACACGTAAAAATATTATTTAGCTCATAGGTAAGTAATAATAATTTCGGTCCTCTAGGTATTTAACCTAGGCGTCTCCAACATTGAAACTGAAAAATATCTTTGAACCCGTTAAAACTACACGCAGCTTCGCTTCAGACACGACAGCCTCACATTTTATAAAGCAGCACACTCAAAGGTCAAGCCTACTTTCTTTAGTTTTAAGCGACCTTTCGTATGTCAAACAACCCAAGAGCGGCGTGAATGGGCCGCTTTAATGACCTCTACGTATGATAACTAAGGGGCTTGTGCTAATTATAAAGTTTTGACGCGTCAGAAAGTTGGAATTTCTAATGCAGATTTTTTGACATAATATAGCTTAACAGGTTAGATTAAAAGAGATGTTATGGTACCTAATTCAAGTTAGTTATTTTATGATTCATTTAAAGTGTATAAACTTACAAAAGTAATAAACTCTACCGTGCAAAATGTTGACCGATATGATCACTCCTCGGTGAAAAAGAGACATCGTTACGCCGTGTAATACACCGCTAACCGCTGTTTTTCCACAAATGCAATACTTTTACTTTTAGAGTGGGTTGTGGCTCTATTAAAAAAATCAAAATCAAAATATTATCATATTATCAAGTAGGCATTTTTAGGCACTTTGGAAACCTATCACGTTAATTTATTAATTCTAGTTGCCTTTAGCCAAACATGCTACATTATAATAGACCGTTATGTCTATTCAGGTAAACTTGAGCTTTCAAGGTACCATGTAGGGCTTAAACTGTACAAACTCTCAATTGAAGTTTGTTCCAACATAAGCAGCAACGCTTGATATCGACACTTGCTTTAGCAGTAGATATTAGCTTTACACACCTATATCAATACAATTTTGTTTGCAGTTCTATGTATGGATTTGCACATTAGAGCAAGTTCGATTCCAACGCGGGCAAGTAATAGGTATTGTGACTTTATCGGTTAGTTAAATGTATGTTCTTTCTTAATTATTCTAAGACTCCGCTGACAAACGGTTAAGAATAACATCAAAAGGTCATCATAAGAGATTCCAAATATTCGAATCTGAAATCGCCAACCCGCAGTGAGCTAGCTTAGTAATCAATGCACAAACCTTCCCTATGTGGGAAGAGATTTGTGCCCGGCGTTTAAAGGTTAATATTATTTTACGACCCACCTACAGTCTCATAAACTTGGAAAGTTCTAAATAATTCTATAATTAAATCAATACCAATTTAATTCAATATTATCCTGAAGTTCCCGAATTGTTTAGAAGTTCTGTGGGTATGCCGTCGGGTCTCTTTTCAATATCAATCAATGTCTGACTCGACACTGAAATCAATAATAAAAGGAAGTTAACTAACTTACCTTCAATTGTATTGGCCGTTTCTGCCTTATAATTTTAGAAAAAGAAATTCCATTGCTTTTGATTTTCATTTGTTTCTCGCCTTTTGCTTCGACATTATTTCAGTCCCTAATGGAAGTTGTATTTGATTCCGTATTTCTAAATCTGTATCCGTGACAACAATAAAAAGGTGGGAAGCTTAAAATAGTTTTCGCTGGAACCATTATCCCATCATAAACCAAATGAACAAGTGCTGAGAAAAGGAGGAAGAAGGACGGATAACTATTTCTAAGGCAATTAAATAAGGTTAATCTTCTCAAAAAGATAAAATAGAGATTATTTTTATAAAAAACAATTTTGAGTCCCACTGCTGGTCAAACGTCTCCCACATTTACCTTCAGTCTGTCTATTCTGCACCAAGCCAAGCGTTACAAAAAATGTGTTATTGGATTTTAGTACAAGCGGTCCACAATTTTCCGCGCGAACATGGTATTAAATTATACAAAAGCCATTCGACAGTAAATGGGAAATCTGTTCCGCATACATGCCTCATCAGTCCGCTGTCGTATCGTATTAATTAATCTTTAGGCGCCCTATTAATATGTTGTCATAAACATCATGTAATATTCATATTCCAATATAAAACCGACGGTGGAAAATGTCTGGGGACCGATCACATCACTTAAAGTGTTATTGCATTTGTGGAAGCGTGACAGAGCACTATTGGGTCTAGAGCTAGAATGTCGTCTCTCTTCTACAACTGCAATACTAGGATGTAGGGCTGATCCAAAATATTTTAGCAAACCTAAAATAAGAGCTACTTAAAAAATTATGTAGGTTAGTTTTGGTCATTGAGTAGTGTCTTTTAGTTAAGGTACTGTTTTAATTCACGGCACAGCTAAGGGAAGAAACCCGATCTTTTTTAAAGGATTACACGAAGACAGGGTCCAGGGTGCAGAGACCTTGTTGATAACTTAATATAAAATGTGGTGACTTACTAATAGTACTTGTCTTATTTTTTATCATTTAGTACAAAGGCTACAAAAAAAAAAATATCTGCAATGCATTAACAGCTGATGGTAGGCCCCAAGTAGTTAGTTTTCCTTTCCAAGCCTTAAGTTTCCTTTTTACTGCGTAAAAGTCTTTCCCGTTTGTCTCCAGACTTTTCCGTCCGAGGCACTTGAAACAAATCCCTTGAAATTTATTACGCCTTAAAAGACTGGTCCTTTTTGCCACTTTGACATTTAGGACTGAGTTTTGTCCCATTCGTCCATTAAACTAATTTATTGTTACACTGGTGTTGTAAACATAATGGACTTTCTGAAACGTCAGTCTGTTTTATTCTTATGTCATCTAGACTCTAATGCTATCTTGTGACTGGCCTGTTGGTCTAGTGGTTAGTGGCCCTGACTGCTATACCACAGCGGTCGTGGATTCGATCCCCACTCAGAACAAATGTTTATGTGATGAACACGATCATTTTTTTTGGTCATAGTGAAATTTATCTATATGTATGTATTTAGAAGTATCTTTATCAGTTGTCTAGTACTCATAATACAAGCTCTTCTTAGTTTGAGTCTGGATGTGTCAGACACAGTCGTGGAATATAGTATTTGTATTAGTCGTGGAATATAGTATCTTGTTTTGCACGACAACGACATATTCAGTACAAATGCGACGACAAACACGCTTGGCATCTTTGGAGTCTATCAATCAAAGGATAGATAAAATTAGGAAAATTAATTTTCATTGTGATAATAAACATAATTTTTTAACATTTTATTTGTAAGTTCACATTGCATTAACCTTTGTACTTTGAAATTCCCTTTCACAATAGTTTCGTGGCTTCACCTCAATAGCTTTTGTGTAATGGTCTCGATTGTTCGTGGTCCTAAGGGTAATTGCTATTCCCGACATGGCGACAATGTCGTTACCATGGCAACCAAGTCAGCCGCCATGATTAAATCCAGTAACAATGTCACTAAGTTACCTTGGTAGCTACTAAACTTGTGACTGAAGCGAAATCTATCATAAAATTGCAAATTTCAAGCTTCGCCGTCGCACTTGACCCGATTTCGGTTCAGATAAGATTTCGTAAAACCTCTCCCCGATGCGGGGGATTCAGCGCAATTTTACAGGGATTCGAATGCAAAATAAGGCGTAAATATAAAGGGAATTGTTTTTCATGTTCAAAATACTCGAGACTTAATCAAAATTAAATCAAGAGGTGTTTTGGATGTTATTAATATACGAAATATTCAACAGTTATTTGGCCGTCGAAATTTGTTTAGAAGAAAAGGGTAACAGACAAATAAATTTACTTTCTTAATCTTAATCCTAACCTCTACGGAAAAGTATTGTATTTAATAACACTAACTCTATCACTGAACGAAACAATCATTTATCACAGCATTCACAGCCAATATTGAACGAAAAAGAATAACCGAAAGCAATCAAAGTGTAATAAAGACGAAGACGATTAAATGTGTCTCAACGAGTTCCAGTCTCACAATATCGCGATATTAAAACTTACCGACCGAAAGGAAAAACAACTTAAGCTAGATAAAGTAAATAAACATATAGACATGTTTGTAAACTGTGTCAACGTGAGTCACGTTAGCATAATATGACTCTTCAATTGTTATCCAAATATCGCGAGACATCCTATCAAAATAACACAAAATAAAGAGGATTTAACGTGAACGTGAAGTGGAAAACTTTGAATCTTTGACAAGATTGTCTTTATTATCAAGCAATTCTTATGTAGAATGCTTTAACTAGGTTTTAAGTCCTTCCTACCTGGGCTGCGGGATGTTCGTAAGAGTTAACGCTAACCTGGGACTCAAAGGGCTCCAGAAGGAACATAGTGGGTTTTAGTCAGTAAGAG
The DNA here is from genome assembly GCA_941860345.1 of Chrysodeixis includens. Taxonomy (NCBI): domain Eukaryota; kingdom Metazoa; phylum Arthropoda; class Insecta; order Lepidoptera; family Noctuidae; genus Chrysodeixis; species Chrysodeixis includens. Next base: position 10,382,948 of record OW796092.1, read on the forward strand.
TCTGAGACCTCCCGCTGCACCTACAGCGGGTGGGGTCATTTAATGATTACCCACGAAAAAAAAGGTATAAAGTTCTTCAGGTATGCTATTGAAAATTATATTGTTAGTAATCTAGTTATACATAGGAATAAGAAGGTTTTAAATAAAATCAAAATCTTCTTAGAAAAATTGCGTCTGCGTACTGATACTTATTGAATGAATGAATGTTTGTTACTCATTCACGCTCATACCGCTTGATGGATTTCAATTAAATTTGATATGGAGATAGAATAATAATAAATAAATAAACCAGCCCTTACACGTCCCACTGCTGGGCACAGGCCTCTTCCCATTCAGGGAAGGTTTAAGCATTAATCGTTCGTCGAGCATCGATCATTGATGAATATTTTTTTATAAGTTTAATTATTTATGGTCCTTTGTTCCTCCAGTCTTTTGATACAGAAAAGTGTACTCAATTGAAAATTACGTCGCAGTAATTGTAATATGAATTAAGTCTTTATTGTAGACACACAACAGGAAACGTAATTTATTATGTCTTGCATGACAAGACAATGTAGTAATTTGTCCTTTTGAAATTACGTCGTGTAATTGAAAATTATGAACATGACAAGCAAGTCTTTGCAACTGAAATGTTAATGTTTTAGTGGTATTTTATAAAAGGAAATGGTATTTCCTCTGCCTAGACGGTTTCTATAGCATTTTTATGACAGCTTTAAATGTTCATATTCATATTCATATTCATTTATTTGCTTACCACAATGTATGTACATAGACAGGTGTTAGTCTTAATTTAAGTAACAATTATGGACCCAGTTTGGGCACAGCAATTTGAAATATACACTAAGGCTTAAAACTAAACATAACATTATTAAATAGAAACATATTAGTTATAGATATGAGAAAAGTTTAAAAAAAAAAAAAAAAAATAACATTTAGTGAGATCCGTTCTTATATTAGTTTACATTACATTGATAAACATAAAAATAAAAAAAAAATCATTTTAAGGAAATTAAGGAAATCAATAAAATTGAACTTATAGCTAGGTACATTATTTTAAATTAAATATTAAATATAATTAAACATATATTATATATATATTTACAATTTGTCAGTTAAATATTCGTTTATGTTGTAATATGTTTTACTTAATAGAAATAATTTTAGTTTATTTATAAAGCTATTGTATTTACTTATATTCTTAATTTGTTCAGGCAGTTTATTATATAATTTTATTGACATAACATAGGTACTAGAGGAGTGCATTTTGAGTCGTGATGTAGGTAAATTTAATCTATTTTTATATCTCAGAGATATTTTATTTTGTATTTCTTGTCTTTTTGTGTAAAATTCTGGGTGGTTGCGTACAAATTTACACATTTCAAGAATATATAGGCAGGGTAGTGTAAGGATTTTCTGTTCTTTGAAATGCGGTTTACAACTATCAGTGTCTTCGATGTTTACTAGGATCCTGATGAGTTTTTTCTGTATGGTGAGTAATGTCGGCGCATCTGTACTATTTCCCCACAAGATAATTCCATATTTGAACCACGCAAAAGCATATGCGTAGTAGGTGACTAGCGCAGTTTTGAGATCTGTAGTCTTTTTGATCTCGCGGAGTGCATAGGAGAATTTTGACAATTTAGCTTTCAGTTTATTGATATGGGGCTTCCAATTAATTTCTCTGTCTATGTCTAGCCCTAGGAGGGTAAATTTATTAACTGATTCTAATTTTATATTTTGGAAGCTGTAGTCAATATTTATGGGTATTTTTTGGCGGGGATGGAAAGTTATTATTTTAGTTTTATTAAAGTTTATTTCGAGATTATGATGTGTCATCCAATTTATTGTAGTATTAAGTATAGAATTTAATTTATTATTTATATTAATATTATTATCGCATGTTACTGGGATCATATGAATTTGTACACACTACTTTACAATAACATGCATGGAGAAAATGCCCATCTAAACTCTGTAATCCATTTTCATCGATCGCTTGATTGCCATAATAAAATTAAGGCTGATTGTCAGACTTGGAATGACTATCAAAGATGTAGGCCTTTTCTGGTCTTTTGTAAGCCGACACTAAAATGCTTTAGAAACCGTCTTAATTTGCGTATTGTCTGTTGATTGTAGTATTGGTCGATATCGTGCCTTGTAATTATACTGTCTAGACTTTACAAATGATCACCTATCACTTGAGTTTGTGAGGCTTATTCTTTATTTTTGCCACGAACCCCGAATGGTACTTGAAAATATAGCTTCTATATCAAATACTACAGTACATGCTACTCTCTGACCTCTAATTTAAAATGTAGAGTCTTAAATGTATAAAAATAAGTGTCTATTAACTTAAACATAGACATAACAGTACCAACAAGATGCAATAAAATTAGCACGTCAGTGAGAGACATCACATTTTCATCCTTATTTGTAAGCAGTAAGGTTCATTTTGACGCTGACCTCTAAACTCCATTATGTTAAAGATAAATCATTGCTAACAAGAGCACTAGAATATATGCATTAGATGTCATTTGTATTATTCATGAACCTCACAGCAGTGTTATTGCAAATAACACGTCTAGAACGAATCAAGAGCTTTTGTTTGCTAAGTCAAATGCTTGTATGGCGTCATACAGCTTTTCATGACTCGTATATGTTTATGAGTATTTATGGTATTTCATAGTAGAAGCTGTGAAATACAAATTATTTTATTGATAAAGTAGTTTTAGGTAGTGTTTTAAATAAACGTTTAATACTAGGCAAGCTTTATCGTTAGTATTTTTTTTAAATCCATAACCGATACTTTCATAAATAATACACGTCTCACTGCTGGGCAGACTTCTATAGGAATATACACAGGTTAGAGCATTGATCACCTCACTAGCTCACTTCGGATTAACGATTTCAGATTGCAATATTTAGAATCCCGGTTTTCTCATGATGTTTTTCTGCACCGTTTGTCAGCTAGACAATAGATACGTAGACTAATTAAGAAACTACATATACCTAATTTAAAAAATGTCACATTGGTCCTTACCAGCGCTGGGGATCGAACTTACCCTCGTGCCCACAAAACACTACATACAACCGCAAGGAAACCACTTAAGATTTTTGATTGATTTCTAAAAATGCAGAAAAAAAATCGAAATCAGAAAATAATATTTACCTCTTTAGCAAGAAACTAACAATAACTTTTCAAAGAATCAACTTTAAAAGTATAAATCTAACCACGGCCCTTTCGCCATTGTGACAGGACCTATTTTACCATCTAAATATATAAAGAAATGCCACAAACTTTCATAATTCCACTACACCTACTTCAATAAGTTAATATTTCATTCGGCTTTATCCACAATAGATTTGCAGGTCACATTGATCGCGGACCTGAATTCTTAAGACCCGTTTTCAGTGCCTCTATTTATAAACTTCTAAAGAAAGATTGTACCATTGTAGAAGAGAGACGGCGCTATACTTAACGTAGTGTGCTCTCGTTTCCTCACTAACCAAAGTCTTGATTTAAGAAAACATAAGAGTTAAACAAAGTGAACACAATCAGATTTGAAAAATACCATTATCATCATTTGAAATAAGTTGGCTTTTATAAATGTAGCTGATTCAACATACTGTGATACACTCAGCAATTTTAATTAATTATAATTGACATTAAGTGCAATAATCACTTATAACATTTGATTACGTTCCAGTGAACTATAACTGTAACATTTCGACGGGCCTGTTGGTCTAGTAGTTAGCGGCCCTGACTGCCATACCGGTCGTGAGTTCGATTCCCATCCAGAACAAATATTTGTGTGATGCACGATCATTTTTGTTCTGTGTGTGGGTGCAATTTGTCTATAAAATGTATGTATTTAATAATATACAAGTATGTTTATCAGTTTTCTAGTACTCATAACACAATTTACCCTCGTAAACTTACTGAAACGAGATGGCGTTGTGAGAATGTTTTCAAACATTTATTTCTCTTCCAAAATTGCAATGCAATTAGTTTAAAAGGTAAGTAGCACTACTTACAAGAGATCTTTACTGTGATTTCTATTGACCAACATTAATTTGTACATACAACACTTAAGGCAAATAAATGATTTGATTTGATTTGATTAATACATTCAAATTGCAGGGTTATTTGATTTGCCATTGCTTGCTATATTTTGTATTATCTAGATATTCTCGATGTAAACATACGATATTAACACCTAAAAATAGACACAAAGCATCCTTTACAGATATTCAAATAATTGTCGACCTAAACTCGATGTTACAAAAAGCTAAAACAGAATTCTATCAATTTAAAAACCGCTTTCAAACCACCACTAAACCTCCCCGTCAGATAAACGCAGTTCTTACTTCCTATAGGAGAATCGTTTGAAAGCACACACACACATAAACTCACGCGCACACACACACCCTCACTCACACTCTCACACTCACACTGATACCTGCCTAGTTACTCCAGTTCCAATAGAAGGATCGTTTGAAAGCACACACTCACACTGACACCTGCCTAGTTACTCCATTCATTACTTATTCCGTGCACGTATCTACAGAATAGCTCTTCAGCATTTGCTACGTGGTCCTTTTGTCCGGGCGACGAGTAAGCTGATTGGTGATTAAATTTCGCAATTTTTCTGAATATTTTTGCTGATTTCAACTTTAATTGTTAGTGCCATTTGTTATGAAGCTTTCATTTTTAAATCTGATTTTATTTGAAGTATTACGAGCTTTTGCCCACGGCTAGACTTCTTCGCCAGCGTGCAAATCGGTTAAAGGTTCTAGGAGCTAAAAATTACCTCCTTCTACAAAGTCAGGGAAAAATTGCTTACATGTTAAACTAGGGTGTCAGCTAAGTCCATTCCAAATGTCAAAATTGGTCAAACTTAATACGTGTGACGAGGTAACACTCAAATACTTTTGCCTTAATAAAAACAGTGTGAGGCCTGATTCTTTAAGTTGTTAAGTTAATGTTATCTTGTATTTGTTCTACTTTATAAATAACTCATTTTGTCTCCTGTCATCTCAATGTTCATCCAATATTAACTACTCAATGAACACTCCAAAGAGCTAAAGGCAAAATGAGGCCATTTAATATTCTCAATATTGAAAAAAAATAAACTATGTGATGCTATTTTTACTGATTACGTAATAACAAACTTTTTAAAACAGATAACCCTACATAAACTCCGCCATGTAAACATTGTTGTTTATCGTGGTATAACGTTTTAATTTCCAAAATTAGTCGAAGCAGGATTTCATAAAACGTTGTGCTAACAACAACATAATTTCGTAATAAACTCATCAGGCAGGCCATCCTAACACACGTAACGGGGCCAGCGATAAAATTCCAATAATAAAATTAATTAACGAGACAACATCGATTCGGGCTCAATTTACCATAGTTAAATGTTTGAGCTCGCGCCGAAAACGTCCAAAATAAATTGCGTCGGAAACGAAGTAAATGAGATAAATTGCGCTGATTTTTGCCAACATTTGGCTGCTTTATTTTATACGGGAAACAATTTTGCGGTGTACAAGAAATGAGGTTTTGACGAAATTTTATTGTTGTGTGGCAGATTTCATTGAGATAATTTTCTTGTCGCTGTACCAAATTTAGCATAAAATTTGGCCTTTTAAAACCATTTTTTTAAGTCAGCCCATTTTATTAAATTAGTATGAAACTAAACTAGCTGGACCTGCGCATAGGACTTAATTTTCGAGCGTTCTTTGGTAATTCATCGCCTATAGACATTCAGATAATTTGAAGAAAACACGAAATACTACCTCGATATACTTCAACTAAAAACGCGTTTATTACCTAACTCATTTTATATTCAGTCACATCGTAATCTGCTTTCACCGGAGCGTAAAATGAACATGTACTGAAACGAACTACATTCAAAGAGACAGTTAATCACTTCCTCGAAATAAGGACTGGAAAATGTACAACGTAGGTCCAGAAAATGACAACATAAGTCCATTTTCGGTACCTAACTGTAACTCAAAGGTCCCAAAAGACATTATGGAGCTTATATTCAAATTTTCTGAAATCCAACGACCCGTTTCGTCTGCATTTCAGTCGCATGGGACAAATCGTAAATAATCTTCGAAGTTCAGACAAAGTTGGCAAATTGAAATCAATGTTCGTATACAAAGGAACACGGATTTCTGGGAAAATTAGAAGCAAATATGGAAAGTTGAAAAATTGACGTACCTACTTAAGTCCTTAGATGTGTCTATGTGAGATTAAAGCTCAAACAAATATTGTTCCTTATAAGTATGTTGTAAGCTCCTATTACTTAGTTACCATTCCATAGAAACAACCTCCTTTAAGAAAATCCTAACCCTAAACAATCCAACTTTTTTAATTATGATCAGCTTATCAATTTTATTCGGAACATCAATAAGAAAATCATTCATTTTGCCAAAGTCACCTATCCCCAAAGAAAACAATATTCTCATCATTTACTTACATCTTAAACTCAATTACCTGTAACCCTGTCACACGATTCCCAAATGGCTCTAATATTAGGTGTAGGTACATGTTTGTATTTTAAGACTTAACATACACTTTGGTTCCAGGTCACCGCGCTCACACTGTGTTCGTGGGAGTACACGTGCCGGCTCGGAGACACTCGCATAGGAAGCACAAACACCACCACCGCAATGGGGAGAAGGATGTTGAAAGACCTGGTAAGCTAACAAAACCATTAAAAGAAGAATACCTGAATATCTTACTTGGAAAATATTAAGATAAATTCGAATAGTTCAATTTTTCTTAAAAAAAATACATAAGTACTCTGTATTTGTGTATTGTTAGTCCCTGTGTAAAGTACCATCCAGTTTAAATATTAAAAAAAAATATATTTTGGACAATACCCTACCTAAGGCGTGCTGAAACACCAAAATAATATTTATTGGACCGGGACCGCAAACATCCAAAGGGCAAAACAACTGACGATCATTTATAATTATAATCCGCACTGAAGTCTTAATGGAGTGAACAATCAACAAAGTAATTATCCCACAAACAAAGTCGTATATACCATATAGATATAGCTCTCTTAGTACGAACTCCATCACATTAATATTATGAGATGAAATTACACGACGTGATTCGTGCCCTTGTGCAAAATAACTAAGCTGATGAAATTAACTTCTTTGATACACACAATAAGGCTTGTTTGTTACTCGGTATTATAAGCTCTATACACATGTTTATTCAGTCTTTTGAAGTTTCTAAAAAATGTACTGGAATTTATTTCGAAATTTTTGTTATTACCAATCCCTAGGGCCGGGGTTAATGTCACGGGTCAGGAGACTAAGCGTTACTGATGATGGAGAAACATGTAAGACCTCGTAGTGGACCTAAAATCTATCGTTTTTTATGTTCAAACCAATTTCCTTTTCGATTTCGAAACCCATTACTAATATAGCCTCATTCTGTCATTGTCACCTGAACAAGCATGGAGAATTCAATCGGGAAATTTCCTAGAACTCATTATGTACAGTCACGAGCAAAACTAAGTTTACACGACCAAACAGTTGCAGTAGATTTCTTATGCAAAATTTCTGAAGCTGTTATGGAATATTCCTGATATTGTAAGCTAGACGTAAAATGTTTAATTTTAAATAAAATTTCACGATTTGATAAATCATTTGACTAGGACTTAAACTTTCATTGATTGGTGGTGTAGACATGTTATTGTTCGTGACTGTACTAGAAATCTATATTTTGAATTAAGCATGAACTAGCGCTTACGTTTTTGTTATTAGATTTACTTTAGATTCTAAGTGTGTTTTAACCTTTCTAGAATTTTAATAGCTCTATGAAATTCTAATTCTAACGGAGATAATACACATTTTCAGTAACACCACCAGCCCAAAGAGTGCAATTTATACTTGGTGAAGATCTCGATGACTCCACACTGGAATCTCATCCGTTATTCTCTGAGATGGAGGAGCTTGTTAAAGATGGAGACGAACTTGAATGGAAGGAGACAGCTCGGTGGATCAAATTCGAAGAGGATGTAGAGGAAGGTGGCAATCGATGGTCAAAACCCCATGTAGCGACCTTATCACTGCACTCACTGTTCGAACTCCGAAGTCTCATCTTAAATGGATCAGTCATCTTAGATATGGATGCAAACTCTTTGGAACAAGTCGCAGATAATGTTCTCGATAGCATGGTAGCCGATGGCTCTTTAGGATATGATAGTAGAGAGAAAGTCAAAGACGCTTTATTGAGGAGGCACAGGCATCAACACGAGAGGCGAAATCATAATAACATGTCAAGGCTCCCTCTGATCCGCTCACTCGCCGACATCGGACGGAACCACTCATCATGTAAAAGTGAGTTTAGCTTTAGATTACAACATTTAAATCATGACTTGATTTATTTAATTGATATTAGATTTCTAGCCTCAAATACATGGGTATTCCGATCCCATCAGATTTCCAGGAAGGTGGCTCTCGACGCTCCAGTTCGAGGAGTTGTCGGGGGTCCACCTCGTCTCCTCACACCGCTCTTCTTCAAGCGACCGATGCCAGAGGTTCTTACCTGGCTGTACCAGGTTAGCCATGCGTGTGAAATGGTATCTAACACATTATACTCACTGAACTCACGCCCCTTTACTGACATTCACACTAGCACGGCACTGAGGCTAATTTTATTACTGTATATATCGGTGTAGTGTTGGAGAAGGTTTAACTAATCTGTACCTATTTTTAACTTTACCCCTTTTTTCTAATATCCCTTTGACATGTTTTCCCTTATATTATATTCCAGTTGAAGAAGGCGGTTCAACCAGCGGACACTCTTACAAAGGCGAATTCAGTCGTTTCCTAGGCATCCCTAGTGCGGGTAACCGCTTATCCTGATCAATGTTGTTTCTACTGTTTCTTACTTTTTGTTTTCTTCCTTCATTACTGTTAAACTACATTTCCATATTTCTATGCTGCAAGCTGGTGATCTTGATTTCCGTACAGTCTGCTAATATACGCTTATTGTTTTGTCAAACTTATGTATAAGTGCTTTGGAATACCTCCAAATGAATATGGTGGATTTGACCAATTGTGTTAATTGTATACACTTCCCATTAAAATTATCCGTTTATAAATCCTGGGAAAGCCACAAAGCACACAATATTTTATAATTTGATTTTTGTACGTTGTTTGCTTAAACACAAAAGGCGCACAATTTTCTCACTAATATTTGGTGTGTAAAGGCTTGCAATTTGTTTGTTTTAACAATTGTATCATTAATTAACGTAATGTTCCAAATGTTTCAGGTGCAGCCCACGATGAAGGCATGGTCAAAAGTCCCAGCAGTATATCAATGCAAAGGAATCACAGTTCTGGTGACCTCCCAATGAACGGAGACATAAATCACAAAAGCAATACAAATTTTATGCGAAAAATACCTCCAGGAGCAGAAGCATCTAATATTCTCGTTGGAGAAGTAGACTTTCTTGAAAAAACACTATCAGCCTTCGTTAGGCTGAAAACTGGAACGATAATGGGTGATTTAACCGAAGTGCCTGTGCCAACAAGATTTATGTTCGTTCTACTCGGACCACCAAACAGTAACTCCAGTTTCCATGAGATTGGCCGGGCTATGGCTACCTTGATGTCTGATGAAATATTTCATGAAGTAGCATACCGGGCTAAGAAAAGAGATCATCTTCTAGCTGGTATTGATGAGTTTCTTGATGCTGTGACTGTTCTGCCTCCGGGAGAATGGGATCCCGCAATTCGTATTGAACCTCCTGCAGCCATACCGTCACAAGATCCACGAAAACGGCCAAACGATAACAATCCAAAAGAGGAATTAGATGAAGAAGAGGAAGAGGCAAGACAGCGGGAGGAATCAGGGTTAGCAAGGAGTGGTAAATTATTTGGAGGCTTGATAAATGATCTTAAAAGGAAGATGCCTTGGTATTGGTCCGATTTCAAAGACGCATTAGCGCTCCAATGCATTGCTTCTTGGATATTTTTGTACTTTGCCTGTTTATCACCCATTATAACATTCGGTGGACTATTAGGAGAAGCCACTGGAAAAAATATGGCTGCTATGGAATCTTTGATATCAGGGTTTGTCTGTGGAATGGGATACGGCTTCTTTTCAGGACAACCTCTGACAATTTTAGGATCAACAGGTCCTGTACTAGTATTTGAAACAATAGTATTTGAATTCTGCAGACAGATCGGTTGGAATTACATGTCCTTCAGGTTTTGTATAGGGACATGGATAACGATCATTTTAGTAATATTAGTAGCCATCGATGCGAGTGCATTAGTATGCTACATAACAAGATTTACTGAAGAAAACTTCGCTACTCTTATAGCGTTCATTTTCATTTACAAGGTAAATATCACACCTAAAAATGCTGTAACAAAAACCGTTACTTAGCTTTCATTTTATTGTTTCACTTTACAGGCGGTGGAAAATGTTATATCAATCGGTAAAAAGTACCCTCTTAAGACACGCCCTGATGAAGTTCTCAATTATGAGTGCTATTGTTTGCCAAGCAATTACTCTAAAGTGCCGGAGCAGTTTAATTGGACGTCTGTAGACAAAGAGTCTTGTCAGGTACTAACCTAATTAAATTACCACGAGACGCGACAAGTTTTACACATGTCGCGTGAAGCTTTTGTTTTGGAAAATAATACTTGATCTATATTTACAGCTCTACAATGGGACCCTAGCCGGCGGTGGATGTGATACAAAGGTTTATGTGCCCGACGTTTATTTGATGTCGATTATATTATTTTTGGGTACTTTTACTATATCTATTATCTTGAAGGACTTTAAGAACTCATTGTTCTTTCCCTCGAAGGCAAGTAGCTTCTAATTACTCTTTTTTAACATTTTTTTTCAATACTCCGTTATATAAAACTTATTTTTGCTTTCAGGTTAGACAAATCATTAGCGACTTTTCAGTAATCATTGCGATCCTGTCAATGTCGTTTTTGGATTACAAAGTCGGTGTCAAGACACCAAAACTGGAGGTTCCGTCGGAATTCAAACCGACATTACCAAGCAGGAACTGGGTTATCACCCCGTTCAGCGGGAACCCTGTATGGTCAGCATTGGTTGCCGTGCTACCAGCATTGCTAGGAACTATACTGATATTTATGGATCAACAGATCACAGCAGTGATAGTTAACCGCAAAGAGAACAAACTGAAAAAAGGATGTGGTTACCACTTGGATTTGTTTGTTTTGGCGATTTTGATACAAATATGCTCTGTGATGGGGCTTCCTTGGTTCGTAGCTGCGACAGTACTGAGCATCAATCACGTTAACTCTTTGAAAGTGGAATCAGAATGTGCCGCTCCTGGTGAAAAGCCAAGGTTTCTGGGAGTTCGAGAGCAAAGAGTCACTCATATATTAATATTTTTGATGATCGGATGTTCAGTAGTCCTGACGCCTGTATTAAGCCATATACCAATGCCAGTTTTGTTTGGAGTATTTCTTTATATGGGAGTGGCTTCGTTGAAGGGACTTCAATTCTTTGACAGAATCTTAATTATGTTTATGCCTCAAAAATATCAACCGGATCACATGTTCTTGAGACAGGTAAGGATTCTCACAAGTATTTTGTGTTTACTATTTCGGGATTTGTTTTTGATTGTTTTTTGTTTTAGGTGCCAATTCGTCGAGTCCACGTTTTCACTGCAATCCAACTGACATGTCTCGTTTGCCTATGGGTGATTAAGTCATTTTCCATGACTTCAATTCTCTTCCCCTTGATGCTAGTCGTTATGATTGGTATAAGGAAGGCTCTTGACTTGTTCTTCACAAGGAGAGAAATGAAAATACTCGACGATGTGATGCCAGAAATGACCAAAAGGAATCAAGACGAACTTCGGGAGCTTGGCGACGCAGAGGTGGGATGGCATGCAAAACTATTAAAATTTTGCGGTCGAAACTAAAATGTTACATTCCTTACTCATTTTAGTTTCTTTTGTCATCCTATTTGTTATATTTTTTGTTATTCATGTAAACCTGTGTACGAAGAAATAAAATCAGTGTAAAGTTCACCACACGCATTTTATTTTGCTATTTCTGCATTATCCTTATGATTTATTTTTCGTCTTTGTACCTTATTACTTGAATCATGGTGAGTAGTAACACATAATTTACGTAGAATATATGTCATAATTGTTGTGTTTTCTTTGAAGAAGTTTCTTAGGTTATTCCCTTATAGGAACCCACGAAGTCGAACCCACCAGCGTATCAGGAGAACCTGCAGATACCCCTTATCAATGGCAATATAATGAATATCCCGCTGACGTCAATAAACATTTCTGAGGAAGTGAACAAGACGGGGATATGGAAGCAGGTGAACAATAGCAACAAGATGAAAAAGGATAATAAAACTAAGACTGGAAAGAAAAAGTGAGTTCATCAACCAATTCTATTGCTATCCTCTGTTTATTTAACTATTTATGTTAACTATCATGAGAGCAAAATTATGAACACTTAGCAGCATTAAACCATGACAAACGTTACCGAGCTCTAATCATCGCAAATTATTTCCCTTTCAGTAACAAACACAAGAAAATGTCAAAAACCGCACAAACGGAAATAGAAAGGCGACTATCAACCATGGATGAGGTGGAAGAAGACGACTCCTCAGTCAAGGTGTGCATCAACGACACCAAATTCTAAATAGAGCATGATTACACAATTATCTCGAAGATTCTGCATGTGCGACCTGTATCACAACGTGCATGTGCTAAATATGTATAGAATAGCACCCCTGAGGGTCTATCACCACCTTTGTGAAACTGTTGAGTTGTGAAAGTGAGATGACGCATTACACAGCGTAGAGCGACGTCACTCTTCCATGACTACTATTTTGAGAGGTGGTAGTAGACACCCTGATTATTTGTTGTTATCCTAATAGACCCCCGGTGTCTGGATGATATAGCTATAGCACTAGCTAACACAAATGTATATACAGTGTGTTTTATTTCAAACAAAAATAAGCTAAAGGTAATTTAACGATTATCTATAACAGTTCAATTTTATAAAATGAGTTTTTTTTTTAAATATTGTACAAGAATAAAATATAAACTCTATATTTTTGTGAGGTTCATGGCCTTAAAATATTTTAAGATTTTAAATATATAATTGTATTTTACTTGACGAAAATTGAATTGGTATAAATATAGACGCTACCAACACGACACAAATAAATTGTTTATCTAATTAAAATACTTTTTGTTCCTAATATTGTTAATGTGTGATTGCCAGTACAAAATATGTGTTTTAAAATAATTAACCTTTATTAGTGTAGATGTTTTGCAATATATTATTGTGAACCTTCAAATATATTTTAGTGGATAAATAGGAGCTGTAAACCTTATGAAGTAAGTAGATTTTTAAATTAGTATAATATCTAGGTTTTGATCATGTAAATGTTTAATCATAACCATTTTCCGTCTGGCTATTTACAAATATGTGTTTTTATTTGAGAACTATGTGTTACAATAGAAAAGAAAGCAAATTTTAATAAAGATATGTAAAGAGAAGGCAAATCAATGCGTGGTGTTGCCATATTACCATTATTAATGGCAATTCTAGTGTTACATATAGTTCAAAAAGTAGGTATGGCAGCTTTTTACATATATATGTGTGTATAGCACTTGTCTGCACCCTTTTAAATATCCCAATTTATTCTTATTTACTTAAATTATTGTCTATTGTGTATCCATATTTGTATGATTGTGTATATTGCATGATTATTTTAACAATATCCAAGTATTATTGCGGCTATGACTTTTAAACCCACTATGCTAGAAGCTGGTAATATTTACACTCTAAAGTATTCAGAACAGGAACTTTGAAATGAAGTGGGATGTTAATTGGAAATTCTACAAGAGAAATTGTTATGTTATTTTGGATGTCTAAATGCTTTTCAGAACGACCACGTAAGGCGCAAAGATTCATGGAGCGGTCTCAAAAAATGCGACTCTAGAAAAGGCAGTTCTGCTGAAACCTCGGTCTAAATTAAATGCCAATTATAAATAACCTGCCCTTTGTTTAGTAGATAAGTAAATAGGCACAAAGTGACTTAGTGATAAGTTTTTTGCTTTTACTGGACCCTTGTCAATGTCAGCACGCAAAATGCAACTTTACTCCTACGTAATAAATGCGGTTTTGAAATTAGTGCTATCATAGATGAGGAGTCGTTATAATTATATTGTTTTACTATATTTTGTACCCGAGTATTAAAGCATAGATTTGGAACAACACGGCTTGCCTATAAGCACGAAGCTTTGGATTTGTGTGATAGTAGTCGCTTGATACTTGTCCTTGTCTCACAAATTTATGTAAAAAGAATCCTCGGCATTTAAAGGATTTTTATTTGAAACAACACTATATGAAAATCGAAGGGTTTAAAATGGGTATGTTTGAAAAAGTAGTCGTTATACTAGTTGCCAAGAATAAAAAGGATTATTAATTTAAATTTTTTCAACCCTGTCATTTAATTTTTCGTCTATTTTTTTATTGAGTTGTTAATTTTTGGTTATTGTGTGTTTTAATGTGTTTGATACGTGTAGGTTAATATTATAATAACTGTAGGTCTTAGATGCAACAAGCCATTACTGTAATACAAGCAAGTAGCAAATAGAACGTAACTTTTGTAGGAATCTGTGGAATACGGATTAAGTGAAATTAGACTTAAATGTACTTATTGTACTTACCTAGATTTTTGTTGATATCTTCATAAAACTAACAGTAAAACAAATCACTACTCTGTAACTATTACTACTACGTTGTATTCTTATCTAATGTTTGTGTATTTAATATTTTCCACATTTATCTTAAACGCGGTATAAATATGTTATCTTCAAGCTAAACAATTAAAACGAAGTGCCAATAGAGTAACACCATTAGATTTTAGATTTATATAATGTTTTCTGAATTAGAATTTTTTATTTTACCTAGTCTAAGTAGACTAGCGCCTATCACTATTGCTAATAACGGAACTGTGGGAGTGTGGAAGAGAGATAGCGCTCTACAAACGTAATGGCATCTCTCTCACACGACAACAATTCTGCATTAAAGAGGTCGTGATAGGAGCCCTTTTATAGACGTATAGCCATTATCAGTAATTTGATTTACAAAAATCAACATTATTTTTTAAAGGTTAAAGACGATATTTATGTAACATATAATACAGTCAATATTTGCAGTAGATATTGTTTTTTAAAGCAAAAATAGGCGTAGATTTAATCGTAAAAAATTGATGTAATATTAGGTGTGTATATTAATCAATTATGTATTTATAGAATGCAATGAGAGTGAAAGTAGGTATGAATAATGTAATAAATTGTTTAAATAAGTAGGTAGGGATATTATATATTTTGAATTTCAGCTTTGTCGTACAGTCACGAGAAAAACATGTATACAGATGTCTTACACGAAAATTTTGAAGCTGTTATGAAATATTCCTGATATTGTAAGTTATACATAAAATACATATATAATTAAAAAAAAAACACGATTTCCTTAATTATTTGACTTAAACTTCAATTAAAATGTCTGGTCTGATAGGAGAGAATGGAAGAAAAAAACGTGTTGCACCAACCCCAAGTAAAATGGGATAAGGGCAAGAGGATGATGATGACTCGAGTATACATTTTTTTCTCATGACTGTACTAGAACTATTTTAATGTTGAATATGTATACTTGTATAGTTATTTTAACTTATGAGTAGGTATTCGTGTATTGCCATAGTTTGTTTTAAATGTATTTTTAATATAGCAACCCTGGTTAGGATTGCCAATTACTATTAGTTACTCAATAGTTTTGTCCGAGGCTATCACCAACTTGTCAAGTAGGTACTAAGGTGAGGGGGGCAAAGTGCGCCATACTTTTTTCATAGTTGACTTTGGTGCAATATTGCTTGCGTTCAAATTCACGAATGATACTTTTCATGGTACCATAAGGATCCGTGAAGTTTTGTAACAACGACCTATGTCGTATCATTACAATCTGACAATAAATTAATGATTTTTAGCACAAAATTTGAAAACAGTCATACCAGGCGCACTTTGCCGTAAATCGGGCAAGTGCGCCATGTATTAATAAAACGCAATAATAGAGCATTAGAATAAAAACAGTCTCATATTAGTATGAGGAAATAAGCAACAAAACGCATGACATATATATTTTTTTCATAGCGATGTTCTGGAAGAATCTATCCGAAATCTATCTGGAAGAGTCTTTAAAACCAAATTTCGGCTAAATGCGCCATACAATCTTAAGTCAGGGGTTGTGAACCTTTTTTGTCGTGTCAAGTATAATTTTTCTTTTACTTGCGAAGTGAATACCATGGTATGGAACTACTTATTTGGTATCAATATTATATAGGGACTGGAATTTAAAAAAATACATTGTAATTAGTTATAAAATGTAATATTTATTATAAATTCGTTAAGAAAAATCAATAAGAAACATCATTCAAAAACATTTATCAAGCCAGGCTTGTCACCCTTAAAACACAATTCTTTTCCATTACATGCAGACATTTTGCTATCTTTTGTTCTGTCTCATAATTAAATACTGGTGGTCTGCCTAAACTTGATGACTTTTGGCCCCTTCGACCAGTGACGTGGTCCATAATAGTTTTTCTTGGGATAGCAAAGGTTGCTGCGGCTGCATACCCAGACATTCTACCCGATCGAACTGCTTCGACTGCTTCATTTAAAGTCTCTCTGGACCATGAGGGACCTTCAGTTTTTCTTACGTAGCGCCCCATCTTAAACAAAAAACGTAAATAGTTGAATAATAACGATGTAACAGTAGTGAATGTTTATGTGTTGTGTGCGTGTATGTAAGATTTGACCCAACCATACAAACAAACATCGCAAGTTAAATAAAAGCTTGTAAAAAAGATACATTTTAAATGTTATTTTATTTAATAACGGTTTACCTCACGCGTATTTGTCGGTATAGCCCGACTATACATATATATAGTTTCGGTCCCAACCGGAGTCCTTAATTATGAGCTGAGGCGGCGGCGGGGTCGCAAGTCGAACCAGCCAGTTCGACTCTCAACCCCGCCGCCGCGTCAAACTAGTCAGGCTATCCCGATAAATAAGCGTGAGTAAACCGATCTTAAATATACAATAATTAATCCCCCTCACGAAAGTCATTATAACAACATTAATTTCAAAAGGTTTGTAAACTCTGGATTACGGCGAAGTGCGCCATATCAACGTCAGTATGGCGCGCTTTCCCAACTATACAAATTTGAGGTTAAAATATTTAACTTATAAAAAAGATTTAAATTTTACTAGATAGGTGTGATATAAACTCAGAATCTTAAAGTAACATATTTAAAGTGTGCACTTACCTCACTCGCACATCGGTAAATTATCTATTTCTTGAGATTTTCGTCGTTGATCGCACCACGGTCATCTCTGCTCGCCACTTTGAATAGCAGTGAAAATAAAATGGCGCGTGTCTCAAACTCTCATGATTACAGCCATCTATGACTATTACCAAGAACTATGATTTAGTTTGTAGTTTCGATAAAAGGTGTCACTACTAGTATCCAATCAGTAGTTTTCGAGATATTTGTGGTAGGCGCACTAACCGGCTAGGTGCACTTTGCCACATTCACCTTATTGGCTTTGTGGAAGCGAGATAGCACATGGTACTTGGTGTAGCGACCTCTCTTTTCCACAATAGCAACAATATCACTTAAAGAGGTGGTAATAGGCCAGCAGATCTGTAACTTAGTACTATAGATATTAGGTTTAATGTCTATTAAATACCTATTTTATTGAAACATATTAACAATTCTCATGTATGTACTTTCTTTCGAAGCCTAATTTACGGCTATATAGAGTATTTGTTAATAAATGTAAGTGTTAATGTAAGCAAAACAATTATTATTTGTACCTCGGGCGTTTGATACGATTTGTATCGATTTTGGAATATATTTGTGGAGTGTTATGAATAAATGGGTTTTATATAAATGTATTCGTTAGTTTTATTTAAGTTGTACATCATTCCCAGAACAGAGAGAAATGGTCTAACTTATAGTTATTACGCACGGTACGCATTACGCATTGGTACGCATCTTTGTTTAACTACTTGAGTATAAAATTGTACCTTAGGACTAATCACCAACTAATCATTCCTATTTATCGCCTTACCATATTTCCACTGTATAACAAATTTACGAAAATATTGTGCGAATTTTGCTTTTGATCAATTCATAATACCACAACCTAAGATCACTAGATATAACACTAAATAAAAGCCATCAACTGATATAAATCACTATATATAATAATAATAATATATTACACTAAATTCGCCTTAAAATAACAATACAATAAATTACTCTAAATATTTAGCTAGGCGGTTAATTCTTCTTCTTTTTCTTTTGGTCGGGGGCAATGCCCATCTCTTCTTGGTATTTCCTGATCAGCTGTTCTTGAACGTCGGGGAGACAGGGCGAGTATCTGCTGTACTCCATGCTGAACTCACCCTTACCTTGTGTCATTGACCTGTGACAAGACATAAAAACTGTGGTAAAGCACACAACAAATAATAAATTATGTGTATATAAATACTTTGACTATGCAAGATTCAATTATTTGAAAAACTGTACTTTCTTTTAGCTTACGCTTGAAGACACTCCTTTAGCATTGAGTTCAATGTTTTTTTAATTTCATCGGCTTAATTATTAACATACTTTAAAATATTTTAATACTTTTATGTTGCGTTTAATATGTGTACTTAAGCAAGAAAGCATTGTTATTCAAGTTCAAATTTATTAGTATATTCTCTGTAGAAAAGCCCGGGTGACAGGTATCAGTAATAATTCGTTTCATTCGAAAGTTGCTGCGATTTACAATTATGACTATTCGTTGCAGGTTTCAGAACATCGCAAGCCTTATGAGAAGTTATACGGGGGATTAGTACTAGTTAGAGCCTCTTACTACTAAGTTCTACTACTACTACATATTATAAAAATAAAACAAAACACCACTACTCACCTAAGTTCACCAGCATAACCAAACATGTTATTCAGCGGTACTTCAGCATACACAGTGGTCCATCCTTCAGAGCCCTCTGTGCCGGTTATAATACCGCCTCTCTTGTTGAGCTGACCTATCACAGTCCCGTGGAACTCTTCCGGCATCACCACTTCCACAAACATGATAGGTTCTAGGATCTGCCAGGCGCCATCGTCGAATACTGTGGGAGAATGGTTGTATTAGTGGCGCCATCTGTTTGATACTTTTATGTGTTGGTGGGGATAAATGGTATTTCTATTATAAAGAGACTATGACTTTTAATGCTAAAACTCGCACTATTTTACTTTGCTGGCATAAGAGAGCGGTCTCGAGTTCAAATCTTGGTTCGGTTGTAATATTTCCTGAGATAGTCTATCTAGTATTACTCAGTAGTGTCCACACTACTGAGTAATGATAATGTAATGAGTACCTCGAAAAGTGCAATAAGTTAAAACTGACTGTCACTATTTTATATATAATTTGATTTCGATATTTTATACATATTTGACAGTACATCACAATATTACAATCTGACCAAAAAGTCTAATTAGTTGTCAGGGTTAGATATACACTTCACTCAATGTAAAATACAGGATTCAGCCATATGCCAACCCTGCTAACCCTTACATATTTTATCCAGAGATTACACAAACACTAACCTTCTTTAACAGCTCCTTTAGCCGCCAAGAAGAAGGCGAGTTCGCTGGAATCTACGACGTGATGCGCGCCGTCCTGCAGACGGAACTTGACGCCGGAGACCTTATGGCCGGACAGGTAGCCCTTCAGACACGTGTCCAGGAACCCTCGCTCCACGCCAGGGACGAATTGCTTAGGGACGTTCGTTCCTATGGTCTCGTCTATGAATTCTAGAGCTGGAATAAAATATTAGAATTTGTTACAATATAATTTTTAATAGTCGTTGGTTCGAGCATTTTAAACTGATTAATTCATTCAGCAGCTCCGTTCATAGACTAAATATAAATGATTAAAGCTTCACCCCATTAACACATAGATGGCGCTGTGTATTAAATCAATATTATATTTTTATAACATTCTAAAATTTTTCGTAATTTTTAGTGTTTGACGTCACTGCCAAGCATATTTGTATGACTCTATTATCGGATTTCAAGTCTTGGTTTATAGTATAATTACTTTATTATTGGCATTTAGACTTCATCAAAATTGTAGACTGACAATCAATAGCCTGAACCAATATAGTAAAAATACCCTAATCCAAAGAAACATACAATAAACACTTTCATCATCTAACATTGATTGCAGTATATATGTTCCTCGACCGATTTCGGCCACGGCGACCTCTTCACTCTCCGTTTTACAGTTCCATTTGTCGTTGATGTGCTCGTGCATGGCTCACATAGCCGATCTTATTACTAAATGTTCGCGCACAATGTGGGCAGGTCAGTACACCATTGCAAAAATTGTATGGTATGGCACAAGGTGGGCGTGCTTTTAATTCATCGCGTCTAGCATCCAGTTCGGAACAGCGTTTGTCCTCAAAGTCTTTGACTCTGGTCTTTACCAACGTCCTCCATTCTGGTCGTCGAATAGCCATTTGTTCCCATTCTGAAGGCTCAATATCGCACTTTTTCATATGGCGCTTCAGCACATCTTTATACCTGAGGAGTTGCCCGCCATGCTTACGCTTGCCCTCCTCAAGTTCAGAAAAAAAGATGCACTTTGCTGTACGCTTATTCGCCATTCGTGATAGATGTCCACACCAGCGGAGCTGTCTGCGCATGAGGTAGGCCTCGATCCCCATAATGTTAGCTCTTCGCAACACTTCCGTATTTCGGATGCGGTCAGACCAACGGATGTTCAATATTTTGCGCAGACATTTCATATGGAAACGATCCAGAGCTCGAATATGGCGGCAGTAAACCGTCCATGACTCCGATGAGTACAGCAGGCTCGGCAATACTACAGCCCTATATATGTCTATTTTAGTAGCCAGCTTCAGGTCATGTGAGCTGAAAACCTTGCGATCCAGTTTGCCGAATACCGCGGCTGCGGCACCGATCCGACTGTTGATTTCAGCATCAAGGTCGCACTTTGATGTTATAGTGCTCCCCAGGTAGCGAAATGTATTCACCTGCTTTAGTACGTCTTCACCGAGTTTAATGGTCAGTGTCTCTTGACCACGGACATCTAAAGACATCACTTCCGTCTTTTTGACATTAATCTTCAGACCGAAATTTCGACAGGATTTGTGTAGATTGGCCATAAGTCGTTGCAGGCCTTCTGGGGAATCAGTTACAAAACACAGATCATCTGCATAGACAATCTCAGTGATCAGTGCGTAAGAAACTTTGGTACGAGCCTTGAGCCTGGCTAAGTTAAAAAGATTGCCAACATTACGGAAACGTATGCGAATTCCTTCAGGAGTTGTCTGTAAAACTTCCTGAACCATAACTGCAAAATATAACGCGAACAGTGTGGGCGCAAGGACACAACCTTGTTTTACCCCACAGGTAACGGGGAAAAACTCTGACTGATCTGCGTTTACAGCGACACAGCTCTGCATATCGTCATGAAGCAGTCTTAAAAGTCTAACAAATTTCTCTGTGCATCCTAGTTTCTGCAGAACTAACCAAAGGGCTTCTCGCGGTATACTATCAAAAGCCTTCTCAAGGTCAACAAAACAGAGATACATATTGCGACCCTGTTCTCTGCTTTTTTCTTGTAGTTGCCGCAATGAGAAAATGGCCTCACAGGTACCACGGTCGGGTCGGAAACCAAACTGGGATTCTGGCAGGATCTTTTCCGATAAATTTCTAAGTCGATTCATTAGAACTCTAGCGAAGACTTTTCCCGGAACTGAGAGTAAGGAAATACCGCGGTAAGAACCGCAATCGGCTCGATCACCTTTGCCTTTATATAGAGCCCGAATGAGAGACACTTTAAAAGTGTATGGGACTTGTTCTTGTTCCCATATAACGGCAAAAAGTTTCCAAATCGCAAAGTGCAGGTCCTCCCCACCGTACTTCAATAACTCTCCCGGTATAGAGTCCACTCCAACTGCACGATTATTTTTCTGCTGTTTAATGGCCAGAGTAACCTCCTCTAGGGACACTGGCTCGTCAAGCTCGAAGGCATGAGACTGTTGAGGTAACGAGCGAACGTGGTCTATGTTGACAGAATGATCCACGTTAAGTAGCTTCTGAAAATGCTCCGCCCATCGCTCGAGTATTTCTTTCCTATCTTTAAGAAGCCCTTTGCCATTGGTCGGCCTGAGTGGGACTTTTGCTGTGGAGGATATACCAAGCAGGCTTCTTACCTCATTGTAAAAATTGCCTAGCTGGTTGGTATCAGCAAGCCATTGTATGTGATGAGCCTTCTCCAACCACCAATTCTCTTTCGCCTTTCGTGTGAGCTTACGAAGCTCCATTTCACTATGACGTACTTCCGTAACAGTTTCACCTCTATGTGTTCTGCTGTGCCGCCTCAAAAGTCGACGGTGTCTATCAATAGCGTCCGTTAGTACCCCATTATTTTCATCAAACCAGTCCTCGTGTTTTCGGACCCTCGGACCTAAAGTTGATGTAGCAGTTCCGAGAATTTGAGAAGAAAGGGACTCCCACATTTTGCCGACTTCACCGGATTCTAAATCAAGAGGCTGCAAAACAGAACTCAAGTTTTCGGCATATTCCTTTCTCGTGTCTTTATCTTGAAGTCGTTCAAGATTCAGATGCTTTTGTTTCGGTCTGTCTGATCTACGGGGATGTTGATGTCGAAAACGTATCTTAAGAACCAGAAGCCGATGATCAGTCCAACAGTGAGCGCCGCGCATGGCACGGGTAACCTGAACCTGTGACACATCTTTCTGACGCACTATAGCGTAGTCAATAAGATGCCAGTGCTTTGATCTAGGGTGCATCCACGTGGTCTTATATTTAGCTCGTAATCTGAACATGGTGTTTGTAATCGCAAGATCGAATTGTGCGCAGAGACTAAGCAACAGCTGTCCGTTGCTGTTCATATTTCCAAGACCATGTCTGCCTAGAACTTTAGGCCAGGCTTCATAATCCCGACCCACCCGAGCATTAAAGTCACCCAAGAGTAGGATCTGCTCTCTTGTCTGAATACGATCTAAGCACTGCGTTAGCTCCTCATAAAATTTGTCTTTAATCTCATCAGACTTGTCTAGCGTTGGGGCATAGACACTGATGATATTAAGGTAATTGTTATGTTCCATGTGAAGGCGTAGTGTAGTAATACGGTCGGAAATGTGTACAGGGTATTCTTCTAGGTGTTTGACAAGCTTATTCTTGACTGCAAAAGCTACACCTGACCTTCGCGGTTCGTTGGCAGCAAGTCCCTTCCAATAAAAAGTGTATCCACCCACGTGTTCTGTCAGCTCTCCTTCATCGGGGAGATGTGTTTCGCTGAGCGCAGCCACATCAATATTATAGCGATGAAGTTCTCTTGCTACGATGGCAGTCTTTCGTTCCGGACAAATGTTTGCTTCGCGATCTAGAAGTGTACGCACATTCCACGCGCCAAAGGTCATTAATGCTGGTGTTGATTTTATATTCTTTATATTTTTGTAACGTCGACCGCGAATTTGGGATGCAGAAGCAGCCGCGGTTGCTACCCTCTTTGTAGGTTGGGATGAGCATTTGTTTAGGGCACCTTTTCTAGCCCCCTCCCCGGCTGAGCGGGGAAAGCAGTGCCACCCTAAATAGGGCTGCTTTGTCACCTCGGGTGTTGCCGAATCCGCCCTGTCACCCCGATGCAGAGCAGAAGCGACCACGATGTAATACTACACCCCCAAGGCCGCCTACGTGCAGGAGTCAGACAAAGCTCAACGAGCATCACGTCAAGCCTCTCTACCTCCCCCTATCGCCGTAGGACTAAACTGAATTGCGGAGTCCTTATACGGAAGCGGTCAGTTGCGCAGGATATATTAACGTGCACAAGAGTACGCGCAAAACACAGGTGCACTTACTCGTCTTTGTCTTTCTGTGTCCAGTGGAACGGAGACCGTTACGACCGGAGGAAGACTAAGACAGATGAAATAGTATTTCGGTGCAAGAAAAGGTACAGGGGGTCAACACTTTTTTCACACACTCCTTTAATCGCCTTTTACGATACCCACGGGAAGATATGGGGTGGTGTTATTCTACTCTGCCGACAACCACACGGCCGGCCGGTGGCATATGTCCATACTACAGGTGTTATACTCAGAGTCGCTAGTATCGGGCACAGTGGGCGCAGCCTCCAACATCACAGAGTCCAGCACTCAGTCCGCACTGTTAGAACACGCGCGCACTGTGCTGGAGGTGGCCGCGCAGCTGCTGCTAGATGCTAAGGCCGCGGCCGGGAAACCCAGGGTATGTAGCATATGTCCACACTACAGGTGTCATACTCAGAGTCGCTAGTATCGGGCACAGTGGGCGCAGCCTCCAACATCACAGAGTCCAGCACTCAGTCCGCACTGTTAGAACACGCGCGCACTGTGCTGGAGGTGGCCGCGCAGCTGCTGCTAGATGCTAAGGCCGCGGCCGGGAAACCCAGGGTATGTAGCATATGTCCACACTAAATTGATTGCAGTATTGGTTAATGATTACTTACATGTGTTTTGATGTGGCGGCAAAGGTTCCATGATACCACTGACCCTGGCGAACTGACCGGCGCCACCGGACTGCTTCTTGTGCAGATAGTCGAAAGCGCAAGGAGACATCATGGTTTCTCTAAAATACAAAGATAGTAATATTTTAATATTTTTCTTTTTTGTCTAAGAATGTATGTATCTTGTGTATTCATTGTCGGAGATCCCTAATATAAATAAATAAATATGGGTAATATTTTAAGTTTATGACCTAAAATAATTATAATTACATTGATTAGGGTGTTTTAGTTGATACAATTACCATATACCCCTATATTGTGCATTTGATGTGGATTAGTTTTTTTTTACCAGAAAAAACAAAAATTGCATCACGTATCTGTTAAAATAGAAAGAATTTTTCTCCTGCAACTTATTGCGACCTCGGAATGCTCAATAATCGGATAACTCTAACGTCATACTAATAAAGTCCACAATCGTATATTCGGAATTATAAGAAATAATGATGAATAAGTATACTTTCACAATTAAAGACTATGACTGGCTCCAAAATTAGTAGGAACATCCCGAAAAATGCGAATAAGTAAATAAATAAATATACCTACTCATTGAACCTTTTTGTTTAATAAAAACATAAAGAGAGTTAGTTTTAAAGTAATATTTAGTTTATGGTTAGCACAAGATTCAGGAGTATAACATGAAAAGATTGTCCTAGCAGTAAAAACATTTAGGTTGCAAAAAAAAAATAATAAAAAAATTGATAATTAAGTTGAATTACACTCAATAATCGGATATTAAACTCTAACGTCATACAAATAAAGACTACAATCGCATTTCGCTTACCTAAACGCCACCTTAGGCTTGCCGAGTTCGACAACACAGTTGTACTCCCTCTCCATTCTCTGCGCGTATATCTCTAGGTGCAACTCTCCCATACCAGAGACAATCGTCTCCTTGTTGTCTGGGTCGTAACGGAATTGGAATGTAGGGTCTTCTTTTGTAAATCTGGAATTAGAATTTGCAGAATTTAATTTGATGTAGTAGATTCGTGGATATTGATCACAGTCAGTCACCAGTGACTGACACTTTGTAGGTCAAGATTGACTGATATCTGTCGGTCACGGTTGACCGAAAATGTGAGACGATGAGAAAAGCATTATCTTATGTGTATGTCGGTCTGTTACTTTTCTACAAAGTACAAAAATAGCACTTTATTCAGTTATTTTTTTGTCTAATAAAGAGTAGGTACATTAAAATTTCAATCATGGACTGCATCCATATATTAAATTATATCATCATCATTAGTCTATCGCAGTCCAGTGCTGGACATAGGCCTCTCGAAGTACACGCCACTGAGATCTGTTTTCAACCATTAGCATCTAGCTCCTACTGACCGTCTGGCGCAAATCATCACTCCACCGTGACTGACACTCCACTTAAATTATATTATGATATTCTTAAAATTTTAATTAACTCACCTAGCAACAGCCTTCGAGAAGTTATCTCTATCCTTATTGTTCTTTGGCTTGATAGACATAGACACAACGGGGTCAGGTACGTGTATAGATTCCATCGACAGCTGTAGTTTGCCGTCGTTGACAAAGGTGTCTCCGGACGCGCAATCTACGCCGAATAGTGCGAAGATATCGCCAGCCATGACCTCGTTCACTTCCTCCATGTTGTTTGAGTGCATGCGAACTAGACGGGAGATTTTAACCTGAAAATGTAAGATATGATGAATAAGTTTACCTTTATGATAATTGATGTCGGTAGGAGTGGATGTTTTACAATAAAGGCCTATGGCTGGTTCCAAAATTAGTATGACAAGCCCGAGAAATACAATTAATTAAACAAATAAATATACTCTAAAAAAACATAAAGACAGTTAAAAAGCTGTGAACTTTAAAATTGTGTTTTGTTTCTGGTCGGCACAAGATTTAGGAGAATAACATGAAAAGATTCGCCTATCAGTAGAAACATTTGGGTTGCAAAAAATGATAAAAAAATGGTGAGTAAATTAAATTACCTTCTTCCCTGTCCTAGCATTAAAGATATTCTCTCCTCTCTTCAGTGTACCCTGGTAACATCTCAAATAGGTCAGCTGTCCAAACTTACTGACTTCCAACTTGAATGCCAAACCAACAAACGGTTTGCTATCACTCCTCGCGGGATCCAAAACTATAGTTTGCCCTTCACCATCCTTATTCTCATTAAGAATTGCAGTATTTTCCACTTCGCCTGGATGCGGTAAGTACTCTAGCACTGCGTCCAGTAATGGTTGAACTCCCTTGTTCTTTAAAGCTGTACCAACGAGGACTGGTGTGAAGGTTTTTTGTAGAGTAGTCCGGCGAACTGCCTGCTTTATGTCTGCTACAGTCGGTACTTTTTCTTCAAGGAATATTTCTCCTGAAAATTTAGGTGTGTTTTGGAAAATGATTTATTTGTTATAGTAACAATAATCAACTGTGTAAGCTTCTGCAATTAAATACAAATAAGCCTTAAACAGGATATGTAACATAAGTATGATTGTGTAATATAATAATCCCAAGGAGAACATTGCTCATGTCTCAAAGGATCATAGATAAATAGGTTTTTAGGGACAGATCTCTCTGTTCCTGAAATAAACAGTGAATTAAATTAACTACAACAAAATAACTGCCATCTAACACTATGTTCTAAAGATATTATCATCATTCTCTATTTTTTTTTTGGAATTCATTTATAATTTTAACTATTATTCTGGAACACTGTCGTCTCCTCTCTTGGAGGTAGGCTCTAATGGCAGCGACCCAGTACTCTTACATTAACGCAGTTATTTTTCTAAAATGTTTTTTGTTCCAATACCAATATTTCAATTTCAAATATATTTCAGTTCATATTTTATTGCAATGCTGTTAAAAAATTTCTCTCACCCAAAGTTTCATCAACATTAGACAAATGTTCAATCAGCTCATGTCTCCTCTCTTTGACCTCCGCCCTTCGGTCCTGTGGTACTTCATCGTAACGGATCTTGTCTCCGTAGTCCCCTTCAAAGTAAATAGCTCTCTCTTCAATCAGATCTAAGATACCCTGGCATTCTTTCTCTAAGCCTATCGGCAGTTGTAGAAATGCGGCATTGTGGTTCATTTTGGAACGCATTTGCTTGATTACTCTGGAAAATGTTGAATAAGTATGTTTTAGGGATCTTCATAAAAATATCTTTTTTTATTATTTATTTCTACAATAAATCTCTGAGCAAAAGTTACTTGAAATATAGTTATAGTTCTAACAAGATACAAATACAAAGCTTGATTGATACTTAAGAAATATGTAACTAGATTTAGAAAAAAAGACTCACCTGACTGGATTAGCACCCAATCTATCAAGCTTGTTAATAAATGCTAAACACGGTACATTATATCTTTTCATTTGCCTATTGACTGTCAATGTCTGACTCTGTACACCACCGACAGCACACAACACTAATACCGCTCCATCCAATACTCGTAAAGCTCTCTCAACTTCTACTGTAAAATCTACGTGGCCAGGAGTGTCAATAATGTTGATGTTGTGGTCCTTCCATATTGTGTAAGTGGCAGCGGACTGGATGGTGATGCCTCTTTGACGTTCCAGCTCCATGGAGTCCATGACTGCACCTACATTGTCTTTGCCTTTGACCTGAAGAATAAAAAATAAGTATAATAGGATAATTAAGAAAAAAAAATTGAATAAGTATGTAACATTAATTTTCAACCTGTTTGGAATATCAAGCTATTAAAGCTTATTATGTGTTATTCCCATTTTTTATGTAATATGAACATAACGTGTTAGTTTCACAATTATAAATTATGAATTAATAAGTTCATAATTATTAATTAAAGGGTCCAAAAGAAAATTTAGGATTTAAATTAGAAATTAAACAGAAAAGTTATAAAATCAAAATCTAAGTAGTAGAAACACAGCAGGTTTAAGTATTTAAATTATTACATACTCTTGCATTTATTCTAATATGCACATATTTTATATAATCATAGCTCAGGCGATAAGAAAAAAAATAATGAGTAATAAAATACATATTCTAAATTTAAAAATATGTACGAACCTCGTGCATTTGGTCTATTCTTCCAGTGTAGAATAATATTCTTTCCGTAAGGGTGGTTTTCCCGGAGTCTATGTGGGCCGATATACCAATGTTTCTGATCT
This sequence comes from Chrysodeixis includens, assembly GCA_941860345.1. Classification (NCBI taxonomy): domain Eukaryota; kingdom Metazoa; phylum Arthropoda; class Insecta; order Lepidoptera; family Noctuidae; genus Chrysodeixis; species Chrysodeixis includens. Next base: position 10,411,784 of record OW796092.1, read on the forward strand.
TTTCTAAAGCTTTGTGATCTGCACCTTTGATTTGAGACGAGAACTTCTGTAAAACAAAACCCAGAATTCAATTAAATGCCTCCAAACCAATTAATAAATCTTATAAAGTGTAAGACATAAAATTACGTAAATTTAACCGCATTAATTTTGCGATAATATAACAAAATAGTAAACAAAATTACCTCGATTTGGGACACATTTCCATTTCTAAGCCCTCTTAAAACGTTGGCTAAACGGAATATATTTGATATAGTCATTTTGACTTCGTAAATTTAAATTATCACAGAATTTCTAGAATTTTTAGGTTACGGTTTCATGTCAATGTCATGTGGGTGAAAAGGGACGGGACTAGGGTGGAGAGTGAGAAAATGAAGTCAAGGTAATGAAGTGAGCAACAGTTAACATTTGATTTAGAACCTGAGTGACCATTACTAAAATATAAATTCAAACTGAATTTCAGAATCTTTTTAGTATTCCAGAAAAATTAAACATAATATATATTGCAAACATAAGCGCTGGAAATTCGGCCCAAAAATTACGATGTTCGAAAACATTTTTTCTCAAACAATAATGTACTCAGTGTGATAAAACATAAGATATTTTTAGGACTTAATTTGGTTTTGAAATAGTATTGTTTGCGTTAATTTGAATTGGTAAATATTGCAATAAACTGAAATATTTAAGTTATAAAACTACCAGTACTTGACCATAAGCTATTGGGAATAGTGTGAAGATAGCTGTGTTTCGTTGGGTTGGCTGTTCGTTACCAATAGACAAAAAAACTGTTTTATTTCAGTCAGTTTAAAAAGAATATGGCCGTGTTAGGGCCCTGTGTTAGTGTAAATATGAATGGGCACAATAATATTCATAGTCAGTTAACAAAATCGTTAGAAAGAATTTTGGAAGATGCTTACTTAAGTGGTGAATTAAAACTAAGTGGACGTAAATTGAGAGAGTTTCCTAAACCAGTGAAGTATGACCTGAGCGATACAGTTGTTGCTGGTAAGTCGAAGTTTTATAAATAAATCGTACTGCATTTCTATGCGTTTTATGTATAACATATTATTTTGGTTTTGTTTTATGTACCGCAAGTGTAGTGGCATGTTTTAGAGACGTAACTGTGTTATTTTTATATGCCGGCTGTGATAGCGTCGCGGCTACTTTTATTTGTCATCAAATCGATCGGAATGAATAAGAATGTCTTATGCTCTTGAAAACAGGAATTTATACACGATACTTATCGCTATTTCTGAGAACCGATTGGGGAAAAACGTTCCTGTGGTTAACTTATTTGTTTATTTATAAATTAGAGTAAATATTACCATGTGTTTGTACGAAAAGCTGCTTGATAATATACCTACGGATATGAGGAGCTTTTGAATTTGGAAGAATGTTTGGCAAAGACACGGGTACAGTTACACAAATGTAATAATTTAAAGCTATTCTGCTTCAAAGTTTAATTCATAAAAACTATAACTTCTCAAATTAAAATTGATTTTAAAAGTTTGTTTATTTTACCATAAACCACTACGATCATGTGTTCATCAATATTTCTCAGTAATATCAGAATTAATTCCTATCCTATTATGAAACTAATCATGACATACTTTATAGCTTAATTGGACTTGAATACCTCTTTATATGTCTGAGACATGTAAATTACATTTACATTACTTCCTCTATAAGTACATTAAATACCTAACTGTGCAGCTGCACATTTTGTTGGGAATATCCACTTATGAACTGATGTTTATTGCAATGTGTCTCATTTATTCAAAGGAATGCTAGTTCTCAGTTAATGTCAACTTTCAATGTTAATATTACGTACCTAGTAGATAAAGAATATTTCTAATCTGTGACAAAAAATCTTAGGATAGCTAAGTTATTTTGTTGTGTGTAGGTACTGTTAGTCATTTTTCAAGTACAAACTCAGTCCATTAATGTGAACTGCATATCTATCTGTTATCAAATCCAACCACCAACTTTTATCTGAGTTTGGGTCCATTTTTATATGATAGTCATTGATAAGATAGCTAAAAAGTTTGCATGCTATCTCAATACTCCTTTTCAGGTCATTTCCAAAGGCATAGAGCATTTTTACAGATAAAAATCTCTACTACGTATTTTATAATACCCTTTTCTGTAATAATGGCCTTTATTATCTTATTTTTTACAATAAAAAACGTAATTCAAGACTTGAAAGTTTACATTAAAATATTCATACCATTTTTGTACACAACAAATTTAAATATGGGTGTTAACTTTTTTTTATTAGGAAAAAAATATTCTAATGGCTGTATGTCAGTGGCTTCTGCCCATAACTGGTTTCTTTTATTGCTATTATGGCGCCACATCCACAAGTTACGAATGGCGTACGATGCGGGTTAATCTTATAGTTTTTATTTATTTCGGTATTTCGCCGTCGCTTGTAAAGTCGTGGGTGAGAGGAAAGTTTTTCGTACATATTTTAGTTAAATATTGTTTGGTATTGTTATCATATAATATAACTTTCCAATATTATGTTACGTTAAGGAATAAAAAATAAGCCATTTCCCTATACGTAAAATTGAAACAAAACAAAAGCTTACATATATTCGAAGTGGTTTCTAAATTTAGTTATATTATTTTCTATTCTTAGTTAAAAGAGATCGTAAATACCCCTGCTTGGCGTCCTAATCCTACAAAAGAGATCTCGTTAATAGTGTAGTTAAATAGTTACGCCCGTCGCCTAGGTGCTAGGTAGCTAAGTGAAACTTGCTCTCAAAGTCTCAAGTGTCGTAAATATCGGTTAAAAGATAAATATTGCATAATAACTGGACTACCCACGTAAAGTAACCAGTTTTCCTCGGTTACTTAAGACCGCGTGGGATCACAAGTTTTTCTTTTGTCTAGGTAAATAAGTTCCTAGTTTCCTACGTACCTAACTCATTTTACATTTATAAATGTCAGGGGTAACCGTCCAGCCAGGGTCACGCAGAGCATGCGCGAGCGATCCCGTGACGCTGGCTTAGGTAGTAGAAAGGGCCCGGGGTGTTTTTAGTCGGTGGGAGTCCGACGTATCCCCTCGCCGTGCCCTCGACGTGGGTTAAAGTCTTTAGGGTTTCACCACGGGAAAAAGAGGAAGGTAACCGTCTTCTCTTAAAATAAGGTTAATAAAGTTGTGAACAGAGACGGCCTTACACGCCGCAGAGCAGCGTTTCGCTTCAATAACTGCAGTCTGACGTTATAAGATGGTGGTATCCCCTCAGGTACTACACAAAAACAGCAGTCTATCCGTAGGGTTACTTTAGCCTTTTTAACCATGCCTTGAACGCTTATTCATTAATTTAAATTCATCCAACAAGTCATTGATCTATTTGCATGTGGCTAGTTCAGAATATTCCTATTTGCGTTATAGTTTTTATTACCAATAAGTTAAGCACATTAAATTGTTCGGAATCTTAGCTAATGAAATGAAAATCTTGTTTTTAATTTCAATATTAAAACTGTTTATATTATAACGCAGGTTTATTCTAAGCTAAAAAGAGTAAAGTAAACAAATGCACTGAGTATTCTGCGTTATGTTACATGCAAGTTAATGTTTAGGCAAAGAGCGCAATGTTCGCTGCGGTGATAATCACATACGAAAAGAGAGAGCGTTGTTTAATTTGTATGCTAAATACTAAAACATGTTTCTTCTAAATGATTATAGTGTGTTTGATGAAAGTTGCTAAGTACCTAGGCATTATCTGAGACATACGGCGTACTACCTAACAATTTCCTTATGACTATCCAGGCGTTATCGTATTCATCAGAATTCTCTGTAATTACGGTACTGTATTAAAGTATTCATATTTTCAAATGCGCGGTTTGTACTCATGTGAAGAGTTTATAATGATTTTTGAACGAGTTTGTAACTAAACTATCAACCGAGTTCAAAGTAATATTGCGGACTGGTGACTATGTTCTGTACGTGTCCTTATACTTATAAAAAATACTAAAATAAAACATCTCTTATTTAGAAATTAACATAATTCGTTCCATAACAAATTCATCATTGCCACTCAAGTATCTCCAATTGATTATTCGCCGAACAAAACATTAAACAAAACGTTTTACGATAGAACAAGTCTGTTAAACGAAACTAAAGTGTTACCATTATTCCCAACAGTTAAATAGACGTCATTATGTGAATGGTTCACACAGTCAAGTAGTAAATCGTGTTTTACAAATATAGTATATGACGTACCCACTACCCTCCCATCTTTTTACGTAAATCCACTAACAAAGACCGTAATATTAAGACCAATAAAAGCAAAAAGGTCTAGACTTAATCTTACAACAATACAAGCTTATGTACCTATTATTAGTGAAAAAAGCTGTATAAACACAATACTGGCTGTCTACAAGAAAAAAAGAATATCTGGAACACTCGTATGCATTTTGCAAAACTAAACGCATAAGCACACCCATAAAGGAATTAGTTAAAACAAAAGATGTTAAAACCTCTTTATCTTAAAAGACAATGACGTAATGGCCTTTGAAAATTTACGTGGCTATTTCTTCTTGTCAGGCAAAGTATTGTGTTACAGGTCGAAAGTATTACTGAAACTGGAGCTATCTTTAAAAAAATGTTTGTACAAAGTAAAAGGTTTTTTTCGGAGACGGACAGTCAAGTCTAATTATCAAAATACTGGTTCGTAATTGGTAACTAGAGACACTAGCCCTAGGGATTACTTTGTTATTCCTTTCAATTTAATTAAAAGTGGTAAAAGTATGACTTGTTCAAATAATGCTTTAGACAAAAAATGTGTTTGAATAAGTTACTCAACTATAAATTCATATTAATTAATTAATCGTGAATCAATTTGCTTGGTATTTCCTTTCAAGGCTTAGATGAGCAATGGACTTTGAATACCTAGTCAGTAGTAATAGCTGCAGGTGCAACAAACATTCCTGTTTACCTACAAATGTGACTACTAACCACTGACTATAAGACCTACCATTAGCTCTGAAAGTTTTAGAGAGAGACGCCGCTCTATGCCGTGTAGCGCTGTCAGGCTTGCACAACTACAAGAACAATAATAGGTAGGCCCTCAAAAATCCAATTCATTTGTACAACTTACTTATTCATCAATGCCCTTGAGATTCTCATTTGTTCTTTACTACGTCTTAATTACCATTATCAAAGTTGTTAAAGCACTTATGTAATTAAAAGTACAAGACTGTTTTAATGCTTTGCTTATCTCATTATCAAGGTTTCTCACAACTTGTAACGAAGTAAAGATTAACGTTTATGTTGCCGACTTTTTTTTTCTATACGAAATCTGCTGAGTTATTAAAAAAGTCAGCGTTAGCCTCCAGAATATTTAATTAATATTTTATATTAGCTATAGCCCGCTACATCGCCCACGCGAAAGTTGGTTATAGCTGCACAAACACCAGCCCCATCTGACGCAGTCGGTTCAAAAGACGATGTGTTAATCCAGGGTGTTAGCTTACCCCTAACACCGTACATTTCATAAAAAGATATATCCAACCGTTTGAGTATAAAAGAGTAACAAGTACCCATCCATCCCTACTTGCAAGCTTTCGCGTCTTATTAGTTGAATAATCTTTTCAAAATATGAAAGAGCCATCTAGTCAGCGTATTCTGGATTTCTTTATATTTCAAGAGCTTTCAACTTAATCATTGTCGGCTCGTTATGCCGCGCCCGTATCACTTGTCTGATCTGAGCAAGTCGAGTGGCATACTGAGGCCCTTCAAAGACTGTCTGATCAACATCCGTCAATAACTAACCTATTTTTGTTATGTTTATAAAGAACCTTGTATATTTCTAAGGAATGAGCCGTGAAATTTCTACGGCCTTAGACTTTTCCGTGAGTGACGTCTTGAAACTGATCTGTTATACGAGAAGGAAATGCCAAACTTAACTCAATTTCTGCTACATACTACGTAGTAAATAATGACCAATTCGTAACGTAAAGTGCGTAATTTGTAGTTTTACATCCTACCAACCAAGATGTTGTTATAATCGCCTCGGTATTCCAAAATAGTGCATCACGAATTCACGTTATTTTCGTAGTTTGTTTACATTTGTAAACGCGTATTAAGTGTACCTGCCGACTAACTTCTGTTAATTAAAGGAGGCAATAATATTGCTTACTCAGAAGTTGAGTATTCCAGCAATTTTTGGTACCTACTCTTGTTATTAGCGGTTCGATACTGACGTAATGAAAATTTGAATGTCGAGGAGTCGTGAAACGCTGTCATGTTTTGTTATTGTGAGCTAGTGTAGGTATATTGTTAATTGCTAGGTATTTTCATTTTTGTCACGCGTAGGTTATAATCTAATGGCTTTAGCACACGGTGGGGGTATAATAAAGGGAATTGGGGTGATTCTTCATTTTATACTGAACTTCCACCAACTCGAACACTGAAGAATGATAACTGCCTTTCCCGGTAATTTACTGTACGAAGATTTACACCGCTAGCTCCAACATAATCGTAGTCACTGAGACATATAGTAAATTATCATCATCCTTTTAAAATATATCATGTTTTGTAATGACAGTTCATAAATAATAACAGTGTAAACCTGTCAGGAATCAGGAACACTGGCAACGTATGAGGGAAACGGGCTATTATACGTTTCCTCTCCACACTGGAGCAAAGTTAAATACTGTTTTTATCCATATTCAGGTCAACGAGAAAACCTGTACTAAATTATATGTAGAAATACCGTTCAGATTTACTATAGGTAGGTACTGTAAATATCATAAATAATAACATTTATGGCGTTATATGTTTAAATGAATGTTTTTAAATGGTGAAAAGCACTTAATACTGGTGGTTAAGCATCTATTTCCTTATATTTTCTCTACCGGTTGACTAACATCAATAAAATGGAATATAATAGAAGTATTGCTAATAATAAAGCGTATCGAATTGATTTGACGAGAGAAAATACTGCGACTTGCCTCACTTGTCGCTCGGATTACTTTATGCTCGAAAGTCTTCGTGCGATGAAAGTAGTAATTGTATTTATTAACGCTTATCGTATAATCTGCTTTTAGATTAATCAGATATATTACCACACCTGCTGAACAAGAATTTCTTTTACTGCTAATTTATGGGCATTTCTAAATCGCGTTTGATTGAAAACATTCTTAACAGATTCGATTAATTAAACGCTTTAAAGCATAAACCAAGAAAAGGATCATGGAGACCAAAGATAAATGGAAAGTTTAACAATCACAATTTATCATAAATAAACCCTTAAATATTAAAAAACAGCCATTTTTAGAGCTAAATAATGAATTACCATATAAAGTATTTTTTAACACACAATTAAACGAATTGAAAATGTAAACCTCGTTTAAATGTGTGATCGCAGTATCATTGCGTGTGGCTACATTTTCCTGTTTATTTTATTGTGAGCACAGGTGTAGTCTGCAAAGTTTTGTCATTTAACTTTACATACAATCCCTGTTTCATGTAGTTATAGCAAAATACGAGTCGCGACAGGTGCACCGTGTGCGCCCGACCGTCATACGGATACGAGGGGACGATAACACAGCCTGGCGATTCCAGTTCACTGCCTGCTAATACACCAACTATTTAAACTAATTGTGAACTTTATACTCATAGTAATAAAGCCGATTACCGTTACCACCAACCTGTATTATCTATGTGGAACTAGAAAGATGAAAAAACATTCCCTGGTTCAAAAATTTCCATTCAAACGTTGACTCGCAACGCAGGTACCATAACAAGTCCATGTGGGCGGATGAGTTAAAAAAAAAAGTAAACAAACACCGTATCGTTTCCAACGTTATCGTTTAACGCCATAACTGTTGCACAGAGTGACCTCTATGTATTTTAATAACAGGCCTTATCTCACCTGACCCTTATTTTCCAATACGTTGCTTCATTACCTTCGATGGTCGTGGCAAATTGACGTAAAATTGGCTCCAAGGATGACTTCGAACCGAACGCACACGACTAATATTCATGCGTATTTAAATATTTGCAATCACAATAGTTTTGTCGAACTTTAAACTTTACAATACATCATTCTTATTCGATTCGATGCCCGGTCGTGATGCTAAGAATACTGATAGCTGTTAGCCGGCCGTGTGTATTGAATACGAAGTATAAGTGGTCTTGAAGACCCGCATTGTGTTTTATTTCGGTCGGATAATAGCGACGAAATGAATTAGTATTCAGGTGGATACGCACTTCCTCCACTTTGGGCTTGTCTGGGCATGTCCTTTAATATTTACATAGTATGGCGACGTACTCGTATGTGGCTGGCCTACTTGTTAGCTATTCAGACGAAAAAGGGTTTCATCCCGACATTTTGTATTCTCGAATTTATGATTAACGAAACCCTAACATGGTTTGTGTTTATTTAATTTATTATGCAGAGTAACGTTAATAATTCTGAGCTGAATATCTCATGTATGTTGAATAAATATTTATAATAAAAACTTGTTGAATGCAATTAAATATTTGATTGTTGAAAGCATGAAATACGTTCACACACGCAAAACAATAAGCAATTAATTCAAAGCTTTCATGTGGCAGGGCGTCTCTTGAGATGGACAATAAATACATCGAAGCGCCAAGCAACGGTCGCAAGAACATCGATTATGTTACTTAAATTATGTCTGCTAGTTGTATTTAAAGGGTGAGGTTAAATTTCTTGACATTTCTAAACTGGCATAGTAATTATGGCGTTGAGCATAATAATTTAAGCATTGGGAAGCCATAAATCTTTACACACCGTTAGAAACAATTAGCATGTATTTAGCGCACCTTTCGCACAAATTATAGGCGGTTTTCAATAGAAAACTTATTGATAATTAGTTGACAAGTCACTGAGTTCGCGCAAAATCATGTTTACAACCTGGTATTTGCAAAAAAAAACTAGAGATTTCTACCAGTTTGCGTGCAGTGCTCTCGTGGGAAGTGCATTGATTCAATTAAGAATATTAAATTAACTCTTCACTGCAGATCTTAGTCGGCGCACTTTATCGAGATTGAAATGCGCGTGAGTTTAAGTCTCGATTGGCAACAACACAAGAAGGATTATGTTCAACCATCATGGCGTCATGTTCGTTTTATTAGCTGGACGTAAGTGGTTAATGCAATCACGTCTTTATTGAAGCCACTACGATCATATTATGAGAAAAGAGCTTAGACTATCAGGAATTACATTTGTTTTCCGCATGCCATGTTTAAGCCTTTCATTAAACTTAGTCTCATATTTTTGCTACAAATTGCCCCCATTTCAAAAGTAATATTGTACGTTCATTGAGCCTGTAATTGTGTTTATCAGAACATCTCTTATGTGATACTTATTAAATTATTATCACTCCCATTTGCCCAATTAGTTTCCTTCCAGACAATTGGCAATAAGCAGTTATTGTCGCAATATATTCACGGTTCACGGCCAGCGCCATTTTTCTACTTTGTTTATTGGGTTAATTAGTATTTTATGTTAGAAATCGCCAGGTAATACGTGTCATTGCCCGGCCATAGCTACCGCTCAATTAATTTCGGTAATTGCCTACTGTCCAAGTGGGTATACTTATTAAACATTAGCAACGGGACATGATTACAATGTGTCCAGTTTATGAATACCTACATTTATTGTTTGAGGTTTTTATCTAGAATTTACAGTTTGTTAAAACAGTTTCCTGTTCTTGAGATTTAAGTCGTTTTGTTGGCTAGAACACCAATGCCAGTCTTTGCCAGCTAAACTGCAGTAATGTAATGGAGTACTGCAGAGGTGCGCCAGACGTTTTCAGTATTATAGGATCGATTTGTTAACGTCACTCCGGGTGGCCCTTCCTTTTCTTGCATCCGTTTTGAGTAATTTGTTTGATATGTTTGTACATGGGTTCCCTTTACGCCTAAATTCTTTGTAGTGGGACTGTTTCTACATATTAAGTACGTATGTTTTAAAAGATTCATTCAAACAGTCAATGATTTGCTCTCAATTATATTGTGATCTATTCAAACATTATCAGGCATTGTATAACAGCCTACTTCAATACTGCTATTAATTAGGTCAGACCATGAATAGGTAGTTTTGTGAAGCATAATAGCACAGCTTTTCTAAGAAAACGTCTAAACAGTTAGAAGTTGAAGTGTGCAATGCTAATGTATGGACGATGAATATTGAATATAGGAACGTGGTAATGCAACACCAATATTACCTTATAAGGCATAATGCGGAGTTAGTGAAAGTTAAACCCATCGCCTACCAGTCCCATAAAACACGTTTCAAGGAACTTAACGTTTTATGAGTATGGAAACATGACAGTTTTCATTCATACACAAATAACTTCATATGCTTTACAAACGGATATGACATTACTTTGTAACTCAAATAAGTTCTCTGTTCCACAAACTATTTAACAAAATTTTCCCAAGTTCATGTATGGCTGATTGGTTTTTGACTATTTTGACGCGCCTTTAATTGCAAAATCAGGAGTTATTATCATGTAATCTTTGGCGACGTTTCCTTTAACTTGAAAAGCTCTTACAAACACCTGATCGTGCCGAAGCCAGTCGCAAGTAATCAATAAAGAAGGATTTCTGGCTACCCCATTTTCATTGCCCCTCGCCCTTCCGTTCCCAAACATAACGAAGGCCGACTCGCACATGCTGCTTCTTACAACGCAGCTTTCAAATCGTATTGATATTTCATCGCAATTTGACGGTTGTAGCTTTGTAGCAATCCTGCAGTTAAGGAACTGCATTCAGTCGCAATTTTCTCTCGATAGCAATCAAAGCTAACATCTCATTTAAGCCCACCCTTTTGTGGTAAGTAAATAAATGGAAATGTCTAATCAAAAGTAATACTTTGCTTAGTGCTTCGTGTAAATGTAAAAGCTTTTATTGCCTTTATCTTATGGGATTTATCGATGTTAAATATCCGTCTTCCGTACCTTTCATAGACTGTTATATCTTTGATAAAACTGATGTAAACATTTCTTCCTTTCCTCTTTTCGTTCTCCAGGGGTGGATAAGAAGCTTATACACACAATAATTTTTCCCCATCTCGTAAGAGCAAATGAAATATTTCCGATACTCAGTAAATAATAATTCTAGTAGCCATCAGCCCCTCTCGTATCGCCCTTTACGTTTCGCCGCATCGAATGCTGCAGCGGCATCGTCACTGACCCACATTGCAGCGTTAGCTCAAGGGAATACTTAACGCAGGGTTGCTGATTCAATATGCATATTTTATGCTAATTATGTTTTTTTACTGGGATTTTTCCGTGTTATGACAACATTCTAGGTCAACTCGTAAACACAGGAGCGTTACCTGCACTTCTTGAATTATGTCATGAAATTGGGAGTTTAAAGTTTACGATTGTAAACCGGTGTGAGCATAGGAGATAAAAAAAAACAATTGCGTAACGGGTGTAACGGTATCCTGAAAGTTTGATTTGAACCACAAGATAATAGGTTCAACTATAAATACTACCTATGCTTTACCTAGCACACTAGACACTAGACTAGGCAATTCGTAATAGAACCAGAAAGATTTAACGTCTGTATTGCCACATCTGGTAGGTAAACATGAAATTTATAGCTTTAGAGCGTATGCCGCAGTTTCCTTGATCTAAGATACAGACCGGTAATATTTACAAATCTATATCAAATACATATTTTGCAGGAAATATATATTTCGATAAAACAGGCATAGTACACGAAGTTATTAATTAATATTAATGAATAATTAGTTGTAAGTAGTAATAATTTTCCTTACTTATTACAATAACCTAAAATTTATTCGTTTAAATATAACATCAATTAAATACAGTTGTTAGACATACATGTATTCAATTAACTTCACTGGTATAAACATGACTTTTAGAATTGTTATTTTTGGCAGTCACGCGATGTGTTGGAACAGTTTGTATGTCCAATTGAAATAAAGTGTTCCGTTCAAATAAAAAAACAACTTATTGCTGACTTTCGTTGCAATACGTCCTGTTTATTATCTTGTGCAAGTGCCTGTACTAATCCCACAACAGGACTATTGTACGACAGCATTACACTGCGAATAGTAGCATCTCGCTTCCACATCGACAAGTCCTGCCTTAAGAGCACATAGTAGAAGAACAGGATATAGAAAAGTAATATACCTACCTATCACCAATTTACTAATTGAAATAAAGCTTATCAAAACGTCACTCATTCATTAACAATATCTTTCGTAAGATAGCACTTAATCTACACATGTTCAATTGATAAATCAGCATCCCATCAATATCTGTTTCCACTTGCAAGTGCTCTGTCGTTATCAAGCACATATGTTAGCAATTAGAAGTCATTCAAAGTGGTTAGTGAGAGCGGTGCTGATAAAAGATCTAGGAAACTTATTTACATCTCGCTTTCTCGCTACAGACTTATAAAAGTTGTTGTCTAAGGTAGCTTAGCCGAAATTACGTCAACGACAAAAGGCCACAATATAGGTATGACATTTTATTTTCCCTGCTATCTAGGTTGAGTTCAAACAGCGCCATACATACGTCGAATTCTCTTTGTGACTGATGAAAAGTTACCATTAGTAAAGGACATTAGTAAACCCATTGTAACTTTAAAGTACCGACCTTTCTTCAAGCATTTTATCTCGGTGTGGTCTACCAACAGACAGCCCTTAGCTATGAGAACCGCTTATGTAATTGTGTTTTATGTTCACATCGAAAGCTTGTGTAATCTCTACTACGACTTAACGACTGTTAATTGTACGTAATGTCGCCATAAACTATGTTGTGGTTCAATATGTAGCCGCAATTGTTATTGTGTTATGATTAATCGGAGATTGAACTTGATCTGAGTTAAGTCGAAATACTTTTGACCACCTTATTGAAGAGCTTATGTTGGTAATGGTTTAATGTTTATATTTTCATTTATTACTCATTCAAGATACTTAGACAGTATTTTTTTTGCCTAATTTACGGCTTCCCACTTATGGGCTAAGATTCGATGTACCGCACCACCTCGAACCAGACCTCGCGGTGTGCGTACAATTAGATAGTATTCGATATTTTATTTTTAAATATTGCTAGTTATATTGTAGAGTCATAGACACTTCGCGACTAAATCAGATAAGACTACATTGCACCGTAGAACCTAGGCTTTTGTTAGGCAATGGTTATGTAAGAACCACCATTGTGAATACGAAGGAGGCTTGGCTGAACTTTCGGTGCTTTTGTCTACAACCTCTAAAGGCTTCGTATAATATAAATGGGGGTACTCTTGTTAAAATATTGCCTATTCACTAGTTTCTCGACTTGAAAAGATGGAATATGGAGCTATTTTATACAGATCGCGGCGTATGGCATATAGGCACTTTTGACATAATAAGTATGAGCTTATTGTAACATCTTTTACAAACATTAATTGACTTACGGACTGGATTAAGATTGACTTTCGTAAATGTAATTTAATGAATGTCTTGATTGTCAAAATGTTTTCCTACGAATTATGCGTAATTTGATTGAAATAAGCATATTGATGATCGTTTGTTTTGAATAACTACATAACGGTTATATTATTCTAATAATAGTTTACTAACAAATCTAACAATAGTGTTACACACAATAAAACACCGAAATCGCTTACGCAAGCATAGTAATGACAATGAAAATAGTATGACGTTATTAACCTCTAAATATGAAATACACCTTTGTCTCACCAAGCAGCACTCGCTATGCTAATAAGTGAATCACCAACCCTTTAGGAGGTAAACCTTGGCTATTTTCTGACGTCACATCCTCTTCGTGAGACGGAACCGCGCTTCCTTTACTTTCCGGTCGGTTGCACTGGTCCCTTGCCACCATCACACGAGAAAAGCTATTGTTTCAAGCCATTGTCCCTATGAGGTGTCGTACCATAAAATTGTTAGTGCTTTATTCTTGGAGCTTCGATTTGCTAACGCCATTGTGTAATGGACATGAGTAGGTAATAGTACCTAGTAGTATTAGCTGAGTGAAGTGAACGTTTAGAATTTAATTGCAGATAAATAAGCTTTAATAATGTGCTTTGTTTTGACTGCTTCTGTTATTTCCCTAAGGCTAATCGAAAAAGATTGAAGTCATGTAACTTAATTTATTGTCAGTTTTTACATGTACATGAGTATTTTGTGCAAATTCAGTCCAGTCCGTGCAGGAAAAAGTTTTATTTGTTAAAACTTAAATGGACAAAAAACCATTTTCGTAATTATGACGTATGGTGGTTAACTGCAATTCCTTTTTATAGACTTTGTTTTTGCGAATTTTTGAAGCACCTATTCGTGTTTATTTACCCATGTAAGATATTTATTTATTCAGAATATATTATACACATCATAAAACTATCTATTGTATTGTGAGAATATATTCCATTGAAGAATGTAATGAAAGTCAAAATACGTTGCTATAAGAGCATCAGTCATGCTAATCTTGGCAGAGTTCTGGCACAAATTCAGGTCACATACTATATCTATTTAGCCGACTCTTTCAGAATATGCCGGACATGTGTTCTGACTTTTATGCTGTACATGTGCAGAAATTCTATTTATAACTTATTGTTCTATATTGTTTTGAACGCCATTGTCGAACAGTAACTAGATTAGAACAGTTAAGACGATCCAAAATAATATAATCTATTAAACAAAATATTCTACACACGTGGCGGCATATATGGGCGTTGTTGTTCCCTTCATTTTTGACAATTGTCTTGCAGTTTCCCTTGTTTTGTAACCGACACGATCAATGCATTTATAAGTGTCCCCCTACACAATACACACTCGAAACTTGTCACGAAACTCGAATATAATACAGATTCGTCGCGTGCCCTCTGCCTGCTGTTATTACAGTTCTCCGGCGCTGCGCGGGCGCATGTCACGAGGGGGCCCTCACACGTGCCCCATTATGAATTCAAATCGTCTTCCAACAAAACGAACAAACATGATACAAGATTATGGGTCAGGATGTGCCTTTTTAAATGACTATTAACTATAACTATCACACAACCACGCGTTATGAATAAAAATAAAGCCAAACTGTTAAAAAATCTTATTTAATGATAGGAACAGTGGAAAAGTAAGACTAGACTTTTAACACTAAAAATCATAAAACTCTGCTTCAAATAAACATCGCGAAGCTGGTTTTATAACCTCCTCCTCATATCGGTCGAAGTTTGTGGTATCGCCCGGACCCCTGTATTTTGGAATGAATGGTGGCTGCGTTCGACAGTTCAGTATTGATTCCCATTCGATGCCCTTAAACCATTTGTGATTTTTATAATCCATCACCCCATTTTTCATCACCCCGTAACGGTGGCTTATGTCGACTTGGAGGATGTTGCGTATTAGGTCTCGTAAGTCACTGTTAAAACTCGATGGACATCTGTATTTTCCACTTACTATTTTCTCATATGTCTTCATGGGATCATTAGCGTAAAAAGGTGGGTAACCGGCATTCATTTCGAAAAGTAAAACACCAAACGACCACCAGTCCACCGAAAACCCGTAACCTTTACTTAAAATAAGTTCAGGAGCCAAGTATTCCGGCGTTCCACACAAAGTCCATGTTCTACCTTGCAATATCTTACAAAATCCGAAGTCTGTAATTTTCAGATATCCTGTTTTATCAATCAAAATGTTTTCTGGCTTCAAGTCGCGGTAAACAAGGTTACAAAAATGCAGGTACTCCAAGGCCAAAACTACTTGACTTGCATAAAATTTTGCTAGTGGCTCTTCGAACTTACCCATTCGCCGAAGATGGGTGAACATTTCACCGCCTGGCACGAATGGCATAATAAAATAGATACAACTGTTGTCCTTGAAACTGAACTCCATGCAAACCGTGAATGGGAACCTGATGGCTTCTAGAATGCGCTTTTCGTAAAGCGTATGATCAACCTGTTTCATCTTCACTATCTTTTCTTTTTCTAAGACCTTCATGGCGTATAATTTGTAACTTTTCGAATGCTTTAATAAAACTACTCTGCCAAAAGCTCCTGTGCCTAGGGTTTTTATACGTTCCAGTTCACTAAAATCCATGTTAAGTTTTGTTCTCTTGCACCAACTCTCGTCGAAATCATTTTTTAATTTCTTCAGATATTTAGTATATTGTTGCTGCTGTTGTTCTGTGTATCCATCGTGGACTTCAACATCGGTTCTGTAAGTCACATCCTTTGAGGGTCCAGCACCTTTACGCGAATACATTTTTCCTTAGTAATAAATTTACGTTTGTGATATGATATGTCGAACTATTTTCAACGTAACCATCGCGATTCTATTTTTTCTTAAATAATATAATTGTGACGAGAATTGGCGTTTGTATTGCCAGGAAATTTGTAATTTCCTTTCTGTATTTCGCTCGGAAACGAGGATATGTTTATGTTTTAACAAGATCGAAAGTTCGGGAGGGTGGCAGAGGTGCGGGACGAAGGGTGAACGAACTGACTGAGGGGGATAGGTGGAATCAGCTGTGTTTAGGGGTGACACGCCATGCCGCCGACAGCCGGTCGCCGTCCCGACCGGCGTATTGATCAGATGGCACGTGTAACGTGCATTGCTGCAAAACTTGACAATACTACACAGATTTCTACAAATTTTGCCTTAAATAGGTGCCTTTCGCCCACACCTAAAAGGTTTCTGAAACCAACATCATGCTTTCAACCTTTCGACTGGTAATCGCATTATATGGTATTACACAGGGGTACTTGCCTAATTATCCAACGACCACTGGTCTAGATTTGTTACCTAAGTAGTTTTCACGCAAAATCAAACGAACTAAACTACGGAATATATTTACGTATTATTGGCTATTTATTATTAAGTACAAATACCTTTGTCTATAACACCGTTACCGACGCTCCCTTTTTCTCGCCTTCCTTTACTATTGTTAAACTAAGATTAGTTCTTATTATGCATCATTAAGGTCGAAATCCGACATTACAATCGCAAAAAAAACTATGGTTCGTTATAATACCGTTATCAAACGAAGCGTACTCGATCGTATGAGTATACTACACTCCATTTTTACAAGTGTGACGCATACATACACCCATATTTCAAATTATGACTGTTGTTAAAGTGGCCGTACATCCGATCCACATTCTTAGAATACGTGATTCTCCAGATAGATATGCTAAATTATTTGTCGAAATTTTTGTAAATTTCATACAGGCAAGTAAGGGGAGGGTAGGAACTAATTAGGACCATTTTCGTGCGCCCTTTTGTGTATTCGTACGAGTTTCTTCGCCATTAATCTCCTTTAGACTGACATTAAATATATACTATGTTACATACCTACGTACTGCGTACAGTGAATCGCTCATTAGTAGTAATTTGTTGGTACTGCTTGTGTGCGATCTGTTCCATATTCTTGATTTACAGATGTTGTGCATTGTTCTTAAAGTCCTAAATGAATGAATCATTATGTGCCATCTCCATAAATAAATATATTTATTGATTAATTTTGGGTCTTAAATTAACTGAAAACAACTTAGCTATTGTCTTCATAGTTGTTCTCGAAAAATCAATTAAGAAGCAGTTTAGAATCTTATTTTGCATTGCATTGGTTTTTTCCTCACCTGCGAATCCCACAGGTGCAACGATCTTACATGACATAGTAACTAATTAATTAACAGTACTAACCAGCAAGCATTCTTGTTCATGTTGGGTCATCTCATTTGCATTGTTCGAGTGATTTGTTATTCAATCTACACCGTTGTCACTGTATACTATGCCAGTACATGTTAACGGGTATCGCGATCGTATTGCCACATTGCGACCAAGCTTTCGATTAATGACTTAACCCGTCAGGTAAATTCTGCAACATAATCAACACCAAAATAAGTTTTCAATTCGAACTGTTATATTCTTGAGTGTTTAATAGTGTTACGCTGGATGACTCTATAGTATGATGTAATTTAACCTCAGTTACGATAGGATGTGTGTTATAATCAAGATTGCTGCCAAGGCCAAGGCTCGCACTGATTGCTGTACGTGATCAACTGGTGTTCAATTTGAATTACTATGTTTTTACCAGTTTAGCAATTACGGATGATGTTTATCGCCGGCATCTAGCAGAACCCGTATTAGCTATAAGAAACCTTATATGGCATCTATTCAGTAGCATGAAAGGTGAAATGCAAATTACAAACTCAAACGTGTTTTCCTTATTTCGATTACGTGACACAATAGACATAAAGCTAACGTTCTTTGTGATTTGATTGAATAACCAGACAAAAATAGACGAACTGACCATTTTGGTATTGTTGCAATAGTGATAGCCAAACCTTTGTAAGCTGCTTGAGATTTATACGACTCGGTCTCCGGTCAAGGTTGCTGAGGCCCGCAGTCCGCAGCGCATGTATCAGTAAATTGGCACCTCACCAGACATTCAATCTATGCAATATATTTTGCTATACCAAGCGTCGCTAAGTGTACGCAAGCAGCTTTAAGTGGCACTAGATAGGTCTCAATTAGTTAAGATTGTTCTCTAGGCCAAGTAACTATTATAGAGACCAAAATAAAGTCGTGACGAGGAGTTATTTGTCATCAAGATTGTAGCTGATATTTGTGTAGGCGGCAGGATGAAGAAAATAGTTACAAAAAAAAGTCAACGGAAATTTAGGAGACAATATTGTTTATTTTTCCTTTTTGGTATCCGGCATTTTTTAAGGACTGCAGGAAAAGGAACGTTAGATAGCGAGACCAGGCAATACCACGTGGTAATGACGGTTATTTTTCGAGGACACTCGCCAACGTAAAAACTAGACTGTAAACTCGTTCCCAGCAATTCGGTGCCAACCAGTTCGCTAAATATTCATCGCTTGCTAATTTCGCACATGTTTTGTGTTTAAAACCGATATACGTACGTAAACAGTGAAAGTAAATAAAAAAACGCGTGTTATTTCTGTACTAGAACGTAAATAATAATATGTATTAACTCAGGCGTCTACAAATCGACGATCCGAGCCAAGTTGTGAAATCTGGAATTGAATATGATGGCAAGTCATTCGTGATCGTTAAACTGGAATAATGATACGACCTTCGGTGCAATGCTCCGACTTTTTGTTATTCAGATCATGTTATTTCTATCGCTATTTATTGAGATATTACGTATATTTGATGTTACGTAAACGAATATGGTTCGACAATGTTAGCGACTAAAAGGTTTCGACATTATCGAGGGTATCAGTTGACATGGATCAATGTTTACCTGAGATAATGTCTAACTGGAAGTCACTACCAGCGTTAATGTTCATCGTCGATAGCTTACTCATATATCGAGTATACGATAAATCAGTATTATGTCAACACACGTGCTCTGGGTTTCAATTTCTCTGAATATTTTTGCCGTGCTATTTTCAACCAACCTCTGTCATTTATATCGTGAGCCAAAAGTTCACGGTCGTTCTGTTGTGCCACATTACCTAATGGCCTTTAGCTGACAGCCCTTCCATCGTCACATGGAAATAGCTTACCTTTTGTATAAAAATATACCCTATCCCGAGTAGACGACATTTGCCCTTACTCAAATGTCCTGTGTTGGCGGAGCTGAGTCGGTTCCTCTTCTTTTATAATTAACCTTCGTAGTAACGTATCCTACGTTTAAACGTAAAATTGTACTTTTGCATATTGTTTGCTTTAATATTATTCTCATAAAAAATGCGTCCAGTTCATTTTCAAAATAAACATTGAAGAGGTCTCTGCCATTATGTTGTAAGTCATCATATGTATTAAGTAGGTATCTACTTTAATAGGAGTTGTTAAAATACTTCTTAGATGTTTTCATCCTAAATCTCTCGTCATGACATTAACTAACGCAGTACCTGCTTATTTGTTACACGTCGTATTCACGCCATACAAGTCGCTTCGCGGAAAGCTTTTGATCATAAACATCTTGTCAGTATCCGTCAATAAAGTGTAATTTTGATCTGTAGTGGCTGGTGCTCGTGTTCCACTTACCAAGTCTCGTCAAAACTCGATTACATCACCTGGGACTCAATACATTGTTGCTCTTCAATTTATTTTTATTTTCTATACAGCCTTGAGGCCTTTGATGTCCCTCGATTAGTTCGCTCTACGTGATATTTTACGCTTATTAATTACTCATCTAACACATTAATGATTAATTATAGAAAGGTAATATGCAGCATAATAATGTTTTTACTCGTTGTAAAATTCATTGGTGAGCCTGATAATGTTCTGGCCATTCAACTTCTCGTACCTACTATTGTAACAATCCGATTTGAATGTCTGAAGATATTATTAAACTTGACTTTGCAAAGTATAATATTGAATAGTAGTTCCGCAGATGTTCACATGAATGAGGAAGATGATTCATAGTTGATCATAACATTTAATAAGTATGCACATATTGGCCATGACTATGTCATGTTATACTTAAAACAATGAGTTTGATTTTAGTGCAATTTTAATGGTACCGTGTACCTATGTACTTAATTTGAGTCTAGAAGTCTAGTCTTAATTGTGGGAATTTGAGGAATATTGTTATTCCTCCGGTTTCAGTTCCAACGATATTTTATTAAATTAACAACTAGTTACTAGACATGGGCGTAGGGTCGATAACGATGACTCTTTCAGTTTCTGTAAAGGTCAAATGGGTCGATCCCTATATAAATATTACCGAACACCCACTTTCGCTCTAAAAATATACTTGATCGCAACAAATTGAATGTCAACACTACATTTTATAAGGGGATTAAAAAGACACATAAGTATTTACAATACGTAGATGAGTTATGAACATAAACCTTGCTAAGTATGTAAAAAAGTGGTATGTACATATAATATAGTGTGTATTATTGAAAGCTCTGTTTATTTATATTGCGTCTTTAATAGATATCCATTCTCACACGAGTGTTGGCCCGTGTTTACATAACATCATCTGAGCTAGTTATAATCGTAAGAGCGAGTACTGCGTCTACTGGATCGTAACGTTTGCGCTCAGCGCCGTGACTCATAAGTCTTGTAACGAACACGTTGTATTTATGACAGCCGCCGGAAACTCTAGGATATAATCACCGAATACCAGGACTTGAGTGTTGTCCTCGCATTTATTTAACGCTGGCCTCAATTGTTTCAGATTTATGTGTCTGCAAATGTTGATGTATTGTTACTTTTCCGACATTAGCTGTGTTCTGATTAATTGCGTGAGAGACTAAAATATTCCTTTCTGGCACGCCATTTTTCAATTTCATTGTGATTCTTGAACTATGGCTACTTATATACTTGTTAAACCAATAGGTTTAACAAGTAGGTAATAAATATTCTACTACTACTAGAAGTCCGTTAGTTATTTCAGTTCACGCACACCTCATAATATTTTCACGAGCTCATCAAAACTTATTATCTTTAACGTTAACAGCTCCCGAACGTCGGCGTGGGCTTATAATTATGAACAGCAAGGAGTCGAGAGCTAAAACTTTCATCAAGTCTAGTTAGTGTCATGTTCATTGTTCAAAGGCCTGCCTCTAGTCATTAATGCTTAGAAGACCTCCTTTTGTCACCGCCTACGCTGTCTGTCAGCGGCGAAAGAAGCTTTTATTCTAAGGCTTTACATAGGAACAAGCCTTGATGAACTTCGTCTTTCTTGTCTTGCGTTGAAAGATTTATTTGAAAGCCGCTCTGTTGTTTACGCTGTAAAAAAAAAGATTTTAATTAATCAATACGTTTTGTTTCTTTAAAAAGATTGGGTACCTAAACACTTACTGTTCATTCAAAAAGACATTACTTTAAAAGTAACTCGGCTGGCAGATATAATAGAAATGTAGCCGAATATTTTAGCTGAGGCTTAGTATTTCCTTTATATTTTAGATAAAGAATTTGTAAAAGGTTCACTTTAATCATAATCGTCCATAAAATCCTTACAGTTGATCATTTGTAACTTTATACACCAACGTAACTTGTCTACTTAGTTATAAGGTTGTTTGCGGCTTATGTCTATAAATAAACTTATTTATTACTCACTACAAGCAAGGATAGACAAGACTTTATAAGTAATGCATTATATACTCACATTTGTAATAGACTACGTGACCATACATCTCTGGAGAATTAAGTACTCGTATTATAGACTGCGTAAAGTTCCAAAATATTAATGTTTTATGTATCAAATAAACACAGGTTCGTGACATTTCTATTATATCAATGTAAAGACGACCTACTTTTACATAACTACGGTTTCCTATTCTCTGGAGTGTTTCCATTAAGTATATTACCTGGGCGTATTATCTGTATTCGAAAAAATGAGGTTGTTTTAACACGGTATCGTTAATGATAAAGTAACACTTATTGTGTAGTGCCCTAAAGACAGACAGCTCTCATTTATGTGACTAATTAGGCACTTGAAGAGTAGTTTATTTGTAAGACTATTTTATTGTGATAACTATTGTGTAAGGACATGATTATTTTAAAAGAACGATGACCCATACGAGCATCGTACTATAAGTTTTTAAGCTCCTTAGATTTAAAAGTTATGCTCTAGAAAAATGACACTGCCTATGGCTTCTCGTATACCCATCATCCAATTATTGTCAAGATGTAAATGCAGCTAATTGACAAAGTGTTACTTACCACAGGAAAAGGTTTAAATCATTGAGAAGAAAAAGTTCAACAAAATGTATTGGACAGTTCTCACGAATCGGTGGAGAAACCAGTTTCGGTGCAGTCTCGGCCCATTGATTGTTGACACACATTTTTTGAGGCGGCGTGTGATTCAACAGCAGATATGAAATGTTTATATAGATTATCTACATTTCAGTATCTACGATACGTTTTAATATGACTGTTATTATATATTGTTTCTATTTAAACAATTATAGCACACCTTTTTCTATAAACATCGTTATCATGTTTTTTTTTTTTTTTCAATACATATTTGGCGTAATTGCTCCTCAGACATACTGTTTTCATGTACGGCGAGAACAAAATAATTACTACTTTTCTTACGCTTTGATAATATATTACAAAGCTTTAATTGTTGCTCTATAGTTTGCCGGGTAATTATTCCCTCTTGTTTTCGGTTAACATAAATTATTTTCACTCGCATTTGGCGAGTCCTCTCAAAAGCCTGTGTGCAAGCAATTTGTCATTCGTTGGGGCGTAACCCGGCTGTTACACAAACGCACCCTTTTAGCAAAAACTCGAGATTAAACCTAGCAAAAAGCTGCATGGTAAATGTCACCACACAATATTTTACAGACATGTTTTTGTAAAAACTTGTGATGTTAAACGTTTCGAGATAAACTCCTGTCCCACTTGACTTGTGTAACAGATGTTTTTTATTTATCCAGCTGTCACTATAACTGTCAGTCACAAGTTAACAACAGTTGAGACCGTTAAATAAATCATATGAATCGAGTTCAAGCATCGCTATGATACATACTCTGTAACGACTTGGATTAGATTACGTTAGTTGCGCCCATTGAGCGGAATTGAATTGTTGTCAGTATCTTAGTTCAAATCGATTAGTTTTGCTGGCGCTTCCTAATCGACCCCTATAATCGATTGACACATAAAATTAGGAACGAGACATTACAATTTTAAGCAATTAGGTTTAGTACCACTAATAAAACTATAACAACCTGGCCACGTGGCTATGGTTCTCTCGTTTAGTAGTGTTGTCCATTTTGTCAGACGTTGATCGTTATTCGGAACACATGCAATATTACTAAACTGTTTATTTTTTTTTTAAACTATTCGGTTTAATGCTGCTATCATTGTGAGAACAACATTAATAAAATATTTAATTAGAAATACTAAATTTACCGCTATTTAAGACGTTTCTACGACTCCGTATATTTTACTTAATAAACATTAAGGCAGTCCTTATTTATTGCAATTCATATCTCGAAATTATAGAGCTATTGATCATCACCATAACAGTATTAACGTTTAAGATATTTCCTTCAGATTACACAGTAGTTAACGATTATGCAGAGTCTACCAGAACTGTTTCAAGTAATAGTATTTTGATGTGCAAGCAAGATGGCGCATTACACGGCGTAGAGCAGCATCCCTCTTTATCCTGCAATTGACTGTACGGATAGCCGAGTGGTATAGATCACCACGTCAATTACCACTGTGACGTGTCGCGGATTTGATCCCCGCATAAGACAATAATTCTGCGTTCCATAAATGCTTGTTCTGAGGCTGGGTGTCTCTGTGCATGTGAATTGAATGTCGGTGAAACCCCCCAGCGATACGAGGATTGAATTCCTTAGTGAAGGAGTCGTTTTCCAAAAAATATATACTTAAAGCGGTTTTGTTAGGCATTCTAAGGTATGAATCTCAATGATTATATAATAATCAGTTCTTATCCGTAGCCTCGTCTGTGGTTGCTATCAACCGCAGTCTGTCGCAGTTTTGTGTCAACGAACCTAACCAGTTTGTGTGGCTTAGAAATTGTTTGTTTTACTTCATATCTTGATAGTTTTTATTTAGATTATGATGTGTTACGGTAGGTATTAAGTATCTGATAATTTAGTGCAAATCTTTGTGTGTATCGATGCTTGGTTTGTTAGTGAAAACAGTCAAAATAACCGTGCTCAACTTAAACGAATATTCTTACAGGGCAGTATAAGTACTGGCTGTTTATAAAATTAAGCACCCACATAGTACCTAATAGTTGAAATATTATTACAGAAATGAACTCTTAATTCCATTCGTTAATTAAATGTTGTCATCGTCTTATCATAGTGCTATATTTAACAGTCTATAAGTTACTGGCCCAACAATATTTCTTTTAACGACCTCTAAAGAATTATGGTTTCGTTCTATTTTCGTGGCTTAACGACATAACTATCCCTACGCTATAATTTATATTTATTATACTTGTGTTTCACCCTAAATCATTATGCCGGCTAACTTTCATGGGCACTTGGTGACCGTAAAACGTATTACGAAAATGTAATATGGCTGCAAGTCCCCTCCCAAGCTTTCCTAATACTGAACTGCGAGTATTTAGTTTCATTTCTCTTTGAAATTGTAATCCCTCTATGGTTTCCTAAGACGTTTTTGAGTACAAAATTAAATAGGACTAAAATATGTTGAAAATACAAGATCTGTTAAATAATGTTTATATTTTTTTGTTTCAGATTTATCAAAAAATCGGTTCAGTGAATTACCAGATGAAGTGACGTCATACGTTTATTTAGAAAAGTTATTGCTATCACAGAACATCATTAGGACAGTTCCAAATGCAGTCGGAGGTCTCCAGTCACTCACGTATTTAGATTTAAGGTAAGAAAACCCATTTACACGTATCACAATATTTAATTCTAATGAAATATTTGGAATGTAACAAATAAGTAGTCTTATGCTTGGTTATACAAAAAAAATACTAATTTTAATTCGGTTACTATTGAGATAATATGTACCTACTCGATGAACACTTAAATCTCTTATATCAACTTGTGATCTCTCTCGGAATTATAATTCGCGTTCTTCAACACTTGCATCAGTTCCATTTTGACATTCAGTCTGAATTCTTCAGGTATCGTCTTCAGATGTGGAAGTAGGGATAATAAGAACATTTTATCACAGTCATCCGGATCAGGTTTGATTTGTGTATCAACACTGGCGAATGCAAACTCATCTATCGGCGGTTTACTCGTCTTTGCCACCTTAGCCGGCCGTGTAGTCTCAATAGCATCATTGGAATAATCCCTAGAATCATCTAGAGCAACTTCGAATGTATTATTATTACTGTTATCGTCTTCCGAAGTATCTTCGCTCTTAACTAATTTAAACCTCTTCTTATGTTTCCAAACTCTTTTCTTCTTTGTGGTTTTGACTTCTTCTGAATCGCTCGATGCATCATTGTCCTCTTTACGTGGCAACTCTTGCTCTTTTAACAGGAATTGTAATTGTTTACAGTAAATGTATGGCTTTTTTGTCCTGTTTGGATTTGTTATGTACTTTTGAAAACAGTCGCGAATGCTCTTCCATTTCTTTTGCAGTTGAATTTCTGTAACAATTAATACAAAAGTTTAAAATTTAGAAAAACAATGACAATGTTGTTTGATCACAATGTTATAAAACGTGCATTTATTTAATCCACTTCAATAGAGCACAGATCTGAAGTTATGATTAAAGAATTCTCAGGCTAGAAATTCAATAACAGTACTATTTGTTTTTCGAATGTCTAGACATCAACACCAAGTAGGCATGCCAGCGCCATCTGTTACGGCGCCATAACACTAAAACCCGGCAAACAAACTTTGTTTACGTACCCATACCAGACGCTGTCATTTTCGGAACGATCTCTATTCTGTGTAAAATTTAGAAAACATAAAACAATAATTTGAAACAAATACATACCTAGTTCTCTCATTTCACTCTTGCTGACCTTCACATCTGCAGACATCAATTCGCTTACAATTTCATTCCACAATCTGTATCTCAAGTTTTTCGCACGGTACTCCGCGTCAGCGTAGTCCCATATGCCAGGACGCTTTCTAACCTCTTCAATGAGCCGTTCAGGGTCATATTCAAACTGCATGGTGATTGAAACTGTCGGCGTCAGAGAGAATGAATCGTACACACGGGCGGGCGCGCGGCGAGCGACTGGCGTGCGGCGGGGGAACGCGGCGGTTACGCTCCAAGATGGCCGGTGCAAGCTAGGGTGAATACTTTATCGGAACACGATAAAGGACTATATTTAGTTCGTTCGTACAAAATAACTTGTATTTATGGTAGCTTTGAACACAATGGCTGTTATATGAATCATTGTTTAAAATGTTGAATGCCTACAGGTAAAACTTTACTTAACTTAGTTTAGCCTAAATGTATGTATATCTATGACGTAAATTTTATCCTCGCACGTGACGCAACCAGGGTAAATATAAAAAATAAATGTTTTTACTCTACAAATAAATCACTTAAGAATCAACCTAAAATTCCTAATTAATTAGCTTGAAACAATGAAACGCTCTAAACAGTAAACAGGCGTACCTAAAAAACAAATTACTCGACTGTTTTATTACAACAATTAGGTGAGAAACGAGAATACAATAGTACAATTCCTATATTCCAAAACACAGAGCTTGGTTACCGTACCGGCGACGCCCGTTTTGTATCGAGCGGAGCGCGGTCGGCTGCAGAGGGGGAAACGCGCCGGTTTGCGGTCGCCGCCCGCGTCCGAACGCCAGCCGCGACGCTGGATCGAAACTTTATTTTATACTTTTATAGATGTTATCTATAATTCGTATTTCAAATTATTTGCCCGAATATACACTGTTAGTTTGCAGCTTGACATTATTGCTATGACAGATTGTTTTTTTTTTGTAGCTCCAGTTTTATAAGTTTTAAAATTAAATCCTTTTTGGTGTTTGGATACTCAAAAAAAAAAATAAGTACAACTTTCTTCCTTGTAATAATGTTTTTTTTTATACTTTGGTTTGCAACTTAATTGCAATTGCACTGTTCAATATGAGTCACAAACTTTTTTGTAACTTTAACATTCACTTCTTTACATAAAACACTTAGGCCTTTATTTTCATAATCTTTATTGATTGAGCCATTTTACATTAACATAAATTGACATAAAGCAGGCATCGGTCGGTGTATTTCTAAGTGTTTGAGGTCAAGTTCAAATGCCACACACTCAACCGGTCACTTGTATGGTTTTAAATAAACAATTGATGCATTACAAACATACGGACGGTTTAACTGTTTGCTTTGACAGATGTTTAGGGTCGCTAACAAGATAATACACAACATCAATCATGTCAAGGACAAAACGTGGGTTTAGAAATAAAATATGTATTAAGTAGTACTAGATCCTAGATATTGTGTTGAGGCTGTCAAACTGCATTTTAAATGATAATTATTATGATTTAGCGGATATAGTATCTCTGCACGTAAAATTAGCATGGTTATTATTAAACACTAGCTGACTCGGCAGACTTCGTACTGCCCCAACGATAGATAAAAAAAAAGTCGCACCTTTTAAACCTTCCCTAGGCCTCCACGAACAATTCAAGACCAAGATGAGATAAATCCGTTCAGCCGTTCTCGAGTTTTAGCGAGACTAACACGAACAACAATTGATTTTTATATATAAGATAGATAGATTTATTGTGTCATGGCAAGTATTGCTGAAGCACTAACATAACTTGTAAACGATTTATAGTTAAAAGTTAGAATAGAATATATTTATTTGTCCAAACATAGGTAACATAAAGCTCTTAACAAAAAAATTATATAAAGTATCACTATGTTTCGCCTCACTTGGCATACAAATATTTGCTTACAACTATGAACTTAAACATTTAAAACACTCAACTAAAATTTGGCACATTTAACAATTATAAAAATAATGCAAACAATTAATACAGATATATATTTTTAGGAACAATGTCATAAACATCCTTATGTTTATGACTTAGTTCTATATTACACTTCGAGTTTTGGGTAATTGCTCCAAGAAAACTTATATCACTTGAAAGCTCTCTTGTAAAAAGTGGCAAGATATTAATAACGCACGTTGCAGCTTCCGACTCGCCGCTATTTGTTATGTTTTCTAAAACAAGTCCGCCATTTACAAATATGGACAAGTATTTAAGGGCTAACTAAAACTAACGTTCGCTCAACAAAAACAACAACAACGTAGTGATCGTAGGTAGCTATTTAGAAAATGGCTGTAATTAATAGCTTTTGCTATAAATAAACTGCTTTATACTCGTCTGTAGCTTTTATTATAAAGGCTATGAAACGCGTAAATAGAATGCCTTCCTTGCGTTTCGAGATTTCACTTTGAACTTGTAATTTACTGTGAATTTTTGTTTTATTTGTTGACTTTTGCCATACAATGTGCTTCGTACTTGGTCACTCTCGTTTTCTGTTTGCGGAGGACGAATTTGCGTTGGTAGCACATTATTTATGTAACGTATACTCTCACTAAGTTTCTTGTGGATAAAGCAAATAATTTATGAGTATTTCTCTCAAAGAAATGTTAAGTAATATTCTTTATACATATTTTTTTTGTGTTATAGAGGCAATTTATTATTTTTACTGACATTTCTTTTTCTAATTAGTACGTCAGTGTCCAGTAAAAATAATAATCAAATTTTAATTAAAATTAGTTCACTTTCCCCTCCAAACATTTCTTATCTTTACCGTAGGTAGTCACGCGATAACTTATCAAAATCCGTTGCATTCACGAATGTTGTATCGTAACGTTTCATAAGCCCCATATTGACGTATTTTTAGCAACACTATATGGTTAAATTGTATGTTATCATGTTATTATCGCCATAAATACTTCTTCGGAATCCGACACCTGGCCCCTATTTATAAACCCAGTGTGGGCTGGCCACTTTCCTAACGAACTTAACTGAAAAGTAAAACAAAATGCACCTTGCGCTTTTGAGGTGCTGTTTTGTTTATCAGATCGTATTGAATCTGGTAAAAAAATGTAATGTTTTAAAAACAAAACTATTATATCTGCAGCATTTCAGTATTAATGACTGGAAGTCACAATTGACACCATTTCAAACTTTGTCTAACTAACATGACCTAACTACAAACATTATTTGCTCAACGCAATATTCCGTCCGCCAGCACAATAAAAACTTTTTTACTACTACGAACTTGAAAGATCAATATCACATAATGACATGTTAGATACATTAACTTCCTTAAACAAAATGATCTTTATTCCGTTGCAATAAGAGTCACCTGTGCAAAGATCAGTGTGCGGGGTGAACGACCGCAGATGTCATGGCCAAGTCGACTTCGGGTAGTGACACGTGGGCAAGCGATAACTGACAACTGACGAAGTTACCGCAGTGTAACGCATATGATAACGAACTAAATATTACTTCATTTAAAACATGTAGTAAATTGGTCTGGAAAAAATAGGACTAGCTATTGACCTTATTTCAATGTAAATATTATGGTTAGATAACTAATTCAGGCTGCGTCATGTCTGATAAACATGTCTGTGATAACGTTTTAGTATGAGAATCAATTTTATTTTTGAAGCAATCCTATTTGAAGGCGATCAGAAGATATTGCTACTTTATTTCGTTTGTTTGTCTAGCCATTCCTAAGTACATTGGGCATAACGTTTGTGTATAACGAACACCGACGCTCTAGACTTTTACGAGAGGTAAAGGAGGTTGTATGAGTCTCTTACTACACTGTGGCTTGTACACAGGTCATTTAGACTTATCAGCCATGAGGCATATGACCCGAGAATTTGGGAAGCATTTCATTAATAAAGTCCGAGATATCGTTATTATAATAAACCGTATTTACAAGACTACCGAAACGTGCCGAGATAGATCTAGTACAATGCTTTAGTATAATATACTTATGATAATAATCAAATGTATTTGCTTTTGTAACACTGTCATTAGAGTTCGCTACAAAAAGTAGTAATGCGGAGAGATCAAGATTTAATCTTTAACACAATGATTTTGGTCAGCCAAATTAAACTCGTTTGGTTGAGGCTTTTTATTTCAACCCAAGGGCAGCTTAGCCAGCTGTCATCTGACGTCAGCTCTCCCGATTTTTTTTATTTTGATAGCCAGTAAATAACTAAACCTGTTTGATGCAAAATTCTGGAGGACGAGGATGATAGTCGTTTTATCTTCCGAGGCTACTTCTTATTAAAGTTATTTCACAAATCAGAGTAATGCCTTGCTTATTGTTTCAACGCTTTATTATGATGGATGTGCAGTTAATCACCGGGACGTAGGCGGCAATATCTAAGACAATATTCCAAGAATCTGACATCGAGGGTTCCGCAAACTAATGTCGTGTCTTTCTTTTCCCGAACTTGCTAATTACACGTTGAGACAATAGCCGCAATGTCGGCTTGACTGGTTGATAAACCTCATTTAAAAACGGTTTGCTGGAACTACATACACCGCTGTCTTCTATGAAATTTATACAAGCACAGTACAAAACTGCTATTGTTACCGAAAGAGTTTTCACTGTTTATTTGTTATGAATGGACACAGGTCGTTGGAAACTGCTGAATAAATAAAAGTCAGTTACAGTTCCGTCCTGTGATGCACAGGAAATGGCGGTGTTTAAAATATTCATGTATATGGAAGTGCTGCAGACTTATTTACGAAATTAAATTGGTATTGATATTTTAACATCTATGAAATTAACTCACATTGCATAATTCAATAAAGTATTTAAGTGACGACCAGGGCCAAATGGTACGTTAATTAAATGATGTTTCTTAATATTGACCAGTTAACTGAAGAGTCGAAGATCAATGACACCAACATCAGAGAACTTACAGATTAAGTGGCTTATAAAACTGTTTGAAAGTTGAATGCAAGCGCTTTCAAAGCTTGGCACAAAAGCAACTAGCTGTAAAACCTGTGGTAAAATATACAGAACCTATACTTTTAGACATAGACAATGCAATCATTTCCAAAGATCAGACGGTTCTGTTTCACCATTATGAAATTGCCAAAACACTGTCATAAAATCACCAGCAAAGCGTAACTCTGTATTGTGATCGCGGTTCGTCGCACGCGCACGCACCATGACGCCTGATCGCTTCATGCATGCGTATGCTATGCCTATGCTTCACGACACACGTACGAGGCTTTCGAAAATGGAACATGCGCGCCAAATGTGCAGCACAATAGCGAAAGACACCAGCTACTATTGTGCAACTCAATTGGGCAGATACGATAAAACACGTTTTTCATTGTTCTGGTTTAGTAAGCTCCGACAACTTAGTTAATAGCCTCTTTTATTAAAGCAACATTTTAATTTTGACAAGTGATACTGTTTACTGGTGTAATATATCACGCAATAGCAGTTCATTTCCATTCATACTTAATTAGTGCTTGATTCCTGTTGGTATTGCAAATTGTTGCAATTTGTAATTGAAGCTACTTTTAAAATCAATCAATACTTTTTGTTTATGGCATAATGGTTGTATACTATGGAACATTTAGTTTATAAATGGCCATTTTCTCTAGTTTTAACGGCTTGTGTTCCCTGCCACCCCATTGTAAAGAAATCGATATAAAATTGACCTTGAATCAGCAGTGCGGAACGTGCGAATTATCTGCACAAATTGTTAGGGGAAAACATTGCTTGGGGTCTGCTAATGTTAGTGTGGGAGACACGAGAGCTCTCCACAACTGTTCAAATTCATTCATATAGCTTACAGTATTGTGTTCCAAAAACGTTTTTGTTAACACAGTCTTGAAATGTTTTAAACATCTGTTATTCTAATGTCATTAGAATATTAGAATCTATTGATATTTAGTAAGATACTTGTATTTTTGTTGAACTTGCATACTTTCTAAGTGTAAGATGGATTCGTGATTCGTATTCTTTTGAAGGTATCAAGAATCTTATTTAACATTAATCTGACCCAGATTCATGTATAATATTAACTAACATATACAACTAAGATTTCTCCCCCAATGCCTAAATAATTAAGTCGACAAAACAAGCCGCCCTCTATGAGGGGCCGACCCTCGCAATAAACTCGAGCAAATGTTATCTTAGCCTTTGCTAATTTGACAAAAGCAAATAGACGCACAAACAGCTGGAATTACGCCATTATCATAAGGAAATGTATGACAAATTCTGTATACTGTTTCCTTCACAATAGAAAGCTTCAGTCCCTACTTTAGTCCAGTCTGTATAGGTAAGAGACCACTGTAATGTTTATAGGAGTGACCCAGACTTGAAACAAATATCCGCGTTTTATGTAAGTTTATTTGCACAGATGGACAAACACAGTTGCATCTTCTAAGTACACCTGTCAATATATGTTACATAATGACGTAAGTACTTCATTAAAGATCTGAACAAAGCCATCGTAAAATGCATTGCTTTATTGCTGAAATGAAAAAAAAAAAAAAAAACAGTTTGAAATCCAGAAAAAAATTGGCATGCCTAAAAGGAGATGCTTTCACAGAGTTTCATATTTCTATATTTTATTTAAACATTCCAATCATGACAATTAAAACTGTTTTTATAGCGCCATGCATAATTTAGTCACGGTTCGTAATGTTACAGAGGCTGGTTTTGTTTTTGTTCTCTGTTATAAAATGTTTTCGCTTAACATGCAACGTGTTATAAATAAGAGATAATGATTAGTTTAACTGGCGAATCAGACCCGGTAGTGTGTTGTTAGTGAGGACTGAGGTCCCATGCTAATTTGCTCCCCTGTTTACCTTTAAACACCCACAGGAAGAGATGTATCCTCAATGTCATGGACCAACGGTAAATTATCTCCACGTTAAAAAGCAATCTCATTGAAGCCTATTTCATGAATTGCCTACTCATCATACACATAGGTGTGCAAGTAAGCGTGTTGATATTGCAATCGGATGACAGTCTTCGTATTCTTGTTTCTGGTGAAACTGTCGCGTCACCATTTACGGTGGCCCGATAACGGTCGTATCGTGTTGACAAGACGATGTCGAGAATTGTGCCACTCGAATGTTTTGCAAGCTTGGATGTACTGGTATGCTATGTTAACGACACAACTAGAGCAGAATACTACATGGTATTTATTAGGCTCCTGCGAGCTGATCTAATCTGGTATTTTATTGAACCTCGTACACGCTTCCATACATTTATAATATGCGTGTAACATGCACGAATACTTTACTACATATCAATCACAATAACCGTTAATGTTAAGCCTGCAATCTCCGGTTGTTTATCGATACAATACTGTTTTTAATTGTGTAAAATTATATTTACATTTCCTATTCTTACTAAGAAACGGTACAATAACATTCTGCAACCGGTAGTGCTGCTTTTAGCTTCAGCAATATAATAAAGAAAACAAAAGGCTTCCGAATTAATAGTGGCTTTTACTGCTGATGACTGACGCCTCATCCTAGTTCATTGATCCCGTTTCACACGTTCTATTGGATTGTTTACGTCACCCCATACAATTATCTTCACAGATATAGGCCATTCTCGTCGTGTTATGATCAAAGTTTTTCTAGCGAATCCCTTGTTGGTATACAATTATTTTCTATGCGTGGTGCGTTGACCTCGCATCTATTTATTGATTCCTGCTGAAGTGAATCCTGTTAGTAGCTACGTGTCTAAGCGTCTAGACGGCAAAAAGTATATAGAGTGTAAGGTGGTTAAGTTTATAGAATACTAGGTATAGGTTGGGGAGACGTTTCTGATACAGTAGTCGCTCTTGTTTTTGTGCTGTCCCTTTCTAACAACAAAGCTTTTGGTACAGACATCGCAGACATCATTGAACTCGTTCAGTTCTCCAAATTTCAAGAGATTTTCTTTGTATTACTATTGTCTATTACTACTTCATTCTATTATGTACGGATTACGGTTCTTTGTTTTTATTTTTTTATTATCTCTGGAATAATAAAGCAAGTGTTTGTGAAAATCTTTTGTCAACAACAATCTTTATGTAAAAAATCCTATGAATATTATTACGTAAGTTACAATGTTTTGACTAACGTAGATAGAGATAAGATGAGCGTCGTGTGTGGTACAGACGTGTCTACTTATCTCTGTGTGGAATGATTTGCTCAATAAGACCACACACGCAGCATAATATACAATTATTTTATGTCCCGATTATTAAAAATGCTTCCTTGCATGTTTTACGATGAAACAAATGGGATTTAAATATTTAATATGTAATGAACAACTACGTACTCATTCTCATCACGAGCTTTATATTTAATTTACATAATGTACGTGAACGTTTGCCTATTTTACGTTAGCTAGTATATTTCACGTGTCTATGTTTACACCGCTTACTCAAACTACGGAACTGTGAGTTAATTCGCATCCGACACTTACCAGATTTATTCCGTTCGGTTTACAGGAAGCGAGGCCGTATCGAACACTTTTACACGAATGTTTACTAGTTCACTTGGCACGAACTCCCGAACTATTAGGTTAAGCGACGACCGATTTATGTTTCAACCGCTCTAATTACATGCAATCCCATTTCGAAGTGGGTTTGATGCTGTAAAAATAGCCTTTAGTGATGTGCTGATTGGATGCATTTGTTTATGTTTACGTCCGTTGACTTGAGAATTATATCAGCTCGTATGCTTCGTGATATAAGGAAGTAAGGGCGTTGGCAGATTGATAACATTGTTTGCATGTATGAAAAATGAGAACAGTTTGTCTTAAGCAATAATGTAAATCTTTCACCTCGTCTGATATTCACTTACCATTTTACGTTATGAAGTAAAATCACTCGGATGATTTGATACGAAAGTAGTCAAACAATAATTGTTCAGTGATTGCCCCTGAAACTTTAATTATTGTATTGATCTAACTAAAATGTCACGCTCTTAATTATTCGTTAATCTAATTAACTAAATCAAACGAATTCGTTTCTATGTTAATTCTGAATAAACATTGATTTGAAATCATTTCTTTGTCCACAGTTCAAACCAGCTGACCGAATTACCGCGGGAAGTATGTCAGATGCCACTGCAGGTGTTGTTGCTCCCCGACAATATGCTGTCGACGTTGCCGAAGGAGATCGGCAAGATGGCGTCGCTGGCAGAGCTGGACGTGTCCAACAACAGGCTGACGCAGGTGCCCATGACCCTGGGGGATTGCGCCGGCCTGAGGGCGCTCGACCTCAGCAATAATCAGTTGGGACTGCTGCCGTTACGTGAGTACTCAATCATATTTGTTACACAATATGAGACAAGTCAGAATCTATAGAAAAACTACAAGACCATACCATATAAAACCAATGACGTATTAAAACCTTACAACACTTGTATTTACAAAGCTTACAATTCGCTTTAACGCATGAAATATTTTCAAGAACCATCTTACATTGTTTGACCGTATTGGAATCTGCGATAGCATTCTTACCTTGTTTAGTAAAGTTTGTTATGAGATTATGGTTATGATTACTACACAATGTTTGCTGTTATTGGAAATGTTATATGACGTTTAAAACAGTAGTCAAAATATAGTCATAACAATCAGTCAGTCAGTCTACCTGAATCTTTTGCAATCATGGCGTTCAATGTTCCTTTCTTTAATGCATTAGATACCCTCGCTTGATAGTCCAGAATAATTAAATCTTGCTTTATTAAGTTTTATGCTCTTGCCATCGCAATAAATCTAGAAAGCAATAAGGATGCGCAACAAGTGGCGTCGTTGCTGCACGTGTGAAGGTAGCTAAACATCGCTGCAACGATTATAAACCATCGCGTTAAATTGTCCGTGTGCTGCATGCTAAACTCGGGCGAGTTGCATTATAATAAGCGCACTTGTTGCCCTATAATGCGGCTAAAAGGTGCTCATTCTGAAGGTGTATTTTGTTTCACTACACTGGTTACGCTTTATATCTCTGAGGGTGATAAAAATGCCTGATAAAATAATTGAAAATCAAAACGTATTAAAACAGCAAGAATGCGATACTTATTTGAGAATTTTATGGATTAAGTTCATATAAAGTTTATTACTATTAGATATAAATATTCCCGGTATTAAAAGCACTATTACCAAGCGTGGACGCGACTGCTGGGTGTTTATACACACAGCTTACTAATGTGTATTTATTTATCTGCGGAAGCCGGAGTGGCAGCAAGTAGCCTATACTAAGTGGTCAAACTAATTCTGATGTTTGTGGTGCTGGCGCCTCTCCCGCTCAGCTTTGATGTACGCGGTAAGACGCTATTTCAGGATATGATTATGTTAGGCAATATTTCAGTAGGATCAAAAGCTAAAACGTCGTATTAGACGTAAAGTTGTTTTCAAACTATGAATATGTTATGGGAATGGGACATTTTTCTATTATAAGCAAATGTTATGTAAATTTTTAGACGTTCCTGTCATATTTTTCTTTTAACTTATAACAACCTAGCTTACTGGTATCGTACCTACATAAATTATAAAAAGGTCGCGTACAAATTCGTAGTCAAATAAATACTCCTGGGTCCATACTATGTAAAGACGTATGTTGCTGAAAGTTTTTTTCCCTCTTATGCCTAGAATGCCTAGACTTATCCCAAACCGTGTTCGGAGATATTTTGGTCCTTACGTATTTAGCAGAAAACATTATTTTACAAGGATCTGACCTTCACTACTTCTAGGGGTTTGACATATTTTTGCCAGAGGTGCACAGAGCATGTGCGCTATAAGACTCTGGCTTTGGCAGGGTATTTTTGGTCGGTTTCATCCGACATATACCCACGCCATGCTCTTGGCGTGGATTAAAGTCATTAGGGTTTCACTCCGGAAACCAAAAAAGATAAGGGTATAAAATATTTAGTCTTTTATAAAATTTGAATTTATATATTTATGTATATTCCAGAGATCACATACCTGAGGCTGGAACACTTGGATGTGAGCTGTAACTGCATCTCGTCACTACCTCTGGAACTTCGCAACATGAACACACTAGTTACGCTTAATTTGGACAACAATCCCCTCGTTTCACCTCCCACCACAGTGAGTACTCAATAAATCATTTGAAATACCTAAAATAGATTTTACAACACATACATCTGCGAGGTCAAATCAAGCACCAACCGTTTAATTTGACCTCGAAGATGTCTTCATTATCTCAAGAGCTCCTATCATATTCGTCTTAACTTCAAGACTTAATGGACACTAACGCAATAACTTCTTTGATAGCGTAATATTGGTTGGAAGGAGTAATCGAATCATATCAAGTCATACTGGAAATGTATCACTATAATTTTAACACAAAAAATATAATTAACTTAAAATTGCTTACCTGCGAACATGAAATTAACATCTGTTATTATATCCTCTAATTTGTATTTACTTCAGTCTCAACGCAGCTTAGGTCGATTCGCATTAGTATTTTTAGTACTGAGCGTATAAAAGCATGTAACCAATAAAATGCTAATGTAATAATGTGGTTTCGCCTGCCCTACCGGTCGGGCAAGGGTGGATTATTATAATTTTATCAGGAAGGAGCCGCGAGTATACGACGCGTTCCTTTATTACATACATATTTTATATGTTAGTATTATTAACTGGAAATTGCTAATTTAATTGGGATTTATTTTATAGTCAAGGATGAGATTGGAATGTGTAATTGCACTGCTGTTAGGAGCATTTTATTTTAGGTTCTTGTTGTGCTCTTAGCCTATATTTTCCTATGTAATATAGGTAAATATAGATATGTCTAAAATATGTCCTCTAATCGTATTAGGTTTTTTTCTCAAAATCACAAGATTTATACTCATAGGTTTAATATTTCTAATCTTGAACATGAATAATAAAATAAAAGTGCGTTTAATCTCCTTAAACAAACGCAAGTATTAAGGCGTGTTATCAAAACCCTTTTATGGAGAGGCTTTTATGACGGCATACACCAAACGTTTGAGCATTTTGTTTTCCATTCTTTCCATTCCATTGGAAATGCTTGTACGATGCAAACAAACATGGGTTGTTACTTATTTATCATTGTTTATGATGTTAAATATAGCTTTGTTCCAATTAGCTATTATAAATGGTTTCTATTTTCCTTATTTTCTGTTTATGGAATACAACATTCTTAAATATGTAGCAATTACGACATTATAAACACTTTACCGTTATCTACTCGCTACCTTTTTCATACATTTAGAGCCTTCTGAGTTTATTTCTACTTACTTTTAATAGTTAAATAATATACAGCATTACAGAAAAAAATTACAAATTATAAATTTAGAAACTAAACTATTAAATTCTAAAACGCAGCGAAAGTCATACTTAAATATTAATTACCATTTTAGATATGCATGCGCGGGCGCGTGCATATATTCAAGTACCTGGAGAACATGGCTAACAAAGACTCTTTGCCTGCGCACCGGCGGGTTGACGACACCCGGCGCTCGGCTAAGCACAGCTCGTACATCAACAACTCACCGACGCAGGGCACCACGCACCAGATCACTTCGGGCAACGCCACTATTGACTGCTTGAGGCATAAGCCGCGGCATGTCGTCGATAGCGGTTATAGCACTGATGGTGTTGATAAGAGGTGGTCGAATGATGGTGAGTTCGTTTTCTTTTGGAGATGCTAGTTCAATTGACTGGCCTGCTGGTCTAGAGGTTAGTGGGCTTGACTGCTATATCGGAGGTCGTGGGTTCGATTCCCACCCAGGTTCGGTTTGTGTGACGAACACGATCAATTGGATGAGTTGAAGAGCGCTTCATTAATTGCTACGTCATTTTATCGAATGTTATATGGCTCCCTGATACAAATGATTTCATTAAAATTTAGCTTGACACTCTTTAATTTTTTGCTGTGCTCATTATTTTTGTGAAGGTGTATTAACTTGATTCATGTGGTTTCGTCTCGGATCGTTAAGGTTGCTTTTCTGGATTACTTTCTGAAAAAATGTTAGAAACAACATCATTATATGTTTTATTTTTATTTTGAAACGATACAAAATAAATGTGTTTTCAGTAATAGGGCACATACATTTCTATAAACAAAATATATTTTCATTTTCGTTTGGCATACACACCGTTAGCGTGCCATTCACAGTGTCAAGCGTTCTTAATGACTGCTACCATTCATGAACGGCTGGCGTCCATATAATATGGATGACGCGCATATAAAACACTTTTATGCCCGGAAATACGAGCTGGCTAAATTAACTCTCTTCAATCCGTATTCGGAAGTGATTTTTAACTAGTATGCAGTTCATTCAGACATTAAAAAGCTTGTTAATTGATCTGCACTTACTTGAGAAAATGTTAATACTTGCACGCAGAAAAGTAATCAAGCATTAAATCTTGTTTTTTTTCGCAAAGAAATCTGAAATTTGGACGACTTGACTTGCTAAGTAAAAAGAAACGAATATTTCAGTTTATACCGGCTAATCGTAGCGTTTTCTACCGATGAAGAAAATTTTTTAGACTACAATGTTTCACGCACGCAAAAATGTTCTTTATATATCACATCATAAGTACTATAATTCAACTACAGGTAGTGGCGATATGGGTGGAGGCAGCGGTCGTTCGACCCCAAGCACGCCATCTACGTTATCCCCTGGAGCGGCTCTATCGAGGGCACAGTCGTTGTCCAGTGAAACGCCACTGGCGCCACTCACACCACTTCTCACTGGGTAAGTTTGAAAAAAAAAAAACATGTAAAAAGTAGTTGATTTTTTAAAGACTAATGGGTACTCTACTTAATGGGTGTTCGTAGGCATTTATTAGATGCCAGTAACACTATTTAATTTGAGTTTTGTTGTTTTTTTTTTGTAGTATTATGGTGTTTTGTAGTAATAAATGTTGAGTATTTGAGTAAAGACTAGCTGATCTAATAGAAGTTTTAGCTATTTAGAACTTTTTGTGATTTAGTTTCATTCTCAGCAAGTCTTAGCTCACTTTGGATATCAAAATATGTTTTGAGTGTATTATTTCACTATAAAAAAACAAAATCTGTCAAAAAGCCCAGACAATTCTATATTATCTTCTAATTCTTAACCCAAATCTTACTATTTTGTATTCTATTATATTATTACTGTGTAGCTATAGCCGCTTATTTTCTTTTTGCATTCGCCGATACAGAGGTAAATTTAATTCTATCTTGTATTTCACAGCCATTATCGCCCTATCCTCTGTCTCATGTTTCTCCTATATTAACCCCGGTGTTGTCCCTTTCAGCGTCCGTATATCACCCGATGGGAACATGTCGAATGGAGACGATAAGAGTAAATTAGCCCATCAACAAACCTACAGGTACATTGTCATGTATGCACGACATTCACTAACATACGCACTCGTGTTAATATTTGTTTAATGAGGTTTTATGTTACATAGATTTCTGTAGTGGACGGCGCAATGAAAAGAAGACATTTAATTAGTAAAAAATGGTTTTTGTACTCTTTTTATTGCGACGTTTTTTTCAACGGTAGTGATAATCGTGCATGTTATTATACTAAACTGTTTTCTCTTCTAGCAATTATTAATCTTATTAATACAATTTTTTATCTCAAATCAAAATATAGTAATACTTGCCTATAAATGTCCTACTGCTGGACTTGGCCCCTTGCTATAAACAGATGGCCAAGTATAATGCGATATTTAAAATCTTCTACTCTAAAAGCCCTGGTTTCATTGTACGTAGTATATTTCAGCAATATAAAGGCGCATTGTGTTAAGCGCCTTGACCCGCGCTGGCTCATAAAGACGTCGTCGTGAAGGAACACAGAACACCCACCTACATTACATATTCTCCAAAAATATCTGCTATACAGACTACGGAACAATCAATCATTCTATTTTAAAACGAGGACTATTTCTTTACTTTTTGTTTCGCCCGTTATAAGGATAAAATTGTTCCATGGTTCAAAAATACACAACATGATAGAAAAATGTATATCTTATGAATAAAATTCAAGCTGTTCAAAAATATATAACAATTGTTTATTATAGCTAATCGGTAACAATATACCTTACCTAATACCAAATTATGCTAGTTTAAATATCAAAATG
Source organism: Chrysodeixis includens (assembly GCA_941860345.1). Taxonomy (NCBI): domain Eukaryota; kingdom Metazoa; phylum Arthropoda; class Insecta; order Lepidoptera; family Noctuidae; genus Chrysodeixis; species Chrysodeixis includens. The sequence goes on from OW796092.1 coordinate 10,453,243, forward strand.
TAAAATTACTCAAAAACTAATAGCATGCACGATTCCGTCACTTTTAAGATTATATACGGACTATTATAATTACTAATAACTAAAATTCCTAATTTGGTTTGAGTATGGTTTCAGATCTAACAAAATATGTACACATAACGCTACTCAACTTCCGTATTTCTTCAATCGAACTGTAACGAAATCTTTGACTTGATTGCTATGTATACAGAGTAATCTTCCTAAATATTCGTTTATAAAAAGAAAGTCAATATTTTTGTATAGAATGATTTATCTCTATTTATCGAAATACTAGCTAAAAACTTAAATCTAGCTATTTCCAAAACGTCTGTAGGATCAATTTTAATAAAAAATATAAACCGAAATCTATGCTGCATTAAATCTCAAGCAACAACTAAGATCGAAACTAATTATACTTTTGGTAAAATTCCAGACAATACAAAGAAGCCTTAAGACAACAACGCCAGCAAGACATCTACCGCCCCCGCACGGACCAGCCCTCGCCCGAACTGGACTCGTCCCCGCACTCCCAGACCCACAGCCCCATCCACCACTCCCCCGTCAACGGCTACAGCAGTAACGTATCCCCTAGTCTATACAAAACCGCCTCTTCCAATAGCAGTACCCTAACCAATACTTCCTCACCCAACCTATCCCAAGTGCCAAACTCCCCCCTCCTACACTCCACCCCGAGAAGATTCCAGAATCAGTCAAACCAGAACGGAAACGGCGTACCAGAGAAACAGGAAGAAAATAAAAGACCCGTACAAAAAGTAGTACCATCCAGAAATGTGAACAAAATGTACACGAATGTAAACGGGAATGTAGAGTACAACGGACGCGTTAACGGTCAGTCAGACGCGTATATAAAGCCTACATCCCCTTCTAAATCACCGACGAATACTTTAGGGTACAACAGTATAGGCAAGTCGAGTATACCGCGGCAAGTGAACGGCGATAACGCCAAGTTGCTGACGACTAGTGTGTCGTATTTGAAAGGTGCCGCCCCCAAGCCGCCCGGCAAGATGGCGTGGAACAAGGACACGCCTCCTGACAAACTTAGCTTTACTATGAAGAGGGAGTTCGATAAGCAGAAGGAGGAGCTGGACTTGCTGCAGCAGTTGAGATCGGTGAGCCTATTTTTAGTACATCTTAGTATAAGAAAGTAAGTCTGCAGTGTTGAGAGTCTCTCTAAGCAATGATCAATTGCGTCTTAATTTCTGACACACGCAATTCCTTTGCTCACAATATGTTGTAATGAGTGGTATACATGGGTCAGTCAGCTCAGTCTCCAGCATTATGGATTGGACGTCACGCAGTTCAAATCGAATGCTTTACCTTGTCGAATTTCTACTTAGACACTCGATTTACGATATGGCTAAAACTGTCCGATTACTCGTACAAACCAATAAATATGTGATTAATTTTGCTACATTTAGACTAGCCGGACGTTCCTCACAATATACTAACTCACGCTGAATCAGCTAGACAAACCTTGAAATCTGTCGTTTGAAACGGTATAATACCGTTGACAGTTTCTAACGTATATCTTAACGTTGTTATCACAGATCATCGAGTCCCGCCTGAAGATGTCTCTCCCGGAGCAGCTGTCCGCAGTGCTGTGTGACGGCGTGGTGCTGTGCCACCTGGCCAACCACGTGCGGCCGCGCTCTGTGGCGTCTGTGCACGTGCCCTCGCCCGCACAGGTACATAACAAACACACTGTTGGAGTTAATAATACATTAGGAATAAAAGTAATGTTGGATCCAACTGCCATAAATTTAGCTTTTTTTTTTGTAATATCTCTCTCCTTCAACATATGTTATTGGAGTCTTTACTAACTATCCACTGTCGTACACCACAAATTTGGTTTGAGCAACATGTTTGTAGAAATATGTTTGTGTAAACGAAGTTTTTGTAGTGTGGACTGCTTGACCCTGCTTTACGTCAATCTAATTGTAACTATGTTAGTAATATTAGAAATACCGCTTCCGTGAATTGAAATGTATAAACGACATTTTCTTAAAAAGTCAGAGTCTGTTCCAAAAACATGCTAATATATGAGATAGTATGTGGTTCTTAAACCTGTAAGAACCCTCATGATCTTTTTGATTTCAAGTGGCATAATATTTGAAAATTGTCATCCGGTGCGCCTAACATTCAAGAAAACATGTATAATTTGATCCTTACTTTAAACTTATCTTTTTCAGCCGAAGTTGACAATGGCAAGGTGTCGAAGAAACGTGGATAACTTCTTAGAAGCGTGTCGAAAAATTGGAGTAGAAGAGGTAAGTTTACATTCTATTGCTTTTTTAATGTTGTTTTCGTACATCGCCGTTGTTTGAAGTAATTTTTGGTTTTATCTTTTTTAATTGAAACGTTTTCGACGGTTTTAGATAAATATTTTTAAAAACCAATGTGACTGTGACTAATCGTTAATTTGAAGACGGCAACATTTTTACCTGTCTCGCTGTGTCCGTTTGGAGTGTTGCAGGGTCTTGTAAGATATCCTTTCGCGAGCGACAGATAATTGTAAATGAGACTAAGAGACGGGTGGCGTGTGTTGCAGGAGGTCATCTGCTCGCCCGAAGACATTCTGGGGCCCCTCGACAGCGACGCGGGACACAGTGTCGCGCCTCTCGCTCGCACTGTCGCCGCACTGCTCACACACGCCACGCCGCACGCTAAGGATATCACAACAAGCCCCTGCCACACCTACCCACAGACACACGACGACTGCGGCGGACGCGAATACTACGCCAATGAAGCCCACGACTCATCGCTAGAAGTCAACTACTACCAAAGGCAGCTCAGAAGATACTCAGAGGAAAGATTCGTTAGCAACTTTAACTTCTCGGACCACAACCAACACTACACTATTGACGAATCCGAAGAGTATCTAAACACTGAAAATAATAACACAGACGCAGATAACGCCCATTACTCGCCAGTATACGGAACAAATGAGCTGAGAAACAGGGGACCTTATTACCAAACGAATAGAGTGCAATTTGTAATGCCCTTCTGCAAAGAAGACCATGTACTAAAGAGTGATAATTTCGAAATATACGACACAGATGTAGTAGACTTTCCAATAGAAGTAAGACAAGAAGAGGTGGACCCCGAACGGTATGACAGGGGTAAAATGAATCTCGATATACAGAATAATCTGAACAGTGTGATTTGTACAGAGACTGATGCTCCCAAGGAGGTTGAGAACAGAGTTCTTTTCACTTGCCTATGCCTTGGCACGTTCTTCGTGTCCACAATTTTGCTAATTATGTACCCTTTGTAATCATACTGACCTTATACAAGACCTCTTTTGTTGACCACCTTACGTTTATTCAATATTATACATTTAGGTTTGTCGACAACGGTCAAAGCACATTGCCTTACAGTCTGACTGTGCCTGTCATAAACGAATTTGAGGCTAGTTTTTTAGATTGATCTTTAAACTTAAATTCTAATAGGAATTGTTATTTGGACGGATTTACAATATGTAAGAATGTTTACGTGTTAAAAGACATCGCGATTGCAGTGATTTTGTTTGTTTTGATTCGTATAGTTTTGTAATTATTAATTGGTATATTCCACTTGTTATAAGTTCATTCCCATTGGAGGCATTTAAATTTTAATTAGTTTCTTTTTTTACTTTATACATTTCGCCAATTGGTTATTTTTGTGGTTGCTATTGTCGACGGTTTTGCGTGTTTGATTGATTTTATTTTATATTATGTTTTGCAGACTGTAATGTTTACAAATTCAATATGAATCCAAAAATTTCCAGTAAAACTAAAAGCAGATCAATTAAATCTAGAAGTTATTCATACAGTTGTATTAAAGATTCTTGTTCTTTTGTATTGTGCATTAAATATTTAACAGTCCACTGAGTGACTTGTTCAAATTTTAAAAGTTATAGAACGTAATACGAAGAATCTAATGATAAAATAGTAATCAAATACTACTCGCCATAAATGTACAGTCTGCAGCAATATAATTCCTGAGATCTCATCGTTTGTTGTGTTGAAGAGTGATTCGTTATTAAGTAGTTTAAGGTTTTTTTTTTATACAATTCAAGTAAAACTGCAATGCAAATTATAATGCAATTCTAAATACATAGTAGCAACCGCAGGGTTGAGTAGTCTTTTTGCACCAAAATACAATTATACACATTTAGATAGCACTCTTTACTTATAAACATGTTAAGTATACAGATATGGAATAAATAATAAATGCAGTTTATAAGTAAAGATAAAAATAAATAAACTAATAATGGAATTTCTCATATTTATAATAGCCTGTTGTGTTATGTGATTCAGATTAAGTCAATTTTGTGTGATATTGTTTTTCTGTTTTGAATTTATAAGTCCTGTTTGGTATTTTAGCCATTGGTCAAATAAATTACAATTCGAGACATTGGACAAATTTTTGTACCTGTCCGGAAATAAAGTTCGGCGCAATATGTATTTCAATAATAAGAATTAAATTGAATCACCTAACATAACAAACAAATATTTCAAAATTAAAGTACAATAAAGAACTCTAAACATTGGTGCATGAAGTATTATGAAGATAAAATGGAAATGTATTAACTAATATATTATACAGTAAGATAATATATGTAGCTTAGCGGTTTACTCGATACTTCTTATTAAATAAGAATTATATGCCTTAATCGAAACATCATATCGTTATTGTATTTATAATGCAAAAGCTAAGTTGGTTTTTAGGAGCTTTGGTACTTGTGTAATGCATATGGATTTTAAAAAGACAAATTGTAGTGTAGTTAATATTATGAAGTAGCTGAAAAAATGATTTTCGATAGATACAAACAAAGTGATACGAATGTATACTTGCTTTTCACAAACAACCAAAAAGGGTTCCTGTAGTTTCAATAACCTGGTAAAGGTAAATTAACATTTCCCGAGAAATAGATTTACAAAATAAAATTTAAATAGGTGCACTGAGAACAATTAACCTTCATTACGTTTCTAAAGATTAATCAAATGTTACAATTGAGATGGCAGCTATATGAGGCAAAATTAAACTAAAAGAGAGGCTTTTGACATTATTAAAACCTATTTATATTTAAAAAGACTAGTTCATATGCAATACGCAGCGTACAATACGTAGGCAACTTTTACATCGGTAGCGAGTAGTAATTTAGTATTTCGAGGCTTTTTGCGTAACAATTTTATGATAGATATTTAAAAGACAAGTTTTACAAGAAATCTTATAACGACAGATACTCCTCAACGACGCCAACCAACTAAATTGATGCCAATAATATCAGTATAAATGTTATTTACATATGTATGTACCTAAAACAATGTTTTAAGCATTTATAAAGAAAATATGACAAGTTCGAAGTGAACATTTTAAAAAGTATATATTATATTGTAACCATTCCAAAGATGTGTTGATAAAGACTGTAACTTCCGTAACTCGTTTATATTTAACTCTCGCTATTTACATTTTGTATCATATTACTACTGAAATTCAAACTTTATTATACTGTATTTTTTCCTATATCGTTTCGCTAATTGGCATATTTCAGATTTAGCATACTGAAATATTTTACTACGGTAAATTACTTTCAAAATGTAGTAATATAATTGTGTGTAATATAATTTGACAGCTGAAAGTAGCTTTGTATTTCTTAGAATAAGTCCCCTGTCATACACGTGCAAGATAATTATCCTATTTTTAATTGTTAAAAATACTAAATATTGTCTTCCAATTAGTAAGATCTGAATATGCCAAGTAGCTTCTAAATATCTATTGTACTTAACCCACGGTTTGATAAAATTGCTGGGTGTGAAAAGCAAAATCTCTTTAAAACCATCAGATAATAAATGAATATATATGGGCATGTAGTTTTTACTCTGTCTAAAAGGTAGAAATTAATAAAACCGTGTAAGTACAGGCTCATGACGTCACAACTTCGCACGTACATAATGTACGACATCACATAATACTAAATAGTGACGTCATAACATTGTTTATAATCTGATGGTATTGTTTTTACTCATTGAACTTTTAAAAACCGCGGGTCATTCTGGTCATTACTTATTTGTATATGTGTGTGTTTTCTTTCTACGCTTCTTAATATTAATCTTATTTTTGAGCTTTAAAGTTGCAAGTACAATGGTAATACTATTAAGAGATATAGATGTTTAATATATAATTTAAAGCTTATAGCGTACATATATTTATTGGCTTGTGGTGCTTGGGTACTTATTTATGTAGTCTATAGGGACTGGTTTTATGAAATGTTAACTATTTCACTTATTTTTGTTCGAATCGTAGATCTATATTGTACCTTCATGTTGATATAGATATCGTCTACAAGAGAAGTTTGATATCCATTCATATTAAACCGTACAGCAATGTCTGATCTTTCCTCCCAAATATCTGAAATGTGTAAAAAATTTAAAAGTCAATTATACTATTTTAAGTACTTATCCATCCTTCCATCAAACAACCAGCATAAATACGTAAACGAAATATGTTGATTTAAACGTCATAAAATACCTAATTCATCGAACATAATCCTTACACTAACACGTTTCTAGCTCAATTAATTTCTTGCCATGCTAAAACCTACTTAAAACCAGTCTAATATATTCCAGTTTTTTAGATTTACCTTAAGTTGATTGGTTGAGAGTGTTTTAAATATGTTTTTATTTAAATTCAGTATTATATTACATTAGCCTGTAATTTGCATTTATTAACACGCATTTTCGATTAATGCACTTTGAGATGTATGATTTAATAATTGGAATCTAACTTATATAAGTTTTTCGATATATGTTTTTTGGCTATTAGTCATAGTTTTGTATTAGAGTTGTTTAAAAACCTTTTTTGTATGTACTTACAATGTTTCAACTACTTAAAGAAATAAATTTCTTATTGGCAAAGCTTGGTGTTTTATTTTAAAATATAGATCAGATACTTTATTCGACTGTTTGATTGAATTCATCTGTTTTGTTATTTTAGTCATTCAGAATCTAGTTCCTGTTATCTGCGTGCATCACATCTTCGAGATTGCCACTCATTTAACAATGTGCCAAATACAATAAATTTCAGTTAAATAGACTCAAAAATTATGATTGCTTAGCTTATGAAACCCACACTATTTTATATTTTGCACAATTAGTTTGTATATTACCTGCTGAACACCATGTAATAAGTGTTGTGGTCCACAGAAGCTGATGTGTTGTGCGGCGGACGTGTTAGAAGGCAAGGGCACCGTGCAAGTGGCCATCACAGTCACCGAGCTGTTGCGTCGCCACGCCGCCCTCAGGGGCTCCACTCCCCCCGCGCCCCCCGCCCCCGGCCTGGCCGCGCCCCCCGCCCCCGCCGCGCCCGCCACCCCCGCCACCTAGCGCCCGCAACTCGCGCTCGCGCCCATGTCCGCACTCACGCTATAAACACATCGACAATCACTCGGCACACTATTTTAAACAATAATAATACCAATTTCAATCAGAATTAAGTTCATATTTCAATTAAAACACAAATTCATCACAACGTTCTTCGAATATAGATCTTAATGCGATTGAATATGAGTAAAATTTCAAAGTCAAGTTTAAAATTATATGCCGTGGTCGAACAGTGAGTTTTAGCAGAGGCGACGTATCGCGTGAAGTCACGAGGTTCTACAGTGAGTTTTGGATGTACAAATTAATGGAAATGTTAACATAAGTTGACATTGTAAGAGGGACTTAAAGTTTTGGCTGTGGATGCGTTGTTTAGTCTATTTGTGCATTTTGTGCTCTAGGAAACGTATAATGTAAGAAAATACTAGACTCAGTGACAGTCTAAAACGAAGTAGTCTCGTGTAATTTGAAAATTAATATTGTTATATTCATATTCATTTAAATTATTAGTCTTTTTCGTAATCTTAAATTAATAATTACATTTACACTGAAAACTATTAGATCTTTCCGCCTTTTTCTTTACGTGCAAAGTTATAATAAAAATTAGTAACATTTTGGGATAAAAAAATGATTAACCCGATACCAACGAACAAATAAATTTAGATACCAAGCAATACGTAGGTAAATTATGAACAATTTCGTAGCGTTATAGAAAATTAATTAGTTTGTGATCTTTTTAATGAGCTAAGAATAAGGTCGCTCGATTAAATTGAATAGTTGTTATAGAACCATGAAAATAAGGATATTGCACACAATGAAGTTAAATAATTAAGTACGGTATTCGATAAGTGAAAAAAAAGTATCACTCGTCTTTCTTTCATTGAGAAAAGTTACATTAACTGGGTGTTTGAAAGAATATGCGACACAGTCAGATAAAGAATGTAGAACTACATTTCTATGACTTTCATGAAATTACAACATTATACATGAGTACTTGAAATTATCGACTCGAGATATAGAAAGTCAACACGTACCTAAAATACAATAATCGCGTAGTACGCTGGTACACAAGCAACATCACAATAAGGTGCTTTAATAAATGCACAAACACGAATTTATTAGCGATTTTTCTACAACATTTTACACAAGTTGAATAGACCACGTAAGTAGAAAATTGTTATGACGTCATCATTTAAAGTGCCTCTTTAAAGCGTCATTTCACAGTCGCATTTGAAGGGTACACATACATGGTGTATATGTATGTGTTGTATTTAAAAACGCCGAAAAAGTCGACTAATTTGTACAATTTATTACGTTTTAGCCAATACTACGGAAGCGTCTCATTGAATTTATTTTGTAAAGTGGTTTTAAAATCTAATTGTGTTAGCCGATTGTTGCTGACCGGTGAAAATATGTTTTCTTTTTCATTCGCACTGTGAAATGGCAGCTTTTACACTGGTGAGCAAATTTAGTCAATAAATTATCTGCTATCAAAAAAATTTTAGCATGACGACCAATGCTCGCTAGTGTATCATTTCTTTCCGTAGTAGTTTCTTAAAGTGTCTTAGCAAATTGGCATAGTCTGAATTCTTATTACGTACTGAATAACACGGGCCTTATAAGTGTTAGTTATACTGCGATGGTCCATGTTGTAGTGTTGTATTCCATTGCATCAGGAATCTAATAATATTCCAAGTAATATGGGAAAAATGCACTCGAAAGATGTGCTTTCTTAGGGTATTATTCTTTACTGAAAAGCTGATCAGCTTGATTTTGTCTTGCAGTTAAAGAAGTAGATTGAAATTTAGTTAAATGGTCTGTTTTTCAACCCACTTTCACAACTTTAAACATTAATTGCAGAAAGAAAGTAACATCACCCTTTCAGTGATAAAACATTTCTTATACTTTAATAGTTGTAGGAAATTTACTGATTTAAATTTTCGCCTTTCTTCTTACATTACATCACGTGATTATCATTCACGATAGTCAAATTAAACCTGACTATTTAGAAAGTGTCATATGATTTTATAGAGCTACAAGGATCTTGGCACGTAGATAACATTAGTATGAGGGCGTTGGCGTGCATATTTGCAACGAAAATCAACCCAATCATCTGTCAATAGTAATGGTTTTTCATATTTAACCGTAGTAGTGCCAATTTCGTCCTCGCGCTAAAAAATCCTTGTAGCTATACATCCGTTTATAACCCGACGATTAGATAGAACATATTGATTGTGATTGTACCATTATTCGGGCTGTGCGTCTGTCATTAGAAATTTCCTAACAATAAGTACCTAGTTTATTTAGAAGCTAATAGATTTGGCCGTTAAATACTTAAGGGTGTTCCCCTATTTCAAAATAAAACATAAGTTTTCATAGCTAATAATTTAGGCTATTGTTATAGAACTCAGAAAATGAGTGAAACGTATTTCGCGTTATTTGGAATTGTGTAGTTGAAAATAATCGAAAACTTTTGTGGTTAAATAATACTAGTTCAATACTCATTTGCAGTGATATCATAAGGAATTTCTCGTATATTTTTCGACATATAGGTGCAAAATCATTTATTAGATGAGTTCAATGTAAGTCGCCAGAAAAGTAAATGTAATGTACTACAATATTAATTAAAAAAAAATAATGGAGTTGTAATTTTTGGTATAGTGTTGTGCTGTCTTTTTTTCTAAAATATATCGAGTTTTTACTCTTCACATCGATTGACAAATAACACAATTTTGCTCTCTAAATTCATTAATTTCGATTAAGTATAATTAGTAATTTGTAAATATTATTCACATATCCTTTTACCACCGAATTCTAATCGAAATGGAATTCTTATAATACTCAAGTAGGTATTATATTTCTAGAATATAATTTTGTTCTCGTCACTTATAAATATAGTCAATTCTCATAATTATAAGGTCACAATAATGATGTAAAATTTATGTAGTAATTGTAAGAATATTAGTGTTGTGTTTAGTATCAATATTTTCCTTTAATTTATCATATTCGATAAATAATGATTTATTATAATTATTTGATTAGAATTACTTCATGCTTTTCTGATGTATTTTTTCTGTTTACTATTTATGTAATGGGCTTAACTATGTCAATTTAATTACTATGAAACGTAGCCACACTGGTGCATATAATTATTACAAGAATTAGTGTGGTTTATGATTCAACCTTAAGTATGAATGATCAATGAAATAATCTTATGTTTACTTTCGATGGAAATATTTTTTATTTAATTATAGCTTACTCCTAATGTTGTGGTTCTACTGCCAACCTTTTTAAATATTAGTTTTGTGTGAAAAAGTCACATTTTACGTAATAGTTTATGTTTCGCTCTTAGAGTTGTGTTACCACTGATTTGAAATTATATTGAAATTAATAGTAGAATTGATTATAGAGCTGCAAGGATCTTTTGGCACGATGACATTAGCACGAGGGCGTTTGCGTGCAGATTCGCAACAAAAATCAACTCAACTGTCTGTCAAAATTAATGGTTTTTCATATATGACGGCATTAGTTCCGATTTCAGCCACGTGCCAAAACATCCTTGTCCCACTATATGCATTTGTAATCATCACAAACAACGTTTGTTTACTACAAAGGTTTTATGCATCGGCAATTGATAATGGAAAGTGAGAAATGTAGTCTGTAACCTACTTCCAAATAAAGTATAAAATAGTGTCAATAATAAAGTTATATATTTTTCTAGTGTTTATATGAAACTGAAAGCTGTAGTCAAGATTGTAATCGACTGGAAACGAAGTTGGTAGAAATATGTCAAGTGTACTTCAACATACGATTACCGTTGTTGTAACTATGAGTACTTAAGTAAATGTGGAGCCTACTAACATTGAAGAAACATTGTTGTAAGTGTGGAAGCGCGACAGTACCCTACGATAATGTAGTGGTATCTCTCTTCCACAACTGCAATAGTCTCAATGACAAAACGAGACGGTGTTAGGCCCCCAGTAGATATTCAAATGCTTTCATTCAAACATAGCCAATAGCCATTGTATAAAACCTATAATACGGATCGTGTATAAAGTAATATTAAGAATTATTAAAGAACTGAAAGTTAGAGTCGAGTCTTTGTCCTTTTCAAAGATAATGTGCCAAAGACTATGGTGAGGGATATTATTTTGATTGTAAAAATTTACGTTTTGTGTAATGCACTGGTCTCCTAGTATAAGTACCTTTGTAGCAATATCGTATCATACACACATGTTTATATATATGTAGATAAAATAAAGGTATATACGTTTTCGAATTTTATTTTCATTTTTATTTTTCGCATTACCAGTTCACATTTTTACCTATTTCAACGAATAGAGGTTTTGTCGCTCACTTTGTTATGTTGTCAAGTTTTAGGAAAATGCCAGACATAACCAAGAAGTATTTATAACTAAAAGAACTTCCGTCAGACCGTTTCAAGATTTTAGGTGGATTCTAAATTGTCCTACTTAGCTGTCCGAAAAAAAGGAGGAAATTCATGTTAGTAAAACTACTATAACAAGAAAGTATATGTTACTTGTATCATAACATAAAGTGCTGCCTGGAAACAGGTTTATAAAATGTATTGTGAACTCCCACATCGGCAAGTAATGATCTCATTATTAAACCGTTAGATTGTGAACCAGGTTCACCTCTGACATTCTTACGACGTCTTTGACAATCAGGTTTAAAGAAGCTTTACCTTGATATCTAGTCTAATACACACCAATGTAACCTACTACCGACTAAACAATCATATTATGTGCTACAAAAGCAAGTGTAGAGTAATCTAAAAAAAAATCTTTCGTCTGTCTAGCTTTAACTACCTAGAAAGGTTTTGATTTTCATTTTGTAAAAAATGTACTGTACAACTTTAGTGATATTTTTTTACACTTTATACCTACTGGAACAACAATCCATATTGCAAACAATTAACACAGAAAGGCGTATTTAAGGTATATTTAAAAAGGTGCAATGTAACGCGGTGATTAGGCCGGGTAAGGCGGGGCTCGCGTAATCGTCAGGCGCTGACTAGCAAGTCGGGCCACGCCTCGTATGGCGCCATCGCTGATGCACAAACACGGTGTAAGTTTCAATTATTGTGAGCTTTTTTTTGTTTAAAAGCCGGCTTTCGTTGTAGGTGAAGGTTCTGAGTAGGTATAACTTTTGGTGTTTTAGATGATCATGCAGTAAAATATGAGGTATTGTCTATTAAATAGTTTAAATGTTTAGACGCTACATTTACTTATTATGTTATTCCCTATACTTAAACATACCTACATAGGCACCCGATTTTTTGCAGGCATTAGTTTTTAAAGTGACTGCCGTATGCCGCAAAGTAACGGTTGCATGGCATGGTCTACAATATAACAATTACGTCAGAAAGTCAAACTTTTTCGTGTGTAAAAAGAATATTGCTATTAATTCTTAATATAACATGTAAAATTTTACATGGACCAATTAACTTAACCAATGCAGAAATTTAATTAATCATTTCACCAGGTATTTTTTTAAAAACTTCAAAAATAACTGGAAATATCATTCCTTATAAATCCACGTAGTGATGTTTGTATCGTTACTTCGATAGGTGGCGCTGAACGTGCACAACAAATTTTGATTGTGCTATAGTTTTGATGATTTTGTCTTGATATGACAAAGTGACTGTAATAAATCCGTTTAATAACACTTACATTAGATAACTGCCAAACTTGATCACCGCTCTGTGATAATAAACCTCTAACTGCTTGAAAACTAAAATCTTTGGATATCAGAGACTTAAATTGCAACTATTCTCGGTACATTCTGAACATACGACCTATTAGATGTTTTCCGACCCACATAAACTGTTGGCAGTAAAGAAAGCTAGAATGGATCGACCTTCTTAAATATATGTTTTCTTCAAATATTTATTTACCAATTCGATGGCCCATTACCCAAATGCAAAGTCATTCAAACATCTGTAAACAATAACGATAACAAGGTCCAAAATAGATTTACTTCATTGACTCTACAAAGGAAAGGCTTTGTCGAAACCGACACCAATCAGAATCATTCAATTTCACAAAAAAAAACTCGTAGAAAATCAACAGACATTGTTTAATTTTACGGTGAATATGGCTCTCTACTATTTACATTTAGTAAAATCATCGATCTTGTTTACAACTAATTAATTAGGCGCACACAAAGGGGGTTGCGGCATTGTTCCGCTTTTTTTTAATTGTCTTTGTTGCGGCAATGACTTGGGAGTTTTGTAAAATGACGTGTAGATACGTTTTTGGGGTAAATCGAGCGGAAAATTGCCAACCATCACCCTCGTGTGAGGGAAGGAAGTCGTAGGTTTATTAAAGTAGCTAATAGGGCAATTGCTAACTGGGTTTATTTTATTGCGTTTAATTCCTATTTTCATGTTATTATTAGTAGTATTTTTACCCCCTGAGGTGGCTAACGATCCCAATGCACTTGGGTATAACCTTTGTAACTGGATACCGATTCCTTTATTACAATAAACGGGCCATTTTTGATGTAGGTAGGTATAAAACAAGTAATCGTAAAAGATATCTACTTGCGGCAATTTTTCTCCAAATTACATAAATCGAAATTTCGTTTGAACCTATAAAAAAAATACTGATGCATTATACATTTAAACCTTTCTCTTGAAATATTTCATCTATAAAATAAAAAAGCCGCATCAAAATTCATCGCGTAAGTAGTTTTATAGATCTAAGCAAAAATAGGGACAGATAGACGCGGGCAGCAATTTTGTTTTAGGTATAGATAGGCTGTGCGTTAAAGAGTAGGTACCTCGGTGGTAACCATAGCGATAACCAGAGTAGGCAATAGAGTAGGGATTGTGCAAAACCTTAGGTACGCAAATCCAGAAGTGAAAGTTTTGTAGGGCTTAATAAAAGGCTATAAACCTGAAGCCCGACTCTGACCGATCACGATTAAATTAAACTTGTCATGATGGAGACATGAAATCGTTAAGGTATAACAAAATCCTATCAACGGAAACACAGCTGTATTATAGGCATAATACACTTGTGCGTAAAAACCGCATCTCTTTTCTAAGACCTAAAGTCTCGGCATACATGGAAATCGGTAAAGGATATCGATTTTTCGTGACATTACGTCATTCGTTTCTACTACTATTTATTCCCGCTTGTTGTATATAGTTTACGTACGTAATTTACTTCGTTATAGGTATTTATCAGGTACGTGATATAGCAGTCAAAGTGCAAAAAGAACAATGGATTAGGATTACATTTAATTTTAGTGGGTAAACCTATTCCGACGGAAGTCACAGATAATTTTCTTACTAAACGGTACCTAAACGCTAATAAAACATATTTTTACACTGGCAATTAGATTAAACAAATATCTAGTATTCGAATATTAAGCACGTCGGATTTCAACGCGGCGGCTGCTGAAGACTGGTTGCTAAATTAAATCTGCATTGAAATACCACAGACAAATGATCTACAAATGCAACCAGCAATAGTCTAAAACAAGCCAGGACTGCAATTCCAACATGACTACAGAACACAGTATAACAGAAACATGGCCATAAAGCGACGTTTTATTAAAATTCAATGATAATAAAATCAGAAAGCTTCCCACATTGGTGACATCAAAATATTTTACAATAGCAGTAAATTTGTGAAGTAATGTTAGTGGCTGGGTATAAAGTGAATGCAATGCGCACAATTGTTTATTCATTCGATAGACGTGCAGATGTAAGCGCACTGCGACGCGTATTGTCACATTACCGCGATAGACCGGCGGTAGGGAGACCATTAGTTTGTATTAACGAAGAATTGAAACCGTAATACCTTCATGAACTATCCGAATTATAGATTGCCTAAAATAGATGTCTACGTTCACGTGTACAAGTGTTGTCTATTCATAAAAGCTTCCAATGCGCTATTTAAAGTTGTATAGAAGCTTCATAAACCTACATTGACTCTAGAGAAACTTAAATGTAAAAAGTTCACGTATACGTTGTGCACAATTTTTTGTAGCTGATAAGTCGTAGAGTGTGATGGTATTATAGGTCCTTCATTATACCTTTTTACAATGCACCCTGTAGCTAAGTATTTACCATTAACTATAATTTTTATTTGTCACTTTACACCCTAATGCCCTGGTCACCATCGCCGCGCACTTAAGGAAGGCTGTTCATTTGCGCACGAGTCGCAGCGTGGCGGCTTGCGCACGCGCCGCTCCCCGCCGACACTATTACCATACGTGGGAAGCACAACTGACAATTGAATTAATATTATATTAACTGCTATATTATTTAAATTAAACCATTCCTATAATAGACGAATCTATTTTATTCGGTATAATCTGCATAATTGTGGCGGTATTTTTGTCGACGGATTTTCTGAGAAAATTTTTCATTGAGCTAAATTATGTTAATGATGTTTGTGGGTGTACATAAATATTAATTAAATGAGGTTGTCTATTACATTATTGCCAGATCAAGACCTTTTAAATTGTCGAATTTATGGCAACGAGAATAAATTTTACGAAAGAAAAATTAGAGATATTTATTCGGAATTCAGTGTACTCTGTCTTCTTTTTCTATAAAATCACTAATTTATTTTGAGAGTGTAGGCTCCTGGATTGAGCTGAATGAATTTTCATGAACAAGATGTATTTCAATATGCTGCACTTCCAGTGTTAAATACATCTTTGATTGTCATCAATCCATATCAAACGTTTCCATTTCACAAATCGCCGCCACAAAATTCAGTAAATAATCAAGTACCTGCTTACATACATTCATATCATGATTAAAAAAGAACTAAATCTCAAGTCATTCAAGTTTCCTAACATTCCTACTAGCATCGTATCAGATCTATCCACAGTATACGTGTCGCCGGCATCGCCTGCGCAGGAGTGGGCGCGACGTCACGCTGCGCGACACGCCGCAAGCTGAGCATCGCACCGACACTTAACTCTACATTTACATACTACACTTTTATTACGTCACCTACGTTTTTTGAAGGAATAGGAATAAATTTATAATGTAAGGAAAGAATAGCTTTTAATGTCCCCTATGGAAAATAGAACGAATTAAAATGTTTAAGGTAGAGATTGTCGCAAAATTGCTTGGAAAACAATTGGAGAGGTTTATGCAGTCAGCAAATATACTATAAAAAAGAAGAAGAGATAGGAGAACTTTAGAAACCTATCGATAATCCATTTGAATTATAAAAGCCACTTTTCAGGTTTCCTATTTTGAAATAATAAGGAGGAAAATAGAGAAAATGTATGTACCTGCTTTTTCGAAACATCGCTTATTTAGTGTTGGTCGTGCGTTATCAATATACTTTGGGCTTTGGTAGTAATTATTACACAATTAAGTTATGGGTCGGTTTCCAGTTTAATAAGCTTTAGATTACTACCGATTTGTACTTCAAATTACTGTCTTTTTGACTTACACTGGTAAGTTATAACATTAGCAGTTTTAAATTTCTAGTTAAAAGGTGATTCTTACACAAACCCCCCCCCTATCACTAATGACGTCACATATAAATTAGTATTAAGCTCATAACATACAAATTCGGTCTGTCCGCTTGTTTGTTTTCCCCGCGCTGATGTATGGCAGCATAAATAACGTGGCCCGGGGCGATCCAATTACCTCGGGCCAGTTCGACCGGCGTTATGCTTACATTTGTAAACCCATAAAACTTACCGACAGTGTTTGATTTGGGCAACGTTATAAGAATATACGCTGCATTATGTGTGACGATTCGATTGGATTAATATGCCTTTGTCTTTCTGCTTAAAACAAGGGTTGTTGAATCATAGCAATACGAAGTTGTATGAATACGGTAAACGGAACCTATTCTTCTTTTGAAGTTGAATAAATCGAGAGGAATTCCAAAAGGTTTGCTAGAATTGCTAGTTTGAATAGAGGCAGTATTTGAAGGTATCTCAATTCCATTTGGTTTATAACGAGCTTGACTGTTGCTTTACCATACTGCTACTTAAGAAAAGGCTGTTATCGCAGTTGTAGAAGAGGAATGTCGCTCTTGCATTGGTATCCTTTGGAGTGTAATTAAAGTAGAGATCAGTTTCATTAGCTATTAGGCATTCTAATACAATTTTACCCATTGATTTACCATTCAAATGATTATTCAACTACAAATAAATCACGACACTACAAAAAACAGTTACAACAAAAAAAACTCAATGGAACATACATAAGAGTGCTCAAACAAAATTAATTTAAAATCATCTATCACCAGCTAATGTTAATGAAGTAGGTATTATAAGCATTTCGCAAGTCGGCGTTGTTCATCTCGTTAAACCAACAGACTCTCCAATGAGTGAGCTCTTAAAAGGAAATTAAAAATTAATAAATATCATTCTCCATGCCATTAATTAAAGTCAGCGTCGCCTAAACACATCGTTTGGTAACGTTTACTAAGGATTAAGTGGTATAGTAAGCTGTTAGCGTTTATTGTTCTTTAGTACTGAAAAACTTCGCAAGTTCTTGAAATATTTGTTACGGTATTTCATCATTAAAATTATCAAAATGCAGAACTTAATACAATTGAAGCCGTATACCGTGCCTAACAAAACTATTTAATCGCCTGTAAAATCTTTGAGTAAGATGTATTGACAATCCCTAGGCCAATCAAAAAGGGGACGACCAAATTAGTTGATCAACCCTCCAGAAGACGAGATAAAATTCTTCCGACAAACATAATTTGGGTAGAACATTGTGTGTTTTATTAAAAATCCTTCTATTTTCTACTCTTTTCTCGTTTATCCTACAAAAAGACATCTCATTTACTCCATAACCCCGCGATCTTCACGACCCTAGCCTTACCCTGTCTGTCACGAAACGAAACGTTTGACTGATACTCCGTCTAATTGATAGCTTGACTTATGAGGCTCATGTCAAAAAAAACCTAAATTGACAGCGAAAAAGTTGGCTCGTTCAAGCGTGAACACCGTTTACACAGCGAAGGTTTTACCGCTGTTATGATCATGAAATTATGATTGAATTTATATTTTTTACCGATTCGTGGAAAATTTGATAAGACGGTAAAAAATCTTGACTTGAAATATTATGTCTACTTCTTGCAGTTTTGTAATTGACCGTAGTCTTGCAGTTCCACGTAAAATAGTAACGTTACATTTTTTTTTTCATTTTTGTTTTAGTAGTCATTTTTGTTTCGTTCTTTTGTATAGGAATAATATTTTGCAACATTAATGATTAAGGCGTAAATGACAAAGTTAATATTACTGACTTTTATTAAGGTTTCAAATGGCAGTCATTGACAAATACCTGGCTTTTTATTTCATTTAGTAATTCATTGATTCATTGAATTCATTGATTAATACAATAGTTTCCATTGATTGCAAAACACTGGCACACTTTTAAATTAAAAAGGACGTGGTTTCGTTGCATGACTAAATCGTTTACAATTCAATTTAAAACTAATAAATGTTCTTAAAAGTTGTGGATTTTATATTTCGATTTTGTAAAGGTATCCCTAAAAGCCAGCTTAAAACCCTTTTAGTATACGCTTTGGTTTAGCCTAATTGAGTTGAGGCATAAGGTTAATTTCTTGTATAGATAAATTATAGTTTTCTTATGCAAATGTTTAGGGGCCAGTTTCGAAAATAATTAAATTCGTTTGTGGCCTGAGGCCGGGACACTTTGAATACTGTTTGTTAATGTTTTATGTGATTAGGAAGTTCATTCTTTTTTAATTTATTGTTTTCTCCGTATGTTTGGCTAAGGATATAAATTAAAACTTTAAAACTATGTATTGTTAGCGCACAATGCTGATTGTGTGTTGAATTGAATTGGAACTATCTATTTATGTCAAGATTTATGTGAATTGTTTTTTGATTAAGTTTAATTTTAGATTATAATATATTTAGCTAACTTTTTTGTGTCGTAAATATAACGGTACCTACTTATCTCTTAGTTTATCAAATCAACTGAGTTTGATAAAGTGGTAGGAATAAAGGAAAATTGTTAATGTTATTCGTTCTGTGATTTCTCAATGGTCTTGATGGTCTCGATTTCTTATCGGTTCAGGAAGACTGCACTGTATTTGATTCAGTAAACATAGTAGGTAGTAAATGCGGAAAGACATCAGAAATATACACATGTAAGTGATATGATTGTAGTTAATTTTGCAGTACTTCATACAAGCAACTTTATAAAAAGTTTCGTTGCGTTTCAAGACGGCAATTTGTACAATTTATTTCTTTACGCAATAGTCGTTAATTATAAAAACTCAGGAATAAATAAAATACAATTGTGTTGTCTTAAGTTTCGACCTTGTTCATGCAAATCAAGTTATTATATCTACGTTTAATAATTACATTTTTACATATAAACGCCGCGGGCATTATATTTTCGCGCGGAACTAAATTAACGATGTTCACACAATTAAAAAGATATAACAGAATACGAAGATAAGGCATTTATATACTAATTATTAACGGAGATTACACAAGAGACCAATCCTCGGCCGAGTGAGCGCTCCCCGTATTTGCATTCCTAATGAAACTCCCCAATAATTGTTATCGTAAACGTTAATCGCGTTTCTGTACCTAATGCCAACCAATCATCTCACGTTATTGCTTTTAATTATGATTCTTTAGGACCCGAAGCCGACTTCTCAAGGTATTTCAAAAGCGCTTAAAATGTATACGGTTACACACGCGTTTACGTTACGTCCTTTTTATAAAAACCACAAGAATTCGACGTGAACGCACGCGTTATGAGCCAAAATTACATCGGGCGACTCGAAAGGTAGTGTTGGCAGTAAATATGTAACATAAGTAGGTCGTTACAGGCGTCCGTGTTTTGTGGGCCGCGATGTATGGGCTATGGCCGGCGGGACCGTACTCAAATGGCCGACCGGTATTTGTTTAAAATAAGGCGCCATAGCTTTAATATCGTAAATAACGACTAATTTCATTCGTTATTAAATTTGGTACCGGCCTGTCTAAGCGCCTTCGGGCACGGGTATTGAGTTTTGATTTGTTAGAGATTAAAAATATTTCGTATAAATTGAAGACGTTTGACACACCGAAAACGTAAGAAATTCTTGATGATTTTAATGAAAATTAACAGAATTATTGAGCAACAGTCTGTGCCCGAGGCGAGGCGAGCATTCAAAGAAACTAAAAGCGGATGCATCTTTTACAATCAGGAGATATACGAGCGAGTGTAAGCGCCGATATCAAATAAAATATGCGCGAGAATATAACGAGGCTCTCCATTTAACAATTAACTTAACAAACAAACGTAATATATTGTGGTTAAATTTCAATACAAAAATGGCGGCGTTGTGGACAGCCCACAATAAGTCAATGGACATCGCCTTAAGAAATATGATATACAAACACACAATTTTTCACAAGAGTTATTGTGTTTGTACTCATAATGATTTGTATGTAGGTAATGAATTAATTTTACGCGCTCGATCTTCGGATTAATTGACTTTTAGGTTTGGTTTCACGAGTCGAGAATTCATTCATCGAGTTGTGTTTAAAAAAGAAAAAATATTAATTAACTTGTGCGTGATGTATTACATGATTAATTTTCAAAATGAATAGCCGAGTGGGTCTACGTCATCTAATTAGTTTTTAGAATGATTCGAGTATTTGTGGCTCCCCACTTGTCATTCAAGAATGTTACCTACCTCGTTTGACGTATGATTTATGGATTTTCATGAGGTATAATGAATTATCAAATTAAATTAAATCAAAATCCTTTCAACTGTTTATTTAAGACTTCTCTCCTCCTGAATAAAGGTTGAAAAACCATTATTATTATGTCCGTACAATAATAAATGAAACAAAGGTTCGACAGTGATGTTGGTCACACACTATACCTATTCGTGTTCATGTATTTATTTGCAATCAAGTCCCACCGGATGTTTATTCATTGTGTTCATTTACTTCATAATTATCAATGACATTAAATTATATTTCTAGCTATGAATATACGGAGAATCGTCTCTAATATCATGCAAATTATTATTAGGTTTTTATGTTGTCCATTTCTCATTAAGTATCATTTACAGCCCTGTATTGCAGTTTATAATGACATCGACAAACTGTGGGAATATGCAGTGCATCAATCAACACCTTCTACAATCTTTTTATCCCTACATGTTCCCATGATTAGCTCACAGGCAAAACTTTCCTCATTTAACTTAAAGAGCAGATTTCAAGTTCATGACATTGTGTTCTATGTTTATATGAATGTTAGAAAATGCCATAAAAGTATTTAGTTATTATTTCAGAGACGTAGCACGTTTCTACGTCTCTGAAATAATAACTAAATACTTTAGGGAGTAGGATCTAAAGAAAAAACTACAAGAATCCGTTTGAAACAAACAGATTTAAAAAAAAAATTAAAGCATATCCCGAAAATTGGAGAATAGCGTTATACGGAAGGATGCCAAGTGTGTGTGCTTATATTCTTTATTCCAACCGAGTGATATGACTTCCAACAATACTCCATACATCACAATTGATTAGGTAGGTACTTAAAAAAGTGTTGGCAGAAGAAACGCATTCGATCCCTGAAAACACTTTTTGTCCATTCGTGTAAAAGTTTTTTTTTTCAATGCGATTCCGTATATACAGGCTGTTCTTACTCCATACATACAGCGCTAAATGATATTTCAATAGTTTGTATTGCAATCGCTGAGCGCAGCGGGTCGTCGGCAATTAATAATTATTTAATAAGGCTCTCATTAAGTAGACGCTCAACGCAATCAGGACTGGACAAGTTATTGCTGTAGCACCTCTTCGTACGCTCGAATGGACAAGTGTTTAATTGCGGTTAAGATAAAAAAAATATGTTGAATGAAAAGTTATTGAATAACCTTTTTTTGTGATACTTTTTTTTGTGTGGATATTATAGTATAGAATATAAGAGGCTTCTGGAGGCCTAAAATCACCTCTTAAAGTATTTTTGCAGTTGTGGAAGAGAGACGTCTTCTTCTATCTCGCTTTCACATCTTCAACAGCCTTACTTTAAAAGTTGGTAGTAAATTGTCTGGTAACAGATCATGAATAACTTTCTAAGTTATTCTTAGACATAGTAATGGGAAACGGTGGTAATATAACCTGGAAGTCGAAGAGGGAAATCATTAAGAGATTTATAGAAAGTTGTCAATGTTGGTTTTTTAAGAGGATGGCTTAGTTATTACTTAGTAATAAATATTTAGCCTTAGCGAGATTGTACGGGAAGAGATTGAGTAGGTTGATGTAAAGTGACGGTTGGCGCCTGTCTCAAATGTTGTTACTAATAACTAATAAATTGTGTATTATGTGTATAAAGATGGAAGAAAGCACATCATTTGACGTGATTAAAGCACTTTGTTAAGAAGTATTTGCCATTTCACACTACATGACACAATCATCGCCTACGCAAATGTTCCTTTTTTATCTGTATCTGTTCCTACCGTACCTAATATATGAATACTACTTTTAAACACGTATAAACCCTGAAAAACCGTAACGATTTTTCTCAACTTAATAATTATTATGAGCTCCTCATTAAAATGCGCCTTAAACATAATACAGTAATATTTAGACTGAACACAAATTAATTTTCTAAAAAACTTGCCTATATTCATAATGAAAAATTACATAGAACCTTAAGGCATTGTCCCCGACAGTACTTGTTCACAGTAACCACATTGCCGGCGGCGATGGGCGGGATGGGCGGAGGGCTGGGCGGCCCGCCCCTCGTGCCTGACAATTGAATCAATGCTTAATAATGTATATGGCTTTTAGAGTATATTGTATAAGTCATATATTGCTTAAATATAAGTCTAAAATACCGTTGTTGTGTTTTGAAATTAACAACGTGTTTTCAAGAAAGAGATCTAAACGGGGAAAATTTTGGTTGTTTAGCAAATTTTGATCAACTGATGACAATTTTGCTGAAAGAGGTGGAAAGAAAAATTGTTTTTCTGTATCAGAAGCGGAATTGAATGTGACTACGTCTGGGTTAAAAAATACCCCCTTTTTTGGGAATTCTCATGGACTATCCGCCGCCGGGGGGTCGACGGGAGGGCATGCCGTACTCTTACCAACTAAAACAACTAAGTGACCTCATAAACCTATGGCCAGGGGCGCGGGGCTAGCTGTCGCATTTACCGTGTTCTAACTCATTAAAAAACATATTGAGAACGGAATATTCAAATGACAAAACAAAACAAAGCTACTAGAGCTAGGCTTTTTCCAAGCTACTCGTAAGTTGTTATTGGTCGTACCTACCTAATTCAGCTGAATACCCTATTGCGTGAAGCCACTACTTATTTGACCTCTAAAACCTATTCTACTGGTTACAACAGCACCCAAGTAAGGCTGGTAAAAAGTATCAAAAATAGTTCAGGTATTAAATATGAAACATTAAACAGCACCCATCAAATTAGGGCTTATAAAATCTTAATACACAAATAACTGGGCCCATAATTGTCTTACCTGGATTACAAAAAACAATAATATTTTTATATCACCGTAATAACAATTAGTGAAACATTAAAATATGACATTTGAAACAAAGCATCCGTTCCAATTAGGGGACCGTAATAACATAAAACTGTTACCAACTTGCAGGGGCACTCCCAAAAATCATTTATCGTTCTAAAATGTAGAGTCGTAAGGTTGAAAATGACTTGAGGAATTGATTTTCGGGTGCATAAAGGTTTGTTTAATAGGTAATAGTGCGATGAAACATAGAGCACTCATTAAAGAAAACAAATCATGATAATTAGGTAATAAAAACGTCTTTGTTCCCATTGTAACACAATCATCTTGATTGGCTTTTACGACCCAATTGATTGTTACATATCTGTTTACAAATGTCAGTTTTGTGGCATCTCATAAGATTCCTAGTAAACATTGTAAATGTTTGTTAGATAATTAAATAAATTAATTCGTTGAATCTCGATGGGAACAAGAGTTTTAGGAGGTCACAAATGTTAACCTATTAAATTTTGATGAGGTTTTGGATTGCATTTAAAGTTAGGTACCTAAACTACTTTGAGCTTCACAAATGAATACAAATTTATGTTATGAATGTTACAGTTATGTCTCATGTTTGGTTAGCATGAATGATTATCAAGTATTAGAATAGTTTAAAACCTAGATATTATATTCTAAAAGTGATCTTCGAATACTAATATTATGAACTGATTAAGGCCAGATTTTTCAACCGCGTTTTTCCAGCTCCGATCGGACTTAGAGTGATATTACAGTTAAAATATACACCTTCCAACATAACATAAAAGGACTATCCAGAATAAGAATATTTTTTAGATTTGATCAGACAAGCACAGAGGTTAGTGTATAAAGTACAAAAGTTTTTATATCTTTTCAATTAAAGACTGTTTGTACAAAGTTTTTTCAAATAATTTATCTACAGCTACTATCTTCAGCTAACTAACCCTACAATATTTTAATTAATATGCCTGACTAAGGCTCCTTTTTGTACAGCTTTTGTTAATTAATTACTATCAGTAACCGTTCCAAACGACTTCTAAAAAGTAATCTTCCCTAGTGCCAATTTCTTTAAGCATTCCACGATTCCCGATGAACTTCTAATTAGGCACAGAAAACATGTAACCGGCCATTTTTTTCTAACAAACCTTCATTTTACACCACAGAAGAAATTCAAGACTTGCATAACAATTAATAAAACAAAAGTTCTAGGAATTATTGTAAGGCATTACGCTATAGACTGATTGAATGACAAAAACATTAAAAGCGAACATAAATTATTAACACTTTGTATTGAAAGGCACATTCACAGTCGGATAAACATGCCTGCATATGTCACGCATGAATGGCCCTAGTTAATAATATCCACGCCACGAATTTACAAACCGCTACCACCAAGTCTTTTAGAAACATTATAATAAGTGTAGAAAAGAGATGGCAATCTATGACGTGTAGCGCGCCATCTCGCTTCAACAATATTACTGTAAGACGTGGTGGTATGCTGATAGGCCGGTGTTATTAACAATCATTATAATTGTAGGCGCCACGGCCTAATAAAATTTAGTAGGAAACGTGTAATAAAACGATTTGTGGAAACAGTTGTCTGTGATAAAATTACTAAATTAGAAAAGTTTGATTCTCAGTTTGAACAAATTATACGGTTTTATACTTGTTCCTTTTATTTGTTAATTGTCAGTATTCTAGAGAATTTACTAGTGTAGCGAGGGAACCCATTCAGTTAATTACTTTATTAAAAACATTTACAGAATAGTATCTAACAGAACGGATGCTGATCGAATGTTCTCAACGTAACAATGTACCTTCCGATAAAAAGTATTTTGTAAATCTTTCTTTTATCAAATCAGTAACAAAATAGGAAGACATAACGAATCGAAGATGACAAAGGATGTAGAACGAAAGACTGGCCTCTTGGTCAAGTCATAAGTAGCCCTGACTGCTATATCAGAGTTCGTGGGTTCAGTCCCCATAGGACAAATGTTTTTGTGATGAGCAAAACCGTTGTTTATTCTGGGTCTGGGTGTAATTTATCTATAATACTTAGAAATATATATTTTTTTATATTTTTTTTTTAAATACCCGACTCTGTCAAATACCTACTCAACTGTAAACAAAATTTTGAATGCAAATTACATATTTGTGAATGGACCCTAATGACATCATATCCATAGTATTTAAAACACAAACATTTACTTATTAAAACGGGCAGCACACAGAATCACCGTTTAAACCTCAAGACTGCTTCATTGACACACATGTCTGAGAGTGGAGCTATAAAAATTTCGTAGCATCGCAAATAGCTTAATCAATAAGAAGGGAACGAGCAACAAAAACGTCGCAAGCGCAGAGCGATGCAAGCGACGTTCGAAGCGCGATTACGGCCGATATTATAACATACTATAGCACTTATAATAAGTATGTGTAGAGAAAACTTTATGTCTTAATGATTTTAATGCTGTTTGTAAAGGTAATTAAGTATTCAAATAATTAGTACATTTTTGTGGTTGCATAGTTTTTCTCAAGTTGATAAAAAGGGGTTCTTCCCAACTCGACACAAGAGACTGGACACACGTGTGTCCGGTTGGTGAAATTAAAATTAGCGCTACTAATTATTTCGTCATGTGGACACGCCATAATTTTTACGCGTGTCCACATGGGAAACTTAAATTAAATCACTTTTATGTTTTCGTCAACTGGACACACGGTCCTTAAAATCTGAAATGTCCAGAATCGGGTATAATACGACCGTGTGTCCAGTTGACGAAAACATAAAAGTGATTTAATTTAAGTTTCCCATGTGGACACGCGTAAAAATTATGGCGTGTCCACATGACGAAATAATTAGTAGCGCTAATTTTAATTTCACCAACCGGACACACGTGTGTCCAGTCTCTTGTGTCGAGTTGGGAACAACCCATAAAAAGACTCTACGCTCTACAAAGTGTAATGCATTGCCTGGCTTCTGAAGGCAGAGGAAGTGGTAGGTTTCCTTAGAAAACATTGTCTTGTACAATTCTGTTCTATGACACTGAAGAAAATATTGATTTTTAATATTTACTGTTGGCATTTAATATTTACTGTTGGCATTGCATTGCTCACAAAGTAGAGCCAAAATATTAAAGGTAGTATTTATCTAAAATAAACAGTACCGGTATTGCAAGCTAAAAACAACAATGTAAAATTGATTGTAACATACTTTACTTGTTCTAAACACATATTTTACTTAGGTTATATTCACTTCGAAGGCATATTATGGAACGTTTACTTATAATGATTATATTTAATAACCTGAAGTTCAACTTTCAAACGAGCTTTAGCATTTATGACGCTCGTGAAAATTTTATGCTCATGAAGATGTAGGCAAAACCAACAAATTTCGATTGATCACAGAATACGATGTATAAAAAGTTAAGCTCGCGTAAGTTGCGCGCGCGCACGGCTCTCGCCAAAGAATGTAATTAACTGAACACCAATAAAAATAATTGGACACAAAAAACGATCCGCCCTGGGCCGCCATTTATTATTTTGATTACCCTTGTTATTGTTATGGGGTATTGATGTTTTTCAACTAGGCGCTCGATTGAACACAGTGGGACACTGTGCGGGCCCCGCGCCTGCTCGCCGTCCGGCCGGGCCGTGCCGTGCCGCCGCCGGCCGCCACGGTACACTTGGCTCTCCTAGTTCGAAATCAAGCTTTATTATTCCCGTTTACGACTCTGTTTGTTCCCGCCGACGGCGCGTGACGTGCAGTTTTAAAATTTTCTAGATCATAAAAAGATTATTGTGTTGTTTTTGGTTTTAACACTGTAATTACATAGGTCATTTATTTGCTTGTGTATGATGTGGTAATGTAGCGTCAAGGTTTCAATGCTTTGTAATAATATAACCCTTTTATATAAAAAAAATTGGATTGTCTGTTTGTAATATTGAAATAACCGTTTTTTATCTCACGCATATGAATATACGGTACATTCTGTTACATACACCAAGATAACAATTTCTATAATTTTTTTCTGTCGGTATGTCTGTTTTTCCGCTAATACCTACATAAAATGAATAAACATGATGGGACAACAACAAAAATGAAAAAAGAAAACAAAAGCAATCCATATTACGTGCAATAGGCCCCGGCGAGATTCGAACTCGCGATCTCCTGTTTACTAGACAGGCGCTTTAACCAACTAAGCCACGGCGCCTGCACTTTTGAAGGCGAAATTATCGTATCACATGTTCAATTGACAAGCAGAACTTGCCAATGGGCATTGTTCATTTTTTTTAATATGTTGTAATTGAAAAACCATTTCTAGTAATAGCGTTGCTGATCATTATGGACTAATTAAAAATGAAAAATATTCTCATTTGATTGATATTTTTGATAAAATATGGTTGACCTTCCTTGCCCTTCAAATGACGTCAGCTTTGGCCGTACAGTTTTATATCGTTGCCTCGGAAAATAAAAAGTAAGTGGAAGTATTTTCTACAATCTGTCAAGTGTCAAAATTGTAAATGTCAAAAATATAAACAAATAAGATTTTATAATTATTATCATATACCTACTTAAATCTAGTAAAATCGGCAATATTACATAAACTGCAAGTAAGATGGAATACAGGAAGTGCTTTGTCCCAACTTGCAGCAATAATACTAATAATAATCCAAACAAAATTTTTGTTCGTATTAAAGATTTGCGAGAAAAGTGGTGTAGCGATGTAGGTGTGGAATATTACAAAATTTATACAATGTATTGTTGCGAAGATCACTTTGATGATCATATTTCAGAATACTTAGATTCCTTTGTATGTTCATTATGAAAATTAAGTCCGTTTATATTCAAATAGAATGCGATGTACTACAATATGTGTGACACTGACAGACATTTGAGAAAAATGACGTTGTGTTGACAGATTTAATTTTTTTATTTTGCACTAGTGAGGCAACGGCACAACCTATTGTGCCAATGATGACGTCATTACAATCAAAAATTAAAATTTATAAAATAAAAAAACTATTGAGCCAATCGTCAAAATATTCAAATTAGTTTCTCAAAATGCTCTAAATTTGCAAAAAATTAAATAAAATCGAATGTTTAAAAAATTAAGACAATCCCAATTGAAAGCGGAAATATACGTTTCTATCTAAACGTCTTTACCAAAGTATAATAATATACAGTATGACGTCTTCAATATCAACGGGCGTAACGCAAGTTATGAACGCCCAGAATGCAACAGTCGCGAGTGGATCGCATTGTCGATCAGACTGTGTGTTGTTTTATAAATAATAACTTCGGATTTTTTTACGAAAGTTAAAAAGGTATTTAAGTTAATTAAAATAAAAACATTTTCAATCACAAAACTGGATGAAATCTCAAAATAGTTATTAAATTGGCGTCGGTGGCAGCACTGTCGCTGTGTAGGTAGGGCGCGGTTGTAGGTATTGATTTTTTGGAAACGGCTGAGTAGTATTACTGCATTAATTTATACTGGATCTTTAGAATCTTTACTTTACTTGACAATAAAATACTATTTGTTTCGCATGAAAGTTATCTTAAGTCATAACGCAATTTACTTGTTCTTCATATTGTTATTACTACCAATTAGTTTAATAAAACAATGATGCCAGATAGTTTTATAAATTATTTATTCATTTTTATGGATTTTGGAAAATATTAATCGTGAGTTATATTACAAAGTATACTGAGCAATGAGCTAATGGATGAACGTAATGTATAAAAAGTAATATAAATCAATAAATAATAAAAAAAAATTAGTAAGTATACAACGCATACCGCAACAGTTCTTGGCAATACATAAAAACATTTCTTCAAGAAATTTTGATATAAATTATTGTTTTTTACACACGAAAGCAGTATTTAAAAAACTTTGCAAAAGTCACATCATGACTCGCTTAGGTTCGAGCTTAAACCCTCATATATGATTAAACTAGCTGTTGTCCGCGACTTCGCCTGCGCGAGTAGCTTATGGTCAATTAGCATATGGGCCCACCCAGGACAAATGTTTGAGTGATAAGATCGATCATTTGTTCTGTGTCTGGGTGTAATTTATCTAAAACATATATTTGTTCAGAAATATAAAAGTATGTTTATTAGTTATCTAGTACTCATAATACAAGCTCTGCTGAAGAGACTAGATAACGTTGTGTGAAAGTCGAGGAATATAAATATCGAAGAATCTAGGCACAACAATTAATTAAAAGCAGGCGCATAACTTTTCAGTCCACAATTTCCATTAAAGCTCCATACCCCATAAAATCAGTACGAAGTATTAATTAAATCGAATCACGTACTTACTTTGTTGCTATACTAAAGGGAATATAATGGGTATTACTGTGTTATTAAACCAGTAATAATCAATATTACGCCTGTAATTACGATCCCGCGGAATATGGCTTTATTAGGCCGGCCATTAGCAGTGCGTGCTCAAAAGTTTATAGTGGTAATTTTATAATAGAGAGTCTAAGAGCTATAACATCTGTCAGACTGTGCACGAAGTTTGTAAAGTATTGGTCGGTTCAGTTGGGAATTTGTACTGGTTTTTCATTGGGACTTGGTTTTGTTATTATTTTTGATAGTTTGGTTGTAATTCTATGTGTATTTTTGGGTATTGTTTGCCATTGTTTTTAGTGTTTGCTAAGCGTTGTAGGGTCTCTTTGTGCATGGGACTTGAATGTCTGTGAAACCCCCGTGATACGAGGATTAAATTCCTTAGTGCGGAAGTCGTTATTTAAAATAAAAAAATGCAGTATTATTTTGTAGAAAAATCACATTGTTACTTTGCACGAACATGTTTTCGAGTATTTGTTTTTTTTCTGTGTAGTTTTACCACAGGTTTTGAAGAGCTGATTAATTTAATTTGTTTAGTGACAGCCGATCACTTAGTTTAGCATAAATGTTGACAGTTGATTAACTAATTTGTATGTCAACCAGCTAGACGTTAATAAAATTAATGTTAGAAAAAGTAATTAAAGTAACTGTTAAAAAAAGGAATTACTACAAATGGCTTAAATTACTTACGACTAACGTTGACAGACCGTTATAACAAATTTATAGCTCACTTTATATATACAGGGCATTAATTTTCATAGCTTCTAAGGGGTATTAAAAAAAAGAGTAATTACTCTACGCTACGACACTAAACGATAAACTTATACTCAAGATACCTTGAAGCCATAGACAACATAGCTACCATATTATTACTAGTTGTTAAACAAAACACTTAACTTGAAACATAAGATAAGAAAGCAAACTAACTGCAGTATTTAACTTCTAAATATGGGAAAGATAAGTGAAATAATAATCGGTTACAATTATGTAGTTAACCCGTTTTAAAGACTCTTCAGTTAAATTAAAGTTTACGTTGAACTCGCATGCCTACTTTTTTATAATTGAAGAATTGTGGAAATCACAGAACCAATACGATTATTTATATTTGTGCACGATTTTGTTATTATGGCTGCTGGCAATTAATGAATTTCTCACAATGTAGTTAAAGAAAAAGTTAAGGTTTAAGTTCTATTGTGATGGAAACTTAATGGGTAGAAATCAGTGAAAGAAAGCTGTTTTATTGTAGTTTAGAGTACGTACTTTACAGTCGTCTGTTTTTTCTGTATTATTTATTAGATCAGTAGCCATATTTTGTAGTATTACATTGGACTGTTTATTAAGAACCATGAGAAAGAAAATCAACCGAATAAGCGTCGATAAAAATCTCAGGAAACTATTTTAAATTCAGTAGAAAGTTTACAGTAACATAGTTGCCGTCCAAAGCTTTAAAGTTACTCAATAAATCTGACACACCAGCAATCCACTTACTACTACGATCGCAGCAAACAGAAACCCATCTTCAGAACGAATAAATAAAAGAACAACTAAAATACGATATCTTGTTAGGAAACCATAAAATCAGCACGCAATTATAATAAGACGTTATTTAACAGAGTTCTCACGATATATCATAACACAATCTAACAAGTTACAGTCATATAACTCGCCTACTTTACATAATTAGGCCCAGTTGTTGGTTGTTGCTAGACTGAGCTCGTTACACCGAAATAAACAATTTGTAAGAACAGGCCGACTTTAACCCACCAATTATAAGGAAATCATTGCGGTGTGAGTGAGGAGTTAAGGGCGTTTTTTAAAGACATTTTTAAGTTATAAGAAAATTTTACTTTGTAAGAGATATCAAATACAAGTAACAACATAGCATGACGAATATTTTTTTTAGTTCAGCTGTTGTTATTCATGTCTCAAAGACAACACTTTCGAACTCTCAACATGCGTTGAAGAGTAAAAATGATAAGTTCAGTACGAGAAATAATCTTAAAAGTAGATGCTTAATTTGCAAAAAGAAATTGCTGATTATAGAAAGGTTGATCAATTTAATCTTTTGAAAATAATATTTTTCATTGCTGTGATGTTTTGTTTTAAAAACCGTCATATAAGTACAGGGTAACAAATGAGGTTTGAAAGATAATATTTTTTGTAAGTTGATTAGGCTTTAACTACTCCAGCTTAAGTAAGTACTTACAAGTAGTTTAAATACACACAGATAATTAATCTACTAAATCAACAAATAAACATAAATGTATCTAGCAAAAAGTTCCCAACTTATACCAACCCCCGCATATTTACGTCGCGCCACCGAAGAGTTTTCGAGTAAAGCGTGCGCATGCAAACCAACGATAAACAGCTGAAATAACTTCATGAACCGTTGCTAATCAGCTGAACAAATTTAATTTGCCGACATGTCTGAAACCCGCTGAAACTTTAATTGGAAAATTTGTAATTGAGCGCGTTGTATCAGACTTGGAAATTGTGCATTTTTGTTTTCGCTTATTTGTAATTCTATTTTGTAAGGAGATTGGTTTGGTTTAAGTTTTACATTTAATTACGGTCTTGTTAAGCTTTGACATTCGTTTTGAAATTTGATCCTGTTAGGAAGGATTTTGCTTTTGAGTTTTCGTTTTGTATTACTAGATGGCGTTAGTGTAACAATCTGACTTATCATAAGTGGGTTACTATGGTAGGTAATTATGATAAAATAACTTATTTTTAGAGTTGCCTAGGTCATCGATACCTATCTACATACAAAAATAAAACTAATTGGTAGGTAAGTATTGTTCGAATTGTACGAAAATCCATTTCGAACGAATCGTTTTTTCTCCAATTGAAAATTTACAATACTCGAAAGTAACTTAAAAATCACGTGCTAAAAATAGTTCTACAAAAGCATTAAAGTCAATAAACCAAACTACCGCTATTCGAACTTAAACAAACAAATAAAAAAAATACAAACGAACGTTCGTAATTTAACTCCACTTTTAAAAACTAGGTTAACTGTTTTACAAAAAAAACGTTCAATGACGAGGCCTATCATTGGTTTTCTAGTGTAAATAACTAAAGAACTACCAGTTAAGTTCGCGTGGTAAGAGTTAACTAATAGCTCGCTAACAGAGCCGACACGAATAAAATTAACTTGAACGCTTTGAAGTTTCCCGAGAGTTACTGACAGTAGAAAACTTAACTTGGAAAGAAAAACTTGTAAACTCATTCGTGAGTTCTTAACGAAATATTGTTCGTACTTTAGAAAGTTAGTAACACTGTTATGGCTAGCACACGACTTTACTTTATGGTATTTAATTTTGAAAATGTGTTAAAACATGCAAGCTTACCGAATAAATCTTGGCTGTCGTCGATTATTGCTCGATACAAGGTTTTTTTATTGCAGACTAAAATATAACACTGTTTTTGTAGTATACATTTCCTTTTTAAAAACTTGCCGAGGAATTTTAATTATAAACTTATACAAACAAAGGAAAGTTCATAAATATTATTGACATGACGACCATAAAGAAATAAAATCAAAATTCACAAAGCAATATTAAAAAAGAGTTTGGTTCAACCAAAAAGGATTGACAACTGACAAAAAAATTAAAATCAAATATTTTATTCATAAAATTGTTAATGTTGATTTAAAGATTATCTTGCATATTTAAGTGAATAAAATCGCACGTATTATTAAATTGAAATCCGAATTTAATATTAATTTCCGAATCGAATAAAATTACAATGCTATAATAGAATTATTTTAAATTACAAAGAGCTGGCTGAATAGAAATTAGAATAACATTAAATGCAAATTAAAAACAAAAAGCGCATTCCTTTTGTTCAGTTTTTTCGCGCCATTGCCATAAATGTCATAACATTCGATTCGATTACTTATTCGATTTAATTATTTATTCGAGTAATTTCTTTTTATAGTGAAGTGATCTCTCATCGTTTATGTCTGTTTAAAGAAAGTGTTAATGTGGAATGCCGGGGTTTTTTCAATTAGAAACAAAGTTTGCATTAACCTTATTAGGATGCACCCTTGGGTGGCCAGGCTCCGAAGTTTTTCAGGCAGCAAAAAAGGTAAATAGAAAAATGTCTGATCTTTCATTTGATTAGCAAAAGAAAAATTACAAGTAGTATCTAATTAGTAGAGTCAGTCTTTTTTGTAGAGATCTTGTACAGTTAGCTTGCGCAGGCTTGAACTGTTATACCATACTAGCAGAATCATTTTATTGTTTTTTTTATCAGCAAAATATCGAATCATTTTTTCCCATAAATATATTAGAATTAGGTTTGCCTTAAAAAGTAATTATCATCTAAATTGTATGGAATAGGCAACATAGAATACTTAGGTGCCATAGAATCCGTTGCATAATCCTTAGAAATAATTTAATTTGTCTTTCAATCTTATCATGTAATTGAAAGACTGTTGCAATATAATAACTATTATAGAATGCAATATAGTAGCCTTATAGAGTAGTAGGTAGTATAAAGATACAGCATATTCCATCATCATTCCACATCACACAATCCCTCCATATTGATACGCAAAACGTTTCGAACACCCATTCCGTGGTATCAGCGCTGTTATCGCGGCGGTCGTGAATGAGACGTCAATACTTCAATAGTAACACAATCTGTGGGGCTGTAATGGCGACCAGCACGCGATCGCTAACTATAACGTTAGAATTGCTGGTTACGAGATTGCGAGTAAGCCATAGTAAGTTAATATATCGGCCCTACCATGGAGTTCTTATGTAATACTTAGTCATTGTGTGAGTGAGGTGGCGAGCTACATGGAGTATAGCAGCGTCTCATTCGTTATTGTAGGTAACAGTTTTTAAAATGTGGTTGTTGGAATTCTGGGTAGGGAAATAAATTGATTACCACATGTTTGATATTAATGTATGAAGCTAGACTGAAATTTGAAGTAAAAGTATTATTTTCCGCTTAGTAAATGTAATTACTTTGGAACTCCTTGAATTGGAGTTCAGCTTAGTTTAAGGTCTTCTTAAATGTCTTTTTGTTGCTACTTTACATGTTAAAGATAAAATTAAATAAGTGATTTAAATTATACTGCTTGTCATTTCAGTATTTCATGTGCAGCGCTTGTAAAGTTTTGTGCGGGAAAAATGTAGACAAGGATTGCTTTTTTTAATTAGTTGACCTTTTTAGACTTCCCCGTACTTTATTTATACGACTAAACTGAACGACATGTAAGTAGAATGTGGGAATAGCAATCAACTGTTTTTAAGCCTAGATTTGAACTTGCTGCCATATGTTGACTTCGCAAATATCTGTAACATTTAGCATTCCTTGTGTTTTTATCAACCTGCAATTCCAATAATGTGTATAATATGTGACTATATATGGTATGCATATCATTGTGTAATGAGAACTATTTGTAAGCAAGAAAGGTCATGATTAGTCAGAAAGTTTAATTGTGTGAGTTTTGCAGTGAATTTTGTATTTCTGTCAAACCCAGCTCTTTTCATGAAACTAAGAGAATTTCAATTATTTTTTATGACCAAACTGGCATTATCGTCATCATTAATTGAATTAATTAGGTGGCGAATAACGAACAATGCAAGGACTGGTTCGAAGCGCCGCAAAATAGAGAATCGTGGAAAGATTTAGGGTAGGCCTTTCTTCGGCAGTGAGACACTAAAGGCTGGGGAAAAAAATTGACATTACGATGACATACTATTGGATTAAAGAAGTTTGTACTTTAAAGGTTTCAGAACAACGACTTGCGCAAATAAAATTGAGGCTTAAGAGTACATCTTAAAGAAAGACTTGCAGTTATGAAAGCAAGATGTTTGCTCTACAAGGGGTAGAGCGGTCTCTCTCTTTTAGAATTGCATATCTTATGAATAGATGTAGGCATGTACCGGCCAATGAACTTAAAAAAACACTATCTTCAAATAAAAAAATCAAGAGTATCTTGATTTCATTCAGAAAGCGGGTGGCAAAAGCTATAATTACGGACTAATTGACTCGAGTCCTTTGTTCAACCGACAGTGTCACAATACGGTTATTACATCCACCATTCGACTTGGCAGCTGGCATTTCACGAATGTACCATTCACTTACTTGTTTAACAACATTTTTTCCCTCCTTTGAAAAGGTCGGCAACGCCACTTGTGCAGGACAGGCGAAACAAACAATAATTTCCTATTCTGCAATTGCAAAACATCAAATTTTCAACTCTACTCCTCACTGCATAAGACCCATCGCTACTTTTATAAACGCATTAGTAAGTTTGCATCGGTGTCCGTTACATAGTCCAATATGATCTCATAATTGCATTAACTTAATTAACACTTAAGTTTCGTTTGTTAGTATCAACAGTAGATAATTGTTTGCGAACATAAAAAAAATATGATGTGATAAAAACATGTAACTTATAGTTAAGGAATGTTTATGGCAATGTTGTAATTGATCGAGCGTGTCCGTTTACGTAAATGAGGTAGATAATATTGTATTATCATAATTATTTTCTGTCTATATTTAGCTTGGGGAAGCTTTACCCAGGAAACAGAAATGTGCTGACTGACAGGACATGTATATTCCAAAATGAATAAACATTGAATACCTTTTTGTATCAATTCAATTCTCACCATATTTTGCTGCATTATAATTGAATGTTCCATAATAATGTCAGTGTTATTACAACGCGAGGCTGTAATGGTAAACAGTTACATTGTATTTATTTGCCTTGAAATTCATCTCTAAGGCATTTAACGTACCGGCAAACTCGTAATCGCATTTTAATGTATATTTGAAAGCATGGTAATTCAAATAAATTCCCCGTCGATTGTCACTCGAGCCTTCCCAACATCAATGCTGTTGTTGGTCCTAATGTCGTTTGGATGAAAAAATCAATTTGTTATGAACCCGTTTGCCGGAGTAAGGCCGGGTAATTCGGTTGCAAGTGAGCGTGGTTCCTGCGTCGGATTGTTTATTTAGCTTTTGTGTGCGCGTGAGCAATTCACACCTCCCCTCCCCTTCTCCCCTCGCACCTCGCTTCATTGTGTGCTCAAAGTGCGTGTCCGGTAAGGGCTGTCAGCTCCACACTAGTACATAGATAAGGCGGTTGTCATGCAGCAAAAAGTTCACATGCTAGGGAAATAGATGTGCTTCTTTCTTATTACGTCATGTTGTTTCACGCTTCTGAGTGTCATTTGTATTTAAAGCTTTGACTCGTACATACAAAGCATTTTAAGTATGTGTGTTGATTAGACAGGCATTATATTAACAATTCAATCATTTATTCACATTTATTCCGGTCAAAGCGAAATACTTATTGTTGACATTGCAAAAATTACGAATATACAAATCGAAGTGACTGTATAGGTATTTCCTTACAGTATACTTTGATAATAAATCATAGTTCTTAGTACAGTTTTAAGAAAAAACCCAAATCAAGTCAATTAAGCATTAAATAACATGCAACCAGCTTAAGAAACAAATGAACGTTATGCTTCGGTAATCTTAGCACTTCTTGATTAAGCCTTTTTGTGTACATCCATGTTAGAGTCCGTATTCACAGAAATGATAAATAATCTTACACTTATATTTTACTAAGAATCTATTAGTGCCAGGGTCCTAATCAATTTGCAGTGTTTCGAAGAGAAATTGTCGGCGTTTTTTTTATTTTACACACGCATCACGTAAAGTTAAAAAAAAATATTTCAATTTTTGTTTAGACTTGTAAGAAAGTAATGAAGTAAATTAATTAAGTTTCGCACAACATTGTTATTACCACGACGAGCTCTTAAATACGGATTACTGTTACTTTGTAAACGAGACGCCGCTACGGGAATTGCATATCGCCATCCTTCTTCCACAGTGGAAACAGTCCTTTAAAAGTTTATACAACTCGTAAACGTACTTGTCAGCCCTAATGAATAGCAGTTTCCATTTATTTATTTTACCGAAGTCGTCATTACAATGAAAGTTGAACGGAGTTACTGGGCCATGTTATTCGATAACCATGCCGTTTACAAGCCATTAGAAATATCTGTAACACCTGGGTGTTTGTTCAACTGTTTTTATCACTAAACATGTAAAAAAGTGCGATTTTCTATGTTCGCCATGATAACGTAAGTGCTAAGGTAATCATATTTTTGTGTACTGTAATATATACAAACATGATATTTTAATAAACCAGGCCTCTTTCCGTATAGGGAAGGTTTGAGCATTGATCATCACGCTAACTCACTAAGGATTGGCGATTTCCGATTCCATCTCCATTCCAATGTTTGAAATCCAGGTTTCCTCACGAATTCACGATGTTTTCCTTCACCGTTTGTCGGTAATGTCTTAAATAATTAAGAAAGCACATTTAACTCCGAAAAAGCCACATTGGTACTTGCCAGTGCTGGGGATCGAATCTGCACCTCGTGCATACAAAATTCACACATAGAGCCGCAAGGCCACCACGACATACTTATATGATATTTCAACTAAGTAATTAATGCAGATAGGTACTAAACAAATTTTGCATTAACCCTGAATCAAATTAGCAACATTGAATTTGTAATTCAATAATTCGTGACTGCTCTAGGTAGGTAATTGTCTTGAAATTACAGCTTACTAATTTAAGCTTTGTATAAAGTATGGAATAATTAATCGTAAGGCATAAGGCCTTATTTAACAAGTAATATAATAGAAGTATACGGCACTAAATAATGCTAATTTAAATGCGGATACAATAAAATATTAAATTAACTGACTTTAGCATATAAATAGATAATAATTAAATAGGAATAAAAATATATTTGGAGTAAGTTTGAATGTCCTTGTTAAGAAAAAGAAATCTTTAATACTCTTTTCGTCCTCTTGGAATCTATCACTATCTCTTGTAGTAAGCCGTTGTGGAAGCAAGACGGTACACAATACGGCGTAGAACGGCGTCTCTCTTGCACAATTACCACAGTCATTATTTGACAAGAGGTCTTCTTCTTCGTTTGGTATGATAAATGTACAAAAAGGTGTTAGAGTTTTTAAGCCGCTCGTAGGTCTCTGACGTGCTTTAACTCACCTTTGAAAAGTTTTCAGGTGTGCTGGTTTCCTCATGATGTTTTCTTTCACCGTTTTTGGCAGGTAAAAATTACTTTGCAATACCTACATTCGAAAATACAGGTGCTGGGCTTTGAACCTACGAACTTTGACTTGACAGCCCTACGGTCAAACCACTAGTAAAGAAGTGGTTTTTCGTCATCTTACATCTGTTCTTTTAATAATGATAATGCAATTCTCTTAGCACATTTCTCCCACAATAACTTACTAACGATTAGAACACGATGATAGATCACCACTATGAATCACACTTAAAGAGGAAGAGATATACATAACATTTGAAAATCACATCATGAAATGACACCTAAAATCCCACCACACATTTAACCCTAATTTTCTCGGAACAATATATGAAACAATAATTGCCAAATTGGGATCACAGGATAATCAATTTCTTCACCATTTCCTCTGTAATTTATATATCATTGGTTAAAATATATTTCGAGGAAGGTTGCACGTGGCGGATGTCACGTTCTCTGTATCTCTCCCTTGTTATATGTATTAGTATATTTGGTTGCCATTTTAAAGATTATAGCTTAAAATATCAGTAATTTTGATGGTGCTTAGTGTCTAGTCTGAGAAAATACTAGCTTTGTAGTCATCGTTAAAAGATTGCCACACATATTTTCTTCATATTTTTAATTAAATACTAAATTATCACCATGTTATAAGTTGACAAAGTCGGTTTTTGGTACTCGTACTGTTTTGGAGAAGATAAAAAACATAACGTTGTTAGGTTTGTTTAAACTTATGTTACTGAACTAATGTTTCCTTTTGTGTTATTAAAACTTTTCCTCATTTCAAATAGAAATGACTAACGCTGTACGTAAACAATAATATGAAACTCAAACTAATATTTATAAACGTATTTATTGCGATATTAATTCTGATGCACAACTTTTAATAGCCCCCAGATTGTAGTTTAAAATTACCTAAATGCATCTTTAATGGTAGAATTTAATGTTGGATTTAAAATGAAGACATCTGAACAAAAAAATAAATTGACTTTACCAATTGTTTCCTGTAGCAATAAATGTACAGGGAACACTAAAAAAGTAACACAACCGTGGAAATGAAATTGAATTTTTGAAAAGTAATATGAGATGTCCGACCCGAATTATTTTTTATTGCCCTTAGAGGCCATTTTGTGTCATTTACTTAACCTGTTATCGACGTAAGGCCGCTGAGACCGACATTACAAAAATACACCCATTTACAAAGGAAAAACTAACCAAGCGAATCAATATTGTCTGTAGTGCGGCGACACAGAGGTTAGAATCGATTGAATAAACGATCTCGTTCGAAAAAAAGCTATTATTGCTTTCGATCCACATAATGCTATTGTATAACTAATAATCAGGCAAGACTATTTGATTCGTTTATCTCATTTCGGTAATGTGTGTTTGACTCAAAATAATTGGAGGTTAAGTCCCATGTTAAATTGCTTTGGTAGTCGCTGTCACTTTGTAAGGTCACCTTTGTCCAAATGTACTGTTCCATTTATGTTACATACAAAAAATTGTTATACAATAAATTGCCCAAATTCAACATCACTTAATATAATTTGACTGGGCGATTTGGATCTAATTTAAGCCAGTCCAGTCTCATTATAATGATCCGATTCACACATACCAAAAATGGTTCATCATTGCCATTTGAAATTGAAAACGAAAATTGCGAGCATACGTAATAAGAGAGGAGAGCCGTCTACGTGACGCTATTTAGCGTCAAACGACGCAAGCGCGAATTTGAAATCAAAACAAGCATTGATCCACAATCAAAACGAATCGAAACTTTAGCGTCGTGATCGATAACATACCATCCGATTATCGAAATCACGATTATTTGTGTATCACGATACTGTTTCATACTAAATCCTTATGGAAAAAGCCTTAAAGGCCATTTAAGAAAAAAACTTAATATCAAGTACCATTTTGAACCATATTCCGTCTCCCTAAAGTCGTGCATAAAATCTGGTTTCAGTTTTTAACGCATCAGCTTCGTTCGATGATTCGAATATCGCTTGCACGATGTAGTTTGGAAACGTTACGAGTGCAACTATTTCTTTGGATTATATTAAATTATAGCTAGCCGTGAAAATCGTCCCGTAATGTGTTGGCGAGATTACCTGTCCGTGGGACTGCGCGAACATATCATTTGCTGCGATCCACTCGAACCCTAAGTGCGTGTAATGGGGCGTAATCTTTGAATTAGCCGTTACAATTTATTGATTTTTGTTTTTTGCTACAAATGAATTATAACTATTTGCTATACCTATGCATATTCCAAATTGCATAAATAAAACCTGCATCTTCATGTTTTGCAGTCATAAAAATTCAAGGCAATTTATTTTGACTCATGAACATTGAATTGATGTATGGGCGAGTGGTTACAACAAACGTGTTCTATTCTAGGGTGCAAGGTTCACGTAACAATGTTCGAAACGGGAATCGATGGCCGTAATCCGATGCTAATGCGATGGATAACTG
This sequence comes from Chrysodeixis includens, assembly GCA_941860345.1. Taxonomy (NCBI): domain Eukaryota; kingdom Metazoa; phylum Arthropoda; class Insecta; order Lepidoptera; family Noctuidae; genus Chrysodeixis; species Chrysodeixis includens. The sequence goes on from OW796092.1 coordinate 10,495,071, forward strand.
TAATATATAAGCAAAAGGAGCAGACTAGTCTGGTTTACGAGACGTTTCGTCAATAAATAGCAAGCGACCGCAACTGACCTAACAATCGTTGGTTAATTGATATACTGAATATGAATGAGTATATTTTGTGTTAGAAGTTTCTTGTAACTGGTAGACATTTTCCACGGCGCGGCTCGGTGTGGTAATAAAGAAAGAATACCATTAACATCTGTTAAAACAACATTACGGGCGCGATACGCTCACTTGCCGCACTCGGAAACGCTAATATTATGAAGTTGACGTAATTTGTGAGCATCGCCGGCCGCGTACCGACTTTTTGCAGGTTCTGTATATTACTTGAGAATTGAGATATAAATTCATTTTATCTTAGTATTTGATGGCGTGATTTCGGAATATATGACGTTTAATTATGTTGCTTCATAGCTATAAGATGCTAAAGTATTTGTAATATTTTATGCTATATTTGACTCATCCTGTATTATGGCGATACTAATTGAAAATAAAGTTTCTGACAACGCTCTGATCACATTTGAAATATGTCTACATCTGGATATGTTGATAATTTGAAAGTTCGAAATCACCTGGGGATAAAAATTGGAATTATATTCTGTTATGTCTGAATCTGAGATACAGAACTCATCTATTAATATGAATCTACCCATCATAAATTACAAAGACGCTCCAAACTTAATTAACTCAGCAATACAAATACTCAATTTGCAAAATCAATTAATTTAATCGCAGCTAACAATTGCAGAGAGCTAGAAATGCAGGCAAACAGCAAATTAACAACCTGTGGACTGGTCCGTGGAACCTAATTAGTATTTTTTCACTTCATCTATTATGTAAAGTTCACATTTTAATTCAAGATTTTCTGCTTGGCAAAGACTTTGACATGCTCAATAAATGGAACATTGATTCTCATTATTTTTTACAGTTTGACGATAGTTTTAATTGAGTTTCGTAGGTTGATGATCGTGATTAATCAGGGGACGGGTAAATCTTGTATTTTTGATATTGCCGAGTTTTGGATTTAAAATAGAGCTTAAGTGATGTAGGGCTTTCATGTTTGGCTACCAAAAAGGCATACATTTTATGCTGCAGACAATGTTAGAGCCACTCTCGTAGCAAGTTTATAGGCCGATAAAATGACGTTGCATCGAGTCGATCAGAAAAAGTAGGGCTAATTCAGGTTTCATCAACTTTAAGAACCTAAAAAACTACCAAACATTTATCATAGAATGAAACCATACTGATGTTCAAAGGTGTCGTTAATTGTACGTTTGAAGCGAAGTCTCATATAATTACGGCTTTCCCTATTCGTACTCACTGTACCCTAAAAATGTTCCATAAAAACGTTAGTTGGCACAACTAATGTCGATGTAATGAGCCTCTTATCTGACTAATTAAAAGTCGATTTGGCTCGGGCGAGCTTTCTAATGTCAAAAACGACACCTATACACAAACGACGCACTAACATGACTAACTGAGCGAATCCTTTTTACTATATGATTAATGTATATAGTGACAGTTGCGTAATTAATGAAACCCATTAGAATTGAGGGTACGCTTTTTATGAGAAAACTATGTTTGGATTCGTAATTAGTCGTTTTAGATTCGGGTAGTTAATCTTCAATAATCGATGGTCATTAACGATGAAAGTCATCTGAGTTTGATTTACGTGAATATAAATAATTAATCATAATAAAAAGATAATCACATGTAGAGGTCGTTAGGCTGAAAGAAATTCCCACACATTTTATCTTTATCTAGAGGCTATTAAGCGAAATTAATGAGTTGCTAAATACAGGCACGTGAACATTCAGACTTGTGTTATACTTACAACTTTCTTCAACTTGCATTGAAATAAAAAGAGAAAAAAGTCCCCTCTTTTGGTATTTGGTATATATCGCAGTATCATCCAATGCACTTGTTCCCACCACCCGCGTAACTTAACCAAATATAGTTTGTTCTAAAAAACGGAGTGTTACCTTTTGACTAGCGACGCCGCAGCCCGAGACCAATCGATTCACAAGACGACTAGTAGTTTGTTTAGTCCACAACCCGACCGAATCTACCCAAAAAGAGGAGTCGTGAATTGAATCCCTGTGGCATTGACTCTATAACGTGGAAATGAGATCAAAGTCACTGTTCAATATACACTGCTGTCTGGTTATAGACCGGTTATTATGAGGTTAGGTGAAACGCAGCATTGTACAGGTTGTGCGGTTGTTCGCTTGTATATAAATCGTGTTATTGAGAGCCGTCGGATGCGCTGAAAAACGCCATCATCACGAGCGCGTCCCGTTCGAAAATGGCCGTGGTAATGGTATTTGTTCGTTGATTTTCTCTGTTTTCGGGCTGTAACTCGATTTGCTTTTTGTTCTCCCGATACAAAGGTGACTAAATTTCGTTAGTAAGTTATTTCTCGGTCGTGTCCGAGAGAAGTTCGTGACGGTTTTCGGGACAGGAGGATACACGACTCGGGCGTGCACAATCAATTATCGTGTCATTAAAACAAATATTGAGTTAGGATTTAGTCTCGGATGTACACCGACCTGCTATCGGCAATTTACGTTTGATTAAAATGATTTAGTGTTTTTAAATCACCAATTTAAATGTATGTTTTAAAAGTCGTGCTATATTAACGATTATCCATTTATTTTAATGTAACTGCGATTAAGATATAACCAAATGAAGAAATTATATTTCAATTAATGCTCATAAAATGATGATTCTATGAAAAGGTCAGTAGATATAGTTATCAAAACAAACTTAACTAGAAACTAGTTAGATTAACGGTTGTAAAGTTACAACATTTAAGCAAATCGAATCGCGTTTCCTTTGACCGCCAATTCTGTGTAAGTCACTGACTCCTGACTTAAGCCAATTAACCGTACCTTTTGTTAATAAACAAAGCATCGAATCGAATCATTTGTTAGCTTTGTTGGAAAACCAAGTTGAATCGCAATCGTCAGTGAAACAGACAAGAACTGGAGTGAACGTCCTAACTAATTTGTTTTAAATTGAGTTGGTGGAGTAAAAAACGAAGGAAACCCAAGACCAGGGCCCAGTCACATCCGGAGTACCGAGTCACTGCTGACCCTACACAGAAAAAATATGATGCATTGTGATTGATTTAGTTAACCGCAAATGGACACCATTGGTCATCCGTTCGACACATTAGTGGGATATCCGATTGAACGTCACCAAACCAAAATAGTCCGTAATTATTGGCCTTTTAGAATCGCTTTTTCAGCAATTCAGTTCCCCATTCAATTGAGTTGACAACACTTTTTTATTAGTCGGTATACTCTTTAATATTGTCACATTAAAGGAAAACGCATCATTTTTTATCACTCTCGCATCAAAAACTAATTACCGTTATTGCAATAGCGCAAAAGCTGCGTCGGCCCGGATGTGCGTAATTTTTTTCTAACGCGTCCGTTTCCGGTCGTAACAAAAACTTGAATATTGAATTTGAAAAAATCATATTCCCCCCTAACTGAATTTACGCGATCCGGGGCACTAACGACAATAAAATAACAATTACATCAACACAGATCGTATCTGTGTAATTTGGTGCGCGTACAAATTTCGTGTCGCCGCCGTAATGGCCACCGCAGTTTTATTGTGTTATTTACACAAATAAAAACGTTTATTTTTACATTTTCCCAAAATTAAATATGGGCCAATTTACTCTCGGAGCGGGAATTACGTAGTTAGTTATAATTTTGTGTGATTCAGTCCGGAGTGCGCAAGGGCGAGCTAGCGCTTGTTTATTATTCATGTGTTATTACTTGTGTAATTTGTGTCGCGGCTGTAATTACTCGTGGGAGGAAATCCTCGTTGTTTTGTAATCACTTGGACGTAATGCGCAATCAGTTTCCAGTGCCTGTTTATCTAACGTTATTATGATGATTGTGTTTCATTATAATACATTTATAAGTATTTGAATATGAACATTGTATTGCAATAAACAATGTTAAGTACAAAGTAATTCGCGGAAATCACGGAAATCATGTTTTTCAGTGATGCTAAGTTAAGTTTTATTACTTGCATTTTGTGTAATATAAATTAAATAACGTTCTAACATGAAAGCGTCAGATAGAGGAAGCCTAGATGACTTGCGCAGTAATTTAAACGCTCTAGTAATTTAGCAAAGTAATTTTAGTTACATACCATGAAAATAAATTAAAGATAAATTACACCGGCCTGCTGTGTATAAAATAAAAACACTTTACTAAAATTACAGTCGACAATCAAAATAATAGAGTAAAAATCACGTTTAAAGTTTCACACAACGTAAAAACTAATGTAAATAGGTAAAGCGGTGTAGTTTACTTTCTACAGCAATTGTCCGCCGAACATTCTCCTTTGTTTAACTTTAAAATGACGTTAAACATTATTATGTTAGAGCAGTCGTAAAGCGATTTCATATGATTATACACGGAACTGCACATGGAAGTTTCTGGATTGCGCCAAATGTCATTTTAATAGTTTTAATTACAACTGTGGGTGGGAGTCTAATTGCACGCACTGATGGCAGCACTACTTTAATATCTCTTGATAATGTTGATTCTCGGAACGTTTTTTTTATACGAAGCTGAAGAATTACTTTATGTGAAAAGCCTACGATTATTTCCTGGAAGTTCTTTGAGTTAAGTTGCCTTAAATATTATGATTTAGTTACTTCGTATGCCTGTCAATGTAAAGTGTATTATTAAAAACAGATGAATGTTTTAATAGATATTTGCACAGGGTAAGCGTTTGCAGGAGTGCAACGTTATACGGAATGGTGATGTTGAGTTTTATTATATACAGCACACTCTTTAGTCAGTTTTGAATAGAAAATATCGGTTTTCTTCTTTTTTATGGTTGATTTACTATCTGGTGTCATAGTTTTTATGCAGCTCGTACGCTTCTGACGTGGTTTAACACATCCTACAAAAATACTTGGTTACTAAAATGGTTTGGTGAGATAAGATGAAAACGAATAGTGTAGGTGACTAGATATATAAAAGAAAATTCGATTTAATCTGAGAAATTCGTCTGAAGGAGTCTTGAAGATTTCAAATGCAGCTCTATATTTCTAGAGTTATTAATATAAACAGTACCGCATAGTGTACGTTCAATTTATTGTAAATTTACACCATCGGTGTAAAATTACGTGATAAAAATAAATGTGGTACCAACTTGATTTATAATAAGCTTGCAAACAATACTTCTAAGGATAGTTTCAAGCTCCTTCAAACATTAATTACAAAAACGTGATTAATTTAAAGTATTATTCGTTTTTAGTTGCCAGTCTAGGACAAAAGATAAAAACACTGTTACAGTGATCATAAATAAACAAAATGTATATGACAGTAAAAAATTATTTGACTGTCAAAGTTCGTTTTATATAACTTATTTGATTGCAACTTAGTTACCATTCGTTAACTAAGTTGCGATATAGATAGTTGCAATACCAACAGGGAATGGTTTATAGCCCTACATGCAATTTGTTCAAAGACGCCGACAGTCGCAGATAAATAGTCTTCTCAGCTATATAAAGTTTTCATAGCTTCTAATTGGACGCTTTATAAGGAGTCTTACATGTCCTAAAGGTACGGGTAATTAAAAGTAGCCAATAAAGCCAAAAGCGGATTGAAATGGAGCTTAGAATGTTTTAAAATGTAGTGTTTATTGAATTTGTAATCGATTTAAAGTCTAATGTTGTCCGTTTCCATATTCTTGAGTAAAACAGCATACATGTAGATACTTGTTTGTTTTTTGATAAAACATACCTAATCTATGGTCATGATCTATTTTTTTAATTGATGAAAGTTAAATAAAATCTAAATTAACGTAAGCTGAGTTACGTTTAGATAAGTAACAATACATATTGCAGCTAGAAATCTCAATATAGTGTTCCACAACGGAACACCTTTTGGCTCTAAAATCCACGCAATTGGTTAAGTAAACTTTATAGCATTCACTTAAGGTATTTAATAGTTACAAAGTAATCTCTCTCTCTAGCTCAAATCACCCATTAACTTGCAGCATACTTAATTACAGCGCCAGTGTGCCACAGTTAGGCTTTTGACACGGCAGACAAACGCATATATCGTGACTTCGGCCAGTAAAGTCAGTTTGTTGATAAAGTCAATTAGCGGTATCGTAGTAGGGACCCGTATCAAGTGATTCAGCCCACAGTCGCGGCGGCGGTGATATCAGCGGGCCGCCATTGGCCGGGCGTGCCCAAGGGGAGTGGTCTCCGCCCGCTACTTTTTGTCGTACTTTTTCGAGCGGTGCGTAGGCGACCGTAGCCGGGTTTATTCTCTACCAGTCGATTGAAGGCGTTGGTGTGTTATAGTTTATTGCTCTGTTGTCGTTTGATACGTCACGGGGTATCATGTAAATTGTGGCCTTTATTGACGGCAATTTATACGTGTTCACTATCTCTCGCCTCGTGCTTAATAAGGACTTTATTTCGGAGTTTAGTGTGAATTGAGTGTGGTAAGTGATTTTAATTATTGTTATAATTTTTTTGTTATGAAATATCAGTTTATTTATTTATTAACTTTTGGTTTATATTGAATTTTATATTTTTCTTTCCAAAGTACTTAGTAAAATAAATTATTAGGAAAAATATTGTTTGTTTGCTTGAAAAATATTTCTTTTTCGCAAAAGTAGGACAACAATTTTGTGCTAAATATTTTGAAATTATGCTGTATTGTGAATATTTCAAACACTATCAAACTTTTGATATGCTAAATTGTGTCATCTAATAATATGTAGTACCAGTAATATTATTATGTAGTATTGCATTATATCAAGATAAAATATTTTATTTTTAATTTATTTATGATTAACAGTAATCCAGAACAAAAACCCAATTACTTTAAAATAATTGATTATAGTACCTCCATGACGCCTCCTGTCTTTATAGTTATACGCAAGGATGATCTATTAAAATAATGACATTACTCTAACAACTAGGCCCGGGTTTCATTAATCAAAGCCCACAGGCTTATTTGACGTCTCGCATCATATTTTTTGGGAGTCAAAAAAGGCATAATACATGATATTTTAAAGGCATTTGCATAATTAGGTGAATTTTATTGCTTTATTGAATTAGGGCCGATGTCAGGCTCAAAATTGAAATCAGCGGGGGTCCTTGTGTTGTTAATTTTGTTTATAGCTTGTATTATGGTCAGCTTTGAATGTTATTCTCATATCTCAAGCTCTATAACAGTTGTTAGATATTGTAAAGATGGACAACAATAGCGTATTTATGTTATTGGTCTTGATTTTATTAGCCTCCACGCCGGAATGTGACGGGCATTTTATATTTTTTATTCTCTCGAACTTGTGTAGTGTCGTTTATTTTATAGGCGACTTGTTCGTGGTCAAATATTTTGTCGTGATCATAATTTGTCTAATTTACATGATTATAATTATTATACTATAAATTATAATATTAATTGACATTAAATTGGATAAAAAAATGTTTTAGGCGAAAACGGGTTGAATTCTGTAGGTAAAAACAAAACACTAGGTCACGATACAATTTAAATAGCTACAATTAAATTAACATATGATTGAATAAATTCTAGTCAAAAAAATAAAAATGGAAACAAAGTTATCAAAACACAATAGGTTTTATTTTTCCTTAGAAGACATAAACTTCTACCACAAGGATAAAGTAAATCCAAATGACACACTTGATTATCTGATGACCCATTATTACGCGGAAAACTATTAAGCAATTAATTTGGATTTGAATTTCATGTACCATTAGATACTTCGTTAGAAAGAAAATATTTCTTGTTTTCACAAATTGATCATAACCCAGCCATTCCGCTGCATCCGTTAAAAATATAAAAGTTATAATTCACTTTTTATTTCTGAAAGTAATTACGTCTTCTATTAAATAAGATTTTCCACTTCTCATGGGTATTATTTGTTGCTTGCATAGAGAGGATGGATATCTTTATTACCCTTTCAACTGATCTCACGTCTACATTGCAGCAATGTTCACTAAATTGAGTTCTCACATTACAATAGCCTTTAGAAAGAGTGATTTTAACCGTTTTTTACAAAGGGTTGGCCGATCTCAATTCGATTAACATCACCATTTATATAGACCCGCCGCGCTACCCGGGTCGGCTATAAAAACTGCCGATGATAAGCCTTCAGATCGAAGGTCAGAGATCTTTGTAAAGCAGACGATAGTAAATCTTCGTGATGACTTGCGGATGCCTCCGGAACGCGAGCAGCATTGTTGATTGTATTAGACTTAATTAGATCTTAATTAACATTCTGGTTTCTCATTACACGCTACTCGATGCTACTAGCCGCGTTTGTAATAGGAATGTCCATTTACATCCATACCGCTTGTATCTTGATTATTTTTTTAATGTTCATAATATTAAAATTGAAGATTCTCCGTTGTTCGTTATGGAGTGATGAAATTGAATCGGATGCTATTGAGATTGTGATTACGATAAATAATATTAGCTTTGTGAATGTTATTAGACAAGCAGACGTTTTTTAGCCGAGCCGTTCAAAGAAACAAATTATGTAGAAATGTACGGTATTCTGAATGATAATAATTTATCTGCCGACAATGGAACAACTAGGAATGCAATGGAAAAACTATGCAATGCGCTTAATGTGGATAGAACAAAAGAATAATTAAACTGATCAAATAAATCTTTTAATGAGGAAACCATGGAATTGTGCATTTTATTCCTTTGTGATAAGAGTAAGTTTAATAGAATGTTCGAAGTGATTAACACTATTGAGTGAAGGATGATACGTTAAAGGAATTCGAACTCTGTTTAATAGCATTAGCGTGGTAACGTCAGGGTTATCAGGTAGCAGACAGCCATCAGTCAGGGACGGATGAGTCAGACACTTGCAGCTCTTATCTGAAGCTCAGCGATATAATCCGAGACACCATTAACACTTAACTCCAGACCTAATGGACAAAAACGTTTAATCCTTCAATTCTTAGAGTTTACGATAAACTGCAGAATGGAGATTCCAAAGTTTGGATAAATACCTATTTATTTTGTTTTTGCTATAGCAATGATTGTTACGACAGCTGATGGAATGAAAAAAATATTACAATGATCGGTCGAAGGACAAAAATATTTGAGTCTAAAAAATATGGATAATTTTCTACATTAATTTCAAATGCAAATACATACAATGACTATCGGAGGCTAATAACATTTCCATGTACAGTTGATACAAAGGCTCAGGCATTTGATTATCGTTCACGTCTGGGAAGACAAAAACATAATCCTTGAGGCGCCTCTTCATTTCTATCCTTCCTAATCGTATTATATTATAATTCTTTCACAGCAAGAGAAATGTTATCTTATCTGAATGTATTAAAACTCCTTGCATTATCGTTGGATCATCGCCACTAAATTGTTTTTCATTGTAATTTTTATATTCACTCTAATGTTTTCTGCGAACATTATTTTTCTGTGTTAAAACAGGAAATAGATGATAATTATGTTATTGTATTAATCAAAATCAAAATCAAAAGGTTTTTATTTCGAGTAGGCCTTCTCAGGCACTTTCAAAACGTTACTGACTCTAGTTGCGCGGTTCCAAAATGTCATTCTTATGGAGAAGAACCGGCAAGAAACTCCATAAGTTACTCTTTTAAAATATAGAAAATACAAGTTTTACAATAATAGTTATGTAGCAACAACGCAAATTAGTAAAAAGTGCAGATTACAGACAAATATAGGATAAAGTATTCTTTGCATAAAGAAATAGGAATGGGTCGTTGAGGTCATGACTTTTAATGCATAATTACGTATTTTAATGGTGTTATTTTAAAAAAGCTGGTTAAATGGGTTTCGCCCATTGACCTTTCTTTGTTCAGTAACAGATCAAATGCTGTTTTCAATTTATTGGAAATGCATAAATACACATAAAATCATGGAATTGTTCAAAGAAATTATGATTTAGATGTATGTAGCGAACACTTAGTGTAACGGCTTCGTTCATATAAATGATTCATTGCTAATTTCACACCGTATTGTTAACTCCTTAAGGCTGCGTATAAATCAAATTATTATAGTTTTTCTATAACACAAGCATTGCCGATACACTTTAATTTATTCTTACAAACATGGTCTACAATTATATCTCTACGTGAATCGATTAAGGTACTGCCGCAATAGGTTGTATGAGCTTCATAGCTGCATTAACTATTCCAAAAGCATGTTCATTTACGGCGCTAAACTCTGACATTACAAGTTTTTACATTCTTTATAACGACCAGTGTTATCCAATCGTGTATTAAATTATTACGATCTTTGCCAATATTTATTACACGGGAATTAATTGAAACACTATATCGTACACGGCCGGTACTCGTCGAGTCGTTTGTTAATTATATGCTAGGACCTTCTTTATACTTAATTCACACATTTTTAATTACAGTTTTATGACGAATAAATTATATTCTAAAGAAAGTTTTTTTTTTAAGTGGGCGTAACAGCAAAACGTTAAGGTTTTAGTCTAAGGCAAACGAACTTGGTACAGTTAGATAGAGTACAAAAAGAGTCTAACAATGTGTCGATTACCCGGTGAACAGAGCCAATCAGTGTAATATTCGTCAATATTCACCGCGAGATCGCTGAAGCGTTAAAATTTACATCTTGATTGCTTTATTTAATTTACTCAAGTTTTTTTTATGACTACCCAAAGAGGTAACGTTGGACCGTGTCTGTGCTTAATTTATTTTTTCATTTGCAAAGTTTGTTCACGAATTTCACTGCGGCTTTCAATATTTTTGTGTTATTTGTAAAGTGTAATTAGAATTTTTTCTATACTATCATTTAAATTTCTCGGAGAATTGCCATTCGTACGGACAATAAAATAATTATCTCGTTGAAGATGAATTCTATTACTTCAGACATTTGAATTGCAAAAAAAAGCTATTCCAACAAACTCCATTATTTCTAGGCTTCCCTTTCGAATGAAAAACGTTTATTTGCATCGCTTATAGACGGCAAGATAAATTCGCGCTGTTTTTGCCGATATTACTTAGCAAAATAAATTGGCATTAAGCTTTCTTGCTGCGTTTCATCGCATTATTACTTATAGGTTTGCAATACCGCATGTTAAGTAATTAAGTAAGTTTTAATGTATCTGGGTCTATTAATATCTTAGATACATTAAAATGAGTTTAATCGTAGGTTGATATTGGTATATTTGCTATTAATTTTTGAAGTCAAAATAGGAGATAAGTGGGTATTGAGTTTGTTGGCGCGTGCGACAGATGGCCGGCCGCAGGTGTCGTCACGCGCCGTGAGACCAAAGACTGGTCACTGTACAAATGGCTAATCAGTCGTGAACTATAACTGATTTTGTTGAGGATAAACTCCGAACAAAACAAATGCCTAACAGTTCATTGGCTTTAAATGGTTTGGTGCCCATTGTTCAAGTATAGGTCAAGAATTGTTAATTCTTCTTACTTTGAGTTAGGCGACAGAAAGTTTGATATTAATATTAAACTTTGCTTTTAATTTTGTTGTGTGTGTATTAGTTTTTAGTAATAACTAAAACCATTTCTAGTCATTCGATTCTGACGAATTTCGCATTCTTATAGACGGCTGCCGCACTAAAGACTAAAATCCTTGTGTCGCCTGGTTTCACAGACAATCAATTCGCATGCACAAAGACAGCCAGATTAAATTATGTAAGTTCGGTACAAATGGCAATAATACGGTCTAACAAAACTACAAGACATCTACAGAAATACCAGCAATTATGACCATAACTGATTTAAAAGACTACACACAAAACATAGCAATAACTTTTTCAATTATAGTTATAATTTTCTTTTATTAGCCTTTCTTACTCATCAAGTCTTTGTTGCCTACCAGTGTACATTTCCCACAAAAAAAGGTGAATCCGATAAAAGCGAAACTAGATACTTATATAAATTGATTTCATGTCGCTATTGCGTGTCACTTACCGTGAGAATTATTTTCATGTTGTGTAATTATAACCTAAATTAACAATTGACTTCTTAAATGTGGAATAAATACCTTCAATTTACCATTTGTCGGTATTTAAGTCTGTAACTATTATCCGAGCATTGTCTATTATAACGTTTTATAATATTCCTCAACGTTCACACAACGCCATCTAGTCCCAAATTAAGTATACGACAGTAATTTGCTCTATGAGTACTGTAGTACAACTGATAAACATACTTATATATTTCTAAATACATACTTTTAATAGATAACTTACACTCAGACACACAGAACAAATGATCGTGCTCATCAAACAAACATTTGTCCTTGGTGAGAATCGAACCCCCGACTCTACATCGATCGAAGTGACATATTTTGCCTAAAAAAATCTGTTTGCAGCCGTTTTTTAATGCTTGGTGTATAGTTACTTATAAAATACGTTTTTACTAATCAAAAAAACCTTTACAATAAGCTTCGGTAATATCTAAAAAGTATTATACCTATTATAAACAAAAGCACAAGAAATGCTTGTTTATAAGTATGAGTTGTCGCTCGACTAAATTACTGTCATACAGTTTTTCTAAACATTATTTCTGAGTGATCTGTAACTGATATTTTTTACACGGATAAATACGTAACGAATGTTTTTAAACAGTATAAAACATAGCAAGGTTTTTGTTGTAAAAAACCGCATTAGTTACATGGTTAATTAGTGAATAAGAATTGTAATTATTGGAGCGTTTCAATCACAATTTTAAAGTTATTGCCACTCATAAATTATTTATCTAATTATTGTCTTTTATTAAATTGTTTTTATTCGATTATTTTCTCTTTGTTTTTATGTTGAGTCATTTTTTGTGTCTAATCTCGGCTTACTATGTTTTTTACGGGTTTTATTGAATACATACCTATTCATACATACATATTTTCTAGACTATAAATTAGAAAATTACAATAATAAATAAATGATCTTTAAAACTAGAGTACAATTCGCCGCATTTGGGCAAAGGCATGAAAATTTTCATTAAAAAAAAAGAATCTTGGTCCTATTTATACAATTATGCACAGTTTATATTGTTGACCGCAAGTAATAAACTGCCTACTTAAGTACAATAAAGTCCCTACTTATCGTTATTCAAAGATCGCGAACACTACAAAAGGCTCTACTCAAACACAAAAGGCAACCTAAATTAGTTTTCTTGCATCACTAATCACACAACCGACAATCAACTTTACTGTCTAAGATTTAAGGCCGAAACTTGAATACACGCAGCTACTTAACAAAATATAGCGTTTAATTATTACTGAAATGTAATTAAACACTTGTTTAATTGGATCTCTCTAGTTGATTAACTGTGCTAATTGTTTCTGAGATATAACGAATCGCGTTTGTCGTCCGGTTAGAAAAGTATGCGGTAATTGCCAACATGACGGTAACTTAGTTTCGTTTTTGTTATGTTGGTAGGCATTGTTGGGATTGTGTGCTGCAGTTCGCTGCCTAATTGCGTTTACAAAGAGCACAGAAATGTTGAATGACGTGTAAAGTTGTCGTTTTGTGAACGAGTTGCGGATGGCGTTTTGTTGCTAAGCAAGTTAATTTGCTAATTAATGAAGTGTTTTACGGTGTATGCATTTTTGATTTTGCTGTTTTTGCATAAATATTTTTGCATACTCCATCGTTAACATACCTAAGTACTAGTCTCATTCATATATTCTTTAAAGCTTTGATTTAAATAAAATGACGACTTACATTGTTTTAACTTTTAATCATAGAAATGGTTTATTTACACTCTTAATGTTAGACCTATGACCATCTCCTAAAGCAACGCTTTTGCAGTTGTAGAAGCAAACGGCCCGGATATTTTGTGTAGAGCAGCGTCTCTCTTCCACATCAACTTCGCTGGTGATAGGTTTTAATAGTTATTTAAATGATTAAAAGTAAAATATTGCAATAAAAACTTACAAAATACCACAACGACAGCAAAATAGAGCTCAAAACTTTTAACACATTCTATTCGAACTTTTTTCGCAACATGTAAATAAATCATTTTTAACAACCGGACGCCACCGTCTTTAAACTTTTTCCACTAACAAATCATAAATAAGAAGTTATAATATGACTAAATAAACTGCTAACAATAAATGTGTTAAACTAAAATATTCTTAACAATAAACACTTTTTTTATAATAAATGGTAATAATTCTGTTGTGCATGGTAACGTGGTCTTCGAAGCAAAACGGAAAAAACCTCTCATTTTACTGTTAGTACTAATTTTAAATGCATTTCTAGGGACCCTAGCTGTCTTTTGTTTTCCCTATTTGTATACTTAAACACATTTTTAATGTCTCGAATGTTTGTATTGTCTTCGAATTGTGGAATATCATGACAAATAACAGTTTTAGTTGTTTGAGGTAGTGTTAATTTTCTTGGATTGAAATCCGTAATTGTTTTGAATTTAAAGTCATAGGAATTTGCTATCTTACGTTACTTTCTTAAGTAGTAAAAAAAAGTCGAAAAATATTAGCAATGATACTAAAATGTTCACAATGATTACTGTAAATAAAAAAAACGTACGGTGTATGGCGTATCGCAGTGACATTAGAAATTTTACGGTAATAATAGTGCAATTTTTCCTGACAATTGTACTCGATTCCCTTTTACCAGATACGTAATTCCATCGATAATTCAGTGCTACGATTTTCAGTGCCTTGAAAAACTACTTTTTTCCTCAATCCAGATTTTTTTTATTTACCACCAGTCCTTTAAGAGTTGTATTTTACCAAAGAGGTTACAGTAGCTATACTACAGACCTATCTCCATCGGTATATTATATTCTCGATACAAAGGCAAGTAAGAAAGCGGATGTTTGGCATTGCAATTTAGATGGGCAATAATGATAGAGCGTTAATTGTGCTTGACGTTTGATCACAACGGCCTGAGGGCTCACCACCTCTATTCAAAGTAAAATTATTGCAGTTGTGAAAAAGAGACGGTGCTCTACAAAGTATAGCATGCTGTCTCGCTTCCACACATGTTACTTTTATAGGTAGGCCGTTTGAACTCCGACACAGCCCGTTGCATTGTAATAACTTCGAACATTATCTTTAATATAATTATATCTTTCTTATAATCAACGTATATAACGTGAAAGGTTTACACGATATTTTATTGTTTGCTTCAATTATATTAGCTATCGTGTCCATCGATATTGCGTTTTTTAAACGGTTTTAGGTATGTTGATAGATACCTTTGTTTATACAAAGCGAAGTGGATAAGCCGGCTGTGTTTTAAATATAGCTTCAGTGGGTAGAAAAAATACGAATTTCTTCAAGAATGCTAAAAGATCCATAATAAAAGTAAAATAACCCTTTTGAACAATACGTAGGACTTCTGCTTAAATAATTTTGTTTATTATTATGGTCGAAGTTCGTACTATCATCAAATATGGGCCAGAAACCAGAAAAATACCTACGGCTTTCATATCAAATAGCCACTTAAATAATTATATTCCATACTAAAACCACTTTTCGCACAGTTATTGTAATTTTAATGTTACTTTTCTTGTATCTACTTTGTAAGCAAGATATCACGCTCTATAAAACACATATTTTTTAATTACTTTCACACCTTTTAAATTACTGCAGTAATACGGTATAATCCTTACTTTCATACCTAAACTGCTTTTGTGGATGTTACAAGAAGTCTAAATTACCGAAAAAATAGAACGCAATTATTTTCCTCAAAAACTAAACCGACTCTCCTTTGTTACAGAACTCAATTCGAACCTCCTCATCATTTTCTACTACCCTCACATCATAATGGGAGTCTCCGAGCCCGGTTCCTCGTCCACCCCCGACCTCCCCTTGGACCACGAGCGCCCTGGCTCCGGCAGCGGGCTGGACGACGAGGACATCCCTCAGAGGAAGCAGAGGAGATACAGGACCACCTTCACCAGCTACCAGCTGGATGAACTGGAGAAAGCATTCGGAAGGACACATTATCCTGATGTTTTTACCAGGTAGGTCGATATTGTATGGTATCCTATGGGAGTGTCCGGGTCTGGTTGGTCCTCTTTCTTTGGCAATCCATCGTTAAAGCACAAGCTTTATGCTTTAGGCGCCAAGAAAGCCAATTTTATATTAAGTTCTATGTACCTAGTAGGTGCATAAATTGAATATGATTGCATTTCTCAATTGAAATGTAATTTAGAACTTCAGTGAAACGGTTTACATTTGATTGTAATAAAATTCCTATGACCAACTTAATTAAGCAATATTTTTATTTAGTTATTTACAAAAAATTAAAATCTATCCTTACAGATTACTTAACCTAATACAATTTTTAAACATATGCACGTTTTATCAATAACTTTATTGTTACAGAGAAGAACTGGCACTAAAAATCGGCCTCACCGAAGCTAGAATACAGGTAAGGACTAAATTATATCTTATATATAAAATACTCATGTGACAATGTTAGTTACCATACTCCTCCGAAACGGCTAGATCGATTCTCTTCAAATTTTGTATATGCATTCGATAGGTCTGAGAATCGACTACCATCTATTTCACATTGCTATTTTTTTTTCGCTCACGGAGTCGCCGGCAACAGCTAGTTTCCTTAACTACGTATTTTATATTCCGTCTCTCCATTAATGAATTTCGATCCGAATCATCCATATATTCATTAGATCGATATTATTAAGTCAATCAAAACGTTGACTTAGGGAAAGTAATAAAATCGGAGTGCGTTTCTTGATCGGTGCGGCGCGGCAAAAAGTCGCACGTCCGACCCCCTGTGGTCGCGCGACAGGGCGCCTGGCGTACAACTCACGCTTGTACTATACTTTACACATTCTCTACTCTATTAATAAGTATACAAGCATAAAATTTTGTCGTAAGCACCGGTTTAAATAATTCACACACGTTAATCTACTCACTTTGGATTCAATAAACTGATTGTCGGGTTAGGTAAAGTAATTTCATTGATGTTAATTGAATATTTAATTTTTTAAATCAAGACGTACATGTTCTCACGGATTTGCTGTTATGATATTACTGCGTATTATATTAAAAAAGTTACGTTTCTAGAAACAAAAAGGTACATTTTGAGTTAATGAAATTTACGTACCAATTTTTTTTTTCTTTTAAAGTAAGATTTTCGTAGAAAATAACGGTTTATGCCACTTTTTCATCCGACAGCATTAGAGTTCAGTCAATTAACGAACAGTTTATATTTAATTGCAATAAATAAAATTTTAAACATGCACAGTATAAAAGCTATTAAAACTAGAATTATGGCATAACAAAAACCCTCACTAATCAACGGATCAGTACATTTGGCTAAAACGTTACACGTTAATTAGTAACGTAACATTAAATTACTACTTTTATTGACCAACACATATTAATTTACACAAATAAAGCCGGCGTACTTCACAACACTAAAAGATAAACTATATAAAAACATTCGTTACTAAATACACTCACAATAAAACACACAATTATGGAAACTATTTAACTTGCAAAAATTAATTATTTTCCTCACGTCCATATGTACCCAAATGGACTGTATCACGACAGTATTAATAAATACAGTAGTGTCACTCGGCCGTTTCTAAAAAATAGATAGGGCTGCTCACCTACAGCATTACAATTACATCAACAACACACTGTCCTTTGTTACGGTGCCACACTCGCCTCTGTAGGTTTCCACGGTCATGCCACGATCCGATAGCATAGGCATAACTCGCGTTGCGCCCGTTTGTATGAAGACTTCATGCTGTATATGATTATTATACTGTGGTACTATTAGTAGGTATACCATGATTATTAAAAAAAAATGGACATAAAAAGGTTTAATTTGATTCGCGGTTCTTTTATTAAGTTTATACAAAAGTACGTTGATATTACGAAATAATAATTATAATTACCTACCTAAGTTTTCATGTCCCTACGAAAAACCATACATAAGCTTTATATTAGTAATAATACCAACCTATAAATGACCCATTGCTGGGCACTGGCCTCTTCCCATATTACGAAATAATATAATAATTATGTAACCTGCCTAAGTTTTCATGTCCCTACAAAAACCATACATAAGCTTTATACTAGTAATAATATTAACCTATAAACGTCTCATTTATTAGCACAAACCCCTTCCCACGTCGGGAAGATTTGAGCATTGATCACCACGCTAGCTCACTGCGGATTGGCGATTTCAGATTCCAATATTTAGAGTTCAGGTTACCTTATGATGTTTATAAAATAATCTTCAAGTCAACTCTATTTTCCTGTACCCCAGTTTTTTCATTGGTTTTCATGAAACATACGTAATTGCACATACCGTCTGATTGTATTCGTTAAAAGTTACAAATGTCAATAATCTACGTGTGAGTTCGTTCCCTGCATGGGACAAGAATTTTTGCCATCCACAAAAGCTTTTTTAAGTTTAGGTGATCTTCGTGATCGTGTGTTGAATAATTGTGAAATCCCTCATGGTACAACGATTAAATACGAAATAGCAGTTGTCTTGACAGCAAAATAACAGTTTAAGAAAGCAGTTAGTTACAAGAAGAAAAAGAAACTTAAGTTTAATCTTCGTACTGTACTAAAGTTTAATTACAATTAAGTATCTTCTCGACTTTTTGTAAAATTACGTACGTTAAGCGATTACATTATACAAATACGAATAAAGTTATTAAACTTGATAGTATTAGCATGATTTACTATGACTTTATCTAAATAACTTTTTGAAATAACTCATTTAAATAGCAATTATTTCCAAGAATTATCATCGTAATCGTCTTCATTATAGCTATATTATATTAAAACTAAGACTGACATTAATAAAATGCATTACATATTAAATTGCCATTTTTGATAGTTTTACAAAAATCTAATTTATTACACAATTATTTTCAATCATAATTAGTCTTTCATCGTGGTTACCTTACGAAACGAGATTTTATTACAACAATTCTTTAAAACAACTTCTTTACTCTTACAATCTCGTAAAAGGTCACAAGAACTAAGTTTTTCATGCTCACTTTGCTTAAAGTGCACTATTAAAAGAGATTAAAACGATTAATATCTGTCATTATGATGTCGAAGTATGGTCACAGTACGATACCAAGCTTCCTTATAAGAACTGTGGGGAAACGCGACTCCGCCCGTACACATATCGGTGTAACGACACCTTAATGATCACTTAATCACGGCATACGGACCCGTCGGATGTTTTCATTAATGTCCGAGTCACTGCGAAATTGGAAATACGACTTTGTTGGAAATTGCCAATTACTTAGAAAACGTTGATGGTTTTTAGCTGATAGACGTTCGCGGACTTAATGGGAAGACTTTAGTTTTTGTTACGGTACAGGTAATGTAAGGCATGATATTCAGTTTGCTGATACAATAATTTGTATGTATCGATTACGACGGCCTCTATTAATAGCGGACTACACATGGTGTACTTACCTATGCATGCATTTTGTCATGCAAATGTGTTGACATGTCACATTATAATAAAAATAGTGCTACTGGAAACTTCCTCATATGGTTTTGCAAGCTCTACCATAATTGATGAAGCAGATGGTTCGTTACATCACCACGCAATTCATCATAAAATTACACATACGTCAATGGGCGCGGTAAGGTCGGCAAATTAAAATATAGTCATTATTATCTTACCAAATTCTTAATTGATTACCAGAAATAATAAATCACATATATTTATAACCTATCTATTTTATAGACAGAAGTTACTAAACATGTATGATTGAGTGCTATAAGGCCTTTATATTTCAATTATGAAATTGATATAGCAATTAAAATGAAACCCAATTTGTTTCATTAATCATTTGAATGAACAATTTGATCATGGCAAGAAAGAATTACTGGCCAGCAGCACACAGGCCGTTCTTATTTCAAAACAAAAACATGGCGCCGGCTTTTAATTTAAAAAGTACGTTTGGAATCAGAACGGTTTTCCATAAGCGAATAATTGCGTTGTGTGAGTGATGTATGCGTCAATAGCAAAAAGAATGGCGCATTGTTTATAAAATGTATAAATAAATATAAATTATATTCATGTCCATGTAACATTGCTAACCGCGGTTTAATTAAAACCTTTTTGCCTTCAATAGCAAACGTTTACTAATGAGTAGAAGTTCCATTTATGTCCAGATTAGGCCTTTGCGGGCAACACGAAGTGACTCTTAATTAACTTTGATTTATGTTACATTTCTTAAGTTTTTTTTAATATATTGTCAGCTAATAATGCCATCCGAAGGTCGTAAAGTTTCTGTAATTGTTTAATTATGTGCACTGTGAGAGTTATTAATACGTTAATACTAGGACTAGAAAGGCAGCTAATAAATATGTGGAAATTGATTAACCATCGATAATATTATTAACCTACATGTTATGTAAACTCAACTTTATCCCGTTGTAATAAGTGTCAAATTGATTTAAAAAAAAATGTCAGGAATTGAGGAAAAATTGTTGTCACTACATACGTTGAAAGGATTGTTAATTGTTATGCGCGTTATAAAAGTTCAACCGTGGATTTAACATTATGATAATTGCATTACACACGGAGAATTCTAATGGGGCTTAAGTGTGAAGCCTACAACTGTTTTTAATATAAATAGGACTTCAGAAACTTCATTTAATTTATTTATCATGCACCCTTGCCTTAGTATTGAGTTTGCATTTTTATTTCTAATGGAAGAGAAATAAACAATCTATTTAACGTTCCGTTTCAGTATAATAATAGTATACGAGAACGGAACTATGCTTAGCGCCATTCTAAAATGTCTATTTGTTCCTACATTCCATTATACAATGACAAAATTTACTGCACGTCGTTTCTGGATACAGCTATCTCTGTTTCAGCCGTTCTAAGGTTCACAAAACGAACATCAACGTGACCACGATCTGTGCAACTCGACCGAAACGTCGGGAGAAGAGTAATATCGATTTGTTGCGAATAAGTCCCGTTTGTCATGATAAAATGAACATCAACTATATTTCTAATAGTTAGAGTTTTGCCAACAGGTATGGTTTCAAAACCGTCGTGCTAAATGGCGGAAGCAGGAGAAGGTGGGTCCTCACGCGCATCCTTACAGCGGGTACCTCGGAGGGGCACAGCCGCTGCCCACATCAGCCTCTCTACCGGCTCCCCCGCACCCGCTGTCACAGCTTGGGTTCGGGCTGAGAAAACCGTTTGATGCTGCTTTGGCTTCCTTTAGGTAAGTTAATTGAAATTTTGTATGTCAAAACCTTGCTCATTTACGCCTAATAGTACAAATACTTCAAAATTTAATCCTAAGAGTCGAAAATAACGTGAAACTTAAAACTGTATCATTCTTAAACCATGAGAATTTGATCTCAAATCTATGTTCAAACTTAAGAGTACGAGATTAATTTTGACATTTATTATCCACAGGTACGCCAGCACACCGCTATTCGGTGGCCAATACCTCCCCCCGCTATCGCGTCCGCCTCTCTTCGGGGCCCCGCTATACGCGACCTCGCCCGCTCACTTCCACTCTCTATTCGCGAATCTCATGCCCGAGCCGCCCCGACTGTCGCCCGAAAGTACCCGACCGACGCCCGATGTACCACAGCCGTCGCCCGATCATTCCCGATTGTCGCCCGAAGTTACACGAAGTCCGGCGCCGTCCATGTCGCCTCCTATATCGCCGGGGAGCGAGAACCTTCATATGCACCCGTTAATGGATGACGTAAGGTCCTCTAGTATTGCAGCTTTGAGACTAGCGGCCCGGGAACATGAACTCAGATTAGAATTACTTAGACAAAGGGCTGATTTGATCTGTTAATTAATATTACTTTATAAATCTATGAATATTTCTCTTAGTATTGTAAATAGTTTGCTATCATCATAGTATTACGTAATTTAATTTTCTTTTGATTTGGTATCCAGATTAGAATTTTAGTTTTAGTTTTGGTTTTGTATATAGATATTTGATTAAGCATGTTAATTTAGTTTTTAGTTTCCTATCGTAACCCCGTCCACTATACTTAATGTAATTGTTAAGATAAATGAATAAATGAAGTTATTTTTACGCTAGTATGTTTTATTTATGACAAAAATAATGTATTACCTCGAAACCTACTAAAATATTCATTGTTTTATCAGCAGTTCATCCATGTTAGATAATTAGTTACACTTTATTTTAAAAGTATTTTAAGAAGATAACACCAGACGTTTTTTATAATAAGTTCATCATTTCATGTCGGATTAGAAATTCAACGCAAAAACATTTTAAGTTGTGAAATCCATAAAACAGTTAAATAATATGCCTACCTATGACATCGACAGGAAACACAAATTGATTTGCTGATAAGTAATAACAGTCAAATAATTTCAATAGAAAACGGTGACTCACGGGTCATTAATCGTTAGTTCCTAGCCATGAATAATCATATTATTGTGGAACTCACCATGACAGGATAATGTAATTAATAACAACGATTTCATCCGCGAAATATACGTTACGTAGGTACCAACAATTTGTTCGACTGATACTTCTGTAAGGGTCAAGTTATATTGGAAACGAAAGCGGGAGCGATTTTTACGATGGAAAGGAGTTGAATGCAAAACTGTTCGAAAGGACTTATTTCTAAGAGACCACTAATTATGGTAGACCTTTATTTCGATTCGTTTAAATGCGGAATAAGCATGTTATTTTGCCACGCTGCTATTGAGTTGCAGATTTTGCAGTTTTTTATTTTTATTATAAAGCGTTTTATAAGCTATCAGGTTGTCTTTTAAAAGTATTCACTACATTTGGACGACGCTTTACTAAGGAATATTAGCAACGCAAACTATTGACTCTTGAAAATTTTGGTTGTACATTCTGCAGCATATGCTGATAAAAAATAAGCAACTCAACACCAACTGCGATACTGTGAAATGACAAAATCGCTACCCGCTTGAAATAATACATATCGCTTGTCGCTTCCCGCTCTTACTCTAACCCCACCTTAACACCGCTGATTCACCGTCAATCACACACAATCATCACCAATTTGGCATTAGTCACCCAAGGCCGGGTGAAGGGACGAGTCTACGTGCCGCAATTATGCCTGACCTCTTAGGACGATGCTGTGGTTAGATGAACAGATACAGGCTAGATTGTAAGTTAAGCTAAACCACTGGAGAGTACTCATCTTCCTATGCTCGGGGTACGGGGTTCGCTTTCGCATCCACAGCACAGATTTATAAGCGCCTTGACAGCCTAAAAAGTATTACACAGTATTAAAAAATGAATAGAATGTGTTCGTTATACTTTCAGGATAATAAAAGTTATTGAAGGCCGCGTCATTCATCGGCGTCTGATAAATAATACGCTGTCTGTTGTAAATGTTATATGTAAAAGGTGAAAAATAAAAAAAAGATAGACTAAATACTGAATAGAAATCACAAAAATATATACTGTACTTAATAAAATAACGTATTTTGATTTTATTTTATACAAAAAACTTTAAAAACTCGTTAAACATATCAAGTTATATTAAACGACAGATAGTCGTGTGCACATTTCTTTAAGTACTATTTTCTTTACGACAATCAAGAATACATAAAAGAGCCCTTTTCAAAATTATATTTAATAAACATCAAAATTTTATTAGTATTTATTTGACAAACAATTACACGCATCCTTTGTGATGATAATGGCGCTTATCATGAGATTTTATGAGCCCCGTCGGCTGCGAGCTGGGGTTAGTAAAGAGAACTATCGATTGTCGATAAAAGGTTATCGAAAAAGTTTTATTGCAGTAAGTCTAGGCAATAGTAAACTTGATTGATTTCAAATGTTTAGGAAGCTAAAGCATCATTTGTTGGGTGTAGGGTATTAAGATGTTTCAAGATTAGTATTTAAAGGTATCTTCATTCGCCTACAATATGTTAGTAAATATTGAATAGATTAGATAGCGACATGGAAAAAAATAGGAAAATTTCAAGGACAAAGCTGTGCAATGCATTTTATGGATATGAAATAGTAGTAGTTTTCGAAATTACAAAGATCTAAAAACTGTTAAACCACACACAAGAAATAAAGCAATTTTCTTAATTAAATTAAACCTATTACAACATTTTCATACAACCACTGATACGAAAGTGGCGAAACAAATCGATTTCGACGATCATCTGTGTAAAATGTTTATCGATACAATATCGATAATACTGTGCCATTGCTTTCGATTTTTTAGTGTTTGATCCTCGACTGAGGCGAGCGCCTGCGCCTCGCCTTGCTAACTTTTATTCACTGATCTTTAGGTACCAGAGTTTATAGCTTATCGTAAATTATTCGAACGAATAAAGACGTTTTGTGAACATACAGCGACGCTGGACGTTTCCATTTAAATTATTTTAAATACACTCAAGTTTAATACTGCAGTATTTATAATAAGATATTTGTTGAATCAATTTTACTTTAATATTCTGCATTTTTGTTAGCTACGAGTCATATTTTTCTTTTTTTTACCTCGATAAAAGCTTGACATCACTGGCTGGAATAAAAAAATGGTTTTCGAACGTCGCCGTTTCAATCAAATGTTGTTCGAATCATTAAAATTATATTGCACGAAACTAATTTCTTTTTTCGAATTAATAAAATTTATACGTAAGTTATGTCGCCATTTTTATTAAAATAGTTATTTATAGTTATTAAAAGTTATGCATAACTGCTAATTTGATATCAAATTGTAATTAAGTTTTAATTAATTTTATAGCTGGCTTTATAGCCATTGTCGCCTAATTGGTTGAGTGGTATATAATTTAAATGCAATTAATATTTAAAATGAAAACCGACTCGTTATTATATAAGGAAAATATTGTCTCTTAGTAAATTGTGTTCTTACTTATGTGAATGGTAAAACTCTTGTCATTTGCATTCAAATGTCTGGCCCAAAATGTCATTCAATCTCTTACTTTCATATTTCATACAATCAAAATAAAACCTTATATTTAAAAAAAGCAAAATAATAACTTCAAAAATATTTTACCTTCATAAATTAAAAACGTGAAATAGAAAACAAAATACACAACACAATTACTCCAACGTGACTTAATACTGGCGATATTAACCGACTACAATTATTTAAAGGTGGTGTGCTGTTTGATATACGCTTGAATCTAAGTACAGGGATTACTTACGAAGCTCGCACATTGCATATAATTACGGAAAGAGCAGTTTTAATAAAAGTGTAGAACATTGTTGCAAGTTAATGATCCTGAAAACAATTCATTGTGAATTAGTATACACGGCTTTGAAAGAGTTATGAGTTTAAAGGCTTAAAGGTAACTAATAAGAAAAAGTATAGTTTCTTGTAATAGTCGGTGCAATGAATGTAGATCTAGAAATATATTCCTATTTACTTTATGTAAATAGGTATCATACTTTATTTCTCTGTTAACGAAAACGTGACCAGTTTGTTTAATGATTATAATTATTGATATTGATTAACAGATTACGTTGTCTCGATATCTTAAAAAAAAAATGTTTTCCTTATGGTCATTCAAAGTAGCCTTACCTAAATCAATGTTCAGTTGTTTGCAATTCGATAAGAATCATAGTATGTAGTTGTCGAATTTATTGTTATATTAGTATTTATTTTTTATGTTTTAGTTAGAATAATATGTATTGAATTACTTGTTTAAGTTTTTTTCTGTGTAATTGTAAATAATAAAATAAATAAAAAAAATCGCGTAACTTTTAACTTTCGATAAATTAATCAGGGTCTTTAGTTAAGAAGGCGTGGTGCTCAGAGACGGTGTGGAAAGAACAAATAAGTAACTATTCATTAATGAGCTAAACAAAGAACAACTGACTAATAGACCGTCAAACATCAAATCCCTTTTTGAAATCCTAATAATGAGCAACAATTATCTCCATAAACGAAAAAACTGATTAGAAAATACACAGGAAACTATAATTGTTGTTACGTCCATATGTTACCATCAGCCATCACTAGCCGTACAATCATCTTTTAAAATAAGAATGACGCAGTTGTGGAAACGAGACAACGCTCTACAAGTCGTATAGCGCCCTCTCTTACCCACAACTGCAGTATTACATTAGGTAATGGTGGTACGGTTTGAAGTTTATGATATCGATACCCAACTCGATACAATATAATCGTTATAAATAGAAAATCGATTAATTTCTATAAAATGTTAATTCGATCATCAAACAGTCCACTGGCCTCGTTATTCTAATCAGTGTTAGTGCTATAAACATTCATAATAGTATGTCGTAAATAATTTCAATTGATTGGGGTTCAAGTGTTCTAATGCATTATAACAATGTTTTTAAGTTAATTGTTTTTATTAGTGTTTATTGTTGTTGCTTAATAAGTGCATATGGCGCGGGGTTGATCGGTATATGGCTTACAACATGCTGCTGAGTAAATGGAACTCTACCAAGAATAAAGTTGTAATAATTGCTCGGCCTAATCTGTAAGTCACTTTACAATCTGTTGCTTAGAAAGAAGGAAAGAGGATAATTTTCTATTCCAATTCTATTCTATTTTCTATTCTAAATCATTTAACACGAAGAAAGTTTCTTATACATAATACATAACTAAGCTCCTATTTTTATTTCGTTTTTTGAAGCTGATTTATTCATTAGCAGAACCTTATAGTCCTAGAACCTTGTAGGACCCACCTGCATTAAGATTCACCTGCCTTTGGTGTTCTGTTAGCAATTAGCTAAATCGTAGGTAGGTATTAATTTACTAGTGTAAATCAAGTACTTACACATTTTTTCTCTCTTTGCAAAGCTCTAGGTTGTTATTTTATTTACGTTGAAGACACAGAAATGGAGACAATATTTCAGTTTTGTACCGACTAAAACACCCCAGGCCTTTTTTTCTGGTGTGAAACGACTTCAACCCACACCGAGGGCACGGCGTTTTTAGTCAGACTCCCTCCGACTAAAAACTCCTTCTTCTACTACCAAAGCAATGCGCATGCTGTGCGTGACACTGGCTCTGTACTTGAAGGCCTACGGCCGATACGTGACATAGCACAAGAAGTAGATCGGCAGCTGTCTCCAAAAACTGCTACGATATTACTTTAAGACATGGTAGACGTGTGTGTTGTCTGTCAAGTTTAAGACTGTCCTATTTTTGTCTTACCCGAGCATGCGACATAAGTTCCGCAGACCTTTCGCAATTTCAGCAATCCTACACCCTGGGCTTAACTCTATAATTTTTATTTTGTCCTCACCAATTATTTCTACAATGACTTTTTACCTAACGTTTAGTATCCAACCTAACAGCTGTTACCGACAAATAAGGTTATAATGTAATTGATTTAATTACCTAACCTTTTCATAATAACATGCAAATTTGAAGAGAGTCAGCTATTAGCTGTAACTGGAGAAATTAATACCTAGTGCAGGTAATATCCATGTTGTGTATGTTAGTTGTGTGTAACTGAGCTAAAAGAGGCTATAAAAGCCTTTGCCATGCCTTTGCCTTGGTAATCATAGCTCGCTATGCATGTGTTGTTAATTAAGCTTTCATAAATTATTGGAGAACCTTTGCAAAATGTGTGCTTGTTGATAAAGGTGTTTTTAGATACGTATTAGAGTAGGTTAGGGTTACATTTACAGCTACTTTAAGAAGCTAATATTATGGTATTGAAGTCTGGAAACGACGTATATTCATTTAAAGGGCTAAACAATGACACAAGCGTGATGGTCGTGTTTTCTTGTAGAGCTCTTGTGCTCATATTACAATTATTACCTACTACTTAAATCAGTCAGTAAAGAAATAGTTCAACTATCTCTTTACTGGCCGATTGTATTACTTTACTGTGCGATGAGTACCGGACAATAAGAAAAGAGCTGCTCAAATCACGATCTTCACATTCCCATGCCCCATTGAATTTTCTAATCAGAAACTCAAAAACGTAGATCTCAATACCTGACATTGGATGTTTACGTAACACATATATTATCCACTCAATTCCGTTTATTTCGATACTAAATTATAAATAAACAAAAAAATTGATTACTCATAATCAAGGTGGATTCACAAAAACGAATGATCGGGTTAAGGCGGGGTTACACTGTATTTGATAGGCGAATATAAAAAAAATAGTTTGACGGTTTAGTTTAATGTAAAAGAAGCTCTAAGTGTTTAATTTTTAATATTTATTTATGAAAAACAATATTTTATTTATAAAGTATGATTAATTTATTTTTTAAAGATGAATGTAATTTGGTAATATTGAATCAGAAAACGTAACTATCTACTAGGTATGACACCTGTTTTCAATTGAATTATTTTTACTCATTCAAAAATGTTATTAATTTTAAATTTATTCATCATATAACGTCATTTTAAAAAACAATAACCAATTAATCGTCGCACCAACAGTGTGTCTCCACCTTTAAAGGCGGATAAGATGAATCCGTGGTCGAGTCGTCATCGGCCAAATTAAAACTAATTTATGTTGATTGAATTCATAATAGAAAACTATCAACACCACATCGGGACGGCGCTTAAGAGGCACCCAAACAAGCTGGACTTTATTACAAGAACAGTTTAAAGTTATCGATTTTTAAATATGTACCTACTTAACTAAGGAAATTGTCCTTTTCGACTTACTAAAATTTCGTTTAATAAAAATGGTACTTGAATAAAGTCTATGTAAGTACCTACCTAAGAACTGGTTGATATTCAAAAGAAATAAGTCGTAATTGTTGTTTTACATAATTTATTTGAGGAGTGTTCAGAAAAGGTAGAAAAAATATAGTTAATTAAAAAGAAGTAGCACACTTAGACTGGTGACGATTTTCTTGGGGCCTTAAGAAAGCTTACCTTTTAAACCTTTATAAATCTATATGACTTTGTTTACCGTTAGACTCTTGGAGATATTCTGGGGTGTCGGAGGCTTGCGCACAGCGCAACTAGAGTTAGTAACGTTTTGAAAGTGCCTGAGAAGGCCTACTCGAAATAAAAACCTTTTGATTTGGATTTTGTCCAAATACCCTTAGATGCAGAACAAATGAATGACGTAGATATAGTTTTAGTGACCGTCTGTATACGAATGTTCGTAGTCACAAGCGGATGACGTATGTCTAGTATTTAGTGGTGCTTTTCTATAGACGACGATTAAGTTATTAAATAAACATCCCACGCAGTCATAAAACTAAATTGTTAAAGTTCTAACGAAGGATAATATATGGGGTTTTTTAGTTTACAAATTATTTAATAGGTTCTTTAAAAGCAGCTGCGACAGTAAAAAAGGCTAGTGAAATGCCTGCTCAAATATTTTGAATTTAGGAAATGACTTCAAAAATAAGAGAATTTGAATTGGCTGTGAGTTTTTTATATTCCCTTACATGATATTTTGCAGAGAAAGAGGTTGGAAAGAGGGATCAGTTGAAAAATGTTGAAAATTATTAATATTCCCTGTGTTAGAGTTTTTAAACCACAGGAACTCTCATCTCAATTAAATTTAAACCAAGACCATTATATTAGAAACTGCTTCTTTTAAATCTACATTACCTAGAATACCAAACGGAAGAATGAAAAAAAATATATCAGATCGCTCTCAAAATTTAAAATAATCTAATGCTTATGTAGGACTTATAGCCCTTGTTAGGATTTCCGAAATATTTCAATCTAGGAGTTATTGCCCTAATAAGCCCAAATACTAGGTTTTGTTTTAAAAAAGATCCTTTACAAACCTTCAATAGAGTTAAAAAATCCGTCACCACAGTCCATAATCACCGTCATTACAAGATTCAGATGGTGGCGTATAACCGCACACTAATGGCGCCCTAACAGGGGCCAGCAATTTGCCTGACCACAACTCCTCTGTTCTGTGCTGCTCATTATACGATTAGCTTGTTGTCTCTAACTAGGTAAGGCGTAACTGTGTCACGATTGCAGTTTTAGGTAATATTTACGTCTCTGGTTATGATGGTTAGGTTTTAAATATTTGGTTTTTGGAGTGATGAGTCATCGGTGTGAAGGATGGGTGTTGTGTGTTCAATGTTCATCCTTGTTTTATTTATTACAAGATTCTAGGTTTGACTACTTTGAATTCAATGGTAGTATTCAACGCTCGTTCCTTTCCTATGAGAGAAGAGGGCATTGTAATATTCGAAAGCTTTTGTTACAACGCAAATAAATTTTATAGGTATAAGCTTTTCAGAAAACAAAGTCTCGCTAAGTTCTCTTTTAATTTAAGAAAAAAATAATTTACGTCCTATTTAATTGTTCTACAACTTATGTAATCTTTAATTTACCTATATCAATATCATAAGCTATGTATTTTTGAATGATTATCTTAATCGAAAATTACAAATGTATAGAATATAATATTGGCCACCTTTTACTTTCAGTCTTAGATAATTTTAATCACTTCTAAACTAGACAGACAATTACAATCTCACTCATAATACAAAAAGTGGTGCTAAACTAATAATCCATCTGAGCATAAAATAATTTCAAATCATTTCACAACAGTGAATCAGGTTCGATATAATTTGTTTGCATAACAATCGTTTTCTATAATAATTTCATGTTTTAACATTTCTAATGACTGCCAGCCACCTATTACGACCTCTAACTCCAAGAATCGAACAAATGTTGAAGCGAGATGGCGATATGTGAAGTGTAGAGCGCTCTCTCGCTCCCGCAAAAGCAGTAATCCTGTTTAAAGTGCCATAGTTGGTTTTACAAGCTCCGATCGGCAATTGTTTCGGCTCGACGAGCAAACAGATCTTATTGTGGTTTCATAAATGGCCAGTTACGTTAAGAATATTGGAAAAGGCATTTCTTTGTTGAATTTATATTTTTCTTCCTTATTCAAAAAGGTTTTTAAGCAACCTGGTAGTTATTCTTTTTCTGCGCGAGTGTTGCCATTCTAATTATTTCTAACTGAAAGGAGGATGGATGGAGCTTAAGTACTTTTTAATCGACGTAATTATTTTGTTATAACCGTTCTGTAATTTAGATCTTACTGTAAATTGTTTTTTTTTTTATGTAATTTCCCTGTGTACCATTTGAAACAATATAATTAGCTTTAGATAAAGAGATTACTATTGTAATAACTAGTCTTAGAAAGGGATTTCGAATCCGTCATGATGGGGTTGTGTATTACAGACAGAAGTCCTTTTTTATGAATACGGTGATACCTAAGCTGAATTTTAATGAAATTGCTGTCCACACAGGTTGGAATACTTAAGGCATGACTAAATAAAAAGGAAATATTTATCTCAGAGTGACGTATTTTTTTTTTATTAAAAATATATCAAATGTTATTCAACTATTTTGAATAACATAGAGTTGTATAGAGAGTCCTACAATTTACTCACAACAAATAGTACAAAATTCAAACTATCTTCGTACATCCAAGTCGTAGGATTATTGCGACCGCGATCAATTTCGACCGCACGCGACTTCCTCCGGCGACCGCAATGGCCGCGCCAAATCGATTGTAACAAACCATCGGCCATCACTCGAGATGTTTGCTTTATCCCTTATCTATCATTATCTGTGGTGTAAACTCCACTCTCTACTCTATGACTATTGACTATGCTTGTAATCAAATACAATGGGCTTGGATTTTTTTTTTTTTTTTTTAGTTCTTATACAAATATGGATGCGCGTGTGCGAAAATTCATTTTGTTTTTTTTTCTTTCATTTGGTTTTGTAGTAAGAGATGCGGATTGTTTTGTTTAGGTGTCTATAACATATTAAGAAGATAGATGATAAGATTAATAGTAGTTTTCGTATTGGAATGGAAATTATGTATTAATCGTGCGCAGAATACTGGTCTATCCACAAATAATATTCGACAAGATAATATTCGGTTTCTTTTTTCTTGGAAAACTGTAAACTGCGGCTACAAAGTGCATTTAAAATTCACAACGTTTATATTTTAAATGCATTCGACTCAATAAATCATTAAAATTTATTGAGTCGAATGCATAAAATGCGGGTAAAAGTTTAAAAAATAGGCAATCATTTAAACGCAATCCATTTTCATTTCGGGTCAGGTTATCAAAAGTCTAGACGCCATTTGTATCAGCCGAGACGTTCCGATTTCAAACAAATTTCAAATCGAGTTCTTTATATAAATGTCATTTGTTTGTCGACTTCGGCGCGTGCCCGCTAATGGAAAGCTTTACCCAATGATTCGTTTTTGGAAAAAAAATAAGAACTGTCACGAACTGACGATTGCAAGCTATTTTTAATTTTGTGGCACATGAAATAAGGTTGGAATTTCATTGTGTTGAAAATCCAGTTCGGATTATTTGGCCCGGATTCGTGTTAACGTTATCAGCCAGCATTATTTGCTTTGAGTTTCGATGTTTCTTTTAAACCTTTTATCGAATTTCCAAAGAGTGTTTTGAATTAAAACATTATTTGCGTGTTGTGAGCGAATTTAAAGTGCTTCACGATTAATCGAATCGAAACACAATCGTGTTTGTTTAAATCGATATTTATTTCGTATTCGTTCTAAATTACTCGGGTGAAGTGGGCGGGTACTTTCTTTATAATCAAACAGGTATTGTAGAGTATTTTGAAGTATTTAATTTGAGTCTGCGTTCAGTTAGTGATCTGATCTTGCTGTAAATAAAGAAACAATAGTTCCATGTCCTAACTAGTAATATTTTAAGAATCTATTTAAACAATTTGGATCCTAAAACAGTTCCATAAGCCTCATATAAAAAATTAACAGTCTTTTCACAGAATAAATGAACCTTTTTCTTTTAGGAAACCTCATGGACACCGACCTCTTCGAGGGAGGAAGTGGGTAGTGTCAGACTCTTACTGACTAAACCTGAACCGCCATGCAACGTCTCCCGCGTTTGGTCTGTAGACGTTGCATGGCAGTTCAGGTTTAGTCGGAATAGATGAACCTAGCAAAATATATTATGACCGTTATAGTATTATCGAGGATAATTATAATAAATAGGCAATAGGTAGCATTTATATCAAAATAACTCAGGGCGGATATCCTAGTTATGCTGATATTATGTTAAAATGTCACATTTACAAAGGATAAACCATTAAAAAGCGATAATACAGTCAATGTAAATAAACTAATTAATACAGGATAATTTCATCATTACTAATGAAGTTAACAAATAAATTTTCCGAATACCAAATTCAATTATTTGTTCGAACATTTTAATTAATATTTACAATTAATATTTTGATAACAATTGTATTGTTAATCGAAATTTTCCCAACAATCTTCCTGTTTACCAAAAAGGTTTTGTTTTCAAACTACTTTCTGTTAATTATAATTTAATTTAATTTCCTGTTTATTTAGGCTGATGACTTTTTCAGTACATGAATGGAGTTAATTTTAATGAGAATTTATAAATTGTGATGAAATAGTACCAGAAAAGGAGATAATTTCTATATTTTCAAATTTATTGAAGAAAAAGGATATTCGTAACCTCATTAGACATTTATGTGTTTTCCATTTTATTAGTACAGAATAAAGATTATGAGTTTTTAAATAATTAAAGAATATTGAATCGAACTAAATTATAAGGCCTTAACAGTTCAAATACATAGAAAATAAATTGTCCAATTCAATAAAAGAATTCGAAAAATCCAACAACAAAAAGGTCTAAAGTAAAGACACATTACATAACTCTTCACTAATTCCTTAACAAAAATTCAATGAGAAATCTGAAGGCCAAGTCCAGTCATTAAACTTAAGAGAAAAAGTCGCGCGACGAGAGATTCGATACAACATTTTGGCTTCACAAGGACTTGAGCAAAAACTTAGATCCCTGTCGATAACTCAATTTGGCCCAATTTATTGCTGGTCGCTAATAGGCCTAACCCTTTACCACGAAACCTTGAAATAAGTCTATCGTAGTTGTGCAAGCGAGATGGCGCGCTACATATCGTATAGCGGCATCTCTCTTTCACAATTCCCATTGTTTTGTTTTTTGATGTAGTGGTATGTCTGCTACCTTGCTTTTTCTTGATTAGTTTTGGACCGACGTGATGATATGGACTATTGTAGAGGTTTAGGAGTTCCTCTTTGTGTGTAAGGAAAGTGTTAAGTTGGATAGGTTTTATGTAATATTATAATGGTTTAGTTTAACTATTAATAAAGTCATGAAATAAATGTATTGGTTGGTAAGCAAAGGGTATTGCTGTATTTTTTTATACTTATCTACCCTATAGCTACATACGAATACGAAATAAACTGTCTGTCCGCCTGTTATATTTTCCTAAAAACTATAAAAACTTTTGAATTGGTTTTATTGGATCTTATTTTAGAGTAAGATTGATACCCAAAATGAAGATGAGGCTGTTTTTCAATTCTTTATTCTTCATCATTGTGATTAATTATGTCTATCTTTTTCACGTGACTTCCCCCGAGCTTCTAGCTAGCTGCAAAAACATTAACCTCATTTATGCAGTGGTCTAAAAAGTGCCTATGTAACACACACACACATACCAAATTTTAAAATAAATAGTCATCTGTTTAAGACCAAAAGAGTAACAAACATTCATCTATCCAAACTCATAAACGTTTGCTATTAATAAAAGTAGGATTAAAATTATTAGAAGCTAGATTAAAACGTGAACATTCTTAAGACCTTTCACAAAACCGACGTTTTCGCTAGTTAAACTATTAAGTTATCGCTACGTTAATCTACATACTTATAATAAAATATCTAATTTATACCAGCGTGGTAATGAGGCCAAATGTCATATCTTCCTAGATATTTTATGTCATCATTTAGTTTCACATAAATTATGTGAGCTGAATATTTGTAAAACGTTACCTAAATTATATTATCTTACAATGTGTGCATATTGTACAGGTCCAACAAATATTCCTCATTATTCATACATGTAAATAGTATTATCGTTTCATCCATAGTTTTTTTGTTCCAAAAAGTATTTCTAATTCATAGCTTCTCAAAGCCTGAGATGTATGAATGGATGGATTTTGACTTCATACTTTTCACCTTAATACGTTGCCGTGATAAGAATATACTTAAGCATTAGTTTCCGTCTTCCGTTTTCAATTATTTTCTTTAATTTCTTTCTTTATGGAAAGATGTCGTCCCATTAGTAGAATAATGTTTTATCATCACATATAACAAAAATGATATTATGATAAATTCGTAATCGTAATGACGTAAGCTATCCAATGATATATTTTTTTATAATTTTCATTCATTATTTTAAGAGTTATAAAGTTCGAATAAAGTTTTTGCCACGCGGCATACCTACAATAACGTCGTACGAACACATGAAGCGATAATCTCCGTCCCGCTCTGGTGTTCCTTCTCAACAACGCACATTATTCGACAGTACACAGACACAGTAGACAGTATTTAAGATCACATAAAACATTATTCTACCAAGTTGCCGCGTCGTATTAAACTTAAGTGTAATCCACTACAATATTTTACTGATAAGTTTCTTAACATGTTAATATACGATAAAACATATTTATTTTTTTCCCTAATTTTGTAGTTTCTTATGCACATATTATATTATACTACGCATTATTATATCTTCTTTTCGTCAGTACGTACACATGAAACATTATTCGACCAAATTATTTTTTAAAGTGTGCGTCGTAAGCGCTTATGCTACTTTTTTCTGTTAATTAGTTTTTCGTAAAACATTATTCGAAATCTAAAACGGTTATAAAATTATTAAATACACTTTTAATCGTACACAGCTATTCTTAATAACTAATTTTCACCTGAATGTACATAAATAACAATAAATTTTAAAATTCTAATGTCGTTTAAAAAAAATTAGGTCTAACTTCATAGTCCACACAGCCGTGTGTGCTAAACATGATCAGTCTAAGCTGGCTGCGCGAAGGTTTCATAATACAACCAAACGCGAGACCAGCTGACACTGGTTCTAGACAGGTTGAACGGTAGCCGTCTGTACATTTGTAAAAGATTTTTTTTTTTACATTTGCTAAGAAAAGCAACATGCTACCCTTTTGGGATGACACATCAAGTGATGTTCCTGACGATTCTACTTGTCGTGATGGATCAGCGGATCAATTAACGACTCTTACTGAACTGCGTCCAGTAAGTTGAAGATTGAAGTTGGAACGGAGCCAACTTCAATCTGCATCCAGTTATGAAACATCACCTGCTGTCAGTATAGCAATGATTACAAGTATAGTATCAAAAATTTTTATGTTAAATATTGTACCACCCCCGTATCACACAAAGTGTTACAATGAATTTTGTCCAATATATTCAGAACAGTCAATTGAACATGACACAAGTTGTGATGAAATCATATTCCCCAGCAGTCGGCTAAAAAAACGCCACCCGCCAGTGAAACATTCAAGACAAAGGTATTTAAATAATATTGGCAAAAAGTATTGGATGAAACTGCAAATTATGGAAGAATATTCTTCAGAGGAAGATCATGATCCACCTAATTCAGTGACGCAACAGAATGCACCCGTCATTGAATCTTGCTCAAGTCAGTTCAACACTGAGAGTACTGTGAAGGCATTACACGCTCTTTCTGATTAAAGTCGATCGCTTCATTGTATAGATCGCTCCGTTTCTAATACTGCCATACCACTCCAATCACAAGTGCAAGCTATCGAAGAACCTTCGTCAGAAGGTCCTAATCCGTCTAATTCTATGAAGCCACAAGATTCTCCCATATCCCCATTGCTCAATCTTGTCCAACTCGGTCCAACACTGAGAATACTGTGATGGCATCTCCCGCTCCATCAGCCCAAAGTCAATCATTTTATTGTTCACATAGCTCTGTTTCTGAACTTGCAAATACCACGCCAATCCAAAAACGCTGTCGCGATAATTGTGGATGTGTAGAATGTTATTCTTGTCACGTGTGGCGAGCTGTTTGAGAGTGGCGACACAACGCAACCTGAATGCCCCGGGGGGTCGCTTTATGAGGACTCCCAGCTCTTTCTTGCCTTAACTGGCTGGCTAGAGAGGGGTCGCTAGAGCTATACGCTCGGGGGTGGAAGTGTTTAAAGACGTTATAACAAGGAAACCAGCTCCGGGTCTATGATCCGCGATGGCGAAATCGGTGTCGCACCTCTCTACACCCCTAGCCTTGCTCTCTGGTGTTGCCCACCTGCTGCCTATCGTGGCGGTATAATAGGGGGCCCATCTTTGAGCCTGCAAGTCACCGCCTGCCAATTTTATTGCATTACCATGTATTGGAAGGCAGGTGCCATAGTTTTTCATAGAGAAGGAAACATTTACGTTTAACAGGATTTGTTAAACGTTATCAATAGCCCAAATTAGTTTGATTTCTATAATATACAATAGTCTTGTAGCTAGCTTGGGCCGTCCATATCTGTTCTTCCATAGAGCAGGGGTGGATAGCCCTTGGTAGATGCCCCATCACATTTTAGATTAAAGTTCTTAACAACATGCAGAGGCCTTCTCTGCATGTTGGACCTGTGTCCCCGTGTAAGCCTTTAAAAAGGACCGGGTTTTCTTACCCTGTAGGTTAATTAAAAGAATTAAAAGAGATATAAATAATAATATTATGTTTAAGAAAATAAATGTGATATTATGCTAACTGAAACACGCTGAACTGAAGCTAGATTTTATTGTGATTTTAGAATTTTTTAAATTAGGACCTACATTCCTCAATATTTACTTTTTATTTTACAGCTTAATTTGTTAAATTTTATACAGATTATATTAAAGAATAACTTGCCAACTCATTGCTTTCCTTTGTTTAAAGATAAATTGGTAAGTACGACTAAACAAGACAAGTGTGTAGAAAATTCATTACTTGTAAAATTCACGTCATTACTTACGTTTATACCTACTTAACACGAGCGGAGCCACGCCGAGAAGCTAGTATTATATAAATCATCTTCACGAAAGACATTGACATAATTTTGGAATTCCGTAAAATATTGTTTCATATGCAGATATAACGTGACTAATTTGGTCAAATAACGTTCCATGTGCTCAAAAGACAGCTCTTGAACGGTTTTTGTTGGCAGTACAATGTTATGTATGCACATGCGACCCACTATCTACGCACAGGAGTAGTTTTAGGAATAAATAATTATAACAATAAAAGCTGTATTTATGTCTATGTACATTGTAAAAATATGAAATGGCTAACGTCTTCCATTAAAGAGTTAAGCCAAATAATGCACGCGCAAAACTTCAAATCGCTCTACTGAAAAGTAGACATTTTGCAGATAAAACATTGTTCTACTAATGGGACGATGTGATCTCTGCCTACCCCCAAGGGAAATAGAGTGACGTTTATGTATGTAAAAAATGCTGCTTCTATTTCTACTCAACCAAAAAGTCTTTACAATAGACGGCATTTCTCGTAGATATTCAATAGAAACAAAAACACTCGTAGTACTAAATTAGACAATGCCATGTATCGGCTACTAGTAATTAATATTGTTTGTACGGGGCGGCGGCGCCGGCGCAGTCGAATAATTACTGTTCACCTACCAACGCACCTTAAAGTAACATTATCGTAGTTGTGAGAGAGAGATGTTGCTCTACATCGGGTATATCGCTGTCTCGCTTCCTGTAGTATGACAATACAGCTTTAGGATATGGTGGTAGGTGGTTTGAAGCTAATACAGGGCGGCACTGGTGCCGGCAGCGGCTGTGACTGCGCCATGAGGCTTTGGTTTCGCAAATCATCGTCCTTCATTTATTCAAACATGGTACAGTTGAGTCGGCAAGTATTTACGAATGGTTTTTGGTAGGTGGTTAGAGGTATTGTTTAGAAAATGAAAACTTTTATACACTATATCATAGTAAAAACTACATATATTAGGACTTTAGTTAACAGTCTACAACGACAGATTTTTAATGTAGATATTATGGTTTGCTTTTCTATGTTAAAAAAACAAGATTAGGTTTTAAAAATAGTTTTAAAACAGTATTTCGTAACTAAAGTTAGAATGATCGCTTTAATTTGTAAAATATTTGCCATGTAGGTAATTCTTTTCAAATAACTTAGTAACAGTTCCAACAATATCGTTAATAGACATAAACCAAGAACCAATCAAAATTCAACACAAAAACAATTAAAATTCTCATAAATAACTAATCTAATTGAAACCATTGCTACCGACTGTACTGTTATACAGAGTGATGTAAATTGAATTAGTGGGCGGATACAGGACGTTCACTGTCTACACACATACATACTAACAAGCACAGCATACAGAAGCTAAGAACTTATTATAATTAATAACTACAACAATATTTGGAAACATGTTTTCAATTTGGAATAATTATTGACCGTAAACGATTTTTCTTTTTTTTTTATTTAAGAAGGTTTTATTAACTTTAGTCTCCTTGTTTAGTTTTGTTAGGAAAATTGTGTTTAAAACAGTGCCTGTCACACAGGCTTCCGTCTTCTGGGTCGAAGGAACCGGATGTACAACCGCCTCCACCAACCCGATGGACAGGATAGGGGAGCCCAAAGAAAAATTCTCTGATTTTTACCCAAGCGAATGGGGGGGGGGGACGAATGACCCGCCAAGGTGATGGGACTCGCCGGAGATGGTCTAGAAGTAAAGGCTCAGCCAGTTTCCCAGGCCCTTTCCCCTAGGGCGATGCCGGCGTGACCAACATCTATTTTCATCCCTTTTTTTTGCGAACCGCTAGTATTATTATTTAATAAGAGCTGGCGATAGGCGACCTGAAGTTAAATTTTTCCTTACAAAATATTCATATTTAGTCAAATCCCTAAAATTAATATCAGCGCACTGCCTTCGTTGTAAATCCATTGTTTAACTTCAACTTGTTTACGCGCTTGATTCAGATGTAAAAATAGTTTATCCTTATAAAATCCCAAACTGCATTTCTAAATATAATAATATCACTTCCTGTTCAAAGTATAGGATATCAATTTTCTGTCAGTTTTTGCCTTGTATAAGGCTAAAAGAGGTTTACAAAATGCATGAGACCGTATTTTCTACCTAAAGTTTGGCCCTTTTTAAAGGCTTACACGAAGGCACAGTTCCAACATGCAGAGGCCTTGTTGAAACGTATAATTTAAAATGTGATAGGGCATCTACCAATTAATATAATATATCGGCATATTTACGTCCCATTGCTGGACACAAGCCTCTTTCCACACAGACAAGGTATATTTCTCTTCCCATACATGCCATTATTATTGTCATTAATTCATTTGATAAAGAGGTACAGAATAGTTTAGAAATGTCACAGACAGTACCCATCTCTATTTTTGTCTCTCTTACGGTATGTAAGAGAGACAAAAATAGAGATGGGTCCCTTAGCAATACCAAAACGACGGCAAAAATCCACAAAAACAAAATCATTTGTCTTTAACAATCTTAAAATCATTTGACGGTGATTGTATTTTGTTTATGAATGTAAATTTAATAAGTGGGCGTGTGCACGGCGGCGCAGTGGCGTCGGTGCCGGCATCGTCCGGGCCCGGGTCGGGTCCGGGCTGTGTGTGTTGTACTATTGTACACGGAAGCGGTCTTTTCAATTAACTGAAGTATGTATCTGTTAACAGTTGTACTATTTTCTACTGGTTACTTACTTAATAGTACTTAAGTGATTAGGTAGAAAGAGGTTAGAGTCTTGTTTAGACAGTTACGCATCTGAGCAAATTTAAATAAAACTGCATATTTCTTTATGAAAAAAACAGATGAGTAAAAGGGTTCTTGGTGTTTAGAATCATTGCAAGACAGTAACGACAAATGGACAAGTAAGTATCTACGATCTAAAATTATGTTATGCTGTCTGATTTATAAAGTATTGAATCAATTCTATTCAGTATCAATAATAACAAATTCCCATTTTTAAAGATGTTAAATATAGTTTTGCGTATCAATTAGGTCTCTGTTATTACCTTAGTACCTACCACTACCTCTTAAAGTACCTAAGACTGTTGCAGTTGTGGAAGTGAGAGACCGCTCTACACTGCATAGAGCGGCATCACTTTCTCAACTTTCGACTGCACGGATAGCCGAGTGGTATAGGTCACCACGCCAATTACCACAGTACACGACGTGCCGCGGGATCGATCCCCGCGTAGAGCAAACATTTTTGCGATCTACAAATGCTCATTGTGAGTCTAGGTGTCTTTGTGTATGTGAATTGAATATCTGTGTAACGCCCCGCGATACAAGGATTAAATTCCTTATAGGGGAAATCGTATTCAAAAAAATAAAAACTAAAGCAGTTTTATTTTAAGACGTGGTAGTATTCTCACTGGACTTACTATACATTACACATGCGGATCAGGTCCGCGATATCAATATTAACAAAATAATACCAAGAGCTGATATTTATCTCGCACCCAATTATATCTACACGCATTTTGACACGACAGGGTCATTCCCATTCGGAGCACGTACCAAGTAAATGTCGTTTAGAATTTCATTTATTAAAAGCTGGAACATTTTATTTGTTAAATATCGTTTGGCAGGTTATTTTATTACTAGTTAATATTTGTTGTGTGTATGTGATGTGTTTTTATGTTCTCATATCCGACAGTAAAATTGCACAGTCAAGAAAAAGGTTCATGAACACATTTACTGGGTTCTTGATCACGGTCAAATACCTTAACTTATTCTAACTGGAGAATAAACTAGCTGAAACACGAGAATTCAGAACAATATTACCCGTTTCCAAAATCTTTTAGTTGTTCGTAAACTGGCGTACTTTCACCGCAGCGAATATCTATAGATGTTTATAAATCGGCGAACCTCTATCAAAGGGCTATGTATATCGGTGTCTCTTTTTCAAAACTCCAATAATGTTTCCCTTAAGGCAAAATAACAGGCCCTACAATAAAACCTTCGTTTGATTTGATTACTTCAGTACAACTTTGAAACCATCGTGATGGTAGGGTAGTAGGTAGTATTTGACATAAAATCAATAAGTACCATTTGGTGTTTTCGACGAAACAATCAATCAGCAAACAAAATTTTTGTGGAATAGAATGACGAGCAATTGCGGAAAATTAAATATTTGGAATGCAAACAAAGAGCGAACCCAAAAATTGGTTAAAGTTTAAATAATTTAA
Source organism: Chrysodeixis includens (assembly GCA_941860345.1). NCBI lineage: Eukaryota > Metazoa > Arthropoda > Insecta > Lepidoptera > Noctuidae > Chrysodeixis > Chrysodeixis includens. The sequence continues at coordinate 10,537,142 of OW796092.1, forward strand.
AAAAATTATAATAACAACGTTCTTTCGATATTGCTGGGAAGTCTATAAGCGGCACATGCGATTGTAGAGTAGACAATGCTCATGGACATCTTCAATACCAATAGGTTTTCATTTTCGACCGTAAAGGCTACAATACTTTAAAAGGATGTTGGTCTTCGGTACATATTTTCCCGTAAAATGTGTGTCATATTTATATTTATAAACGACTCCTGCACTAAGAAGTTTAATCCTTGTATTGTGGAGATTACACATGCACAGAGGCACCCAGATTTGGAACAAGCATTTGTGGAACGCGCAAAATTTTTGTCCTACGCGGGGATGAACTCGCTACACGTCGCGCACAGTGGTAATTGGCATGGTGACCACTTGGCTATCCGTGCAGTATTTTTTTCGGAATATACTACCTATTGCATTCTATAAGTTGTAAAGTTCCATGTACAGAAGCAGTATCGAATATTTCTCAGAATCAGTTAATACATTATGTATTGATTGCAATATCGACTACCGCCCTATTCTTAATTACAAAATTCGCCCATAGTAACTGTTAGCTACCAGACTAACGGTCCAGTTTGGCGCCGAGTGCGCCGGCGCGGGCGGTGTCTTTGAAACAAAAGCGGCGCGACGCTGATTGCGCGCCAGTGACTTGCGCGATGCGCGGGCGCCGACACACCGTGAAATTACACACACATACAAAGTTCCACAGCTAGCTACCCGTATTTTTTTTTACCAGCAAATTAGGGAGAAAATTAAGTAGGCAACTACTATAAAGAATGTTTCAATTTTCTGTATTGTGAAATTTAATTTTAAGTGTTTGAAATTTTGGTTTTGTTAATTGATTTTTCTGCTGATTTTCAATGGATGGGAGAGTATTCGTTGCGCATGCTTTGTGTTTTAATTATGGATAGCAAGGGGCGATGTTTTTAGATTCATTAATCTCGAATCGGCTAACTTAAAATATGAAACGAATCTATTTTGCAAAGGATAGCTCTACATTGTTTGCTGTAATCACTCATAATTAACAATAGTAATTTTGGATATACTGCTTGTTTATAAATATCTATTGCCTTATTAAGGCATTCATTCAAACAGTAAGTAATCACGCAAGATCTATAGACATTCATAGAATAACTAAGCAAATACCTAGTACAAACAATTACAGTATTTAATAGCAACATTGTGTAAAGCAAAATATAGAACAAAATAACAGAATTAAAACTGACACACTCACTTAGGTATAACTTTGATCCTATCAGCAGAACGCTAGATCATAAATAACACACTACACAAGCACAAAACAAATATAATCTATTGTGTATCAGTTTCAAAGTAAAGTTAATCTATTTACCGATTCAATACTCACTATACGAATACAATGTACGCAAACAAATACGGGCAGTTGATTATAAACGTCGGCATCTTTGTACCGGCTGATGACTTTACATTTCGCTTTTCATTATTTACTACTAGCTACGCCCCGCGGTTTCGCCTCTATACAACGTATTTTTACGACTTATTGAAATAATAAGTATCCTATGTTTTAGTCTATACTCTAACATATCTATATGCAAATTTTCATTGAAATATATTAAGTAGTGCTTGCGTGAACGAAGGACATACATGCAGGCATACTAACAAACTTGAACATTTTGATATGATTAGTTTTAGAAACCTACATAGATGGTCGGCATTGTTCAGTGTATTGATATTGTAAGTAGCCATAGTTTTTTTGACACTGAATGCTTTTTGTAAATGATATTTGATGGGCATTTGTTTTTTTTTGTTCTATTCTGGTATGTGAGTTGAACAGTGGCGTGAAATTAAGTAAATGCGTTCGATATTAATAGTGTCGATAAATGGTAATAATGTAAGTTGGTCGTAGTTACATTATTTATTTATTTTCTTTTGAATTTGTCCGTCTTGTATGTGCTTTAGGCTTTTTGTATTTGGCTACAGATTTTGTAGAGTAACAGTCAGAATTTCGGGGATAAAATTATCCTTCCTACGTACGATATCTATGTATGTTTGATCGCAGTCTAAAAAGGGATGACTCGCGGAAAAAATAATGCATTCGAAACAAAAATAATTCAATTTAAAACAATAGATTAACAGTCAGCTTTTATTGTTACTTAAATAGTTCTGTATTAGTATAAATATTAATAATTTCAGGATAAGTATTAGATTTTGATGTCAGGGAAAAAGAATACAATCGATATTCATTTATTCGATTATCTGATTTACAGTTTTATAAAAATAATTTTAACTCTTATATCCTTCCTTATCAAACAAATTAGCGTTATTTCCAATACACGCTACGGTACATATTGAAATAAATTATTTCTTTATTTCTTTATCCCGGGCCATGCAGTTCTAGATTTTGCTAAAACTTTGATAGATTTTACTTTGTTCCATCCATTGATGTTTATCGTATGTATATCTTTATTCGCATCTGCATAGAAACTGATAAAAACAGGAACAGAACCATAGGTTTATGAAAACCATAATTTAAGAGCATAAACACTCAATGACCCTTGTTATGATAATAAGGTCCACTAGTCGTGGGTCTGGCGGTCTGGCCACCACGACAGCCCCAATTAACAACCGTCACCACTAACGAAACCAGACAAAACTTTCTTCCAAAATCTACATAAATCGGGATCTTAGTATATTAGTGATGTTACCCATTTTGTCTTCGTAATGAGTGCATTTACATACAAATAGAACCAGACCGGGGTCTGTTTAAATTGGGTGGGTGCCCCGCTGTTTCGGCCGCTTTGACCGCGCACACACCGACAGACTGCAATTTATACACCCGCCTGATTACTTCACAAATATTAGTGGATAGTGATTAAATATGGCCTTATTTGTTTATTAGGAAATGGAGATCGATAAAGCGATCTATGTCTGAAAAAAAATGTTATTAGTTCGATCGATCGATAATGAAGTGATATCAATAGAAATCGCTGGCGTGTGGTAGCTTGTAATTAGGTTTTTCTATTAAGCTTTGTTATATTGTGAAATTGGAACGGAACCCGGTGGTGACATAGTGTCCGGGAGTTTCACTGTAATACATTTGTGTTATTAGAATTGTTACTTTATTTGTTAGTGCTGTAAAATCAATTTCTTTCGTGCTTTTTCTGATGAGGTTTTGCTTTTACAAATAAAGGAATATTCTCTAATAACAGAGACTATTTATGATGTCTATATTTAATTCATACATCATTTCTTCAGTAGGTACTGATAAAGTATTGTTTTTATGTCACGGAATGTAGTATTTAAACAAACACACTTTTTCTACATATTAGTTTTTCTTTTTCTACTTACTTTATTTCAAAATAGATCAATGCTCTAATCTTCAATATTTGGGAAGAGATTTTAACCCAGCAGTAAAACATTAATAGGCTGGTATTATTTAAAAATAATGTACTATATTCAATCTATTAATGACTCTATGCAGGATAAGCCACGAACTACTTTAAAACATGAAATAAAATGAAGTCATTTATTTTGTAAATAGGATAATTATATCACTTTTACATGTCTTATATATGTATTAAGCTCGCTAGATTCGACATTTCCTAACTGACAACCCCGAGAAGAAACGTGGAATCAAAATCAGGTGTCTCTATCTCTTTTAATTATTGTTATTAACAGACAATTGTTGTTAAACGAATGTAAGTGAATAAACAAATGCAGAGTATTTTAAGGAAAGTTTCAGATTGATCAGACACTACAAATTTAGTAAATTTTACGTGGAATAATATAAAAAAAATAAAAATTTATAGTATTTCCAATCCCACCGTCCATAACCAGATCAACAGACTTTACCACAATTCGCTTACATTTGAGTAGCAAACAGCAATCGAATTGCAAAACCTAATCCTAGTTTAACAAACAGCAAATAGCGAATAAATTACATTTAATCAAACGCCGCAATTATCAGTGTTGCCATTAACATGACAATAAATATCCAGCTCGGATCGATCCGAGGTCGCCGCGAGCGATTCCGGAATCTTAGCTTAACAAGAATTTATGGTTCGTTGACAAATATAGAATGGATTGGTAGACTATTGTGAGAGGTTTTCTAAGGGCTACCTAAGATGAAAAGGAGGTTTTATATCCCCCAAAGGTTTAGATTCCGTTTTGTTTATGAACACTGGATGGGGGAACTACCGTCACCATACCTACCTACCTAAAAAACTAAAAAAATAAATATAGAAAACTGTGTTTTTATATAATATTATGTTAATTGTATTTATCTCAAATTATGTGTTGATGTTTAGTTAGTTCATATTGATTACATTATTGTTTGTTCTTTTTCTTTTTGTTACTATTATTTTTTTTTTTTTTAGTGATTTTATAGCATCTCATTGGAATATCTGTAATGATGTTATGATTTACAATATAAATAATTAAATTACCTAATAAAGTAGTTAGGCATTTGTTTTGCCATCTTCCTTACATTAGTTGTGGGAGAGTGACGCCGATCTACGTTCTCTCTAAATACCAAGTTTAGTATGGTATATAATAGTTTTGATTAATACATTCGGTATAATGAATTTAATTATATTTGAACTGATGAGTATCCTCCTGTTACGGATTTTCCTTGTGGTTGAATAAATAATTGAATATTGAATACGTACCTTTCAGTCAAACTAATGTATATTATTTATTTAAACGAATTTATTGATTATATTTACCAAATCCATTTATTTACAACATGTTATAATGTTCAAACCTTGCCAGGTCTTAAAAAAGTAAAGATATGCGGCAGAAATAATATAATTATATATAAGATATATTTGCCTACTTTAAGTGTGTGACTAAAAGAAAAATGAAAGTTTTACTGATTATAATAAAACTATCTTGTTGACAATAAATCAGCTTTTATTTTGTCCGGACAGCCCTACGGTTCGTTTTGGCCATACTTCTATTTCATTCAACGTCAGCGTTGATTTAGCTAGGGGTCCCACGCTATCTCAATTTATGTGGCTAAATTAAAATAAACTGATGGCAAATTTGTTACCTCTAATTGTGAATATCTATTGAAGGGTCCAACAAAATTTATTGCTTAAGTAGCGATAAGGACTCGTTGAGAAATTGTGAACGAAAATAAATTGTGTTATTATTCCATTTTATTATAATTTAGGGCCCAACGCCTAAACAAATTACTTCGGTATGTTTACTGTTCAAAGTACTCCAAGTCAATTTAATAAATGTTATAAAGGACGTTGTACTATTTATTATTCAACGTATACGTCACATTAAATATAATTAGGAATAATAGATGGGAAATACATAAGTCATTGTTCGAAACACATTAAAATACCTACACGTGTAACTAAATTAGTCGAATAAGAACCATTACAAAGCATTCTATTACGATCACCGATAGTTTTTGCAGCTCTCTGCAGGCGGAGGTCGCAGGTTGTCTAATTATGATAATTACTACGACACCTACTTAAGACTCGCTACAATTATGTCAGTACGACTACCGCGCCTAATAAATAAACTTAATGCAAAAACCTAACACATTAAGAAAATTACGCCAACCGGTGTCTTTTATAACCTTAAGTAAGCAGTTATCAATAAACGCAATTAGAACTCATCAGAACAAATCGATTGAGCGGAAAAAATCTCCAGTACAAGTGTTCGAGGAGTAATTGTGGGCTAAAAAGTCGCGGTCGCAATTGCGTTAGTGGCGTAGTGAGGGGCGGCCCGGCCCCGCCTCCGGAGGCGTAGGGAGGGCCGCGCGAGAGCGGCGCGAGGAGGCCGGAGGACCAGTCGGCCTCACCACCGCGGAGTCACCGCGCGTTGCGCGCGACTGTCGCAAAAATTCGCGCAACTCACGCCGCCGGTACCATACGTGTTAACATATAACATAGCATTTAAAGTGATCCTATGTTATTGCATTTGTCAAGTGCCTTCAGTGATTACTTAATCAGACTGTCAGATGACTCAACACAGTACTTAAAACTACAAAAAAAAAAAAATTGCCAGCGGACAACCGTGTATAAAAAAACTGAGTGCGAAAAACTTGTGACAAAAAAAGTTTAACTATCCATAAACAATAAAAAAAAACGATTCTGAAATGATTTCGAATTACGAATCTGTCAAACTTTCCCGCGCGGTGTGATCGAAAATGTCAAATTCAAATAGAAGAACTGTTGTAAAGAATTTGTTGTGTGCCAAGGTAGCTGTCAAAAATGGACTTGACAACTCGTCGCGGGGACATGCTGGACGGGACTGGGGAAGTGGTTTCTCTGAACGGGAATGAACAGGTGTGCAGGGAGCTAGTGAATGGAACGGAGACCGGGTGTGACGTCGGCGTGACCGCGGAAGTGACGCCAGCGAGGAAGACCAGCTCGTTCAGCATACGGAACCTCGTTGGTACCGAGGACTCTTCTGACAGACCGGCCGACAGTGCTACCAACCCCAGTGATGGTGAGTCATGCTTTTTATTTTTTGTTGCGCTCAAAGAAGTTTGAGAGTTATACAAACTTTTTTCCGTAATATTTAAAGATACGTTCTACAGGAACTCTACGTTTTACTTAGACTTTGTCTTAAGGAAGACTTTTAAATAAGTTAAACTTTTAATAACTGACAATAACAATTCGTACTTCCATTAAAATTAATAACTGTGTCTGTAGAGGTATTATGCCTTCAATTAAATGAATTTTATATATTTTTTTGCGTAAACGTAATAAAAGGAAGTCTATAAATTAATATGGATAATAGTCGTAAACATTTCAGTTGTTGCTATTGTCTATTTTCTTTATATTTATTTAAATTACATTTATGTTTGTATAATCAAATAATTTCACGTTACTGTCGAGTCTGATGTATCACTTTTAGTACTTGTAGTAGAAAACAAAGTCCTTACCGCGACTGTCTATCTCTAACTATACAAAGGATTTTGACACAATTTTTTTATATAGATAGAATGTTTCAAGAGAAAACTTTATAAGTATAATACACCAGTATTTCATCCGTGCAGAATTATGACAGGACACTAATTTGATATAAAGTACTGACAGAGAGATATTTAATAAGATCTTAAATTTAAGTTGCGTCCAGAACTCTGCGGTAATCGATCAACATACCATTTAAACCATAACATCTATTCTTACTATCAAAAAACAAACATAATTAAACATTACAATGATTTTTATGCAGCCAATATAAATTTAAAAACGAAAACAAAAATACAAACATACAAAAGCAACAAATAGATTGCAGTTAAAAAATAAAACACCTGTAACAAATTATAACTAACCGTATTTAAATTTGAACTCAATGTCAATACAACAAATTTAACTGAACAAATATTTAACTATAAAAGCGCTTGCGTAACCTTGTAATTGAACTCTAAACCTCGCAATCGGCAGCTGCGTGTTAACTCAGGAGTTCAGTTAAAAATAACGGTAAAGGTTCACTTTGTTTTATTGTTGTTTTATTAAGGAGTAATTGTTACAAACCTTCTTACACGCCTATATGAGGTGAAATGTCCTACTGAGACTACTGACAGTAATGTTTTTGCAGTTGTGAGAGCGTGACAGTGCTCTACACGACGAAAAACGACGTCTTTTTTCCACAAATGTTATGTGTGTATCTCTCCTGACCGATTTCGGCCACGGCGGCTAGTGTTACTATGATACCAGCCAGCTACGCAGGACATATTATAGTGCACAAGCGTGTGCGCAAATACAGGTGCACACTCTATTCCTTTACGCTCATAGTCCGATGGGACGGCAACCCGACAAGGCCGGAGAGAGATCAGGCGCAGGACCCACATTTTTGCGTGCCTTCTGAAACACGGAAGCTGTGATATTTATTTCTAAACCACACACAACATTCGAAAAGTCGGTGCGCCCCATGGGGATCGAACTCGAGACCTTTGACTTGTCAGTCTTATGGTCTTATCACTAGGCTTCAAAACTGTAATAACACGTTTTGAATAGCAGTAAGACCACTGATACTAAAAGACAAAAAAAGTTTTTAAGGAAAAAAGGAGAGACTTTTAAGGAGAGTCTTTCTTAGTAATCTGAGATAACAATGATAACAAATTAAAGTGTAATTGTTTATTGATCAAATCTAAACTGTTTTATCAAATAAGAACAGGATGTATTTTTATCAGTAAACGAAATTCCACTACATCTTCAATCCTATGAATGTGATATGTATTAAATGTATTAAAAGCTTATAACCAAGCAGACCGGGCTCCGTGGCGTACCTTGGGAAAGGCCTATTTCCAGCAGTAGACTGCAACGGGCTGGATATGATGATGAACCAAGCATAAATACAAGTTAGCTTGGCCAACGACTATGAGCACAAAATAATTATGCTTATAAGAGAATTACCAATGTTTCAATCATCAATATCATCGTTTCTAGTGATATTGTATCACTAAAAACCGAAGAGGGCAGTTGTGGAAGCAAAAGACCGCTCTACATTGTATAGAGCGCTATCTTTCTTCCACACTTGCAATAATATCACTTTAACCACTAGTACTAGGCTGACAGTACCTACTCTAAAATTAATTCTGAGACCGTAATTTACAATTTCCATTCAAAAGGGTTGGGTTTCAGTAACCAAACTTGTATTACCACTTAACCATCACTTTCTCGAGATAGGTGAGGTTTACAAGTTACTATCAGCCACTCCTTAACTAATGCAATAAGTGTAAACGTTATATACTGCCTTGTTACCTAATAACTAAGTTTATTACTCAACTAGCTGTTGCTTGCGACTTCGCCTACGTGATTTTTGGTTATAGCTTCATAAACATTACCCTCGTCTGACACAGTCGGTTAAAAAGTAGCCTGTGTTAATCCAAGGTGACTGCTAACTCCGCACCAAATTTGATAAGATCTAGTATACAACGTTGATAAAAGCGAGAGGCATTAAATGAAACCACATATTCTGTATGTATATCATTATAAGGCTACACAACAAAAATCAAATCAATGTAAGCAATAGTTTAGTCACAGGATATTTTTTTAGTTTGAACATGCTTCCTGATTAGGTGACTAAGTTTTATAGGCATAGTTATCTAGTTGGCTCTGGTTGGGTCCGAAACTAGTCGGGCTATCCCGATAAATACGCGTGAGTAAACCGTTATAACGTTTTAAGTATGAATCATCCTCACGAAAGTTATTATAAAAATATTGCTTACATTGATTTGATTTTTGTTGTGTAGCCTTATAATGATATACAGAATATGTGGTTTCATTTAATGCCTCTCGCTTTTATCAACGTTGTATATGCATGGTCATTAAATTAAAATATTATCTAGACTAAAATATAGTTACAACTAATAATCATTTGTACAAACGTATACTTTTAGCAGTAGGTATAAATAATACAATATTTACCAATCAATATCACGACTCAATTAAAATGTTTAATTTTAATTAGTTTCTATTCAAATAATGGGACAGAGGAAACATTTTGGATTATTCGCTATTGCCATTATAGTTTACATAACAAAACAACTCTAAATTACAATTATCCTAATGAATTAAACAAAACTAATGGTACAGAATTCAATTAACTTAATTAAAACAAATTTACATATCCACCAATTATTATAAAGGAAAAAAAACAACGAATCGATTATAAATATTATATTGACACAGTATTTTAACATCACGTGTTTCGAGTGATGATCTCATGCATACTTGCATTGATTTTATTATGTTTTTATAGTTCTAACAAATCCCATAAATGTACATTGTATGAGATGATTAGTTTAAGACATACTTAGGTTATGCTGGGTGATGTGATGTCATACGATGTGTAACAATTTAGATCGATCGCACGATTCGCGTTTGTTTTGTCGTGTGTTACACACACAAATAGTGTTTCTAAACATATAATAAACAGGTGACACACGAGACTTTGGCAGGGAATGCCATTTCCATTCACTAGAGCTTTTTCTATTAACGCTGGGCGGATTTGTTAAATCAAACTTGGAATAGTCAAAAGTCAAATTGTTTCTTTTATGCATAGTAGGTACACGTTATTGGCTATCAAATTCCTGTAAAATGTTATAAGCCAATTAATTCAGTTTGCAATACAGAATCTTTTTACTCAGTCTTAAATAATCCCTTTATCAGTCGTCCGTTTAAAAAGTAATGTTCTTGCACCCTGATTTACATATCGGGGTAGTGATAAGCGACCATGTTTCTTTTGCAACAGTTTTCATTAAAATGAAAGCTACAGATTGTATGAGGCTAATTGCTATAGATTAAGGGTAGATACTGTTATAAAATCATGACTTTTTATTTAATATTAGTGCTTTCAAAATTAATTCTGCACTTTCTCTGCAATTAATGTTGAGTCGATTTTTTTGAAAAGACGCGTTTTATAAGTCATTTTTAATTAAAATCTCATTAAAAACTACTTTATTCAGCTCTGTAACTATACAGCTGCTTAATTTGTATTCTATTAATTTGATTATAAATATAGGAAGAAAAACATAAAATGTATTTAATTCGTAAAAAAATTAGTGACGCGTAAGCTTAGTATGTTATCAGTGCTAAAACAATTTGCCCGTTAGTACCTAACTTGGTGCCTATTAAAGTATTCAATAAAATGCAATTTAAATATTTACGACATGTCTAGCTATTAATTTGTTAACATCACCACCTGTACCATGAAATCTTGAAGCGTTTCTATCGTTTCTGTGGGAGTGAGACGGTGCTCTACAATATGTATAGCGCTATCTCTTTTCTCAACGACAATAGTACTGTTTTAAGATCTCATGGTACAGGTATTGATCTTTAACTGACCTCGATGAACAGTTTAGCATTAATTTACGAGTTTATAGCTTTACAATGTAATAATATTCATGAGTATCCTTAATTATAATGTTAAGTCTTCGCCCTGTTTAAGATGTAGGTTAAGTACTCATACAATCATGTTTCTCAATATAACTGATTAAGTGATTACCTTAAAATCTGCTAGTATAACTTGAAACATTGTTTTCGCTGTAAATACATACGTGATAGATTAGCTCTAAAGTAGACTCTCTTACCTACATTTTACTTTTAAGCAGTTATTTATAAACTGATAATCAATTTCCGTTTCTTACGTCGCAATTACAAGTCAGATGTAAGCAAAGCCTGCATTCAGAATAACTGCATACAATATTTGATAAAAACAAAGTGTTCAACTTTTGGCGTAAAATTTCATAACATTAACTTAAATGTATTTAGATTCATTTTTGAAACAAAACCTTTAGTTAGCTCATAAACATGATTAATTCTACAAACAAGAAAACCTAATCAACCTACATTACAACCTAAATTTACAGTAGCAACCGACTTCCAAAACGAGACAGTTCTCAATTCAATTTAAATTAAAAAAAAACACTTTCATACAAAAAGACGCGGTCGAATTAAAACCTCCTTTATCCAAACTTAGTAAACAAAAAACCGTTTCTGCATTTGTTATTGACAACGTTATTGAAGCAGTCAACATACCGATTAGCAGTGAACAACAACCCTTAGCACCGATTGCTCTGACGTACCGTAATGCACCCCAACCAGACGCTTCCGGGACTAAATTAGACCCTCGTCAGGTGTAAGGCACATCGATTGCATATTGTTTGTGATTTTTGTGTTAGTAGTAGTGATATTAAACTTTTTATACAAATTAGATGTTAACTGGCATGAGTTTTGAAAACTTAAACAGCTGATTGCAGTTGTAGAAGCAAGATAAAGCAGTACGTGATGTCGATTTGCGACTTTTGACAATAATTGGCATATTATTATAGTGCTTTTGGGCCTTAGAAAAAAGAGGTCGCTGAGGGAAGAAGCTTTTGTCCTGCAGAGGGACAGTAATGAGAAAAAGATTGCATGGGGTCCAGATTGAGATTTTTAGGGGTCTTAAAAAGATCCTATTTAAAGAGTATCGGAATAGCCTCTAATTGACAATCCTTTAAAAAAATACGCAAATATACCTAGTCTTGCCATAAATATTGTAATAAAGAAAAAAGAAAATTGTTAACTGCAAATAACATTTATTACTTTTACAGTGTGTCAGTTTAATACATAAATATAAAACAATTAAAAATATAAAAAGCTTATTCGAAGTGGTCTCCATTGGCTGCAATACAGTCCTTTAAACGATGAGGCCAGTTATCAATAGAAGCACGCACTCTTTCCATGGGAAAATTCTTCACTGCCAATCGTATAGATTGTTTTAGGGACTCCAAATTATCATGGCGTTTAGAGCAAGCTGTACTCTCTAAAACTGACCACAAATCATAATCCAGCGGATTAAGATCGGGACTAGACGACGGCCAGTCTTCAGCTCTGATGAAGTCCGAAACGTTCGATTCCAACCAAGACTGCGTGGACCGAGCTTTATGACCCGGCGCCGAGTCTTGCTGGAAGGACCATACTTGGTTATTGAACATGGTGATGTTAAGGGGCTTAACTACCTTCTCAAGAATGGTATCTTGATACACTTGTGCCGATGTTTTGATACCTTTTTCACAAAAATATGGCTCAGTCACTCCTTCATAGCTAACACCCCACCAAACCATCACTGAAGTCGGATAATGTCCACGTTGCACTCTGTCGACTAATTGGGAAGCTTCCTTAGAGCTTTGAGCATAAATACGGTCATTTTGTTTGTTAAAATGTTGCTCAATTGTAAAAATTTTCTCATCCGTAAACAAAATTTTTCTGTGACCTCCCTTTGCGTACCGCTTCAGTAGTTGTTTCGATTTTACCACCCTATTCTTCTTTAAATTATCAGTTAAGAAATGGCCAGTGCGTCTCTTATAGGCTGCAAGTCCTAAGTCATCTTTTAAAATACGCGACATGGTTCTAGGTGCTATCTTCATTTCCCGAGATAAAATCTTTTGCTTTCGGACAGGATTTCTTCGAATTCTTTCCCTTACTGCTTTGACCACCTTTTTCGTACGAACACTACGTGGACGGCCAGATCTTTTTCTGTCACAAACAGAGGAGGTCTCATTGTACCTATTAATAGCCCGGTACACAAACATTTTACTAATACCAAGTGTATGGAGAGTTTTAAAAATTGCATTTGGCTCCATACCTACTTTGTGTAATGCTATCACAGCGATTCGGTTCTCTTTATCACCCCACACCATTTTAATATCGCAAAATATTTTACAATGTATTGGCGCCAAAATGAGAAAACACAATGAACAATCGTATAAAAATGACAGATTCGAAATTCAAATGTAATATTTTTTTATAATTAAGTGTAACAGTATTTATGGCCAGACTAAGTATTCGTACACACAGCCTTACTGCCAACGTAGAACTTACCAACCATATCATTCACTACAGTTATCAATATCACTATCAACAAGAACAAATAATCCATTCTTAAAACCTGAATAGTTTATAAAAACAAAATGGTGTCTTGTAATGCTTGTTCGTGACAAGTTTAGGGCTTTATTCAAAGGATCGTGTCACGATTGACTCAAGGAAAGAGATTAAGATGATATCTACGTATCGAAGCGTGTGACATTGTATTTGTAAAAGTAATTTGAAAAACAAATTGTTTTACTAGCAATCCGTCTTTGCACGCCAAGTTCAATGCAAATTTCTCTTAAATTATTCAGTCTCGCGCCAAGTTCTTTTTAAAAATAAATAAAATGAATTTAACCTACGAATGTATAGGTTTGTTTTATTTAATGTTTTAATTAAACTTTAGGAGAAAAGTCATTGATAGCACGCAGTTAAAAATGGTTTATTATCTAAAGAAACAAATGAATGTTAAGATGAATTTAGCACCTGTTATTACATGGTACAAGCTCTTATTTCAATTCAAATAAAACCTTACTTACCTTACCTTATGCCTATTTTTATACTAAGTACTTTAACCTCCCTTGAAAGACTCGTCAGCATTTTGCTATACGTTAAAAAGTTTTTAGTGTTAATAAACGAACTTCAATCTAGACGTAGGTACTAAAAAGTTAGTTGAGTTAGTTTATCTGAAGCAAAACATTTATACCAGACATTTCAGTACCTTGGTGATTTAATTGAGGGAGTAAATTACTGCTCTTTATTTCTATGGCCTGAATGTATCTCAATATAAATGTACACTGCATTATACAATAATATACTATAATATGCCACGACCTTCACGCAACGCCATCTAGTCTCAAACTAAGCAGAGCTTGTATTATGAGTACAAAAAACTGTTACCATACTTATATACTTTTTAAATACATACATATAATAGATAAATTAAAACAGCCACAGTATAGCAGTCAGGGCCACTAACCACTAAACCAAGAGGCCAGTCACAATGTGTGACATTCATGTGTATAATTATGATGCACCAATAGATCACACTTGCAGCTGGTTCAGAACAATGCACAGAACTAGTCTGTCAGCTCAGTTTTTGTTTAACCTATGATATCTGCAATTTCATACCCTTGCTGAATATTAAGTATGCTTGGATGTCACTTGTCAGCAATTGTTTTGTCGATGACGTTGAAGCAATATGTGTCCTTCCTTCTTTGCTAGTAGTTTGAATTACATTTTTTACGTTTTGGTACAAGATTTTTTGGTGAAAATGCTTCTTAATTCTGAAAAGTTGTTCAGTTTTAAGCCATTCTTAAGTTTTGTGCTGCCTCTGTAGTACCAACCCTATCTCTATAAAAGATTTAGAATTAAAAACGTACGAGTATGAGACCAGTTTCGTTTTACAAGTTCAGGAATCGAGCAATCTGAGATCCAGTCTAACGTAATTTTCTCTGGGTAACTACAAAAATAATTATTAAATAACAAGCCAACATTTTCTGAAACAATTTCCAAGAAAATTATACTTACAGACTGGTTTAAAAAGGACATCCGTTTTTTAATTAAGTGGTCCGTGGCCTAAAACCTACCAAGGCTATGAGCCATAACTCTTATTGTTTCGACTCGAATTCGTATAATTAATTACGTTTATTAAGCAGGGCTTACATACACCTTGAACACTGCAAACAAGTATTTCTCTTGAAGTACAGTCGACATCGAAACTTTGTACATGTAATAATATCCCTTTTTTTGTTAAGGCAGGGGAATTCTCATAGTCTGATACTACCCACTTCCTGCCCCGAGGAAGTTGTCCCCTCTCCTAGGCGAGGCAATCCATGAGGATTCAATAATAAATAATATAATAATAAACCAGCTCATACACGTCCCACTGCTGGGCACAGTTCTCAACCCTCAGTGATAAGTTGTGGTAGAGAATCAATAAAAATAATTTCCTTTTTAATAAATAGATTGTTAAGTTCGATAAATCGATATTTAGCGCTTGGAAATGCAACTCGCGCTTAGCCCTCTAACCTGTAATGGTATTCTAACATTAAATAAATTATTTAATTAGAAATATGAATAAAAACAAAAATAAATCCAAAATTAATGTTGAATGATATTCATTTATGAGTAAAAATGTGTCATTTTTCCTCCTAAAATAACTCAGTACAGAACTGTACAAAAACATTGCAGATAAATAATTTCAGCTGTAATTTTAATAATATAGTGCTGGGTACCCGTTATTAAAGGCTGGTAACAATATTCCCGCTTATAGGGGGCAGGTGCGCATGCGCAATCAATTAGCATTCGCAGCCCGCTTGAAACATGGACAGTTTAGTTCCGTCACTTTTATATTTTAAGGCTATATTTTTCTAA
Organism: Chrysodeixis includens; assembly: GCA_941860345.1. Classification (NCBI taxonomy): domain Eukaryota; kingdom Metazoa; phylum Arthropoda; class Insecta; order Lepidoptera; family Noctuidae; genus Chrysodeixis; species Chrysodeixis includens. Next base: position 10,552,810 of record OW796092.1, read on the forward strand.
TACTATAGCTTAAGAAGTATTTTTAAATGTCTTACTTAAGTATTTTCTTGACCCTTTTGAAACAATTCATATCAAATCTCGATGGATGGATCAAAGATGGATAGATAAAATATTCTTTATTGCACACCACATGAGAAACGGATTTGACAAATTGAACAGCATGATCAGTTCATGGAAATGACATTTCGTTGTCAGTTCCATACATTAGAAGGATTCAAGGAAGCCATAGAGAGAAATGTAACTACAGTTGTCTACAAGCCTAGTTCGCAGAACCGCGAACAGTTAGTCCTATCCTCGACTTCAAGGTTTTCAATATTAGTATTAAATTATTTCTAAAGTTATGGCAGGTGACGTCTTAGGCCCACCTCTATAGACAATGTGTAGAAACCACGAGTTTAAGTGTGCGTAAACGCATATAAAAAATGTTATGATTACTTAAATCCACCACACAATAAATCATTTCAACAACAGCTTAATTATTTCGAAAACGTCATTTCCCATAATAATGTTATTTAATATAAAACTAATTATAACAAACAATAGCGTTAATTTCATTTGATGTTATTTCTGACATGATATATGAATATGTACAAAGTAATTAACATTTTAATAATAGGCTTAATATATATAACAAATACTCATTTCAACGCAATTACAGCAGAATTATAAAGATATTGCGATTAAAAAAACATAATTATAATCGCTCATATGAATAACTTGAAGTTATAATAAAAGTAGATAATAATTCTGAAACGTTAAAAAAATTGCAACGTTTCCATACATTTCAAAGTAATTTTTAAAAATTTGCAGAATTACGTTACCGTCCAGTATAAATTGAGCTCCGCCTATCAATCAAAAGCTTAGACGCTAAACAGGCGTAAAGCTCTTTGTAAAATTGACGTTAACTTAGATATGATATACCGATAATATTAAAAAAGAAAACTAATTATGAATGAAGTTATCGTGGTAAAGGTGTTTTCAAACGTACGATTTGTAATTACTTGTACAATGTACCTCAAAAGACGGGTAACATTTTGCATAACATGAACCTTAATCTTAAAGCCTTAAGGGTCATTTTCCTAAAGCATATTACCTATAATTTGGATTACTGCACTTCCTTATACGTAATCCTAGTCACGCTCTTTGAGTATTATTTTAAACCTTTGTAATTATGTTATTCTTTGCATATATCATGTTTCTGACGTTAAATTCATGCATAAATTAATTAATTCCGTCATTTCGCGGAATAACTTGTTTTGTAATCCCTTTAATTGTTTTTGAAGTAAATGAGGAAATGTAAAAAATACATATAAGAGACGTATGTGTGAATAAGACTTAAAAATCAACTGTCTTAATTATTATGTTCTAACCGACTTCAAAAGGGAGGAGGTTTCTCAATACTATTGTTTTTATTGAATCCACACTCATCATCATCATTCCCCTGCCCTTATCCCAATTTTTACTTGGGGTCGGCGCAACACGTCTTTTAGACATGTTGCTTAAAGTTTTGGCTATGGTTTTATACTCGGCCGCCTGCCTGACACTAACCCTCTTTGGGAATGCGATTGTTGGTTGTTTACCCGCCACCATTCGGGTGACCCAAGGTGGTTGGTACAGGGCACTGGGTCTTAAGGTCCATTAGTCGCCTTTTACGACACCCAGTGGAGGATATGGGGTGGTGCTATTCTTTATATCCGGACACCACACGGACGTGTGACGTGATGGATTGAATCCACACTCTCTCCATTAAATAATTTCTATCTAAAGTGGTTTAATTCGATTTTTTTAACAAAATAGTATTTGAATTTAGTTCAAAGTTGAACTAGTTTTTTACTAAAGTCAATAAGATTATATTTTGATTACAGCATATTTTTTCTTGCGTATAATGATCAAGTGTCACAAATAACTAATACATTTACTCCGACACGCAAATTCGACTCTGCCTAGAAGGTAGAGTTCAGTTTCCACCAAAAACTCATTAATTTAACGAACCTCATTAATCAATACCTCCCAAATAAAGTGAAGACAAAAACACGGCTACTTAACTATCACCAAATAATTTACAACCAAAACGAAAACATTCCAAATATTCGAAACATGCGCCGGCGATCGAAAAAAACAAACATTTTGATATTCAGAAAATCTTGACTCTAAATAAAGTGCTGATAACTTAACAAATGACTTATGTTGGTGGAATTTAAAGTACTGGACACTAGCAAAAAGGATATAAACCTAATAACAGAAGAAATAAGGGTTAAAATCCTTTGCGTTTTCAAAGGACCTTTAGTCGTTGACGTGGGTAAAAGCGCTTAAAAGTGAGAGTTATCACAGGACCCCATTTAACTCGCACGCGCGGTCTGTGTAGTAAAAATAAAGGAAAAAGGTACACTTATGACGCTCGTAAAAATAATGTCCCTTGACCATTACAATGGTTGATGGAGAGACTCCTGAACTAGGACCCGATAAGGGATAGTGGTCACCCGGTGATTTACGAAATGAAGTCTTATTGGGACGAGGGATGGTGGTTTTGGTTACAATTGATGGTGATTTTGCCATTTTTTATGTATGTACAGGGAATATTGTTACAGTTCATCCTTCATTTGACTCCAAAAGTTTTCTTCTGCCTACTTCCTTTCTTTATTTTTTCTACCTTAAGTCCCTTCACAACCTCAACTTTTGGCTCTTTAAGTTATGCGTTAAAAATTGCACTGTTTGAAAATAATACATAGGTATATCTTAACATATACTAGGTTGATTTAATTACAAACTAAGCTAAGATTCTATGCAATATAAAACACACAGATTATTAATAACGAAATACAATTACACAACAATCATACATCAGCGTCATTTCCATTGCATACAGGAAATTAAATGATGTAAAAAATACAAACACATACGTGTTATAATAGAATGTGCATAAAATATTGTAAAATTAATGCGTCTGATGACTTAGGAGGCCATGTTGGATTGTGGTCCCACTGCAAGCGAGCTGTATCAGTCTAATTATCTATAGTAGTAACTTCCTATAACACATGGCTAGCTTCTAGCTTACTACCGAAGTCGGTTCAATTATTTTAATTATTGCAGTATTTAAAACAATTCATGTCCAATTTTAAAGTTTAAAATAGATACAAAAGTTTCTGTCAGAAAAAGCTGGCGTGGAAAAGAGCTCTACAACTTGTAGTGCCATCTCGTTTACAAACTAGCAATAATCGTTACTTAAAGACGACTGAATACGCTAGGAAATAAAAAACTAGACAAAAATAATTATTTAAGAAGACCCACATTATTGATTGATGATGAAACATAGATCATCGAGTTTGTCTCTTTAACATCTAAAAGCAAATTTTCGTTAACTTGCTCAAGAACATCTTTTATCAATCAAAGCAATTGTTTGTAAAACATAGAGCCCCGTGTACTATAAACAAGAGTCTTAAACCTTTTTCACTAACACACTATATACTAAGCAAATTGATTTGTCCTTTTATATTTCCATACTTACTATCTATTACAGCTCAGTATGCCTATCGAAAAGGTTTTATTATAAAAATCAAGTCTCTCGCACTGGCACCTTACACGTTTTCCGGTAATTTGACGGACAAGATGCAACATTAACAGAAAAGTAGAAATAAAATAAAACAAACAGTTCCTCGGGTAATTTGCTAGCTAATGGCCAGTCTTATCTACCTAATTAAAATACGATTTGGCACAGACTACGCGAACGTTGAGTTCCATGATTGTCACACCGTGAAAGATCGCAATCAGATAATACTCGCTCGCCTGTCCTAGGATATTTCCCATTTTGAATTAGTGTCAAGAGTGCACAAACATAATTAAATACAATTGCAATGTTAATAACGTACATTTGTTTTGTTTATTTACTGTAATTGGGTTTTTATTGTTGTCAAGTTTGCTTAGTGCTTTGATGATGATAAGAGGATTTGTTTTACCTTAGAATATGTCTCTTTGTAATTGTGGATGACGTTTTCTTATTTGTATTAAAAATACGAGGTCTTTTGAAGTACAACATAATTGATGCTTGGACATATAAAACTATGTTTAATGTCAGTTGATTATGGCAGTCTCTAGATTTTGTTCATTTGCACAATTGTATTCTCCTTTTATTCATCTCTATAGAGTTCTACAAGTGTTTAAAGTTTCTCATGTAAACGGTAGACGTACAACCGAAGCCGTTGAGGTTAAAACTTCATAGACAACCTCCACAGAATTCAGGAAGGGGGCATATAATGATTTAAAGATTAAATTACCAAAATATATCGCTTTTAATCACTTACATTAATCACTTACATATTGATCATAGTTTACCATCACACTAATTACTACTGTATACGACGTGTCGCGGGTCGATCCCCGCGTAGGACAAGAATTTGTGCGATCCACAAGGGCTTGTTCTGAGTCTGGATGTCTTTGTGCATGTTTCTATGATATTCCTCGCGATACAAGGGTTAAATTTCTTAGTGCGGAAGTCGTCGTTTTTTTTTAATATACGCATTTTATGGCTGCCCTTGTTTGTTATACATTGTACTAAACTTTGTTAGTAACTAACAGGACTGTAAGAGACTAGGCTCCACGACATAGAGAATCCTTGTGTGGACTCTAGGGCTCATTTAACTGAAAACATGTAATTTTGTGGAACAATAAAGTTATTTTTATTTAATATTTATTTTAACAAAAAGCTCTCGAAATGGGTCCAGATCAACTTTTTCAGAGCAAATTGCAAAAAGAAAATGCAACGAATCCGTATGATATTCAAAGTGCTAAACTAATATGATGTCAGTTTTTGCCTATCTAATACATAAAAATAAATTGCAATTTAAATCAACAATGGATATAATACAAGCGTGTGCAGATAAATTGACTGGTTTTTGTTCAGTAATGTATATAGCATATCTAATAACTGTTTGTAATGAGCTTTTTTGGATCCTGAAGTTCGTGTTTGATCTATTAGAGACTTAGAATCCGTCATCCTAAATCGTTGAGTTTAAATTCTATTCCATACCTGAGAAAAAATACATGTATAGAAACAAACAATTGAATTGAGAAAGCTTTTTGTTTTTTCACATTTTTCTATTCAAAATTGTGGAGAATTTCTACTTGAAATGTGTGATTTTATTCGTAAGTGTATAAGTTTACCTTTATTACTAATTAACGCTTATAATCCTAAAACAGTTTTAATAAAATTTAGTTAAACGTAGCTAAGACGGCTAAAACGGCTAGACGACTTTAAACGTAACAAATACGCTTCAAGTAGCTCTGCGGGTCGCAACTTCATTCATGCTCTAACCAGATTTACTAAAAATTATATTAGAATAAAACCTTTTTTATCATTAAAACTTTAAAATAGATTAATAACTATATGTTAACAGTTCACTCACGTGTATGTATCGCGATAGCCCGCCTAGTTTCGAACCCAACCGGAGTCCTTAATCATGAGCTGATGCGACGGGGTCGCGAATCGCACTAAGAATAAAACCTGTTACTTTCAATGTGAATATTCAAACACCCTTTAGACCTTATCAAAATTCAATTAATATTTAACACCCTACATAATTCCCATCAACATTTGTCAGTACCTACCTGTTGACAAAAAAACACATAATAAGCATGATCACGAAAACGACCCTAAAATCTCTCAACCCTTTCTGATTCAAACGGAACCCACAATGAGAATCAATTTGTGGGACATCACTAAACGCATGGCCGTCGAATTATAGGGCTTTGTGTCGTTACATCACTATTAGTGTACATTAGACGGTGTTTTTTTATTACTTTAAGGATACAGTATGTTGGTATAAGCAGATGTTTGACTGAAATAAGAAATAGTAGTGTAATTCTAGCCGTAGATATTGAATATATAGTTTACGGTTGTAGTTTATGAATTTAAATAACAAAATTTCAGTTTGTGAAATATAGTCTCTGGTTAGGTAAACTTTTTGTCTTTTGACACCATTTAAGTTTCAATAATTTATTTCTTGCCGATTTCAATGTAGATTTGATCATTGTTTTTATAATCTGTATTTCGGTCCTTTGCCACCTGGTGTCTTTATCTTGGCGTCGGGTCTTCCTATGAAACACATAAATAATTAAAACGAAATGACACAATAACGGAATACGGGCGTATGGCCCTCCCAAAATCCTTCACAAATGCACAAACATTAATATTTTTTGTGTAAGTACATCACGAATTTCACATTACAACATTAAGTCGAATTGCAATCCGAATTACAATCGTAAATACAATTTCTCATACAAACAAAAAGTCATACAATTGAATTTTTCCATTACTAAAACACATACAACCAAAAAGTATTTTTTGAACCCTTTTCAAAATGGCGACAAATAATTAGTTTATCATTAAGCCTGAGGTACCAAAATTGGGTATTTTTTTTGTAGCAAATTGCCATCAGCTATCCCGGTATTAAAACCACATTAGTTTGTGCTTAACGTAACAGTTTACGATTAAGCTCCTGTGGCCTACCACCGCGTCTTAAAGGAAAACTGTTGGACTTGTGTAAACGAGACAGCGCACTACGAACTATAGAGCGCTATCTCTTTTCCGCAACGTCAAAAGTTTTATTTTAAGTTGTTTTGGTAGGTCCTTTGTGATCGAATTATGAAATTTTCGACGATTATACAGTTTTGTTTCGTAAAGGTTTCGGTTCAAACTTCACGCGACGCGGTAACGATGTTTGGTGGCTTTATTTAGCGTTTAATCGGCCAATGGCGGCCTTTTTATACGATGTTCATTACATTAGCGATGCTAGTTCTTATATTGAAAATTGAACTATTTTTGTAAACTTTTAAGGTAGCTTTTGCTGTACCTCGTTTAAATATGTTTTACTTATTGCCTTATATTGAGTTAACGATAAAATTAAGTGTTTATTTATTTTAAATTTACATAAATTTTCAGCAAGTCTTGCATATAAAGATTTTACGATCGATCCATCCATGCATTGTGCACTGACCATGATATTTTTCGAAATCGCTTAAATTAACTTAATAGCTTTATGCAATAACCAGCTAAATAATCTAAATATGCAAATTGATATAATGTGATTCTTTAAATAACTCCTTATTAATATTAAAAGCTTTTTCATCAAGACTTGTTAAGTAAACTTAATTAATTTTACATCAATATTATTGATTTGGCTTTCACTTTAAAATTTCATTATAATAATGTGTTCTTCAATTAAATGAAAACATTTGAATACTGATGTGACAAGGAGATATTTTCTTAAATATATGTCATAGTTTGCCTTCACCTCTTTTTAATAGATTTAGCAATATATGTCTGTTTTGATGTAAAAATGTACTCATACATCTATCAAACTCTACAGCTGAACATTTTATTAGTATAAAGCTTTTAAGATTGGAAACAACTTTCAACACAAATGGGACTTTTCGAGAGGAATAAATGTTTCCTTCGTATCAGGCCGAGCGCTTATTTCAGACAAAACAATTTACTTGAGACAGTTTCGACAATGAGACGCTTTATTTCAAGTGTGCGCATTAATATTTGTAAAACTCACTGTCTTGCCTCAAATTAGCGTTTGCCCTTAGTTATCTACTCTGATATTCTGATATTTCGATTTTCTTCAACAGTAACCGTGGTAATCAATTTCTTGCCTCACAAATACCTGCTAGTCTTTCATAATAAGCCAGAGGTTATCACGCAAATCTAACCTAAAAAAAGCAACAAACAAAACACTCTTTATAAAGCCATTACAGAATTAGATAACTATTGAAATATACCTAATAATATTCGATCAAAAACCAATCTAATAAAGAATTATCGTGAACATGATCACAAATATACTAACAGAGTTGTTAGTGTTGTTACCATACGATTACTGCCCATTGCCGGATTAATGGCTGTCGAAATTGCTTAATAATGTAAGGTAACGTCACTATTGTTTGAAAGTTTGTTATAGTCTATTGGCTTTCGTAATATCACTTTATTGGGCTATAGAGAATGCGTGTAACTGGCTGTTTTTTGATTGGTGAATGTATCTTTATTGCGATGTCTTGGTCTAAGATTGTATGTGTAATTGTATGATGGAATATTGTTGAGAATCACGTTTTTGCTATTATCAGTTTTTAAAGTGATTAGAAGTAGCATTTTTAATGTTTTCGTGTAGTTTTTTTTAGATGGAAGTTCCACAAAAAAATTGCTCTTCTTCGACAACTTGAAAGTTTAAATAGTTTATTATCCCAACATAAAGTCCATGTTTTATGAGCGAAACTGTGTTCTGTTGAAAGAGCGTAATTTTAATGCTCACACAATTATTTCAATAATTAACGTGCACTGAAATTATATTTAAAACATTAAAAAAAAATCTTCAAGTTAAATTAAAAACGCAATTTACAGTAAAAAGTTTCTAAACACAACGAAACTTTGAAAAAAAAGTTTAATTTCTTAAATTGTGTAACACAGTCACGCGCCGGCCGATATTATTATAACTTATAACTTTTATAAGTTCTGTAAGCAATTAAAATGAAATGCCAGCTTTTTGTGGTTATAATATTTTATAAAAGTTACAAAAAGCTTTTACATTCAAGTCAACAATGAGTTCGCGGTAAAAACATAACTCAATTTACACTTTACTCTTTAGAGAGATATTTATATAGAGAAAAAGACAGACGGACGTACGTTCAAATAATATAAACTAGGGTTTAATTTGATGCTTATTCTTGTCAGTAGTTATGGTTGACTGACAGTTGTCAATTCTAAGTTTACTACTTCTCGCAGAGGAAAAACAATATCTGAAACCTATCGCGAAAAGAAAATGGAAAATAAGTTACAGTTTTATCAAAATTTTCAATTTATATGGACAAGATTTTTCAGCTATTAACTAAAAACAAAAATCTTCTTCAAGAAAAATATTCTTCAGCCTAATTTTAATAAATGCTTATCATCATCATCGCCAGCTCTGAATAACCCACCGCTGGGCACAGGCCTCATCTTGTTTATTCAATTTTCTTCTGTCTCTTACTCTTTGCACCCATCCACCCTTTTCCACTGTCTTTTTATGTCAAAAAAATAATACGTGCTATGAAATAAATTACTCTGCCTGTGTCCTGTGAAATTAACGTTAAAATTATAAATGTTTTTAATGAACTGAAATGTTGGCTTAAATGTCTGTAAGCTAACATTTCAAATTATGAACATTCTTAACAATTCCCAACACGTTTTTAAAATCTAGACTCTATTCTTTAATTAAAAATGAAATACCAAAAAGGTTACGTATGTTTTTATTACCTTTTTTAACATTAGTTGCCAGTACTCTCATAATATAAGCTCATTACGTCATAGTCAAAAAATAAGTTATTACATTTAGACGTGTACGTCGTATAAATAAATAATCGTTGTATAAATAAATAATGTTAATGGCTCCTAAACACGGAGAAACTTAGTGTTGAGGGGATCATATAATATTTATAAACATGTTACATGAGTGACGAAACATTTCCTAGTTGAAATGGGGGAAGGTAATATTTATTCTTGTGAGATATACGGGGTGGGAAAAACGACCAAACTTATACTTAAATTATTCAAGGATTAAATGTCACCCTTATGTGTTATGCTGTTTGCCAGAGTCGCGCAGAGCATGCGCGAGTGATCCCGCGACTCTGGCTCTGGCAATAGATGGGGCTCGGGTTCAAGTCATTAGAGTTTCACCCCGAAAAAAAAAGGTGTCATGCTGTCTTTTGTCAAAGATAAGTAGAATGTAGAGACGACTTAATACTTTAGAACGACATTTAGGTAAGGGTTGTTCTTGCTTACGGCTGATAGCTAAAGACATTCTCGGCAGCCAACGTATTATAACTATGTTTGTTTACTAGTTATACAATTATATTCTTCATCAAGAAAAATATAACAGCACAACTGTAACAACTTTTCTTTCCCGGATCATATCTCTGAATAACACCTTCATCTCGTTTCTTTGCACGAGCTCTTGGTTGACTGGTAGATAACGTTTCAGGCATTAAGTCCGCCATTGTGCATATTTTTTGTATAAGAAATGTTAATAAATAAATTAATAATACTTCAAGAAATACTTCACATAGTTACAAGTCTATTTTTAATGTGAAAAACTTGTCCGACATAAAAAATAGACTGAGTTTTCTTAACACAAAGAAACTTTAAAAACTCAATACCAATAACGTTAAATTTTCTCGGCCAAGACGAAGACGACAACATCTTTCAAAAATAATGTCATTAGACATATAATGTAAAGCAAAACTCCCGCTAACGTTGATACAATTATAATGACATATATTATAAAGTTATTTAGCAAGCAATTAACTTGAAATTATATACACATTACGGGAACATGTACTTGTGGGCTCTCGCACCGCATCCGGCGCACGCGCAACAAAAACTAAGTCTATCTTGTGCGTAGTGGCACAAACCTCAAATGGTTTCTTTTGCCGCTTTCAATGTTAAATGTGTTTGTATTGCTAGTCGTTTGTGATTGCAGGCAGGGGTACTCAACATTTTACACGAGTTTTATTTTATATTTTTTGTCGTGGATTTAAAATAGGTAAGGTTTTTATTCCAGTCTAGAGATAAATAGCAAGTTAAATAGATACTGATATCGTAAAATACATGATCCCATTAAAATAAATTGCTCTAGGCATATAAATAAACTACGAATAGATATCTAGTTAAATTATTTATGGTCACGAAATAAATCACCTATCTGTTTAAATGATTTACGATATTTATTCTTCATGCAATATCTTAAATAAATCGATATTTCATCCAATTCGTTGTAGTAATAGCGCATCAAATGTTTATTTAACCAAATTGTGTTCTATAAAATGGTTAATAGAGTAAAAAAAATGTTGCGAATCTCTGTCCGGTAGGTACGCGGCTCGTGTCACCGCGGCCGCTGCGCGCGCGCCGCTCCATTTCACTCTGCTCAATGGACGACCATTCAAATTGCCCGCAAACCGCCATCTTTGTTTTTTATTTAAATCGTTTTTCCGTTCTTTCAGTAATAGTTGATTAAACTCGAGTTCAGTAAACTTTGTAATCACTTTGACTGACATTTTACATTTTCAATCATGAGGTGACTCTACATGTTGGAGGAGTACCGGAACGCCCACATCACATCACCTGGACCTAATTATACGTAACGTGATTAAGATCCCATTTAGTTCCGCTCCAACCTTGCCCTATTACATCAGAAATCTAATTTTCAGCAAATCGATGGAACACATGCCTTATGCCGTGCCACAGCGAACGGGATTCAGCCACGCCAATTTGTCAGACAAAGATGTTCATCGAAAACAATGCAGAACCGATTTGGAAATAATGAATTTATGAGTTAACAGATTTCCACCGTTCCATCGGATCCTCTGGGAGCGGAGCGGAAACAATGAGACGCCGATTGCCGCTATAATTTCATAGTCGATCCGTTTAACAATATCTCAGCGTCGATAAAAAAGTGATTTAGTATTATTAGGCGGCCGATGCGGCGGAGATGCGAACGCGGAGAATCGATTTGGCGTCTCTGCGTGAAGTTTGTTTAGCGGAACGGTAGCGAGGCGGAGGACGAGGGAGGGGAGAGAGAGCGTGCGCCCGCGCCGCAACACGCCCGCCCCGGCCTCGCATTACAGCCTATACAAACTTTATTGAACCACATTTAGTAACGCTTTAGTAAATAACCAAGAATTTGATTTTCCTTGAACTTTTTAACATCATTCAAATTCAACGCCGAGCATTTTAACGGTCACACGATTTAGCGTCGTAAAGTTATTACCACTGTAGTTGTTAAAGATAAACATCAGTAATGTAATTTGGAAAATGAAATTATCATGTTCATAAATGACATCGAGGGGTTGGAAGTAAATGAGGTGGCATTTCGTGTCTAAATTTACGTAGCGCGCGTTAACGACAGTAAAAATAACAATTATGAGGGCGGAGATCCTTATCTGGGTAATCGTTTCATACTAATTCCGCCCGATAGATTCCCGTTAGTATTCTGTTTACACTTGTAATATTACCAGACGTTATTAAAAAGTTAAATTATACACCGACATTGAATCTGTTTTTAAATTATTGTAATTGTAGCGAGCCCTTAATTTTAGATGTCATAGATAACTGTAAGCACATCCTGCTTTACAATACAAGTAATTACGGACAGCTCGTGTGAGCATTTGCTAATGCATGTCCAAGTATAATTTGGAAAATCTACTAACGTTGTCAAATGACTGTAGATAAATTGATAATTTATATACCCACAACTCTTACATTGCTAATGTTCATACAATGTGCAATTTGCGCGGATTCACGAGCTCGTGGAAAATAATCAAAACTACATTACATTATACCGCCGTTAACATTAATATCTGTAATAGAAAACAAATCTCCGGAAAAAGATAATAAAATTGTTTCGGAAATGTCTCATGATGACAATCTCGACTTCCGGACCACACCGGCGGCGGCCTCGCTCTGTTATTAAATGCCGACTCCGTGTTGACTCGCCGCCACGTGTCATCAACTCCGAAACCGCAAAATATACACCCACACACTTGTGCTGTCGGCAAACCCAAAAACTTCCACATCTCTGTGGATATACAGACGAGAATAGACCCAGGGTAATAATAAATACAACGAGACAATCATAGTTCTAATTCACACCACAGACGACAAAAAAGCCAACAAAGCTACTGGCGCCTTATCATTAGCAACTTCCGAAAAGGGGCACATTTTTTCTGGCGTCCATCGGGCGAACCTCAAAAGGACAACAAACTGACAAATTGTACCAACAAACAATGCTAAAAGCAAAAAACGAAGCTCCCTCGAAAATGAATTAGTGGTGCCAACAATGAAAAAGCTTTACGTAAGCAAGTAATTGCCTACTGCAACTCTTTTGTCGTTTAAAATGACAATGAAACATGATAAAGGATTCATTATTTGTCGTTGTCCTTAATGCCACCTTAAAAACATTTTACTCAAAACTGAAACACCGATTGATAATAAAACTTACCTTAACAATTGCATGTGTTTGAATACAGGAAAAGAAGAGACTTGAGCTCAAGCTTTTTGTATTTTTTGCGTGGAGCTTAATGCGGAGACATTGTATGAGTTAAACAATCGATGAATAATTACGTATCCGGGGCATCAAAATCCTTTTAACCATTTCAATCTTCTTATCGACGAGGACTAAGTCGAACGTCAGTCGTCAAGCAAAATCTCCGAAAATAAATTAGTTAATGTGCATAAAGTGGTCGAGCTCGTGACTGGCCCGCCGGTGAACCCGGAGTCGAGGACAAAATCCCATTTTTATCTCCGTGTCAATTCGCCTTTGTAAAATATTGATACTGATAAAGCAATAACGCTTAGTAACCAAGAATTTCCTGTTTGATACGTCAAAACAAATCTCCGAATTCATTTGTATAATAGTAACTTAGTTCAAGACGAAATTAGTTTGGCTTCCGAACCTCGTCGACCATTTTTTACCAGTAGCGGTAACGACTTGAAATTGATTACCCACATTAAAAAAATCAATCGAACGTTGTAATTGCTTTCTAGCTTTTCAGAAATTCAATTTGTCAATTAAGACATTAAAAATTACTCTTGTTAGTGGAGAGCTGGGGCCGGTCGTGATCATCGGAATCACGTTTATTATTAATTGAATATTGCAAATAATCAATCGGCACCCACGAGCAATTACACCGGCGACGTAGGATACCGTCGGCCGCGGCGAGATGATATTATCGCTGCGTATTAATTTATTGGCGAAATCGAATAGGGCTAATTTAAAATAGGAAAGGTGGGGAAATAAGTTTATAGCAGGCGGAGTTGCGGAGTGTGCTCGATGTGTAGGCTATTGGCCGGCGTACCGCAGGGGCGGGGTCTGGGCCCCATGTTTTATTTGAATTATGGATGAGGCATGCTGTGTTCGTTTCTTCAAACCAGTTGTGAGTGCCGCAGCCTCGCGCCCGCTCGCCTCTCCCCTTCTAATTAATTGATGTTTTCATTTAATTGCTTGTTCTTTAATTACTCGGTCATATCAGAAATTGAGTGTTCAACTTTATTAGATTTAGTGTTACAGCCAGAGAGATCATCGCTCGCCGGTTAACTGTGAGTGCAAAACTACATTTAAAACTCGTTTAATTTCAATTTTCACTTTAATTAAATATTTATTATTAAAATTAGACTGGTATCGGCTATGTTATATATGTAATGTAATTAAAATTGCATTTGCATTTTGTGGAACCTGTTATTTTTATATTTTTTTCGTTTAATTGCTTGTCGTAAAAATGTTTAGTTATAATAAATTAAATTTGTACCTAAATAGATAATAATTTCCATCGCTAATTTGATTTAATTTATTGGTGTGGCTGAAAGACCTAGAACATTATTAAAGGAACAAGATTAGATGAAAATATCTCAGTATTGTTAGTTTAGTAAAATGCCGTCGGAACAATGAATGACCAAGAAACGTCATGTCTGTATTTATAGCCCTTTAAATTCATTAAAATAAATATTTACGTCAAAATATGTTTTTTTTCTATTGTTTTGATTGTTCGTAATATCTCATTATTGTATTTAGGAAGTTAATTGCTTTTAGGTTATAAATGAAACAAAATTAAAAATGTAATTAATTTACTACTAGGTAATTTAAATTTGTTTGAATGATTATGCTTATTGTTTTTACCTACTTCTTATGTATGTACATGTATCTATTTTTATATATTATGTCCTATCAAATTTTACAGTGAAGTGATTTTACAATTTTATTTACTAAATATTCAGAGATTTAATATGTATGACAATAATATTCATAACGGTCGCTGAATAATCAATAATATAACAAACTTAACTTATTATTATTTTGTGCCATTTATACAACGTTGATAATAGAGGCATTAAATGAAACCACATATTCTGTATATCATTATAAGGCTACACAACAAAAATCAAATCAATGTAAGCAATAGTTTAGTCACAGGATATTTTTTTAGTTTTTTTTTAGTTTGAACATGCTGTATCTTCCTGATTAGGTGACTAAGTTTTATAGGCATAGTTATCTAGTTGGCTCCGGTTGGGTCCGAAACTAGTCGGGCTATCCCGATAAATACGCGTGAGTAAACCGTTATAACGTTTTAAGTATGAATCATCCTCACGAAAGTTATTATAAAAATATTGCTTACATTGATTTGATTTTTGTTGTGTAGCCTTATAATGATATACAGAATATGTGGTTTCATTTAATGCCTCTCGCTTTTATCAACGTTGTATAATATGGTTAGTTCGTAACACAAATTAAGTAATCCCTCTATTGCGGTTTACCATGCAAATCTTCTTCTTCACGCTTTTCATCATATAAAAATCCTAATCAACCAATCACAGCCAAGCGTTGAGCAAACGAAGCGCCTTAAGCCTTTATTACTGACTGTACCTTCAAACCATTTTACTAATTTTGGGATTCGTTTATGAGTGGGATTCGTTCGGAATAGAAATTAACTGCGATAAGAAATAAATACAAGTGGTATTAGTTTTTGGGATTGGACCGGAATAGATCAGTATTTTTGCTTATATGCATATTAGCAATAATACAACAGAAACAAACACACATACTCACTCACAAATGGACGTCTCTACAATATTAGTGGTATTTCTAAAAGTTTTTTTTTTTGTATCAATCTCCTTCAAAATGACTGGTCTTTGTTTCGCTATCCACTGTCATACAAGTTCTCGCATTTTTACCTCTCTTCCTTACATTCTTCATACTCAATCTTTCTTTCTTATAGTTCTTGTTAGCGAAAAGCGATATTACTTTTAATAAGTCAAACAAGCTTTTCCGACCCTAGGCTAGTATTTTACTTAGTACTTCTAGAAATCCTAATTACCCCTATTTCGACGTGGGAACGATTCGCAGAAAGACCACAGAAGGCCTACTACCTCTTAAAGCTATATTATTGCGGGTGTGGAAAAGAGACGCCGCTATACGTAGTGTAGAGCGCTGTCTCTTTCCCACAACTGCGGTAATATTACTTTGAACGTTGGTGGTAGAGCTGGGATAACTAGGCGGTTAAGTTAGTTATGATTAAGAATAAGTCATTTGAAGTTAACTTTAAGTAATTCTATGCGGTTGGTAAATTACGATTTTAATGATATAAAATTTAGTTATGGTGGTGAAGTATATGTACCTATCTCTTAAATCACGAGATTTTTTATAATGATGTAAATTTTGAATGAAATGTTTTTTTTAGATCATCTGTTATCTACCACAAACATTTTAAATTCTAGATTTATATTAACTTGGCCTAAAGAATAACCTTACGCTTATCCTGATTTTGCACTTTAGGCGTCATAGATAAAGCCTGTGCTACAGACACTCTAACGCCATCTACATTTAAGTTTCGGCACCTAGTTTGACAGCTTGATTGATTGTCATCAAAATGACAGCTGAACATGACAGGTGACACATTTGTCATATTTTTTTCAGGCCACTCTTTTTTCATGGCAATTAATAAACTATTTAATAGCCCTTCTTATTAGCCAGACATCAGACAACCAGAGAATTTATATTGTTTTTCTTTTAACGTATAGCAACATTTTAAAAGTTGGCTTAGTAAAAGTTGCACGGCTTAACTGATAACAACAAAGGTAAGCTGCGCTTCTCGCGGTTATTCATTGGAAGGGCGACCGAGAACTTTCCGTACATTCAGAAGCATTAAGCCGTTGTTCTTGACCAGTATAAGTTGGTCTCTGACGGTTGCAATACTTGTCACGTTAGATCTCTTTATGGCGCTAAACAGCGGGACATTTACAGGCTTATTATAATAACATCAGACTTCCATAATAAATTATTATAATGTTAAGTACCATTCTCCTACTCCATTTAAAACGATATTCCGTACTTATAAATCGCAGTTTACTTCAGCAAATACAATAAATCAATCATTGGCATTATCTTAGTAAATGCAAAATGCAGAGATAAATTATTCTGTAAACTGTGTTTAGTATTACCACAGTATGAATACATACAGTAGCTTAACTCGGCCGCACGTAATAAATGAACGTGTACAGCCGTAACAGCGGTAGGGTTGCTCACCTACAGCATTTTAAATACATTAACAACACAACGTCCGTTTCTCACTGTAAACGCTCGCGACTGTATCATGCCACGATCATGCTATGTGCCTATACCAAGCAATCCGATAGCGTATTCATAACTCGCGTTACACCCGTTTATGTAAAGACTTCATACCGTACATATTATTATACTGTATTACTAAGCCTGTATACGACTTTCAACCATATACAGTTGCAAATATATTAATTTATAAGTTAGTTAAACATAAATAAAACGGTGTGAGTTACCTGGCCCCTTACCACCATATCATACAATAATACTGTCACAGTTGTGCAAGCGAGATAGCGTGATACACGGCGTAGAGTGGCGTCTCATTTCCACAACTGCAATATTCTTACTTTGAGAGCTTTTGGTAGGTTTTTAAGTATATATGGTTTTCTGCAAAGTGTTACTAATAAGACTATCGGTTAGATCTAAAACCTTTAAGGTATTGACCTTTATTAGATGTAGCTTAGTAGAAGGATTGGTGTCGTTTATGCTGTAATAAACTAGTTCTTATAAGCTCTTTCATTTAAAGACATATTGTTTTTGTTTATTTAATATTTGATGTTGATTCATTAATTTAGAATTATTAGAAAATGAGTGGTTTTTTTTTAAATAGGTAGGTACCCTAGGCTAGGCTAGGCTATTAACAAATGTATTTTGTTTTATATTTAAATTGGTTTGTGGAGTCTTGGTAACTTTCAAAATGCTTGTTAAAGAAGTAATTATGTTATTACATAGAACATTTGTTTCTCGTGGTTTCTCATATTGTCTGATAGATTTTCTTTTAGTATTTCATACAAATATCGTAAAAAAATACGCTACTCTGATTAATTTATTGACATTAAATTATGTACGAGTGTAACAAAACCCGAATAGATTTTATATATGTATTTAAAACCTAAATAAAGTACATACGTTCCTACCTACCTACGTATGAAAGATGTATGCTATTAAGGACCATTAATTCTAAGTACTCCAACTGTTTGGATCGAGATTAATTTGTCACCTATTCATACTTCATATTATATTAAAAGGCGACCAATATTTGTTGAGCCATGCTTCAAAGTAACAAATGATATCTACACTTAAACTGTTAGCACCTTGATAGTACTTATAATTCAAATGTAATAGTCCTTACAGTAATATTTCTAAATGTAGAAATCCTAAGTAAAATGTACCGAAAGGGTCTAAGTTAAGGTTGAAATTTGAATGGCGGAGCTACGGAGACAATTTATCACATTAAATGTGTATGTTTGTGTATAATGGCTTGGTGGTCTAATATAGAAAAATAAAGAGTACACACATTAGCTTATCGGGATCATCTAGTAAAAAACAGCGTAAGTCAGTAAGCCGACGTGTCAGTTTTTACGCAATTAAATAACCTTTATTCACGTGATCACGTCACTAATTGCAATTACCTTCACGCACTTACGAATACTAGAACTTTCGCAAACATGCGAACGCTACCGTCAGTTCGTCACTGCTTGACCGCCTGACCGTACCTCACTTGCGGGAGTCGGGAGCGTGTGTCAGACAATAAACATAAAGTAACATTGCCACAAAACATGTCATAGCACACCCCAATCAACGCGAGCACTTACAAGCTCGGCCACGACTCCCAAAGGGATACCAGACGAAAATATGTGACAGAGGCATTCAGCCTTACCTACCGAGATAACCCTAAAATGAGGACATAACAAAAACTATACGGGCGAAATTAAAAGCAGCGACGTACAAGCAACTAACACACGCTCTAACGTTTTGTGATAAGCTCGTTGACTTTTTGGGGCCGACGTAATTTGTCGAAGGCGCCTAAGATAAAGGCGGCAATTTGGTCGCGGAGGCCCGAGGCACGCCGCCGGAATGTCAACCAGGGTAGCAGGCGTAGGGTTAACACGCAACACGATATGTACGGACACGTTTTAGAAATTGAAGCGGTAATTTATTAAGGGCAATAAATTTCAGCATTGTTTAAAAATAGGATGTCGCGCAGCTAAATTGTTTCCTTTTTTTGAGTTATTGTAGCTGTTGTAAAGGTGTGACGTCAAATGTCATGGCGGTATTATGTCAGTTTGACAGTGAAAGGCGCGAAAACGCCATGTGCGCGGGCCCTTGAGCTCGTTCCGCAATATTTTACCGCGGCCTGAGTAATCGGGCTCGCTCGCCACACGCGACACATGCGTACAAAGCCGTGTGTAAGCTATACGTCACGCAGCTCGCTGTAAGCTCCACAGTAATATGTATTCACTTATCGCGGATCGGCGATTTCATTACAAAACCTATGCACAAGTTATAACATGTCACGCGATTCCGATGTGACCGATCCCATTTGTATATTTACGTCTGAACACACGCCGCCGCTAAGTTTGAATAGCAAAATGTATTTGTAAATTGCCTAGTGATTTACATTGCAAATTTAATACGGCTAACAGAATCAATTATACAGATCGCTAAGACTCATAAATAAGTATCGATATGAAATTGCTGATTCGATTTTTATGCGATCGGTACCGAGTTAAAGAAGCAATCGAGTAGTTTTACAAGACAGCGGACACCGCATAAACCTCTGTCCTACAGTTAACCTTCACCTATTTATCCGAAAATTCCTGTTCGTCCGAGACGACGAGCGACGGTCTGTTTGTGTGTCCGCCCAAGTCTCGGTGGTCGCGTGTCCCCTCACTAATTATACGTAACTACTTATCGTCCGGGCTCTGTCTCAAACCTTTTAGCTGGTGACGTAGTCAATAAATCTTGACATATCTAAGTGACGGCGACTCGCGACGCAGCCGACGACACACAAATATTAATTGCGAATATATTAATAATATTGATAGTTTGTTTTGTTGAATATTGAATAATGGATAGCTTGGAGATAAGTCCGCGAAAGGTTTTAGCTCATTTTGCCTCTATATGGACTATTCAAATGTTAAATATGTAGAGTTCCGCGAACGTCGGAGTGGCTTTATTAATTAAGTTACTTAATAGTTTTGTTGAATAAATTAAATATTAAATTTAATAGGTCTGCTTAAAATATTTATCTAAGTGAACGGTGTATTTACTGAGTTAGCCACTGAGTTTAAAATGATCGAACATTACATCAGCATACCGATAACCTATAATGGCAATTACTCCAGTAGTTCAAAAACTGAGCATTAAACTTTGTATGTATGGTGTCAAGACCAAAAAATAATATATTCACCTCAAAACTGTGTCGGCTCTGGTTGAGTGGTTTCGCTCACGTCCCCCGGTACAGTCCTATTAATAAATCTCGCCATATCTCGCCGTGTACGACGATTGCCAACAAAACACTTTCTGGTTCGCGCATCCTTGATTCTATTAATTGGTTTTCATATCGCTGTACGCAATGCTACCGTTTCGTCCGTCAATTAATTCATTTCTTTGAAACCCAGTTATACGTAGTCTATATCGGTCGTTCAGAGAAGGACTCGACCGCATTTCAATAAGAAATTATCAAATTAGTTTCATCGGAAATAAAAAAAAGCTGCCGTGCGACCACAAAGGATGGCTGGCATTGTTCACAGATTTTAAAAATCATCCATAATTAAATGGAATTTGGTTTTTATGATCACGAACGCTTCGCCATGATATAAATTCCTGCATCGAAGATACACTTGAAACTGCTCAAAAAGGAGTAATTTTCCACCCTGCTGGATGGGGCTGTTACATATTGAAAGGGTATATCGCAATCTGGGTATAAACAGCAGATCAATAATAAAATTGTACTTAGGACCTTCTTTGAAATGTATAAGAACAGTATGAGGCCGGTCGCGGGGTCGGCAAAAACTGGTCAAGCTGAGGTGACTGATTCCGCGAAGAATCCAGGGAGGCCAGCTCTGGTTATAGCACACAAAATAACAGATTGCCGATCCTTTATTATGTACGGAAAGCGGGCACACGTCCTGCCCCCGCGGTGGTCTCAATAATGCTAATACAGCGGGTCGTGATGAAATGTCATTGTTATATGCTTCATTTAATTAATTATCATTGTTTATGGTACTTAGCAAACAACCGACAATCGAGGGGATTTTTTGTTTCGGACATATCCATGCATATGTATGACGGGACGATCGGTACTAAAACGCAAATGTGCGGCAAAATTTTGTACAAAAACTTGTATAAATACCGAGGTACTGATCAAAACAGGCAGGTAATGAGATATGTGGTAGGAATCTGGAGGCGCTGAAAAACTCTGTCTCGATAATCAGGGAACAGCAACTGATCTGATGTCTCTACATAGTATTGAAGAGTGTTTATTGAATATAAACCAGAATACCGCTCATTACTCTTGCATACATCAACTTTGTTGATTGCTACCGGCTAATAAATTGCGTTTTCTACGATAATAGGTGTGCCTTTTGAGTTTAAACGGTTTTCGCTTGGAATTATTTACAGATAATGCTTCAAGATATTAATGACGAACGATCTAATATAGAAAACCGACAAATGATTATGGCCAATAAGAGTATGAATAATGTCCAGCCATTTTATTCTGCAGAGTCGAAATGATAGAAATAGAAAACTTTTTAAACGACTTTTCTTGATAGTATTCCAAAAAGCACTTACAGGAATTTTAAGTATATTTAGTATTTTTGTATGAAAAATATAAAACAACTTCAATGGTATAAATTCCTTCTTTACATGCGCTTCTTATATCATATATTCTATTCAAAGCCACAATACTTCCTATTTCCTAAACAAGTAATAAACAAAAACTAAATTATGTGCTAATGTTA
Source organism: Chrysodeixis includens (assembly GCA_941860345.1). Classification (NCBI taxonomy): domain Eukaryota; kingdom Metazoa; phylum Arthropoda; class Insecta; order Lepidoptera; family Noctuidae; genus Chrysodeixis; species Chrysodeixis includens. The sequence continues at coordinate 10,574,690 of OW796092.1, forward strand.
CCAGGAAATTTAATATGTACATCAACGCTTATATAATGTTTTCAATAAAGTGTTAATGTTTATGGAATATCTTCTTCTGAACATTAATGTGATGGAAACATTATTTTATTTCTTACACCGGCTCTTCCCCTTCCCCCTCTTCTTTCCCCCCAGCATACCAGAGCTGGCACAAAGCCCGGAAATTAATATCAACGTTATTATACTCACACCTATGCATTAGTAAGTACAACACGTACTATGCTCATCTGTATAGAATAACGACATAAATTACAAAGATAAATAAGACATCTCGATGTAAACGCAATGATCATTACTGTCGACAAAAACGGCAAATTGTTCTGAGAAAAAGTGAAATTTCAAGATAGAAACATCACCGAAGACATTGGCGACATAAAATGGGAATTGCAGGGCGCATTCAATGCGATAGATGAAAAAACTAATATACACTTAGTTGTAGATGGTTTGTTTCTTAGCGCAGCATGAGACTAATTATGCTATGGGATGATCGAAGGACAGTTTTTGCTTGTGCGGTCGCCATTACACCCGAGTTTCGACTCAGAATTGAGTTTTTATTTTGGCATAACTTAAATTGCATTTTTGTCACCCACCGCCAGTCGTGATTGTAAAATCTTTTTGCTTGTTGATTACGGCTCTCATGTTTATTCTGTTGTGTCTTCATTAGTACCGGTATCTTGTTGTTTTTTGTCCAAAATACTAAATTGGAGATCCAATGATATACAATGTCGATTTTGATTCGATTAGGTTATGTCTTTATCGAGGCATGATATATTTTCATATTGTTTTATAAGTAGTTGATGGATAACTTTAATAAGACTTTCTTTGTGAATGGGAAGAGTCACTACAGCAATACGATATTTTGCATGAAAGACTTTGATTAAAATTTAGCAAACTGATTTAAAAATTTAAAGATTTCTGCTTTATTGATTTTATGTAGATAGATGTCACACTGTCTGATAGTCAATCGTTTGATAACATCGATGATCTGATTGAAGATATCTAGGAGGGGAATCCCCATTCATTTCCTGTTATTCATTATTTAAGTGATGATCATGCTCAAGTACTAATTCAATTAATTGAAGTATATGCTTTTAATTATAATATTCATTAAGTGTTTTCAATAAACACTCATATTCACTTGGATTGTCTGATATTTACTTTATTATTAACCATTCAAGTAGTAGTTATTGTTTTCTGGTAATAACCACATCAATAGAACTTGACTGAAGTATTCATATCGCTATTGATTTGATTAATTACATTATTTTTATTGATTCTAAATGCAACACTCACTTATTACAGTAAGAAACATAAAAAAAAACACAAATTGACCAAAGAAAAGTAAAGGAGACCTACGCGTAACATCATTTTTTCGTAAAAAAAAATGCGAATTCATTACGTCACAAGCCCTTCCCCTAAACTATAAGGTAGCTTATCAATATTTTTTATTGTATTCACGTCCTATATTTTTTGATTACCTATCTGACGGACTAATTCGTACCCTGCCACCATCCCTATTGGCCTGTTTGCCATGAGAATGTACTGTCATAAATATGGCTACGATATGGCCGAAATGACGTTTCTCAAAGGGGATTATGACTGTGATCTCTGTAATAGGGTTCAATACCTTTCTACCTACCTTTCTCATATGATACCTCGTATATACCTACAAGTTTACTCCACAGTTCGAACAGTACCTGGTGTAAGTGAGGTTTCGTGCTGTATCGCCGCATCGGGTCGGCACGTTGATTGCACCTAGGCTTAATTAAATAAACCGTTTTCTAACTAACTCTGTTTACTCGTTACTTGAAAGCTTAATGCCACAATCAAGCGATTAGGCATCTTGTTCACGATTATGTGTATGAATTGCTTAGCCTGGATGGATTGTTTTTGCATAGAACTGCTTTTTATTTTTATTATTAATTTAAGATTCAGTCAATTGATGTAACTGATTTTTATGAAATTTGGTAGGGAGACTTCTTTTGTTTCTTTAAACGACTCCCGCACTAACGAATTTAAATTTAGTGTCACGGGAGTTTCACAGACGTTCAATTCACATGCACAAAAACACCCTGACCCAGACTCAAAACAAGATAGGTAAGTGGGTCGCACAAGTACTTGTCCTAAGATTAAGATTTATAATAATGTCGGCTTAAGGAAATCAAATATTTTAAAGAATGACCTGCTCACTTTCCAAGTTTACTTGAACTTTATACGTTTTCACCATGAGGTCTACATTTCTCTTCAAGTCTCACTGTACGATTAAGCTATAAATTAACACTTTCTACAATAAAATCTTCAAAAACGAAACAAAAAAGCAACAATAAATTATCATCGCTCCTAATTCTTTTAAGAATTTTATCGGGAAATTGCTAAAATTCTTCATCTTCACGCGTGGAATCTGTTCAAAAAGCGTTGGTTTCTTGCGTCTTGCCTTCAATTCCTGTGTCTTGCTTACCTTGTCTTGCCTGGTATTGGCTTGGATTCTTGGAAGTTGTTCAAGTCGGGGCAGGACACAGTCATGATCAGTGCCGTGATCCGTTGAATTGTTGGTAGTCGCGTGCTAGGCGCGTCGATAGATGTTTGGTCCAAGTGATGGGCTATAGCGAACTTTTAGATTTTATTTAGTATGGTTTTTCGAGCTAACGGAAAAGCAGCACAAGCTTTAAGGAATCATTTAGCCTCTTTATGTTAGAAAAAAATATAAAATTTGAACTTCAAATGTAATTTTAATTTACCAAATTCCGTTTTCTTTTAGCAACGCAATATTATTTTATTTATTTCGATTATATGCAAGTTTTGACTTCTCCACCGGACTGTAATGAAGTATTACAACTAATTTGCATACCGTTTCCTATTTTTAGTTAAACGTTACATAAATATAGGACTGACAGCATAACATGAGGGTATCATCATAACTAACAATAGTTAATCATGCAACTGTCATGGTGTCAGCCCTGATGGTACTACCACTTGTCTAAATTGATGTAATTTAGTGTTTCCGAGTAAATGTAATAGGACTTTACACAATTTCAAAAAATTGACAGCAATGTGTGTAGAAATATTATAAGGTTTTGTTAACTATTTTAAATTTCGGATGTGGAATGAGGTGACATATTATTGTCTAGTGACGTAAATGCATTTTTTCGTGTTCGATTCTCAAATAATCTTTTGGGTTAACAACGAGGAACGTCCATCAATATTCTAAGTCTTAGACTTTTTTGTATTTTTTTAAACAATCTTGGTTATGGAATATGGGGCAAAATTTGTACTACACTTTTCCACCCCGCTTCCGCTTGTATATCGGAGCAACCCTGTCAACTCGGTGTTCAGTGTAAGCGGCCGCGGAAACGAGCAATTTCCTCTTCCATTATAATTGATTGGTGTAATTGCAAGCGGATTCTTTCGCGAATGGCCCACTTGTAGTCGCCGAGTCGCCCAGGCCACAGTGATTACTGCCTTTCGGCTAATAAGCTAGCGAAAAAACACTTAATTCCATTAGACACATGAGAAAATCGTGTTTAACGATCTTATTCTTGGTTCGAAGGTGATTAGGAATGTAATTTTAACTGTTCATGATTAATCTTGCCCGCATCGGTTTTTGCATTTGCTATTACTTATGTTTATATGGGGGTGTTTTATTACGAGTCTGTCGTTATACACCTTACGTAGACAGTTATGCGCATTTAAATTGTACATCGGCTTATTTGCGTACAATGTAACGGCTTTTTAGTGTTCATTGTTTAATTGTAGTTGCATTTCACTTGTTAAGTTATTGCCTTAACTTTTATATGACTTCGAATGTTTTATATGAAAATATTTCTGTTATTTTTCTTTTCACCTTGGTATGATTAATGATTGATTCCTTCATTCTTCTTTGTCTTTTCTTACAAATACACATTCCAATCCAATCATACTTAGTTAGAACACAAAGTATTGCCAATAATTACTTGCTATTAACCTAAAGATTGTTATAATCGTTGCTAGGCAACGGCGTAGGGCAAAATGTAAGATGTCAACACCTATTGTCACCTGTGAAGTGTCTTCGTGGAAGCAATGATAGGTAATTAGATTATTTTCTCAATTAGCCCGTGATTGGCGATTAAAGTTTATAGCTGGAAGCATGAAACATCAATTAATGATCGGACGCAAACAAGATTTGTAATTGTGAGTAGAGTTCTGTAGGTTCTGAGTTAAAACGTTTGATTTTTTATTCTTTTTCTATTTGTTTTTTTTTTTTTAACAGGTACAATGAATTTTGGTTGTAATAGCAAACATGGTATACAGCTTGAAAACCTTACAATATAATGAAGAAAATTCTGTCATCATTTTACAAAACTATACTATTATTACATTATAAACACGAAAGTTTATAAGTATGGATGACTGTTACTATTTTACGCCCAAACGGCTGGATAAATTTTAGTATAATTTGGTACGGAGTTAGCTGACACCCTGGATGAACACAAAGGCTACTTTTTTAACCGACTGCGTCAGACGGGCATCTAGTATACTAATACAATCAGGTTGTTAAGTTAATTAAATTAATATACTAGACTGTATTTCTGCGTAACTCCTTTCATGACTTAAACTCTTTGACCAGTTATCATTTAAAAGATAGAACTACACAAAGCTTAACAAACTTACTACATAATAAATACTGAGTAAAACAGAACTCGCAACGATTTAATAACTAGTTGTTATCCCGTGACTTCGTCCGTTTACATTTCACTCGAATTTTGCAACTACCGTGGGAAAATCTTTCGATACGTTCATTTTTATCTGTTTCCCACTAGTTCAATTTGTAGTTCACTTAAAATCTTTTAAAATAATTACTCGCACTTATTTCTGGGAGGTTAGTTTCGAATTTATGGTTAGTAATCCTAGTCTTAACTATAGTCCTGATTACATTTGACAAAGTCAATCAGTATGAAATCAGCCTGTCAGAATCTGCAGGTTAATTTCTTTTTAACCAGTCTTTAAAAACTTCTATACATTTAATAGTTAGGGGTTTTTGTCTTACTAATTACCGTGTGAATCTTGTGACAAAACCGCGAATACTTCTGAAATCCCATTAATGCAAACCATATCTAACATATGAAGTCGTCTCCGGACATACATGATACCCTTTTTGTATCCCAGTGAAATCCTCATGGACTGCACGAACCACGAACCTCGTCAACCCCCTGACGTCCCTCGTCAGGGGGTTGACGAGGAGGGTGTGCTGGACTCTTACCGGCTGAAACCACTAGAGCGTTCTCATCTGCCTATGGCCGGGGGTACGGGGTTTGCTTTTGCATTCACCTTGCTACCGACAAACATTAATGATTCTCTAAAATGATTGATTCATTTTGCTGGATTTTCATGCACAAACAAGCTGTTTATATTCCATATCATCCGGTGTCTAGTTATAAACACTTATGACTAAATCAACCATTGCTGTAACTGTTAAGACCGGCTAAACGATTTCGGTTTACATTGCTCACGAACATAAAATTTCTCTAATATGCAAATTGAGTCTTCAATTATTTTATAGCTTTACCGTATCATATAAATACGTAGTCCTTATATAAATGTTATTATGAGTACTAAGCGTGTTTCTTGTCGCGTCTACATTGAGGCTAGCGGCCATTTTAATTAACAACCATTAAAGCAGCGTATTAAACATGTTTACAATAATTGTAGAATGACATAAAAATAAATGAATGAATTGCGCGAATAACATACAAATGAGGGGTTTATAAAGCTTGGTTTATTCTACGTTTAGTTATGTTAATAGCTTTTTTTAAGGCAGTTTTTGCCGCATTATTTTTTTGAAGGGTTAAATTAGATACTTTGTTTGATATTCCAGTCATGAAATCTATCTTTTTAGGAATAATTGTTTGACCTATATTTCTCCATTCCTTACCTGTACAGTCTGTAAGTCCCACACTGTTTACACGATGATACTTAGGGACTTAAACGTCCGAGACGTCATATTGGAAGTCAATCAACTGCTATTCAAAAAGCCAGTTAAAAGAAACTAAGAACCAAGGAGCTTGCCTCGAAAAATATAACTATGTTATTAAATACTTTTCAGTTTCATAGATACTAGGTATTCTTAATAATGGATAAACACATTGAACAATGTCCAGGTTTTCAAAATGTCTTTCTGTCTTTTAGAGACTTATCATTTTAATTCCTTTCGGAGCCACATTGTCTGTATAATATATCTTTTATATTCCAGCTAATCCTCTTACACCACAAAGTGCATTAATTGCGTCCAGTCAAAACACAACTCCAGACTTTTAGCTTCAATTTATTGACTGACAAATCCTATCGCGATAAAAACCACATTATTTTACCACCCAGAAAGAATCCTTTGACCTTTATCGTCTTAATCATAAGGTTCAGAATGTATTGTTGGGAGTGTAAAGGTAGTGTGTTTTGGAATCAATCCAGTTTAGTTAAGGGCTGTCAAATTTACTTTTTTTTTGTCGAGTCCCGATTATTTTTGTAACTGGACATTGTTGCGTGTTTTCGTATTGCATTTGTTTTAACTTGTCATCCTTTTTGCGTGAGGCATGAGGTGAATGTCATTTGAAGTGACTTGATGGCAGTTTGGAGAGATTTTTAACTGTCAAGTGTAGTATATTAAAACAATTCCGAATTTTTATTTCAAAAGGCAAATTCTATGGCTGTCGAGAGAGATTTGTTAATCTAGCACATATTTATTATTTTACTGTTATAGTGTTTTACAAAAAACGTCAATGTCTTTTTGTTAAAATTTTTGGCTGACAGATTATTTGTTGCCACTCTTTATACGCATCCTACATCCTTATATCTTCGCCTGGGTCTTTCACATGGCCTTCGTCTACGGTTATTTCTATTACATACCCATAGTTGCATACTTATTGTCACGATATCAGTCTTACCATACCTATCACGTGATAATATTATGAGTTACATATTATGTATTTTTATTGTTTTTATCTAGTTCATTTACTTTTCAAGGTTTTATGATGAGTATGAAAAACTAAAAAGTACATAAGCCAATACCCTCTATATACAGAAAGAAAGAAGGCTCAATCCACGCTTTCTGATTTCAAATTGTCAATTTTAAAATCTATTTCAATATATTTGACCGATATTTTCCTTTTCAAAAGGCTTTTATTTCTTTAGACTCAAGAAAATCCTAGTTTTTGCCATCTATAATTAAATGTCTAATTGTATTGTTGATTATGCTAATTTAATTAGCATTGATAGTGGTTAATTAGAGCCATTTAAGCGTATCCTCTAAATGAGAAATTTAATCGAGTGTCTTGTTTAAATATGTATTGTGGCAAATTACTGGTCTAAGGGTAGGTACTTTTAACCTTTATTTTCAAAACCAGAAATTGAATTAATGTCTCATAATTCACGTATTTACACTTATAACATCCAACGGTTTTCCAGAAATGTAATTTAAAATAGTCTCTTGTATTCCAAGCACTATTTTTCAGATAGTAAAATACTACTTATTTGTTCATAAATGTGTAGGTATATTTCATGCTTGTAAAGTAAGACTAATAATATTAACAGTAAAGGTACACTACAGTATTAAAATTTTACATTATTGTTGTTGTGTTTGTTGATTTAAATTTATAACAATTTTGATATTATTTATTATTTTTAGTTCTTTTTTTGTATTTTCAAATTGTGTTGATTTGTGTTCTTTTAATGTTTTCTTTTTTATTAAAGAAAGTGATATTTTCTACGCATAGAAATAAAAAGGAAACATATAATTATGACCATATATTGTAAATACATTAACAGACATTTTTACAAATACAGTTTGCATAAACATCAATCTAAATATCGACACACAAGACATTTCAAGACAACTTTATTACTTCAACAACTACCAACTATTATGTCATTACAAGTCCTGGTTCGATATATATTTATACTGTAATCATTTAATTAACATGCATAATTAAACGTGTTTAATCAACGTCTATGAATCTATGATTAATTAAATAGATATGAAGTTGTACCGATAGACGTATCGTTATAACTGTGGCAATAGCTGCACGGAAAGCCGAGTGGTATAGATCACCACGCCAATAACCACTGTACGCATCGTGTCGCGTGTTCGATCCCCGCGTAGGACAAGAATTAGTGTGTTCCAAAAATGCTTGTTCTGAGTCTGGGTGTCTCAGTCCATGTGATTTAATTGTTTGTGAAACCCCCCGCGATACTGGGATTAAATTCCTTAAAAGAAAAAAATATCTTAGTAAACATGTATTAGGATAATATATAGGAAGGCTATTGGTTTACTTTGAGACAGGAAATGTTAGAGTATTATGTGTGCGTATGGGAAATAATAAGGCTATGCTTAACAGGTTCAAAAATAGTTCGAATAAAAGCATGGGATTTTATGTCTATATTTGAAAAGGCTTATCAAAATTTAAATCTAGGATATAATTAATCGCAAGTAAAGGTCTTTAGAGCCTGAATAATTTGTAATATAACATAAACATATATTTAGTAAATTTATCTGTTAACTAATAGTCCGGTATAACAAGCAAATTGTGACAGTTGAGTTGATTCTTGTTGCGAATATGCACACTAGTACCTACCCTCATGCTAATGTCCTCATCCCAAAATATCCTTATAGCTCTATAAATACTTTTTTACAGTAATAATAATTGACACTCGTACGACTTCTAGTGAAGTATAGAAGCTTATTAATACTGAAATGTGGAAGATTAAAGTATAATCCTTTGAGTAAGCAATTATCAATAAACCATGAATAAGTGTGCTACGTCTGCTTTGCATTTTAACACCTTACTTTACGAGTCCTACTAATCCTTTCAATAACAAAGGGTGTAATTTTCGCTAATACTTAGACTATACATACAGACCATGCACTATGCCTAACTAACACTTCACTTTTTATACATCATCATTTCAGCCCGGAGTCAGCCACTGTTAGGACTCCCCTTTTTACTTTTTGGCCACTTTTCTCTGTATTGGGAGGGCGCCCAATAGTTGTAAATGCTGCCGCTGCCCGCGACTAGTTTTAAAAACATAACTTGCTCTGATGCAGTCGGTTAAACAGTAACTTATGAGTTAAACCAAGGTATTAGGATTTATCAGTAAACTTCGTACCAAATATCTTCAAAATTGATCAAGTAGTTTGAACGTGAAAGAGTTAAAAACATCCATTCATCCTTACTTCCAAACTTTCGCATTTATAATATTTGTAGAATCCTTTTAAGTGAAAGTGATAAATCTATTTCTGGTACAAACGCACAGACACACATACAAACATAATTTATGCAAGTTTAGAATATTAATATGAAATACGGATTGCCAATCGGTTCGCAAGACAGATATCGGTCGATTAGACCCGATAGCGGTGACAGTGTTAACGGGAAACCGTTTTGATAAAGATTAATAGGAATTAATTTCTGTTAAAAGGGTGATATTTTTTGCGTATAAATAGTTAAAGGTGGTCGTTTAGACCGATAAAGGGAACTGTTGTTATAATTTGAATTTGTATAATGTGCCTGATGTTTTACTATGCATAATACAAAAGGCAGGATTATCTTTTTACCAATTAATTTAACTGTAACTTTTAGTTTATAGTACCTATATAGTGCTACAAAAATCTTTAGGTACGTGGCCAAAATCGGGACTAATTCATTGCCCATCATGGCCATCATATATGAAAATGTTAATGTCATCCACTTGCCAAAAGAAGGATCTTTTCTATAGAGCTACAAGGATGTAGCTCTATAGATATATCTTAATACATCAATTAGTTTTAAGTCTCTGTCATACCATTGTAAAACGTCTTAGAGTGTATGTTTTATAATTTGGGGGTTTTTGTCTAAGAGATAACAGACATAAAAATATGTATAACTTACATTCATTATTTTAATCAATAGTCTTTTTCTACCCCTTCGCGTAATATTGTAGGTACTCTAAAAACGTACGAAGAAGATGCAGATGATTAAAGAAGGACCGACTTAACGTTGAATAGAAAGCATATAATTATGCTAAACACTTCGCACTCAGCCTGACTCGATCCCGATCGCGAGAAGGTATTTAAACAATTATTTTATTATTGCATTTCCATAATAAGTGGTTAAACTGGAAATCCTTTAGCCTCAAATGTCAGAATACTTTGAATTTTATCTGCCTCTCTCGTTTTGTATCAATCAATTAAATTAATAAATATTAATCTAATATAATAAATCACGTTTAGCGAGGTCCGTGGCTCCGTGCGTTTCAACCCGTAAATGCGAGGCCACCTAGAGAGGCCGCGCTGCGCCCGCGCCGCCAATTCCCCGCCGCCGTTATCGGCCTATCGGCCTCTCCCGCAAGATTTATGCGCGTCATAAACTTGACGCATATCGGCCGATAATACTCTCGTCACCGCTCGCCCAGAACCGTGACTAACCCAGCCTAACACACTATTTGCTCAGCCCGTCATACATTCGGTGAAATTGATTCAAAACTGCATGATTAACTCATTTCTCGGTAATTTCAATTTGCTAAAGAAGTATGTAATATGTAGATTAAACCGGTCGCTTAGCGGTCGGTTAGCGCTGGAAGGCACTAGCCGGAGTATCAATGTGAAGGCAGCGTGCGCATCTAATGTCCTTACACAAAGGGGCACTTACGTAGCGGGCAAACGATCCCATAATTACGGGTGTTCGGCTCGCAGGCGCGAAGGCCGATATTTGTTTGCAATTAGTGCTCGCACGGGGAGGCGATGTCCGGACGTCGCCGTAATTTATGGTTGCGCGAAAGTACCAGTTGAAAGTGAGGCCGGGAGCGCCCGCAGCTGCTGCTGGCCCGACTGACATTTCCGCGCGCATTCTAGGGTTAAATTGCACCGACGTGTACCTATTCGTACACACGGTCCGTCGGTACGTATCAATGACCGGAGCTATTGTAATACTTATACTATCGAGCTAACTATAGTGTAGAAAATATTAAATAGCTCAATAATTATGTTAGCCAAAAAAGTGTAGACCAAAATGTTTGCCATAACTAACTACACTAATACTCTTGCAAATATTTGCTATCTTATCTCAACCCATTAAAATATAAGTATTAAACAGAACACGAGTTAAAGACAGGAAATAGCCCATTACAACACAATTCATTTAAATATATATCTTCACGCATACAAGTACCGTCTATATCATACCTATAGTATGTTTATAACATGTTTCTATTTTGAAAAACTACGAATAACTCATTTTCAACAACAATCACAGAAAACTAATAAATTTGTAAAGGAATAAAAATAATATGTTTTATTTTTTTATTGTTATCCTGAATACGAAAAAGAAAATTACATTTAAAACGCTCTTAAATATCTATCTACTTAAAACTAACTGTCGTTTAACTATTTGGTCATCCTACATAATTAGTATAAAACAAAGTCGCTTCCCGTTATTAAATTTGTCTGTATGTACCTATGCTTAGATCTACTACTCAATGGATTTTGATGCGGTTATTTAATACGTAGAATGAATGTATGTATAATACACCAGCATTGTACCCGTGTGAAATGGGACAAGTCGCTAGTCACTACGTAGAATAAAACAAAGTCGCCTGTCTGTCTTATATCTTTAAAACTTCGCGACGGATTTTGAACAAGCTGTTTTTTTTATAGAAAGAGTGATTCAAGAGGAAGCTTTTTATGTATAAAACATCAGTATTGCACCCGTGCTAAGCCGGGGCGATTTGCTAGTAAGATATAAAATAGGCTTGTAATGTTTATAATTGTAAAGTTATCGCACCTAACGGTAATGTAAATACACTATCGCAATTGCCACAATGGCACTTGCTTTACACTTTTACAAATTATCACCTGTACAGGCTTCAATAAAAACAAAACAATAACCATACATTTTAGAATATCAACTACTTTTCTTGGCTCTATAATTGTGAAGGATATGAAGTTATTATCTCGGTGGTAATAACAATTAGTGTTATCGTTAACCAGCACTTTAGCGCGTTTTCTGAGTCTAGTACTTATATTAATACAAATACTAATATTTCTTTTAAGAGGACTTTATTACCACGAGCCGTAGATGCAGGACTATTTGAATTGTGGAACTGAGAGCGCGCTATACTACGCGCGGTTTTCCCTATAGCGCTATCTCACTTCAACATAGAGGTTCTACTTGTTTTTTATTTTCATAGTACAGGCAATGAATACTCGTTTTAAAAATAAATGCTAGTTGAAATTGCAAATGTGCCCGTACCATTGTCCGTCGGCGTACGTAACAAATAGAAATAATAATAAGCGTAATTGTTGATTAGCACGCACGCTACGTGTGATCGAATATATGAAATTAATTTTATTATTAAAACAGCCGCGGCAATAAACGATTTAATTTTAATAATTAGCAATAAACTGTGACCAAGCTAATGGTGCCTAATAAATAATTATAATAATTGAGACCTGTATCTTAATAGAACAGCATAATTATATAATACAGAGTGAAGTCTTTATATGCAAGGGTGCAATGCGCGTTATGCCAACGCTATCCGATCGTGGCATGACCGTGGCATGATACAGTCGTAAGCGTGTCGCAGTGACGAACGGACGGGGTTTAGTTGATGTAATTAAAATGCTGTACGTGGGTAACCCTAGCGCTTGTTACGTACGCGCGGCTGTAACCATTTATTTTTTAGAACGACGAGTTTTAAAGTCTCATGCTGTCTTTGTCTCTTACAAAGTGTTATGGAGAAACAGATAGATATTTGAGACAATAATGAGTATTTAAACTACATTTAAAACCACGTCGTCCAATAACAGAGTTAAAGTTCGTAAATGAGGTGTTAAAACAATATTAATTTACATACGATATGCAAGTATAGGTCAAAATTACCATACTCTGCAGACACACAGCAGTCTTCATACAAGTCTGGAGTATTTTTCCGTTCTTTTCTTCATATTTATTGTTTTATTTTTATAATTTCGTGACGTAAGATGTCTATGATTATTTGAAACACGAGTGTGTATAACTATCGATCAATGTTTTTACGAACGTAGAGAAGATAAAATCAACCCTGCGCGCGCCGCACCGCAATTAGAACTCATTGAATTATTTTTTAATTTAGTGCGACAGCGCACGCACTTGGGAATTTATTTTCTTTCGGAGTGAGTGCAAGCAGTTTTTTTACAATTGACTTTTACGAATTGATGTGTTCATCTAGTCTACGCCTATTGCATAGCTTTTTTGTTACCGCCATTGTTCTAAAACTATATGTATTATTAACAATTCTCGATTTTACAATTTTATCCTTTCGTATTGTAATAACTTTAGCATTATTACCTTCTATAAATTCATATCGTGATCAGTTTATTATGTTTTAATCGATATAATTGCATTTACCGGAACACATTCACCGGTTAAAATAATTGCCTTTTTAATGTCTATAAACGTAAATAATTCAATTTTTAACAACCTTTGCACAATAACAAGGCGATTCTTTCCTGTTCGCCTATCTTTAATTTGGTGAATTTAATAAAATTAATTAAGATCCCGTTATCATTTAATTAATAACAGGACATATATTTACTTTTACGAATGTCGGCACATGAAAGTGTTCGCGTTGAATCGGTAGCTCGTTTGTACCTAGTAATTATTACACGATAACATCTTATCACCGAAATATCGTGATTGAAGTCTATTTAGATTTCAAAATAGATTAATGTTGTGTAGTTGCATAAGGCAACATCGATTGATAACGTATTTACTCTATGAGCTATGTACAAATAATTACTGGACTGACACATGACTGTGTTGTGCAAATAATCATTATATTTCATGAGCAGCTTCTGTTGAATCATTACTTATTCGATTTACTTTAGTATTATTGAATCAGCAATTATTATTTAAAATCAATAAGTTTGAATACTGACACCGCGAAGGTTAAACGTCATTGCGAAGTAATTTAACCCTAAAATAACTGTGCATACTATTAATAGTGTGAAGAACAATAAAATAAAGAAAAAAATATTAAAAACTACAAGATAGAGCATGTTATCTGAACAGTAATGGCGCCAACTAGTGTCGGTATCAGGATGATAGTGTTAATAAGATAAAAGAATAAATACCGAAAGGTGTAACACTTCGGAAACGCCTACAACGGGATCTTATAGATAACTATAGTTCACACATATAAGCCTTTACAACTTAATTCATTTGTTATTTTTATTGAAATATGTTGTACTAATAATAAGCAAGCGCTTTTTATTATTGAGCATTGGATACTTTTACATCTTTTTGACATCGATTTAAATACAAAAAATGTGCTTTTTTTGCGACTTCCGCCGGATAAATTCAATTGAGTCGTGGGGGTTCCAAACAATTAAATTATATGCACAAAAAAACAATTCTTAGAACAAGCAATTATAATTACAAAATACTTGAACTATACGGGGATCGAACTCGTGACATGTCGCGCACAGTGGTCATTGGCGTGACGTTATACCACTTGGCGATCTATTTAATCAAAATGATATAAAAAGTGTCGTACAATAACACATTAAACGAATGTTGTTAATGTTATTATTTTACCAATAGAACCTTATTACATTTATCTTTTTACACAATACACTGTTACAAAGCTAAAGTTTTAAATACTCGGTAAAACTTTTTATTTGTATTACAAGTATTACAACAGTCAAACGGTATATTATATTAATAATAACAGTACCAATAACTAGCGGTATTACCTATTATTATAAAAGATCTATATCAGAATGTACTAAGAATTACTTAAAGGTGGCCGACCAATACATCTTGAAGTAAAACTTGTAGTTGTGGGAGAGAGACGCCGCTCTATGCCGTGTATTGCTGTCTCGCTCTCACACCTTAATTTGAAACGTAGAATTCTTATATATTAAACCTCCTTTATAATACGAAGAACCACTTAACTCGAGCCAAGGTGTCTAGTCCAACTTAAGTATAAACACATTTCTTTAAATTATATTTTCTACGAAATACTAACAAACCGTACGTTTCTATGAAAATTAAACTAATACAGTATTACGGTAATGCCAAGCGTAACTAATACAGCCAATACTTTGAAGTATTTTAACCTCGTGCTATTCAATTTCTTAAGCAACCTTTTACACTGTATGATCGGCGTTTTTTGAACATTTAGTTTATGGTAGTGTCGGCTTGTGGTTAGGATTTAGCACGCAATTAAAATATTTCCAATATTAGACATTCGTATGTTAAATAGTATTAGCACCTAGCTTTTAAATGGGTGGTGTCCCACTGCTGGGACCAAAGCCTCTATTAAGTAGGTACAATAGAAAGTTTTAGAATGACGGCTTAAAGACTTCGTTTAAAAATTGTACTTTTATCGGATCTCCAGCAAACTATTAGTTTATAAAAGTATGAAGGATGGCATTTGGTCCAATTCAAACCAACATACCAATAAAAAATAATACAATTATTTTTTACACAAAAAATAATATTTATTAGTAATAATTCAACGTGTCAACGTGACCCCATCAGTTTAGGGTTGCCGCCGCCATTTTGAAACATGCGTACGCGCACTATCTGTTCCTCAATCTATAATTACTTCGAGAAAGTCCCAATTTTCCCGCGTTTTTGCACACCCTACGCAACCGACACGTAATTCAAAATTAACTGATGTTAATGTTTTATATTTTTATACAAAGATGGTTGTAATAATTTATGAGTTATTAAAGTTATTGCAGTAATTATGTTACATAAAAGGTTTACGTATCCTATTTGCAATGAGTAAGGCCATTATTAAACACAACCTCTTTTTATGCAGCAGTTGAGTATGAGCTCTATTAAAAGCAAGTTATTTCAAAACATTAACAGGCTAAATTACGATAGTCAAAAAAAAGTATTTTAAATATTGCCTAAATTAAGTTTTTAACTAAATCCATTAGCACGTGTTTCATTAGCATAATTTATTATGTTCTACAAATCTAATGCCTACAACATATTTTTTATCACACGCACATTAGTTTATTAGTTTGACATTGACAAAAAAAATCTAAAACCTATAAGGTCGATTTTCGCTTAACCACATCCCACTGTTTCGCAGTCCGTCACTTCGCGGCGTCTTAAAAGTCTCGTAAGTAATTGTTACCCTGATTGATAGAAACAATTTTAATGCAGTAACACATTTCAATTATAATAGAACAAAAACACTACCGCTCGCAAAAACATGGAAGAAGCAAAAAATACTTCACGATAAAGCAAAAACGTATAAAAAGATCACGTTATTTGATTAGACCTAATTACATTTCTGGTTGTAATTAACTTGCATGTATATGTGTATGCCCTTTGTTTTATTACAAACAGATACCAAGTTACGTCTACACTTTAGAATGAAGCTGCCAATCAAAATTGAACTTTATTGCTTTATTTTTATGAGTTTCGGTTTTGAGGTGAGATTTGAAGTGTGTTTGTGAACAGTAGATGTCTTGGTAGGAGATAAGCCCGCATATTATTAAGGCATAATTTACGATGGAAATTATGACGATTTGTTAATTTTATATTCAGCAGTTATTTGACGGACGCTTGTGTTGTTATTTATATTATTTGTAGTCTACCGTATCGTGTGTTAAATAGAAGATTGTAGGATTGAAATTGTAATTTGATGTTCTGATCAGAAATAAAGATACTCAATAATATTTGGAAGGAACTAACGGTATCACAACTGGACAAGATTGACCTAGAATTATTTTTTTTGTCAATTTAGTGTCTTTCCCCATATTAACTACATATCTATAAGTTACCTAATAGTTCAATAGTTAGAACGTAGGCAAGTAAAAAGGGCAAAATAACTTAGTAAACCTAATAACTCCAATACAATTTCCCCATGCGCACAGTTCCATACAATTAATTTATATTAAATAAAGGAAAAATGAGCACAAAAACGTACAATCACTAGGAATAACTGTAATTTTGTAAAAACCCAAAGGAAAATGGTGTTCGCCAGTGTCACGACCCGCACGCTCGCAATTAAATAATTATAAATAATCGGCGCCCGCGCATCTGACAAAGACTCGGCGATTTGCTCTCGAAAACTCGAAATAAAATCGCTCATGTAATTGACTTGGTTAACAGTTGTTATGAGTGAATTACAACAATGTTGGGACACTTATTTTTACTTATTTGTAAACTACATTGTATATGTATACTTACATTACAACCTCTTTTAGAGACTAAAAGCAAGTCACGCTAAATTTCTTAAAAAAAGTGTACTACTACCTTCAATTGTTTTTAACGAAAACGACTCCTGCACTAAACCAAATAATCCTAGTAACGGAAAGGGTTTCACAGACAATCAATTCACATGCACGACACCCAGACTCAGAACAAGCTTTTTTAGATCACACAAATTCTTGTCCTACGCGGGGATCGAACCCACGCCACGTCGCGTACAGTGATCATTGGCATAGTGACCTATACCACTCGGCTATACGACGACTGCTACGTGCAGTCAATTATAATGTACTCTACATTATAACTGACTGCACGTATAGCACCTTTAGCTGTCTTTAACAGTGTACTCACCATGCCCGATTATTTTCTCCGTTAATATTAATGTCTATCTGACAAGGCGACAGAGACAAAAAGAGACTTAATAGCAACTTAAAATATCCGATCATTAATAGATGACATAGTATTGAAAAACACGTTTCAAATGTACATTAAGTAGTTATATTGTATTTCCTATTATCTATAATACTAGCTTCCTCATAACCATATAAAGTCAATAGTAATTTTAATTATCCATGTTATTCATCAATACATTCAATGTTATTTTATTTATAGCGCTACCTATAAACTCTTGAAACAAAAATGTTGCTGTTGTTAAAGCGAGACGCCGCTCTACGCTGTGTATCGTGCCGTCTCGGTTTCACAGTGATAACCATCCTTAAGAATCCATAGTAAAGATATATAGCAAGGCAAAAAAAATACAATTTTAGCCGAATGGTACCTATAGGTTACCACACCAATTACCACTTTACGCGACGTGTCGCGGGCTCGATCCCCACGTAGGACAAGAATTTGTGCGATCCACAAAATAATGCTTGTTTTGAGTCTGGGTGTGTCTGTGCATGTGAATTGAATGTCTGTGAAACCCCCCGCGATACAAGGATTAAATCCCTTACATATAATATACTCGTTTTACTCAAAAGTTATCCATACAATAGTCTGAAATGTTTACATGTTCAATTGTTTAATCGCCTATTTGCCCATTTATATTTCTTTTCAAGGGACCAAAGGTAGATCGGAACAATTAGATGATTCTCACTTATAGTAATTAATTTGCAAACTTTGTAACGAAGCAATTAACCATTGACGTCAAACGAATCTGTTAAAGTGAACGTTTTATAGTGAAACTGTTGTAAATATTAGATATTGTGAGAATTTACTCGGTATTTTGTTTACATAGTTGCATCTCTATTATAGAACAATTTGTTTTATGTTAGCTTAATTATCTATAATAATCTAAAAGAGGTTCTATTCCACAATTCAAAACGTATGCTTAAATTAATCACTATCACTACATCTATAATAGATTGAGTTCAATACTAAGAATATAATTATCGTTAATTGTAAAGTTATTAGTACTGAAATTGCCGACATTATGTCATGAGCATGATTAATTTAATTGCTTGTATCTAAAATTGTAATCCTAATTGAGACATGTTGAACGGGGGCAAGGTGCGACGAGGTTAAAACTAGCTTTTTCCTGTGACTTTGTCTGTGTTATAAGCGTTTAAACATACCTAGAGGAATGGGAAGTAGTAAAATAAGTTGTAGAAGCGTGACAGCACACTACAAGGCATGGAATGACGTCTCTCTTCCACAACTATAATAATATGATCTTGCTATCTCGCTTCATATTAAAAAGAACCGCTTCTGAGTATGAAAATGAGATTGACAATGTAAAAGTCTATTCCGAAAAGAAAATTGATGTTCTTAAAACAAATGCTGTTCTATTTTGTATGAGACACCATTTTTTCTTGACATTTGATAAGTATTGTGAGGAAAGTTCCATGACAAAAGCAGTTTTTAATGTATGACCAAATCCTTATCAGGCTGTATATCTATTAGAATGTTATTTCATTATAATTTACATATCATATCTACAATCGTCCTCCAGAGAGCTCATTGGTGGACATTCAGATTCACAAACTTAAAAGCGTTAAATTAACACATTGGTTTCACCTACTTATTAGCATTATATCGATAACCTTTGTCCAAGTTAATTTAAGTTTCAAAACTAATTTTATCTATACCAGTCTATACTAGAAATATAAATATATAAATGCAATAGTTTGTGAGTAGGAATAGATACATGATTGTTACTCTTTCACGCTCAAAATATTGGAGGAATTGCTCTGAAATTTGGTATGGAGTTAGCTGAGACACCGGATTAACCCCCCAGATTAACTAATCTAGGTGGGTAATATTTTTGCAGATATAACCAATAATCAACCGGGTGATGTCGCGAGCAACTGCTAGTTTATACTTGTAAAATAACAAGGTATAGTTTATGAATTTGTGACGTGGTAGGCAGGAAATCTCTGGGAATAATAACCAACTTTTAAATTAATAAGTCACTAGCCACTAATCAGTGGGTGTTATAGGCTATATTTTAAACCGAAAATGCCGCCAAACAAAGCGGTCAAAGACCAGCTAGTTACCTAGCTAGTTTTCTAATAGAAAAATCAACGGTATTGGGTTAGATTAGGTTAAAAATCTTGCCATTTTCAATCAAAATCATTTTTTGGTTTTTGATCTTGTTTGTATGTATGTCTGTCTATAACTTTGTTCATAGTAGTTGCCTACGTAATGAAGGCACGTAATAAATAGTAGCATCAGTTATTATTGCATTACTCACAAAGAATCCTAGAATGAAACCGGAATATTTCATAATTATCATGCCAATGGGTTAATTAATGTAAGGATAACTAATAAATTGAATCTGGTTTATGATGTAGGCTGCTAATGTATGAGTCGTTGATATAGAAACATTTCATAGATTTTTGGATAATTGATTTAATATGAAATAAGGTCCTTTACCATAGTTATGATATATTAACTGTTGTCCGCGATTTCGCACGCGCGAATGTCGGTTATAGCTGCAAAAACATTACCGACGAAAGACGCTGTCGATTTAAACGTAGCTTATAGGTAATCTAGATTCTAGGTTGTCAAATAACTCCATACCAAATTACATTTAAATTTCTCCAGCATTTTGAGCATCCATCCATCCATACCATAGTAGGATGCTCTGCCTGTTCTCCAGAATTCCGTACTTAAAATACATATTCAAAATTAATTACGTAGTACTAAAAAACATTGACTTTGTTCATAGAAATCAATAATTATGATACTTATCGAGTTAAGAGAAAAGTTAGTATCTAATCAAATTAAATTATACAAAGGTAGACATTGTTTCAATTATAGTTGAAGGAAACCCGCACTAGATATCAATATTGAAAGATTACGTGGAAATAATTGTTTATAAACAAGTTCTCAACGAATTCTCGGTAACGCTATTGTCATAGTTTAGGAAACCGGAAAGCCGATCGGTCTCTTTGTATTTCATTTTCCTTCCAAAACTCGTTCAAATCCAATTAATATCTTAATATCTCGAAGCTGTAATAGCCTAGTGGTAAGACCGCAGGACTGCCAAGTCAAAGGTCTTGAGTTCGATCCCCACGACGCGCACCGACTTTTCGAATGTTGTGTGCGATTTACAAATAAATATCACAGCTTCCGTGTTTCGGAAAGCACGAAAAGTGTGGGTCCTGCGCCTGATCTCTCTCCAATCGTGTCGGATTACCATTCCATCGGGCTATGAGAGTAAAGGAACAGAGAGTGCACCTGTGTTTGCGCACGCGCTTATGCACTATAATATGTCCTGCGTAGCTGGCTGGTGTCATAGTAACACTAGTCGCTGTGGCCGAAATCAGTCCGGACATCATTATTAATATCTTGGGAAAAGATTATCGCAGGCAAGAAACATTGCTAAAAGTGTTATCGGTTTCATTAGGTATAGGTAGAACTTGCTAAAATGTCTGGAAATAATACAATCTTCAAGATGTATTGTCGTGTAATATCGTGGTGACCTTGCGGTTCTATGTATGGATTGGTGTGCACGAGGTGCAACTTTGATCCCCAGCGCAGACAAGTACCAATGTGACTTTTTCAAAGTTATGTGTACTTTCTTAATTATTCTAAGGCGCTACTTACAAACGGTGAAGGAAAACATCGTGAGAAAACCTGGATTCTAAATATTGGAATCTAAAATCACCAATCCGCAGGGAGATAGTGTGGTGATCAATGTGTGTGTATAGGCTGATTTATTATTATGGATGTATTGTAGCGACTCTAACGACACTTTATGACGTATGAAACGTGATGTTCTCAAACGATCTATTTGCTCTACATTTCACCTTAAATTGAAGAAGACAGCAATACATTTAAATGCAAATTTTAAATAAGCCTATAAGGCGGTAAAGCAAGTTCTAATTTAGTGATTGTCACTCAAGCAGAGACAAGTCTTAGCATATTATTCTTAAAGCTTGTAGAAATGACTTGTCTAAAGAGACTGATCAGAGATACAGTAATCTCTTCCTGATCGTGTCAATTTGCTGTCTCTTTTTGTCGCAATATGATAGTAAGAGAAAAGAGAACAAAGAGTTCAGTAATCGTACATCAACTCGTCTAAAGAGATTTGAGTAACAGTAATCTCTTCCCGATCGTGTCAATTTGCTGTCTCTTTTTGTCGCAATATGATAGTAAGAGAACAAAGAGTTCAGTGTTCATACATTAATGTTGAATGCTTACGTTTATACTCATTGCGTGCGGCAAACTGACAGCATACAACTACGCATGACGTTATCACGATACGTCACTCAATCGCAACAGAGATATAGAAAATTTGCATTAACTTCCTTATTTTCTATTGACCTACAAATATGACGTATTAGATAGACAATCAGTCTGTTAATACTGCCTCTGTGCATACTAATGGAACTATTTTGTAAAATAAAATTAATTCTGGAGAATAATTGAACTCAACTCAATTGTTTATTGCATTCCATATGTTACAGATATGGTAAAACATAAAGTGAGAAAAGATCAACATGGATCCTGTCGGGCACGCAAAAAATTAAGAGAGAGGAAGAGGGCTGAAATAGTAATATATTACTAATATTGTTATAAATTATGATCTTTCATTATGTGTGAGAAATCGCAGATTATCGTATTTAGCGGATCAAAATTCCAAGGAAAAGAAAAACAATTGACTGTCTCGCGACACAATTAATCGGGAAAAATAAAAGATAATTCCATCTCTTTCTTCCTTCTTGATTAGAGTAAGACAGAAAACAAACAAACCATTTGTAAAGTGAAGATTTCTCTACATTTTGCCGTACACAAGAACTTTCTTTAATATTACTATCTAATGATATTTCAAATACATCCGAGTTCTTCCCATTATTAGCCGACTTCATTAAAATCTATTTAGCCGTTTTTGCCTTACTTACGAACTAATGAACTAACTGATATTAATACAACTTTCTCTGTGTTATATCTAATAGAAACTATATGTAACTTATAATTACATACATACTTTTTGTTTGTATGGGAAATTACGATTCTAGTGGTTTTTCCACATCATGTAATTGTGATCGTAAAATGTATTTACAGTCTTTTGTATAGATACATGTATGACGTCGTAAATTAAATTATGTTATTACACGCTACCGGGTGACTGCGAATATGTTCACAGAAAAGCTTATTAAATAGACAATAAGGTAGTATTTTTATGATATATTAAGTTTACACAACTCATCAATGTATCGTCTTAACTTCTTATTTACGTTGAATTAAATATTCCTACCCAGGAAAGTACCCAAAGCGGACGTTAAACATAGTTAATCAAAGTTTTCTCTATTGAAAAGACATTAAAAGGTAAGTCTTATACAGTGAAACTTTCAAGAGTATTCAAGACATAAAATATCAATGATCAAAGGATTTTTTATCGATTAAAGTTTGCCTAAGATATCGCGGTACACATAAAACAACCTAACATAAACTAGTATTATTTGTACCCATAGAACGTGCCCTATCTTTATATTAGTAATCGCTTCTTCGGTCATGGCATAGTTTACACAATAATGCTAATTGAACACCAGCCACCGAAATATACCGTATCAAAGGATCTCCCATTTCTAATTGATTTTACTAATCGAACAGATTTCTTTATCGATAACGTAAATGGAAACCGAAATACGAAATGTAAATTAAATAAAAATAAATGTCCAATTTCGTTATCAGCCGGCGATCACTCTATCAGGAGTCGATTCTATTATTTTCAACTCGAATATCGATATAAAATGTCGGCAAATCGTGTGATATATCTAAATATGTTATCGGCGATAACTATCGCAATTGTCATCTTATCATCAAGATCTAGATATCGGAACTTTTGTTGTTAGATCAGATTTTATTTGTAAACTTAATTAGATCGAATACTGCATTACCCAGATATATAATATATCGAGTTACTGATAACAAAGATTGTAATCGTTCAGTAATTGTTTAATCTTTATCGTGATTTGTGAATTTTGTTGTTAGATAAATGAAAGAGCCGCTGAAAAGATAAAGGCTAGACCAGTAAGAGTTCCGTGTGTATATGAACTATTGTTAATGGATTATCATTGAATAAATCTTAATTGAACAAGCGTTTTCATGTCGTGTTTTAAAGTTCTATGTAATTGAATGGAAAACACGTAATTTGCTTACTCATTATGAGCCCGTTGTTGCTTTGGTTGGCTTTGACGTTAGCAATTATATGGTAATCGATTTTGATCGAGTTTTAATCGAGATCTCGGTCTTTCTGGAATGATACGTAGGTCTATTTACCAAGCCTCGTTACAAGTTTGAGCGTTTGTCTTGGCTTGGCTTGCCTACACTAGTCCGTACCGACTAATTTCAGTCACCCAAATCACAACGTCCACCATGTTTTATAGACATATATAAATCGGGGAAAAAAATGAAAGTAGTACCTCGAAAACGGTTCATTGGAATTGCTATGCATTGCCACGCACCGACCAAATACGAGGTGCGTTACACGGCGGTTTAAGTTCAGTAAACCGCCAACACGGTAAAGAAAGGATTAAGTTTCGATGTAAGTTAAATAAAACATTATGCAACAATACCGGCACAGACCTACACGATTACATAACTATTAAAAAAAAGACGACTGAAAAGCATATCCCAGTTCCTATTAGTACAGCTGTCACATCGATGAATACTTTACGAACCCAGTACATATTAGCAATAGATAAGTAATTAAAACCGACAATCTATATAATGAAGGATATTAGTCACAATAGCAAACAAACTTCTTTGAAATTGATGCGTATCGTAGTGATCTATATCATAATTCAGTTCCACCACTTTACTTGAAAAATGGAGACAATTTTATTTTTTAGCACGTCTCCTGCACTACTAAATTCAATCCCTGTGTCGCGGGAGGTTTCACAGACATTACATTCACATGCACAAATACACCAAAACTCAGAACAAGCATTTGTGGAACTCACAAATTTTTATCCTACGCGGGGATCGAACCCGCGACACGTCGCGCACAATGGTAATTGGCGTGGTGACCTACCACTTAGCTATCCATGCAGGCATATTACCTATTTGTAAATATCTGGAAATAAAAGATTGTATATTTATGTAGGAAAAGTGTGGTTCACAAAAGAACAAAATCATTCGGTAGTTCTTGTTGTTTTAAGCAATTCCAATATAGTAACTAGCCTGAAGATTTTTCCACCAAGCTTTTCTCTATATCTACACTAAAAACTCTAACTTTCGTACAAGCAGCGCTACTACCGTTTTCGAAGTGAGATAGCACATGAATGCGTATATCGGCGTCACGTCTTAACGTCGAAAGAAATACGCTATTCATGGCAGGCTCACTTCCCTGTGTATTATGCTCAAAAGTATGATTTTTGATGATTTTTCATTATCATTAGTAGCTACAAAAGCGTAGATACAAACAGGGTATTGCCCACTCATTTAGTTCAATTAGGTTCAGAATAATCTATCAAAATTCGCTCAGCTGATACCCGATACCAGAGAGTTCTGATAATAAATTCGCAACGAATGGTGCCTTTAGATTTTGTGCAGTATCGCTTAGAAGTGCATTATTGTGAGGGCGTAATAAAAACAGTATTTCGTAATTTTTTTGTTAAAGTTTGAAAAATTTCCGATTCTACGTATAAAAATCATCGCTATGGTGTTAAGTTAGAAATTGGTGCAACAATTGAACAATGAAGTTATTATTTCGTATCTAATGATATGTATGCTGTCTATCGAAATATCAAGGTCTGTAGATTTTGAAAATTATCAGTTCTGACCCCTATCCGACATTGCTGATTGAATCGCCCGAATGCACGAAGCAACAAGCTCAAATCACATTACTTATCGAAAATAATTTTGTGTCATACTGCCATAACATCGACCGGATATTTTCAACGTTTACACTTCTTTCATTTATCTACGAGGGACATCGACAAGCTAAAAAAAAATTAAAATTCGCCAATTCCTAGAACAAATAACAACCTTGTACAGATAAAGCCTCCAATCAAAACCAATCTATACTAATTGAAATCCTATTAAAAATAGTTGCTTACACAAGAAATCCAATACTCTATGATAATATCAAAGTTATTATCAGCTGTTATCGCGAACGGTTGAATAAAAGGGCTCATTGACTAACCGACCTCACCTAACTAGCTACGTGAGATAAATATTGTAACAAAGTGAGTGAAAAATTTAAGTGAAAATTTTTCCCAGTGATTTTTCAAGTGACTTTTGTTTTTGAGTGATTGTGTTAACATTTATTTTTGGATTTGACCATGTAACAGTGTTTTTTTGTTGTTGTATTAAAGGTAAAATCTTATCCTTGTATGCAGAAATATTCGTGTGAACTATACATACTGTGTTTAAGAACGGCTCTAAGTAGAAAGTCACCCTTAAGTATCATTGTCACTGTCGAATGGAATGGAGACAAATAGACTTTTAAAGACGTCACTTAGCAAAGTTTCCTTCTTATATATGGTCGTTAATTTGTGCTGTTTTTATGCATGTAAAGTAAAATTTGAGAACTCTTTGGTAATACGGATTATTTTCTATACGAAATTTTCGAGTGAGGGGAAATAAATTTATATTCTAATTGTACGTAGATAATTATTCTCGACAAGTTGTATTATAAATTATTATAATTATAGGTAGTATAAGTATCGTAGTATGGAAATACAAAAAACACATTTATTTTGCGCTAATTAGCATTTTTTTATTGACGCTATTTATTAATTAGTGTTAGCAATCATAAAAATTATAATAAAAAAATATTAAAACCAGCAATAGAAATAAGAAAGTTAAAAACTACTTTTAATTAATCATATCAATTGCACAAAAAAAGTAGATATTATAACGTTAATTAACACTTAAGTTTATTATAATAAGGCTTCCGTACATACAACTGACGTGGCAAATAGCAATCTAAGTTTTATAATGCAATTTGTTAACTAGTTCCATACGTATTGCACGCAAACATTAGATCGGACTTATTTTTATATTAATAACTGTTACTAGCCCCAGCTTCGCACGGTTGCAATACACATATAAACTTTCCTCTCGAAATATTCTATCTATTAAAAAGACTACATCAAAATCTATTGCGTAGTTTCGACATCTAAGTATACATAGGGATAGGCAGGCAGCGGAAAACGACTTTGTTTTATACTATGTATGTAGTGATGTTTCTAGTGAAGCTGTGATAGCCTAGTGGTAAGACCGCAGGACTGCCAAGTCAAAGGTCTCGAGTTCGATCCCCACGGGGCGCACCGACTTTTCGAATGTTGTGTGCGGTTTAGTAATAAATATTACAGCTTCCGTGTTTCGAAATGAACGTAAAAATAAAAACGTGGGTCCTGCGCCTGATCTCTCTCCGGTCGTGTCGGATTGCCGTACTATCGAGGTATGAGAGTAAAGGAACAGGGAGTGCATCTGTTTGCGCACACGCTTGTGCACTGTAATATGTTCGACGTAGCTGGCTGGTGTCATAGTAACACTAGCCGCGCCGCCTCGCCGTGGCCGAAATCGGTGAGGAGACATTATTATTAGTGATGTTTCTAGTCAATACGGGGGCTACTAAACAGAACAGTTGCAATTGTCAAAAAGAGACAGTCTGTACTAGTATAGAGGCGTCTCTCTTCCACAACAATCGTCCAACTTTTTTTGCACATAGGAAACGCGTTGTTATAAACCTTATTACTCATAATGACGTCATACAAAATGGATTCCATTATTTTAATCGTTTGATGACTTACAAATTGAAGTCATCGGTATTTGATATAAATGACGTTTAAACTTTGGTATTGCTTGCGTGCAATTAGTGGTAATTGGTACTTTTTCAACTGGATTTACCTATAATGAACTACATTATACATATTTATTCACCATAATATACAAGTTGTTCAAAGTGAATATAATTCATCAGAATCAAGGAAATAGGAAAAAATACCTACTTTTGACTTGACGTTGTCTCTCTGTTGGAAATTCTAGCCAAAAGAGTATTATTTCATCTATTTAAGCGGAGGCTTAACACAATAATATCATGGTGAAGGTAAATAAATAAATAACTCATCACTTTCTTAAAGACTGATTTTCCCCTTTTACACTAGAAACAGTGATACAAAACATAATAACTTAATGAAATATTACCTTTAAACGCGTAAACAAGACAAATAATCAACCGGCACTGATTAAATCACCGTATAGAGCTAGCAAATTAAATGCAATTATCTAGTGTTATTCTTCTCAAGCAACATAATAAAGCGACAATTAAAGACATAACACCATAATCAAAGACAATTAACTTAATGACATTAACTGAATTAAACGACACAATTGATTACTAGAAACTTGAGGTCAGATTACCATTAATAGTTGGGAATCACGACACGACACGACACGATTGCCATTTTTATATAATGTTTATAGAACGATTAAGTTTCAATGTTGGAATTACAAAGAACTATTCTATGCTAAGAGTTATGCTAGTAGCTCTACTAACTGTTGCCCGCGACTTCGTCTGTGCAAATATAAAGTAGCCCAAGGCAGCAGACTTGGGGAACTCTGCGCGTTAATATTTTTCGTGATAAAAAGCCTATTGCCTATGAGGACTATTGATTATTTGGCATCAAGCTGTAAAAGAAGAGGAAAGAATGTAGATGAAACTGCTAGGTATATCATGTCTTAGTTAAGACTGTGGTCTTCGTGGAGGCAGGACAGCGCTCTATACGGTGTAGAGCGACGTCTTTCTTCTACAACAACAATTCTCTTCTTACTTTAAGACGTGTCGGTAATAGGTAGTTAGGAGAAATAAAAACAGCCAATACTCCGTAATCTTTGAACTACTTATAAAGCAAGTCACGTGATACCAATGTAATGATAAATTGTATGTTAGGTGTAACTTCTAGTGAAGTGTTTCGCACGCTATTGTATGGCGCCTGCTTTTAATTAAAGTCAAAGAAAAACTGACTGATCTGTTCTCAAGTATCAACGTCTTCCTAATACTTGTGTAGCTGGTAAATTGAAATATAGATGTATAAACTGTCTTTAGTGAGAGATACACCTTTGTTAAGCGCGAAAGTTTGTAAGAATGGATTGAGTGACAGCTCCAGATTTAATGCATGAATGTAAAGCAACGAAGGTTTTTATGAACTTATATTATGTCTTCATTTACCTAACCTTACAAAGACCGATGGTAAAGTGGTTATGTTGATTCAGATGAATATTGCTGGCAAAAATGCCTTAGTGACCTAACATTAAATCTATTCAGTCTTTAATGGAAGTGCATTAATCTATCCAGTTTTCGGTGCAAAGGCTGCCTTAAATGGCGTCAGCATTAGTTTAAACTCTCTGTTTTCAATACTCTATTTTGCCAGATAACTAATCACCCCTATTTCTTTCCAGACTATTACTCCCACAACCAAGAGTACCAGAAGTACGCCTCAAGCATGGGGGTCTCGGAGGCCCCGAAGGACGACTCCCCCCGGACGACACCAGATCTGTCGAGGTCGGACCAGTCGCCGTCGCAGCCCCCTCCAGGGTCCGCAGACAGTGATGATGCTGATGAGTTCGCCCCGAAGAGGAAGCAGAGGCGGTACAGGACCACCTTCACCAGCTTCCAGCTTGAGGAGCTGGAGAAGGCGTTTTCAAGGACACATTATCCTGATGTTTTTACGAGGTGAGTGGGATCAAGTTTTATCTCATAATATGAAGAGGTATTGAAATGGGGAGCCTACCACTTCTACTAAAAAGTGTTGCAGTTGCAAAGGCGAGACGTTGCTCTACGCTGCCATGCCGTGTATAGTGCCGTCTCGCTTCTATAAGTTTTTAATACAATTAGATCTACTAGATTTCAGTCTTTGTTATCTTTGTAGCACTGCACTTAGAATAACTGAGCTCTTTTTGTCTTAAGTTATTGGGTATTTGACAAAAAAATCTGATTAGTCGTCAGACAGATTTCCAAAAACATCCGATTTTTTTATTTATATGATGAAAGAATAAATACGCATCCAATTTTTGGAAATCGATCTGACGGACTAGTTCAATTTTTATATTCAAACACCCAATTATTAATGTAAAATTTGTAAAAGTAAGCAACCAACTACTGCAAAATTTGTAAAAAGCAAGCCGAATTTTCATTGAAAAAAATCCTTCATTCTAATACCAGTACACTGATAGATACCAAGTTTTGCTATCAGAAAATCCCAATAACACATTTATCCGGCCTACAAAACTCATAAGGCCGGATTAAGGCAATGATTAATCACATGCAATATACTCATAATCCAATTAAGTCTTGCACTTAGTACAAACACATCTTCCACTTATCAATGAACTAATCCCTGCTTTATTTCGTAATAGGATAACGCAGATTACATTTATTGACCAGAATTAAATTGTGGTAAATTAATTATAGCAATAATCTCCTTGTTAATAGCATTTTACGTTTCCTATATATTCGTTTGCGTAAACTCACTATTGTTTTGTAATCCATACAAAAATTAGCGCATTTGTATTTTTTTATAATATGAGTTTCAATATACAGAATATGTTGTTCAGGAAACCTTCCTACCTACCTCTTAAAGTAAGGTGAATAAAGAAGCGAGACGCCGCTCTACACAGTGTAATGCGTCGTCTCGCTCACACAGATACAGTTAAGAGTTACTTTAAGTGTTGGTTGTAGACTCCTGGAGGCCTTAAAGTTATGCCTGTCATTCAGTAAATTTGAATATAATCCAAACATATCGCTTGTCGAGGTTAAAAAGGCAGTCCCTCAATGTGAAATCATCTTTACAGCTGATTAACTTTATTTATTAACTTGGGAAAAGTCTATCTGGAGGAAATGATATTGAGTTTGAAACGATCCGGGAAAGTTATTTACTTAAGATTTCATTTTTTTGAAATTATTTTGTTTCTTGTTTCAGGGAGGAGCTCGCAATGAAAATTGGACTAACTGAAGCTCGAATACAGGTAACTTATTTTTTTATTAATACATACAAATTAAGAATATTTTTTACTAGTGAACACACATTTCGCACATTAATGCGAGCATGAAAGTTTGATGGTTTTCTGATCCTTCAATGATTTCCAGAAATTCTTTAATAAATAAACACTTAATAGAATTTATTTTTATATACAAGTTTTTATGCAGTCGATAGTGTGTCAATCAGACAGACTTAAATAAAACGGTGTCTCTTTTTCACAACTGCAAAACTATTACTATCGAGGGGATAGTAATAGTTTTAATTCACGGGATAACTAAAAGAAACCCGACCCTTTTTAAAGGCACACACGTGGGCACATGTCCAACATGCAGAGGCCTTCCCTTAAAGTTTAGCCCGTGCATAAAAAAAGAGTCACTAACTTACAAAAAATCAAATTAATTCATTATAAATATGAAGACATCAAGACAATAGACGTCATTAACATTATTTATATTACATTCACAACCCCACAAAAAGGACATTTAAATTAGTTACATTAAGTCCTTAATAATCATTTAACACGTTATTATTCAGCTGGTATCTTATTACGTATTATAATTGTCGTTATAACATGCATTTATGTTACTTCCCGACAGTTTCTTATCTGTGCCATCGTACTTATAGGGGGATGTAAACTGGCAACATTGTATTGCTTGAATAAATGTGGCCAGAAAAAAAAAGAGCTATTTTTTGGGTTTCGTACCCAAAGCGTAAAATTGGATCCTATTACTCTACTGTTTGTACTTTGTACGTCTATCACCAGCCGTAGTCAGGCTGCATCTCATATTTTATGAACCATGATTGTTAGACAGTTGATTTTTTTATTGAATGTGTATTTCTATTACTCTTCTAATAACAAGCACTAAAAAAACAAATAAATATTCTATGTGATACAATGATTGTTTGCCATTTTTATAGATAATTAAAATTGTACTGAACCCTTCTAGCACGAGTGCAACTCGAACTTAACCAGTTTTTATACTCGCCTATGAAAAAGAGAAATAAATTACTCCAATCCTATTTAATGCCTTTTTAGACAGAAAACATGTGTAAAACAATAATATGAGGTTTTATATCCAAATTTAAATTTATATTATCAATTTTATTAATGCCTAAAAAGTCGCTTTTAAAATATACATATTTATTAAATGTAACTGGTTCTGTGTTGCCTGGATTATTGTTATTTTATAGCTAATTTTACAACATATTAATTTGATCTTATCCGTTTATAATTAGAAATGTCTCCTAGCTTTTGCATAATTACAAATTGTCACCAAAAAAAATACTAGAAAAAAAAGGTTTTTTGTTAAAAAACTGCCAAAAAATTATTTCTTAATATTTTTTTTTGCAAGTCACTATAATAGTAATAATATAAAAGGGTCTAAAATTCGTGGATTTTAACAGGCAGGCTATCGTCCAATCTATGGCCAATTCAACTCGAAATTGGCTACGAGAATGACAGTTCACTCTTTTGTTATTCGGGACAATCCGCTATTTTTTTGCCCAGAGAAAAGTAGAGGACTATAACGAACTCCAATGGAAGAGGGAAGAACTCGAGTGATATAGCAACCACCCGAGTTCTTCCCTCTTCCCTTTTGCAATGGACATTGCTACGGAATACAGAACATAGGAAAGGAAGGTTCAGTCTACGTTGGTTGCTCTGGTCGGAAGACTTTCTTTTTTTGTCATATGGCTGGTCTAAAACCTGGTGTCAGAATTTGTAAAACCGCCTGTATGCTGTGGGATGTTCGTAAGAATTACCGTAACCCTGGCACTCAAAGGGCTCCAGAAGGAACATAGTGTATTTTAGTCAGCAAAAGTCTGGCACTCCCTTCCCGCTGCACCCACGTAAAAAAAAGGTATCTGACGTAGTTTGACACATCCTTGAAAATTTCTCAGATTTACTGAATTGGCCCCTGCGATGTTTTGGTATGATCTAGGGTAAATCTTTGCTTATTCATCGTCAAACATAAAATAAGAATTGTGACCAGTTATACTAAAAGGAAGCCTCGCGACGCGCGACGGCTAGAAAAAAGCTTGAAAACCCCAAGCCATTTTTAATTTGTTATCTTGTGCTATATTCCTTGGTCTATATTCCTCCATTGCAAACTACTGCGGTCCTCAGCTAGCACTTAACTACTGACCCAACCCGGTCAAATGGCCGCCACTTAATTTATCAGTAGATTCTAATTACTCAGTTTAGTGTTATCAATACTCTTTGCTTGAATATATTGTAGAACTCGTTTGACGTCACACCTGCAGTCTTGCTCAAAGGAGGTTTTACATGATCATGGAGTGTATTATTATTGCCGTATTTATTAGACAAATTTAGTTAAAGTTCATCTTTAAGGGCCGTTCATGCTATCTATGTCAATTTAAAATGAAATTTTGAGACAAACAGTTAAAAACACAGTTTAGTATAATGCTGTTTGCGAATGGAGCTGTTAGTCACATTCATATTATTTAGAAAGAATAAAGATTACTTTACTTTACTAAAGTTTGTATCGATCTGTACAAGTCTTTATACAACGGTATAAGACTAATACCCGAGCAAGGACCTGTCGGACAACCTTCAATCAGAGGAGACCGAATCGAATGAGACAGAGCCGCGGTGATAACCATAATAAACTACCGCAACGTCGAGGTAGGAAGGTAGTGTGATTGTGGATGTGGCGTATTGAAAGCAAATTATATTGTGAACCTACCATCACCGCTTTAAGAAAGATATTTCTGCAGCTGTGATAGCCTAGTGGTAAGACCATGGGACTGCAAAATCTGAGGTCTCGAGTTCGATCCCCACGGGGCGCACTTACTTTTCGAATGTTGTGTGCGGTTTAGAAATAAATATCACAGCTTCCGTGTTTTGGAAGGCACATAAAAATGCGAGTCCTGGATTCCACGAATTTCACACAATGCCATCCAGTCTCAAACCAAGCAAAGCTTGTATAATGAGTGCTAAGTAACCGATAAACATACTCATGTCTTATTTCTACCTAAATACATAGTTATATACATATTATAGATAAATAACGACCTGACACAACAAATGACCGTGCTCCTCACACAAACATTTATCCTGGGTGGGGATCGAACCCCACTATCGAGCCACTAACCGCTAGATCAACAGGCCAGTCAGACTAACCATTGACTATTACATCACAAAACTTTAAAAATAATACGAAAAAAAGGTTATTTTACTTGCAGCAAATCTTAATACGTTGTTAAACTACATCCATAAACCGTTTTGTTAGCACCTCTCATAGCCTCGTCACCCATAATCACTTGATTACACTTAATTAATTCAATATTTACACGTGTCAGAGTTTATTATGAGTTTCCTTGTAAAAACTTCAATTAGTTACATAAATAATTATTCAAGTACAAACTGTTAATTAAACAATTTATATCAGGTATTTTTAATTAAAATAGAAAAAAAAACACGTACCCATTCAAACAACTAAATGCATGAGGAAGGTAAATAAATAGCAATACATACGTAGTATTACTATTTTTACAAAACAACAATATATACGATTTTTTTCAAACATAAACACAACACGACACAAAAGAAAAAATACGTACCCAATACTATTAATTAAACTACAGACGGACGGTAAAAGTTGTCATCATCCCTATTCCAACATAGGTATTTAAATTTGCGCCCATTATTTTATAAAGTTATAATAATGGGTCTTATTACATCAACAATTACTATACACGTTGACACTAGGGGAATTATCATACAAACAATCAAGCTATAACAAAACCTCGTTAGAACCGTAAAATAATAATTTAATTACACAATATCTATAGTTCTATGTTAATAGATTAATTGATATTCCCGCTGATATGTTAACTTCAATTATACATGTAGATTATTAAATTATTACATTTGAATAAATGTTTATTTAAAAAGATATTTAAACTTACTTGTACACTGCTCTGTGAGTCTGTGATGTTTGACCCCCGTCGTGCGTCGGACTAAGTTTTAATTTTTATTACATTTTACAATGTCGTTTGAATATTAATCTTTTTATTATTCGATGGTGATAGAAAACAAAAAGATTCACGCATGTTACAGAATTAGTTGATGAGGTTTTAAATGGTACTTTATTAATTAGCATTCGATAAAATAATCTATTTTTGAGGGGCCCGTGTCGGATTGACATCTATTTTTGTTTTAAGCATAATTATCGCCTGATAACATATTTTCGATTATTAAGAATCTTTAAAACAAAAGCTATTATTCCCTGGAAGATTTTTTTTTGCAATTTAAACAAGGATGTATACTGAACTACGAAGACTTAATAGCTAGGCGGAATAAAAAGGTGGGCAACTGCGATGCCAAGTCAAACTACCCTTAATAATTGTTATAAGTTGGGGATTTAATAATATATTAGGTACTACATAACTATTCGATTGATTTTCATAACCTTTACAATAGCTCTATTTGTATTGGCATTATCTTTGTTTTTCCTTTTAGATACCGCATCCATTCCTAAGCTTTTCGTCAATCACTGTTACCCGCAATCTTTTAATAACACAGAGAGCTCTATACTTATTTGTCGCAATGTTTTATTTGCGCACAATCGATGATATTACTCGATACAAATTAGTGTTGCAAGATGAAGTAATCGAATTATAATAATATAAGTATATCATCGATTTTATTCGAGTTATGAAATTTAGATTCGATTGTTTTTGTTTTTTACTTTGTTAGTATGTTTATCGTTTGTATAAACGTGAGTAAAACCGTTAACCGTATAAAATTTAAAGTGATTATAATCGGCCTTAATGTAATTACCTATTTGAATTTGATTTCAAATTCTTTGTAACATGTATTCAAAATTACAAACAACTTACATCTTTAGCTTATAGATCTAAATAATGCAATACCTTAAAAAATATCTTACTAACGCATTTCCGACAAAAACTTTGACAAGTTAAACTATAGAATTAAAAGTTTTTGTTAAACTTACTACATTTATTTCCCATCTGCCCATTGTCCTAAGATGTTGACAATACAATTATAATTGAATTAAATTGAGTAACAAAGACTTTACTAAGAACTGTCCACCAATTAGTTTGATTATAATTATTTATAATACATAAAGTTATTTAATAAGACATCGATCGTATATCGCAACGGGCAGATGTTCCAATTTTATAAAAAAAACATAACTGGAACCTAAACTTATAATAAAGATGTAGGCACATTTAACAAGAATAGACTATGAGAAAAAATCAGATTAAAATATTGCAAGAGATACTTAGAAGCATCAAAAATAATATATATTAAATGAATTTTCAGTAGATATAAATTCCACTAATAAAACTGAAATATCGAGACTATTTTATATCACAGCAAAAAAAGCCTTAATTATTCCTTTTCATTGTTTTATAAATCTGTAAGTCTTAAAGGACTGTGTTGCTAGCTGTACTTATTAAATTAAAAATATTGTTTACTCTGTCAGTACTTTACACGTTTAAGTACCTAGGTTACTAACTCCATTGAAATAAAACAGTTATTTGTACAAGTATAGATAAACGATATTGTGGTTTGTGGTCACAGCACATACTTACACATTTAACTATGGCCGTATAACTGTGAGAGAAAATTAAATAATCGCCCTAATCGGCACTCTACTATGAGCTTTTAATGGTACTGTTACAACTGTGAAAGAGAGAGGCCAATATGTAGTGTAGAGCGCTGTTTCGCTCCCACAATGCCGTCTTTAAACGTTGTACTTACCGCCACCTCTATATTAATGTCTCCTGACCGATTTCGGCAACGGCGGGTAGTGTTACTATGACACCAGCCAGCTACGCGAGACTTATTATAGTGCACAAGCGTGTGCGCGAACACAGGTGCACTCTCTGTTCTTTTAGTCTCATAGCCCGATGGGACGGCAATCCGACACAACCGGAGATGGATCAGGCGCAGGACCCACACTTTTACGTGCCTTCCGAAACACGCAGGTATAATATTGCAGTTGTGAAAGAGAGAGTGTAGTGTAGCACTGTCACGCTTCAAAATCCGTAATAATATTACTTTAAGAGGCGGCCTACACTTTTACTGAACTTTTTTCCTTTAAAAGGAAATGAGAATATCATTATTATTACCAGGAGCCTTATATTACATAATCAAAGTATCAATTTGTTCATAAAACCATAATTGAGGAGACCCATCGACCTTATGCGTGGCTATAAGAGATGGCATCAAAACCCTTGGTTTCAGTAGCGACATCTATACGCAACTGCACTAAACTTACTGCCAACCATTACATATGACTCCAGTCACCAGATCAAAGAGCCACCATCCATTTTACTAATAGGTGCGTATTTTTCAAACCCTTGTTTATTAAATGAGGTCATTAGCAATTTTCTTGTATTATTACCAGCTGATTCCATCATGACTCGCGCGGCGGCTAAAATGACGCTCGAAAAAACGAAAAAATTATACATGCAGAATTATACTAACAACAGATTAGGCGGCCTGCAAAAGCCTTAAAATAAATTATAAGCTAATGTTTTTAAAAACTACTTAATATTAATATATTTAGCATTAGCACGTGGGCGGATAAAGTGTTAGATTTATAAAACATTAGTGTGAACCGGATGAGATAAGGGGATCTGGTTTTAATGAGGCCTTTTTTTAAGCTACTGTAATGGCACGAGCCGGGCACAGCTGTGTGCAAAAATGAGGATACTATTCTATTAAACTGTTTTG
Organism: Chrysodeixis includens; assembly: GCA_941860345.1. Taxonomy (NCBI): domain Eukaryota; kingdom Metazoa; phylum Arthropoda; class Insecta; order Lepidoptera; family Noctuidae; genus Chrysodeixis; species Chrysodeixis includens. Next base: position 10,612,093 of record OW796092.1, read on the forward strand.
GAATTAAATAATTTCTAGTGTAGCTAGCTAATAGTAATACGGGTCTTTACATACGCGAATAATTATTACTCTACGTGCTGGGTTGAATTATGATGTGAAAAAATTGTAGTGGTCACGTCCCCCTGTCTTTCATGGTGTTTCCTTTCGCCTTGCACCTCAGCAGCGCAGTCTTAGCGCTCCCGGGGCCTCGATCGCAGCGCCGGCCGGCCGCCGTGGTCATTACCTTAATGCGCGACTCTGTTAAGCCATTAAACACGGCACCTGGGCCGCAGTCGGTGCCTTTTTGCGCCCACTGCACCCGCATGCCGTCGTCCCCGCCACCAATTACAACATTTATAAATTCGCGGCCTCGACGCCGTATGAAGTCATATCCGTAATGGCCATTGTAAACTTAATAGATCATACCTCCGCACGCAAATACCAACTCTAACCACCCAGTCGTTAAGGCTCGTTATCCCCTACACTAGCCCACCATCCACATAAAACGTTTCTTGTTTATCACAGCATCCGCTAAAACCGCATCGACATTTACAGAAACGCGTTTAATTTTTTACTATACACCATTTATCATAAGTGAATTAATTTAAATTGCCATAAAAATAACAGTTTACATAATGGCTGTACGGTTCGTGACGATTTTTTTCACGTCCCAACATTTTTGTACGTGCATAAATATTTCATGCTATGATAATCGACCTTTTACAGAAGTATTGAATTGTAACCTTTTTGTTGCTAAAAGTAAGATTTTTGTTGCAATAAAATACGGGAGCTGTCAGTTTGAATGGTACAATTAAAATTTAATAACACCGTTGGGTATAATTCTACAAATGTTAGTTGATAGTATCGATGGAGACATGATATTATCCAGGCTTAGTCATTGAATGGGCAATAAATCTAGCGAGGCCCGCGACACGCACATTATATCTCTATATTTATTAAATGGCTCTATTTATTTGATATTGCGAACACATAACTTGGTGGCTTCACAATGGCGCGACAAACATACCTTTGCGGGTTGTAAAACTAGTAACTAACATCTAATGTGTAAAAATGACAGTTGTTGCAGCGATGACAGTTTAAGTAGTGCGTCGCTGCCGGCATAGACAACTTTGTAAGCGTCAGATAAGGAAAGGTCCAAACACAATTAAGGAATGTTGGTTTTTTTCATCTTGACACAATTTCCTTGTGTGAGTCTAACGTATGCCGCATGCCAAAGTTTTTCTCCACTCGCCGGCACATAAATAATTATAAAAGACATCTGACGAAAGTATGAAATAAACATGAGTTTGTTGAACAATAATTTATTGTTGTTATAATATAATAAATATCTGTTTGGGCTGCCATATTTTATGACACGTTTGTCAGAACTTACAATGTAGAGACGGTTGAAGTTTTGTTCAACATGCTTTATTACGTCCGAATACAAAGATACTCAATAAATTGATATAATTGAATAAATTCATTTATTTTGACTTTGATTTCAATAATATCTATAACGTTTTTATTAAGCTAACGACATTACAAATATTCAGGTTAAATTAAATTATATAAATATTGTAACATTTTAATGTAAATATTTTTTGTCAGAGTTCGTTTTTGGGGACGTCGATTAGGCTCTAATTATTATTACCCTGATTAGTATAGTCATAGTCTATGTATGTTTTCATACAAACTTTTTGCATAATTATGATGGATACATTTCAGATTTAGGCGGCCTAAATTTTGCTTCAGCCACTTTTTTCTTTACAAATCTAATTCAGCCAGACATAATTGGATAATAAAAAAACTACTATAACTCCTAGTTATTTCATATCATTATTTTCGTTAGTAATTACGTTATGTAATTCGAAAACGTTTTTACACCTGTTAGTGAACGTATCGTGTGGTTAACAAAGCAAAAGAAATTAAGAATGTGTTTAAAGATAATTAACTTATGGACTCACTGTAATTTGGTGTATTATTTGCTAGGAATACTTGTATCATTTTGTTTCCGGTTATATGTGTGTAAGCAGTTAGCGGGTTACGAAAATAGTGAATCTTAAATATTGAGTTACAACGGTAAAGGAAAACCTGACTATTTTACAAGTGTGTGTTCTTGAATTTCTCGCGTCATTTCAGAGGCCGTGTGCGGTTTGACTTTATCGCCAGATAATACATGAACCACAAGAAAAAAAAGTCGTTTACATAACATAACAAAAATTTACCTTTACGCCTTGTACACAACATCTTCAAAACCAATTGCTGTCACCAAAAACTGATCACTGTTTCTTTCGCAGGTCTGGTTCCAGAACCGCCGCGCTAAATGGCGGAAGCAGGAGAAGGTGGGTCCTCAGGCGCACCCCTACAACCCGTACCTAGGGGCGGCGGGGGGGGCGCCCCCTCCGTCAGTCGTCGCTTCTATGCCGAACCCCTTCTCACAGCTGGGATTCGGGTTCAGAAAACCGTTCGATACGAATGCTTTGGCGTCTTTTAGGTGAGTGGAGTTTTGTTTTTGATGGTAGTGTGTTTAGAAATATCATTGAACTAAATGACAAAGCTAAGTACAAAAGAACTTACAATTACATAAAATCATTTACTATACATATATACAAACTTGCAGCGTTCTGCTTACCTCATTTTACTTCCCTTAAAGACAATGCTATTATGACCTTTTTAGTTTGAGCATAAAAGCAAGAGATTTCTTCTCATCTTCATTAGTAATTCTCTACCAACCACATCTTAACTTAAACAGTGATTTGATGATTGGTCTTTCCCCACAGATACGCAGGAGCGCCAGTCCTCGGCTCCCAGTACCTGGGCGCGCCTCTCCCCCGCCCGCCACTCTTCAGCGCTCCTCTCTACACGTCCAGCCCTCCCTTCCACTCTCTCCTTGCCGGCCTGGCTGCCCCACCCCGACAGTCCCCGGACCCACCCCCTGTCTCACCCCCCATCTCACCCGGCAGTGAGTCACCCCCCACTCAACCCACAGCACCAGAAATAGAAAGAAGAAGCTCCAGTATCGCAGCACTGAGAATGGCCGCCCGCGAACACGAGCTCAGACTAGAAATACTGAGGCAAAGACATCACACCGACTTGATCAGTTGAGCACTGGCACCCGTTTCGGGGAACCACAATCCGGTTTCGTAATTGAAGCTCGACCCGTTGAAGGTTGGCAACATTGGAGAAGCACGTCGGGTTGCCGTTACTTAATTCTAATTTCGGCATTCATGTTGATTAAAACCTTGTTTCTAAATTGTTGGGTGAACAATTGAGTTTTTAAATATAGAACAACACGTCATTGCGTTCCGAATACCGTTGTAATTAATTGCCATCAGCTGATCGAACTGTTCTTTTGTTTGATGGTATGTAATTAAGGAACTTCACAATGACATATCCTTGCATTCGAGGCGTAACTAAACGTAATACCATTATCAACAATTAAATAAAATAAACATTTGAGCAATCAACTTGAAATTTTAACGAGATAATGAGAGCCTGTTGTACATCTTAATTATAATTAAATACTTGTCTGTTAATGTTATGGGAGATAATGACAAAAAGTAAGAACATAATTAAATGACTCCAATTATTTACTTCTTGGCATATTTTTGCAAATACTTTTTGTAGAAATAATATAATTAAATGCGACCAGCTCTACTATGTTTGGCAATAACGCCGTGTAAGATACCTATTTTAGTAAATATTTGTATGATTACGTTTAATATAAGATTCCTATGATAACTTACTTCGAATCCGTCCATTATAGGCCTTATTGTTATTTATTATAGGTGTAAGTACTTTAAGTTTTTCATTAAGTGATATGTATAGCAGTATGTCTAAGCCTTAATTGTGCCTTTACTCAAGAAAAAAAGTATTAAAACCATAAATAAATTGTGTGTAAACTCTAAAATATGGACAATAAACAAGTTACTATACCAGTAATTTATTCGTAATGTAAATATTAATTTTTGAACCAATTACTTATTCTATGAATCACCAATGTTGTAATATTTAATTTATTTATTCAGCAATTTAAATTCATATTCAAATATCAAAATGTATTCAGAACCATAAAATTTTGACATAATATACAAACTGTTACAAGGCTCCAAATAGACTATGATAACATTGATAACTCCTCTTTTTATATCGGGGGTTAAAAAAACATTACTTCTTCTAATTTTGAAAATTGTGTATGAATTTTGTATGATACGGTTTGGTGTTGGTGGCCATTTTTAAAAACAGTTTAAAAATAATAAAAATATGTTTTCAAGGTTTTGAAAATTAGTTTGTTACATTAAGTTGCACCAAAGAGGATTGAATGCAAACTTTTTGGTTAAAAAGAAATGTTGATGTTGCACAAACCAGTGTTTCGCTTCTACTGTTTGTTAAAAAGTAAAAACAAAATCATTACGGAATATCTTGTATAAATAAAAGAGTATTGAATCTTTTTGCTGTTTTTTTTTTAATTCGCAGTATTTTATTGGTCCTTGCTTTTTTATAGGAATGGTTTATATTAACTTCTGTCTAGTGTCTTACTACGGAATACAGGGGTAGTGAAATCAGTCATATCAGTTACCGCCGTGTAGCTACGACCCTATGTATTCTTAGATCTTTTGAACTACCTACGCCATGGAGTTGGATGTGGGTTTTTTAGACAGAATATTTTAAAAGGAATGTTTACATGTATAAAATATCAACATTGCACCCGTGGGAAGCTGGGACAATAGTAATCATATAGGCAATTGCTTCAAGGGCAATCGATTCAAGTAAAATAACGATCATCAGTGAAACCTGGTAAGGTAAAAAGAGCTTTGGACTGTTTTTAAGAAGAAGCCAAATTTAATCATACCAAGATATGGCAAACTATCATTAAATTTCTAAAATTAAATTTGACAGTTGTTTACATAACACCACTAAACATGCCAGAATAATATAATAAATACACAATACTTGATGTGGAGCCTATTTCATAAATCTATAGGTAATAAGTTTGAGTTATGTATCCAAGTAACAAAATCGAAACACAAACCATAGCAGCAATTACAACCCACGGCGCGTATTTAGTAGTGCCAATATCGATCAAACAGACAAACAGACAACCGATCGAACGTAATTCGTTAACAGAAATAAACGTTCGCCTTTCAACATCGACCACCATCAATCAGTACCTTATTACATGTCATAAGTTGAAAAATATGGCAGCTAACCGTTTGAACCGGCCCATTCATCATACACAACAATGGTGTACATTAATTACATAATCGAATTTAATTAAAATGTAATTCAATAACGTGCAATTACATTTGATATCGTCGTGGGTAGTGCGTGGGACGGAGCCGATTGGCTCATGATACTCATGATTAACCATTAATCTAAAATTCAATTAACTCATGATTTACCATCGTTTGATTGAAAGAAAGCCGTGACTCACGTTTATTAGTTTTTAAATTTCAACGGTTTTTTTAATGGCGGCTCTCTGACTGTTTGAACAGTTTCTGTGTATTAGTTTGTAATTGTAAAGCAATCGTTTAGTATGCAAATTGAGACTTCCGCATTTGAATGCCTAGGTTTAGATTGGATTAGATTTATGACTGTTCTTTCTCTTTCTAATGATCTTCGTATAAAGTTATGTTAGACTCGCCTACATTCGTAGAAGTGATTTAGTAATATCGTTACTCCGGATGTTATATGAATTACACTTATTTATATGGTTATATGGACACTATAAACCTTAACGGCTTTTAAATAAGGACATAGAAATGAAATTATTATTTTAGAGCATTACGGAATTTGATTGCCATAACAGTTATCTATTGTCAAAAAAGCAAATTCTCGTTTTAAAACTACGATTTAATTTATGGCAACACTTTTTAAGGTTACCTCGCTTAAAACAACTTACTTCTTAAGATAATCATTTTACAAGTTCCCGCTAACAGTTTTACGTGAGCATCAAAGAAAACGCTGAAGAGTACCTATTCGATCTAAAGTATAAAGTTAAAGAAATAACAAGTCAATTCCTCTCATATTTGTTCATTTTGCTTTTATTTTTCTTTTCATATTTAAGGGTTAGTAAAATTCTCAAAACAAAATTTATGGCCAAACAACTGTCAAATTGTTCTTTGTTTAAAATACATTATTTTTAATACCCCATTCGGGCAGTATTCAATACGGCCAGCATTCTGGAATTTTGATAAAACGTCCGTAGCAACAAAAGTTAACAGCCACATAAATAATATTCTACGAGTTCCAAAATCAGATTTAATGAAAAATAAATACGAGTTTGGTTAATTTAATTGTAATCGAATTTTTATCCTCCCAAACTCATCTACACGGGAACGCCTCTCAACAGCCGCTTATTGTCTGTGTCTTAGTTATAAGCTGAAGCGATTCAATACAACACAAGAAAGGTTTATACTTAATGTATGATATTTTTCGACTGAGACGCTGTCTTAATACCACGCCAAAACGGAGCTAGAAATTCTTAAAAAAATCATTTATTAGTTTCAGATACCTACTTATACTGAAGGAAATATAGAATATAAATATGAATGTAGAAAAAAAAACTAGAACTACACAAAGACAAAGAGTAGTACATAAAGACTAAAGTTACCGATTCTCTAACTTAGGCCTGTACCCTATAAATACTCCAAAGAAACGTAGGTCCATTCTACTTTCATATAAAGAAGCTTTTCCAGCACTTAACGTAGATGGTATATTAGAATGGTTTCTTAAACGAACCAAAGAATACCTCAAACAATTTCTTCCACATAACGTGTGACTCTTATAACTTGCACCAACATACAGTTGCCGAGCAGGGTGGGTCTTCGCCAAATCTAATTATGAATCCCCACAAAAAGTAGGAACGCGAGAACATTTTTGTATGTTTTGTAACCTCCTAGAATTTGCGCGTGTGAAACGGGCGTATGAATGTTGTGACAGGTTATTATCATACTATGGGATTTTAGGAAACAAGGGATGCTGTTATTGTGTCTCAATTATTACTGATTTATAAGTGAAATAGTCAAATGGAATGAAGCAGGCTTATTGACCTACTTAGATCGACAACTCAATGAAGGTATGATGTGAATACTGGATAAATTCAGATATAAGGAGTTCACAGGCTTATAAACCGTAACAGCCAAATTATATGGCTTTATTAAAGAGCTTTGTATCATTGAGCCTATATTTTATTGAAACCTTGATCGACCATTGCATTAATTTTCAACAGCCATTATCAAGGAACATGGAGGGCTCATGTAGTCATTTTACATAAGTTTATTTGAAGACCAGAAGCAAGCGTTCAATAACAAAGTACCAGGGCAGCAGGCGACGCGGGAGGCGGAATCCCGAGTAATTAAACAAACACGAGATCGGCCGGTCTCGTTAGCCGGGCCACGCCTACGTCTAATCAATTCTCGTAATTAATCGATACGCCCGATCACGATACTAACATCCGAATATCGATTGCCGACGCATAACGGTTACAATCGATAAAACTTTTCATAATGCACGCTTTGTTTGAAAGCTAAGAGTTGTATTTGCGCGCGCGATTTAATCAAAATTTCGATATTCCGACGTCGCGAATGTTACTAATTCGTGTCGAATCGTTAACTAAACGATGGGTGATTTTATACAATAAAACTAATTTGAAATAATAGATTTTGTACGCTTCGTTAGGGTCGTGGCGAATCGAAAGTATAAAAGTTTATTAACGATTAATAAAAGTCGTTGAAAAAGTTAGACAAAATCAATGTTGGGTAAAGGGTGAACCCGAACGGTTTTTTATATAGAATCTGAATAACTGTTTGATTGGCAATACGTATCCACTTTCCATCACGTCGGTCTCTTTAAAGCAAAGTCTGGTAAAAAGCCTCATTGTAAAGAAGAGCCTTTTTGTGTAAAATAAACAAAAACTCTTAAATTAGGCAATATTTTTTACCTTTTAATTAAAGTTATAAGAACAAGGAATCAGTCGAAAAACTTCCATCGAAAGAATAGTTCCTTGTATTTTACTACACAAGAAACTGAAAGCCTTTTTCATCGAAATGGGAACCAAAAAAGGGGGGTTTCAACTTTCCAGCCAGTCTTCCAGACTTGCAAGATCAACTTCTTTGGCCTACAAAAAAGTGCCGTCAAAAATTGACGAAAGCCATAAAGTTAAGTCGCATTACTCTTAGTCATCAGTGTACATCATTACCGTGTTACGCGAAGACCTTTCGGGGTCTAAACTGACGATAAACTGGCCCTTGTGGGTCCATCAATCAACGTAGCATCCAATGAGCATCAAGAAGCGCCACAATGATTTATCAGGCGCTGCGCCTGCGCAACTGCTCCCAGTAATGGCGCTCACGACTCACATCCCGGATTTTTTTGTGGGAATAATATGTAATTTGATTGGGGATCTGTGGGAACTTAAAGAGAGTTAAATGTAATTAATTATGTGTTGTTATTTATTGAATTGTCTTATTAAGATCCCTTTTGTAATTGTCTAAAGCAGAGCCGTCCATATTTTAGTATTCTTGCTTCTAGAACGAAAATTATTATTTAGGCATTAGGCAATACGTTTGCATTCTCATGTTTCATTCAGACAGCTTACGTTGAACACGGAAAGTTTAATTTACATTCAGAAAATTAAAAAGAAAGGTGAGCTTTTGTTTAAACACATAATCTTGTTCTAAATGGCTCATTTCGTGAATTACCAAAGTTTTAATCACGTTTTTTACATTCAAAGTGTTTGTAAATAACCGTCTATTTACTTCATTTTTATTTATGGTATTTATCAATTACCTATACGACGAATCATATAGGAGTCAGTCACATAAATAAAAGCTTAAACGAAGCTTTAATTTCGTATAATTTACAAACTCATATACACACAGACATTACTTAAATAAATCAAACCATCTATCCAAATATTAACCGGGAACATCACTAAATTAAAATAACAAATGGCGGACGATATCTCATACCAAAGACAACGTAGACTTTAAAACAAAACTACCATAGACAAACAGTAACAAATGAGGTCGGTTTAAATTGAATGGGCCAGTTTTAATGCGATATTTTTGTTATAATATCCAATTATGGAGTTTTAAATTATTCCCGACTTTTTTAACGTTTCGAGAGCAAGTCTTGTACTAATTAATGATTGGCTCACAGCTGGGGATCTCGACGATTAGGGAACGCTGTCTTTATGTTCTTAGTTTTGGAGTTTGGGCTATGTTGAATCGGATTATTTTTTTGAAGCCCTTAAGGGATCCTTACCATTTATAAGGAGCATTATCTAAGCAAGACTATTTAAGTACATGAATGTTAATGGCCTTGCTTTAACTTTGTGCTTAAAAGGCATGTATTACAACTTTTACCTAGACTTTCATACACCTACTTATCAAAACCAAATTTAATTATTATTTAGTAAACAACTACTTGTAAGGCCGTATTAACTTTTAGGATCATTAGAAATATCTTTACTTTCTAAAGTATTAGAACTCCAAATATTCAAAAATTACCTGCAGTATATCAAGAAGTTACAATTTTCGACTTTAAGACGCAGATATAAAGTTAAATATTGATTGATTTGATACCACTTACGGATTCTCTTTACATAGTAACTGTACTGCTTAAATAGAGCCTAAACTGACGAATGTATGTAACTTCTATAAATTTTACGGCTTCGTTAAATCTGTTAAAGTTTAAAGTTAATTTGCACGTGCTTGCAATATAACGGAATAACTGATAAAATAGTAGAATTTTCTCTTAGTTAGTGGCATTAACCATCTTAACTACATTGTACTGATATACCGTAAGCTTTTGCGAGTATTTAGTGCTCAAATCTGTTAAGATAATCCATGTGACCATACCATACATTCATTCGGATTTTCATCCGATAAGACCGGATACATTTTTAAGGATAGTGCTTCAAGGATCTTTTTGGCACGTGGATGACATTAACATAAGGGCGTTTGCGAAAAAATCAACTCAACTGTCTGTCGAAAGTGATGGTTTGCCATATATGGCTTTTGTTTTGATTTCGGCCACTTGTGGAATGATCCTTGTAGCACTACAGGTATACGGTTGCTCGGTCTGCTGACCTTGGTTCAGTAGTTAGTAATTTTATTTTTTACCGAAGGTCATGGGTTCGATTCCCACCCAGGACAAATGTTTATGTGATGAACACGATCATTTGTCTGTGTCTTTCTGATTTGTCGAAAGATCCTTGTAGCACTATATAAAAGGTATAATGCTGCTTCTATCCATAAAACCTATTTTAAATCGACAAGAATAGCTTTTTTTGAATTTGCCTGTAAAGAAGTTAATTCTTAGAAATGTTTTATTTTATATACAAAAACAATATCTTAACACGTTTAGTAAACACATAACTTATGTTATTAAAAGCATTTCAACGTAAAGTTTTTATTGTTAACACATAGATGAACAATTATTTTATGGTCTCATAAAACAAACATTGTAATAAAATAAATAATTGTTAGCTATAACAAGATTGTAAATAATATTATTATAATATATTATTCTTTTATTTTATAGGCTTTAGTTACATAATTATTGTTCTGGCTTTATTTTCCGACTTCAAAGAGGAGGACCGTTATATACGAAAAACTGTCACTTTTGACAGACAGTTAAGTTGATTCTTATTGCAAATATGCACACTAACTCATGTTAATGTCATTTACATGCAAACACCTAATATTTAAAAGATTCAGTTAACAAATGATATCAAAATAAAAGACAAGTTCCTTTCAATCATTTATTTCTTTGTTACATAACACTAACAAACACCCACGTGAAGGATTTAAATAAATTCCATATAACTTAACCCTTGTCGATCATCAAAATTGAATATATTCCGACCTTTAACCTTTGAATCATAATATACATTTAAAGCTCCATTTAATTTTACTACGGTAATGAAATTACACTGTTTTATAACTTTTATAAGCGCAAAGAAAGTCGTTTTATTACGTTTGTTGTTAACAATAAAAATATAGTAACAAGATTTACGTTACGTTTTTGTAGCTTTAACTGTAAAAATTCATAAAAATATTAAAGAAATAAAATTAATTTGAAAAACAAGTACGATAATAATAAACGAATTTCCAAAATTTTGTTTTCGTAGGATAAACTAGACAGAGAACAGAACAGTTCCCGTATTTAGAATAAAAAGAAAAACAAGATCCCACAGATGGCTTATTAGTACCACCTATAGGTGGAACCTAAAATTAATTCCTGCGATTTGCAAGTAATCCAATTCCTTGATCCTATGACGTTATAGGTACTGTCGAGACTGATGTGTCGTTCAATCCTACTACGCTAAGCTGAGCCCTTCTCTATCAATAACTTACCTAAACAAAACCAAATCCTGATCAAAATAATCAAAAACAGAATCTAAATAAACGTACTTAATTAACAATTAACTTCAAACTCGATATCGAACAAACATTTTATTACCAACCTAGTTAACTCCAAATAAAAATACAATCCACATTCACGCACATCACTAAGCACATGAAACTATCACCGAAATTCAATTACGCTATAATTTAGGTACAACACTACTCTTTAAATTAAAAAAGAAAGGTAATCAGGCGAGGCACTAAATAATGCTTGGAAAAAAATCAACAGAAACGTTCAGAAACAAGCGAACGAGGTTGATTAGGCCGATGTCACGCCGATAAAGGTTGTAAAGCCGAAAATTGAAAAGGTTACTTCATTAAAAATGCTATATTTTACAATTTTAAGCGGCAGGTGAACCCTATGGCGTTTTATAGGGTGACCATGATATTGACAAGGAGAAGTGTTGTTTGTATACGGGTTTTTTGGTGTTCTTAAGTTTGTTTTACTGTTTTATTGTGTAGTTTCAGAATAGGAAAGAAGAGAGAATTTTTTGAAATGTTGTTACAGATTACACAGTAATATGGATGCCATACATGAACCTATGTTTTCAAATTCATAAATAATTAAAATTAAAAGCAGTACAAATTATTAAATAAATGCCAAATTCGTATTTTTAGGTCACAAAATCCAATTTGGTGATAAATTACCAAATCGGATTTGATTATTTGTGATATTTATATCTAAATTGAACTTCAATAAAAATTCACTAAGCAAGCACTTCGTACACTTGCTAAGTAAATCAATACAGTCTCAATTCTAGCCGCTTACATGCCGACTCTACTCGTCCGGCGTCGACTCCCGCGCACCCCGCTGCGCGGATCTAATGAAATAAACTGAAAATCAACACGCGTACCCGCGCCGCGCCCGCTTTGTACCGCCGACGCGCTCACGATATAATTAACACGAAAATTTATTATAATACTGTCCCGAAATAATATTACGATGCGTGGACACGCCATTGTTGTTTTTTAATCAATATTATTGGCAGTTTGTTTTCGCGGGCTCCAAATTCGAATTTCGAATGTTTGTATTGTTTTGATTTGGCGTTTGCTTTTTTTTAGAATGTTTGTTTTAAGTTTATATGTTGTCTTCTTTTGCATTTTGAATTCGATGTTAATTTTGATTTAAATTATGCACACATGTGATTTTCAATAATGTTAAGTTGTTGACACTTTATGGCGTATTTTAATTTTCTTTTTTAATTTAAGTATACATTCAATATTTTTAAAATGGATTACTAATAGGCATTAATTAAGACCTTTGTGAATATGTTGCAGTCAGTGTTTTCTTCAGTTAACTGTGTTTGTGAACCGTAAAGATTGACATCACTTGATTGTAGAGTTCAATCACACAATCGTCGTATCAAGTTCTGTAAGACTTTTTGTTTAAATCTAACACACAATAAACGCTTAATCTAGTAACACCTAATCTAGAAACAACGGAACAACCAACTACATACATTATATAATACAATCGGCGCCAACCTTAACAATTTATAAAGCTAAGAGCACACTTCACAAAGACCAGGCACACAACACATGTAAGGTCAAAACCTCATTTAAATGATTGATACGGCTAATTCAATCAACCGGCTACGAATAGACTGCTGGTAGCCGATTGGCTCCCAGAGAGTGATGGATTACGATTATTACGTTAAGCAGAGCTGTTTAAAAAAAAATACGTATTCCAATTCTGAATAATTTAAATTTGATATTTATAAAATATGCTGGTTGCTAAAAAAAGTGTAAAAAAATATATTGTTTTGTTTTGTTCGTTATTTAAATTGAAATTATAAATGCGGAAAAAATATTGGTATTAAAATAAGGAGGCCATTTTCTTTTTTTCTAAATTGTTAAACTCATTACTAGTTATTACACGCATGTTTATTGTGTAACCGTTTGTTGTATTTGATTGTGTTTTTTATCTGTACTTTAGAAGCTTTAGAAACAGCATGAGTTATGTTAGATTGTAAAATCAATTTCAACAATATCAATTCCGTCAATAATATTGAATAGCTGATATTTTATTGCTTTTAAAATTGTTGTTTTTTATTATTGTCATTCAATGTTACCAAGTCACATTCTGACTGACCGGTATGTATCTTTTTGTCATATTTATATCAATAGAAGTCCATCCACATTTCCATTACTCGATAATAAAACGTAAATCGATACACTATCGATATGGAATTAATAAAGAACTAATATTCGTGTGTAACGGTAGGGGTGCGCGCGCGCAGCGTGACGTCTGTCGCTACACATCTAAAGAGATGTGCCCAGACGAAATCGATTATGATTCGCAGGTGCAAATAATGATATTTCTTATCGATAAAAAACTCACGTCGAATTTTTTTTGGTAATTTTTAGGCTTGATGATGTTATTAAATATTAATAGATTAAAATGAATATTTCATAAATACTGATAACTCATAATAGAATTACTAAACGATGACCATGGGTTTAATTTATTTCCTTCATAAATTATTTTTTAATCAATTTCCGTAATTGCAAGAATAATATTGAATTTTAAGCCCATAACTCAACCTAGAATAAATGAATCAATATCTACTTATGTAAATACTCAAAAGCGTTACCCTCTTTTACGCGCATAGGCGTCGGTCGTAAGACTAAGAACCATAAAAGGCACTCTTGCCAGCTAAACGGTTAGACAACGCAAGGAGCTTTTTGTAAAAACATATTGAACTTTACAAAACAAAATATCGATTGAAATATTAATAAACTATTGCTTATCGATCCAAAATGAATAGAAAAACAACTATCAATCACTATTGCAAGCTCTCTTTGTAACGTCAGTAAATGTCTCGTGACTTACGACACGGCTTGTGGCGCCACCTCGCCGAACGGAACAAAAACTTATTAATGTATTAAACTGTTGTATACATACATAGGTATTTATTTATATACAGCCTAAATTTGGAACTGCTAAAAAGCAACCATTCGTGGATTATATTATTATCCTGTTTTAATTAGAAGTGATATGTGATGAATGTGGAGACCGTTGGAGAGCCAAGTCAGATGTAGTGGGTTCAAATCCCGGTAAATAACAAAGTCTTTTTGAATTCATGTGCGTATTACTAAGTAATATAACTTACTAAAATCGGTAAAGGAAAACATTGTGAGGACCAGCACCACTGGGTAATTTTCTAAAGTGTGTTAAGCTACGTCAGAGGCCTACGTGGGGGCTGAAAAACTCTGATACCAGATTGTAAACCAATAATTTAAAGAAGAAGATAATGATGTAAGTTACATACATTTTTGTACCTTGAACCTCTTGAAGAACAGCAACGACCGTGATTTAACGCAGTTCCAATTTAATTCAAAAGGGGCTATGCGGTTGGTATAAGGTCCCAATCGTAGTTCGTGGAGGTCAGACGAGCTGTCTACTTCTCTGTCATTTCGTTTTTGGCAGAGCAGTATTTTGGACGTTCAAGCCACAGATCCACAGATCTTTGTAATCGCAAACTTCCTTATTGTCAGATAAGAAGTTGTTCCGTGTAAAATTAACAACAGAATCTAGTAAGCCGTTTCCGTCATTAGGAAAATCCAGCCTTTTCCAAAAGAAATTTAATTCAAATTTGTGTCACAAACAAAACGACAGGACATTTCTATAGGCCTATCTAAATTGTAATATGCAGTAGGTACTCCAAATTGACCACGTGACCATTTCAATTTAAACAAATACTCCTTGGCCAGCTCTCTCGGTGGCAACGTTATCCATTCCATTCCGCCTGTAATGAGACGCGTCAAGCATTCGAAACTGGTGACGATGAAATATTACCGCTCTATGATTTATCGTAACAAATTATGTTTTTTTGTCCGCCCGACTTCATCTGTATATGTAAATAAAGTTGGCCTCTGATTCAATAATAAGATGATAGGAACCATCAATGTTTTGTTCGTTTGAATATATTATTGGATTTGTTTATTCTTGGTTTGTTATTGCGGATTGAAGTCGAAACTAGAGGCTAAGAGTCTTTAGGAATCAACGTTGTAATACGAATTGGATGTGCTGTATTCTGAATCATAGACGTGTGATGTGGAGTTTCTTATACTCTAGAGTTACCAGATGTAGGTATGTTTATGGCTCGCCAGAAATGGTTTCGACAGTCGCATTGGCTTAGACCGAAAATAATATTGAGCATAGAGGTTTATTTATACTCATGTTCTAGAACCTTTCTAACTCAATCCCCATAAACCAAACAACACAGACTTCCAAATCAAACTACACATCGGAACACGTGCCCCCACTAATGAGTTTACTGGAAAATTACACAATTAGTACTGTCCGGTATAAACAGGCATGATACAGCAATGAGCGATCGCCTGCCCGGGGCAATCGTTCCACCAGTCACGAAAATCCCCGCACGTATGCAAAGTAGCAATTCAGGAGGGTCTTGATAAAACGGATGCGTTAAGTTCTATGCCCTATTCATTTGCGTTGTTAAAATGATTGACACATTCAATTAGCGGGGTGACCGGCAGACCTCCCAGTTCGTTCTTAGCTATTAACCCGCCAGTGTAAACTGATCTTAGCAAGTCCTTCGATATTCCCGTCTTTGTTACCACTGGTTAATGTTTCTGCGGGCTCGAAGAGGTCTTGTTGAGCTGGTCAGTTCGAAAGGGTAGGGTTATCGTATTGTCTTGTGGTTTAACTGTTGTTTTCTGCAATTAGTAAACGAATAGCGTGTCTTTGTTTAATAGGCCTTTCAGCGATACACATCGTTGTTCAACAGGAATTTGTTTTGACAGTGACATATTGTTTTTTTTTTTTTGTAACGTTACATTTTGATAATGTATTTAACTGACCCGTTGAAAGATTTATTGAGACAAACAATGTCTATATAGCAGCAGATAAGGAAGTTAAATAAATAGGAAGTAGAGACCAACTCCGATTAAAACAAAAGATTATAAAATGTAAAACTAAAGATTTTGCATAACGGTTTTGCTCTTTAAATAAGCGTGTTGTTTCGCCCTTAAATACTTTGATTCATGTTAAATACCTGGTTTATGGCTTTATGATAGACTTTTCAAATATAATACCCAGGATATTTCATTAAAACAACTCTTAAAGTACCTACTATAATTTACGACTCAAACCTTTTACACGTTACTTTTTATTTAATATGCCTACACCATGAAATAACATTACATAGCTAAGTGTATCAAGATATCTCTATTAGGCGGTTAAATTAGATCATGACTTTCCTATTTTTTTTTATTTGATTTACATGCACAATGGCGTCGTGTGGTGACCAATCAAAACCTCCGGCCACTTGTAATGAAGTTGTATCGCATTCGGACTCCTTTCTGCTACTTTTTGTTACTATTTCAATTATGAATGTGAAACACAGCTCAGGGGAATCTTCAACAAAAGACGGGAATTGATGGAACACAAACTTTTATTATTTAGTACAGATGTCACACTGCCACGCTTAGCGCCGATATTCCAATGACCGCCCGTTAGCTCATAGACAAAACACAAGCTCAACTGTCAAACGAGTGACGTGACATGACTACATGTCAACCGAGTGACGATTAATCAATGGAACGTAACAGTCGGCCATCCGTCACAGTAACGAGTCCCTTCGTTCAATCCATAATACAAACTAGTATACCCATTATAACAATTACGTTTTTTTTTTTTTTTTTTTTTCTTTAATCAGCTTACTAATTACATATAATCAACAAAATAACTACTTACAAGTCTAACATATTCCTTACAATCAGCTCAATTTCAAATCAATTCGTCACAATTATTCAAATTCACAACATAAATGATATAAATGCGAGTAGCACTCCTACTTTTGTTATTTCACTACCGATATAGATACATACATAATTATCCAGATCTCATCACACAATCACTATCGCTAACATAATTTCACTAGCTCATCAAAGGATAGTTACTTCTATTCTTTCACTATCCAATTGACTCGCATTACCTTATCACTATAGCTCATCAAAGGATAGCTACTTCTATTCTTTCACTATCCAATTGAGTCGCATCACCTTATCACTATAGCTCATCAAAGGATAGTTACTTCTACTCTTTCACTACCCAATTGATGAGGTTTGCCATTCATAACTCTCATGCTCGGCTCACGTCCGCTCAAGCTCTGAGTCATGAAGACAATCACTACTTCTCTTATAATATTTCTACATAATCGAATTACAATATAATCAAATACATAGCTACCACAATCTCTATAATCAACAATGATCATGTTTATCCTCAAATCGTTATAATTAGTTGTCACTATCGTCACTTGAGGAACAAGCAGGGGCATCAAAATTCATCCAAGGGAATATCTTATCCACGGACACCACATTTTCGTATGGTCTACCCTTTCGCGTAATTGGTGTATCAACAATGAGGTATCGATCGTTAGGGAGTACACTTTTAATTCGGTATGGCCCTTGGCATTTGGATTCTAACTTTTTTGATTTTCCTGAACCTCCCACAACGTTTCTAATTACCCTAACTAAATCATCTATTTTATACTTAGTTGCCACCTTACGATGTTTATCGAACCGGTCCTTACTCTTTTCCTGAATGTGTTCTATTCGCTGACGTGCATTTGCTCTCATACTATAAATGTCTTCCGCATTCGAAAACTCGTTTATATCTTCCGAGATGTTGTTTAGGATTCCATCTGAAGGACTACCTATCTTGTGCCCGAATAACAGTTCAGTAGGTGTTCTCTTTGTAACCTCATGTACCGCGGTGTTGATACCTAACTGTACGTCTGGTAGGAAAATATCCCACATCTCATCCGCCTTTCCGTGAGTCATACTACCTAACGACGCTAAAATTGTACGATTACACCGTTCAACCTGGCCGTTGGCGCGCGGAGTTGCTACTGCGTTGAGGATGTGTTTCGTTCCGATCGATTGCACAAACTTTTTGAACCTCTTACTGGTAAAGCTCGTCCCACGATCGGTAATGAGGCGCTTTGGGGATCCAAATAGACTAAAATATGTTCTAAACACTTTGATAGTTGCCTTCGATTTCGTACTTCGAACGGCTGATAGATAAACGAATTTCGTGAAAGCATCTATGATGACAAGAATGTATGAATTACCTTTCTTGCTTTTCGGGAAGGGCCCTAGATGGTCAGCGTGCAGCGTATGTAGGGGAATATCTACCTTTGGGATTGGATGCAAAGTTCCCTCCTTAGGTCCTGAAGGGACTTTGTGATGTGCACACTCCAGGCATGCCATTACGTATTTCCTAACAAATTTTCGCATTTTTGGGAACCAGAACGAGGACTTAATTCGCTGCAATGTCTTCTCAAAACCAAAATGGCCTACGTCATCATGATTGGCTTTGAGGACGTGCCAACGAACACCCCTAGGAACCAGCCACCTTAACTCCTCATTCTCAATGACACGGAATACTCGTCCATTTTTAACTCGGTATTCCCTGTGAATCGCGGCAATTTTAGAAGTTTCGGGGTCCTGTATAATATCTTTAATACGCTTGACTTCATCGTCAGCCGCTTGGACCGTTGCAATCCAGTCGTCAACTTTCACAGGCAATACATCTAACACGTGCGTTGTTTCCTGCTCCTCCAGCGTAGCTCCCCTGCTTAAGGCATCCACATGTGCCATCTTCTCACCCGGACGATATTGGATATCGCAGTCATACTCTAAAAATTGTATCCACCATCGCGAAATGCGGGGTACTAAATCCCGCTTTGTGAAGGTGGAGCGCAACGCATTACAATCTGACACTATGGTAAATTTGATATCTAAGAGATAGGTCCGGAATTTGTTTAGAGCACTCACTACTGCTAGCGTTTCAAGCTCGAATGAATGAAACTTTTGTTCGTCAGGGCTAGTTTGACGACTATAATAAGAAACAGGTCTCCATGGGTCGGTACCATTTCTTTGCAATAAAATGGCGCCTAACCCCAACTTACTTGCGTCTGTGTGCAGTTGCGTTTCTGCATTGTGATCATACAGTGCAAGTACTGGTCGCTCCGTAAGTATACCCTTAAGTTTATCGAAGGCATCTTGTTGTTGTTTAGCCCAATGCCACCCAGTATCCTTCCTCAATAGATCTGTCAGAGGCCTGGCTATAAGAGCAAAGCCCCGTACAAATCTACGAAAGAACCCGGCCAGTCCGAGAAACCTCCTAACGTCATTCTGATTTCGCGGACTAGGAAAAGCTGATACTGCTTGTATTTTATTATTCCCGGGGCGTATGCCTGATTTATCTACTTCGTAGCCCAGAAAAACGATGTTTTCTAGAAGAAAACAACATTTCTCCATTTTTAGAGTCAAGCCAGCTTCCCGCAATAGCCCCAGGACTTCCTCAAGGCGCTCTAATCCTTCATCGAGAGTCCTCGAGGGAATCAAAATGTCATCCATATATATAATCACATATGGCACCTTGTTTTTGCAGAGCACTTTGTGGATTACCCGCTGGAATACTGCTGGAGCGTTTGCCAGCCCGAATGGCATGCGATTGTACTCGAATTGCCCATCGGGCGTGACAAACGCAGTTTTCTCCTTGGAGTCCTCAGCAATAGCTATCTGGTGGTAACCAGAAGCCAAATCTAAGGTGGTAAATAAGGAATGGCCTGAAAGCTGGTCCAAAAGGTCCTCTATGCGTGGAAGTGGATAATGGTCACGTTTGGTGCGCCTGTTGAGTGCACGGTAATCCACGCATAGACGCTTTTCCCCAGATTTCTTTTGAACCAGTACAATGGGGCTTGCGTATGGCGAGTTAGATTCGCGTACTATACCGTTCAAAACCATTTGATCGACCATCTCCTTAACACGTTCACGTTCGGAATATGACAGCCTGTAGGGCCTGTATACAACTGGGGTGGAGTCTAAAAGATGAATTTTCATTTCTGTAATTGTAGTAAACCCTAAATCGTGTAAACCAGAACTAAAGCAAGTTTTGTACTTCGCCAGTAGATCCGTGCACCGTTGCCTCTCAAGATGCGTAAGCTGTTTCCCGAAATTTATATCTGCGGCTGGCGACTGCGTTTGTTGGATATGTAGAACGTCTAGCGGTCTAGTGTCCACGGCCTTTGCCCTTGAAATGAGAGAGCCTCGTTTGAAGCAAAGGTCTCGGGGACCAATATTTTGGACTAATACATGACCCATACCCTTATGCAGTTGGTACTCTCCTGGTAACAAATAATATTCCATTCCTGGCTGACCCCTAATTGATCCACTTACATAAACGTTACCACTATACCCACTGTCAGAGTTAATTGAGATTGCTTCCAGCTTCCCTATCTTAATATTAATGTCATCAGCCGTCACCAAAGACAATTTCACATCACTGTCTAATCCAACCCTTTCGAAACGCAAATCGGACGCAGTTTTAACAATCCTTAGACCAGGCCGTTCTGTAAAGCTATGTCCTAGTAGAATTGGCATATTAATGAGCGAGTTATCCACTATATACGCCTCTACTTGCTCTTCCTTCACATCTTGTACCTCAATGCAAACAAAAACTTTGCCGATGGGTAAGTAGGGGATGTTACCTAAACCTCTTAACATTGGTCCCTGTACCGATTCATATATGAGTCCTAATTTATGAGCATCCATTTTACGAATCAGTGTAGCCTGACTGCCTAAGTCTACTTGACAAGGAGTGTGTAATCCGTTTACTTTAATAACTATTTTATATTTGTCATCCTCGTCATCATTAACTAAAACTTCGAATACACTCTTAGATTTATTCTGCACATTATTAATCTGAGAGTTGCCGTTACTGTTATTATTTTTAGTTTTGTTTGGGCAATCGTTTGAATTGTGGCCTAAATAATTACAATCTGTACATTTATTTAAAGGCTTACGACACTGCCAACTCATGTGCCCAGGATCGTTGCAGTTGAAACACGTCAAGTTTCCTTTAGGCCGACTCCTCATCGTACCATTGACTCTCGGAGCGATACTAGTCGGGATCAGGGTGGCGCTTGAGGAGCGCGTATCCTTCAACTGAGTATCCCTCCTAAAATCATGTAAGTCTCGCGGTTGATGATTCTTAACGGTTTTAAAGAACTCTAATGTTTCTTCGGGCTTGTCAAATTTTCCGGCTTGTGCACTTAAACGGACACCTTTATCCTCTATTCCGAAGACAATACAGTCCACTGCTTGTTTCCCAAATATTTTACAACGGTTGAGCAAATTGATTTTTGAAAAATAATATAGTTCTAGAGATTCACCAGGGCGTGCCCTTCTATTAAGCATTTCCGTCAGTAGTTCCGCGTAATTTTCGGTTGACGGGAAAGATTCACGCAATATACACTTCCATTCTGACCATGAATGCTTAATAGAAGGTAAGCCCTGGTACCAAGTTTTAGCATGTCCAGTCAATTTGGGCAGGGCATAGTGGGCCGTTTGCTTGTCGTTCCAGTTATAAATCTCCGCGCACTCGTCCACTTTGTTCAACCATACATCAACAGTTTGTTCCTTTGAAAGTGGGTCAAATTCTGGAATGACGTTGTTTAATGAAGACGACAGAAACGATTCACGATCCCTGCCCTTAAAAAACTTAGCGAACTCTTCAAAGAAATCTAATTGATCAGAGTACCTCGGTTTCCTGTGTTCGTGGCTCGTGGCGTCGCACCGAGGTGGGGTATATATTACCCGCGCTTGGCTAGTTGACTGCCGGTAATTCGTTGTCGCTTCGTCGCGCCTCCGTTGTTCATTGCACTTCAGCAACTGTTCCTCCAAGAGGCGTACCTTCTGGCGTAAATCGTCATCGTCATGAGATTCACGGCGGCGGGAACGACTGCGCCCGAGCCGTCCACCTCCTGCTCCACGTGTGCTCCGACTCCTGCTCCGCAATTGATGGGTACTGCGTCGCCGGCCTTCGTGTCTCGTTCGGCTTCGACTGCGACGCTCATCCTCGCGTGCTCTCGTGCTCCGCCCCTCCAGTTGTGCCGATCGTCTTACTGGAGTTTCTGGCTGCCGTCGCCTAACTTCATCATACTCGCCCTCATCCATCTGGAACTTACACGCATGATTCCTATTAGTTTACTTGCGTTGCACTTTCTACTTTACCTAATAATTAGACTGGATGTGCAGGTATATAAAAAAACTTTCTATTAAATATTTCTCTAGTGACGTGGGTAGTTGTTACTAACTATTTTCTTATTGTATCTTAATTCATGAACATAATTTAACTGTAGTAATATTTTATCGATAATTTAGTATTTGTACTATTTAAATATTGCTTCTAGCATTCTACCTTCAATAAGAAAGAGAAAATAATGTACGCTGGAAAAGATCAAAATAATTACAGACCGGGTTAATCCATGTGCATCAGCTTAATCACCACGGCATTTTAGTACTAAATTCGTTTAAATGTATTTAATATGCAGTCTCCAATGTGGGTCAATGCATATTTTCGTATTTTACATTGATTTCAAAACATCAGCTCGACACAATCCACATGCATCCACGCATCTATCACTAATTTCGTGAAATTCTTTGTCTTACTTTATCAATCACACGGTTTCCAAGAGCGAATAACCCTTATTTCAGTAGTTTAAATAAATCTACAAAAATCAATATAAAAAAAAAACTTTACCTTTGGCCTTGTGGGCGTTGCAAAACGGTATATTTTGCTGTAATCCCACTTCTGAGCTGAAACACAGCTCAGGGGAATCTTCAACAAAAGACGGGAATTGATGGAACACAAACTTTTATTATTTAGTACAGATGTCACACTGCCACGCTTAGCGCCGATATTCCAATGACCGCCCGTTAGCTCATAGACAAAACACAAGCTCAACTGTCAAACGAGTGACGTGACATGACTACATGTCAACCGAGTGACGATTAATCAATGGAACGTAACAAATGATAATAGCAAAGGGTTAGTTGCCGACGGGACAAAGATTATTGGCGTAGATGTGTTATTTGAGGGTAACGGAGCGGAAGCTTCGAATTTTGTTTCACAGTTTTTAGCAAAAATGCTTCAAATCCAAAAAGATTATAGGGTTCATTTTTATAGCCCAAACGAAATAGAATAGAGTTTGAGAATAGCAGTTTGTTTTTTTTATTACTAAGGCACAGGGATATAGAGTTCACCTCTACAGACTTATAGGTAAAACAATGCAGGTGATGGTTAAATAAAGTTATTTTTAGTCCCTATCCTATGTTGCAGCAAAGTTTGAAACCTACATCTTCAATCAATTCCATTTTTTCTTCACTCCTTAATGGTTTTAAATGCTAAATCTACATTAATACGAATTAATTTGCCCACAAATTTATTCTATGGCTGTATCGAGTGAGACGTCGCGCATGCGCG
The DNA here is from genome assembly GCA_941860345.1 of Chrysodeixis includens. Classification (NCBI taxonomy): domain Eukaryota; kingdom Metazoa; phylum Arthropoda; class Insecta; order Lepidoptera; family Noctuidae; genus Chrysodeixis; species Chrysodeixis includens. Next base: position 10,635,790 of record OW796092.1, read on the forward strand.
GGCGACACAGCGGGGGCAGATTGCGCGCGCATGACACAGCGCCGACAAGAGCCGACGACACACGAACGCACCCGATTGAGCTCGTGCCTTCAATATAAACGCATTATTGCCAATTCTATTCATTTTAGTTATTTATTATAAAAAAATAAACTCTTTGTAGCTTTACTATGATTTCAATTTGATCTCGCTTTGTTGAAGAAGTGTAGCTGTCAATTCTGTCATACCTCGTGTCTTCGTGAGGGCTTCATTATTATTTTTTACTATTAATATCTATGAATAGAATATTCATAGTAATATAAATAACTGTAATATTTCTCGAGTATGAATAACTCGGAAGTGCTATTCTAGAAACGGGGGTTACTTTGCGTTAACAGTTGAAGGAAGTTAGATAGGCTGCCCTTACATGCAAAATTGCGTTGTAGGTATTCAGGTTCCGGTAAGAAAACAGTATAATCAACTCAAAAATAAGGCAAGACCCAAGAATACGTCAGTTAACTTCATGACAACAGATAAATATTTCTCAATGGTAACACAAGAATGTTGAATCGAGGCTAAGCTCACAAGCAAAAACTTTAACGGACTTTTCCACAACAATATTTTCACAAGAAAATTATCATCTGCGATAAACGTCAAAAAACATAAGAATAACGACATCAATATCGTAATAAATACGTCACTGCACCGAACACGGTCACATCGTAAAACTCATCAGCGGACATAAACCGCCGCCATATTGGAAACTCGCGGCATTTAATAATCTCATTGAAAATGTTGATTAAAGCGAGAAGACGCCTCTGCCACGGGCTTTATTAATAGGCTTATGATTGCGGCCTCTATTAAAAGTTATCACAACACCACTGGACAGGTTGAACGAGATGAAAGTCGCTTCATATGTATGGGCAAAGATTTTTATGTAGAATCGATACGGCATTGTGAGCGCTGATGATCAAAATGATTTTGAACAAAGTTTTATTTTTCTAATTGATCGAAATTATCTGTCTGTAATATGTGTTTACTATGGCTAGTCGTTTGTTAAACATTATACTCTATCAAAAGTTATTAGCGTTTAATTTTACTGGTACAGATTGTTTGTAAAATTAATCCTTAAATCATTAATCTTTAATTATTACCTATAATTTCTCAATAGTATGTACAACAACTGGTGAGCAAGCAATATAGTTTTAAGTTAAATGCAACTCAATACTAAACGAGAAAAAAACGTTTACTCGGCAAAGTACAATACAAAACAATCTCTCAAAGGAAAACAATTTTGTAACAGACATAGACATTACCAAGTCAGCACAAAGGTTTAACAGTTCGTAAACTCATAGTCTATGGCACGACGCGCCTCCACTGTGCTTGAGTGATTGAATGCGAGAGCAAATTATAGGCTGTATGAACACCTTATTACTGCTCTCGGACTGTTAAAGCAATTTAGCTGACATTTAAATAATTCCACCGAATGAGGGCACCGAGTAATGAACGGTTTACTTAATATAGCCCGCAACACCATGGGAGTTTAGCTTTTTAAAAATGGTCGCGTGCCGTAAGATTTCGCGCCAAGACTTTGACATTTAAAATTAATCCTTTTCTTGAAATTTGTATTCCATTGAAACGGTGGAATTTTAAAATGAAATTCTGGTTAATGTATTAACTGAATGAACTTGAAATGAAATGCCATTTTTGTCAAGGGTTACTGAGAAAAATTAATATAATTTCCAATTATTGGAAGCAAGCCACTGAATGCATTGAAAATGTAGAGATAAGTGCTTAATGACATTTAATTCGACTCATAATATTGTTAATAAAACATCTTTTATATCAAATCAGAAATATTCTGTGTTTTTATCGCTGTGTGTAATTTTACGACTAATTCAAAACATATATTATGTTACCTGCCAGACTTTAAAATGACAACTAAAATTAATAATTCAATTAAAGAATAAGCGAATGAAATATTCAAATTCCGAAAACAATTCTTTAGCGATCGTTTAAAGACAATTACAAACTCTCTCCAGAAAAAGAAAAGAAAAAGAACCATAAATCAAAAATTTCGCATCGATTACGAAATTCGAATGCAAATTAAACAGTCACGATTCGTGGCAACACAACAAACTAAACAAATCCAACAATTACAAGTCTTATATTAGCAACAAAATGAACTTGCCCCTAATAATAGTGGTAGCGGCATGTTACAAGACGTAATTACGTTGTGGGTAGCACAACAAAATCCGGTAGTTAATTATCCTAAATTGTATAATGGTGGTGCGGCAGTTCGCGACGCGTAATTGCGGGCCGCGGGCTCCGGCCATCCCGGGTCCGTCCGGGCTAGCGACGGACGGACAGAGCGACGTCAGCTTTGATGGTAATTCTCTGATTTATTAACTAGTTTTCGCTGGGAGAAAAGGTGATTACAAAAAAAAAGAACGAGGTGAGATTTCGAATAGCCTCACCCATTTATGCTCTTTTTTTGTGGAATGGTAGAACTAACTCCTCTGTATGGGAAGTGTATTTTGCCCCTTATAAAGCAAGGTCACATTATAACCAAATAAGTTTAATATCACTTATTTATGTAGTTAACGAAACATGAATAAGTTGCTTGTGATGTCCTTTTTGGTTATGGCCCAAATTTTAACAGATCCATATAGTTACCCTCAGCCCACGCTTTGATTGGTCCACCTGGCGGGACCATTCTTTTCCTCATCGCAAAACGATATTACAGTCACTTTAAACCCGGAATATGCCAATTAATAGGCACTACCTGAATTTCCAGAACAAGTGTCCTATAATTCTTCTTTATTAATATCATACTTCACACCTAACAGCGTCAATAAAAAGGTGTCGTTATACCCTTTAAATGAATGCTTTACATCAAGAACTCGAAGGATAACCAAACCAGTTATATCTCTATAACTCGTAAGTACTTCACATAAACGTATAATTAACTATCAAATCACTCAGCTGACAGCCAATTAATAATGACCGTAAGAACTTGTCTTTCATAATTTGAATTATTACCTGATGGTGTGCGGATAAATAAAAACAAAATCTAATTATGGGCCATTTATATAAACCAATTTGCATAGCAAACTGTTACGACCTGGCGACACCGGGACATTATCTGAGCCAGTCCATTTGAAGCCAAACTAGTCAAAGTAATTGATGAACTACGTGTTGTAATAGCATTCACTTGTTATCACCTCAGAATCTAAATTGAAAAAATAAGAGCTACAAAATTATTTAAATTTAGAAGAATTTATGTGCTTGTAGCACAGCTTGTAGTGTTTGCGATTGATCGGTAGATGGCGCTTAACTGGACACGACCTTGATGGCTTCTAAACTTAATTACGCATAAATTTGCCTCCATCGCTACCAAGTAACTTGTTTTAACGTGCGAATTTAGTTTTACTAATATTTTTTTGAAATCTTTAACTGCCAAGTTTTCTTTTAGCAAAAACAATGTACTTATGCAATTATCGTCTTCAGAAAAAAGACTCACGACTTTTCTTGAATAATTAAAGTATTCAGAATATCCACATTTTTTTCCAGTCCATGTAATAATTACCATATACATTTTATGTAAAACTCTTCAAACTGCTTCTTTTCATCACACATTCAATAGACATTTTCCATAAAGTCAATAGACATTATCCAATAGCAATAGCGAACACCGACACGTAATACCACCATCACAATCAGCGGTTTAATCGCCTATCGCCGCGAGGCATTTGCGGTGACTTGACGTACGATGTGCGAACTCAACAATTACCGAACTCCTTGATTACATACAACGATGATAGCCGACTGTCTGCGATTGACTGACAATCAAGAACAGTGACCCGTCATACGTCAGTGTGTGATGAATTGCATCGTGAGTATCGTGACTCGAATTCAAATGAACAGTCAAATTGTTAAGATAAGGTTTCGTATTCGTTTCGTGAGTTAAGGTTGAGTCGACCTCTTTAGCAAAGTGACATATCGAAAATTGCGTTGAAAGAAAACCCTCAAATGTATGAAAATGACAGTTTAAAATCACGTGACCTGACGAAGAGAAATGTCATTTTCATAGATTTGAGCGTTTTTTATTAACGATTATAGAAATTACATTTGGCTAGAGGCGAAGAATGCTATCCTGAAAGTAAGTATCATGGTTTTACATCGAGATTTTATCTTCTGGTACCTCATTACTGGAGTTTTACCGTCAGCTCTGCATATCGCTCTGTCCTTAGCGAGACGACATAGAGCTTGCATCTTAATATGCATCTAAATCATTATATAGAAAAACAGTTGAGACAATACTTAAAAGTAAAAATAAAATATCTAATTGTGATTCTACCTATCGTACAGTTCAAACTCTCCGCGCTTCGATAAAGCTGTTACGTTAAGTCGTCGCTTCAGGTGCGAAAACTAAATAGAGATGTAAGGAAACATCACATAACTTAGTAAATCGTAACTCGTAGAGTTCTTGGCAATAGCTAGAACAGATAAACTTCCTGTATTTAATAGTCGGTGCTCATTCTTCAAAATTAAGTAGGTAAAGCTTTTAGAAGAATTTCACAGTTCGTATTTATAACCAACTTTTAAAAGGAGGAGGTTTCTCAATTCGACCGTATAGATGATTTTTCCTAACTGGATATAAGTGCTACAAGGATCTTTAAGCATGTGACCGAAATCGGAACTAATGCATATATGAAACACCATCACTTTTGACAGACAGTTGAGTTGACTCTTGCGTATCTGCACACTAGCGCCCTCATGCTAATGCCATCCACGTGCCAAAAGATCCTTGTAGCTCAATACTTACAAGTAAAAGTTGCCAATACCATAAAAGTTTTAAATAAATCACGTTCTTAATTTACAATTTGTTTTCTACCCCTTAAGGTATTATTGATGATGTAAACCAAAACCAAAAATCGTGAGTAATCATTAAGTCATTAGTGGCAATAATAAAGTGATCAGGCTTACAAAGTTAAGGAAAAAATACGAAAGACACACCTTAATAATATATCGCATATTTTTAAAAGGAAATTAATACGTGGCTACTTAAATTAAACTTAAGACAGGACTACGTATAAAAAGGTAAGATTTCATGTAAATTTTTCTTAACATTGTAACAAAGTTTGTGCCGTGCATTGCAATGTAATATTTACACAGATACTTAGCATAATCATTTTTTAATCAACCCTTGAAAATTCCAACAACAATGTAATGACTAATTTACATAGACAAGAATACATAAATTACTAACTATATTTTTAAGGATCTTATTCCTTACAGGAATATAATTAACTAGCTGTTGCAAGCGACTGCTGCCGCGCAAAAATATTACCCCCTTTTGAGGCAGTCGATTAAAAAGTAGCTTAACTCCATAGCAAACTTCATCACAATTGATCCAGCCGTTTGAGCGTGAACGACTAACAAACATCGATCCATGCTTACAAACTTTCGCGTCTTTAATATCAGTATGATTTATGTTTCTTTCCTCCTATCTTACTTTTATCATGTCGGACAGGATTTACAATTGTTACCCATTTGAAGACATACAATAAAGTATTGAGTATACAGTATTTATTGATTAAGCCTCAAACAAATACTTACCTAGTCATCAAATAGAACCTGACATTTCGCGGTGAAACAATCAAAAGAAATTTCGGCACCACAACCTATGCATAATCAAAGAGTTACCTATCCTACCACATTCCCAGCCATCGCAATCAAAGATCTGTATCTAATTGTAAAATTATGACCGTGCAAATTACTAAAGTCGGCAAATATTAATGTTTAATTTAATTAACCTCTCTATGTGAAGAGACCGTTATAACTCAATGGGCTAGCTTCGCGGTGCCGGCATTTGTTTTTGCTAGTTAGTGATGGGTAAAAGGTGCCGGTCAAAGCTAACGTTTCAATGTGTATGTTAGGGTAATAATCAGAAATGAGAGGCCTGTTGGTCTAGTGGTTAGTGGCCCTGACTGGTACACTAGGGTTCGATTTCCACCTAGGACAAATGTTTGTGTGTTGAGCGCGATCATTTAATCTAGGTGTTATCTATCTAAAATATGAATGTATTTAGAAGTATATAAATATGTTTATCAGTTGTCTAGTACTCATAATATAAGCTCTGCTTAGTTTGAGACTGGATGGCGTTCTGTGAAAGTCGTAGAAAATTATTATTATTAATCCTTTATTACTGCTATGTAGCTTTGTTTGATTGAACAGAAAATGAGAGAGGAAGAAGGAAAAAATGGGATTCTTAACAACGAAAAATGCATAATATTTTAAACTAGCGACCCGCCCCGGCTTCGCACGGGTGCAATGCTGATATACTAAATACGCTACAGAAAAACTGTGAACGTTGTTTATAAAAAAACATAGCGGCCCGCTCCGGCTTTGGACGGGTTTAAAATATGTAAATCTGTACATCTTCAAAAATATTGATTTAAATCAGATGCTGTAAAAGGCCAAATAGATCTATATTAAATCAACAATGTATTTAAGGTATTTAATTGGATAAGGATTAATGCTGTATTGGTTAAAATCGCTTCGAATATTAGTCATTATTTGTCGTAAAAAGTAAATGACAAAAAAAATGTTATTGTGGGATATCCATAAGAGATAGACATATACCATCGCGGAGTTTTCTGTAGACCTTTTCATTGTGTACAATACTTAGTACATTATTTTGATAAATCTCGTAGGATTCAGCCTGCGTTTGCAATGTAAGCGGAAAAAATGTAATTATTTGCGACATCACATTAGAAACCTCAAAAATAACAGTATTTGTCCACTATTTAATGGATGATATTATACATAAAAACCTTCCTCATGAGTTACTCTATCTATTAAAAAAATCGCATCAAAATCCGTTGCGTAGTTTTAAAGATTTGAGCGTTCATAGGGACATACAACATGACACATGACAGAAAAAGCGACTTGGTTTTATACTATGTAGTGATAATATGCGTTTTTTGGTAACCCAATCTTACTTTAAAACCACTTTTAATTTAACTACGTTAAGAATCATGAGCAAAATCCTCTACAAGCTATCGTAAAAAATCTATACAAAACCCTCACTCGCAAGAGAAAACGTTACACTGCACAAAATCGTGATGAATTACGACGTGCTAACACCGAATTACCCACAGCGGAGATTACACGGTTAACGCAAAAATGATACTGCCATTATATCGATAGAACTGTGAGAAATTAGTAAGGCGAATCGCAAAACAGACCTCCTTACCACCAACTCTCAAATCAATATTACTGCAATTGTGGAAGAGAGACGCCGCGCTACGCCGTGTAGTTCGCTATCTCGCTTCCACAACTGTAATTATATGCCTTTATGAAGTGGTAGCAGGTACCCATGCACTCAGCCGCACCGAATAACGATTAGCCATATCATTCGATATAAATCGCTAATTTCGAGACTCTGTTGCTTAAGAATCGAGAACGCACAGAAGGCTCCAATTGATCGATTAAGTGCTTTCCAATATCGAGTTGTTGGTATCGAAATTTACTGATTTATGGATTTGTTTTTGTGCTTTTACGTGTGCCACAAAATACTTGATATTTTTTATTATTAAGTACACTTTACAAACCTATTCGCTTCCTTTCCTTTCCAAACCTTTTTGTAATATCTGGTCAGATGGGTGCTCAAAATTTATGAGTAAGTCTGTAAAGACTTCCGAAGAAAATAACCACTTTATGACGAACTACCAACCTGTTATCATTATTAACTTTCCTGTTTTAACTGTAGAGAAAGCCCTCAAAAGCAATATTCTATACTGCAAGCAAACAGAAACAAACATAATAACAGACTAACATCTAACACAAATCCAGCAACACACTACGCAATCAAAGTGAACAAATGGAAACCCATTCAGAGTCACCAACACAACATCCTCAGGCAAAACGACCACTGGAAACCAACAACAAAATCTGTATTACGATGTTCAATATTACGAAAGCCATAAAAGCTTATAGCACTCTCCCCATTACAGCTCATAAGACGAGGATCCTTATAAGTCAGCTGTACTTTATAACCACTTAACTTTAAACCATGCTCGCGTACGGTAAGTACTCGTAATTGGCTAACTAGTAGCACCAAATTGCTGGTTTTTCAACGCTTATTGATACTAAGAAAACTAAGTTAGAGATTGTTTGCTTTTTTGTTAATAAATTAAGTTTATTATTAATGATTCGGTATATTGATTATTTAAACGTGCTGGCAACTTAGTATTTAAAATACGCTATGGTTTATTTCAGTGTTATAATGTAGCTAATTTGTTAAAACTTTTTAGAACTCTGCCTAAGTTGGTTAAGAAAAAAGGTGTACGAATATTTCTTCTTTGGGAGTCAGAATTCGCCTGGCATTCACATATCTGGCGAACGATGATATAATAATGAAAAAAAAAAGAGAATACTCAAACAAACGCAGTAAGAACGAGATGCACGTTTTTTGTGAAACATGTAGACGTAGTATGGATGAATAGAAGATTTTTGGGAATAGGGCGAAGAATATTACTAAATAAACGTCTAAACGAGTAATGCAATACTGGCACGAAATACTTCTTATTGAACAGATATTTGCAGTTACCCTGAGCGTAGGCTTTCACTACACCGGGCTACATTTTAATCCCATATCTATCCGAAAACAAGTTCCTACTTCTATAATTTATATCTTATTAGATTAACACAACACTTAGCTCGCCCTTCATAACAGGTAAAGATAGTCGGTCATCTCAAAAGTTAGCCATCTTGCGAGATTCGTGTCGGACGGTATCTGCCAACAAAGTGTGGAGATACGCCTAGAATTATGGCGTTACGTGCACTTACCATGAAATATGCGCCCGCGCCTCTGTTTATCACCTCTACTGTCATAGCAACTGGATTTATTGCATGTTTACTCTCTCCTGATTTCGATTTAAAATGTTTTGTTTGAATCCTCTTTTGTAAATATACTGATGTTGAATTGTCCATTGTATTTTGACCTTCAAAAAGTGTTACTAGGTAGCTTATTTTGAATAAATTATTTGTGATTTTGATTAAGGGATTTTAGAAAAGTTAGCCAATGTAGTCATTTGTTTTTGTATATTTTTATCTATTATGGTTCACACGTTTATATCTAGTTGGAAGAAGTTAAATTAGTGTACAATTCCTTTTTAAACTTTACCGCAACACAACTTTATGAAGCTCCTAAATTAAAGCTTATAAAGCGATCTGTAATCAAGATAATTTATTAATAAGTAATAAGAATTAACACGCCATACTATTAGACGTCTCAATTTGGGATTATAAACCAAACAAAATACTACAATAAAATTAATTTGATGAGCGGTCGAGGTCAGGAGTGTCCGGACTCCGGGCGATCTCTCATCGCAGCATCTGGGCTCGTAATTTAATTAAAAAATTCACAGAAAACAGGCAGTGTCGGCGGCGGCGGTGCAATCTCCCAAATTGCGACCCACAACACATCGGCAGCCCTAATTCCCTTAAATATTATTTTTGCATCCTTTATCGTATATTTTGAAATTAACTTGGTATATAATGACTGTTATACCAACGTTTTTGATTAAATTCGACCAAAACCAATACTTAAATGTTATCAAACTGTTATCGTTTCGTGTGGACAATTTGCGTGGGACCACGTACTCCTATTAGCCATTGTGCGAGATGAGATGACTTATGGACCTCCTCTTCTGTGTTTCGGTAACGAAGTTTTAGTCTAGACTGTCTTTATGCTAAGTAGCCAGGGCCAGGACTTATCAAGGTTAATTTGACATAAGGATCGTTATTTTAAGGTAGCTTTTGTTTTGGTAATTTTGTAATTAATCATCAATTGTAATACGGTCGGACGAAATAGATCCTTGTGCAAAAGTTTAGCAATTTTGTAAGCAACGTAGTAATTAATTAAAGTACAAGACGATAAGCTTAATTTTAAAACTATGTTAGTCAACACGCCTATTATACCAACCAACCAACCAACCAAAAATAAAATAATATTGCTTAAAATAAGTTAAAATTAAAATACATTTACATATTAAAATAAGTTTAACACTTAAATAAAAAATACTGTATTTACGTATCATAATTCGAATGATAAAAAACTCACAAAAAGATTAATGGCATCCGAGAATCTCACTGTACATAATCAATTTGCCGCAAAAAATTAATTGAAAATTATTAAAACTTCAAAACGAGCGACTAGTACAGAAACAAATGAAAAAAAACAACTTGAATTTTCCTTTAAACTATCGACAACCGAAGATTATCGTCAAGTATTGACGGCCGCCATTTTTTGCGCAATAATTTTCCCGCGCTCTTGTCTCTGGCTAATAGTTTCGAGCCATTATGTATGGCAACACTTTAGCCGCATTTGCATAATAAAATTACGACACCGGCCCTCAGAACATCACACTTATAAAAAATAGGTACCTACCCAGCCATCGTTTACCGTATAAATGCAAAATCGATTCGATCAACGGCTATTAATCGAATTTTCCGTACTACCCAGCAGTAATCGATTGATTATTTAGGTAGTTTTAATCAATGAACAGTACACAACCGATATTACGAAAATTGTTAAACATAAAATAAAGAGTTTTTACAGTTATTAACATCATAATTATTTCTATTAGCAATTTCAACGAATATCAATTTCTCTGAAATAAGTAGACACAATTAGGTGTAATGTATTTTGCTTCTTTTAAATAAAAATATCGTGAAAACATACCACACAACAGTTTCTCGTGATCGCTATCCAAATGAAATGTTAATTACTTCGTAATTACTTACATTTATTACAATAAATTAACTTGTTATAATCACGACATATCAGTTTTCAAGAAATTAAAAATATAATTACGAAATATTATCACTAAGAAAAAGTAATTAATAAATCTTTCATTATATTAATTGTGAGCAACGCTTTCCAGAGCGGATACATGTTTGTGTAATGGTAAAAATATGATAATTCATTTGTTTAATATTTCATAGTTTTTCCACAAGTTCGTGATGATTTTACAAATAAACATCACCTGTTATTAGATTTATTAGCAGTTGTGTGTTCCATAGTCGCTACTTACTTAAGCCTCTTAGAGTTTATTGGCCTTTAGCTTGAAAACATCTTAAAATAATAACTGTAGTTTTGCGTAATTTTATAGCCACTATTATAGGGGTACAATTAATACATTAAATTAAATGCAAAATGTACGAATATCCCATTTAAACGCGTAATAACATGACAAGGTAACGAGCAAGCGTTTTAGCGAGTAGCTGTGTCATAGACAACTATGGAACAAGGTACTTACGGCCGTACGCATCGCCCAAGGCTAATACTTAATAAAATATACCCAACTCCTCCCACTTACAACTAGAGTTGTCCTTACCTGGCAACACTTATACAATGTTGAAAGAATGTTGCCAGGCAAAAAATAAAACGGTTTTACTTCATTAGCCAGGTCTTTTCTGGAGAAAGGTCGTGACTATAATAGACGGAGTGAGAAAAAAGTAAATTAAGTAAGAAACAACTGATAACCCCTTATTGTCAAACTATCAATCAATTAGCTAACTCAGTAGTCCACATGGGCATAGGCCTTTCCTAATGTGTGCCATTTGTGCCGACTGTGATCGGGTTACTGCCTAAATCTGACTTTTTGTGACATAAACCTGTACCGGTAGCTATGATAATGACTTCTGTGTTGGGATCCTATGCTTCTATGATGAGATCTGCAGGTCAGGTCGAAGGGTGACGTCAGCTGACAAGCCACAGTGTGTATGATCATTTGGCACGTGCCTAAAATCAGAACTAATGCCGTCATATAAGAAAAAGTTACATATTATAAGAAAACATTACCCGCACCTAACATTGACGGTTAAAAACCAGCCTGTGTTAAACCACAGTATCAACTAAGTTCTTGCCAAACTTCATCAAAATTGCTCCAACAGTTTTAGCACGAAAGAGCAACAAACATCCATCCATCCATTCGTCCATACTTACTAAATTTCGCATTTCTAATATAAGTAGCATACGTAAAGGTGCTGCAAAACAGTTGTAATTTGCCGGAAGACTAGATACTAACCAGCTGGGTATATATTTGGTATTCTAGTCCTGATTACAATGTAAGTACTTACGAGTATTACTACAAAACGTCTATGATCCGAAATAATCTGTTAGTACGTTAACACCCCATAAAAGGCGAAGAGCGTGAAGCGTGTATCTAGCTAGAGAAGACTAATATCAAAATATTATCATAGGAATAAAACCTTTTTTCTTCGGTCCCTTTGTACTCGACCTAATCCTAACTCAAGTTACACATGCGAATGTAATTTTAAGTGTTACAATTTCACGCCTAAACCAATAACTAAACAGTATGAAAATCAGTCAATTTCTCTCTAGATGCAAGAATTTGTCTAATCAAGAAGATGAAGACGGAGTGTATCTTTCCAATTGAGGTAATTTTATGTTTGTCGGTAGATAGGTATGTTACCTGCGTTCATAACGACTCGACATCTTACACCCTTTATACAGTTGGCAACGCGAGCCTTTGTAACGCAACAATTTTAAATCAGATAGACATTGGCCTGGAGGTTTCAACCTCTCAAATGTCTCAAATTTTGAAACAAAAATTAAAACGTGAATTTAGATACGTACGATATTATTATGATCCCTTTCGAGTTTTACTGTCAGACATTTCTACGGGCAGTAGAGAGGAGCATCCAGTCTCTCAGATCGCTATTTTGTAGTTACCATAGCTGATAGAAGCTGTGATAGCCAAGTAGCAAGGCTGCAGGACTGCCAAGTCGTAGATCTCGAGTTCGATCCCAAGACGCGCACAGACTTTTCGAATGGTGTTTGCGTTTGAGAAATAAGTATAAAAGATTTCGTATTTAAAATGTAGGTCCTGTCCCTGATCTCTCATAGGTCATATCGGATTGCCGCCCTACCGGGCTATGACAGTTAGAGGACAGAGAGTGTACCTGTGTCTGGCTGGTGTCTAGTAACACTAGCCGTAGTGGTCGAAATCAGTCAGGTCATTATTCCGTACTCCGTAGGTACATCTAAGTTTATACCACGGTAACCGCGTTAAGTCACACTAATGTCGGAGGGTATAAAGTAAAATTGACTCGTATACTAAGGCCTTTAGTCATACAAGTTTCTGGTTAATACCTAAATAATTACAGGTTGTAAATCTTGGACTATTAAGTTGCCTATTTCCTAGAGTCTAACAAGGCGTGTGTTTTCACACATACAAGTATATGTATGACTTGCCAAAGGCGTGCTAATGAAATATGTTAACATTATACACCAGTGTCGTTAAATAAACTTCAACATAATTACTAAGGTGTTATAACGAATGGGGATTGGAATACAACCTTTTTCCATGAAACAGTATTTTCATCAATGTAACTCATGTCATTTAAACTGTAACTAGGATTTCATCACATTTTACCTTATGGAGGTAAAATTACAAATAATATAAATACCAAAGTAACTCTCTCAATAACCCTGACATAATTTACCTTATAGAGCCTAGGTACCTTCCACTAAAAACCTATTTTCAAAACACAATGTAAGATGAAGCAAATCTAACAATAACTAATTAGTTCTACCTGTTCTACTATTCACACAGCACCTATTAATTATAATCAATAAACGGTGTCAAAGCAAACGGCACACTTAAATCATCGAGTGAAAAGAACAATGTTGCCAGCGTCTGCTAATAAACTTCCACAAATGACAATGACACTCGGATAGTCGGGTATAATTTATTTTTTATGGCAACACACAATTAGCGGCCGTTATCCTTCGCAATTACTTAACAATATAAAATTGACGTTCGTCGGTAAAACGTGTTAGTTGTATTGTTTAGATGTGTTTTGTGTTAAGCAATTATTGTTGGTAATATTTGTTTACTTTGTAATGTTGGATGTGTCGTTTATTGTCTAGAATTTACTAGCCTTAGTCATGGTCTAACTTGTGCAATTCACTGTACTTTTTATTTGGCTCTATTTGGAATAACTTCCCTGAAATGAATTACTGGATGTGAAAAATGCATGAGTAAAAAAATTAAGATGAATTTGAATTTTGAATATCATAGTGGATGCATAGATGTTTGTTGGTCTTTCATGCTCAAACTACTGGATCAATTTTAATGAAATTTGGTATGAAGTTAGCTGATACCCTAGATTATCACATGAGTACTTTTTACCGTCTGCGTCAGAAAGGGGTAATGATTTTACACTCCAACCGATATTCGCATAGCTAGTATCTAGGAAATAAATAGGACGGATAAGAAGGATAAAACATTTACGTCAATCCCGAATAAATTATTATGAGGGTAAAAAAAAACTGAAATTCAGTTCTGAAAGAGGGCAGAAGATAAATGATACACCAAGAGAAGAGGTCATTCGATCCCAGATCGTTAAGGTTAAGGTAATGCATTGCACATTATGGGTATGGGACGGAACGAATGTGTCTCTAACTTTGTAGTAAACGAATCAAACAGTCTGAGACTCTCTGCGATATTAATACTCCAAGGTCCATCCCTGCAGGTTAAGGTTATTTACAACCCTACAATGTGCCTTCGGGTCCTAAAGATAATTATAATTAACGAAATGTGTCATAGATATTAAAACAAAACACGTATGTTCATCACAATTATTATTTCCATACAATTATGGTATTAAACAATTATGTGCAAGTCCACTAATTATATGTCAACAGATAATCGTTAGTTCTTGAAAGTCAACAAATAGCTCCATTGTATTGTCGTAACGTCGAATTATTGGATTAATTTCGCTAAACGTTAATGGCGATGTGACTAATTCGATTGAATGCAAGTATATTTGTCAAAACAACTACCTACTTATAATTTTACTTTTAGTATCCTTCTATTTTTTTCCGGACTGTCAGAAATATGGTTGTGTGCGAATTGTCTTTGTCTGTACTTAACTTTTTATATAGGTACTAACTACGTGACTATTTCTATGGCTTAATTCGAAATATTGTTTTTGTTCTTGTTTAAATAAATAAGCAAGGTTCTACGCATGGATTTGTTTGCACGAAGTGCAAGTCCGATGCCGATACAGGCATGTACCTATGTAACTTTTTCGAAGTTGTATGTACGTCAATTTTCTAAACCACCGATAAAGGGCGAAGGGCAACATCGTGAGGAAATTTGGAGACATGTATACTATATGTGTGTTATAATTATCTTGAGGTCTTGTACCTATTTGAAATAATACAATATTGATTATGTGCAGTACATATGTCTCGTAACCCATGTTCCATTTTTTACCCTTAACATACAACTACATGGTCTTGAGGTTGTTCAATTATTTGTTCACAAGATTGTACAAAAATGCCATTTGCTAAACAAACAGTTTGTTCTACATCTACTTTGTCGTCCAAAGGTATGCTTAATAACTAAATTAAAAGAATTAAAACTAAACTGTTTACACATCATGTTCATAAAATGTACGAGAAAGGTGAAATTTAATTGTAGTGCCTACATTTTAATGGGGCAAAATTATCGTATAAATTCAGTGCAAATTGGCTTTCTTTATTATTTGATCAAGAAAGCGTGTAACCGTCGTACAAAGTTCACGTAAATTCTTTATACCTATAATTTTGTAAAGGACAAATAAAGTTTATCTACGATCCGTAAAATGCGTGTTATAGGTAATTGTATAAATATTTATCACATAATTAGGTTACAAGTGGAACTTTAATTTAATGACTATTACAACAATTATTTTTTGTCTGTCGTTCGTAAAGTTAAGTTGCCTTTGCCTTCCTGCCGACCGACTAAAAGACATAACAATACCTTTTGAATTTATGGTTATTATTCTACAACTGACAGATTATAACTTTTTGCATTCGTTATATTTATATCGTGACCACATCAAATACAGCTGCACTGAATCATCACGTCAATCAAACATTACACAATCTTGAAATATTCACAAAATTGTGTCAAATTAGCGTAAATACACACAAATGACGCGGTTTCTGATCCTTGTGGTTTGCTAATCGCGACTCAAATAACTCTAGCCACCAATATTAGAAGGGACATCTTATTTCCACATGATGTCTTTATTAAATGAAACAGTAAACTCGAATTCGAAGGAAACAACTTAATAACGGGTGCCTGCACGCGAATTCTCAATTTATATAATTTTTATCGGGCATAAAAAATGTTGGTACACGAAATTCTGATTTGTGACATTTTTTATAAGTAACAAGGCCATTGATGTAAATTGTGAGGTATGACTGATGTTGATGTTTTAAAATGTTAATTATAATAAAACTTTTAGTGTCTATGTTCAATTTTAGGTAATTAGTTATTTGTCTAATTAAGTAGTAGTGTTCACCGGTATATTGGCACGGAATAAGCTGAAAAGTTTCACGAAATCAACAATCATTCCCAGCGTATTTCAAACTACAGTTAATTTTATTACTTTAAGTTTGATGTTACTTTAATAACATCATGGGTTCATGGAGTCTAACGTCCAGGACTTTGCCTTTCACAAAGTTTATGTAAAACAATTGAAATGCCTACGTACCTACTTCCAAGTATGGGGAGACATAGTTTTATTACCTCGATAAAAGAGGGTAAGTCTGCAAAAGCGACGCAGTACCAACCAAATTTTCAATTAATTTTAGTGTTGCTTAATAAAAGGCAGCTGAACTTACACATATATTTAGCTGTCATGTAATACCCTCGTAGGGTATTTTACACAGCAGGTAGCTACCAATAGCTACCCATAACGTTATTGAGACATTCTCAAGCAGGTGTGGGCACAGTTACTTGCGGTTAACATTTCGGGGCACTCGCAATTATTGTAATTATAATTATGGTAACACTGTACTTTGTTGCCATAATTATAATTTTAATGTATGATTATTGTTATGGCCAAACATAAATTTAATAAAAATTACTTATTGATTTATTTTGTAGCCATTAATTGCTGCTTCAGGGAAATTTAACACCGTATTTGCGATATTTGGTCATGAAAGTTGCAGTTCCATAATATAATGCATATTGTCACGCATGTGTTGACTACAGGGAATATGCAGAAACTTTCAATGCGTTAACTACGCCTAGCTACTCTATTTATTGTGTTAAGAACCTATCCATACGTAGAGACAATTTCGTTAACCTTTTCAATGAAGACAAGGAGTGACTTATTTCTTAATCGTCTCACTGTAAAGTACCCAATGAAGAGATTGTAAAAGAACCCCGTTTTTATTTTGGGCTGTAAAGACAGACCGAGATTCAAGGCTGGTTTTGAACTTAGTGCCCATCTAGCCATACTAATATATTTCGTACTAGCTGTGCCCGCGACTTCGTTCGCGTGGTTGTCGAAACAAAACAACGTTTAGATAAGAGTAGGCTATATACATATACCTTGGCGTGAAAATAGATGACGAACTAAGAATATTATTAAGTAAAAAATGTACTATCTAAGCTTTAAAGTTCCTATTATTATTTTAAGAGTTTTTTTTCTTGTCACAGCTATGGGTTAACATTCAAAACTCACTGAGATAAACTGGAAGCTCTTCAAAATAGATTTTTAAAACTACTTGTTATTACTAAAAATGCAAAAGCACATGTACCTAAATGAGATTATAGTACCTGAATTATTTGAAATAGAAATAGCTGTTGCCCGCGACTTTGTCTGCGTGGTATTGAAGATTAGGTAAATTAAAGATGTGTAGTGCTGTACAAAAAGTAAAGCTAAATAAAGTTTAATGCAAGCTCCTTAATCCAGTTCTGTTCCAAAATTATTTCTTAACTTTCTACTCATAACCTTTACTCTTACAAACGTATTAACACTGCTAGTTTTAAAGGTTAGTCCAACATTCATATGATGAAAGGTCGTATTATATTGTTGCTGTGGCCACTATCTTACACTGATTTGCCAATTTGGATTGAAGGTCTTGAAAATGGGCGATGGGGAAGAAGTGTGTCGGATTCTGACTGGCTAAAAGAACCTGAGTGCATCTCCGTGTCCTATTGTCTAGAGCCACGGGAACACTTTAGCAAACTATCGTGAACCCTGACGGGAGAGATCTTTTTAACGGGAGCTTCTTAATTGACGTGGAGTCAGTTTTCCCCAGCGCTCATTAAGAGTCGCGCGAAAGCACCGTGCTTGCCGTCTTTGCCTTTATATTATACAGTACAGTAGACTTCCCCTAGCCTATCTGCGTAGGCTATTTATGGTGGTTTGAGGAGGGTAAATTTGGTCTTTCTTCTATTTGTTGCTCGCTGGGCACGGATCGAGTGGTCAGATGAGGCTTCCCGTGTTCTTTCTGCGGTTTTTTGTTGAGCGTCATCACTTCTTTGCAGAATTCGATGACGGCACACCAACTATCCTTGGCTACGGCAAACTAATACCCTCTGGAAACACTAAAAATAATTGTGTATTGAATTACGTTGTGAAGTTTGTTACGCCGTTTCTTCTCTATTTTTAAGTTTAATTAGAAAAACCTTCTTCTTTTTCTTTTTGTGTCAATTGTACGTAGTATTTGGTAAATAGTAGATCCTTTGAATTGCAAGTGTGCAAACATTTTCGTCACTATAGGTGGTGTGACATCGTCTGTACGGAGATGACGCATTCTTACTGGATGTTAGAGAGGTCTGTATACCCAAATCTGACAAATTTTGTTTGCAGCGACCTACTTAGATTCTCAGACGGTTGAATGCTTTCCAAACAGGCCACTGCAAAGGGTAGGACATAAGTGGCAGGTGGTAGATGCTGATCTGCCCAGATCTTGCACCGAGTTCGAGTTGGAGTTTCGTTTGTAGCCAGTGTACATCGGAGGAAGCTCTTTTGGCTCTTAAGTCTAATCGGGTGTAAGCTTTGGTATTACATAGGGGATGTCCGATGTCGTGTGTCTGATTCCTCGATGTCTTTTTCGAGCGCGCATGCGACTTCTCTTCTAACGTCAGGTAGAGCAATGCTAACCAAAGGGAGAACTTATTGAGCAGGGTTGGTTTTAAAGAGCCAGATATTATTCGACACGTTTTGTTGAGCGCTATGCACTGTTTGTGCGGCGAACATCGGACGCCGCTCCCAATCTGGTGGATGTATGCGGGTGCAGATTATTCCGGGCACCGATCTTCTATTTTGTTTTCTTTCTACTCCTTGACGGACAAATTTTCAAAAATCCCTTCTTAGTGTTATATGGTTATCAATGTTTTAAGTTTCTAATTATGGTAGTTTGAGCTGAGCAAACTGAGCCTGAAGAAGGGTAATGTTATGCACACGTAACAAACCATTTGTGGGAGAATGTGAACGGGGCATACTCGTACGCGAGATTAATGATATTAATAACAGTATATCAACACACTTTTACCAATGCAACTACCCTATACCATCGCAATTGGTGCACAATTGTAGTAGTGGATAAGTACTATCAAATCTTTAAAACCACGCGTAACTCACAACAAAATTGCAGTCAACAGCTAGTTAATAAAATATAGTAAATCATTTACCGTCCAAACTATTGTTTTTGTTTATTTAAAAAAAAACTATTTTATGTTAAAAAAGCCAGGTACTTCATACAATACTTTTGTATTATCAAAAACGATGGAAGAAAAGTAAATGTTTGTTTAGTAAAATTTATATTCAAAAATTATTGAAAAATAAATTCAAAAAGTGTATGTCGAAATGAAATTTGAACTTGAAGTGAAAAAATACGAAGCTCGCAATTCACCAACCCGGCTAATTTTGATTGCTATGTTGTAAGCCAAATAACATGTAAGCCAAAACATATTAATGTAAAAACATAAAACCATAGCAACAGTATTTTGGTCGCTATGGTGACTCATACACAGCTATTGACAGTAGAACAGTTACGAAAATTCGTGATTGATCACCCCCTGTATAGGATAGCACAATAATATATAGTATTTATGTTAGCCCGACCTTCAGCAATAATATAATGGTGTCAAATCTTAACACCGCGATTCAGAAAACGACGAAATTTGCACAACGCCATCTATCGGATTTGTAATTTAGCTGTCAACATTAGTTCTATTTTTTGTCATAAGATGTCGTTGCAAGTACCTACTACACTGAATTGCGTAACGTAATTATTTTACTTCTTGAATTCACTAAATTAATCATATCTTTTGGTAGAGTGAACCGATTTTGATCAAACAAAGACTAAGTTATACCTCAAGTTGCGTATAATTTTTGTGTATATACATTGTCTGCTTTGAGTTCGTAGATTTTACGTGATGCGCGCACATACAAACAGACAAACAGACAAACAGACAAACAGACAAACAGACAAAAATTTCAAAAATGATGGAAATGGGTTCTGTTAGTTATCTTTTCACACCCTGGCTATTTTTTTTTTCAATTTCTTCAATGTACAAAAATGACTTTTCTACAGATTTATTATATGTATAGATTGAAGTTCCTACGAGATTTACTTTTGCCAACAATTAAGTAGGTATACTAATCATCCGGTTATGATTGCATTACTTTAATATGGAGACAGATACCCCAATTACAGGTGGGCGACGTCGGGACGAAAATAAAGCAATTTGAGGCAATTCAGGGACAATCACGATTTATCACTATTATCCTTTGGCGGGTCGGTTTGCCCGGGCTTCATTATAAAGACTGCGGTAGGCTAATGGGAGGAAACAATCGTATTATACAATTAATCGAAATTGGTACTGGGACAGTTGATAAATAATCAAGTTTGTTTGAATAAGTTGGTGGTTCTTTGATGTCTTCTTTCTTAATGTAATTGTCGAGTTGTTGATACAGAACGTTAGAGCTCGATTAGCGAGTTATTTATAGCACAAGAATATTATAACTTTAAGAGACTCAATGACCGCTAAGTAAAGCTTTCAGTCTCAGGTAGATACCTAACATTCATCATAGGACGATGTGAATCGGGAACAGGTGAAATATCAATCAATGGGGAAACAAATATTTTTGTGTTTCTCTGCACTAGAGTCTCTGAATTGTGTGTAAATGTAAGTAGTGTAGTTATGTAGTATCATGAGTCAATGTATGTTTCTATTGGTTCCTAGAGAAGAGAAAAGCTGGTTTAACATTAACCTAAACCACACAGTTCCCAACAATCCCAAATAAGGAGAAAATAAAACCAACAAAATATGTGACAAACACTTTAATTAAATACAAAACTAGTTGTTCTGCTTGGATTCCTTCGCGTTTTGGAGCGCCTGCGTCAAATATAGTTTCGCAAGACTTTGAGAACAGAACTGGCTTATATGCTGGCTGTAAGTATTGATCTGTCCGGCGACGATCATAGGGTTGAGCCTGGGGGGGACGGGGTGGGGTTTGAAGAGCTTGTTGACGTCTTCTTCTGGTAATGGTGGCTCGTCCTTTGCGGCCCTGGCGAGGTTTTCTTGTGTGCGCTTGGCGAGCCAGCGGTGCTTGTCCTGTTGTTGACGGACGACTAGCTGTTGGTATCTGTTGAACTTGATTGCTTCTTGGTTGAGCTCGTCGACGCGCTCCATTAGGCTGCGAAGCTGACCTGTGACAGGAAAAAATATTTTGGTTGGTTTGGTATTTCGATGAAAAGATCCACCTTTGGGTAAAAGCTCTTTGCACTACTTAATTTATTTGTTTATGAAAATCGAAATCAGACTTTATAACTATCTTCATAATTGCAAAAAATAGCATTGAGAACTCAATTGTTTTAGAACATATAGTCCGGTCAAATTAGACCAAAAAATCAGTAAACCCACGACAAATTCAGGGGAAGCTGAAAATTCTTACAATTGTTTAAATTATAATTATAAATCGCTCGCAATTTTTTGCATCGTTATATCTCAGAAGCGGTGGCTTTTAGGGAAAAAAATATTGATACCTTTTTTATAGGAAATTCCCTGATCTACAAATTATGTCTGGGGTAATTTTGCGATAAAACTTACCGTTTTCAAGAAAATCGAGAAAAACTAATTTTTTGGACCTTATTACCCCGCTAAAATTTTTTCCTTACATGGGATCGATTGGGACTTTTAAGACAATGTTTATAATTATAATTTAAACAATTTTAAGAATTTTCAGCTTCCCCTGAATTTGTCGTGGGTCAAATGTCTAAATTGACCGGACTAATAACACAACTTTTTTTTTGTTATTTACGATTTTTTTATTATTTATTTTTTACAATGTTTGTTAATATTTTAATTTTAGTTTTATTAAACATATTTATTGTACCTTTTGTAGAGTTAAGATTGTAAATATTGTGAAAACGTTGTTAATGTAACCTAAACAAAATTATATGAATACTAAGTTTTTACATAATTATGTAATTTATTATAGATTTCGATATAACAGTCTGCTTAATTAACTTTTGATAAGTAGTGTCTAAATATATCGAGTCTAGACAGACAAAGAAATTAGTTTTATATTTATGACACGTACAGAGCGATAAACGATACCAATAGCTCCATCATCCATACCTGCTACTGTACTGCATCATATATAAAAATAGTATGAATACTGATGTTTACATCTAGTCATCTTTACCTATAGATCAATGAACTGTGCTAACAACAAAACAGACAATATGACTAATCAAACACAAATACAGCACTGATTGACTTTGACACATCAGACCGGTCACCTTCACTGCTTCAATGTGCTCATGTTATGATGATGTCAACAAGCTATAACTTGAATTAGCAATCGCTTATTGATTGATTGATTATTGGTCTGTATCAGGGGCGTAGCTACCGCCGTATCTGCCGTATCAATTATACAGGGCCCCCGGGCCACGGGGGCCCCCAAAGTGGGTAAGGAAAGAGAAATAAAAACTTTCTAATTTATTTTATTTTACAAGTGACAAAATTCTATAAAGCAATGACTTTTTTTCTCGCCTTAAGCGTGCGTTCAAAAGTTGAATTTAAATAACTAAATATTTATTTTCACAACATTTTTTTTCTTTTGTGACAATTTTTTTTTATACGGGGCCCCGCCAATGCACGCTACGCCACTGGTCTGTATTTATATTATATACAAAATATTAATGTGAATTATATTTGAGATTAGTCGTCCCGCGCGGTTGTACACTTTCATGTAAACTATTATACGAATTTATTTTCGTATTGATTTTAATTACTGTTTTCCTTTTTTTCATATTATTTTCTTCCTGGCTTACTACCTCAATTTGGACTTTTCCCTATACCCGGGATTCATATACACAACTTGCATTAATCCACAAATGGATCACCCAAAAACAAAATGTTCCATGAGCTCTTTACCATACAATAAACATTATCATCATTCCCCTGCCATTATACCAATTATTATTTAAAGTCAGCGCAGCCAGTCTTCTTCCACACATTCCAATCTGATATCATCTCACAAATAACACTCTTTGCAGCTATATTATCAATATTATATTACATTAAAACATACACACCTTCCAATACTGATGCGGTACCCAGATCCAAGAACTTAGACCCCTCCTCCTCGGGGATCATCTCGGAGAGCTCGGACATCATGATGTTGGTGAGTGGAGAGTTGCGGATCACGATGGGCACCTCGATGAATAGGCTCTCATAGCCGATCTTCAGGTTGCGGAGAGCCTCTGGCGTGTAGTCACCCTCCTTGTACATGGCGATGGCCTGGAAATGGAAATGGTTTTAATATTGGTTATTATATTACTATGTCTTGCCCGTGTCTGTCAGGGCGAATCTCAATTATCGCGGTAATAAGTAGTCCCTTTGGGTCTAAACTGAACGCTATAAATATTAGAACGCTTAGTTTTATGAAAATTGGTTCAGTATACTATACTGTACTGTATGTTATACTTCCATTTACTAAATGCAAAAACAATAGTAACAAAAGTAACATTTGTGGTCAGTTGTCAATTATACATTTACCTACGAGCTAAGCATTTTTGTCAGTAAAAAGGTGTAACCAATCAAATAATCAAAAGGTTTTTATTTCGAGTAGGCCTTTTCAGACACTTTCAAAACTTTACTGACTCTAGTTGCAAAATGTCATTCTTATGAAGAAGAACCGTCAAGAAACTCTATAAGTTACTCTTTTAAAAACATAAAATATATATGTTATGGACCAAGTGATTAATACGGGCATTATTTATAATGCTTGGGCATTATGAATAATGCCTAGCATTATCGGGCTAAGTGATTAATTACTATCTTAACTTCATTATTATCATATCGCTAGGTCATTATTATATTGCTAAATGATAGTTGGGCAATTTGATACTAATGCTATATTTAAGTTTTATCAAGCAACTGCAATGGGGGACACCGTAAGAGTTCGAATTCCGATGTTGATTGTGGTCGTAATGATGGAAGAAATAAAAAAAAAAACCTAACCTAACCTAAATTAGGTGAGGTTAGGTTTTCTTTTTTATTTGTCAAAATCTATATTTATTGAGGTGAAAATATCATCTTATGTAATTTTAATTGTTAAAATAATCTTTATGATATGTACGCTTAAGGCAAATTATAATACAAATTTATTCTGAAACGAATATTTACTTGTTTTATTACTTTATCTAATCCTTCGAAGATATTATATATAATAGCTAAACAGTATCTATAATATCCAGATTGATCACTTCACTGTAACATTTGTATTACTTTGCCCAAAAGGTGATAGGCCATATGTATAGTGCCCGGTCAATTTGATTATTTGAATAATTATTATCAAAGTGCACTCTCATATTGGGCATTTTTCATAGTGCCCGGGCATTATGTATACTGCCTAATTTATCACTTGGTCCATAACATATACAACAATAAGTATGCAACAACAACGTAAATTAGCAAAATGTTAGAATTGCCAAATTAACCAACCTGAGGGGTCAGACGGTAGGCCTTAAGCGTCAGGAACCCTCTGGCGGACTTCTTGGTGTCGTAGATAACAACCACACTCTCCTCGATGGAGGTCTGATAGTGGTACTGAGACTCCAGAAGCGACTGGCTCAGGAAGTTGCCGACATCGGCACTCTGGTACCTGAGAAAAATTATGATGTTTGGTTAGTGATATGAATAGGCGTTTGTTTATAAGCTTTTATTTATCGATGGACCCTGACATGTTTGATTGAACATGAATAGGCGAATTTTATAGAAAAGATTATTTTATCTAGGAGCATGACTTGGTCTATTAGTCCAGAAAAAGGTATAAAATCACTTCATGATAGTTTGACAAAACTGAGGCTGAAAAAATTTTGCTAGATCCATACTTTAAAAAACATATTAATTAAACTGCTAATAATGAAATTTCTTAAATTTTATAGCATTTATAAAAAAACGTTTTGACCAGAAAGAAGAAAATGATCATAAAATTTTAACATTTCTGTTATCTTTCTGTTTCTGTCTATCTTTATCACAACTTAATCAAAATAAATCACAACATACCATCCAACATGAAAATGATCAACATTGACTCGGCGGAGTCTCCGCATCATGTCAAGCTGGTACTCCTCCTCGTCCATGGCCTCATCGTGCTTCGGGAAGGGGAAGCAGTTGGTGATCTCCAGGCGGTTCTCCACAACCAGCCCCAGTAGGGCTCCCTGGGCCACTTCCATATTGCTGCATGATTCCTCATGGCAATGTTTCACTATTTTCATTACCGCCTGTAAAGAGAATTGATATTTTCATTTAAAAACAAATAATAGGCGATTTTTTTTGTAAAAGGAAAAGGTATTCATATTTTTTTTAGTCTATTCCAGTATTAACTATTGTCAGAAATTCTTAGTTATTCAAGCAATAAGGTGTAAAACTTAACTTCCAATTTTAAAATTCTAATGAGTTTAACTACTGTAAAAACAAACAGGAAGTCTTTCTCTTTCCAAAATTGTGATAGAATTGTTACACATTATAATATGTTCAAAACTTGCCTAACTTGGACAAGTTTATAATAACAATTTGTGTGTACACCAACAAGTAAATAAACAATTTACATTAAAAACAACATAATTATTGAACAATAATTAAGGTAAATTATAAACCTATTACAACAACTTACTGGATATTTTAACGAAACAGATTCCACCACCATCTTACAGTATTTTTTTTAACTCTTATTACTAGAAGTTTTATTATGTAAATGCACTCTTTGTTAGTAATGCAACTTCACATGATAACACTATCTTTTGTAACAACTCTTGAAAGATAGTACACAAACACTTTCTAATAAATGAAACTATTTAAAGAATGTAGTAAAATGATGTAAACACTTTTATCATCATTATCTGAATAATAATTGTAGTAGTCATTTCATAACTACAGTATAATGATGAATGTTGAAATTTCACAAAATATTGTATTGTATCGTTTATGATAGCTTATATATCTATTATTGTACTATTCACATCCTTTTACACAGATTGAATAAACAAAGAATTTAACACAAGCATCATGTACATAGCTTCCATATTACAAACACAAATTTAACTGTTGATGTATCGGGCCAAATTAACTCAATGTCACACCAGTGAGATCATCTCTGTATTAATCTGGCGGCAGTCGCGGGTCACTGAGGTAAATGTCCGAAAAGAGTGCGTGACTCATACCAGTAACTAGGAAATTTAACTTTCTCACACAAACAAATGGCCCAGAGGGTACATTCACCACAATTTTGCCAAAAAAAAGTTAAATAGAAACGAAAGCTTATGTAAATAGAGTTGAAATTCGCTTGTCCGTGTCATAAAGATATTGATTATTTTGGCAGTTTTTATGACACTTCCAGGACATGCACAAAGTTTAGTTTGTCCATAACATAACCTATACAAACTTGCGAAAACTAATAGGAAACCTTCGTATATTGTTATAAAATGGTATAAAATCCAAAAATAGCCGATAATAATGTATATAAATGGTTAGAAATCATGAAAATAAACCATAAACTTCAAAAACAGAGAATACATGAATACGTGTCGAAGACCAACAGATTTGAAGGCAGTGCTAATTTCCAAAGTTGTTATTCTGTTGAAAAGTTATTGAATAGATAGAAGGAATAGTGTACGTACCAATCCATCGCACTGAACGTACGTAATTGTGGGTTCAGTTTCAGGAACGCGTCTTGCGGGCCCACCACGGTTCGCCATTTTTGTGAAAGGTTAAATTGTCTTTATGATTTTGACAAAAAATTATAACATTGCCAGTTAGAAATACAATACACACAGATAATATAGCAGTAGTCCTTGTCTCTCGTTTCTTTCGGTTTTCACTATGGTTACTAATTTACTTCATTTACGTTATCTGCGGTAAGATCAGCTGTCAAATGTCAGATGAATTTAATTGTCAAGTCAATCAAATCCTACAAAAAATCGTACATAGCAAACAAAGATAAATAACACAGTGTTTTTATAGAAAATAATAATTATCCAGTTGTAAATGTATCATATAGTAAACAGTTCCGTTCTACAATATAATATGTGTTATAATGACTTAAGAAACAGTGCATTAGTTCTTCCGCCCTGATCGATGATACTCCTACTTTCAATGAAGAAATAAAGTGAATAAAGTGATCATTAAATAATGAGTCAGCATAATTTCTGGAGAGGATTAACACCGTTGAATGTGGCACCTTCTCAGCAAGTACCTGATAAAGTTGTAAAACTGTGCGCACTCGGCCCAGACTTCATTGTGTTAGGCAATGACCATGGGCTTTATCACTGCGAAATAATCGACAATTGCTCGAATTTCAAAAAAATCAGCGGTATTTTAGCGATAGACATATCATATCACAATGATATTCTGTATTTTATAGATGTCCATGGAAGACTTTTTAAGACAAATGCTAGTTTTAAAAACAAAGAAGAAATTATTGTTAAGGAGGATGCCAAGTGTTGCCCTCACGGTTTTAAGAGTTCCAGTTATAAAGTGAAGTTTAGGAATGTAGTGACAAGTGATTTTGGACAGCTATTTATTAGTAGTGATGGGCAGCTTTGGGGTTCTGGTGTTATGCCCCAAATATCATTAGACACCAGTAGTGTTAAGAAAATTCCGTTTTTTGAAGGTAGGACTGTTTATAGTGCATCTGTTGGTCAAAACTTTGCAGCAGTTATAGCTAGAAAGAATGTGAGAAGGTCTGGTAACTGTGATACTGAGAGTGACAATGATGATGAAGAAGTCTTTGCATCAAACTGCTCACAATGCCAGACAATAATAGGCCTAGCATCCCCCGCATCCGTGCCATCTTTATCCGAAACCTGCCCCTTAGGTGTTCAAATTAGTAAGTCTAGTGAAGATTCAAGTAGTACTACGCCCCCACAAACAGATGTGCATATTGATGCTCATAGTTTAACTGAAGATTCTAGTCCCTCATCTGAGGAATCAAAAATTGCAAGAACAAACTCACAAAAAAACACAAACTTAGATACAGATCTTAATTTTCAAGATGCTAAGTCAGATGCTGATGATCAGACAGATAAAGAAAGTGAAACAGATGAAGCTTGTGGTGATAAAATCAATAATATATTCATAAACACTGATGCTGCTAGACAGTTTCTTAGCAGGCAGCTTTCATGGGTGTCAGCTGGTGAAGACTACCTAGTGGAATACACAGAGAAACCTACTAGAATAATAAAAGAGAATGTATCAAACCTCACGAATTTTGTTTATGAAGGTGTCAAGACTGTGGGGGACAAGGTGGCGACATTATCGCGGCACGTGAGCGGCAGCAGCGATAACAATGACGCTGTAGAGCTACAAATGCGAAGCCACCATGAAGAACTCAATTCTCTCATGTACAGCTGCACCTCCAACTGCAATCTAGAAGATCTTCATTTCTCCACCAGCACACTCAGCAGTGAGAAAGAATATGAAGCAGCAAGGAAAAGGGAGAACCTCAAAAATATGTCCAAACTAGGTAAGAATATTCTAGGCACAGAATTATGGACCTGGGGTGACATATCATATGGGCAGCTAGGAGTAGGAGACACCATCAAAAGGATAAAACCAATGGTAGTCATGAGTTTGTCAGGTTTTGGACTACAGAAGGTGTCTTGTGGTAAATGGCACTGTTCAGCATTAACCCTAGATGGAAGACTGTTCATGTGGGGCTACAATCAGTTCCATCAAGTTTGCTTTGAATCCAGAGAGGACGGAAGTGGTCCCAAACAGTTCACAGAGAACTCTGACAGTGATAGAGTAAGAGACATGATAGCAACAGATCACCACACTTTAGCATATACTCATAATGAAAATATATTTTATATGGGTAAGCATACTGAAGGTTTTACAGATTCGATAGTTAATCTGAATATCAAGAGGGATGAAGAAACTGATATCCCAAAAGATACAACAGTGAAATTAAATGATACTCCAAGTTTTATTACAAAACCTCAAAATATGTGTTACCATTGGCGGATATTATCATCTGGTAACATCAGCTATTGCTCAGTAGAAGAATCGTCCAAATGTCCGGAATTCCAAGACCTGTCTATTGCTCAAAGATATCTAGAAGAAATGCTGTTAATATATCATAATCTAATCAAACCTTTTCTTAAGAAAAGTAAGGTTATATCCTCACATTCCAATATTTACGAAACAGTTTGTGATATTTTTGGTGACATATTAAACATAACTGCTCTGAATGTTCTCTCGATGTGGCAGTACGCCGAGAAACATATAAACGAATGTGATATTTCTTTGATAAAAAATTTAGAAGAGTTTATTTATTTATACAGAAAGTATTACGTAGCTGTAAGCAATTTGATAGTTATTGGTGGCTTTGCGCAGATTAACAGTGTCGTCGATGCCCCGTCTAGTGTTTATAATTTGTTTAGCGACCAACTCCCGACTAACAAGCAGAAAAACAACAAAAAGACCTTGGAAGCCATAGTAGCTCTAGCGTTCGTTCAGCCTCTAACAAGATTGAGTTCTTATAAATGCATAGCTCAATCTTTATTGAGGTACAAGACGAAAAGAAAAAAGGTTGACGCAAAGTCAAATATAGATGAAAGGCTAAATAAAGTTATTACATCGCTCGATTCATTGATGGATGAACAGGAAAAGAAACGGAAAGAAGCTGATGTCACAAAGTTATTTTGGGAAACGGTAGGCAAGAGTTTAGAACAATATCGAACGCCTGATCGGCGGCTAGTAAGAGAGTCCAAGTCTCGTCAACTAAACCTGGTAAACCCCGGTCGCTTCTCCTCGCACTGGTTCGTTCTATTTAACGACCTATTCGTCCATGTAAGCGGCAGCACGCCTAACGTCCATCCCTTAGAAACGTTATGGGTAGAGCCGATCCCTAATACAGATTCACTCCAAAATGTAATTCAGCTTACTACTCCAGAAGAAATTATCTCAGTATCAACGACCACAGAGCAAGAGAAAACAGAATGGATCCATTCATTAAACACGTCGATAAGACTCGTGCTAAATAAGGACAACTTCAAACCGCCGGCGATAAGGACCGCTAGCCATACATTTTCAAACAAAAATGTATTTTACAAAGATGCTAAATACACTGGGAGGTGGTTGGATGGTAAAATTCATGGGAGTGGTAAAGTGGAATGGCCTGACGGAAAACTGTATGTGGGTCAATTCCAAATGAATTCGTTATGTGGACATGGCAAGATGGAGATCCCTAATGTTGGTAAGAATCTTTTGATTTACTGGCAAAAATATTTTAAATGACTTTATACCTTTATCACAACAATTAAGACGATAAACGGGTCTTTTGTATCGATATCGCAATTAATGAGGAAGCTGCAATTCCCTGCGTGAGACGCACGCAGTGAAAGCTTTCTAATTACGCATTGTGTAGCCGTCTATTTCTCCGACTCCGCAGCCCCACTTTGTTAACAATAGGCCCTCACTTTTTCCTCTCAATATTAAAAGCACGCATTGTACAAATGATTCTTCGCGTCATAAATTAAATATCGACGAAACCTTGTATGGAAATAATATTTTTCATTGAGCCAATTTATGTAGGTTTGCCAATATATTAGTCATCATTGTGCTAAGTAATATTTACGCTCGAATAATATTGATACAAAAAGTTTGCGTATGTAATTTTTAATGATTTGTATGTTACTCATATTTGCGGTTTTTAGAAGAATTTGATGAATGACTCATGTTAAATGCATCAGTTACGTAATAGAGGTTTTTCGACAGTTAGTTTACATAAATCCGTGACTATTGTTATTATATTTATTTGCCTCTAATAATTCACTGTTGTATTTCGACGCTAGGCTCGTGTCCTTATTACAATAATAAATGCTAAATGATCTGTTTGTTCATAAATTACTAAAGACAACATCGTAAATTAT
Source organism: Chrysodeixis includens (assembly GCA_941860345.1). Lineage (NCBI taxonomy): Eukaryota > Metazoa > Arthropoda > Insecta > Lepidoptera > Noctuidae > Chrysodeixis > Chrysodeixis includens. The sequence goes on from OW796092.1 coordinate 10,667,048, forward strand.
TACTCGTATTGACATGTTACTTTACCACAACAAGCCTATTATGAGTCATTAAACAGATATTATTCCAATACCTTTGTTATAAACTCAAATGTAACATAACTTTACAAGAATTTTTGATATTCATTTATGTAAACATTAGTCTTCGTGTATCTCCGACATATTTTTAAATACCGTTGTTTGTAGCCTACATAATAAATTCGCAACGCGAGTATTATGTCAAGGTGCTTCATTACTAAATATTGAACAACCTTGGCTGTAAGTTAGTATGTTTCATTTATTATTCCAACATGTATGTAAAACCATGTACATTTTGATAAAAAATACGTACAGTTTTGAAATAAGGCAACTTTAGAATGTTCAACATTTTTAAACTCGAGCCCTGTTTGTGTAAACCTTAACGATGGAGACGAGGTTTTTCACAAACAATCAAACAGAAAAACAGTTATTGAGGAAAAATATGGTGGTATTTTCTCTATTTAAGTTTTACCGTAAACTCATGTCACCCATTGTAAGTAGAAATTCTGACCTCTATGTGACCAACGAGCATCTTTATCAAAATTTTACCAGAACAATATTTGAAGACCCAAGATAGACCGCAAATAACAATAAAATTTTAGTGATTGTTAGTTACGTAAACAGGATTGTTACGGGAATGTACCTATTAACACTATTATATCAAACAGTAGACATTTCCGGATATCCCGCAAAGATATAGATAATTATGCGGTAATTCCCTGTCATATAAATCCCCCTTTTGACGCTGAAAATATCACATTCCTATTACAACATTTGATATAAACAAATCCACTAAAACTAAAAAGACCAAAACATCCTAAAATTATTCAAATGCCAAGGTAACGTATAAACAATACATTATGATTCTTTTTGTGATAATCAAATAACATTTTCAGGTATTTACGAAGGTCAATGGAAGGACAATCTCCAAAACGGTTACGGTATTATGAAATACACTACAGGGGACATCTATGAAGGATACTTCAAGGATGGGAATCCACACGGTCATGGGATCAAAAAACAGGGGGACTTTACCTCATCGTCAGCAACTATATACACAGGGGAGTGGGTAAATGGCGTCAGACAAGGCTATGGGGTCATGGACGATATAGGCAAAGGGGAGAAGTATTTGGGCAACTGGAGTGATAATAAAAAGCATGGATGTGGCCTTATTGTGACCTTGGACGGGATCTATTATGAAGGACTGTTTATGCAGGATATTTTGACGGTTAGTACGACTGTAGTCTTATGTTACGTAGAGTTGGAATTTGAATTATGACATCGCAGTGATTAATGCGATAATAACATCCGAATATGTACGCTTATCAGGTTTTATGATTGACTACGTATACTGAGATTAATTTAATGAAGAATGAATGTAAGTACATGGATACGTACTGATACGGATTCTTCTTTTCTTATTCTAAATGATTAAAATGCAAATTTTGAATAGCAATATTAGCAATCAGTTCACATTTTGTGTGCTCACTGCTAACTTTCGAAATTTAAGCCAATCTCTGCGCTTTTGGTTAACTGCATTGACCTATTAAAAAATCTGTTGCACTTAATGCACTACTCTACCTTTATAAAAAATACACTCATCTACTGCCTGGTCTTACCCAAATTACGTTGGTATCAGATTCTAATCTCACCAGTTAAAAACCTCTAGATGAAGGTACTGTATCTCTAACTGAACAAAACAATCTAAGTATAGGGATCGAATCTCGTATTAAACTTTTTACTTTTGCCGAAATTGTTACTAGGTTTAACATTAAGTGACATTCACAGGGTCACGGTGTAATGGTCTTTGAAGACGGGACGCACTACGAAGGGGAGTTCCGATCAGCTGGTGTGTTCTCAGGAAAGGGAATCCTAACATTCTCCAGTGGAGACAAGATTGAAGGGTCTCTTAGCGGGGCCTGGACCGAAGGCGTCAAAATATCAAACGCAACTATGCACTTAAATGTGTCCAACCCTGTGCCGCCAACCAATTCTAAACCTAAGTGAGTTGAATTTAGAGTTGCTTTTTAGTCTATTCAAGTAATATGGTAAGATGGTCTCTTTTCTACACATGAGTCACATTGATTAACCTAGAATTTAATCATGTCATTGGACGAATTATATTAATCTGTGATAGTAATCTGATATATGGAAGAGAAAATTGATAAAATCAATAAAAATACAATCAAGAACAATCATGTAACTATGATTGTCTAAATTAATATGATTCATAAACCTTATCTAAATCGTCACATTATTTGCCTATTATGATGCAATAAACCTATTGTCCTAATGATAACAGGCCAAAACGAGCCCTATTCATATTTTGTTATTTTTAAGCGAAAACGTACTTAAAATCTTGTAGTTTTTCGCCCATTAACCGATTTTAAAAAAAGAAGGAAGTTTCCCAATTTGACCGTACTTTTTTTTTAAATACGCATACACTAAGTCCACTAAGTTTATCCACTAAGTTAAACAAACTCTTATTTACAGCTCATTTGGAAAACTAAGCGTAGCGCCAAACCAGAAATGGAACGCCCTCTTCCGGCAATGTTTCCTCCACTGCCTTGGGGTATCAGAATCTTTACTAACTCCGACTGGCAACCACCTAGCCAACGGTTCTTCCCATACCATAGACAACGGTAAAATCTGGCAGAATGTGGCCGTAGCACTGTCCTGTTCACATAAGGAAAGGAACAAAATGTCGAAGAAAAAAACCAATGATATGGAGAGATCGGTCGACTGTTTGGAAGTCATACCGGAGTTTGGACAGAAGACACTCGATCTGGAGAATTATATGGAATTGAAGCAGTACTTGTATAATGTAAGGAATTTTATTTTTGTAATTATGATTTTTGATATGTTACTAAGAAAGAACGTTCGTTATTCATTTACCGCTTTGTTGTTATAATAGTCAACTACGCACATTTGTATGTAGTGAAGTATCTGATGCTTTTAAAGAGTACTAGCTACTTTACAGTCAGATATAAATAATAGAATATATAAAGTTTCAAGTAGATATCAAGTGCTGGCACTTCAAATCCATTTCTTAATTACAAATCAAACAATCGTAATATAATTTCATTTAGCTCCACAAACTTGTCTTAAAATAACAAATAATGACGTAAAAGATACCATTTATCCTATTGGCCGAAATAAACTATTTCATTTCATCCCCTCCCTTTTATTACTTAGCTATTTTTTTACCTAAAAAGGTTTAAAAAACCATTATCTCAAGCAGGCCTGCGAATCAACCCACCATCCTCTGGGATTACTAGTCCTCGGCGTCACCAACGCCTTTAACACCACATACGGTGGCGTGCGAGTGCACCCTCTACTCCTTAGCCATGCTGTAAAAGAGTTGAAGAGTATCACCAGCCGGTTATACCAAGTTGTCCGGTTGTTATTCCCCGCGTTACCGCCAGATGGCGCTGATGCCGTGCTGTCGTATAAGGTTAAGGAAGAAGGTGATAATGAAGAGACTAATCCTATTGATGGGTGAGTAATGCTAAGAAATTGTTTTGTTGAAAATTTGTTGAGACTTTTTCAGTAATATGGTTGATGCCGCAAACTGTAAATTAAATAAATTAATCAGTGTTTGAATTTGTTTGACTGTATGACTGCGATACTTATTTCATTGTAATAACTATCGCGAGGTGTATTCATAACTATATTATGTTAACGGTATATGTTAGCCTCTGCAGCTGCAGCTGATAACGGACTCCAGTTGGATCCGAATCTAGTCGGGCTATCATGATGAATATGCGTGTGTAAACAGATAACACAATAATTTATACTTATTTCGTTTTTATGCGCCTAAAGTTTGGTTGTCTCCCAATTTGTCATGAATATTATTTTTAAATTACTTCGAAACTTGAAAATGACTGAAGATTTATTATTGCCCGATCACAATTAAAGCTCTAATCACAGCAAAAACCAATCTAAATGTCCTGTGTTAATTTTTGCACTTTCAGACAGTTGAATATAAACTTTCGCGACTTGTACACATATTTTAGATGACAAACAGGATTTATTCGCGATATAAAACGATATTTCTTTTCTCCCGACGTTTTCGTTTCCCGTTTGTCGTCTAAAATAGTTGAATTATATTTCTTTATTTTAGTGAGGTAGTATCAGCGGCATCCCTCCTACAACCAACCTTACTCCCGCGCGTCCACCCCGCGCTCTTCGTGCTCTACGCTCTACACAACAAGAGAGAGGACGACCTGTACTGGCGACGGCTACTCAAGTGGAACAGGCAGCCAGACCTCACGCTTATGGCCTTTTTGGGCATCGATCCGTGAGTATTTACTGTAGGAAATTTGTTTTGTAAACAATTGCAAAGTAAGAATATGTGTGTAAGACAAATGAGGATTTATTTAATTATTTTTTCAATGTAGAATTCATACAAATAAACTAGCTGTCGTCTGCGACTTCGTTCGCGAAAAAAAAAAACTTATTAAAAATAGATGTTAGCCGATTCTCAGACCTACTGAATGCATTTATAAAATTTCAAGAAAATCGGTCCAAGGTCGGATAAGTACGGTAACTAACATTGTGTCAGGGAAATTGTATGTATTAGATAGAAAAAAGTGAAGGAGTATGTGATCCTGACTGCTAAACTAGAAGGTTCAATGCCTATTCAAGATCGATATTTTTATGATGGTAAGTTATTCGAGTAAAACAAACCTCAAGCTCATGGCCTTTTTGGGCATCAAACCGTGAGCATACTGTATCAAGGTAATAAATATCACTTCGATAGTTAAAGTAATCATTGAAAATTAACCTTATAGCAAAGATAAATGATGTAATGTCTGATCATTATAGTGGATTTTCCGCAAAATCCGCGATTTTTATCAATTTAGATAAATGATTTCGGCCTTGACTTCCATTGTAATATTAGTATTTGTAAGATTACGTGCAATTGTGCAATACTATACACAGACATTAACACTAACGATCAATATTGATAAGCGTTAACTTAAAAAATAAATTGTTCCAGAAAATTCTGGGTAGGCTACACACATCCTAATAACCAGCTATCCCCGACATCTCCGATAAAGGAGCAGCTGTTCCAAGAAGCTGTGGAGACGCTGCAACAGTTGAAGACCACCTTCTCCCCGATAGAGAAGCTTCTCGTCATCAGAAGCACCTTCCAGAAGATGACTATAGCTGTTCAGCAAGAGTTAGGTAAGTGAAGCGAGGTTTTTCTGATCTTGAAAAATCGCTTTTAGATTTCTCCTCATATTAAAAACTAACACCAAAAACTTTTTATAACAAAATTATTAAAAAATATTTTTTTTATCAGCCCCGAGATATTAAAGCAATCTATTATTGCAATGAAAATCATCACAGAAAATACCTGTTTTAAAAAAATGACAACTCAACACTCTGAATGTAACTTGTGTTATGAGTACTAGACAACTGATAAACACACTAAACACTAGACCAACAGGCCCGTCTTTTCCTTATTGTAACAATTCTACTATTTTTTTTTTTGTTATAATAACCCCCCTCCCCCTTTACCGAACACTCGGACATAAAACAAAACCAACAGTTTATCATTCTTATTTCCAGGTCAGAATTACCTATGGAGTATGGACGAGCTGTTCCCAGTTTTCCACTTCGTGGTGGTGAGAGCTCGCATCTTACAGCTCGGCTCTGAGATACACTTTATTGAAGACTTCTTAGAGCCGGCCATGCAACACGGGGAATTGGGACTCATGTTTACCACGCTCAAGGTATTATTCAAATACAATTAAAATGGGTAAGATAGGACTTGCTTCAGTACACCCATATTGGTTATAAAGGAATATCAATTCTATGTATTAAGTTTTAAAGTCGAAAATGAGTAGGATAGTAAGAGTTGCTTCCGTGCTACCAAATGCTTTTTAAAGGAATATAAATTCTATGAATTGTGCTTTAAAGCCGAAAATTTGTTGTCAGGTTTGAAGAAACTTCATCTAGCGTGAATTTGATCTTGTGTTTATGCTGAAGGTGAAATGTACTTCAAGTTACACAGTAAAAAAATATCCTTTTAGACAACCGAGGTTAACAGTTACCGCGGTCAAACTGAAATATGCTTTATGTAATTTAATTTAAAACTGAAAATTGTTTGACCGATGCGGAACTCGGTAGTGTTAAATAATCTTTAAAATCCTTTTTTAATTTAGATTTCCGTTTCTTTCCAGGCGTGTTATTTCCAAATACTTCAAGAGAAGATGTCGATCAACTAGCCTGTTAATAACGATTGATCTCGCAATATGTATGGTGCGTATTTAGTTGTAGCTTCCGCAATAATTTGCTGTGTAAGTTCTCGCTAGGTGTTCCGTTAGCTAGTAGATTCCGGGGACGTATACAAGATTTTAGGATCCCACGAAATGATCGAACATGCCATTTTCTATACAAAAAGCAAAAGCAAACTTACTGCTTTGAAGTAGAGTCCTGATATTTGCTATCATATCAGTCAAATAATTTAACCATCTGCGTAGCCTTTTCTCAAGTTATTAGTATAACCTTCTGCGTACCGTTTTTTATGTGTGGTCCTTCAACTTAATGCGTTATTTTACATGTAGCGACTGTCTATCTAAACACCTTCGACCTTTCTACTGGGTAACAGTATTCAAAGTGCCGAAAAAAATAGAAACGCCCAAGTTCATAGCTTTACTTCTTTTCATGTTGAAAGTGCGGTTATGGAGATGCTGCACTTGTATCAGATGTTCAAGGGGTCTTTTTACTCCCATTTAGCCAAATTTTGTTCATAACTGGGATTGATCATCATTTTTATCGTCATATCTGTGGAAGCAAATTAACACCAAACCATACGAAATCATTTTGGCCGCTGCCAAACTATTTGGCTCATACCACCTTTATTGCTTAATGCGGCTAATGTAAATCTTGTATACGTGCTTAAACATAATAATTGTTATAAAAATCTTATTGTTATATAATTGTAATGTCTTTGTAGACAATGGTTAGAATTAAAAGTAAATTGTGTGGTATCTAAATGGCAATGATGACTAAATATTTTGAACACCCGTTTACTAGATAAAAAAAAATATTAAAGACGTATTCATTCTCAAACCAAAAACTAACGATCCTTTATCACGTGACGTCACACTATCCCCACTCCTGAACTTTAATTCACTTTGTTTGCTTACTTCTTTAAATAAACATACGTGTTTAATATTTTTTTATACTATCTAACTGTTGGACTATAGGAAATACCTTTGATAACTTGTCATCATACATATTATCTACATCCTATGTTAGATCAATCATTGCATATGTAAAACTGAATCTATAATGATATTAATTGTATAATTCTAATTATTTATACTAAAATACGACGCTATCAAGTCCTACTTATAAATTAGTTTAGTTGTGTATTCCAATATCGATCTCACGATTTTAATCAAAGACATTTTGTATTATATATTTTTGTAATAAATTTCGTATCGTAGGTTTAGGCCTGTGAAGTGCCCAAAAGATTATTACGATACTCCTCAAGATAAACCTCTAGCTCTGGATTGTAGGTCTTCCTGCATGTATTTGAAAATAGTAAAAATAGGTAGGTCTATAACAATGAAAACAAGAAAATATCACTACAAAATTGTTACATACAGTCAAACGGGGGAAATAGAACCTGCCGAGTAAAAAAAATTATGACTCTCAGCAGCCCAGACAATATAAAAATGTTTTCATTTGATAACCAATGAGTAAATCACCGGGGAAAGTTAAGAATATATTGCAAAAAATATATCTCTCCACCCTGCGAGTTCTGTTTACTTCGTTTGACAATTAGTTTTTTTTTTGGTAACTTTATATGAAACAGTTTCAGTTCAAACAATCATGTCCCACCTTTATAGAAGTCTAACCACATTACATACTCCTGTGGAACTAACAGGATTAGTTTTAACCCTAGACTCAAACGCAAAACTTAAATTTCTGTCTGTCGCTACTTTACACGTTAATGTGAAAGGGATAGCATGAGACGGGACGGCGACCTCTAAATAAATGTATGTTGCGTTTGAGTCCATTAGCAAATAAAATTAATATTTATTTTTGTATCACACAAATTTTGTTTTAATTTATTTAGTTATTTTTGAGTGCCAAAATTTTAATGTGTATGCCTAAAAGGGGACTTTTGTTAAATTGTAGTAAATCTAATAATCGGACTCGCTATGTTTCTGTTTTAATTGAAATTTGATGATCATAGTGCCATGTCTGTCGTCATCGTAATTCTTCTGCTCTGTGTAAGATTTTATCTTTAAAGTTGCTCTTTTTTACCCATTGTGTTGTTAAATATTTTCAACTGGAGATTAACTGTAAAACATTTAGAAACGTCCCCATAGTTTTAGGATTTTAAACGTAGTGAGTGGAATGGTTTTGAGAAACTTTAAAAGTAAATATTTTAGTATAAAGTAGCAAAAATTTAAAGTGATATTTAGATCTCTTTTTATTGGAAATGTTAACTTATCGACAAAACTCATTCCCTCACTTATTTGCCCGCCCCATTTAGTTTATCCTGTAAATAGATTATTTGAATAGAATAGCAACGATAAGCAATAATCCAAAGGTACAATAGTACAAAGAGAATTATTATAATAGCGAACAAATTGTTATTTTTTTATTTTAGAACAATCAGATGCTTAGTGATTGTTTTTAATCTGTAGCTAGAGTGTGGCAACACCATATGTTGCTAATAATTAAAGTTGTATGTCCTTTATGTATAAGGTAAGGAAAGATTACAATTTTTATGGCCATTAAAAAATATCACGATAAGGCTCTTCGTATACGAAGTAATTAAAGTTTCCAATATATTTTCAGACTTTTTGTCTCTAACAATTACTACGAATAATTATGACTTTGTTTGGCAGTAGTTGCTTGGAAACTAGAGCCGTCAAATATGTAACAATTAAATTGCCTTGTGTACGAAAAGCCTAATAAAAAATCAACCAAAGTGATTTGGTTTTTGTTGAACTATGGCCATTATTGTTATAGATAATAGAATCATGATAAAACCATTTCTAAATCGATTGTTACGATCAAAACTATTGCTTTACGAATGCAATTGACAAGTACCATATCATTAATGTTACGTACATGTTAATTACTATATTTATATCTTTGTCCTGTGAAGTGTGTTTATGAAATATTTAAAAAATATATATTTAACATTTAATAAAATTCGCAGTAAAATTATGGCTTTTATTCACTATCCATCTCTTTACGCATACTTTTCTGTTTCGAAAATAATTTTCTTGTCCAATAATGATTAAGAGATTTAAAACGTTAAGGGGTAAGTAAAAAAACACATTGTTTATTAAGGCTATTTATTTCATTCCTATAAAATAACATACCAAATGTCTCTTTTGTACAACGTCATATCAAAAATGTACACCATTATATAAATTTCGTCTCAGGTAAATGTTACCTAGCTACTCTCGTGTCTCCCCTATTACTTTCATGGCTATTATTACATAAATATAATTATATTATAGTCCTCTCACGTGCCTAGTCTCTGATAGGTACAAAATGTTCATAATACCGACTCGGACGCAACTTTATAAAAATACATAACACACCCATATTACAACCGCCTTGTATTTCTATAAAACGAGTCCAGTAATGCTGTACAATATATCTACAATATGCCAACTTCTAGTTATTGTTAAAATTCATTGTTATGTGAAATTGAATCTTATTTATAAAGCTTTAAAGTCCAGAATTATATGAATAATATGTTTTAAAGGAAGAATATTGCACTATTACTCTTTATATTGGAAATAACATCCGTTAAGCATATTGAAAACTCTTGAATAGTCTATTATACAATTTCACCGAGAGCGGTAATACTATGGAGGTTTTTTACCCGAGGCTTAATACTTAATTGCGACAGCTATCTACAATAACTCTAAATTATACAAATATTGAAGTAATCACGCATCAAATAATAGCTATGTGTAAAATAACCTTTTCACCGACACGGACGTCGGAGTTATGAATCACTTTCGCCAAATGAAATTAAATATAGGTTTTGAGCATTAAACATTTACAGGTTCTGGTAGAAGATAAACGTGCGTAGCGTGGCGATGAAAAGGTTAAAAATTCTTAAAACAGATACTTGTCAGCGATATGATTCAATGATATAAACACAATTAATTTAAACCTACGTTCCACATAAGCCTCGCGTAAAAAAGTCAATAAATACAATAGTAATTTATCTGAATATAATTTCTGTCTATAACCATGTTTAGACGGGGAATATAATGTTGCAAAATATATTATAATTTTATATGTCATCTAGCAATATATATTATATGAATATTTCATAAGATTTATTATAAACTCGATATATACCGCTCCAGCTATATATTTTGGGGCAATCTCATCGTATAAGGCAGTGACAGGTGGGTAGCTATTGTTAATTAACTGTATAAAAATTCGGGAGTATTTTTATTTAATTTACATTCTAGAGGCAAGAATTAATGACCGTTCGACTCGAATACAAAAGATATGTGGTACAGCATAAGCACAACCTTATTATTTAAAGAATCGTTATAACTGACTCAATACACTTTGTTCGTAACGTTTAACCAGCAATGCTATTGTATTTTGTACTTTGTTTACAAGCAATTAAAGTTGAGAGTGCAAGTGAAAAGAATCTGCAGAGCAATAGCGTCGCGTAGCAAGATTTAGTTTATGTTATTGATATACTTTTATAATGAAACTTCGTAAACTCCGTTCTTACTTACGCGGCTCAAATTGCTTAAATTTCATTACCGACCAGCCATTTATTTCAACTGCAATCATTGACTAAAATATTAGTGACACGCGGCCTTCGACAGATTTGTATATTTTCTAAATAGTATTAAAAATGGAGAATCAAAGCTAACTTGTTTACTCAAGGGAAATTTCTTTCAGCTTTATCTAAAAGTACATACCACGAATTAGAGAAACAACGAAAACCGAGTGTCACATAAATAAAATACTCATAAAGCACCGATAGAAACAATCTCAAACAATTATATAAACGAATAAGCTCATTCAAAATAGTTACTTAAAAAAAAAACAAGTTATTGCATATAGTCCAGTCATTTGGTAGTTCTACCTGGAAAGTTTTCCGGGAGTTTTGAAAATCGGGTATTTTATAGATTTGGATATGCTCTTTTCGAATTTTAACTTTGCCACCTCGTACTACCGCCGCTCGCGCCGCCATTTTGAAAAAATGGCGCCCAAAAACGGTTTTTTGGGAATATCTCCTTTCCGACGCATTTTACGAAAAAAATATTTTCTACAAAATTAAACTAGAAAAAAATTCCTACACCTTATGTCTTATACACTTTTTCATAAAATCAATAGTTTTGGACGTACGAGCGCCGCAAAGTGCCGTTCATTTGCACCACTACGAGTGTTTCGTATATTTTGCTTAACTGTTCTATTAATGCTGCCGGTTTTCAAGAAGTAGGTGTCAGGGTAATATGTCACTTTTGAATCGGGCCCTTTCTCTCGACTATGAACGAAACTTCAACGAAAAATTTGTCAGTAGAAGCTATATTAAGAGAAATATTTAGTTTAGACTGAATCATCAGTGTACGATTATTGACGTACAGTGTTGTTTATGTTCTTAGATTTATGGCTTCTTATACGGAAAATAGTTTTATTTGTGACAATTCACTTGAAAACCGGCGGCAGTAATGGAACATTTTAGAAAAATATACAAAAAAACACGTGGTGGTGCAGATAAATAAGTAATATTTTGCGGTGCTCGTACATCCAAAACTATTAATTTTATGAAAAAGTAAATAAGACATAAAGTGTAGGATATTTTTCTAGTTTAATTTTGTAGAAATTATTTTTTTCGTAAAATGCCTCTGAACGGAGATATTCCCAAAAAACCGTTTTTGGGCGCCATTTTTTCAAAATGGCGGCGCGAGCGGCAGTGTTACGAGGTGGCAAAGTTAAAATTCGAAAAGAGCATATCCAAATCTATAAAATACCCAATTTTCAAAACTCCCGGAAAACTTTCCAGGTAACCTCCTTATTTTCTACCAAATGACTGGACTAATATACATTTTCATTTCATAAGTCCTTATACACCAATGTTAAATTACATAAAAAATCAAATTAATGATACAACAACGATACCAAATCTCGCTAAAATGTTAGACATAAAGTATTATTTTATACCCATTATTAAAAAAAAATACGATATTAATAGCAAAATATCAATCGAATTTTATTGCATGCATTTTTAAATAAACGTTAACAATTATTCTCCTAAATAACTTTGTTGGACGATAAAAAATACGATAATAAATTGATAATAAAAGTTTAAATAAGATGGTCACAGGGAGTGTTCCTATCAAGCTAAATACATTTATAAGAAAACGCGTCATTTAGAACAACAGAATCCTTAGTCTATAGAAATCAACGTATATATTACTATAACATCCTAGTCTATGTTAATGCTTACAAATAAATGCTGTCTACAGTGGGTCTATGGGTGACGGGTGACGAGATGAGTGTGATCGTGTAATCCACATATACATAGCATAGAAGCCCGGGACTGCAGGGCACTTGTGACAAATACTGGCATTCAACAGTAGCTCGTTGAATGTCCGACAGAGTTAAAGCTAGTTATTGATGTGTGTGTGCATAGCATATTAACGAGCGCAAGGATTACAAACTTGTATTTTTAACAACCCAATGAGGTCAGTGTACTAGATCTCTCTTTCTAACTTAGATTGTGACGTATTTCCTAAGCAATAAAGTTCACAATCCTATGCGCCCGTTAATTTATTTTATACGGAGTATTAATTGGCTTCGGAGGACTATAATTGTCTAACTTATATGGCCTCTGTGACGACGTGGATTACAAGCGAACTGTGTGAGTCTGCCTAAGGATACACCTAGCATTAAGCGTACATATACCTATTATATATGTATAGGGTACATACATACACCTGTGTAGTCACTAAATAACAAACTAACGTGTATATTAAGAGAAAGTGATCAATTCACATTGACATTAAAAAAAGAATCATCAATTTCAATCAGTTTTTAAGTTAATAAAAATCTTATTTACAAGCTCCTACAAAACAATAATATTTCGACATCAAAAGATAATACGAAAACAATAAAACCTTTTTGCTAAGCAATTAAAACAATAAATACATGGCGTGGGTTAGCCAGGGAGTCTCTTAGTGAAATAGATTTTGTCCGCCAATGTGTTTCTCAGTATGTGTTATATAATTTTGTATACCAATTTGTATAGCCGAATGTGCGTAGTTTCCTTAACAGTCAATAATTTCGAGCTGCTTAATCAACTAATACTGAAAGCACCATTTAGTATTACCTAATTTTAATCAATTCTTACGTAAGTCCGTTAGATTATAATGTTGAACTTTATATTCGTTACCGACCACACTTGAGGCAGGGATATGCGATATTTACACGATATTAATGTAGACGGAAATATTGAGCTTACACCGACACATACTCCAAACATTCCAACAAAAAGTAAAACTAAAAACAATTTTGTCAAATTTAGCTGAAATATCAGTTATAGATTTCGTGTGTTCACCAATAAGTGTTTTTAAACTTGATTTAGTTTACGATGTCTGTCCGTATACACACGCTATAGTATCGCTTTCACCTCTGTGCAGTCGCAACTTCAAGTTGGTAATACTTGACATTCAATAATTTACCATAGAAAAATATTGCCATCATAAAAAATATTTCGTTAAAATTCATAGAGATACCTATATTCATTTTAGTTTATTTTCTTGTGTAAAAATGGCATCAAATACTACAAAGCTAGTTTAATACTGAGATGATGAATTTTAATATATTTTTAAGCATGTATCGTGTTCGGCTCGTGTAGACAATGGGAGCAGACGATTTCTAGGGATAATTACGTTATATTGGAAGTAATAGACCATATATTTTCATGTGCAAATATATCCTCAACTTCCCAAGTATAAGAACAGAGTTCTCGAATGAACTCTTATATCAGAACTTCAATTAACAGTTGCAGTTCCCATTCTCAACGCGAGCATAGACAACATAATTAATACATTTAGATGCCAAGTTAATCTGATACTACATTCACCCGTGTTTAATTACACAATTAAACATATTTATACCATTATAAGTAATAAAAAAAAACATTCATATGACACTGTCGCGATTGACTTCTTATTGTCACCAATGCAATAACTACTTAGGGAGGAAGTTTAACTGTTAAACACAAAGGTATGTACACACTAAAGCTTATAATATGATACATGAAAATGTGGGGTATACACCTCTCTAATGTGCACAAACCTTACAGTGGCCCGTACTACACTTCTTAATAAATTGATCGACTGCCTTCGTTCAGATTTAAGTCATATGTCCACAAATAAATATAAATTATCATTTTATTTCACTTAACAATTAGATAGAAAATTCTTATATTATACAATTATAATTTGTCGGATAAATAATTATTTTAACAGTAGCAGCTCGTGATATCAAGAATAGCATGTAATACGGGCCACAGATCGGTGCGACCCAATTCACCTTAAGTGCTATCGTTCTGCCATGAGCGATCTCTTACATCCAATAGTTTATATATAAATGTATGTACATTAATCATATTAATTCTAACCATGATTCAAGCGGCGACCTCATTACTCTCTTATATAAAAATATTTACACATTTCACTAGTGCTGGATACTAATGCTTAAATCCCAGTCGAATTTTAGAATTCGTGATTATGTTACAAGTCTATCGATTTATATTTAAACATTCATACACATAGTCAAGACGAATGCAAATCATAAGGATGAGACGCGTCGCGTTTGTCGATGTCGTTATCCCGTGACGTAACACCGGACACGTACGATAGCCTGCAACCACGACAATGAAAATATCCTAACTTATTTGTATTTGATCCCAAGCACGATATAAGTTGTCGAATTGTAATGAAAATGAAATTCAATGAACGACGATTGCATTTTAAGAATACACGTTAAAAATACATTAGTCAGCCCGAAAAATATCGAATAGAATTACGTTTACGTCCAAATATATACGAACACTTTCGTTTTGCAAGCTCACCAGATTGTGGAAATGTTAAATAAAATGTATTATCTTTACAAATCCATCATATCATACAGACCACTTACGCACTAAGAAATACCTAAAATGTAAAATAGGTAGAAATAATGTCCTCACTATCGAGAAGGCAAAATTGGCACTTAAGACGTCCGTCCATAGTCGCGGGCTGCGCGCGCGCTATGCGGGCGGCGAGGCGGGCGGCGCGTTGTAGGGGTGGTTGGAGTTGCGCAGCACCGTGTACACGCTCTCCACCTTGCTCAGCTTCTCGAAGAACGGCACCAGGTCCAGCAGCTCCGAGTCCGTCATGTCGTCGAACCATGACGCCACAGGTACCTGACCACAGACAACACACATTGATATACACTCTTCAGCACCTAATCAAATGTCATTTATTCAAATTAGGCTAAATTGCAACACGTCAAAATTAATTATAGACAGCATCATCATCGCCCACCCTTTGGCTATTGCTACAGGAGAAGAAACGGCGCCACAAACTCCCCAACAGCACGCTTTCAATTTACAATATTCAAAGATTTGAATATAAATAGGGATCGTGTCAGATAAATAAATATTTGAGGATACCTACAAAGTAGAACCCTGGATGTTCTCAAATTAATCAATTTAAAGTTTAACAACGACTGCATTTGAATCTTGGACCACTTTTTGGCTTAACAAGACGCCAGGGAAGAAAACTTCAATCAAAACCGTGTGCATAAACTAGTATTAACAATATCTGTTTGTAAAAAGATCCTACGTCTGTCTTCATCACAGCATAATTAGGACAATCGAACAGCGAACCACTTAACTAAATAATAAGCGCTCAGTCAAAAGCTCTTTGCAGATAGATAATATGGGACAGTAGATAAGTAGACAAAGAGCCGTAAAGAATGAAACAATCATCTACTTAGAGATGTACGCCTTGATATAGTGATAACGGTTTCGTACATTATTTTTACACTTATAGTGATAATTCACTAGTTATACAAACATTTTTATTGGCTTAGGAATGATGCAACTCATAATATTCTTTCAGGTATTGCCTAAAGCAAATACAACTGCTGATTGCAGAGGTTAACGCGAGGCTTATATGTTTTAACACTTTTGTAGGTTTTATGGTCATACGTATGACTGACAATGACTTCTAATATGGTTGAAAACTTCCTCTTTATATCAAATCACACATAAATATTATCATACCGATTAGTCATTACTAAATAAGGTATAGGTAAATTAGTTATCCATTTAGCTTCTTATAACGAGAATATAATTATTTTAAAGATTAAATCTACATAAGTATCTTACATGATATAAAACGCTATTTATTATTAGTCATCTAATATGTATTTTAATTAAATAACTTAATGATCGTCTTGTCATAATATGGGTGTTTACTAACTCTTCAGAAAACAACTAATCTTGAATTATATTCACTTAAGAATGTCGGATGATGTAAGGGGTTATCGCAATTCATCTCAAGGAAATTATTATCACATTGTATGCTCTAATGTCAAGTATATAAATAAGTAGTTTCGGTTGTGAATGTAAAAACAAGATATCAGATTTTTTTATTTTATTTGCTCCCTGACTACTGTTTCTTCCCAGTATTTATATATTGCGCAAGTGCCTGAATTAAGAGTTTGTAAAGCAGGTTTAAATGGAAGTTAGACATCACACTACACTGCGGCATTACTACTCTACAAAAGTCTT
The DNA here is from genome assembly GCA_941860345.1 of Chrysodeixis includens. NCBI lineage: Eukaryota > Metazoa > Arthropoda > Insecta > Lepidoptera > Noctuidae > Chrysodeixis > Chrysodeixis includens. The sequence goes on from OW796092.1 coordinate 10,683,879, forward strand.
GCTACCTGCCTGGGCATCCGCCGCCAACCGTCCATTACAGTAGCTAGACAAAAAACTACACTGCGACATAACTACTCCACAAAAGCCTTGCTACCTGCCTGGGCCTCCATGCTTACCGACATGATATAAAAGATTTGTGCTATTTCGACCCTAGTACTCATCAGCTATACCCTACTTCCCACAAATCTGCATCAAACTTTGGCTGAACGGTTAACCGAGTAGTATAGGTCACCACGCCAATTACCATTGTGCGCGACGTGTCGCCGGTTCAATCCCCGCGTAGGACAAGAATTTTTGCGATCCACAAATGATTGTTCTGAGTCAGTGTATTTGTGCAAGTGAATTAAATGTCTGTGAATTCCGCGATACAAGGATTACATTCCTTAGTGCGGGAGTAGTTAAAAAAATCTTAATAGCCATTGTACTCACAGCATTATCAGGATGGAATATGTAAGAGGCGGGCGAGTTGTCGACGATGACGACGCGCCGGAGGTCGCGGCCGAGGCTGTTTAAATCCTTGACGTAGTTGCCGCGGTGGAACACGCAGCTGTCGCGGAACAACCGCGCGCGGAATACGCCCCATCTGCGAAAAATAACAAAGATTTTTAATTAACATGTATAAATAAAGGTTAGGTTTGTTGTTGACGTGAAGGAAACTTAGCCCTTGGCCTTTACACGAATTTTTTTTTTCTCGTCGGTCGGGCTATCCCGATAAATACGCGTGAGTAAACCGTTGTATCATTTAAGTACTTACACGGACTGCTACTTAAGCAGCAGCATCAGCTAGTAACTTTGCCCTAAATCGGGGTATTACTTAAGTAGCCAGTGTGTCTGTCAAGTGATAGCCGAACTCAAGCTTACCCCCACCCCATGCTATATTTTTTTAGGACTACTTCAATTAGTTTGTTAAGTCCGTTATATTTCCATTCTATGATGAATTGTTGACAAATAATAACCGAAGCAACTTTAAACCTTACGTGTTAACGTTTAACGTTTCGACAAGTAAATAACAATAAACAAGAAGAAATCATCGAGGCACGAAACAGTTTGTGTATTACAATTTTATTACAGTGATGACGTGAGGAGACAATATAATAGTTTTTCACACCTCGCTTACATGTAAAGAGGCTTTTACCCTCAAAGATTTATAGACCACTAAATGAATTGTTTACTAACATTTGTGAAGTAAATAAACGATGTTATTGTTCTAATCTTATATTCATGATAAACTCTATTTTCGTGTGGCGACCGTTATAAATAAATAATAATAATATTAAATTATTTCCTTGTTTATATTGTATCTTATTTGTATTAATTCGTATTTCTTGATTGCAAATGTATTCAATCAGTGTAATTAAAAGTGGATATTGATAAACCGTATAATATAAATAAAGATGGAAAATCTTAGTATGCATTGTGTTCTCAAGACTATTTCATCCTACATCCTGTATCGAGAATAATAATCACGGCTTGTTAAGGCCCAATGCTAGGCAAATACCTCTGCCGATAAAAGAACGAGCACCGCTAGATTTGTTCAATGCAAGTTAAAGATTGAAATCCAACATTCACACAACAACAATCCACATTTGTCTCTTTATTTACCCTACTAACTAGTCATGGACGATAAACCACTAATGTTAACACACATAACTACATAATCGCGAGCATTACTCTGATTCACACGCAACTCACTCACGCATTGTATCATTTTCTAATTATACAATATAATTAGGTAGCTGGAAACATTCGAAGCAATTAACATGAGAGAATTATCGTAAATGCATTTCGATGTATATGTGATTAGGTATCTATACGTACGATTTATATGTTGTGTTATCTTGTCTGAATCACCAGGGAATTCACCACTAATTAAAGACTATCGCAGTTGTGCAAAAGAGACGCAGCATTAAGTTGTGTAGTGCCGTCTTGCTTTTACAATCGCAAGTCTTATTTCAAAGATGGTGGCAGGCCCTTTGAAGATTGGGCCAGAAATGGTTACGATGCGATTTGAGATATTTTTCTAGACAAAGAAGTTATAAAGACCCTTGAAAATGGATATTTAGTGAAGACTGTTTTCTTATCAATAGTGAATCATACCGACTTAGTCACTCGTACGAAATATTTACAGTTTACACTTTAAGTGTTACGTATTTAAAGCAGGTAAACGAAAGCAAAGCAATAGTATTCTTAAACTAATATTTGGAATGTTAAGTTATAGCATTTTTTTCACGCTATTGTTAATTATTTGACATACTTTATGATTAACGTCGTAAATTCCTGAGCGATAATGAGTGTAGTGGGTATTTTTTTAATTAGTTTATAGCCAATAGTGATAAAATTATGCCTAACCCATAAACAGTGACACTTTATATTAACTTTTAGACTTAAATGTGGTTACGTAGTAATTAGTAATGCAGAATAATTGCTTCTTGCGGTTACTTCAAACATCTAACAGGTACACGTCTGTCCAAGTTTTCACTATTGTTCCGTCGAAGTAGGTTAATTTTGGAGAAACCTACGAGTTGAACTTTGGAAAGTCATGTCACCACAACATAAGGTAAGAGTTAGAAGCAAGTTTTAGTCCGTCTAATATTACGTATTCTCATTGTTTGATTGGCAAATATGTTTGATGATTTGTGTGTATTACATACAGTTTCACGTTTTTGGACAGACATTTTCCTTATCCAAAATACCTACCTGATCCTCACCCTATTTAGTAATATTAATTACATAAATGTACTGTTTTAGGTATATTTTATATTAATATTTATTTAAAAGGACAAAGCCTATACGTAGTATTAATTATATCTAGCAAGAAAAATACTTCTTCTTCTTGTAAATTAAATTGGAACCGACAGACGACGTTATACAACTGCTGTTCAGGCAAACTAAGGGCAAAAGAGGTATCTCTGATTATAAACCTTCTTTAAATGCCAAACTGTACCGATCATTTAAAAAATGCCACATTTTTTGCCTTGGATCAGATATTTTCTTTTCACATTTTCTGCTACAAGAACTACAAAACATATCCCATTCTTAGCAATTCTCACCTGTCCAATAGATCAGCAACGGGATCAGCATACTTCGCTAAGGAAGCTGTGAACAGCACGCACTCGTACAGCTCGCCGCAACGCCGGAGGAACTCGTCGACGTGCGGCCGCTTCAGCACGTACACCTGGTGCACCGCGCCGTCAATCTCGACAGGCACCACGAAGTCCGCGTTGTTTATCGGCTGGAAATAAACGGGAATTTGTTTGAAATTTGTTTTTAGGAGATATTTGTTACCCCAGGGCTAACTTGAGCGGGGAAAGGATGGCAAATACCTCTCCTTTTCCCATTACAACTTAAAATATTCTACACATTTTTCGTCTGGACAGAGTTTTTTGAAAAGTAGTAATAATAATGTCCGGACCGATTTCGGCCACGGCCAGTGTTACTATGACACTAGATAGCTACGCAGGACATATTATAGTGCACAAGCGTGTATATTTTTACGTGCCTTATAATATAGTATTGAGTAAAATAAGTAGGTATGCTAATATAAGTTTTTTTTAAGCATCATATTTCCTGTCTATTGCTCTCTTTCCGGATAGCGTCTACTATTAAATCAGCAAATAGTTTTGGAACTTAGAGCATCTTTTTCGTAGAATGTATTCCAACATCAGACTGAATAATGAATATCAAAACTAAGCAAGACTTCTTTAATGAGCAAATATAACCTACTACAATCTACATTGCCCTACATATTAAATAGGTGTTCTTACAATTTATTACGCTTTACATTTAAATCCTACTTTATTTACCACGTTGTGCATTCTTAACATGCTTACTTAATTACTAATAAGCAGTCCACGTGCTAAGTTATTAGAATTCTCACGGATAATTATATACCTAGTAGGCGATTACGTCAACAATTCATTAAGAAACAAAATGTATAAAACAAGTATAATTAGGAATTATTATTAAGTCCGTTTTATTGAATAAGAACATGCAGTATTTTTGGAAGGAACACGCATAGAAATTGAATATTATGAGGTATAGCCTTAGGCCAACTATGTTGGGATCAGTTTCCAGTCTCACCGGATATAACTAAATTCCAATATTTTCCATGAAGCAACTAAATTCCTTTGACTTTTAGAACAAACATTACTGAGTTATAGGTTGTCTCAAGCTAGTATTTTAGTATGGAGGAAATATTTAAGGCAAGTAGATATGTTTTTTAGAAACTTTAAGTCACAATTAATGAACAAGCCCAATCTAGTATTTAGAAGAATACAATTTATGTCGCTGATCTAATGGACTGAAATGAATAGCACGATTCTTAGAACTCAGTTTTTGCTAAATTAATTGGAATCTTTACTTGATCGGATAATTTATTTAGTTTTTGGGAGACGCACAGTAATTTAACAGTATGAAATAACGGGCGAAAAGAAGCTCATGAATTAATGCACCGATCAGGTTCAAATTTCACTAGGATTCGAGTTTCCCTTAGAGAATTAGTCTTAAAAGGAGTTTTTAGAACAAAATACGAGAACTTTGTTTAATTCAGATCAGGGGGCCCATTCACGACATACTACAATTAAATAGAAGAAGTAATACAGTCCAGTTTTTTAACTTCCAGTTGTAACAAACTCCTTTAACATAAGTATTGTCAGCTGGCAACATCTAGTAATCCTGTTACCCTCTAACGAGGCTAAATATATTACTGGAACTAGTGTTTACGTCAAGTGCGACGTCATTATAATGTTATAATAACACTAACGTAACGTTAACAATACGCTTGCTCTGTCCTCCATTGCGTGTACGAATATACGAGTCCGTGAATCATTGTCAAGCTTTGTTCCAAAACCTAATAAAACATTTATCAGAGAATCCTTGTGTATTAGCCAAAAATCTTTGCTTTTCGGGCAGATTCTATAATTCCTTCGAATATTGGAGTAATAGATTTTTAAGTATCAGACAGTTAGGTGCTTTTGCATCGAATCTGTAAGTGAATATAATCCACAGCGAATGTAGAGCTATTAGGTAACAAACCTTCACATGAATATTAGGTAAGGTTACTTTTAAAACGACAACTGACTGACAGGCTAATCTCGTAACATAAGTATTTTAATCTGGTAACTTTACCATCATAATCGTGTAGGTAACTTATATGGTCTTCGTTAATGATTCCATTCATTATTTTCTACGTATTAAATATCAATCGAAACCGATTTCGAAACAAGTTTTGGACGCTCCATTTCGGCTTCGAAAACAATCGGACTTTTGTTTGTTCGGCAAAATAGGATGTATGTATGAATTATCACGTGCTATGCGATCAGACGTTAAAAAAGAAGGCGTAGGCTTGTGTTATTCTTGTCGAAATCATATTTGGAAATAGAAAACATAAACCAAAATACGATTTCTTACGTAACTGAGTGGAACGAACTGTTAAGAAATCAAAATGGTGATAGTGCGAAATTTGGCCTGACTTCGTTTTACATCAAATATATTTAGAAATGCGTTTAAATTTAAACATTTTATACATTCTGAATCAGGTCTTATTATGCACGCGTGAAAAAACTGGTTATGTTTGTTAATTAGTGCACGACTTCATCTTTAAGTAAACTGGATTCTACGTAGCTTTTGGAAACCAAAGGGCAACAGGGACATAGAAAACCTTTTGGCTTAATAAGGCATCAAATATTAACAAACTAGTCTGAAATGGTTTTTCCATTACGGACGGCAATCACGACATTCGAAGGACAGTAATTACTATAATGTCAAATAGTTTGAAGGATATCCCGAAATACGATAAAAACAATCATCATGAACGAAAGAAATATTTTTATAGATAATAATAATATTCAAAAAGTATTTAATGATATAGAAGAAACCTTCAATCAGAAGTTTGGTCATGAATTCAGGAGGCAGACTGACAAAAATTAATGAAATATGAATACAATTTTGAACAAGTCACGCTAGGCTGTTTTTATTAGACTATCATTTTCATTTCCAGTTCATATTGAAAGCAAATATATACTTTTATAACGCTATACAATAGTGTTAGTGACATTACTTTATAAAAACAACTTTCATGACACATTATTAGGGGAAAATGCTATCAAACAGCGGAAAACACGTTACTTCTGACAAATATAAAACAAAAGCATAAATACCACAAGTATTTACCTACAATGAAAACGAATTCCGTCATGAAGTATTAATTGATAATTTGCATAAACCTAATACGTAGTAAGCTGCAAAGGTCACGTGGACATGTAACTTGCGTGACGCGAGGCAACTTGCGTTTCATTCTTAATAACTTTAAAAAGCTTCAAGGAAAGAAAAAGCAGTAATTACGTCGCTACTAATATTAATAGCATGTTTTATGCGAAACAAGTATTATTTGTACGTATGCAATGCTGTCAGCTGGTAAAACAATTGAAGTAATACCGCCTAATTGTCTTGTTCTAGATATGGGTTATTTGTGGTCAACAAGATAACACCTAGCAATGTAAATAATTTACCTCAACGCAATCATGTTAGTCGGTCAGTTGACCAGTCAGTAATGTGTATATCACTGTCTCGTAGTATGAGATAACTTGTGTTTTAATACTTCAAGCATCTTGACAAATTATACCTAAGATCGGCTAGCGAAGTTATCAATGCTGCTGGCGTAATCACAGCGGCGGCTGCGTCGGTGATCTCACGGTCAAGTCATAACATAAATCTGAATTATGCTCCTTCCGAGCTCGTAATATTAATAGACTAACGTGACGTTTAACATAACTTGAACATAATTTATTCGTTATACGCTACCTCGGTGTAACATGAGGTAAGAAATCTTCATCTGAAGGTAGAAGAACTTTTAAGTATAGTACAAAAGGATTAAATGCATATTATTGAAAGAATCACAGGAAATGGGCAGGATCTTCGCAATTAATATATCTTTCAATAGTTTTAACACCTTGAAATAGTCACGGCCTCTGTTGACTCATGTCCTTATTGCAAAGAGGAAGATAAATCTAAAAGCAATATAGTTAATGCCTGTGAAATTGCATAATTTAAGGAACGCCACTGCAGTTACGAGGGAAGACGACGGTAATTAAATAGATTTTAACACATTTTGCTCCACGGTTTATTGTTTCCGCGTCAGAAAATAGTTATACGAACACGACTAGGAGAATTAAAAAAAACTCTTCCTAATATCATTGGAACTTTAATACATTTATTTGAAACACAATATTTGCATTGATTTAAGGATTCTACTTTCAACTGGGCCCACCTGCCACGGCGTGCTACATCCATACATTACTGACACAATTATTACGAATAATAAATAACCGCTAGTTTGCCGTTTAGGACAGGTCAGTTATATTCATATGAGATCCGTACGGTATTAACGGTATGCAATGAAGTACTTCAGGAAGCCTGTCCGACAACATCGTTTAGCAAACTGGATACTCTGACCAGATTATTGCCAAATATTTAAAAAATAGCGGTTTCTATATTTCACTTTGAAAGTAATATTTATGTTTCGCTTAGATTACTACACGTATTGCTAAAGAACGTTAAAATTGCACTAATTTCTGTCCATATTAGACAATTTAAGAAAGTTTTTAGTTAAAGTGGGACATGCAAACAGAACTAGATGAAATCGAATGCATAAACTAATCTTAAGTCAATGTAAACCAGTATTTAGTGATCTTTGATTGAGTGGGACGTAGGACGCAAACAAAGCTTCGTAGAGTAAACATTGCCCTTCAAATCACTGAAGGTCCGCATTGAACTATCATTTAGTGTTAGTGGATGAGAATTGATTCCCGATTGTGTGGCCAAACATATCCAAGGTCGGAGCCTTGACACGGTTGAGCTAACCAAATGCGGTCTGACAATAGCAGCCAGCATATGGCAGAACGCAAATCGTGCTAACAATACAACATTTGCAGTTTTATTAACTGTTGTATCAGTTGGTTAATTTGGCCTTGTAAGCCTCACGACAATTCTTAGTGTATAGGTAAGATTAGGGATGTAGACTCGTGATATTTCGTTTAATATCAATTAGTTTGTTTAAACGACATTTGCGACGGAAAGAGCATAATATGTTTGTTAAACGATGCTAATGAGAACTGCTTCCGTGTGGTCTATGCAAAATCCGCTTTACTTAAGATCACTAAAGACTTGGCAAATTTCTGCAATAAAGAAATCGATAAGACGAAGATTAGAAAAACATTCTTCATTTTCTTTATCCAAATACACGCTATGTATTAAGAGAAACGGCAATATTTCTGCGTTTTCTAAGCAAGAGCACGTAACAGCAAGTGCACCATTAGGGATCGGAAGTGAAGGGTGTCGGTCACCTCATTTTCTATACCATGTCGAGTGGCCGTACACCGCACTATCTACGGACAAAGTCGACCGTGGTAAACGTATGCACGATCACATTTTGCATTTAGGCCCGCAACGTTTGAGGCACGTTGCTAAATAATTGCCAAACTGATTATTTGGTATTTCGGCTAAATATTACTCGCTAGTTGTAATCGCTTATCTAGGTAGGATGTCCAACAAATTTCGACATCCTTTTAGAACTAAACACAAATATCAATAGTGAGTAATTGGGTCGTATGAGAAAATGTTGCTAACCAACAGCATCCGAAGACTGAAAGACGGATGTTGACCTTAACATAATTGTTTCTTTAGTTTCGTTCACACGGTACTATTACAGACTAGTGGTCTGCGTGTTAATCGTACCAATCAATCTATTTACGTAGGTGTCAAAGTTCACCGCTCACCCTACGCGGGTTACGTTTAAATATAGCTCAAACATTTCAGAGCGTATAGTAAACATTTTCTTCTAGAATACATGTACATTACGCGAAAAAACGACAGAATGTAGACGATTCGTTTAACCAAGTTGTAAAGATGAATAAAAGACAATAGAAAAACTAAATGATTAGCAACGACGTAGTAAAGCATGTGATAGGTTCCAACGATTCGATGTAGACGTATTATAAACACTATATTTACGATGAACAATGACAAATGATAAATCGAGCGCTGTTATGGGAAAATTTTGCGAATATTCGCTGAAACCGTTCCACAAAAACAGTCGTCAGACTGACGGTGGTTTTAGTTACCTCTTGTTTTTATACGAACAAAATGTACCTAAAATAATAAGCGACGTCACAAACAATTTAATAACTTGTTGTAAAAAAGAATAGATAACTGGGTGTTAATGTGACACTAGTAAGATTATAAGATTTTAAAGATTTCAATGTACTATCGCGATTTAGAATCAGTTAACAAGTTTTTAATGCGCTGCTTTCCCGGTCCAAATCGATTAATCCCTGTAGTACATGGCTCTGACATTTTTGTGAGAGATTAAGCCTTTTCCCTAGATTAAACCTTTCATATCGTACAAATTACGGTCCGTGTCAATATGGGAAGCAGACTCTACCAAGCAAATGTTTCCATATCTATTAGCAAATATATTTGAGAAAATACAAAGCCAAACTAAATGTCGTATCGACTAAACTGCGCATTATTATAGCTCCCTTAAGACATAACATGCATTGTCCATTCATAAGACTGAATAATTTAATAGCTTCACATAATCCCTAGACATGTATTGTTGAGAAATAAATAAAAATAAACGCGTCAAACTTATTCAAACGGCAGTATCGCGAGCTAAAGTACTTTAGCGGGTTGTAGGAAGTATTTTTCTTCCTTCCAAGGCTTCCAAGACTGCTGACTACGTAAAACGGCTATATTTTAGTAGAGAGACGTCACATTGGAAACGCTTGTTGTGAATGACGAAAGCCTTTCAAGTTATTTTAGGGCTTGCTTCATTTTAGATAACGTTCTCTTATTAAAAGTTGTATTCACGAAATAGGTTTGAGTTGTGGGAAGCTCAATAGATCTAAAACAACACTAGTAGTAAAGTTCTTCTTATCGACTAGAATTCTAAAACCATGCGCAATTAATTCACAGTAAAAATCTGTAGTCTGCCTTACGGTGGATCATAAAAATCATTCCCTACATATTGGAGAACAAACTAGGAAACACATTGAATTATTCAACGTTTTACTCCGAATACGTTACTATAAAACACACCTGACGAGAAAACTATTTTCATATCCAAACCCCAACTCAATTTGAATGTTCTTCTCGTTTATTTAGAACAATGGTATTATAATCAATACATGAATAGATTTTTCTGTATTAGAAGCATAGACAAGGAGCGGCGATGTATGAAGCTGCAATCTGCAACAATAGTGGCTGGCGTGGGTGTGTTACCGAACGGAAGTCACTCCGACCTATTGAACTATCGTGGTCAGCCCACTCAACGTAAATAGAAACACAGCTATAGCTATTAGCTATACCAAATTTTAATGTAACTAAGATGGTATCAGTTTAATAGCAATTAAGTCGTCGCTGTGTTTTATTATAATGGACGGCAATGGCACACTTGCATGTGATTTTGTACTCGTCATCTTTCTGTTTAAAGCTTATGGAAGCCAAAAGGTCATTCTATATGAAGTGGTGATCTTTACCTAATGCTATAATGGAATTAATTCGTAATGTCGTAGTAACAATAATTACATGAGAGCATGGTTTTGATATTTAAAGTACCTATCTAATCAATATTGAGCTGCAATCGTGCTGTAACATTAGTCAACAACAATGGCTCATGGAGTTTTTTGGCTAAAGAACCCTACTAACTAGCATCCTCTAAAAAGCTTGTATTTTCTTTCCACAATAGTTTAAACAAAGAGCATTTCGTTATTCGATTACAAAATATCAAAAGTAAAGTTGATAAAACGCGTTCCCAATAATCTAATAACAGTGTCGTAACTGATACATTGCAGCGATTTCGCCTTAATGTAACATTCAATCAGAGATGATGACCGTTTTTTATAACGAACTCAAGATTGGCAAAGCTTCAAATTAAATCACGTCCAGAGTGAAATGGCGGCGAGACTTTCACATTATCTCAAAGCTGTTTTACAATATTAATCTGACAATTTCCCGTTTCACCGCGAGCCCTTGGACGACTGCACGCTCTAGTTCCCAAACTGAAACGTTAAAAAGAGCAAGTCTTTCGGAACGGGAACAAACCGGTCAAATGCGAATCAAACTCGCGTGGTAGTGGTACACATTCCTAACCAATGTAATTATTTGGGATATCGCCTGCTGAAAACATTAAACATTTGTTTTTACTGGGTGTTGATAAAACTTGACGGTTCTTATTGGGTTTTTAGGGTCGTCACTATAATAAACTTTGCATCACGTCAGCGCCGCATTGAATCGCAGTTTCCGATTCTAGCGGTTCAGAAACAATCGACGCCAGCCAATTGACGCCTGCTACTAATTATATTTATGTTTATGAACTACTCACCGAAAAAAACTACGAAATTATAAGTGTTTGCGGTGGCGCCAGCGGTGTTCGCGTTCACCGCTCGTAGGCGTCATGGGAGCCTTAATTGGTTTACTGCGATAGAATGTTGACAGGCAACCAAAGTAGCACAAACCACAAACTATAACGTAGTAGTTCATTGACGAGTGACACACGTCGCCAGACCTCATTGTTTCAGATGATAAGATCCTTTTAATGGTTCGATTTTAATAGAGGAAGCTACTAAATGCTTTGTTCCGATAATAAATTGATCACTGCCTGAGTTATCTACGTTTCTTCTGCGACTAGTGCTACTTATATTTAAGTGTTGATTAAAGGCTCTTGTTACTTATTCCATTTGGGTTAGCGAAGCAATGTTTTAAAACGTCAAATTAAGAGCGAGTTTTAGTAACAGATTGGGAGTAAGATGCGTCACGCGGCGCTGATTGCGTTATAATACATTAAATACGTATTAAACAGTAACTCTGCGACTTGCGTCATATAAAGGGGAGTCTCAAAATACTACGGACCAAGTTACAAGCGTTATGTAATTACGTTACAAATTATTCAATTACATTATAACAACGCGCAAGTTTACGTGGTAATTTCATGAAGGCTGTTATGCAAACTTGGAATGTTTCGTAGGCGGTGCTATGAACTGGCGCCCTTGATGTCAAGATTATGACATCATTATATACTTAGTCTCGTCTTCCTTAATCGTCAGGTGTCACCGATATGGCGATATGGAAGTATGGCTTTTATTGGAGCTGGGGAACGAGAACGGTTGCGAGTCACGCGAGTACAGCGTATATTGGTTTGGTAGCCGAGTAGCTCCCGTCACGAATCTGCGATCGCTCAGAATTAAGATCGGCACGCCATTCTGTTTTATAGTCGGCGTGATTATTTATTTCTATGAAAATAAATAAGGTTCCAAGCGTAGCAGTAAATTTAGCGATATTTTTAACGAGACGTATTTATAAATAGGGCAGGGCGTTGTTGCATATCTTAGGTAGATAATAAAACTTCCGTCTCCTTATCTGAAACGTTACATGATTTGCTGCATAAATATATTGTTGAACTTGTAAATAGATTTAAATCAACACATATATTTACAAAGCATGGAGTACAATAGAAAACATGTCTGTTTGTCCTTCTTATGTATGAACATTTAATTAACAACAAACGTGATTCAAACGTAACGTCGTGAATGATAAAAATAAACCATTTACAGATATAAAATCAAAACAAAATTTGTTCAGCAATAATCCGATGCATCTACCAAGGTTATCATACGAGATATGAATGAATTAGGTTTGATAAGAGATACATTATCTGCAATGTTGAAGCGCAAACGTGATAATGAAAGGATAAATATTTGTATCTATACAGTTACCAATATAAGTTAGATTGGTCCGCAAAACAAAGCGTTTATTTTTGACAACACTGCACTTTTTTTACTTAATCCGACGATAGTTAGAGTAATTTGCGTTATGAGACACGCAAGGTAAAACACGCGAATTTGATTTTAACATTTCTTAGCTGTTTTAAGTATTTGCGATGCACGTGAAACGAGTGGTGTTTTCCACAGACAATAAGTGGGTTTAGACTAGTACGACATTTATTTATCTTGCACATGTTTATCTGATTAGTAAGTGGCTGCTTCAATGCCTTTTTGTATGCACTTTGATTTGATTAAGCGTAATTTAGTCAATTAAACATATCTTTTAACTCTTTTAAGGCGTAGGGTGCAGGTGTAACTTTATGAAGCGTGGATCAACTGTGTATTATCAAAGATAAACCATGTTTAACTCTTCAGGGAAAAGAAAGCGGAAAGATAACGATTTATATTAAAGTAGGACAAGGTGCAGACCGCTTTTTGAGTTATGACACCTATTTTCTATTTTATACCAATTAAAAACACGCAATGACATTTACATAATATCCTACTAATAATATAAACACGAAAGTTTTTAAGTATAGATGGAGGTTTGTTACTCTTCGACGCTCAAACGGCTGGATCAATTTTGATATATTTAACCGACTGTTTCAGCGAGGGATAATGTTTTTGCAGCTGAAACCGATATTTGTGCGAGGGAAGTCGCGGGTAACAGCTATCACATAATATTTCCGAACGAATTACTGTTGTGAATTAATTGAATAATTACGACAAATAAGCTAAGATTTAAATCTTAGCAAAGGAAACGCAAAACGTACTATCGACGCAGCATTAATTAAGAATAGTAAAAAGCTAAAAAGTAGGCCAAAAAACAGGTTTAATATTTATTGTACGCGTTTGTCGTCGCGAACGAAAATCATGGCTGATTTTGGTGAATACTTTCACTTTCTCGTTATTAAAATGGCATTGTGTGAAATCAAATGTTTAAAAGGTTTCCTATTCAAAATGTAATTGGCCATTTTCTTATTGTTACCTCAAAAAAAGAAGTTGTTAAAATTTCCAGTCAGAATTGTAAGTAGTTAAATTAAACTGTTGTAGATATATTTTGTTGTTTTCAATATTACATTGGCGGGAAAACCTATCAATATACCTATGTTTTTAATTACATAAAACAGAAATATTTTTCATACATCCTGCCTGTTTGATATGACTGAGTTAAATAATCCATTACCTTCATTATAAAAAAATGCCAAACATTTTGTAAACTGCCACTGTTTTGACCGGCTCATATTAAATATAAATAGTCCCATGTATTAATCCCAACCTACTTACGAAGGGAAAAAAAGAAAAAAGCACTTACAAGTAGAAAAATGGGAGAGAAGGGAAACTTTAAATACAATGTTAAGTTATAAAGAAGCAATACATCGTTATATTTTCATAATTGCATTTTTTGTAACAAGTACATAGGATCTTGAGGTTTAATTGTTATAAAAAGAGTCAAGCATTTGAGCTTGGAGTTTAATCACATAATAAACATAATTGCTGTATTGTCTGGCTGTCGGTGAGTCATTGACTACTTAATGATAATAGCATACCTCTAACTTTTTTAAACATATCTATGCAGTTAGAGCGAGAGAAAACTTTGACGGTTTCTCTGAACAAACTTATTTATCACTAAAATCTCATAACTTTTTTAATTTGTTCAATGAGTGGGTTTACAGATGATGAAACAGACTGTTTTCAAAAGGAGGTCATAATGTAATAGTCATTATGAACATGTCTAAACAATATTCTTTTTCTATTCATAGTTTATAAGGAATGATTGGATGTTTTAACTGTCATTAATTTGAAATTAGGTGCAGCATTTAAAAAGATAAAGTTAGGCATGATTCAACCTTCTTTCTGTCTTGTTAATTCTGGGTTATTGTGGCCATACTCATTAACCCACTCTCTGTAACGCTTACACATGAAATAGTATCTGTTTCGCAAATAAACATAACATTAAATTTTATTCCTCCAAAAAGTTTTAAACTGAACTTGTTTTAAATTATACCAATGAGTGAATTTCATTCATTTGAGGTGAAATAAAAAAGTGCCTTGATTTAAAGATATGGTGTTATGATAGTCATACAGTTAGTGCAAATAATGTAAATAACATACTTTTGATAAGCTCTTGATAAATTATAAAACAAAATTATGTCCCTCCCACGCACTAAGATAACTTGTTGAAATTGAGATAATTGTAATTTTTAAGACAATTACCACTGGCTCCTATGCTGTATTTTATTCAATATTTGACATGATGAGTAATGTCGAAAACAATGAATTACGTCGATCGCGTGGTACAGAAAAAACTGGTTTTCTCAAACAAATTGGTGAACTGAGGTCACGACCGAAGTAGAATTCTTGAATTAAATTAACAAATAACAATAATTAGTAGTAATAACATGAAAACATACCTTAAAAGAGCTGTGAACTAACGTCTCGTCAAGATCAATGACCATACACTTTTTATGCATGTCCTGGTGTCTCACTGGCGGTAGTAGGGGCCGGGGAGCGTGCTCCGCCATGACCAGGAGCCCCCGCTCCTGCGGGAGCGGCGAAGCCCGGCCATCGATACTGTTCGCGCCATTGCTGCCGGGCGGGCCCTTGCCTCGCCCGCCGCGCCAACAGCACAGCAGCGACCGCAGGAACCCGCCGCTCCCACTGGACTTCTTACTTCCCAATGGGGCAGACCCTGACACTGGCGTACCATCCCCCTCATTATGCTGGCCGCCAGGGGATGACCCTAAAACAACCATTCCACATCAGAACACTCGTAATCACAGTAGCACACACACGGAGACCCAAGTGGATATCACAAGTGGAATCGTAAGGAGAGAGAAGTTCTCAAGGTTGCCGTATATGTTATCGCGTCCACACGATCCAATTGTTTACCTCACAGCACACGCACGCGAATCATAACTTAACGAGTACAAAACGTTCACAAATTCACTGATCTTCCTTCAATCACGAACAACAAATATTTACCAGTCGTGAGGAGGTAACACTATACGCTCTAATTTGATGCTAGTAGGTAACAGGTGTAATTCGGTTGGGATTTACCTCTGTCGGATCCATAATTGTTTAATTGCTCGTCATCCCGTGACACCTGAGTTATAATGGACGATGCGTCCATTTAAACATTTGTTTTTGGCCCTAAGACAAATGGCAACGGCGGTTTTGTAAAATTTTAACACCATAAAACTATTTTTTATCTCCCTTCTATCTTACAAAATGGCAGGCTCTTGGCAAATACCAACTTCAAATGTGGCCAACACATAAAAATAATGAATCGGTATACTCTTTCTAACACATACAGTTTGAGAAAGAAAGAATGAAGTAACACTACAGTACATTTCATATTTCGTAATGTTGCTACTTCTGTCAACAGCCAAAAATAGTTTAGCTAACGTTCAGAACATTAAATTCAATAAATACTCTATTATTTTTAAAATAAGTAATTGGGTTGAGAAATTCACCATTTGATTATGACTTTTGTAACTATAAATAAATTGAAATACTTTTCAAGTAAAATTAACGTTTGTTTTCATTCACCTGGAGAAAAAAATAGAAACACAATTAACCACCCAATCTAATGCTTTGGAAAAGTACTTATTAAACTAAGTTTATGTTGTAAAAATAGTTGAAATATTTATTTTTAATTTATTATTGTTATAAGAATTGGAAATTCTTTTTTGTTTATACCTTTTGTGGTTTATACTTTTATTATCTATCAAAATGTCATGTAATTACAATTAGTGTCGTCCGTTCATATAATTAAATCGATTACACAAAATATAAAGCATCGTTTTGTAAATCGATTGGGATTTGAAAAAAAAAAAAACAAAAAAAACCAATGCTGTATTTGAAACAAGTTTTTCCCATACTTTTGGAAATTAATCTACTCTTAAAGCCTCTTTGGATCGAATTAGTTCGTTCTATCCTTGATCTACGGTTAGTAAAAATCCAGTCACAACAAAACGAATTTCCCAAATCTTAGAAGGTAGAATACAGCCCAGCAAAAAATTAAGGTCCAACCACACAACTAGAATTAAATACCCGGACAAGCAACTAGCAAGCGAAACCCGCATAGTATTCACCTCTTCCCGTAATCGTAGCACGAGCATAATAATATACCGATACTATTTGAATAGGGCTAAAACAAGCAAACAACTAAGGAAAAAGTATTTAAAAATATTTATGTTAGAATTGTATTATTATAGACTAACAATTTTGTCGTCGTCCTAGTTGTCAAAGTATATCAGCAAATTACGGTGCCTACACTGTTTTCTAATAAGGATAATTAATAATTTCGTTCTATATTTCTGAAAGCACGGGACTCGATTCATAATCGATATTTAGGACTATTTAGGTATTCGCACTACGTGCCAACACTAGTTACGAAGATGCTGTGTCGACTTGTCAAAGACAGACATAGTTTAGTTTTTTCATAAGAAAAACCTTTCATCGTGTATAATTTTAACCTAATGTATTTAGTACAATTGGTACTAGTTTTTTGGAGTTATTAGTGAATAGATCTTTATATCAGCCACAATGTCTCAGAGAGATCCGGGACCAATACCGAATAGGTGGCTAAGATGTCCACGAAAGGCGACGGACACCATAGCTGATAAGTTTATTGCTTTTAAAACACCCTTGGGACCTCAATTCAACGATAAAGTGCCAGAATCGTGCCGTTTTACACCAGCCATGTTGTTTACGTGTTTGAAAAGTATGAAAGTGAGTAATAATCTTTAATCAGCTTCACCAAAAGTGATTGACATGAATCTTGGATCTTTCTCACAATATGTTCAAAACAATCAAAATTTTCATAATTCTTTTTATTGTAAAAAATGTTTATTGATACATTATTGAGATTAGTTTAAATAGTAGGCCCAAAATAACATTAGGTACAAATTTATTGTCTTTCCCAGATATGAAAATCTATTTTTAGTTATTTTCGCCATTAGTTTGACTATGTATGTAATAAATATATGTACACCTTTTGATTCACGGGATAACTTCAAGGGAGGAAACCTCGTCCGTTTTAAAGGCTTACATCGGGACTTAAGTCCAAGATGCAGAGGCCTTGTTGAGCACTTGAGTCTAGTAGGCGCTGTATAAAAGTCGTGGAATATTATTATGATTATTTTAGGTCAGAGATTTTTAACCTTTAGATATAAGGAAACATTTATTTAAATTTTGTTTAACATCATTCATACATTGTATTGGAAATGTATCCTGAACTTTACATACTATATTAGTATTTAGTAACTAGCAACCTGCCTCAGCTTTGCACAGTTACAAGAGGACCTATCCTATTCTATACAAATTTTAATAGATGACAGAAAGACTCAGGAAGCGTCTTTGTTTTATACTAGTATTAGTATTATTATTTAGTGATATGTATTAGTATTTAGTGATTGCTTATAACAACATACTTATAACTTGCAGCCCTGGATTTTTTTTTTATCATAGCAAAAAGACATATTTCTTTCTTGTTAGACATAAATTTACTTACAGTTCCCTTCAGAATTTATATTATTGTGTACTTAAAATTAATAATATTTTCAGATAAAACTTGGTCTTTGGATTGATCTGACAAATACAAGTAGATTTTACGACAAGACAGTAGTAGAAGAGGCAGGATGTAAGTATGTGAAGATGCAATGTCGCGGACACGGGGAAACACCATCACCTGAGCAAACAAGGTAAGATCAAGAAGGTTCTAGTCAAAAAATTTAAATCTATGCAAATAAAAAAGTACAATAGAATGTTGATTATCTGAATGATGTAGTTGGGCCTGGGATCCATTCAGATAATCGAAAATTGAAACATAGGTAAAAAGAAAAATGAACTTACACAGACTAACCAAACAATAAAAATTTGCTTACTATTAAATTTATACATAATACTTAAGACTGATTCGGATACTTGGACATACAAAAATATGAAGTCAGCTCTTTCATGAATTTAATTCAGTGGACATCAAAAATCAGGTCAAAACTACTGTTTTTTATATTTTAATTTCCCAAAAGTCATGTTCACCTATAGTTCTAATAATAATATCCACCCATAAACATCCTCTACCGCTGAGTTTGGGCCTCGACCCACCGGCAGATTTAGACTAGCTCACTTTGTAATACCTATAGTCCTACTATACTTAAATTACAGGGAATTCTTACAACTAGTAAGCAGGTTCATCAGCCAGAAGCCATTAGAGATGATTGGCGTGCACTGCACCCACGGGTTCAATAGGACCGGCTTCCTTCTTGTGTCCTACATGGTGGAACATCTGGACTGCAGTGTGCAGGCAGCTATCAATGAGTTCTCAAGAAAGAGGTAGGGGTTTAGTAGTATGTTATTGTTAATGTATGGTAAAAAGTTTTACACTACTGTTGTCAATTTCTCTCATTCTAAAGCATTTAATTTGAAATGGTTTGAACTTTAATTAGCTTTAATAAGAAAAAAAATTGAGTATGAATTAAAAACACTTCAACACACATATATTCTACTTAAGTAGAGTAAACAAGAGCTGGTGCTTTTGCCCAAGAAGACATACCTGAGCTTTAAGACTCAATTGCAATCAATTTAAACACAACTGGCAAAACATACCTATAAATTCAGTAGCTTTAAAAGTGTTAGTTTAAGAGTCAGTTCAGTTGCTTTAAGAGTTACCGAATATTATTTTTTAATATTTCAGGCCTCCAGGTATATACAAACAGGATTATTTACAAGAGTTGTTCCGGCGTTACGACGAGATCGAACTGACGCCGGCTGCTCCACCACTGCCCGACTGGTGTCATGGTGAGCACATCCTATCTAGTTTCTATTAGAATTTACACCTTATCACCTTGGAAATAAGATGTAATTACTGTCGCCTGATAGCCTAAGACGTAGTATAAACGTGTGAGTTTGTAAGTATCGATGGATACATGGAAGGCTGACATCCTGGAGTAACACATATGACAGGCTTTTTTTAACCGACTGCATCTGAGGGGATGATGTTTTTGCAGCCTGTTTATGTATAACTGACATTCGCTCGGGTGAAGTCGCGGGCATCAGTTAGTTAAAATATATTTTCTTGGATGTTATTTTATATTACTTTTCTATTTCTACAGAGGAAGAAGAAGAATGTGATGACGATGTTCCCAGTAATTCGCAGAACACACCATCAACTACGTAAGTTTTAATTAACATAAATTGTTCAAAGAAATTCTTAAACTTAAAAAAAAGTGGTAGCATTCGAAAGGTATGTTTGATCGTTTTTTTGTAAACCTTGTGATACCATAATTTAAAACAGGCCAACAAAAATGATCATTATTCGACCTACTTTCGAAAGCGGTCTTTTTGCGTATGCGCATTTTTTGCTCCACTTACAAGATTTCTTTTGTATAAATTAGGATAATGTATAATGCTTCAATACCGAATGATCGATTTACCTTTCATTTCATGTATCTCTACAAAAAAGGCTTTTATTTCTTCTCTCTGATATGACCAATCCACTAATCACGTGAGGTTTGAAAGGGGGGGGGGGAGGGAAAGAAGATATCACGTTGTATTTAAACTTACATTTAAATATAAACTTAAAAATAAATAAAATTCCTTGTAGGTATTAAAAATACATGTGATGTTGGTTTAGAGGGGTGGGGAGTTAGTCTTAAACCTCATCAAGTGGGTGTAAAAAATGTCATGTGATTAATGTACAGTCCCTAATTATTTTATATTTTCCACCAAATGTACATTATGGAATGCAATAAATGATACGAATATGAATAAACTATACCTCCAGCAGCCGCAAACACAAAGGCAAAGGCAGACGGGAGACAACTCACAAAAAGGAATCATTCATGCCGGGTGTAAAGGGGGTCGAACCATTCGACGCACAACCACGCCTCAGTGAGGTGCAGAAGAAAGCTCAGCGGTTCTGCGAGTGGGACAGCACTGGCTTCCCGGGTTTACAACCTGTGTCTATGGATACTACTAACTTGAGGAAGCTGCATGAGAAACCGTATAGAGTCTCGTGGAAAGCTGATGGCGTTAGGTAAGGATTTTTGAGTCTTATACAATTTTTCAAGGGGTTTAATTATACCAGGAGGAGAAACCCGCCGATTTCAAGGATTGTCAAGACCTACCGGAGGTGCGGTGAATGCGAAAGCGAACCCCGTACCCCCGGCCATAGGCAGATGAGGACGCTCCAGTGGTTTTAGCCGGTAAAAGTCTGGCACACCCCTTCGTCAACCCTCTGACGAGAGACAGGCCATGAGGATTTCCACTGGGATACCAAATAGAAGGTTAAACTAAATTCTAGGCTCGGTGCTGAGGTGGTAGCGCACTATACTCGAAAGCCGTGTTA
The DNA here is from genome assembly GCA_941860345.1 of Chrysodeixis includens. NCBI lineage: Eukaryota > Metazoa > Arthropoda > Insecta > Lepidoptera > Noctuidae > Chrysodeixis > Chrysodeixis includens. The sequence goes on from OW796092.1 coordinate 10,705,050, forward strand.
GTATTTTTGTCAAACGATTATAGACTATATTGTACTATTAAGGTCTGTTTTCGAGGGCCATAACGAAATCCGCTTTGCGGCGCTCCACTGACCGCACGATGGCCCTTTAAAGTTATAAAGAAGTTTTAAAGGGCATACTCTAGTATTATCTTAAAAAAAGAGGCGGTGGAGGTCCCCTGATAAAAATTCTACTAATATTATAAACGCGAAAGTTTTTAAGTATAGATGGATGTTTGTTAATCTTTACCGCTCAAGAGGTGTAAAGAGACAGTAAGGAGTTAACTGACACCCTGGATTAACAGTCTATTTTTTATCGGTACTGTTATGCTGTTATATCCGACTGTTGGGCGAAGTCGCGTGCAACAGCTAGTGAAAGCAATAAAAACGAACGATAATTACAGGTACATGATGCTGATCGACGGCGAAGAAGAAGTGTACATGTTGGACAGAGACAACTGCGCGTTCAAGGTGTTCGGTCTCAAGTTCCTGCACAGCAAAGATCTCAGGAGGCATTTGAGGAATACTCTGATAGATGGCGTAAGTTTCGTTTTTCAACTACGATAGTTATAGTCTCAATTACGATAGTTTTACGCGTTATGCGTCAACTTTATCCTATATTCAGTTCGACTTCGTGTCCGAAACTACTGTTGTATCGTTTAAGTATGAATCATTCTCACGAAAGTTACTATAGAACAAAAAAAACTTTATTCTATGTTATCGATGTATAAGATCCTAATTGCACACTTGATTTCTTGAAAACGTGTACCTAAATGTACACAGATATTTAGATTGTTGTCCTTTTCTCGCATTGTAATAACTTTACGACGTGTATGTAAGGTTAACTGGTAGAATGTCTTCGTTACTAACGTCTTTGTATTCGAGATAGTTTCATCTGTCGTTTTTGTTGAGAACTATAGATGTACTTATTAGCCATTAGTGTCCTTGTACAGCTTGTACACTTTAACCTTCCGTGTAACATTTATAACAGGGAAGTGCGAACCAATGGCACGGTGCACGATATTTTGAACTTTTTTCACACATACAAGTTTATGATCTTATTAAATATAGCTGTAAAAAAATGGCACGTTAATACGTAATCTAAATCTTCCCTGATTTATAAGATTTTCTCTCAAAGATTTTACCAAAACATTATCATTCCTTTTTAGGAGATGGTGATAGACAAAGTGGGCAACGAGGATATACCGAGGTTTTTGTGCTACGACATCATCACATTCGAAGGACAAGACACCAGCAAACTGCCCTTCTATCCAAACAGACTGAGCTACATCGAGAATGAAATCGTTAATCCTAGGTATTTTATATAAATCTTTTATAATATTTAATTTTATTGCTGGTATTCCAAATAATAGAATTTGAAATCGCCAATGCGCGGTGAACTAGCCTGGTATTATTATTTTCTTTATTTAAATATAAGCTAATAAATTTTTATTGTTATATAAATATTTGTAATATATTTTTAATATAAGAATAAAATCTGAGTAACTTAAGCGCGCCCCGAGCACCGCATACGGATATTGACCGTATGCCAAGGTAATAAGGTTTATATTAAATTGTTGTCTTCAATTGCTCTCTTCCGCGCCTCTAGCGGTGTGCCCTTGCACTAAGTTGGTTTATAAATTTTGCTGAATAACATTTTTACAGGCACAAAGCTATGAAAGAAGGTATAATCAGAAAAGACCGGGAACCATTCAGTATACGTTTGAAGCAGTTCTGGGAGCTGCCGATGGCGAGACAACTCCTCGGAGAGAAGTTCGCCAAGACACTGTCCCATGAACCTGATGGACTTATATTCCAACCGTCTAAGGAGGTTTGTAACTCTCACATACTGTAGATAAATTAATTTGATTTGATCAACTTTTGTCCGCGGTTTCGCTTACGTAGATAAGTAGTTTAAGCACAAAAAAAGAAATGCCTAATAAAATAATTTAGTTATTATACTTGGTTACATTTATAATCTTTCAGCCATAATTACTTTAACTATAATAAAATTAACTTTCATATAACCTACCATGCCGAGTTTTACCTCCTTAGTTTCGTAAAATACATTCTTGGCGAATGTTTACACCCTATAAATTTCAAGTTTGTAGGTGTTATTGGTTTTGTATAGCGAAACTAACCAGTATTATGTATACCAACCGACAATACCATACGAGGGCTTCAAAAGGGAAGTTATAATAAAAAGGGGTCAATAGAAAATTTACTAAATGATTTTAAACTTTCGCGACTTGTACACATTTTTTAGACAATGGACGGGTCTTATTCGCGATGTAATTAGATATTTCATTTCTTCCGATGTTTCAGCCGTGACCACGGTCGGTACAACTTACAATAATTCGCAACACGTCGCGAATAAGACCCGTTAATTGTCTAAAATACTTTGTATTCATTTATTGTCTTCTTTCCAGAGATACACACCCGGCCCCTGTGAAGATGTGTTAAAATGGAAACCCAGTAACATGAACAGTGTAGACTTTAAGTTAAAAATTGTTACAGAGAGCGGACAAGGGTGAGTGGTAAATTAAGCTATTTTTGATCGTATTTTAAGGGCGATAAAGACGACTATGCTTTGGCAGTTTACATGATATATTTTGCACTTTGACTAGAATTAATCGAGCTATTATATCGACAGACGGTGTGATCGATATTATCATTGGGTATTCGTTGAAATAATTCCTCTGATGGATTTCTAAAAAATAAAGAATTTTATAAACAATAAAAATGTATCATGAATTATTGGGTATTTGTATAATTAATCCGTCTGATGGCTTTCCAAGAAAAACCATTAATTTTATAAACAACAAAAAAATACAATATAACACATCGAAAATGGTGAATCGTATGAAAGTCGTCTAAATAACCTGTATTCCATAGCGATAACTAAATAATATACCACTTTTTTTTTTCAGTATACTACCAACAAAAGTCGGTTATCTGTACGTAGGTAAACTGGACCAGCCATTCTCATCAATGAAGGTGACTAAGGACATAAAACATTTGGACAACAAGATCATCGAGTGCACGTTTGAGAACGGACGATGGGTGTTCATGAGAGAACGGACAGACAAGTCCTATCCTAACAGTTATACTACTGCCACTTGTAAGTTTATTATGTGATATATTTTAAGTTGTATAGTAATATAGTATTGTATATATTTAAATGAGCCTTGATGCTGAAATAAATGGATATCTAAATAAAAAAAATACTTAATCAAAAATTTGATGAACCTATTGGTTCAGTGGTTATTGGCCCTAACTGCTATACTGGAGGTTGTGGGTTCAATTCCCACCCAGGACAAATGTTTGTGATATGAGCAGTTGTTGTGTCTGGGTGTAATTTATCTATAATATGTATGTATTTAGAAATATATAAGTATGTTTATCAGTTGTCTAGTACTCGTAATACAAGGTCTGCTTAGTTTGAGACTAGATGGCGTTGTGTGACAGTTGTGGAATATTTATTTATATATTTTGATTCGGATATTACCCACAACCTTAGTTTTGACTGTGTTTGCCTGCATATAATTCTTGGATACATTTTATTAACCCATACATACAGATGTTTATTTTCAGAAATTTTGAATATATTTTTTCAGTTTAAAAACGTTATAAAGATTCTCTATTAAGATTTATTTTAAACTTTACTTTAAAAACTGACACAAAAATTAATAATAAATCTTTCTTTTTGTACCCAGCCGTCTGTGAAAGTATAAAAGACCCAGTGACGAAGGAGATCCTACTAGACTACATCGACAACAACCGTTTCCACGACGACTCGGACATGATGCCGCCGCCGAAGCGCATGCGTCGATAGCAATGTTACTATGTTCTATTGTCTATTGTCGCTGTTGAAGTTTCTTTCTTAATGTTATAAATGAGATGACACATTCACTGCCATCTGTGTTTTGAGTCGGAGAGTCAGATATAAAGTTATAAAGATCTTTTGGCACGTAACAAGGTGCTGGAGTGTATCAACTGAACTGTCCCTTGATGTTGGCAAAATCTTCGAATATTAACGAAGGAGCCAAAAACTAAAAGAAGAAGAACTGTCTGTCAAAAGTGTTGGTTTTTCATATATGGCAGCATTAGTTCCTATTTCGATCAATTGCCAAAAGATCCTTGTAGCACTATAAGGTGGAAAAATGTCAAGTGACGTTATTTCTTTATTGTGAACTTTGAGAATTAGTTAATGATGACGCTGCATAGTCGATTTATTTTTTGTCACCACAATTGAATGTTGAGCAAGCAATAGATATTTATTTGGTTGGAGAGATGTGCCCGTTACAAGGCGTTGGTTGCCGCAAGTACATGGTTACATCGGTTCTCGCCCTCAATGCAACAAATAGTCGCACAGTAATTTTTTTGACCTGTAATCTTATTCCCAAAACTGTTTTGGTTCTGATTTTTATTTTACTTTGAATTGAGCAAAGCTACATAAGATATCTAAATCAAGCGTAGTTCCAACCCGTGCCAATGCACGAATGAGCGCTAGTATCGGATATCTGAATACCGATACGATATCTCAATTTGATTAAAACAGAACTCGCTTTTTTTTCGGGAGTAAACCTACTGTGCATAAATTGCCTATCTTTGTTCAGTATGTTACAGCTCTAAGGCTCTAACACAGCACAACATAATGGCTAAGTAAATTCGCACTCACTCGCGCATTCAATGTGCTGCGAAATTCTACACTGTGTTGTAGATAAATAATTAATTACTAATAAAATACATAGCACATGACTGTTATTTAAGCAGTTTATTGCGCGTTTACAATAGTTTATAATATACAGAATATTTCGTTACTATATTTTACAAGTACATTGTAGTATTTGTTGAATACCCTCCATGTCAATTTATTAAATACTTAGCAGCACGTATTTCTTCTAAACACCTATTGGCTATCAACTATAGCCAGTGCTGCACAGATTTGAACCTATTTTAGGAATTCATGAATGCTTGTCTTCATACAATCCATTATATATTATGCTCGTTACATGTCATTTGGCCATTCACTTTATTGTAACATACATGAAATGTCAGATAGGTAGTTTTTCTGTCGAATAGTAATGACTTGGGCTTGGTTGCCGAGGTCAATTTGAGTGCGACAACCAAAATACTTTTGGTATTCGTGGTCAACTGGTCGCGGTAACCATCATAATTTCTGCCGATGAACAAATTGCTTATCTAGCATTTTTAATGTCGACATAGTTACTGTTGTTGGCCGACGTTAGATGGTATAGAAGAAAAACCAGTATAGCAATATGGCAGTTGAAAGTTTGTCGCCGAAGTTTATTGATGCAAATTGCATTAAACCAATGTTGTGATCATAATTTGTGAACTGTGGATTGTTATATTATAGTATTATGAAATAAATACCTACCTACGTGTAGTTTATTTATATTTATTCTTTTATTCAAGGAAATATTCTTTTTAGACCTTATGAGAATGGAAGTGTCAGATCTCTACATAAAAATCTATAAGTACCTACAAATTTCTAGAGGACCAAAAAATCAAAGCAATACAAATTCACGAATAGGTAATAAAAATAATTTTATACAAATTTGTTGCTTGTATAATCATGTTGCAAACTTCATATAGATTAAAACTGTAATGCATAAACTTTAAGAATAAACTCGACTCAATTTAACTGCATTTTTATATATCCTTTTTCATTTCTTTATTTATTCCCATTAAATTAAAAACGAATTAATATACCTTTTTCAGTTATAAACTCAATACTATTAAATTAAAAACGTATGAATAAAAATAAATTATTTATTAAATAATCAACATTTTAAACATATACCTTGACCAAATCAATATTATAAGTTGCAGGCAGTGGCGTCCGCAAACTGCCATTTATTTTCACCTTCAACATTGAAAAACATAACTTTCTTCTCTTTAGTCAGTTTAGTAAGATGGTGGTTTACATTATAAGCTGCCGCTGGCCACAAATGTTCAGGCGTTTCGGTATATATTATTCTAACTAAGTCCATTTCATTCATTTGCTTGTCACTATTATTCTTCAAAACACCTAAAATTTGATTCTCCCGGTGGGTTCTATGGCTGATGTAGTATTCAATTTTTTCTATGGGGTCCTGAAATTGTAGAAAGAAAAATATTTTATATGTATAACAGATATACCGGATGAAATGAATGATATCTATATGATTAAGTGTTTGATATGTGTATATTTTTTAATAATATATAAATTATAATCCAACCCAAGGCCTCACTCGCAATTATCTTTCTAGGTATCTCGCGTTTTTCTCTCTTCAATATTTTTATGATCTCTAGATCTTTACAATAATAAATAATTAACTATCAATTTTGTTAAGCATGCAGGGGAGATTTGATATTAACATCTCTTTTAATTCACGGGATAATTTCAAGGGAACGGTCCATTTTAAATGCTTACATGGAGACCCGGATCCGACATACAGAGGCTTTGTTAGGAAATTTAATCTTAAATGTGATAATGCATCCACCAAGTAAAGCAACAAATATTTACCTCCACAACATTGCCATGTCCAGGATAAATGATTTGAGGTTTCAGGTCTAATATCTTCTGCAAACTATTCATGTAACTGTGCAAGTCCTCGAATACCGCAGTCCCTTCTCCTAGAATGCAGTCTCCACTGAACAGAATATTCTCTTCCTGAAGAGTAAGGACTACATGGTCAGTTGTATGGCCCGGAGTGTGGTGGACCTTGACAGTAGCGCCCTCTACTTTAAGTTCCTGGCCGTCAGATAGCCAGTTTGTTGGAATTGACTTTGGTAGGTCATCATTTTCATCATCTAAGTTTCGTTTGTGCTTCCAGATTTTTGGTTGCTCTGAAAAAAGAGTTTTATAACTATAAATATTTTGTTTCATTTTATTTTTTTTCAATGTTTATATAGAAGCAATCCATGATCTACTTAAATAGTCCCTACTAAATAATTATGTTCACTAAGAAAAGGAGACTTAAATTATTATTAGTGTAGATTATAACTTGCCTTAAATCTAAACATTGAAACACTAAGATACCACAAGAATTTAAATACTGTAAGGTAAACTCAAAGATCTTGGTACCTACACAATTTTATCTGCTAATTCAAAACTTTGTTGGTTGCCAAAAAAAAACCCAACTAATCCTATAGAAAAGAACCAGCCGACTCCAGTTGCGAGAAAATAAAACTTTAAATTAATCAATTCAGCCTATTGCTGTCCACAGCTGGACAAAGGCCATCCAAATCAATAAAACTAATCAACTATTTACTTGACTTTACTTGGCGACAAAATAACAACCAAATTGATACCCCAAGACCACAGGAGACCATGCGGAGATTGCATGATGACCTTGATAATCATATAAAAGAATGGACCACACTTGCCCTCAACAGAGAGGAATGGCAGGATAAGAGGGAGGCCTTTGCGCTGCAGTGGGATAATAAAGGTTTTTAGTAATGATAATAACTATTTACTTACTGGCTATGTTGCCATACAAGTTCTCAATGCCGCCAATATGGTCATGATGCCAGTGGGTCACAACAATATGCTCTATGTTCACCTTCTCTGCATGCACAACCTCAGCCAAGTGCCTCTGGTACTCCGGGACATCTTTGTCACCCGTATCTAATAAGATTCGGCTGAAATTTAATTGTACATTTGAGTAAATAAAACAGTTTGCAAATAAATTAATGTTTGTTATATGTTACTAATTATTTGTATTTCAATAACACTACAGAAAATGTTGCTTTTATAATAAGAAATTAATATAATCAGTAGGTATACTCTCCCATATATTCATTAAGTACACACCATACCTGTTTTTTTATCAACATAAATACCAGTACCTACAATTGGATAAGCATATAATACTAGCTGCTACTGCAATAGCTACAGCTGATAAGATTTTATGATCCTTACTTTTTGCCCGTGCCTATTAAGTACGTATTGGTGCCCTGCAGGGTCATAGGCCCTGGATTACATCCCAGGATCCTTATAATCCTGCTAGTTAGCTTGGTTACAGCAGGAATAGCGGCTGCCATGTCTAGAAACAATAAATATAAAGCCAGTAACAAAATTACATTTAAACATGATAAGATATAAATATAAACTTTGAACTTATTTATATCACAAAATAACAGATTACGTACCCACTCAAATAATTTGTTTAATTATTATGTAAAACGATAATATAATGAATATTAATGTAGTTTTATTCAAATCACTGTATACCTCTTTAATTATTTAAATACGCCACTAAAATTGACTGTTTTATAGAAATTGAACTTTGGCTCAATTGACTTAACGTTTAAAAACTCTTTGGAAATATGGAAATTGGAATGTTTTTGTACGTGACATACTTTTTATCGTTTGGAAACCGAATCAATCCGTCTAGACAAAAAATGCTGGTGGAAAATTTTCAACATTCTATAACAAACATCTACGTTAATGAAATTAAAGTATTTAAAAGATGTGGCCAAATTTACACAGCAGGTAAAATTCTGTGTATAAGTTGAACGGTTGAAGCTAAAAAGTAATTGAGAAAAAAAATAATAACTGCCTTCTTAATTCGTAATCTGATTTTTCTTTAGTTGTCTGGGTATAATGAAACGTTTCCAATGTTGCTATCGTCTAGAAAAGAACAAATTACAGAAAATAACAAGAGCATTATTTTGTCGTACATATATACGGTTTTTAGAGCTATTATTTCGATAATTCAAAATGTTTTCTTTTTTTAATGTTTTCAACTATTTCCTGCCTAAGTTTAAGAAGATTTTATGATAAAATAATTCTTATGGATGCCTGAATTTTATTTTTCGATAAAGAAAACTAGGTACATTTTAATTATGGCAATCAAACGTTTTAATTTCGTTGATATGTCAGTATGATCTTGTCAATGACTACGAATTGACTTTTGAGTTTTGACATTCGTGGAAAAAATGGCTGGTGCGCTGACCAGGTTTTTTAAGGGCGCAAAACCACAATTTGGTATATATTCACCAGTTTTTAATCATAATCATATAAGGCTACATTATATTTATAAAATTGATAGTAATGAGAGGTTTATCTGGTAGTTACGGGGATGTTATTGTAAGGGTGCGTAGTGTTGCTTACATAAGTTTGACATCTCGTTTTAGGCATTGTTGGGCCACTGGTGAACAGCAATGCGGTGGCTGTGAGGAACCAACAGAGCCAAGCACAGGCTCCACCAGCCAAGACGAGAGGCTCGCCTCTAGCTGACTGTGACAGGGTGTTCACCAACCTGTACGGCCGACATGACTGGAGGTTGAAGGCTGCAATGTGCCGCGGCGACTGGTACATGACCAAACAAATTCTACTGAAAGGCAGCGACTGGATTGTCAGTAAGTATACAGTTTACTATCTACAACGGCTTTATAATGTTTGAAGACATTTCCAGAAGTTAATTTGTGTGTAGTATGCAACATTTTCATTCATAATAATCAAACTCTGCCAACAGAGTTTTTGTTACATATATATTAATTATCTACTATCTATTACACAATACTGTAACTTGTAAATCTGTGTTCAGATAAACATAACTTCCTTCTGTTATTGAGATAGGTCAGTGAATATCTGATAGTTATATATTTTTAATTACCATAAATCCCTTGTGTCCTAACATTTCACAATGTTATATTTTGTATACTGTATGCCAGGTTAAACACATTCAAGTTTATTTGATTACAACCCTTAGAAATTACAATGTGTATCATCAAAACTCATTTAAAATTGCCAAAAATGTCAAGATTTCTATGACACTGCTCAGTTTTAAAAGTTCTTGTTATTCTACAACATTCTAAAATTGTTTGTTGTGGCAATAATTATTGTGCAACTTGTGTAATGTTGTGCAATATTCTACGTGCACATAAGTTTGTGCAACAAACAAGTTTAAAAAATTTATGTCTATAAATACCAGCCCAAAATGTTAGTTTCTATTTAGATTTACTTTATAATTCAAAGGAAAATTAAAAATACATGTTCTAGTTATGAAATCAGCAAATAGTTTCACAAAAACCTAAATTTCTATGAAATGTGAAACTAAGCTTCAAAAAAATACCATTGTTTGACACTAGATATTTGCCTTATCTAAAATAAACAATGATTACATAAATTAGGTTTGATTTATACTTTGGACATGGGTCTCTAAGGTTGTTTGTAAGAGATCGCTCTTAGCGATAAGACCGCCTATTGTGGCACTATGTACTTTTACTTTTGTCAAATCTGTTTTTTATATGGTGTGCAATAAAGAATTTTGTATCTATCTGTTCCTCCAAATGTGTCCCATTTGTACTGATTACTACTGATCCTTTGGCATTCAGTTTGTACCAGCCAATGCCTTTTGAACAAACTTAACATATTCAGCATGCACCTTCCAGAGGTGTTAGTTCTTTGCTTCCTCCAGCCAATTTCCAATTTATCTTTAAACAATTTTTTGCTTTTGGATTTTTTTTTATACAATCTGTTGTATAGTTATGACCTTTGACTTAACTTTAACTCTGTAAGCCTTCTTTAAATTGTAATAAATATATAAGAAACTTAGTAATCCAGAAGAATAATTTTAACATCATACTTTAAACAACAATTTACAATTACAGATGAGCTGAAAACATCAGGTCTCCGTGGCCGTGGAGGCGCCGGTTTCCCGACAGGCATGAAATGGTCCTTCATGAACAAGCCTTCCGATGGCCGTCCGAAGTACCTTGTGATAAACGCTGATGAAGGAGAGCCCGGGACTTGCAAAGACAGAGAGATCATGAGACACGACCCTCACAAGCTGGTCGAGGGAGCCTTGATCGCCGGCCGTGCTATCGGAGCGCAAGCCGCTTACATTTATATCAGAGGAGAGTTTTATAATGAGGCCAGTAACCTGCAGGTTGCTATTGCTGAGGTAAGACTCATTTCCAAAATGGTAATTTTTTTTATTATTTAGCCTACATAAGATCCCCTTCCAAACCTTTCTGTCTTTTGCGAATTCTGGCCACGTGTGACCTGCATATTTGACAAGATCATCACATCAGACGACCTCGACGACAATGTCCTTCCTTCGGCGTCCAGTGGGTGACAATCTTTGCCCATTGGTCAGGCTGCATTGCGCTACGTGTCCAGCCCACTCACATTTAAGCTTGGCAGTCTTCTGCCCGACATCTATTACTTTAGTATTGACCACAATGTGGTGTTTCTAGCGCGATCCATTAGAAATTAGTTTATTATATTTAAGTGAGCCAAAAGTTATGACGCCTTATGGCGTACGGCGTCGTTACTGCGCAGTATGTCTCGAGTTTTGAGTCGCCATTAAATTGGCATCAAACTATATGCCATATACAGGTTATATATTATTATGTATCTATGTATTGTGCACTATAAAGTCATGTGCTTTTTACCTAAAGAGGTACCTATTTAATCTATCAACTAATAAAAGAAGAGACGTAAATTGAAAAAATCGGACAAGTGCGAATGAATTTTTTTTTTCAGTTTCATGTATGGGAGACTTCCCAAAATTTTGTTTCTTTTACTATTTAAGCATAAAATCTTAATGCAGTTAACATAATACATCTACATACCAAGATTCAACAGTATAGCTCTTATAGTTTTGGAAAAAATTGGCTGTGACATATGGACGGACAGACAGACAGACATGACGAATCTATAAAGGTTCCGTTTTTTGCCATTTGGCTACGGAACCCTAAAAAGTATAGTGTTATAGTATAATTATACGGTTTGGGCTTCAAATTAAAATCTTTTAATTTCAAGTAGGCCCTTTCTTTCATGTCATTGATTAGTTGCGAACAATTGGTAAAATATAAACTGTCTTCTTTCGATTTAATGTATTTGGTACATATGCAGCGTCATTAACTAGTTAAAACCTTTTGTTGTCGCTTGTTTACTGATGTAATAATAAAAAATATGCTTGTTTCCAGGCATACCAAGCCGGTCTGATCGGTAAGAACGCCTGCTGTTCCGGCTACGACTTCGACGTGTTCGTGCACCGCGGCGCCGGCGCCTACATCTGCGGCGAGGAGACCGCGCTCATCGAGTCCATCGAGGGCAAGCAGGGCAAGCCCAGGCTCAAGCCGCCATTCCCCGCTGACGTCGGCCTGTTCGGCTGCCCTACCACTGTCAACAATGTGGAGACTATTGCCACGTCGCCTGTAAGTTTTGTTTGAATAACTTTAAAATGCTATAAGTGTCGAGGGCAAACCTCTGTTCCTTGCTGACTCTGGCTTATTTGGCTGTCCTACCACTGTCAACAATGTGGAAACTATTGCACAACGTCCCCTGTAAGTATAGTTTGCAGAAATATTACGTTAATCGCTCTAATCACTTCAGAAAAGACAGAAAAGAATGTTGAAGCAAAATCTAAGTGTTGTGTGGTGTAAGCTGAAGGTGGCGATATTTTATAATTATATTGACTTCAGCCTATTAAACTTAGTCTAGAATAAAACAATCAAAGAATATGTACATTTAACAATGTTATGATTTGATCATTTTATGGGTCTCTGAAGCTGGTGCGTTACCACTACAATTTTAATTTACACACTGTTTTGCGACCAATATTGGACAAATGTAGAACTGTCAAAAGCAACCTAGTTTTCAATTTGTATATTACATGAGCTGCGTTTCTAGGACAAATGTAGGTCCTAAATATCAAAAACACAAAAAATTTAAGAAACTGCCATAAAAAGCAACTTACATTAAACCATATATTTTATTTACATTCATACTAAATCACAACATAAACTTACCATTTTTTTTCCTTTTCAGACCATCTGCCGTCGCGGCGGCAAGTGGTTCTCTTCATTCGGGCGGCCTCGCAACCACGGCACTAAGCTGTTCAACATCTCCGGGCACGTGAACACGCCCTGCACTGTCGAGGAGGAGATGAGCATCCCGCTGAAAGAGCTCATAGAACGACACGCTGGTGGTGTCATCGGAGGCTGGGAGAACCTACTGGCTGTCATACCTGGAGGATCGTCCACACCGCTTATTCCTAAAGAGTGAGTTTTGTTTTAGAACGGTTGGTAGTCTCACAGAAAGAATGTTTGCATTTTTGTTTAATTTTAGCTTAGTTTTGGGTTGAATTGTGGATGTGATATCAAATGCAGAAAAAAATGTTGTTAGAGCAAAATTAGACAGTAGCCCTGTACCTCACTTTTTGTGTGAAATTTATATTGTATGCTATAATTACTAACTGATTGTGATGCATAATTTCTGTAGAAACCAAATCAATATGGTTAATTTTAACAAATGTGAAAAATAAATCCTATTACTATCGATATCCAAATTAAACTCATAGCCAATAGACCTGTCATACACGTATTTTTGCCTTCCGAAGACACCAGCTACCTACAAGTCACAACCTGTTTAGTTAACAAATATATTTGTAAGATTCATGCATGGTGAGAAAAATTCATATTTAATATATTTTTTTCCATCCAACAGCGTATGCGAGACAGTGTTAATGGACTTCGACGCTTTAGTAGCAGCTCAATCCTCGTTCGGTACCGCGGCTATCATCGTGATGGACAAGTCTACAGATATAGTGAAGGCCATCGCCCGCCTCATCATGTTCTACAAGCACGAGTCCTGCGGCCAGTGCACGCCCTGCCGCGAGGGAGTGTCGTGGATGAACAAGATTATCTACAGGTTAGTAAGAAAAAATCAAAATCAAAAGGTTTTTATTTCGAGTAGGCCTTCTCAGGCACTTTCAAAACGTAACTGACTCTAGTTGCGACTAGACTTTGCGTCTAGACTTTTTTAAACTGAAAAGTTAATAACATCCCCTTTTTTAATTCACGGGTAAATTCGAGGGAAGAAACCCGGTCTTTTTTCAAGGCTTATTTATACACAGGTTCAATATCCAGTGGCCTTGTTGAGAACTTTAATCTGAATTGTGATATTTCTTTTTTGTATTTCAAATATTTCTGTTTGAAATCCTTTATAACCTAATTAATATACTTAGAGGTTCGGTTTCAAATTTGTATTAATAATTAACGATCAATAACAGATTATTTTATGTTTATAAACCCATTCCTAAGGATGCCATATTTCTTTATCATTTAAAATTGCATGTGCATGTTCAATTTAAATATAATTTCGGATATTTTTAAAATTTATGATGACGTATGCTTATCGCCTATACGCCGTATACGATTGACAATCAACTTAAATTCAAACACGTATCGTAAAACACGTAACGTACATAAGTGAAACGTTTACAAGGTTACTAAACTAGATGGCGCTAGTGTCTTATTTGTTGTAATAGGTTATCGCGATAAAAAAGGATCACAAATAACCTAAGTACTGCAAAATACAAAAGAAAACTATGACTATTTCACCTGAAGGTAATTTTAAGTTTATGATTGTCTATAACAGTTAGCTTGAATGCTGAGTTTTATCGTTTTACTGGACAAGACAACGCCAGCAAGGTATCAAGGTTATTATATCTCATTTCAATACATATGCGAATTTACCGCACATACGGTTTATTTCACCTTTCAATGTATATGCCGATATATCTACGATTTAAAAATAAATGCTACGACGTATATTTCGCAAGTATTACGTATTTACGTATGAGATTATTGAAGTTATTATGCCTAGTACCACACCCTCGCGATTCCTTTATAAAACAGGCCAGATCAAATGCTATCAGTTATAAAATTATAATCGATAATTATGCGCTAATCATAACTCAGGTGATCTAGATTGTAACGCAGACAAAAGCTTATCTAATACATATATGATTGTATGAACTAGTTCATACACATACATGTTCAGTTATCGCGCAAGTTTAGACAAGTCGCAGTTTGGTTCTACACGCACCGACTATAGACGTTAGTTATAGGTAAAAAGGATATGATCTGACATATTAAATCTATAAAATTAAAACAAATCTTTTATCCATTTGCAAATATGGGTACTTGTTCTTTCATATTATTTGTTATTAATTGTGTATATGAACCAGATATTGGAATACGGTCATACCAGATATTTATTAAAAAAATCTCCTCCTGTTTTGGGTTCTCCAGCCGAATGAAAAAAACGGAGCACTATTATTACACATTTATTATTCTGTTGAAAGAATCGCGAATGTTCGGTCTGATATCCAAGTTCAAACTCAAAGTTTTACAATCTTATGAAAGATGTTCAAAATATTGTGAAATAGTAATATGGAACCAAAATAACATGTCTGAGGTACATAATCCCAAAATAATAATCATAAGAATACTTCAAAATCTATCCATACATTTTTATATCATATTTTCTCCGTAATATATAAATAATCTTATCAAATTATCACAATGAGACTAAATAGCTATCCAGTTCGCGAAAACTGCATGTTATTTTATTTGTTCAAATAAATCATGTAATATTTAACAAGAGATAAGATAGCACTAATTAAGATGTATTTCTGCAAACAAAGAGTATACAATAAGTACAAAAGTTATCGCAAAGCCGCTTATCGTGGTGATTATAATCAAAATAACACGTGCGGTAAGGGTAAAGCCTCGTTTGTATTGGGCGAGTAGCTGGCGTCAGTAAAAGAGACAGCTAGTAACTAGCGAGTGTACTTAGGAAAGCGAAGTGCATTTTTTGTTCAGTAGTCAAAGCTTGCGTTCAGGCAATCTGAATAAAAAAAAATGAGAAATTTCATTATAAATAAATAATAATGTTTGTTCTCGATGCTTTGATGATTTAAGTAGTTGGTATACTGTGGCGAAACTTGACAAGAGAGCATTTTTTTTAATGAAAACATTACGAGTGTACAGTATACAACAGACTGTAAAATATAAACTAAATATATAAAATAGGCATCACAATTTTTTGCTGACCGTATCTTGTATTGAATTTTGATCCAGTAATTAATATAATTTCTTTTTTCTAGATTCGTCGATGGCAACGCGTCGCCGAAAGAAATTGACATGTTATGGGAAATCTCCAAGCAAATTGAAGGTAAAGAATATGTATAATTATAGTCAATACAATTCATGTCCAGGAAAACCTTATGAATATACCGTGACATTGCGTAATAATATAGAGCTACAAAGGTCTTTTGACACGCGGATGACATTAACATCAGGGCGCTAGTGAGCATATTTGTAGCAAGAGTCAACTGTCTGTCAAAAGTGATTGGTTTTTATATCATCAACATTAGTTTCGATAAGGCCACGTGCCAAAAGATCCTTGTAACTCTATATTAGTACGCAATATCACTATACAGATTTCATATCTTCATTCATGTAGTATTTTTGGTTTTTACCAGTACTTACTGAATTTGGTTTGCGCTTGTCAAACAAAAGTCATAAGATAAAAGTGCGGAAGATTAATTGTGTGTCATTTTTATCATACTGTCAACATATACTAATAATCTACACAGTTATTTAAAAATATCTTAAAAGTAAAGTCTGAAGTACAAACGTACGTTGACTAAAGTTCAGACTTGAAGTCATCTATCGTATGTTTTGTTGGGTAAAGATCATCTGTCGTTTATTTTGTTGGGTAACCTTTAAACGAAAGCACCGATCTTATCGCAAATTAGTGCGAGATTAGTTAAAGGGATTTTGATAGTTTATATTTATATACAACAGTCACTTTTCGCCAACAATACACCTTTTTTTTTCGCGGTTAAACATTAGTGACTTTAGCCCCGGGGGATATGTCGGACTGTCACCGACTTAAAACAATCCGAGCCTCCTTTGTCTACCTAAGCCAGAGTTACAGAATCGCATGTGTACTGCGCGAGTCTGGCTGAACCATCAGTACAACCTAATAAAAACATGATTTAATATGAATGTAATTGACATTGGTCATTGATAAATGCTATAGCTGAGGTCGTGGGTTCGATTCCCACCCAGGACAATGGTACGTATGATGAGCACGGTCATTGGTTCTGTGTCTGGGTGGCATTTGTCTGTAATATGTATGTATTTAAAAATATATAAGTATGTTTATCGGTTGTCTAGTACTCATAACACAAGCTACTTAGTATGCTTAACTTGAGACCAGATGGCGTTGTGTGAGTGTTGGGGAATATTTATGTAATTTTTCAATACCAAATCAAAACCATGATATCTTGGGACAATAATAAATAAATAAATAAAATCATTTAACATTAACACATCGTTCCCCAGGCCACACGATCTGTGCGTTGGGTGACGGTGCAGCGTGGCCGGTGCAGGGCCTGATCCGTCACTTCCGGCCGGAGCTGGAGCGCCGCATGGCCGAGTACGCCTGCACCTACGGCCCCAGCAAGGCCGAGCGACTCTACTAGCACACCGCACTGCTACTAGCACACACACCTGATATACTACATAGCTAGAAGCTGACAACTTGACCTAAGCACGGACATCAATGTTTCACCCAGTCCACCCGTGACCACGGTCGGTGCAACTCGACCGAAACGTCGGGAGAAAACAAATATGTTGTCTAAAATCAATATTTAAGCTTTCAAAGAGCGTCGAGCAATGGAAGTGTTGCTTGGAAGGAGGTGAATGGGGGGGGGGGGGAAGGTTCGATCAGTCGACTTAAATCATCTGATTCTTTGTAGACTATTTAGAAGTTTGTGATCTTCGGTCAAGTTGTTTGCTTTATTTTCATTATGTAGATAGTTGGGCAGTGTCGCTTGTGTTGGAGATAGGGAATGATTCCACAGATACTTATACACACGACGGGTAGTGTACATGGAGACGTAAATATAACGAATATGGGTATCACCAGTACAACATATTTATTACCTAATAAAGTCTAAGAATGTAGCAATAAACATTATCTGCTCTCGGAAGAGGTATATTGACTTTTTTATTTTCCTGACAACATCTTTAATGTTTTATTTTAAAATGCGAGTAATCCACTCCATTTGCTTACTACTCTGTAAATGATTAATATGGATGAGACGTTATAAAACTTAAGATTGCGAATATAATATACGGTCTGTCTACAGATAGTATTATTATATAAATACCAAGAAAAAATAACTTAAAAAAAGTATAAAAAAATAAAACTAAAACATGAATTTAGGATTATGTGACAACAGTACATTGATTCTAAATGGTTTTTCTGCTCCAAAAAAGTTGTTTATCTTTAAAAACAAAGTCCGAAACGTAAAGTAACGCTTGTTTTCCTATTTCACAACATATTGCAACACTGCGTCATAACGTAGTCATTGTGTTATATATAACCACGATATCTATTATAGATACCCGGGATTTTGAGTTTACTTCTTTTTTATACTTTTTCCTTTAAAACAAATCGAAAAAGTCTTGCAATCTGAACATCGCAGATGGGTTTACAAATACGCTTATATTTTTTTAATACAGTTCCATAGATAATAATTGTAGAAGTTTTTGTTTGTGGTACGCCCATTTTTATTTATTTTTCTACTACACATGATGTTAATATATTTTTTCAGAAACTTTAAAGAATTATGTATATAAATTAATCATTTACTTCCGTCATGTATTTGTAATCTGTGATTCGTTCATATGCGTTACGCTCGCGTACGGGTGATCAAGTAATATACTTAGTTAATTTTGTAAAATATTGTAATTAGAAATAAAATGTTCTGAGATTTATATTTTGCATATTATTTTAAACCTCCTGAAGTGTTTTTATGACACTCGAAAATAAACCTTAAACAGATTATAATAAAGTGTATAATCGTTAGAAAATCTTGGCGACGATTACGTTGCTTTGTCTTTGTCAAACAATTATGGACTTAAGACCGGTGAAATAAAGTTGATTCTCGAGTGTAACAAAGAAATATCTGCCTTTGAATCACGAAGTGGACTGGGCCTTTTTGATTCTACACGAATTCATACTCTTTTAGTAATGGACGTATCAATATTGACTTTAGATTTTTGGACTTCCATAATTTTGTCCCAAATTTTTGTATTTGTTTTAGGCAGCCTACGCCTTAGATCCGTCATTTCACCTACTTACCTATCTATTATACATTCATTAGCTTATCTACATTGTTTACAAGGAGTTGATAGTACGGTCAGCAACAGAATTTTCTAGCAATCAGTTTTTGAAAACAACAATACAATCAAATTGAATGAGTTAATATTGTGTTAATTAGGTAACAAAATAAACCTGACATCTAGTGTAGATATAGGATGTACTAGGCCTGTAGTGTAAACTGAACCCCGTACACCTGGCCATAGGCAGATGAGGACGCTCCAGTGGTTTTAGCAGGCAAAAGTCCGGCACACCCTTTTATAAACCCCCTGACGAGGGTCAGTCCATGAGGATTTCCAATAGGATACAAGAAAAAAGGCCTCCGTCGTGGCTTAACGCACCCTCAAAACACAGGTGTGTTGGTTTCCGTACATAATATTTGATTGGCTTGTTGGTCTAGTGGTTCACTAACCACTAGTCAGGGCCACTGACTGACTTCTATACCGGAGGTCGTGGGTTCGATACCCACCCAGGACAAATGTTTATGTGATGAGTATGATCATTTTGTTTTGTGTCTGGGTGTAATAAAATTTATCTATAATATGTATGAATTCAGGAGTATATAAGTTTGTTTATCAGTTGTCTAGTACACGTAATACAAGCTCTGCTAAGTTTGAGACTAGATGGCGTTGTGCAAAAGCTGTTGCTGACTGTACATTGGTACCAGTTTCCGCTCACATTCCGTCCCTGCCGTGTCCCTAAACTGGAAGTGTCGTGATCTTGACATTTAACTAAATTAGGAAATTAGGTGTTCAATTGGATTAAAGGTCGAGCCTGCTCATTGCTTGACAAGCAGTTATGTTTGTAAATATCAAATATTTGTGTTGTAGGCATGTCATTGGATATAGGACAACGTTATTTCAATAGTATTAAAAATATTGTTTATTTGAACACATGTTTTATTTAAAACCCTAAAGAATATCTTTAATTTTATTTTAAAGTCATAAATTTTACTAAATTGTTACTAATTTGTAGTAAAAAAAAAATTGAAATATAGGGTCTCACAGACCCACCAGGCATGCCAAGTAACTTTTTTCCACCAGGCATGCCGAGGGTTAAAGGATTTTGAGTTTTGTACTAAACATACTTTTTTATATCAAAACGATCTGACGATTAAATAATACAGTGTCAAAACAAAAGTAATCGTAAGTAATGTACTTTTATATTTGTCATATACAATCTGATTAAATTATTTTCTCAAACAATTAATGAATGTAATTTTAGAATAAATAATCGTTCAGAGTGCACTGACTTTGAATTTGACTGCACGGATAGCTAAGTGGTATAGGCACCAATTATCACTGTACGCGATGTGTCGCGGGTTCGATCCCCGCGCGTTTGGTTCTGAGTCTGGGTGTCTTTATGCATGTGAATTAAATGTCTGTGAAATCCCCCGTGAGACAAGGATTAAATTCCTTAGTGCGGGAGTAATTTAAAATGTTAACGTTCAGATTTTCATCAATTCATCATGATAAATTTCGAAACAACTGGCTATTTAAATAGGCGTGTAAGAACATAGCATAGCTGATACTAGTCACGTTTTCTGCCTATAAATATACCTATGTACCTAACTATACACTGCGTTGATAAAATTGAGAATATCCATTATAGTACGATATTTGTTTGATTTAGGCTTTTAGATAAGAGATAAGGGAAAATACTATAGTGTTCAAATACATTTCATAATAGTAGGTACCTAAGTATAATGTCATTAATACTTTCGTTCCCAATTATACCCAGACTATTGTGGTTATCGCGATTATCCCTTTACTTAATTTCCGTAGCAAATACGTATTAATTCAAAATCGGATTACCGTGACTAAAAATCCACAGACTAGATAATTCTAATTAAATTCAAACTAAGGCATATTTTGAATGTTTCATTAAAAAACAAACGTAATAAAGATACCTATCTAATGATTTTTTTTATTAAAGTTCTCAACAGGATCTCTGCATGTTGAACCTGTGCCCCGTGTATACCTTTGAAAAGGACTGGGCTTTTCCCTTGAAGTAATTCTGTAAATTTAACAGAGATATAAATAATAATAATTAAAGTACAATAGCTATGCAAAAAAAAAATGGGAATGCCCGTGACCCTGTGGTCAGTACGGAAAGTCAAAACTGTATAATATATCTATTGTCTTTATGTAACATTAACATAATTTATAGCCATACCAAATGGATATGCTTCTAAGATGCACACATACATTTGTATATTTAATTAGCAAAACAAAACTATAATATCCGCCATTTGACATAGCAACAAGTTTCCATTATTTTTTTACAACTCATAGACAATATTTTTTTTTCTCGTGTTATTGACAGATTTGACAGAAAAAGCTTTCTTCGCAGTTAAATTAAAAAAGCGTGTTATGTGCATTTAAAATAATTAGCTCAAGTAAGTTACTTTCTAATCAGTGTCAATAGTAATATATAGGTACGTAATTTTGTAAAAGTAATCCACTGCACTATTATGTTAGGACTTGCAGTAAATTCTCATAAAACAATGTAATAACATTGCATCGACTTGTACATAACACATTATGTAAGCACCTACTTATTACATCATAATACAGTTTCCTCGAATTAAATTGGAATTGGAACTCGATGATCAGCTGTTACGCACTCTATTGTTAACTAACGATATTAATTCAAACGTAACCGCTGAGCTAGTTAACCAGATATTCGTGGTTTTTAACTAATGTTGTTATTACGTAAAGGTATGAGTATTACTCTATTACGCATAATTGAATTACCTTCGTCATTATATGGGTTGTATTAGGATTGACGTGAGTTAGTTATAAGTGGGGTTGTGTTGTATATTTTTGTCCGAGTACTTTCGTATTTTTTTTTGTAGTGCTATCTTATTGGTCCCACAAACTAATAGGGAGCTGGTTATCGTAGCTATTACTTACTCAACAAAAAGAAAAAACAATATTAATTGGAGCCCCGAACCCCCGAAATCTTATCATCAGTAATTTATAAAACAATTCGATACAATAAGTCTAAGAACCACCAAGAGAAAACTATTTTAAATCGAAGCCTTAGATGAATGATATTATGGTGTCTACGTGACAGAATTATCACTTAAGATCCATTGTGTCGTGGGCAAAAATATGTCAGGTACGTGTATTACTTGGATGACAACAAGACACCTGAACTATGGATGCGGAAAAAAATTAAGGAAAATGAAAATGTTTTGTAAAATTACCAAATGACGTGTACATAAAAGATTACTTTACGCGTATCATTTTAAATATGGTTTTACACTTCAGCGCTTATGAAAATATGTTAAATCATCGTGATAGTTTTTATCAGAGCAAGTAGGTACCAGTTTCAGCCAGGGAGGCGACAAAAATCACCTCATTTTGTGTGTTTTGACTGATTACGTCTCTCTGAATAAACATCGTTGGCTACAGAAATAAATCAAAGGGGTTAGTACACCATTTCTTACGAAACAAACAATTATTAAACTTTTCTAAAGATTATCTGTTGCTCCATTAAATAGGTACCATTAAAAAGTGATGAGACAACATGAAATGACTTAAAATGAATTGAAACTTACATTCTAAAATTTAAGAATAATGCATTTTCGTTTTATTTAATTATAATGTAACACGAAGAAACATAATGCAAGCGTTAGTAATTAAATTGTAAAGTATAATCTGAATTCTTATCAATGTTGTTTTTATTCACATCAATCTTGCTTTATATTTTGCTATCTTTTAGACAATTTTGAAAGGATGTGACGTGGCACGGAAAACTAACACGCAATTAAATTGATAGCATTTTTCATTCATAAATAAATATCCAACTTTTATCAGATAATTTTAGTAATTCTCTTAACGTTACCAATTTTAAATGTTATTTCTTTTATCACGATTTATCAGATAGTACTTAGTAACTATCTTATTTCAATGAATGAAATATTTCCTTATTGGTTTTCCGTAATAAATTTTATATTTATAGCGAACTTTTTAAACCAAATATCTTTTATTTCCACGTGGACGATGTAGAATGAAAGGTGGTTGATCGAGTTACCCAAAGTCATAATTGAGTGATTTACAATTCTAAAAAAAAGGGTTGCAACAGGTGAAAATAACACCTGTCCCAAAAAGCACCTTACCAGTACCCTCATAACGAACCCATAAATCTTTTCTTCTATTCGAGTCTATGGTAGATACTTTCAAATTAATTTGCCCAGTACTTGGCCAAAGTTATGACGTAATTAGTGAGGTTTAAATCCTTCAAAGTGCATGAGTCTGGACATTGGGCACTCTGACAAGTGCGGCATTGTCTGCCTGTTTGGTAAAGTTGGACACTGTGGACCGTAAACACACGGCGTACTCAAAAAGGACACATGAAAATGGACTAATATGTATCATATTATGATGTCATAAAGTGTATTTAACTATTAAAACAAATAATTTTCCCCCATAGTTTCAGAAAAGGTTTTTCCCTAAAGCAAGTGCTTGTTACTGTATTCACTGTGACGTGTTTATCTTGAATGATTTAGAAGTCATATCTGCATACGCACGTATGGCGTGTTACTGTTATTGTAATAATCTTATCAATTCTTCCGGTGCGATTAGATTTTATTATTATTTTGTTCTTAACTGTAAATCTATTTTCTTAACTGTTCCCGATGGTTCCATTCAAGCTTACGACTTTGATAGTCAAATTATCAGTTCAAGATCGAAAAATCGAAAAGAAAAAGAAAATTTTAGTTTGTGATGTTTTGTAGTTTAATATGTTGCACATGGATAAGTTAATGCACGTCACGTAGTTCAACTTGCATTTACCAATTTTCAGAGGCCGGTGTGTGCAAAAATTACAACCCTATACTTATGTACCTACTTAGTTACAGCATTTTCAGTAATTCAGTATTATGATGTTTTGCCCGGTTTTTTTTCGATCTTATTTTTCTTTCTTCGTTTTTTGATAAATCTGAATTATTCCAATAATCAGTATAAGAAAACATCGTGAGGAATTCTAGCTTCCGAAATAGTCAATTTGCTATTGACGCTCGTTCTTTCTCTGAATGGAAAGGGGGCCTTCCTCAGTAGTGGAATAAGAACAGCCCCGTATTTGAGCAATACGCAATAACATTTTAAGTTTAGCTGTCGTGATAATATAATACTCATGGATGTGATATCGCGATTATCTTTTATTAACACTATCTCCATTCACAGAAACAAGGTCTATTTAAGTACATGGTCCAAATTGTTTTATCGTGAAAGAACGTAATTTAGATTTTTCTTTGTATATTATCAGGTAGTAAACAAGCGGCAATTGATAAATAAATCCGCAACTGAGGAAAAGTTTTAGAAAAATATATTTTTCTGTGTTTTTACTTAGGTATTAGCAATAGGATGTTATTTTATAACAGTTGTTTTTGTTAGGTGTTCGAACGAGCCGTGACTGTGTATTTAGAGTGCAGCATTGACGGCAAGGTTAGGCTCTAATTAAAAACTGCGTCATAAGCCGTGTCTCTTTTGTTCAAATACTTTTGTTAAAGTAAATCTTAAAATCGTACTGTGTCCAGTATCTCGCTTGTTTTCATTGTCAGGGTAAAGGGTTATCAAATCAAAGTGGTGTGCTTTTTCTAAATTATTTTATTCCCTCTATCTCTTTCTTTTTTTGATAATTCTTATGATATCTTAGCTCTATTTACAGTTTGTATAAATTAAAGTAGTAATAGTTTATTTTACATAGTAGACTACTATTGTACAACACGCTTTCATTTAAAATATGAAAGACTTGACTACTTCAACTGTACGTTCACATTAATCCCAAATGAACAAAATAAAAAAAAAATGATTGAGAACTTAAAAATGATTGATTGAACAACTCAACGAATTTAGATATGGTAACACTACTGATTGATTCAAAACAAATTAAATACAATAAAAACTTTTTGATCTAAAACTTTCGATCAAAATAAAAACTCAACACCAAGTACCAAATGGAAATAATAATTTAGTAATAGGAAGAGAGTGCCGACATAACATCGTCAGTTACAACAACAATAAATAACGTTTAAATTAAATAAATGGCACAGACCAAGTTCTACGACCATTTTCGGTACATGGTGGTGGGTAATATATTTATTTATCAAACATAATTTCAGTTGAATATAATAACAAAATAATAATTTCGTATTTTGATTAGCCGAATAATCACGATTTAATATAACCAAAAATAATATAATCCAAAATAACTATGATGGAAGCAACTGATCGTTGTGCAACAAAAGAATTATCACTTCTGCTTTACAACATAATGGCAATCAAGTAATCGCTAAATAACATCGGTGGAGATCACAATTACACGATATAACTTTATATAAATACAAAATATACATAGGTCATTTACCTAACACTACAGCAACAACTTCAATGCAATATACCCATCTATATTGATGTGAAATTGATATGATTACATTAGGCTTATGAGGAATTAACGTAGTAGTTAACAGAATGCTTTATATAAATAACTCATTCCTGACGATGGACGGTTTCGGACGTGGCGTCGCGCGGCGCGTCCGGAGCGTCCCATGCGCACGCATCGCATCGCATCGCTTACGTTCGCATAGTTAGATCACAAGAACGCGATATCAGTCTCACTTATTCTGTCATTATGAACGTTACGACTATACCACAGCTCGTAAAAGCCTGAACCGAGTAGCGCCAATAAAAGCCGCATAAACCTCAACTAGCATTGTAACAGTAGGTTTGTTTTGCATCGGTGGCATTATGCGATTCTTATTGCTGTTAGCTCCCAGCTTCTACGTTTATAAATTAGTCGGCGAGCCCGGGACGGACCAGCCGCCCGGCCGCATGATCCCGATGGATCCTAATCACTAAATTAAATCTCATACACAGAGACATATTTGGCTTGGGGTACTTCTTACTGAAAGTTTGATATTCAGACGAACAGCTAGGACTATTTCAGTGAGGGCAACCGCAAGCCTAAATCGGGCCGGAATAACTTAAGGTTAATTCATAAATAAGGAATTGTGTGGCGTCCAGCGCGGCTAGGGCGGCGGCGGCTGAGCGGGGCCCGGTGAGCCAGCACCGAGCGGGAGAGTGCAGCGCGCGGGGGTGCGCGGGGTGCAGGGGGGGGGGGGAGGCTACAGCGCGGGCAGGTCGTCCATGTCGACGTCGGGCACGAGGCGGTCGTGCGAGGCGGCGGCGCGCGGCGGCAGCTCGTTGCGCGGGTCGCGCGCCAGCCACGGGTGCCGCAGCACGTCGCGCGCGCTCAGACGCTCGCACGCCTCGCGCCGCAGGAGCGACCGGATCAAGCACTTGCCCCGCGATGACAAACATTCCGGCACCACGAAGTACCCCCGCGATATCTTCGCGAACAGCGACGCATGCTCAGAGTCGTTGAATGGATACCTAGAACAATTAAAATATAACGTTATACATTGTCACTTACAATTAATGATTACATAAAACTATCGTAGATATGAGAACCCGGCAGATGAGCAAATGTTTAGTTTCCTTCCAAACCAAAACTAACGAGCAAAAAATGTCAGCTAAACTGACTTATCGCCATTTGATAAGATAAGAAGGGATCATCGTCGTCGGCTGAGAGTAGAACCCCAAATTGCTAAGTTTTTACAAAACGCGGGCCCAATTAATAGCGATCCGATTGTCATTTAGAGAAGGCAGCTGCGAGCCAAAACAAAAACGCAGGTACGCTGGAACCCTTCCGGCGACAGGTGATGGCGGCGATTGCGGCCAAATCCCGAATTTCGTATATAAATTACGGGTGCGAGTTCAAAAAAAAGTAGAAAACAAAGGCTCGCGAACGGCAGGTGCCGGCGGGGGCGGGGCGCGGGGGGCAACGTCTTCGCCACATGACCGCGGCAGGTGCGGCGAAGATTTCACGAGGCTCATTTATATGTGGGTGATATAATTGTTGGCCGTTGGCGCGTAACGGCCGACAGGTGATCATCCCCACGTCTGCGTCGCCAACGGTCGCCGCGACCCTCGCTCTGTGATCTCTAAAAACGGTAAGTCCCACGCCTCGCAGGTGAAGACGCCCACCCCTTGGGCTTTTGACTTAATTATGCGCGATTAATTGCTGCCAATCTAAGTTTTGTTTTCGGACGGGGGCTCTACTCGTTAAATTATGGGGACTTAAACGGATGGGGCGCTTTTAGTATGTTAATGTATGAATAAGATACGCACCTTCCAACGAGCATGGTGTATAGTATGACTCCGAGTGACCACATGTCTGCAGCTCGGCCGGAGTAGGTTCGGTGCGCGCGCAGGATTTCAGGCGACACATAGGCGGGACACCCTCGCTTATCCTGAAGTAGATCTTCCTCAGGATCGTCGAGTACAACTGCATCTTCTAACGACTCTAGTTTTAACGTCGTTCTGAAACAAAAGAGGAAAACGTTTAGTGATTTTAGTCCGGGAAACACAGCTTTATGACACATATTCATCTGTATAGAGCACCCGCATACGGCCACATTGTCAGGTCGTGTGCGTTTGACGTGCGTGGCCAGTGACCCATATAAATCGCGCGTTTGCCTATAATACACAGGCGCGATACGCACTCGGCCGAAATGGATCCCTTTGTGAACAAAGCTTTGTCGGGCCACTATTAACGATTCGTGTTCGCCTCGCTAATTATTATTAAAACGTCATACGTCAGATGCGTTCGTTTTAACATTGCAAAATTGTTTGTGGGATACGAGCGGGCGCGTATCGGTGCGGTGCGTATGCAACAATAATGTCATGTAAATAATTACATAGCTAACCATAAAGCTGTTCGGTGATGCAATAGGTTTTGTTTCATCACATCGGGCTTTAGGCTCACCGTGCGCGCGACCTCGTATTTCACAGAGCGGCCGCATCGTTTCGAAATGCATTATTAAATGCACAGTTGGAAACATTACACCGGCTGCGTTGTGTATGATTGAATGTAAACTAACCCCGATCGGACGACAAACGGGACTTTTCGATCTTCGGTTTCATGGGAACGCATCGAGCGCACTGCGTACGCTGACGTTATTATCTGGCTGTAGGAGGCGAACTTCTGAATTGCATCGGTTTGTAACATTTTATTTCAATAAGTGCGGGTGGATAATACGAGGTTAAGGTAAGGCAGGTGCACGGTGGGCGGCTCGGGACAGCAAATCAACATATGCATTAACTGCACACATACATGCAGTATTTTTAGCCGGTTTAGTAAATATACTCAGAGGAGCGGATCGTTCAAGCGATCTGAATAGCAGCTCCTGTTCTATTTATATACGTGTCGAACCCTGTGATTGTTTCGAGTGTAAAAAATGTTGAAACTAATTGTAACACTCGATCGTGAGGAAACGTGTAAGTTTCGATTGGCCGTGCGTATTCCGAAAGCTGAAGGCAATAAATATCAAGTTTGCTCAGAGCGCTGTTACAAAACCTACGGAGTTGCGGTCTCAGCTGTTTGACAAATAGTCTGCGGACGTACGCAAGACGGCCGGCTCGAGCAGAGCGCACAGTCACAAGACGCAGGCAATAAGCAGCGCGGACAAGGCAGGCTACACCGCGCCGCGCGGTATTAATAATGCGTTGCGATACTACTAGATGGAAGATAAACGATAGCTATTTATTATGAACACATTTTACCAAGTGATCGTGTCGTGACAATATGGAGCGGTTGGCTCCCGCTAAAGGTTACTCTCGTTAAGAATGTCGCAACATCGGCCGGTTATCAAATGAAATGTTATGCACTGAAAGTGCGCACCGATTTGCAAATTAGTTTTAAGTTAAGGTTATGCTAAGTGTAACAAGGCATGGTGTGGATGCGGCGCGCGGCGTGCAGTGGTCGTGCGTGGCCGGGCACGTGCGGCGCCGGGTAATCGCGGTGTAGCAACAGATCCGCTGTGGGAACTAGTTGACGAAACGCGTGACGTCACCCTGCAACTGCACTCCGGACCTTTTTTGTAATCCATCAGTGAGCGGAGCCGAGTCTGGAGGGCGTCCTCGTATCCGTTTAGGTCGCGCGACTGCGCAACTGATCCTAATTAAATCCCTACAACGGCAAGGCTAAAGTGCGATGTCTGCAGTTGCAATCGATTCGAATTTCGCAACGTGTAAATAAGTTATACGGTGTCGTAATGCGGTCGGAAGGTTGGCCGGATTTCCGAGCGTGTTCCGAGCGGTGGCCTCCAAGGATTCTCGCGGTGTCTCGGACAGCTCGCGCTCGCGGCTCGCGGCCTGCGTGCTCCGCGGGCGAAAGGACACCAGCGTTTACGCAACCCACCATTACGCACTCGCAGGGTTGCGACTTGTGCCTGCTAGGCCGCTAGGGGCTAGGTACGCACTCCGCCCCGTATCTAACAGTCGTGAACTCGACAGTACTCGTGACGTACACACCTACCCAAAACTTAACAGTCTCTATTACTAAATTGACTCACGTTTACAACTTCGCAACTGTTAACGAAACATTTCGTTAAAATTACATGTTTGTAACTGTATAACGTTCTCCTTAACATTTTCTTGGTCAAGTTTATGTACAGGTGGCTCATCGTTAATAATAAACTCGTGTATCGGAGTGGCAGTAATAAACTAGTAGATTAATATGTTGTTGGGTACAATGTCGCAGTTGGTTTATTAAGATTGATCGTGAGGCGCATGTTGAGTAAGTATCGATATGACGTCGCATGCGGAGCGTGGCGGCCGGCAGTGTGGGAGATCGCCCACAATTAGCGGGATGCGCCCGCGCCGGCGAGCGTTTCGCAACCGCCGCCATTGCTCAACTCAACCCTGACAGTTTCGTAACAAACAATGGCAGTCATCGAGACACAGATGCACCACACATGCATGCACTTCCTGCTCGAGTTTGTATCGCCGCTGTATGACGAATACTTGCGCAATCGCTAGGAAACGCTTCATAACCGAGCGTACACAAAACGGAGCCGATGTGTCAGTTGCGCAGATTGCGAAAGGCTCTATTTTAATAGCCGAGTCAACAATGTATATAATTCGACGTTGACGCCCGATATTAGCCGTTTCCGAGCCGTACCGTGCGGCTGGGCCGGCGCGGGCGCAGTGGTTAGTCACAGGTTTTCGTAACCCGCATTGTAGGGACATATGATGTCGTAAGCTCGATGCCAGTTGCCACACCGCGGAGATGCCGTCGGGATAGTTGGGAAACAATCCCAACCATGCCCAATTACATGTCGGCTGCTGTGACGCAAGCGCGGATGTTTCATGGAACCTGATTGATAACAGCATCGGTATACAATGAAGAGACCCGAACTCTCATCTTATCTTTGTGTTGGATACGGGATTCTCACGCTACACACAACATTTATATTTTTCATGCTTTTATTAACACCGCAACCTAATATCGCATGACGACGAACTGTGTACACAAATACATTCCAAAATTTAGGTCTCAAAACAGCGCTGGCAGCGACACAGTTCGCTTTATCAGAGCACCGATAACGCAAGTCGAACTGAGTTTTGAAACCGAGCGCTGGGCCGCTTGCGAAAACGCTAATGTGAACATCGGTTGCAAAATTGTTTTAGTTTAAAAATCGAATGCAGTGACAATGGAGGCGCGCGGCCTAGCTCGGCGCTCGGCGTGGATCGCTGTCGGTGAGATGTCACACTGGTGACATTTCATAGTGTCTCGTTGATGAAGTAAGGAGATCGAGTAGCGCAACACCGCTGCGCCCGTATTTGGCAGGCGGACGGCGTCCGCGCACCGCCGTGTCACAATGGCGTGGATTATGAGCCGCGTTGCGATATGGCATGTTGCAAGTCCGGGCGGCGGTCCAAGCGCCTCCGCCGAAATAATCCCGTGTTGCAACGTGCGGACTGCGGAACGGGCGCCACTCCAGAGCCTGTTGCGCAAACGCACTACCGCACGCAATTGGCCAATTGCGCACCATCTCCAAGTTCTCGACGCGTGCGACGTTTACGAAACGTACGATACCGTTCGATGACCCGGGCGCCTCTATTACGTGACGATTGCGTAACGAAAGAAAGCGGCCGGAATGCGTGCGCAAAAAGTATCCGAAATCTCGTTGAATTCCGTCTCAAATCGTTGCAATTACACCGTTACGCGATGTCGTGTTAAATCCGGTGAGCGGTCGACTTTCTAACGCGGGGTCGGTGTACGCGGCGGCGTGTCGCAACAATTTCTCCGAGCGGCCGTCGCGAACGAAGAAAGCGCGACCTCAGCGACGTTTTGCAATAGCACGCCCGCACTGCTGCCGGCTGAGCGTTGCGCCGAGAGAAAGACACGCTGAGTGCCGTAGAAAGCGTACGTCGACCCGCGCAGCCAACACCACCAAACCTAACCGCAGGGGGAAGCTTGCGACAGATTTGCTAACCAGATTCCTGCAGACTCCTATCACCGCAGCAGCACGAGCCGTTTAGCATAACAGTAGTGTTCCGCGTGTGGCTCGATTGGGCAAGTGAGCCCACCGTTACGCAAGTCGCGATAAAGCGCGCCGCATGTCACACTCGTGAAACACTTCCGTTCATTGACTCCTTCCCGATATAACTGCGGTGTCCATTTCGAAATACTTTCGCCGACAGACGTAGCGCACGTGTGGGAACATTGAGCCACCAAAAAAACGTCTAGTTACATCAAAATCCGACATCTTCAAGGGCCATTTGTTGGACACGCTTAAGTTGTAACGTCGCAAAAGTGGCGCCAGAGGACCCAAAGTCGTGGCCGACTCAAATGTTGAAATAGCAAGTAATGAAGTCCGATCTAATTCAGGCGTATAATTCTGTCGTGCAGGATATTACACGAGGAATCGACAGGTAACCAGCTCACTAGCACGTTTGCGTATTCACTTTCATAACTCGTTGTTACGTTTAAAACCGACTTTTCAAAGTGTTGGGAAACGTATGAGTAAAAAGCTGGTGCTCCCACATCGCGGACGAGTAATCATCGTCATTACACCACTATTACGTGAAGAAAGAAAAAATAAGATTATCGTGCGACAGACTGTGATTAGTTACGATAGCTTTCACGCTAACGATGACACGTAACAACACAAAAAGTAATGTCTAGTTTGATCGTACAATCAAACGGAGCTGCAATCATGTGTGCTCGGCGGCGGTGAGGGCGGCGCGACACCTGGCGACAGGTGCGCGTGCTCGGAGGCTGCGTGACGAGTGCGTCGCCATAGCGGGCAGCTGAACATGTATGTCGCCCGGGCCCGACAGATGCGGTCTAGATCGCTCGATAAATAAAAAGAGTAAATCCGCTACCGTATGCGTCCGCACAGCTTCCGCCGCGCCGAGCATGCAGCGGGAATTGACGATTGTTTCACTCGCAATCGTTTCCTCCTCATTATTATGAGCACAAAATAGGAAAGGTGCGAGATGAATGCTCACCGCACAAAACATAATGCTATTCAATATAGATGAAGCAGTTGGCACATTGTAAGGGTTGCAATACAGGCAATGGAAATTAGAACGACGATTAATCATGAAAGCTATGCCCGCTGGTCGGACGACGCAAGAGCTTGCGATATGTAGCGAACGGAGTAGAGTATTGCGAACTGGCGAGGCAATGCCAGCCGCATTACTGAAACAGTTGGTTAACTATTGGATCTGGCGAGTGACGCAAATGTATGGACAAATTAAATGACATATGTATATTGAGATCAGTTAATGTATCTGAGAACGATGGATAAGGATCCTCGAGCCTTAGGCAATACGATGTTTTGTAACAGCCTTGCTTGGGCACAAACGTTTCGCAGTTATCGCAAAGTATTAAACTGCTGGTCCTTACGCTCCATTTCATAATGTAGTTTGCACAACCGTCGAAACAAGCGCGTGTTTGTCTCTCGTACACGTTGACTTGTTAAAATGAACTAGATTAATACTTTAGGTTCGAGTTGATTTCTTTATTGACCTTAATATCTGTCATCAGTTTTTGCCACCGAAGTCAAACGTGAAAACGTCTTCGAAATGAATATTAAAGATGTATAAATAAATATGGGTACAAGGTATGGCGACATTTTGACACCAATAAAACCGTTTTAACATTTCATATAAAGACAATAAACACAATGTAATCGTACTTAAGTACAAAGCAGGAATGAATGACGCAGGATGATTTCGAAAACGCGAAATAAGCGATGTTGCGATTTCGCCTTGTGAAATACATTTACTTCGTGATTGAGAAACGCGTGGGACGACAAATAGGATTAATCTTTGTCGATTCCTAATATTGAAGTAAAAATAGCTTCTTGTATTCAAGTGAAACCCTTTGAATAATTTCTGGTATATTGACATGTGATTTCCGTAAACAAAAATTTTGATAATCCTATATCTGATAAAGTGGAAGAAGTAATAAAAATAGATGCAGGTGTCCAAATTCTGAGATAATTCCAGACATAAAAATATATCTGCAAAAGATATCAGGTGCGATAACGGTGAAAGAGTACTTTTTCCTGTGCGATGGTTCAAGTCACCTTACACACTAAGGTATCGACATGTCTGGCCGAGTTTATCGCGATTTTTATCAGCATTTCACTCATATCTTATCACTAGAAAAAAACCCTTTAAAAACATTTTCACCACTTGTTTATTTGCTTAGTTGGCAACGTGAGTGATAAGCAAATATTTTGTAATCTAATGCCTGAACTGTTTGTTGTATTACACAATCCTGTAACTGTATTGGTGGGTTGCGAAAATGTGTTACATATAGCTTGCACTTATTGTGATGCCATTGGTATGGAGATTAGTTGTCGCGCGCGGCGCCCGCGACGCGACGCACGAACTAAGCTCATTGTATTTAAGTCAAATCGTTGCGTAGGAGCGGAGGGAACATTGCCCCTTTTCGTATTCATACCTCCGATATTACATTATACTAAGAACACAAAAAACCTGTCAACAAAAAAAAACTTGTTTGCAAACAGAAATAGTCGTGTAGCTTCGGTACCGCTAAGCCTTTCGTCGCGAGTGCTCAGGCTTACGTACCGCGATCGTTATCTGAACTCCATCGAACAGGAACAATAGCATAAGAACCAGGTTTCGTACGACCCCAATGACGTTGCAGGTACTGTCGGCGCGACGCGATAACACTCACAGAGGTATAAACTACTTTCCCGAACAACTCAAACTGAACGTATCGCAGCACTCGACATTCATTACTACATGTACTACTAACAAACAAGTATGTAGGTAAACTAATGCAGCAATGTATTGCTTATTGATTAAATTAATCGTACGAATCTAGAACAGTGCTCGTGTTCGTAACAGCTTATAAACGCTTTGATACAACAACAAAAGAGCGGTAAAACGTGTGCTAGGTGTAAACAATACAAGCTATAGTATGCTGAGTACACAGAAGCTTGATGAAAATTGTTTTGGTCAAAAGTTTGTAAATAAATACTTATCTTTGCGGGATAAAAATCGCGAGTGGAGAACTCGTTTCTACCGTTAAGCGTTGCTGAAAACGACGCGTAAACATCGCTAATGAGAACCAGTCGAAAACTGGTTCCGATTTATTGATTACCGAGAAAAGGTGGCGTTTGCGAGGAGTCCAAATATTCTATACTATAAAATATTCTCACATATTGTAAGTCGAAAGCGTAAAAGTTCGTAGGGCTGTACGACGAAGAATTCCAAACACCGTAACATTGTGTGAATCGAGAACGTGGATCGAATACGTTTCGAGTGATCGTGGTTGATAAATAAACAGGCTTCTAGGATTCGCGGACAATGCCCTTTGTGTTTTCATACTTATTATAAGATGATTCGCGTCATGGCGATGTTGGCAACGCGTTCAGCAATAATATCTCAAGTTTACAGCTATGGTGCAGATGTGGCACGCCAGCCAGCGGTACTTTCTGATTGGTGCGCTGTTCGCACCAGCGAAATGGTACTAGGTCGATGAAAGTATTGATCATGCTGAGGTAGATACCACCAAACATCACATCCGTGAAACCTACATAGTACGGAATGTTTAAGCGTTTTAGTTTAAGCAGGTGTGATTTATTTTTAACAATGACTTCAATAGAGGCAGGTATCCTTCGACACAAACGTAGGAGCTAATTAAGTAGTCGAGTACAATATTTTTTGTTACTCTCCATCGTACATCGAACTATGAGATCATGTAAGGATCAACGCTCCCTCGAATACCGAAGAAGCTTTGATCAACAACATTAAATTAAGATGGCCGGTCTACTCGGCCGTTCACCCCGCGATTACTTTTTTCTAGACGCAATGATGTAACTTGGAAAGTGCGGAAACAGTAATTTCTAAACACCAACAGAATTACACGGCGACTTATTATATCACTATTCCGGGCATCTCGCTCACGGATGCAACGCAGAGCGGGGGGAGGTCACTGAACTTGCGAAACTTCACCTGTCATATGCGAGGGGAGCGAAACAAAGGCTCGTGATGTAACCGAAGAAAGTGCGGAAATATATCAAAATCATAATGAATCGTGAGCACAGACAATTAGTCGCGTCGGAACTAAGAGCGCGGCCGCGGCGGTACACACCAAAGCTGATGTGTCGCATTTGAATATTAGAATTGAACAGACATTCCAAATTCACATCGATGCGGTGCGATGGACGCTTGCACAATGTTGGCGGGCGCAGCGGAAGAGAGTGCGGCGAAACGGCACACACCAAGGTGATGCAATAAAGAAAGTGCGGAACTCAAGTAGGTTTTCTAACGCGGTGAATGTACTCTGGCCATTAGCATTTTATCATTCGCGTCCGCAGGCTGCGCGGCTGAGGCTCGCCGGCCGACGACCTCGGTGATGTCAGAGGAGCCGATGACTTATATCGCGTTCGCCAATACCTCTCATGTTATGTGTAATACCTTTGGGATAGAAATTACAGTGCGAAATCACGCCAGCCCAGCGAGGAGGTTACACAGACCGTTACATCAAACTCTTGCCGTATTGGAGACTGCAATGAGTTAGGTAACGAGTGTTGTCACACTTGTTTGTTGCAATTACAAAGCTGATGTAATGCGTGCAAATGAGGAAAAAATGGAATTAGATGGAACATTTTTACATATTCATGACGTTAACCCATGAAACCTGAATAAAATTAACAAAACCACTTTATATTGCAAAAATCACGAGAAAATGAAACTGCAGAATATGGGTAGCCTACTTTAAGTTAGCACTGACATGAAAAATTGGCAAAAAATATGTTAAAAAGCGATATGTCAAGTTCAGCGGGTGCGAGGCCGATGCGCGAGCGCAAGCACTGGCGAGGAGTGGGAGAGGTGCGCGGCAGGCCTGCGCGCGGAGGGCAGGGGGGGGAGCTCCGGTGACAATGAATGGCAAAGCACCGTTGTACTTGACCTAGTATTCCGGCCGTCACGCCCGCCGGTGTAGCGCTGACGTTCGATTGATGACATGCGTGAGACGCGACCACAGCCACTAACAAACGGTTGCATTTCTCACATTAACACTATAATATATAATTAACTAGTATGTAGCACAGCGATGGTTTTATGATAAGCCCGACATTGGCGCACTGACCCACTTGGCACCGGCCGACGGATTTCTTTACGTCAAGCAAAGAATATTTCCCTCTAGCCAGAGTCATTAGTGGTTACGGAGCCCCGATCGACTGCGATGATGTCACCGTATCGGAACGTGCATATTAGTTCAACAATTGAATCAATTCACTAAAGATATAATTAAGCATTCTATCTCGACACGTTTAGGGCGCTGAACATAAACACAGTCGATGTCGAAACGCATACAAAGTATCTCGCAAGCGGTTTCCGATATACATTTGTTAGCGGCTAGATATGTACCCGAGTATATGTGCCATTGCGCAAGGTCGCCAGCGCACCTGCGTGCGCGCCGGTCACTGCAACGACCGTTGCAGCTCCCACGACAATATTCATGCATTATTAATTAACTCCAGAAATTAAAAGGGTAAATTCAGGAATTCGGTGTCATCTGCACCTGCTTATTGACCTATAATTAAATAATATTAATGCTCAATACTTTGTTTGAACAAAGTTACGAATACTTGGTAATTATTGTAAATGGAAAATGTCAAATTAGCCCAAAAAGCGTTTGAAGCGCTGCCGGCGCGGAGTGCGGGCGTCCGGCGCGCGGCAGCCGCACTCGTAATCATCCAAGTGGGTTAAGGTTTCATCAAGGATTTATTGCGGCAAGTCTCCGCTCCAAAACGCCGAGCGTTCGTTACTATGAGCTAACTGCACGCCGGTTCCGCTGCATTTGTCCATTACAACCTTTTGTTACTCCGATGTTTTAATGTTCGTACTCATTTAATGTCGACATTCAGTCTGTCAATGTCTAGATGATGAACAAGGGCAATTTTTTTTCGTACGGCTCATTATTTGAAATACGCTTGAAACAGTCGTCCATTTCATTCACCTGTTACAACAGGCTGACACAAAGAGAGCCTGGACATCTTTTGTTTAATTAGTGTCGGACAAACAAAAGTAACTTGATCGTTAGGGGCGTCCCTTTGTGCTAGCACTTAGAGAGCGTAACTGTAGGAATAATGAAAACGTCCTTTGAGAGGCTTTTGAAACTCCACCGTAGTACAATTGAGCGCAAAACAAACAGGTTAATAAGTTTCAAAACGATCCAGATGTATTACAAAATTTCAAAAGCGGTAGCACACAACTGTTTAGCAACTGCATGGTCGATTCTTTCGCAACTCGCATCGCAGCGTCCGGACCACTCGATTAATTGTTCCTATCCTACAACGTCGAACATTCCGATTCTTTTGTTTCATAAACAACTACCATTGTAGTTCATTGAAGAGTACTTAAGCTTTATGGTAATTGTAAAACACTTTTAAACAGCTTGGACATATTGTAAACTATAGTTTACGGCTGCCCATTATATTTGAAAACGTTTTATTTATTTAGTGAATGGACGGCGTTTTGGTTAGCAATTAACCGTACCCTTAGTTATGTGAGAAGTCGACCTCGCATTTAGTTAACTAACTTGGATTTATAGCATCTCACTACTCACTAGGTGTTAGCAATCATTGGGCAAACTTAAGACCTCGAAATTCGCAAGCCTATAAATGGTAAGTAAGTCCGCCGCTTAATTTGTTTCACTATTGCACCTTTATTAGTGTAAATATCCCTTTAGCAATTTTAAATAAAAGTTAGTCAAGAGTCCTTAAGCAACAGTATGGCATGCAGACCTCGATGTCAGATGAATATTAATGTTCAAATAAGTTTAAGTAATGTATTATGTAGATTTGGCAGCGTCAGCATGAATGAAATAAGTGATTGATTATGGAATTTCAAATAAGCATTAGGTGCACAATGGTGCAGGAGTAGATGCACAGGCGCAGGCGGCACCGGCAGATGTTCGCGCACGCATTGTGTCGGGAACAAAGGCAGGTAGAAACCTAGAGGACGATATCGTGCCATGTGCTGCGTGTCACTTTTTCATATCAATATATGTTTTACGTGAAATGTAAAAAAAGGTATTTAATCTGACCGAACAGATGGTCGTGCACATGTCGACACAAAAAATCCAAACGCGAGATTAAAAAGCATACTACACCTACAGCAACGAAATTAATCATGAATAATGTACGACCTCGCGTTACCACTTTTACGCGAATCTACTCAAAATTTAATTTCGATTCCAATAGCGAGCGCTTTGTTTTGCTGCGTAACTATATTAAATTAATTACGATGGTTTCCCTTTGTTACAAAAGAGAGAAACGAATCGAATCCCAGTTATCAAAATTAATAACGGCAAAACCAATTTACTCTGATCGTGTAATATCCTGTCCGAAGCATTTATTGAGCTCCGCAGAATTTTCAATAATATTGTTTTCCGTGCGAATGTTGGAAATTACTTGTCTTACTAGCATCTGCCGCCGATTAATGCAAAGCTCAAAAACAAAAGTCTAGCTGTATGAAAAGACCTCAAAGGGGACTCAGAATGGTATAAAGAAAGGAACGTTCGAAAAAACGGCAAATATTGACCTCGTAGCAGATGTTGAAATCCAAACTTGGTGCTGGCTGTAAGTGCATTTGAATAAACATCGCCTCTCGATAGTAACTAAACTCTGTTGACCTTCCGTTGTATCGGATATCGGCCGGCGAGCGCCTCGCGCCCGTGCGCATGCATTTCAACAGATAGAGTTGTCTTCACGTGTCCAAACATTCTATTTTTGAATAACCATTGTGCTCTACTGCGACTCAGTCACAGAACAAAAGTGAGCTGATGATTAAGAACAAAATAATGTTTAATTTGTTACTGTATGAAAAAGTAAAGTCAGTGCCGCCAATAGCAGAGAACTTGGGGCCCTACGAGCAAGTAACACATACCAAATATAGGCGCAAGGCTATAAAAGCCGAGAAATTGTTGGCTATTAAAGTCCTTTACGGGATGCCAGATTTACTGAGCTATGTTGTTTTTTTAGCCAGAGGCAAAGGAATAGCAACTCTCTTATTATTTATAGTTAGGTTAGCTTTTAAATGACAGGTTGAGAAGAAAAGTAATTCATTATTGTGTGTGCGGAATGCGAATATCGAACACGTGCGTGCAGGTAAACGTCTCGCATGTGCAACTCATTGTCTGGTTTAAAAGGTGTTTTCTTAGAGTTGAATAGGACGAATCCTTGCACAATGGTCGGTAGTTCTCAGTCGTGCCATCATCGATTCAGCCAACATATAGAACGAATAAATCATGCGTAGGAGAGAGTATAATAGCAGTATTTGTTTACTGGAACATCTGTTCATCTTGGATAGTGACGAGGGTTTAGAATTGGCAAAGTCCACAAAAAGCCGGCATTGTATCGTCCTTCGGGCAATTGTTGGGAGATTAACCCGATACGAGGTACAACAATACAATTTAGAACACCTTGACTCTTTTTTCTTTAAAGTTCTGAATGAACGTCAAGGCAGTGATCTCGCCGTAAGGTTGTGTTCCACCGAGCACGGAGCACGTTGCGGCACCGCGACCTTACCACCTTATCTGCCCGTGATAACAGATTGTACTGACCTCTAAAAATGATTAGGTGTCTCGTACGAAGATAACGTCGAAGTACAATGACCGTGTCACAATCCCCAATATTATTTCGAACAGCAACTGTGAAGTACAGTACAGTTTCCCATGGTACTTGAACATTTTACACGTCATTAGGGGAGCGTATGCGTAGTTTGCTTCTCAAGCACTCTCGACTACCGGATGTAACGGGACCGGAAACGGATTTCAAATAAAATAGGACTGTGCGATTTACGCGGCAGATGGCTGACGTATCAAGAGACAAAAGAAAAAGTTAGTATTAAAATAAGTGTTCGCCGTCCGGCCACATGGCAGAGGTACATTAAGTTAATTATCTTACCGCCGACGCTGCGCCGGGTTTTAAATTGGATACTGTCTAGTTAGCCCTCGAAATGGATGCGACGTAATTACGAAGATGCAATTTTTTGACATTAAAATAAAGTTCCTTTTAAATAATAAATTGTTATCATCAATGCAACATGGTTTTATTTAAATTAGCAATTAGTGCACATTCTAGAAACAGGTGTGCTATATTTATACTGGAAATGTTGGATGTAAACAGAATGTAAAAATAAAGTTGAAACATAAATGTTAAAAGTAAAACTTTTGCATCTAAATATAAAGCAATGTTACATAAGAACGTGATATTTAGTCGCGGAAAGAGCAAAATATTTAAATTTATCCACACTGGCTAGCCGAACTGTGTTCTTGACAAACGGGCCGACCATCAAATCACGTGTACTCGTGCACGCACGTATTAGCATTCACACAATATATCTCATGTTACTAATAAAATAATACAATATTAAACTCGTAGTAAATTGAGGGCAAAAGACGTTACAATTTAAATTCGAATAGTGTTCTCTCGTTCCTGGTTGGCGGTGTCGGCGCCGAATGGAAGGCGGAAGAGTGGCGCTTGCGCAACTTGACATTGAATCGCCGGTCTTCGATTCGAGGCCACCCGCCCGATTTGTATATTATGTAGTTTAACGATAATTTAATCACCGTTTTATCTTTAGGTACAGACAGAAAATTTTCCTTGTTTATTCACTATAACGCGAATTAGAGGGATGCGTAAGAGGAAAACCGCAAGTTGTATACTATAAACATTTCCATTATTCGAAAGATTTCTTGGTAACAGGATGTGAGGTGTAACAACACGTTCAGTCGCACGCGGAAATCTTACACGAGAGTATATCATGAGAGCGATACGTTTCGTTTGTTTTGATGTGTGTTTTCCGCCATCCTGCTTACTGAAGCTGTGTCGTCACCGCCCCTTGTTTATTACTGAGACAAAATTCGTCAGATACCGACAGTCTGATGTAAAAAAAGTTAGCCGACGCGTCACCCATTTTCAGAGTAAGATTTTTCAATGAATGTTGCAATAAAGTTCACCTCTACGTCATTCCCAAGTAACCAATTTGCAAGTGTGGGCGATAATTACAACAGACGGCGGCAAAGTCATCTGTTTTATTCACGAGAGAAGGTGAACCCGGTTAATCAGGTTAAGGGCGGGATTCACATTCGAAGATAGAATTAAAATAGCAGATCACAATGTTAATAATAGCTAACTAGCGGATTACATGTGTGTGGCGAGCGTGGTGAGTGTGCCGGCTAGTGCGTGGCGTGTGCATCGATGCCGCATCGCTATCGGGTGTCGCAAGCGCGCGGCCATGTGCGGGGTCCGGCCGTCCTTGGCCACGGCTCCAGCACGCCGCCACACAACGGTCCGGCGAGCCGGCCGCGGCCGCGGTGCGACCGTGCGCAACCGCTTCCGTGTACCGTTTACGTCACTGCGAATAAACTCTATTGGAATTCATACAATTACGCATCTAATCGATAGCACGCGCCGAGAAATCATTAGGTGCGTCACTACCTCGTATCCCACTCGCGGGGTACTTTTGCCGCTCTGACGTCAACGCTACGTAGCCTCGTAGTTGCTACGGGTCACGTGCTACGACCCATAAAACCCCCGCAACCCTCGCGTGGGAAGGTCGTTACTTCAAAAATTTCAAGATTCGGTTTAACAGGGTGGCTCGCTCACGTTTCTTTAACTTCGAAACAATTTACTTCGTGTAACGAGTTTTGTAGAGCTTCGTTTTGTATTAATTGTAAATTTACTTCTTAACTATCTACTTACATAAATGCAAGTACTATTGTACTTTAATTACTGAATATAAAGTTGAACAAACAACGAACTAAACTTAATTGTTGTTACAAAATCAATTTGGCAGTCTGATAAAATGAGTTATATGAAAGGTCTCATTGATTGACACAATCTTTCGCAAGGCTAAACTAACGAGTTCATCGTGTAGGAGCGTGAAGGGGTTAATCGGTACACGTGAACTAATGAGTGAGTTGATCGTACGTCGCACCATATTGATTACATCAGCGCGTCGCGAATATGTGCGGGGGACTTAACTAACTGCGCAAATTGTCGTGAAATCTGTACAAACATATCGATTGTGTGAAGAAAAACAAGAGTGGAATGTACAATAGTGATGCTAATGACGCCAGTGTTATTGTCGTACGTTTTATATACGACGATGACTTCATGTCGATAGCAGATCATCACACTGACAATGTCACGACCCGATCACGGGCGGCCGATGTAAATTATACTTTAATATTAATGATATTAAGATTCCGAATCGCTTTGCCGCTTAATGGCTGGCCTAGACCAGATACGTGCTTAATGGCATGTCACACGCAGCCAATGAATTTGTTGGTTCAATTATTTAGGTGTATTAACTGTATACAAAGCTCTTTTGAACGAATTTTGGAACAAAGGAGACAATTTAGCCTCGCAACAAATGTGGTCTTTGTGTGAATATCGATTCGAAAATAATGAAATACTTTTATGATTGATTTGGCATTGTCTCTACAAATTGCATGTGCAATTATAATGTATATGACCATATGTGGCAATATAAAATCAAGCTCCATTTGTCAAGCAACAATCAAATGCAGATTTTGAAATTACGTCAGCTTAAAAATCAGAGGTATTGTTTGTCGCGTTCGGTTACACAACGAGTGACCGCGAACTGAGGTCGGATACGTTCTCATATTTATTATACGTATTCTTCAATCTCGAAGGCGCGCGCGAGGCCAGAAACAAATGTCATTGTGAGCGTTCCCGATAACCGAATACTGTTACACTACATTGTACACGTACAGATATCACTGTCTACCCAATGAAAAATACATTATACAGCAGTCACCTGGCCGCCTTGTCCGTCTATTGTTACAGTTATTCACCTATTACAGATATCATCATAATTAAGTACTTACTTCATCGTATTTGCGAAATAAGTTCTCGGATACATTATCTGAGTATGTAAATATTCAGTATTGCATCAACTCACTACAAGTCTTTGATGTGTATGTGAACGAAACGTGGACCTATTTATAAATAAAAATATACATAGAACAAACTCTCAATGTCGAGAGTGGCGCAATCGTAAAGAGATCTTACGAGTTCTTATTAGCATTTCGCTAACTCGAAATACGACGTTCCTTATGTTGACCCACGTCAATGTTAGAATTGTTTGAGCCGAGAAATTTCATTACGGTCTTACGATTATGACAAATGTTACGTGGCGTCGGGACCCGCGTCGGTTGCGAATCCTTAAAAAATAAACTTTATATTTGAGTGAGCTTTGATCCCGTGTAACATTTTGGCAAGTTTGTTGGTTGTTGTGTTGTAACATGGGCTGTGTTGTGTGCAACGCTACGCTTGCGCTTGCGTCATTTCCTCTAGCTGAC
Organism: Chrysodeixis includens; assembly: GCA_941860345.1. Lineage (NCBI taxonomy): Eukaryota > Metazoa > Arthropoda > Insecta > Lepidoptera > Noctuidae > Chrysodeixis > Chrysodeixis includens. The sequence continues at coordinate 10,748,773 of OW796092.1, forward strand.
CGTGAACCGGGTTACGTCAGCGCCAGAGTTTCGGAACGAGATTAGGATGCTCCTACACTTGGTATCTAGCGGACAATCGCCCCGGACGCTCCCACAACACATTTATAATTGGAAGCTATGAGAACACACGACTCTGTATTAACTAAGTTTACACTTTACTCATTAGTGTCAAGCGAGTGCGTTACACATGCAACTAACTACTGAGATAAACTTAAATGACAGCATTTAGGGAATGTTAGTGACATCATGAAAGATAATTAACTAATTAGCATATCTAGGCAAACAGGGTCATTAGTTTACCAGAATGTTTGTCACAGATAATGAAATGAAGCTATTGTATTGAATACTTTCAATAAGGAAAATGTGAATAAAGAAAGAGAAAACGGTTTCTAAAACATTAGTTATTATATTAATAAATTTCGGTTAAAGCCCGAAATAGATAAAATATTTTTAGATATGGAAATGATTCTAATTTAGCAACTCAAAAAATCTAAATCAGAGTTGACTAAAGCCTACGGTAATAATGTCGAGGTTAACGAATCAAAAACCGTGGCAGTGCAACAAAACAGGAAGCCCGTAGGACAAACGCCCGTGACTCGCCTGTTAATAACAATAATTACCATTGTTTTTAAACACAAATAGCGTTATGCGCCTACAGTACTACATTAACCAGTAGCACCGGAGCGAGGAACTTGCAAAGTTAAGCTACTGCACAAAATAATTAAAACGCAGAGGAAAAAATGTATAAAACAACGTAGGATGCGCATCGCAGCGGACGCCAAGTATTTTTAGTGGGAGACGCATCACAACTGCAGATTGAGGGTTAATCGTAATTCTGGCCACCGCCCGACCGGTTTAAAGATGCCTTTTATTATTCCTTTAGACGCTTGCATCGCAGAGTAAACATCCAACGCAGAAAATTTGCCAAATGGATCTAGTAATATTTTTATCCATAAAGCTATCCAAAGGTTTGGCTCACGATAATTCCGAAATACTTCAGAAAAAGGGTGGGCGACGTCTTACACGAAGGTCGAATATTCATACATTTTATTCCTTGAGTATGTTTAGCTCTCAGCTCCCACTTCTTAATATTTTGCGCACTAACCGACCTTTGTAGGTGGCAAACAAATGATATAGGTAGCCACTGGATTTAAAATATGGAGCGCGAAAATTGCTGACGCCTCCGTCTTTTAGTCAGATAGAACAAAATATGTTTTGCTTTATTATAGTACAGTCGTAAAACGCTGTTACACACAGGTCGCCCACGCGCTCTGGAATCAATGTGCATGACAAAAACAAAAACACGAACTGCTAACAACCGCTCTACGAGTCTGATGGCTCGCTAAATTGACTGTCGTCTGCAGAATATCGAAAGTTGTTGAACTTTAAAGCGAAACAGGAAAAAGCTGACAGTAAGGGGCAAGAACATCTCGGAAGATTTACGATATTGGATCGGTAGCCGGGGCAGCCGGGGTCACTCGCCTGCACTTCAGCAGGAACTCGTACGTGTCGCCTATGTTTTTTTCCACTTCCAAGTAACTTATGTTCGCTTTCTCCCGATCACCGTTTAATATTTTTATTATCGCGGACTCGTTTCCTTTGCATGCACAAGTAGGCCCCGGTGCTCGTACCGTGTCTCGGGTGTTGTTTTTATTTTTATCCGTGCGCTTGCGAGTGTAAAAGGACTCTGGCAATTAATGCACCTTCAGGTTTTGTACGTTTTTGTAGCGCAACTCGATGTTATAGAGTTCGTTGCCAGAACAAAATCAGACTTTAATTTATGTGTCTTATAGATCACTATACAACAACAAAATATTAACCAAAGTTATAAATAGTTTGTATTTTAAGAGAACAAGCTAAGTTTCTATTTTAGTCTCTATAAACACGTCTAAAATGATTACTAATTTACAAAGACCCTAAGCGATACGTTCACCTATAGACTATTTATAAGGGTTTATATTTGGAGTCATTTTAGGGATCGTATATTTAGCTACTTAGGGTGCGAGGCTAGTGACCCGAAAGAAATTTCCTATGATTCATCCCTGCACCCTCTGTTGTTACCCTCACATTTTAAAGTTCCCTCTCAGATGACGTCATCGAGTGCTCCATTGTTTGTATGACATTTATCATCGTCCTGTCACGTCGGCTGAATCATGGCACCGCTGAGTTTGGTCTTATGATAATGCTAATTGGAATTTTAAAATTAAACATACAGGAAAATAACTACTACTTCTGAAGACGTGTAGTATCGAGGCACATTCTTGAATCGAACAGGTTCAACGAACTTATTGCTGTTTTGTACCGATAACGTGTTATCGGAGTGTGTGAGGCTTTGTTCAAGAAAAGGTATTTAATGTGTCCCAAAATTAACTACGTATTATAGTCAACTTTATTGCCATTGGGCATTGGTATCGAACTACGCTTTTGTAAAACTGTGTGAATAATTACGATTCGCTAGCATCCTTAATTAAACTATAGAGTTTCAGGCAATGGTTACGTAGTTAATTGCATATGTTTTGTTTACGCTGGATGATTTCGGCGGTCAGCGACCTTCGCAAAGCGGATAACGACGGTGGCTGTGAGTGCTGCGACGCCAAAACAACGTCATACACGCCTCAAGCAGGTTTTAAAATGCAACCGACGACGCAGTAAAAATAAATGCAGCGCTGAATAAAATCCCGGCTTTAGAGCGAGCGGCCCCGGTGACTTACGGAGCGCTGTTGCTACCTCGTTAAAAACTAATCTCAACTCGTATGGAACGGTACGGAACGAGGGAAAAATGGAAATGGTAGCTGGCGCGTGTGTCGATGGTCAGTGATTCCACCTTCGACATAACTTGGTTCTCCGTGAGCGGTCAAGTGAGACGGCTCAAGAAAGGGAGCAATTATAACCACTGTCTCGTCCCTGTTTAAATACTGGCACGTGCATATTTTTTGCCCGCGGTGCGATGTGAATGCACCCATCTTTCGCAGGGAGCGGTCGCGTGCGCTCGACTACCGTGAAACTTTTTGCAAGACTTTTTAATGGTCGTGCCTTATGCTCCCGACTTAGGAGGTTAAGCCAGTTCAAGTTTCTATCAGTCGTTCACGTCTCTGGAGTCACGAATGCCGTGAGTCATTCGGTGATATCATGATATGACACCATCGTTGTTTTCCATGAGATGTGTGGAAGGCTTAGGTCACTCGCAGATATGGAACGACGGTTTTAATGAAAAAATAATTAAGGACAAGGTGCTTGAACGGAAGCGACGCGCGCCGCTTGAAATGGGATGTTGTCAGCTCGTCAATGTTAACTTAAATGGTATTGTCCTTGACATTGAACGATGATATTTTGGACTAATAAAATGTAAAATTTTGTTGCGTAGAATTGGTCCAAGTTACGTAAATTTTGTCGACACGAAACAAAGTTTATGAGAATTTACATTAATTTGAAATGTTACATTATTAAAGTTAATTGATTTTGATATTTTCAAATGTAGGTTGTGCAGATGTAGGCAAACGGAGCGTGTCACAACACACGGGCGTCGTATCGGCGGATAAGTGCGCAGTTACGCAAATCCGCAGATATGTCGGCGCTGCGCGGGCGCGCCGCTTGCACAAGGTTTCGCAGACCTTTGTTTTACGCAACCGGATCGATTTAATAGCAAGTCGTGCGTTTTCTCAGCTGTGTACCCGATAGCAAAATTAACGACGCCGAATTGAGAAATTGTACAAAAGTATTTTAATAGCTACATTACAATATGTAACTTGAAGAAATTGTAACAAAAAGTGGGAAGGAAGAGCGGGTTTCCGGCCTTCAGATAACAATAACCTGTTGTGTGCATGCCCCGGTATAGCAAGGTGTACGTTAACACCGATTCATCGTTGCTTTGAATTCTGTTACAGTCATAGTGATTAATGAGCGATTATACATAATGACTAGTCATTATGGATAATAGCTAAATTCACTAGACAGTGTAATAAATTAATCACATTATCTAGTTATTATTCATAATATCGTGTCAAAGTTAGCCAAAGTAATAATACGGTCTTTATCTTAGGTTCACCCATGTTTGATCGAACAACGTTTGATATAATATTACTCAATCGAACAACGTTTAAGAAAATCATCACTTTGTATAATGTCGTTTGACATAATTTTCAGTTCGTCGAATATTTATTTGCTATATCAACATTTGCGCTAATGATCAAAAGGTATAATGTTCATTTGATATCCACACTCCTGCCAAAAAAAAAACCTTTAGGTGAGGTTAGGTTTTTTTTTTTTTTTTTTCTTATAATATCTATGTTTATTGAGGTGAAAATATTATCTTATGTTATTTTAATTGTTAAAATAATCTTTCTGATATGTATGCTTAAGGAAAATTGAAATACAAATTTATTCTTAAACGAATATCTACTTGTTTTATCACTTTATCTAATTCTTTGAAGATATTATGTATAATAGCTAGTTAATGTGATTAATTTTGTGTGAGTTATCACTTTATCCAAATTGAGTAGATATTATTCATAATGACTAGTCATTATGTATAATATCTAGATTAATCACTTTGGCTGTAACAATTCTACTTACAATCGGATTTACCTTTGTATGGATGACACCTATGTCCGGCAATTCATTATCGAGAACGTCGCGTACGCATTATGTCCCGTCCTGCAAGCAACTAGAGGCGACTTTCGCTTGGGAGCATTGCACTATCGTCTGCGTCCGGTAGTCGCATCCGGTGTTTTCGTACTACCAAAAAAGGTGCGAACACGCGTTATTTATAACCATGACGAATGCTTGCGTCGTCCTCGCCGATTCATTTATTTACAGAATGAGGGAAAAGTGTAGGCGTTGTAAGACGAAAGTATTCCGGGTTATTTCACGGCTGAGAGGCCTGCCGGCTGATCAAGCAATGATTTCCGAGCGGGAGCGTCTTGATCATTCAAGGTGAACGATGAGTCACACTTGTGGAGACGATAAGCTAGCAGAGTTTATGAAATGCAGCAGTGGCATCGGTTCCGCACGATCGAGGAGGCGGCGGGCGCGCGCGGCGTCGGCTGCGGTAGCGGCGGCCACGCGACATTGGCACAGTTGCGCGCGACCTCACCACGCCGCGCTAGTCGCGATCGAGGCCGCGAATATACGCCCCAAAACAAGAACCAACAGTGCGCTTGAATTCCGGCACGCCTGAATCACACTGTACAAATTAGCACTCGATGTGCGCTCGTTTATCTAACACGAGCGGCTAGCGGCCACACCCGCGCGAAAAATACCAGCGGCGGATGCCAACTACGCAGTGCAGATAGTTCACGAAATATAAGGTCTGTTACGCAAACCAGACGATAATGGAGAACTACGGCTGCACCAAGAGTTATACAACTAGCAAAACTGACGTATATTACAGAGCGCCCAGTATTATGCAAATACATCGCTGTAATGTAGAGGTCTCTTGCACCACGAGGCTTTAGCAACTCTGTTTCAAAACGTTTTCAAAATAGTCGGCGTAGGCGCGCAGGTACACGAGCTACGCGCTGATCGAGCGCTGCTGAGATATCGGTAACCACCTCGAGGCGTTATTTAGGTTACCGTGTTGCACATCTTTTTGAAATTATAGAACGATTGCGTGTCGGCCAATAATGATACAAATCGGTTCCAAATTAGGAACAGATTTAAAAGGAAATATGTAGTGAGGCGGTGGCCGGGCCGGCATGCGACGCGGCGGCGTCTGCCGGGTGGCGCGGCGGCCGTCTATCGCGGACCAATTTGGCACATCCGCCGGCTCTGACCGCACCGTAAATATCCCGTCGTCCCGTTAAACACGACAGACGTGCGAAACTACCATCCGCAGATATATTTGCGGAGAAACAAGACTCGACTAAAGTATTTATCGAACCGGTTTTGGAAAATAAACTTCATTTTGTGATATGCCTCAAGGTTAATTCCCGAGACCAAACGTACAAAAATATTTTGTAAGTTAAATAAAAAGCTGCCTAATCAAATACATTTGAATCGTCATTCCTTGTATGTGTATTTGTTCGTAACCGACTACTGAACACCGGGTTACGCAAAAAACTTGAATTTACTTTTGTTACCTGGAAAGATTCGGCCGAGTTATTATTTTGGCGGGGAGTGGGCGGGATGAGCCCGAACAATGCGCAAGGGACTATTTTTATACCTGAACTTATTTACAAAGGACCAAAACTACGTTGGGTGACAGTAAATGGGCTCCGTGCTGTCTGGTGCGTTATGGGATTTGGCTAATTTTCTATTATAAGCTTGCGAAGCAAATTAGATATTAGAGACACCGAGTGGACAAAAGCTATTTTTGTATCATGAATGTATTTCCGCCTTGTTATATCCTGTCGGCAATGCCAAAATTAAAAATGCATTATACGTATAAAGGTAGTTTACACTCAAACATCCGGCTTTCTGTCGTCAGGTCCATGATGTCACCAGCAAGGTAATTTATTTTTATACAAAATTTGTTGTGTTTTGTTATTGTGACAGCTTTATAAAGCATCCTTCCAGGTAGTGTGTCATAGTTATGAGTTGCGTCATATTAATTAGTTGTTTGCAAGTGGAGCTGCGCGTTGTCGTAGGGCGCGAGGAGCGCTACCTGCGCTATCGGCCTGGCGGAGTGGCGGCCTCGTTTTCCTCCCCCAAGGCCTGCGCCCGGATACACCGCCCGAGATTTCTCTTGATAGTTTCTAGTTACACACGAACCTCTCATTTGTTATCTTTTAAAACATTCGATAACAGAGAAAGTGGAATGCGCTCCAATACAATGATAAAAGATTTACTAGATAAAAACTAGAGAATAATTTTAACAAAAACTCAACCACAAGTGTTCAAACACATATAATAATTTAATCATTCTGAGCACATCTATCGATCTACGATCTGCATAAAATTTTAATGTCAAAGAAGAGCAGAGAAAATCTGTTTTCATGTCAAAGGACTTTGAGAAAAACTACGGGCGAGTGTTAAGAAAATCGAGTTCAAAGCTCAAAAGAGAGTGCGGAATCAATATTAATGTTCTTGTTTACCTTTGAGACGGGACGACGGCGGTATCGCGGGATGTTGATCGCGGCGCCCCGCCGGATGACTCGAATTTATAATCAGGGGTGCCTTTATATCGCACCGAGACGTGAGAACGGAGGTCGAAGGGCGGCACACTTGATCAAGTTGCACCTTCACCGGTACACCATTCTCACGATTGCAAACAACAGCTGAGGGGAATAGTGACCGCCGCGACATGTGCAATCATTAGAATTTATTAGGACTGGACAAGGTCAGCTGCCCGTTTATGTTAATAAGGGTTTGTTTGACTATCTGAATAAATCCATACATTAACTTTCCATAAAGGATGTCCTTTGGGAATGAGCGTAGCACACATGGTCATTAACTGAACGAAAGTCTCGGGTCACAGATTGCTTAAACAGCTGTCTACCTGCTTGACCTACACGTGAAGGTCCGTTATCATTAAGTAGAACAAAAAGCGATATTTCCGCTCCAACACCGGTACATGGCAAAACTGGAAACACATCTGCAATATCCTGCTTAATTATATTAACGGCCAGACAAAACAGACGCCAGCGAGCCAGCGCGTCCCGTTTGCCCAATAACTAGAGTCTTTTGTATTTGTACACGCCATGTCCAGCGGACATTATCGGCGCTATTGCAATTTAACTATTCGATATTATTCTTGTTACAACAGGAACTTTTTGGAACATGAAAAATTATATAAAAACTTGTTCGTATTAGACGACGCGACGCGGCAAAAGTTGCTTTTTACTTTTAAAGGTTCTGTAATAACCAAAAGTAAAACATTCCGGCTTTGAGACGCAAGTTCGGTAAAGGCTTCTCAAATCGCGGCGTACTTTGCTATTACGTAAAGGGTAAAGCAAAAGTTTTTACATTAGAGGCACGGTCGCGGTGCTTCCCGTCCCGCATCGCGAACCGACGCTTTTGACAACACTCGCTTTGATGATGCCTCGCTCAAAAGAGAATTCAATTTTACCTTTTCCACTGTCTACTCAAAGCGGACTGAATTAATACTGTAGCGCAAATACAGATAGACTCGTTTTGTTTGCGTTTGTGGCATGCATATTGCGTTTCGAACATGTCTGCGGCTAAGCGGTCATGTCAAAGGCAAATTCGAATTTGCTTCGTGAATGTCACGAAGGACGGAGTCCAAAGGTCAAAGAAACCATCACAGTGAAGTTTCAAGTTCATGTGGGCGTACTGAATATTGTCTCAGAGAGGACGAGAAAGATAATCCAATACACAAAAGGTTGGCTGTTGCCCCCGTTGTGGGAGGAGGGCTATCAGGGTAACGTATCCACAATAGCTTTTGACTTGTAGCTTAAATGTTAGTAAAAAATGTATCGAACAATAACACTTTTTAGATGTTATCTGATGTAAATAAAGAATCCATTAATTGAATCTTATTAAACCAGCAAATACCAAGGGTTGGAATACGGGCAGGTGAATAGAATTCATTTGAAATCTTTATGGAATGTGGTCGTTAAAATTACTTGTGAAGGGGTGCATAAAATTGTTTTCATTTTTAAATAAGTTTCTCAGGATCACCTGATCGGATGAGGGCAGGTACCCGTATGACAAACAACATAGGGGTCAGAGAGGGTGGTGCCTACCGTAGCGCACCGTCGCCACGCGGCGCGGTGCGCAGGCGCATTACCGCGGACCCTTGACCCGATTGCGGCGCGCGCAGTATTGTACGCAGCAATGACACCGTTCGCCTTGAGCCGCTAGCATTGCCGGAGATATTCGCAACAATGGAGGCCAGATAACATTTCAAAAGTTTGAAAATCCGCTGGTTCCTACCGGCCGACGCGAGACCGGCGTAATTAATAAATGCGTTGAGTAATCCCATTGTATGATTGTCCTTTTGTAATAATAAGTTTTTTAAATATTTGTTACAAACAAACTCTTAACTAGTTGCTCTTTTGACGTATGATTAAGCACCAGTACTATTATTTTCATTTAAGTGTCTTTGGCGCTAATGGCGCAATGTGTAAGCAATACTTAAAGTTCATCATTGAACGACAACTAACAGTTTAATAGCGACGCATAGGGCATGTGAATAGTCATAATGAATGACTTGATAACATACATCACAGTAGCACAAGGCGTTTGACTCACGAAGGAAACGACTCACTACTTAAAATACAAAGAGCATTTCCGTTTCCCTTCCGAACTTTTTATTAACTCATCGGTTTTCTCACGATCGATCTCGCAGTGGGCGTCAGTAATAAAAAACATTGAGGAAGTAATCGATCGATCAATTCGAGATCAAGACGATATCAGTTCTAAACCGTTGCATTTTATAATTTGGCACCGACATTGCGATTATAACGATAGGGTAAAGGATGTCACATAGAAGTAAACACGACAGATATTTGTAATAATAAGTAACTCACCTTTGTGGATCGGCGAAGACGAATTTCCTCAGCTTAAGATCCCGCAGAACAATGCCTTGTTCGTGACACGCGGCTACTGTTTCTGCCATTTGTCTGAATAATCTCCGCGCTTCATGTTCTCTTAGCCGTTTCCTCGCTCTCACGTATGAGTGGAGATCGGAGTGCGACCGAGGGAAGATTAGGTATACTCTCTTATCGCCGACTAGAACTTCGTGTATGGGGTTGACGTGCGGGTGGCCATCAAGCCGATAGTGGGCTTGGAGTAAACTGCTGCAGTCTCTTGACACCACCTAAAGGAAAACGTTAACATTACTACACCGGTTCCACAATCCGTACCGAAAGAAATCATAATGAAATCATTCTGAACCATTGCCGACGATATTGATCCGAAGGTGCTTTCCGGGAAAATTAAAACGTTTTCTTTAAATCCGGCCGATTCCTTTAACACAATGACGTTGTGTTATTAGGGTCAAACTGTTTTCCTATAGGCGCTGGCCTAGTTTTTTCATTCGACGTTGTCACGGCAAAACTTATTTCTTCATTTATTTTGTAGTATATTTTTACATGAATAAAAACATAACGTTCAAATGAAACGACCTGAGTGTCATCAAAGTTATGCGCAGCTCAGATTCCCGTCCATGTTAAATAAATTCAAAGGGGTCCTATTTCAAAGCGGCTACGATTTAAAAGGGCTTAGTCTAATGTGAATAACGAGGTAGAAACATTTAGTGAATAGAGGCAAGCTAACCCTCCTTTGCAAATCTAGCCCGGTTGAGTTCAAACAGAATTCTTGGGTGACGACAAAGTAGAAATCAAATGAAACAGACAAGATAATTGTTGCAATACATTTTTCAATAGTGAATAGGCAAGAGTTGCCGGCAACGTTAAGCTTTCTACAACTGCTAGCGGGTTGGCCGCATGGACTTGTACAGTTATTTTTAAATGAGCGATTGCATCGATCAGTGTGTGCACAGTACGATCGCCCACCAAATGTCAACGACATTGTGAACGCAAATTCCAAATCTGATTTCCCGACTCACGAATGATGAATCACTTCGCGTGCGTCAAACCATTTCTTTTTTAAATCGTATTGTATAAATAGTTTGTTATGTTGCTTATTTGAGCACGGTCGCCCTAGACACGATGTCGCTTTTTCGATTTCTATTAATGTTGGGCCTTGTACAAAAATAAAACATGATCCAATTAGTCATAACAGTAAAGGCGTAATAGGCACACGAACTTAATTTTGTTAAATTTTTGTTAGCTTTTCCTATAACCGGCAAAGAATTAATAAAGTTCTATTTTTGGCTTTCGGAAAGGTCACATTAATATTTCTAAAAGTACGTAACCTTTTTTTACAACATCCCTAGGCGATTCCATAACTTATGATAACGATTTACAAAGCTTTAGTGAAATACAACTTAAACATTTGTGTGAAAATCACATAATTGCCCAGAGATTATTAAAAACTGCTTTTGGAGTGATTTAAATATATCGTCTTTTTAATTAAGTATAGATCAATGAATGTTTATTATTAGATACAAAGGACTGTATTAAAAGTGAGGTTCGGTGGTTTTCTTTTGTTCTGAAATCAATAACAATGCTAGGAACTGTTGATGCCATGTGTTTAGAAATAGTCTGGACTTAATTATTTCTTTGATAATCTTCTAACTAGCTAAGCTGTACTGCAGAAACTAGTCCGTATATTCGAAAACATGAGATATGGATAAGAATTCGCAATGTTGACAGAGCACTTGATAATATTTGACATCGAACGTATTTTACAGGAGCTAACCTACTTTGCTGTTATCAACATTTGTATAATCACAAGGCATGTGTGTCTATTGCAAAATATTTACAGTAAAGCGCACTCGAACCATGAAGTCGCAATTCGACAATCACTATCGTATAAGCCAATTATCAAAAACTTAGTTTCTAGCATGAAAACAGTATACATAAGGAATTGATGAATTTCCTGCTCCTATTGTATCTGAGTGAAGTTGTTTATGTTTAAGGGGCATAACAAATCTACAGGCCTTCATCCGTTCTAGGCTAAATTACAATAGTAGATTACCGTACGTACGACTGCCTCGATTGTTTGCAGATTGATTGCAGTCAACAACGATACAGTTTGTTTTAATACCAACATGCTCAATTTAACAACGTATGGACGGCTGTGTTTGTGATACTTGCATTAATAGGCCTGTTAAGGCGGCAATGAATAAGCGCTCCGCTGTTAATATCGCTTGTACTGTTATTTAGTGGGAGGCGATGGGAGGGGGGCCTCTAGCCTCGCTATGACATTCGGCGATCGGCGCGTTATCAAATCGTCTATTTCACAATGTCAATGAGAAGGTCAAGCCTATTTTTGGTTTAACTTGATGCTATTTGATGTAACGCTATCATTATGAGTAAAATTTCGGTAAATCGATGTGTATGATACTAAGCTTTTTTTAAAGAACATTTTAAATACTTAGCGACGGTATCACATATGATGAATGTGAACAAACGTGGCAGTCGTGTCGGCAATAGTCGGTGTTGTAAATACGCTCGGCGTTTAGCAACGATAACGTTGCCACACTTTAACCTTGCCAAGTTCTCACGAGGGAAGTGCCTATTCTGTGCCTTGACAATACCCGTATAGGCCTTTGTTAGTACTCTACGTATCCTGCATTGCCTAAAATGATTAGTCAGAGTTATGCATAAAATACTTTTGAAATAACGAGTTTTAAACTTGTTTCTAAACTCAACGACGTAGTGAATCACAAAAGCCAATAAGGATAAGCCTCATAAATGTAAATATGTTAGCCCCGCCTAATTCTAGCTCACGAGGCGCGTGATAACACGACTAGTGTAGTGCAACAATTATCGTGTTGTTAGCGTTATAATTGCCGTTATTGTTAGGTTATCGATTGCGAAAGTCGACACATGACATTGTAAAAACGGCGATGTCTGTGGCCTACAAGTGCGATCGAGCAGCGCCGCGAGGCCATGACATATAAAGTTTGACATCGGTTTTGAACAAGATGCAATGAACAATGCACGCGAGACTCGTGAAAAACGAGTATTGAACATTAATTAACAAATTATTTACCGAGAGCTGCGCCATTAGTGTTTTTAAACGAGTAATTACAGATTAGGCAATACACAGGCTTGTTTAAGATTCAAGCGATAATTTATTCAACTGATAGGTATTACATTAATTAAAACAGATTGATCCGAGCCACATAGTTAATGCTAAGTACAACGGGCTGTCACAAGTGACTAATAGTCAATTTTAATAAACTTTAATTATTGGATTGAAGGGACACGACATGTGGGCATATTATTGAGTACTCGGCTTATCTCTACATGGGGTCCAATCCCGTGGGATAGTGAGAACCCTTTACAAATGTTTTGCTAAATATTTGGGCTCTCGTGTGTGTATTAATGTGGCGTTGTTTTGTTTGATGGCATATTATTGCATTAGCCCAAAATTTACATTAACTTTAAAAATATTCTCAAGTGATCTAATAAGAGCGGTTTCAGTGATTGACTAATTTATTACAAAGTAATAAGTTTTATGGACTAAGAGGTCGCACTAAAACAAGAGATTACACACTGTATCAATCAAACAAAGCTACGCAACGCCTGTTGAAACCCGGCAAAATTTCAACACGAGAAGTTACGCATCCTGGGCTCGTCGCAACAAATACAGATTGTTCTCTTTACTAACATTAATGAAGTTTCTCTTTACTTTAACTTGCCAACTTTCAAGGGATCTAAATTAGATGTCTATTTCTATCCTATATAAATACCTACCAGACTAAAATTACTGTGTTACGATCCGCAAATAGGCACCTAACTATAAAGTGAACATCAATAGAGCTCGGTTAGATTTGCATAAACTTTTGCAAGTTCGCTCGAAGTTGTTGTACTAGAGAACGGGTAATATATAGATACCTATGTAGGAATATCGCGACTAGGTATAGATATTGTGGCATACAAACTCGATCTCGTCTACAGCATCTCTGTGCATGTATAGGAACGAACTAGCGTTGGTAACTCGTCGCGGTTCCGGGAGTCATTGCACTTACGTCAGTGTCTGACTTATGTCTCATACAGAATGAAGACTATCTTATAATATTGCTGAACGATTAGATAAGTTTATAGAGTATCGAATACGTACTTTGCAGACATACTCCTCTTGCGTCCGCACGTCCACACACCGACAGAGCGACGAGCCCTCGACTTGTTCTAGTAGGAGATACTTTTCCGCGACCAGTGCCGCCTGGAACTGGTGCTGGGGAGGCGCCGGGCTGGAGGGCGCGGGGGGGCTGGAGGGCGAAGGCGCCGCCGTCAGCCTGTCGGCTAGGACAGGCGACTGCGCCCTCTCCTCGGCTTTGGTGTCGTCCTCGCTCGCCGGCGCCGGCACCGTCACGGCAGGCTTGCTCGGGCGCAGCGGCCACAACAACGATGGTGATCCTGGTTCCATTTTTAACACTTAACACTGTCACGATACACTTATGTTCACTAACACACACAAACACTTGTTTTTATGACGAAGGAACTACGATGAGATGAACATGATCTGCAACAATACGAATACCACCGATTAGTAATGCTTCCGATTGTAACACTTGCGAGTTCACTGCAGCGACGATATTACAAAATTTAAAACAAAACGAGACAATCGACACGATTTAGTAACGTTATTTAGTAAGGGGAAATTACGAACAAAGTACGAACCTTGAAATGATTCGCCCTGAGTGGATATCGTACCAAAATTTGACTGTCCGTGGTCACGAACAAGTCGTTTTATTGTGTGAGGAATTACAGGAAGTTTCTCCAAGTAATTCAAGCACTGATAGACGGCCAATATTTTGGGCCGGTGTCCGCTCGGGTTGTTGTGAAGCTAAACGAACACACGTCCTATTCTCACTAACGCCATTGCGAGACTGACGACGACGCTCGCAGCGAAGCCTCGGACCGGCAACCGATCCAACGTCCAATGTCGACACACCGTCAGCTTGCGTAGTACGCTACAAAACGCCATGCGTTTTGGGGACGGAGGTATAATAATATAGCCGTCTCTCTCTACACTATGCGTCAGTCAATCTAAAGAGAAGGAGAGGCAGTAACCATTCATTTACGTTTGGCAATGCAATCGCAAACGTTTGTTTCAATATTTTTCACAAGACTAGGTAATATTATTACCTTCAAACTTTTAATAATTTAAATATTTTTTCGTAAAAAAATATTTTGGCATACAACCAATTACTTATTTTTACAATAAGTAGGTAGTTGACTTTACATTTATTTTTTACTGTCGAAATATTTTGGTCGTTTACCTAAGTGGATCTGTGGATCATCATCACTCATCAATAAGATAAGATAAATCTATGAGTTTTAAAGAAATAGATTGAAAGTAAATAAAGAAAATAGGTAGGTCGGTAGGAATAACATATTTTTACTAGCCATTGTTTGTTTGCACGCCAGGTAGGTACCTACGTACTCGGAACATTTTTCTAATCTTTGAAATTGGCAAAACGTGTAGGTAATTTCATCATATTCCGCAGTAAGTTTAATACTAACGTAAGTCTAGTTGCTGTATGATACTGTAGTAATATTTATACTTAGGTTTATAGCTAGGGTTAAGTACGTATGTGTCAGATAGTGGTGTCATGACTTCACAAGTAGATCTTATTGATCGACATTAGATACCTATTTTTCAAGTTCTCGTGGTATAGTTAACTAGTGCTACTTTACAAGTCGCTGGTGTGTGACCGAATATGACCTCTAAATATATTCGCACCTCGTTTTTATTACGATATAGGTGTAAGTATCTACTAAAGCTTACATAATAGTCAGTTTTTAAACATAAATATTCAATGTAATTTAAGTACCCGCCTAATTACATTAATATTATGTATGCAGGATCTACTGCGGAGTTGGTTCGGACGAAAATAATGCTTTATTCTTATTAGTTAGTTTTTTTTTATCTTCGATACTACGCGTTATTTATTTTAGTTATAATATCTAATAGGTAGTAAATTACTCACAGTGTGTGATGTAAACAAAAGTTTAATTACAATAATTTCCGGTGGTCTGTCAATAGATAAAACATTGACCACGAGTAAGCGACCGGAATGCGATAAATAATTAAATTTATTTATTTCACAAATTATTCAACTTTATTGAATAGATTGGCTCTGAATGCTAAGGAGGTTGCAATCGCAATTGCAATGAACCTACACGTAACTAAACTCAAGGTTACGTTAATGCGACATATTTTGTAAAGATTTCTTAAATTAATAGCTGCAATATGATATTCTGTATTACTTTTTAAATGCCAATCTTATTTGGTTGGCTAATTCGGGACCTACTTACTTCTATTTTGTGTTAGGATCTAGGTACAGTAGAAACTAGATAGTACTAAATCCTTTTATAAGATAGGTAATTTACCTGTGTATTCTTATTTAACATTAAATCTTCGTTAAATGTATGCTACGTATCTCTAATAGGTACCGTAGGTAGGTAGTTTCTAAAAAATCCCCGAGCAAATTACCTGTTCGCTTAAAAGATGACTACAACAACATTTTAATTTACTTAATTGCATCACAAACAAACTCTTTTGCAATAATAAAAATGTAATTTAGAAACGTATGGAAGCTTTCCTCCTGGCTGAAACATGACGTAGGCACAATGACCGATGACGCAGTTTCAGAACGAACCGAGGGACTTCATAAGTTACGCGCTAACGCTCGGTTGCCTAGCAACGCCGATTGCGTTCAATGGCGCGCGATGTGATTGTTTATTTTTTTGACCTCGGATACTTGTAGACAGCTTGTGGATCATGTTTTGGTAAATAGTGGTTAAAAAATTAGGCTTATCTGTTTCAGTAGTCAATCTTTTATCAATATGCCAATAAAAAATAAATTTTAGGTGAAAATAGGGCAATTTCGGAACTATGATTGATAATTACAACATCTTGTTTAATAATTACAACATTTATTTACCTATTGTAAATAAATGTTGTAATTATTAAACAAGACAAATAAGTAACTTGTATTTTTGGATTTCGATCTCATCGATAACGTAATAATTTATTTTTGGGGATGCCCACTTAGGTATCGGTTATTTTTAGTTATCCAAATCATCTGTTGACAAATACTACAATGCCGTCATCATTTAATAATAAACGTAAATCGATTATTTGAACCTTAAGCGACCTCGATCTCTCTCCATCAACTTAATAAAACGACTCACAAAAAACTAACCAACTTATTTACAATGCCGCATCCATGCCGCTGTACAGTCCAAGACATCGTGTTCATCTGTTACAAAGGAGTCAATGGAACGCGGATAACGCTAATGTATCGTCTGATCGTCATGTTTGCACACGTCCAGTTAGCTGGTGATTCAACAGTAAGCAATTCGAGCGATCCTTTGTCCGTTCAACTTAGTCAGGGTTCACGCATTCCCGATCAATGAAACACGGGTTACATGGGATGATGATTTAAGATGGTTCCAAGTCTCGTGATCGTAACACATTAGTGTCTGCTTGTTATTTCCGGGGTGAACTGGTATGTAGGTTAGGAAGCAACTAATATTTGCTTTGATTTTAACAAGGGAAGCTTATTCTACTTATTTTGGGTTTAAAATAGGTCGCAAGTTACATTCGGGTCACGACTTACGTTATAAAGAGCAAAAGCTACGCACCTTTTAAACAGTCAGGTGAAATACATAGGCTGGTGGTTCTTGAAAATCTAGTTCTTGTTATCCGTCCTCTATGTATAAAGAGTTCATTAATAATGACGCATTTTACAAGCCCTACGTGATTAAATAGTAAAAACTTAGTCACTCAAAACAAAAAGGGATCAGTTTCCTATAGAATTTCATCATCGATATGCAAGTTGTGGCACTGATCACAGTCTATTCAGCCAGCACAAACACAATATACTGCAATAAAAACTAATTAATTAAAATATACCTTAAAAAGTCTTAATTAAAACATTATTGTAATGACGACATAGTGATATAAATTGGCTTGTTTCTATTTTAATTTTAAGTGGATAACGATAATTAACATAAGTACGTAATTATTCAATAAAATTGCGTAATAAATACTCCTTATAGTCCAACAAATCTAAGAAGTACCGTTTGACAGTTATGACAAATAGGATAATAGGGTTGGGAGTAAAAAAATCGATTACTATAATATCCGATTTTTATGAGATCGATTACTATAACATCCGAATTTTAAGAGATTGAATTGTCATAAGGAAATAAAAGTTATGTTTAGGATATTTTATTTACAATAATGTTTAGTATGATTCTAGTACTAGTAGTGTATGTAGACACTACTAGTACTAGAATCGTCATCGTCTTCGTCATCATCGTCATTTAAATTATTGACTAGTTGATTATCTATGAAATTATCAAAGTGTACGTCTCTGTCGAAGTCGTAATTTATTTTAGGGTACCTATGTATTAAGTGCATAATGCGGTCGCGCAGTAACGTGTCGTCAATTGATAATTTGAAAGTAATACATTCGATTTTTCATATATGTAATCGATTTTTTCGCATACAAGTGTATCTGAAGAGTCCCAACACTACAAGCAGTGACCTAACTACGTGACTTTGCAATGAGGTCAAAAATAGAACTATTAGAAATTATTTACTATGTAAATATGTGTTATTTTGCTTTGTTTGAAAGTTTTCAATTAAATTAGGATATTAAAAATTGTAAATTTTTAGATACAATAATAAAATCTTTCTAAATTCATGGTTTTATGACAAAGGTTGTCGAAACTGAGTATTGTACGCATGAACAAAGTTGTTTCGGTTTGAAAATGATGAAACGTCAAACGGTACTTCTTAGATTTGTTGGACTATAGTAATACATTTTCCTCTACATTATATTAATCGTACAGGACATTGCAACACAAATTGAACATTTCTGGAACAATGATTAAGGCGTTTCTCGTAATTTTATGACATGTACCTACAAGGTAATTGGGGTTTCTAATTATTACAAAAAGGTTACGAATTTGTGGTTTTGAAAATGCAGAAACAAAATGGGTGTGGTGAATTAGGTAAGGTTATCCAAGAATACAATTTTAAGTAAATAGTACCTACGAAGTAAGGACAGGATGAACCTCTACCTACACTAACGCAATTCATACTATAAAGTATACGTAGTGTACATAATGAGTTTAATTTATCTTACTGACTAAATATTTAGTTACGTACTCAGGTGCAGTCTAACATAGCAAAAAAATACTAATTATATGTAGATTCGAGACTATTATACTTTTTCCCTATAATTCAACATCCGTGTTCTTCTTCGTTTAATACAGTTTAGGTAATGTCATTTACCTAGAACTGAGACAGGGACGTAAAATGTTTTCCTAGTAGTTTTACAATTAAAAAAAAAAATTAAAAAGTGAAAATTGTATCGTCATGGTTGTCATACAATATCAGCTGATCATCCAATGAGGTCACAATGACAGTATTTTTATTTTAAAAATTTAATAAAATATTTTCCTTTGTTTAGTAATCATGGCGCAATACGTAAATAATATCACACAATTTCTTAGTACAGTCGACTGAATGTCAGCGATAACACTTTAGTAAAAACAATGTCTTATGTGCAAGACATAAGGTCGATTTTCGTATAGCATTAATTCTTCCTTATTGTAACAGATTAAAAACAGTGTCTTATGTCAAGGGGATAAGGTCGATTTTTCTATATCTTTAGTATTTTTTCCTTGTAACAGATTATAAAAGGCTCCTTAATTTGGTATTTACCCGCTACTAGTATTGAAGTATTAAGGGGAAGAACATGAAAGCATTTTGCTGAGTATTTTTAATAATAATAACTGTTATGATGAAAGTTACGTAGGCAATTACTAACACATAACTCATACGAGTAATTAAAAACATAGTTGCACTTATTATTATTGCATTCTATACTTATCTGTGAAGTTATCGGGTTATTAAAATGTATGTACTGAGTAGTTGTTTATATTATTAAATTGGTGCATTTCAGGTATATAGTTTATCGTGTGTAATGGGAATGTTGTACAATAATTGAATAATGTAAGATTTTAGTACTGAAGTAAGAAAAATACTATTAAGACAGCGAATTTAAGTTGTTGTTAGCTGTCGAGGTTTTCATGGTTTAGTAGACGGACTACAAAGATTTCTACTTTACATATCCGATCAACATCTTTATTAAATATTAAAATATTTAATTTTGAGATACTGTAATAGGTATCGACTTTCCCACGGTCTACAAATTTTCGATTTAATATTTCACGCATAATGAATTATTCAGTGTTTCTAAAATAATCTACATAGTATAAACTAAAACATCTGCCTTATCTCATTAGTTTAGTCTGCATCTATACCACATTATTATTATTTTACTGTGATCATATCATGATCATGACCATACCGACAGAAAACCTACCACCGCTCTGAGCGAGATGGCGCACTACAAAGCGTAGAGCGACGCCTCTGTTCCACATCCGCACTAATATTACTTAAAAACGTTTTGGGAAGACGATGAGTGATAAAGCCACCTAGATGACGATATATACAACGTTGATAAAAGCGAGAGGCATTAAATGAAATCACATATTCTGTATATCATTATAAGGCTACACAACAAAAATCAAATCAATGTAAGCAATAGTTTAGTCACAGGATATTTTTTTAGTTTGAACATGCTGTATCTTCCTGATTAGGTGACTAAGTTTTATAGGCATAGTTATCTAGTTGGCTCCGGTTGGGTCCGAAACTAGTCGGGCTATCCCGATAAATACGCGTGAGTAAACCGTTATAACGTTTTAAATATGAATCATCCTCACGAAAGTTATTATAAAAATATTGCTTACATTGATTTGATTTTTGTTGTGTAGCCTTATAATGATATACAGAATATGTGGTTTCATTTAATGCCTCTCGCTTTTATCAACGTTGTATATATATAAATAATTAAAAATAAATTGACACTCGTAACCTGGGGTCAAATTTTATACCCGACTGGTTTAAAAAGGGAGGATATCATGCATCAATAGCATATTCAACGTGATTTCAATTTGTTGTTTTATATGCATTGTCGACGGAAAATTTTAAGACTTTAAGATAGGTACTGTATTCTGTTATAATAAACTATTGCTATGACCTTACGATTTGACATTTTCATAGATATTAGATTGTGACGGGGCTTCTGGGTGGATGTGAAAAACAAGCGAACAGACATGCTATCAGTAGATTTAACTGTTATTATTATTATAACAAGCTTTGAATATTCTAGAAGAATGAAGGTATAGAAAAGATATTGTAGTCGCACTTTGTAGTTACCACATCACTATATTCATGTGGATTGTGGTAGCATGTGAAAAAAGAAAACAAAAGCTACAAGGAGTTTTTCGCGCGTGCATGACATTAGTTGGTGTAGATTCGCAACAAGAATCAACTCAACTATCTGTCAAAAGTGACAGTTTTATATGTATATGACGGAATTAGTTCCGATTTCGTGCCTTTGCCTAAAGATCCGTGTAGCAGCATACCTCCAGATACTGTTACGTCTCTGTATCCTTCTTTGATAATCACAATTTCAATACTATACCCAAATGTATGGGACACTGTTACCCAGTAACATGGGTTGCGGAGGTTACATAGATAGTTGCTCTGTTACGTAAGGTGTTCAGCTGTATCACACAAGATATTATGTACAACTTAAATATCACGTACTAGATTCCGCGCGCGGCTCCGCCCGCGTGGTGCGTTAACTCGCAATAAAAAGTAGCCTATGTCACTCAGTGAAGATGCGGCTTTTTAATGGTGAAAGAATTTTCAAAATCGGTTCAGTAGTTTCAGAGATTACCCATTACATACAAACTTACAAATTTTACCTCTTTATAATATTAGTATAGATTATATTCACGTTTACCTTCAAATCAGTTCACGGTCTGGCCAACGTATAAGGAAGTCTGATACCAGAAGCCTTACCACCACGTGACCACGTCCTAAACTAATATCACAGTTGTGGGAGAGAGACGCCGTTCTACACCGTGTAGTGCTGTCACGCTCCCACAACCGTAGTAATACAGGTTTGATATGTGGTGGTAGGTTCTCTGAACAGTCTGTACTCCTTAGAGGAAACTGATGAGGCTCAGATAACGAGGTGGCAACGATGACGTATGTAAAGGACAAATCATTTTCCTGTATACATACGTAGTAACGGAATGTTAATTATTTAACTCGTATTGTATTATAGTTTGATAACTTAATAAGAAATATTAGGTTATTGTTGCGTCATGGGAATACAATAGGATTTTTTGATGTAATAAGTACAGTTTTAGTGAGGGTTGTGACAGTGTAGACTCTTTTGAGAACGATACTTGGTGATGTTTTTTTCTTAAACATTCACGCAACGTTATCTAGTCTAAACTAGTAAAACTTAAGTGCGACTTCTTAACCAGTATTGTTCTTAAAACGATCAACAACCTTTATTCACAACTCATTTTTTATAATAAAGAATTAAAATCACAAAGGATGTACAGTTCAACCCAAACTTTCCAGAATAATATCAATAAATAAACATTCTCTATAAATACGAAATCAGTTTTCCATTACAATTTTCCTCCTGCAAAATCTAACTGAATTTGCATGTAGACACTATAAAAAAGCGTTGGATAAACAGAATAAAAATGCTTCTGCGCAGATATATAATCTTGAGTTTGTAAATGAAAACAAATCAATGATGCCCGAAGATTTACATTTGAATTTTGTTTTTAGCGAACAGAATTTTCCTGAATGAATACCAAGAAATGTAGACGTGATTGCGAGTAACTGTAGGTTAGATATAAGAATCATATGCGTGTATTATTTGCTGTACATTTGTACTATAAATAAAATTGGATGTACTGTTTGTAATATAGTAATAACCGTTTTTTTACATGCATATGAATATGTATACGGTACATAGTTACATACACCAAAATATCATTTTTTACGATTTTAGTCTGTCTGTCTGTTTGTTCCCTGGACTCCTGTTGACTGTTATTGGACTTTTTTTGGCATGTAGCTGATGAAATAAGGAGTAACTTAGGCTAATCCTAGGTTTTATGTTAGAAAAAGGTTTTTTATTTTAGAAAATAAACTAATTAACTTTATTGCCAAATTCCAAGCGGACGAAGTCGCCAGAACAGCTACTCGACATACATATATAATATTATGTACGACTTATCTACTGCAATACGGAAGATATAGTATAGTAGACTAATAGGCCTCGTGAGTGACTTTAATTCCCAAGCAATAAGTGCGATTTTAGTAAATCATTATCACTTCTATGACGCTGGCGGCTTTATAAAAACTGAGCTGCTGCAGAGGTGGAGGCTAGACGCCACTTTACGCCCTGTATTATGATGTCCAGCAGGTGGTGGTAGCCATGCATTGACTTTGATTTGTTTCTTATACTGAAGCAAGAAGATCGATTTTCGTAAATCCGTAAAGCATTATCATATTATGTGCTTTAGATCGTGCTGACTTCTGATTGACGTCACAATTGGCTCAGAGGCTAAACGGTGACTAGCGTAAACTAACAATTAAGTATTTAATGATATATGACGTTTACATAAATGTCATATGTAGGTACAATGTGTTAAACTAATCTGTACGGTAAACATTGAATAAAGCAGAACATTCTCTTTAAATATATGATGTGTGGTATAAATTTGTCATCGGTTGATAACATTAAAATGTCAAAATGTATGGAAGGCATTTTGTTTTTAGAAATGGATTATTGTTTTCCTCTCAATAAGTGTCCGCTCTAGCTTCGTACGGGTGCAATACTGATATATTATACATATAAACCTTCCTCTTGAAACATTCTCTCTATGAAACAAAACAGCATCAATATCAATATAGTTTTTAATATCTAAGCATACATAGTAATGGACAGACAGCGAAAAGCGGTTTTATTTCATACAATGTACGTAGTGTGGACCGGGTTTCGCCAAAACACCGGAAACAAGTATACTACTATTATTGCAGACAATTTGTTTTTATCTTTTGTACAAGTGACGTGTCATTTCTTAAAACTCCTATGTAATTAGTTCTTTGTTAACGTTTAAAAATACTCAAGCAAGAAGTTAAAATATTCTCGAAAAAATGTTTTTTACCTCAAACCATTTTACCTAATTATAAAATGAAATTACGTGTTACAATTACACCGGAGCCGTAAGAAAAATCTGTTTCGTTCTAATAAGTTCTGATATAAAACATCGGGGAACCCCAGCTATTAATAGTTTGACCATAGTCTAATAGCCGTATACGCGTCTGCTGCGCACGAGTTTCACTCAGAATATTCACGTGCAACGTCGACAATTACTGTCAATGTACTATGGGCCTACCGGTCATTAAAGTAATATTATCGCAGTTGAGAAAGCGTGACAGCACTATACGGCGTAGAGCGGCGTCTCTCTTCCACAAATGCAGTAACATCACTATAATAAATGGTGGTAGGGAGGTAATGATTACTAACAAGCACGAACTACCTTTGACAACGTAATTTATTTATTAAAATCTCCTAGATTAGCTTCTCAAGATCAATATCAAAAGTCATTTATTCAAATAAGGCTACAATGCAGCATTCTTTGAACGTCAAAATTATAATAAAATCTTCCTTCACCTTCTGTATGAACTAGACGTACTAGATAGATAGGCATCTATGAAAAAACTTCCAAAAAACCCTAAAATAAAAACCAACGACCGAAAAACAGTATAATCTTGAAGTATTGCGATAAGAATGAATGAATGATACTTTTGCAGAGTAGCCGACTCATACTGAGATTGGTTACATCGATTTTGTTAACTAAATGGGTGCCTTTTGCCCAATAATGCTCCGACAGTAAATTTTAAGTTTGAGACAGGACGAAATAATACCACTTTTCTTTTGCAGCTATAATGAGACATTAAAAACCGACCTCAATTTCTTGGAAAAAAGAAATAATGGTGCAATTTCAACAGCAGTTACATACACGTGCAATGATGACTCGTAACCATTCTAGAAATCTAGGATCAGGAGACTGTTCCTCATAGGACGATGACTAATCATTGCAAACGGTAGACAATGAATTCCAGGTAGAGCCCCCGTGTCCGGTCACCTTATTTAGCATTGAAAGTAAATACAGCCAGTGTGACACCATCATTCTAACAATTAATCACGAATACTCAATATACACAAACAAACGTAATGTTTTCTTTTATTGACAACGCACGAATGACGTTTGGACTCAAATTCGTGAGGTTTCCATTAGACCTACGTAGAAAAATGTAGTTCATCAAACCTAGAAATTATTGTATCACGCGTGATTCATAACCTATTGAATATGCAACAATAGTCTGTGTCATATATTAGTATTCTACAAACATCTCTTGTAAGATTTCCTCCATGTAAGCAACAGAATTTTCCTATCTACACCAGTTGTACGTAATCAATAAACCAACTCCGACAGCTCCAATAAATATATTTTGTAAGTTATTGGGAATGTAATATGGCGAATTGCCGATTAGTATTCAATCGACTATTGTTCAAAGTTTCAAACCAGTTTTGACCGGTTATGTGTCAATTACAGATAAGCAAAGGCAACCCACGAACCGCCACCGTCGAGTCTTTAATATAATGTTTAATTAATTTGACAATTAAACAGGTATCGGCTAACGTTTATATATTGTTGTTAGTTAATTGGTACAAAAATGATTTATTTCAAAATTGGAATGTTATGGTTACGCTTATGTAACATTGGCAGAATGTCGTTAGTCAAAGTTTGTAAACTTTTTAAACATGGCTTCTGACGTGACGCTCCTGTGTCAAAATGGGCGCGTAACCGCGAGCCTACAAAATGTCGGTCAATAATTTGGAGGAGGGTTTCTCGTGCGTCGTCTCACGCGGGTACCACGTCTGTTTCCCAATTCCAACAACACCGGTCCACGTCACGCCCGTTGCGTCAGCGAAAAAGTTTTCATCTCGTGTTTACCTTAAGAAGTCACACAATCCCGTGTGACGTTTCACGTTTGCCAAGATGGACGGCTGATGGCGACAACTCGAAGGATATTGCGTAGCTCTGAAAGCGGAGTTACATAGAGTATCCATTGGCGCAATCCAAACTACTTTATAAAGCAACTGTTGCATATAATAACGTAATGGATGGTAAATACTGGTCTGGCTTACTCACGCCACTGCAGTTATAAGTCATCATAAATTCAATTTAGTACAATGCTCTTAACAAGTTAGCTGGTTTGACGTAGACGCAATAGCATTATCTATTGTTAAATATTGAGGCTAATAAGAAAAATTGAGATAAGTGAAGGAAAATTCTTTGTGATTACCTACTCCTACTACTAAAACACATTAAATGTTATTTGTTTTATGTGAAGACTGCAGACAATATTCTGACGTCTACTCACGAGTGTCAACTAATACGATCATCAGTCGTCACTCATCTCTCCGTCGACCCCACTTTGTGCAATATACAGTCAATGTCACCTTTTGAAATGAAAACATACGACACGCAATAATTATACGATAGTCAAACTTTTTTGCGAGCGAAGTACAAGTTTATACAGAACACGCTCATGTTTAAATAGTATTTCTGCATAGATAATATGGATATGCCACGTATTTCTTAAATAAAACAATCTTATTTCAAAGAAAAACGTAAGTTTCCGTAAATAACTATCATCTGTGATCTAAGTATATTCGTATGAGAGGACCAACATTTATTTTCGAATAGGGAAACTTTGAAGAAAATTCTATATTTTTATGGGCAAAAGTAATATTAAACTATGAATGAGTCAACATTTTAATCACGATTTTGACACAGTCTTGAAATAATTTGCTACTGAATTACTAGCGTTTAATATTCTATAGACCTCCGATAATAGTTTTATCGTCAACTAAATTTATACAATGCTAAAATATCAATTAAATTCAAGTCACGATCCTTTACCAGTGATTAATTAAACTGGAATTTGTAAAACCTGGATTTGTTATTGAAATTAACGAGACTGTTAATGAACTGTGACCCAATACTGTTTGGTTTCAGTAGTAAATTTAGATTTTCTTTTTATTTAGATATTAACGTTTTTATTTGTTTTTATAAGTATATTTTATTTTCAATTTTAATATTGTAGTAAGTTAATTTAATTATAGTTTTTATTTTGTATGCCAACATTGTCGCATTGGGTATTTAGTATTTACCTGTCAAGATTGTATTGTACATGAACAAAACAAATAAAACGCTGTTTTTGTTTAACTATAACTTAGAAGTTTATAATGTATTGTGATTGTCAGTTATCAATATGCCCATGGAACATAGAGAAGTGGAAGGAAATGTCACTCTGGCAGTCTGGATACGTCCGCGTGTCACTAGATGACGATCAACCTTATCATAAGACTATTTTGAAACCAGATTTATTTTTCGAAATTAAAATCGAACAAGTAGTCCAGTCATTTGGTAGAAAATAAGGGGGTTACCTGGAAAGTTTTCCGGGAGTTTTGAAAATTGGGTATTTTGTAGATTTGGATATGCTCTTTTCGAATTTTAACTGGACTAAAGCAGGTATAATAGGAATGATGACAACTTTTCTCTTTTTTGCCCGTCATGTAGTTTAAACTTTAGGATAGGGGGCTTGTGACGTCAAACTTTCGCTATTTTTTTACGAAATAGTGACGTCACGTGTAAGTTTTATAGACCGTACTTTGGTCAGTTAGTGTTTGCGGGCCAAAAGACAAAATACGTATCCAATATTATTCATAAAAGGAGCTTATCATTGACATTTTAAAAAGATAAAAGCAAAAATATGTGACTAATATTTTTTAATTACCTATCTGACAGATTAATTAGATTTTTACACTTCGTACCCTGTCATCATTCCTATTTTAATATTTTTCGTATTTAACAGATGACCAACGAAAATTAGATAGATAATACGTTTTTTTGGAGTACTAAGACTGTCTGGGCACTTTCCTTTACTTCTCTCTTCCATAAAACTACTATAAGTAACTAAGTACTTATCTAAACTAACAAATGAGTAGAGTAATTAAGTGATGACGTCACTCGCCTACGACACATCAAAAACAATTGCTTTATAGTGACAGTTTCTACGTAACAATAACGTGCTCGGGGAAACACGGCGACAACTAAACGTGGGTACAGTATACTTCAACTATAAACTAAAACGAATTAAAAATAAACAATTATGAACTTTATGTCATCCACATAAAGATCAAAATATATGTTTGTTGACATGTTAGATACTGAGGTAAAGTGTACAGTACACCAAACGTGTAAGCTTGCGAATAATAGTATCGACCTTAATAACTTGGCATAAGAGTCATAAAAACTGCTATTATTTTTGTGTGGCGAGTGTACAGTCCACCATTTATTTACTAACAAATGCAATTAATATCAGTTTAATCCCGTCCTAATAAGGCTCATAAATAAGTCAAAGAATAACAATACTTACGCGGTTTAGTGTGAACATAATACTCTAACAAATATCAACTTTACGTCATTGACATAAGAGTCAAATTTAAATTACGTTTTACAATAACACTGTGATTATACAGTAGGTAACTAGGTACAGATGATAAACATGTATAAACTAACAACGATTCACCAAAATCAACCTTATTCCGTTGACTTAAGAGTCATATTTAAATTTAAGTGTAACTATAACTGTGTGGTGATATGTACAGTATTGTATTGTGCATATTGTGATTGGCAGTAGGAATATTACACGATTCTATTACGTAATTATGAAAACAGATTCCAATAGTTTTAGTTCCACACATTGCGATGTGCTGAAATCATCGATACGCGAGTGTTTGTTTTGTATTCCAGAAAATTATGGTTTGTTCTGGAAGAGGAAACTTAGAGGTACAAAATAAGTTATTTATTCAAATTAGGCTACCGACAGAGAAAAAGACTGAGCTATCCAGAGCAGAATTACTTAATAGTTGTTTTATTAGTACTGAACCCTTTAAGTATAGGTACAGATAAGGACAAATCTCTCTAATCTTCATCCTGGCTATCTTTCCGATAGTCCGTTCTTAACATTGTTAATTAATTACGCTAAAATGTAGCACTTTTTAAACGTCAAAATGATAATAGACAACACCCCATCTCCCACCCTTCACCGTTTCCTGTGCTTTTGCTACGGGAGAAGAAACGGCGCCAACAAACTCCCCAGTAGCACGCTCCCTGTCTATTACAGTATAACTACTACTACTACTTTAATCTATTCTATTCTAAGCATTCTTTCCGAAAGAAAGAGTGATTGGAATTATCCTCAAATACCTAGCTAGACAAAGTTCTCTTCTTTCGCCACAAATTTTGTTTTAAGTTAAAAAGATTAAATTTTGGTTAGTAAATGCAAATTCTTCTATTGATTAGATTAAAAAAAATCATTAGAAATGGTTTGATTTCTTAACGTCGGTAAATATATTATTGGAGTAAATAAATATACACACAGAGTACCTTTTCCTATTAATACTTGTTGTTTACATGAATCAACTATTTATTTGGAACCCAAAACTCATAACATTATGACACATCTCTATATTTTCTGCGCACTTGGTTCGCAAAACAGTTTCCTTAGAGAGAGCGAGACGCCACTATGTTTAATGCAGAGCGCCATCTTGCTCTAACAATATCAACATTACAGTTTAACAGCTACAGAACAGAAGTTGTAAACAAACCTAAACCATTTACTATTATTTACTGCGTAATAATGACGATGCTACTATAAAAAACTATGGAAAATATTAGACAGTCATACTCTTAACAATTACTGAATATGGACTTTACCATGAACAACAAATAAACATCCAATGGATAAGTTCATTATGCTTATCAAGGTCAAGATAAACCATATTTATATTTTGCTAATAAAATATGTTGCAATAATTATGTTTGAGTAAGACTGTTATTTTTGATATTTTTCAGGCATGATAGATGAGCTGTTTCGTTTCTGTTTTACAGCACCTTAAAACCTCGATGTTTTTGTATAAAATGCGATGAAACCGAGACCTTTAAAAAGAATCTCCCAAAAAGAGAATTAGAAAATCAGCTAAGTTTAATATTTCTTTAGAATATTGTAATTGGAGGCTGGTATTAGTAAAGCACATTATTATGGGAACGATCCGGCTTACGCAGTATAAAGGAATCAGGGTATTTTTTGTCATTGCGTACTGGTTAGTCCCTTCTATTCCTGTGGTTTGAAATCTGGGCCTTTTAGTCCCAAAAATAGAAAATATCTTGCAACGGTATCGATAAACGAGACCAGATACTAAAATGCATTAATCGTGCAATGATTATTACTAAATATCAGCAAGACACTCTTATTAACCTACTATCAAATCGATGTTAAAAGATGTATTGCCCAAAATCTTGCAACTTGGCTTAGTTCAATCCAGTTGCCTTGTAGGGCCATATTGCTCAAATCCTTTTACTATTAAGGGCAAACGGCGTGTGCCTAGCATAGTCTAGGTCCACTGGTTGCCCTTGGCTCATTAGAGACAGCTTTTAGTTACAACCTAAACGTTAATAATACCTATGTGCGAGTTTTGCAATGTTTTTTTAGAGATACAAATTTTTGGAGCAGAAAAATGCATGGACTATGTCTGAAATAAATAAATAATAATTATTGTTATTTAAAATAGTGGGTTTTGGGCTGAAAAGCTGCCTAAAGAAAATAAAAAATTAGATGGGAATAAAAACATGGTTCAGTTTGAGTACGTCGAAGCAAGACTTTTCTTTTTTGTGCTTGACAAATTGGGAATTCAAGATTCTTATTATTAGTTATTATACATCGGGAAAACCTCTTATAACAGGAATTATTATTTTGCGCGATAAAAACTAATTTAAAGTTTTAAGTGTTGAATTGTTTGGAAATTCCCCATTCTTGGAACATCAATTCCTAAAAAACAGATTCGACGGTAATTCTGCTAAAATGAATTATAAGGTGATTGTAAGGATTGAAGTTTCATATTTTGATATTTGGCAATCATTGTAAACGTGACTTTTATTAAAAGTCCAAATATCAACTTGCGAATAACAACACGAGTCGCGAAATCCTTCATTGTAATTACGTAAAACAGTTTCCACCACGTGAGCGTCGCGATTCTCGTCGAAAAAGTATAATAACGTTGTTTGTCCCAACAATGTAAACAGAAAGGATTGTTAACTCTTTTCTTACGTATTAAGGAGCTGCCTCCGAATGTTCTCATTAAAATGTTGGACGTCATCAAAATGTTTGTAACTTCTGCGACTGAACAATACCGTGTTTACGTAATAAGTCGCCTGAATTTCGAGACTACTTTTCTTTCGAGTTTTCCTTGCGTTAATTAAAAATGTGACCATTTTTCTCTGCTTGTTAGTTGTGATGCCCAAATCGCAACTGTATTTGATACTTTTGATAGTCAGTTGTTTAATTGACTTTTAGAATGTCACGTTTCCAAAAATGTTTTTTTTTTCTAGATAAGGCAGTTGCGATAATGCAATACTTAATAGATTTTACGTTTCCGAGTTATTTTATAGATTTCTTGCGTCACTTCGTTTGGAAATAAAACAATTGTTACATAAACGTACCGAAGAAGATTGATAATGTTTAAATATGCGTAGTATTCAGTAAGTAGAACGTATGTAAATGTTATCACTGATACCAGTATTAAAGAGTATAGTATATTCTGATAGTGAATAAATACCTACTGAGATAAAGTCATACTAGGTGGGTAGGTGGGTACCTATATTCTTTGAACAGGTCGAGATAGTGAAATTGCGCATTTGCGAAATGCAGATTACCGCAACCTGCATTTCGGAAGTCTTCGTTCAGTGCACTGAATATCGAAACAGATGGCCATTTCTTTTCCTTTTCTTATTAATTAGTATTATTTATTATAAGCCTATATTGTCCCACTGCTGGGCAAAGGCCTTCCTCCCATCTTTCCATTTTTCTCTGTCAAGGGCAAGTGTAGTCCATTCCTGCATGTGACTGTCAACGGGGGGTCTTACCGGCTAAAACAATTGGAGCGTCCTCATCTATCTATGGTCAGGGACACACGATTCGCTGTCACATTCATCGAAGGAACAGATATCACCTCCTCTCAAAGTAGGATTTTTTGCAGACGTGATTTAGCGATAGCATTACGTAATGTGGAGCGACATCTCTTTTTTACAAGTGGTGGTAGAAGCCCAAAAGCGGTATAAGCCTTTAATATACCTCTGAACCGTCCATTTCTCAGATCTTTTTATGACAATAGGGATGATTACAGGGAATGAAAAGTAGATAATTAAAAAATATTAAACACGTATTTTTGCGGTTATCAGAACAATAAAAATGTCAAAGATAAACTGCTTTGAAGTTTAGGCGAAGGCGCTTGTGGCGTAATGCATTCGCAAATTTATACGAAATAGTGACGTCACGCGTAATTCATTAACTGTACTTTGATAAATTTGTCTTTGCGGGTCAAAAGAGAAAATACCTATCTACTATTATTTATTAAACTACGTGACGGACATTAAAAAAACAAGTTGCCATCATCCCTATTAGATAAGGATCGTACAATAAATGATCGTGCCTAATATGCAGTTAAAGTATTTACATCAGTGAAAAAACGTATATTCCTAAATTCGGAAGCAAAAGAATTTCTTAAAACGACAAAAATTAAGAGTCAGCGTGAACAGGACCGCAGTTTATACCAAAAATTGTATGTCAGTCGAAGATAGACTTTAAAACTATCAGAAAAATGTTCATTAACGCTTGAACATGTCCTGCCGAACATTTTGATCATGTCTTTTAACATAATATGCAATTGTACACTTATTTTTTTAAGACTTAGGGTATATTTTTGAGTGCCATCAAGTATTCCTAGGTTTGCACTGACCCTTAAAGCCAACCTTAACATTTATCAATTATACATTTCACGGTAATTCCTGTGACAATCATTAATAATTAAGTACACGTCATATCCTGGCGTTAAGCGGTTATTTCCTTCTAGGTAATTTCCCAATGCAGTGTTATCAATTGTAGGTAAATCCGTTTTCTTCATTATTTCGGATGTCTCTGATGAATCATGCGGTCTTAGTCTAAGGCATTGCAGAAGCGAGACGCCACTAAGTGTTATGTATTGCGCTGTCTCTCTTACACTAATGACACAAGACACTATATTATAGTCCTGTTTTTAGGTTCGCTAGCTGCTGCTCGCAACTTCGCTGAGGAAAAGTGGATTATATCTTCCAAAACCTTATCTATTGCCTAATCTTACGCAATAACTAATAAATGGTAATCCTGTGTGCCAGATAACTCCATACCAAATTTCATTTTTTTTTTTCAGTCATTTAATCGTGATAGAGTAATAATTATCGATCTATACTTACGAACTCTCGCATAACATAGTAGGATAGTACAGGCAATGTTTGATATAAAAATTAAATTAATTTATAATAAAAAAACAGTTAGTTTTAATTCACCGTTAAGTCTCAAGCTGTCCTCGCCATTTCAAGTATATGTAGTAGCGAAAGATAATATTTTGCAATACTTACTCCTGCAGTTATTTGGGTTCTATGACTCATCTATGATTAGTAAAGAGAACCAACAGTTAAAAAAAATAACCAGAATCGTCTACTATTTGTCAAACATTAAACAAGAATCGATCGTTCGAAATAACTAGAAACTAAAACATAGGAATGTATAATTAAATAAATTAAAATAAAGTGATGTAATAAATTCGAAAAATCGGCAATAAATTAATGAATATTATTATTATTTATTGTGCAATTGTCTTTGCTTCCGTATTTAAGCCAGTTAAGATAACTCGAGATTAGCTGA
The DNA here is from genome assembly GCA_941860345.1 of Chrysodeixis includens. Taxonomy (NCBI): domain Eukaryota; kingdom Metazoa; phylum Arthropoda; class Insecta; order Lepidoptera; family Noctuidae; genus Chrysodeixis; species Chrysodeixis includens. The sequence goes on from OW796092.1 coordinate 10,782,091, forward strand.
TGTAAGGAGTTTATAATCTGAGATAATATTGTTTACTTTTTGATTAAGATTATATCTGTATTACTGGTTTGACAAAGTAAATTACTGATATAGAGCTACAACAATCTTTTAGCAAGAGGATGATATTAACATAAGGGTGCTAGTGTGCATATTCGCAAGAAGAATAAACTCAACTAAGTATCTGTCGTCAAAAGTGATAGTTTTTCATACATGACAGCATTAGTTCCGATTTCGGCCACGTGCCAAAAGATCATTACAGCACTATACTGATGTTTTCCCGTACTTTAATATGCCAGTACTGGGAATAAACTTAAATAAACAAAGGAAGTGTGATACACCGCATTTAAGTAGTTTAATACGCGTATCGGATTAAAGGCCTAATATAATGGATATTGGATATTACTCAGGATATCATTATAAATGATGACACACCTCCACACTTCAAAAATTGTTCCCAATACGTGACTCGGCGATTTTGTTAAACTCTTATCTTGTGTTATCAATATGAGGAAGTGACTCAATAGCTAGGACAACGCCGGCGCATAAACATGACGCATTTTTAACATAAGTACCGTCATCGGGAGCAGGAAACTAACGGAGAAAGGTGACGTATTGTAACATTCATATTTATGGCATCAGAAACGATCGAGTGAAAGAAACTGGTTTTTTTGCTGCGCGAGAATTTGTACTTTTCCATTTTTTGTATTAAAATAGATTATTAAAATTGTGCTACAAGGATCTCTTGGCACGTGGCCGAAATCGGAACTAATGCTATGTTATTCATGAATAACTATCACTTTTGACGGAGAGTTGAGTAGATTCTTGTTGCGAGTATGCACACCAAGTGTAAGTGGATAAAGATCCTTATCACTATAATATATGGTAAGTTGTCTCACTTTGAACCAAGTAAATTTCGAAGTCCCATATTGGGCTGGATTTTCAATCAATGCCTTCAATTTTTTTGTGTATAGTTAGCATATTTATTTAGCTTCAATTTTGTAAAACATTAATTTCTCATATTTTTTTAAATTCGGCGTAAAACAGGTTTTTCTGAAAAAATATTTTTGGTTCAATGAGTACTACCGGTGGTACACATTTAACCAGGGTGTGGTCCACATTGAGCCATCTTATTAACTATGTCTTATAGATCAATTTATAAGGCAAATACTTAGTAATAATAAAAATCAGTCTTATATTTATTAAAATCACTTAAAATCTTATGATCCTTTAATTGGATAATTAGCCAAATCGGGTTCCAAAGGCATCCGGAGTTTCATGGCACCTGATCTGTGCAGCTTAACACTTAGGCTTGGCCTCAAGCATGTTGGCAGTCGAATGCCGCCCTCTTTTTCTTATCATTACTCTGTTTCGCACCATTTTATAACAAATTAAAACAATTGTAGAAAAAAAACTCATTTAACGACATGGATGTACACAATAAACCATGGTCCAATGTGTAACACCCTCAGGTGGTTCACTGTAAGACACATCAGGTTTTGATAACTAATCTTAAAAATTTACCGGCATACCAATCACTTAAAAACTCGAATTGTAGCGCTTTTAATTGCTAAATAACTGTAGAATACAGTGTACATATAAATAAATTGATATTTTTTAAATATAAACAGCTAAAAAAGAATGAAATTGGAAAAAAATATTTACTTTTTGAGTCAATTTGCTTTCAAATGCTCCTCACACAACCAATTGGCACGCGATCGCCACGCAAATTAGTGGGCAGTAAGGGATCGTAAATACCTCTCTTTCACTCATATTAGCGCGGTTTAGCAACGTGGCGTTTTCGAGATTCGGCGGTGGTTCAATGTAGTTGCCTGGTTCACTGTGAGACACCCGACCCTACATATTATATAAAATTCTTATGTCACAATGTTCGTTCCCGTACTCCTCCGAAACTTTTTAATCTTATTTTCGCGGAATCATTATTTACTCGTACGAAGTCGCGGGCTAGTTGCTTTATAAGATGATCATCTCCTGTGCTATTTAAAATTGTGTAACAAAAAGTATTTAGTAAATTCATAAAAAAAACAACAAAGCAAACATTAAAATCTCTACAAAGGTTGCATGATGATATTTCTTAATACCAAGGTCTAAAAGACTTATAACAATAAAAAAAACTTAACATTCGTTTTTCAAAGAGCAGGCCGTTGATATTCGAAAAAAATATTGTGACAACTATTACCCCCTGGCCACAGCCACTATTGCGGCGCGGCGAGAGGCGCGGCTAGCGGTGAGCGGCGAAAACAAACGCTAGACAACGTACGAAGTATGCCACAGCTAGCGGCGGCGCGGCTAGCGGCGCGGGTTGAGTCGCGCGGTGCGCGGCGGCGGCGGGCGGCGCGGTGTGCGAACGAAACAAATGTACTAGAGAGTATCGAGGCGGCCACAGCTCAAAGCGGGGCGCGCGGCGGCATCAAGTGGACGGACTAGCCAACGCGCGACCAAAACAAATACTTTTGTTTTTAACGCGCGTTGACCGTTTATAATAATGGATACAGAACGATTAATAATGTATAATGTTAATAATGTATGTGGCTGGGTATATAATCAAAAGTTTCTACGCTTGTCCTCGTATATTCAAAAAAAATATCGGGATAGTTCCTGTATTCGTAATAAAGAGTGTGAAATTCGCCAAGTTCTCTTCTTTTTTGGTTAACTGGGTGCGCTCCTATTCTAGACTGAATAATATCTTGTGCTTAAAACGCACTTGATTCTAGGCAATACCGTTCCACTTTTGAAAGGGACATTTTATTTAATGTTGCTGTTCTAAATACGTTCAATGCTAACGCCGCCGCGGTCGCATCTGGTCGAGCTGTGGCATACCACAGCAATCCGCGCCGCCCGCCGCGCCTCACACCGCACCTCGCCCCGCACCGCTAGAAGCTGTGGCCAGGCCCTTAGACTGTCGAAAAAAAAAACTGTTTTCTTTTTTGTGACTCATATGTCATCCTAACTTTTTTTTGTTATCCCAACCTGACGTAGGGTATTAAAATATTTAACGATTTATCTTTCTTTGAGGAGATAAAATTAGTCATCGCCTGATAAAACGAATTAGTTTAAGATAATTATAGTATCTAAATATCTAATTATATGAGTCATCGTGAGACGTAATAAAGATAAACATTAACTTTAGGAAAATAATAAAATTTACTGCTTTAAAATGAGGTTTAATACGAAGCTATGAAAAAAATGTATTATAGTCAAACGATTTAATAAAATATTTTGATAACTGATATTTAAAAGACTTTTTAATTAATAATAATAATTTGAAATACTTGTGAAATTATTTAAATCCGGAATTAAATATGGCGTTTCCCAAAATTACCAAGTCATACTAAGAAGAAGTTAGTCATGCATTATGCCATGTTTAATCGAACTCCATGTTTTATTTTTGAAGGTGTCCTGACAGTTCACATTGCGGCTCTGTACACGATAAAAGTCACGTACTCACTGTTAAGCGTATTAAGTAGAGGGAAGTGCCATTACACTGGAGTATTCTGCTTTTTTTTTCGTGGGAAATCTTCAAATGACCCCGCCCGCTGTGGATACAGCGGGCGGGGTCATTTGAGAGCGTGTCAGACTTTTACTGACTAAAACCCACTATGTTCCTCCTGGAGCCCTTTGTGTGCCAGGGTCGCGGTTACTCTTATGAACTGCAGAGTTTTCTGTCTTAAACTTAGTTATTCGTTTTCTGATTCTAGGCTCTCTTTGTTTTTTTGATGGCCAGTTTTAATTCGATTAACCTTTCCCTTGTGGCTAACTGCTGCAGAAGTACAGAACGCTACAAAAAAAATGCCTAGTTAAGTTTTGGCATGCAAAAACGACAGCGAAACCAAAAATGTATCAAAAATTGGCTTTCTCATTATTTTAAATCTGTCTTAACTTTTGTACTTATTGTAAGGTAGAAAGTCGTTTCCTTATAATTATAGTGTCACGCACGTTCCAAGTGTGCCACTTCCATCTACTCCATGTTAACATTTTCATACGTACAAACCACATCATAATCCTAATATTTGTAGTAATGATCACATCACTGCTTCAATTAACACTCTCTGAATGTGTACGAGATCCTATTTCTGGTGTAAAGTGACAATGACAATAACAGTCACCTGGGAGCTTACCACTTCTAGTAAGAATGTATTTGTGGAAGCGAGACAACGCTCTATATGTTTTTAAACTTTCGCTACTTTTACACCTATTTTAGACGACAACCAAATAAGGGTACTTATGAAATTTCTTGCCGATTCTTCTCCATAAGAATGACATTTTGGAACCGCGCAACTAGAGTCAGTAACGTTTTGAAAATGCCTGAGAAGGCCTAGGTTCTCGAAATAAAAACATTTTGATTTTGAATTAGGACACCCTGCACTTCACGGAGACGCTACTAGCTATCATCAGTCGGTGCAATTCGGCCGAAAAGTCGGGAGAAAAGAAGTATCGAATTACATCGCGAATAAGACTCGTTTGCTGTCAAAAACGCTATATGCCGTGTAGGGCACCGTCTATATTGTACAACAGCAACAGTATTTCTAAATTTAAAGTGGTATAAGGCCATTGACAAATAGTTATTACCCGCTTATTCCAACAAGATTATTGTTTTATCATCGTTATGAATAGAAATTACATACTCTACAAAGAATTATGTATATTGTACAATAATTGTAATCTTTGATGACTTCATCATGACATAATGCGTATTTAAAGAATTTCAAAAATCATCTAGATTTACTTTTATTCAAAATGTCGTGTCATCGTTTTCAGGCTTTATTACGAATACACTAGCGCCATCTAGTATCAGTGAGCGGAAACGGAAATAGATTTTATGTTTTCTTTATTTTTCGTTTTTCCTTAATACTAGTTGTTTCCCACAGGCTTTGCTAGCAAGGATGTAGCTTATAGCTGCAAAAAGTTAATATAAATTCTAGGGTATCAGGTATCTCTATACAACATTTTAAAGATTGTCTGTCTGTTTGAGTGTTAAGAAATGACATACATACCTACCCATATACAAACTATCATCTTTCTAATATTTACGTAAATAACAGGTTTTTGTTCAAGTTTGTTCTACATATTATCTTAAGAATAAGTCACCTTTTTATTATCACAATTATTTTTAAGCCCCAGACACTAATACTTAACTTTGTACGTGTGTTGAACTATCAAGTAAAAAATAAAGTCCAAACTTCAAAATTTAATATTCAACAGTATTTACGTGTTTAGTAAAACAATTAAAATTCTGTTTACTTAATGAATCACGTATCGACTTTGTATGAAAATGAATCATACAATTTATGATGACAGTAACACGACAAAAAAGGATTTATTCAGCATTTTTTTTCTGCAATAATTTCCTGCTTTTCTGAGTGAAAGTTCTTGAAACAATGAGCTCATGACTCATGAGCTCATCAATTATTTCTGACAATCGGTAGTCATTTTATCCCGATGTATGAGTAGGCTGTATGACGTGAAACGTGACTGTTTTTAGGGCATTCAACCGCACGTGACACAGTGTGACATTGACTTGGTATTCGACAGAGCACCTTCAGTCTAGAGGTGTAAGACCCATGTAGTGTGGGTGTGCACGAGATGACGCAAGTGTCCAATACCTGATTTCAGCCTCTTATAAACCTCTATGAGTATGTTTGGTGGTAAAAGTTTGGAGTAAAATTGTCAGATATTGGAGGCTAATAATGTCTCATGTGTAATGTATACCTGCTCGCCGAAAGTACCTGTAGTCTTCATTTTCGATTGTTCTGTGATTCCATTATCGGGAAAAGGCTAAGCACATAATTATGGTCATATTTCTGCCCTCTATACGTTACCAATTTTAAGTAGGTTGGTGTATAATAATCGCTACGTTTGATTTTAGTTTTGGTAATAGTTTTTTTTTATTAATTAGTTGTTTTTCTGCGAAGAGACAATTCTAAAGCCATTAAATTACAATACTGGTACTTAATCAAGACACTAAACATAATTTTAAACTGAATATTTGTCGGGTCGACCCGTGCGAACTCTGATCCCTGGCCCTGCGCGCAAAAAGCCGAACACATTGACACTGCGCCAATCAATTATTTACTACTGTTTAATTCTGTATTAACGCTACAAAGGTATTTATATTATAGTTATTAAGAACTTTAAAGAAATTAAATTGTTTTCATAAACTTATCACTCAAGTTATGACAATTTCGATTATAAGCCTCCTTGGTTTATCACCCAAATAATATTACTGAGTACAAAGTATATATAGTCATCATCTTCCTGCCCTCATCCCATTTTACTTAGGGTCGGTGCATCACGTTTTTTTCTTCCATTCTTCCATTTCAGAAGTCACAGTATCATTTACTCCTTTTTATATCGTTCCTTATACACTCCATCCATCTCTTCTTTGGCCTACTTCTTCCTCTCCATTTAAAGTATTCCTTAAACATGAATTCAATAAAAATAAGTCAGTGTGTCAATAATAAAACCTTACAGCGGTCTTGACAGACTAACCTTGGCAGCTGTCGTGGCATTGCCGTTAAATGATTATGAATTTCACTGTTATGAAACATTGCGTTACTGAAATGTATGTGTTGTAAGCATTGCGTAGACCGCCAGACGCGAAGAGATCAGATGCAATCGAGTTTAAAGGGAACGAGAGCTTTTTTTGTTGGTGTTTTATTTGGTAATGTCATATGGTATAGCAAATAAAGTGTATATTATAAAACATATCTTAAGTTCTTCACGAAAGTTTTAATAAAAGTCATCTCTTTTATGTTTAAAATGTCTGGCCTGTTGGTCTAGTGGTTAGTGGCCCTAATTGCTATGCCAGAGGTCGTGGGTTCGATCCCCACCCAGGACAAATGTTTGTGTGATGGGCACGATCATTTGTTCTGTCTGGGTGTCGTTTAGCTATAGTATGTGTAATTAGGGATATATCTATGTTTATCAGTTATCTACCACTATGAAGAATACCATCATTCCATCATCACCATATACAACGTTGATAAAAGCGAGAGGCATTAAATGAAACCACATATTCTGTATATCATTAAAAGGCTACAAAACAAAAATCAAATTAATGTAAGCAATATTTTTATAATAACTTTCGTGAGGATGATTCATACTTAAAACGTTATAACGGTTTACTCACGCGTATTTATCGGGATAGCCCGACTAGTTTCGGACCCAACCGGAGCCAACTAGATAACTATGCCTATAAAACTTAGTCACCTAATCAGGAAGATACAGCATGTTCAAACTAAAAAAAAACTAAAAAAATATCCTGTGACTAAACTATTGCTTACATTGATTTGATTTTTGTTGTGTAGCCTTATAATGATATACAGAATATGTGGTTTCATTTAATGCCTCTCGCTTTTATCAACGTTGTATATTTATCACTTTGAAGTTTATCGCTGCAAGACCTTACTACCGTAAGCTTACATTGCGCAGGTCGGAATACAAATAAATTGAATTAAAAAATATGAATGACCTCAGCTGTCATGACGTATGACTGTCTCAATCTTACACAGGTAATATTATGTAAGACCTTGATACCTGCAAATAATAGTCAGGTGAAGCAGTTAAAAACTGCGGTTAGGCTAATGCATTGTTCTGCTAAATAATAAAGGGAGGTATAAAGGGTTAAGCAGTGAAGACTGCGTTCCGGCTAATTGCATAGTTTTCTGCTAAATAAAAAAGGGAGGTATAGGTTCACCTGATTCTAAATAACTAAACGACATAAAATCAATAATTTGGACTTTCGCGACTTGTTCACATACTTTAGTAGTTTAGACAACAAACGGGCCTTAATCGCGATATAATTCGTGACATAAAATCGTTTTAAAAATGTAGCTACGTCTGAGAAATCATAAAGTATGGTACCTATTTAATAAAAGAGGAAGTTATGGAGGGTTAAAAACTGAACTCAAAATAACTAAACGACATAGAATCCTTTTAAAAATGTACTTTCAGGAACGTCTGAGAAATCATAAAGTATGGTATTTAGAAATAAGCAATCACGGACACAATTCTTCTTGCTCTATTATATCTATGGCCATTTATAGTCTAGGACTCGACATACCCATAATAAAACTCTATAAATAGACAATCAATCATTTTATAGGTATCATTCTTTTTACGTCCATATTAGTTACGTTGGCGCAGACGCATGCCATACGGCCATACCAGATACACCTAATTACATTTATGGCTCGTCTCGATAGATCCCATTCATGGATCCATTACTAATCCGTATCGTGAATGTACAAGTATCACCACGTCTTAGAGATAGACTGCTGTGGTTGTGGGAGCGAGACAACACTATACGGCGTAGAGCGGCGTCTCTCTTCCACAATTTAAGAGGTATTGATTGATGATACCATAAGCTATGCGTGAACCATCTTAGGAAATGTGATTCATCGCACCTATAGGCTGTTAACACAAGTACGTACTACATACCGCCTCCAGCTTCCCGGTTGCTGGCTAGGAGCGCCCTGGTGCACTTCTGAATCTTCACCCAATCTAGGGGATGGCAGGGGGTGTAACCGGCCCAAAGAGTTCGCGGAACTCGCCGGAGAGGGTCTGGAAGTAAAGGTTCAACCAGTTTCCCAGGCCCTCTCCACAAAGGCGAAGCGGGCGTGACGCTGGGGGTTCTTAGTTGGTATACCGGGAGCCTCCTAGCTCCCGGGGAGCCCCACATACCCCTCCGACTTGGAGGGGATGCGTGAGGCATTTTCCCCCAGCGAAACCAAAAGGTGCGTGCTACATATTCGTATAACACAAAAATAACAACTGGCTTCGTGCCATTTTTAATAACCTAGATCTAATTTATGCTGCTCATTTGTTTTTTTAAATGTAGTAATATGTCGGCGTAATTAATTTCACAAGCCATTGTATTGTTTTTATTGTTGAGTGTTATATTTTAACGTTATGAAATTACTTAAATGAAGATAAACATAAATGTGTTTTATGTGTTTATGAAAAGAAAAATTTCAAAAATGAACGGTAAAAATTTGTGAAACGAATGAAATATCTGTCACACTAAGATTTCATATTTCAAAAGTTGCATTGATCTACATATAACTATTAACAAAACTCAAGTCAGCCTTTAGCACCAGTTAATATTTTTCTCTTTACACGTAGCATACGTGCATATGGTCACCTACCAATGCACATGTTCGTAAAGAACTATTTATCGTAAGCACACACCTGCCTACCTATCTACTAAAAGGACTCAACTATGTTTGACTTTTGATATGTCAATCAGAAGACTAATAAAAAGGGAGCTACGTTGTGATTTATTTTTGAGAATTCAACTAGAAGAGTTTAAAATGTCAGTGTTCTGATAAATAAAAAAAAACTTTTGTTTAATGTAGGTCCCTATGTCGTTCTATAGCTAGGTAATTGTGGTAATAGTCTATGATTGATCTGTGACTTTTGAGTTTCTATTTCAAATACTTATTTATGAATAATTTAATAGTTATGTAACAAGTACCTAAGTCCTTTATTAAGATCAAATAATTTTTGATCTATATCTACGCTATAAATAAATCAACCTTTCCAAATTCCCAGAAAGCCGTTAACATTATTTCCAGTAATTACTGTGTTACGTCACACCTATTGACTATTTAATTTAGTAAGACCAAAGGTTTCGCAAACGACATTTCAAATACCTACGTCATACAATTTTATTGATGTAACCCTTGTCCTTTAGAATAATATTAATAGCGACGTAAACACAAGTAGATAACCTATTATCGCCTTTGAAATAATCTAATCACAATGATTTACGTTCAGAGCAATTGAGTACGACCTATTCAAATATATTTGCAAGTACTTTAAGTAATTTATCTAGGAACATTATAAAATAATTGTATTTAATAATGTATAAAATATATTGATGCGTGGCTCTTTGTCTGATGTTATTGCATTATTTCTCTTTCAGTTAAAAAAAAACAAGCTGTCAAATTTGACATTTGCTTTTTTATGGCGTAACAATAAATGAATCACCATTATTACTTTATTATTTTTAAACTATAAACAAAAGAGCTTTAACTCTCGTGGTATTTATTACTTTGTATTAATTCTCATTGATCTACCTGCCCGATAATGCTAAAGTTATTAACTGTAAACAACAAAACAGTAATACGGAAATAACAATGCGATAAAAAATAAAAACGTTGAAACTAGTTATACGGCTTATAATGGTAGATAAACAATTAACAAACAACTTCTTAATTAATTTTGGTATTCTACGATGTGTTTAGTTAGAAAGAATACAGTAAAATAAAATAATATACAGTATGAAGTCTTCATATAAACGGGCGCAACGCGAGTTATGCCTACGCTATCGGATCAGAATGATTGATGTAATTACAATGCTGTAGGTGGGCAGCCCTATCTCTGTCTCCGCGCGGCTGTAGGCATTTATTTTTTTTAAAACAGCCGTGATAAAGTACTGTACATATGTATGTATTCTGTGGTAAGAACATGATGGCCAGAACTTTACACATCTTTTATACTTTTTAAAAAAATAATGAGGTCATAGACAGGATAATACATTTTGTTTGTCATCGTCACGTACAGTCTCGTGCTTGATTGATTTCTTTTGTCGTTTTGGATTGCTTTCCGACGGAACAAAGAGTTCCTATTTAATTTAACTTTTAAGAAGGGCTTCTACAAATATGTATAATTAATAAATCTCTTTCACTCCGGAGAAGTAGACGTGGACGCAGTATCTTGTCAGTTATAGAGTTATAAGGATCTTTTGGCATGTGAATGACATAACATGAGGACGTTCGTGTGCAGATTCGCAATACAAATCGATATAATATCTTCGTCAAAAGTGATGGCTTTTCATATAAGACGGCATTAGTTCTGATTACGCAATTGACATCGCAATTTTTGCATTAATTCTATCAAAATGACATTTATAAAAAAGCAAAATGACTTTTAGAGAGCACTGTCGTAAATCTTGGCTACTGCATTGTTCTAGATGACTTATTAGTTTGGTAATAGTACTTCAATGTAATTGAAGGCTCTGAATAGATATTTTGGGGCTTCGCCGTTTCATCTCTAATTTATATTATTGAACAGCTATTTCCCGCGTGAATATCGGTTATGGCAGCAAAAACATTACGCCTCTCCGTCGTGGGTAAAAAGTAGCTTGGTGTTAATCCAGGGAGTCAGCTAATTCTATAACAAAAATTGATCTAGCTGTTTGAGTGTGAAAGAGTAACATACATCCATACAACCATTCATACTTACACACTCACGCGTTTATAATATTAGTAGAATTAGAGCAAACAGTTTGTTTTCAGTATTCAATGTTTATTAGGGATAACAAATAGTAATACACCTCATACAATAACAAAATCATAGTGCAATCTGCTATATTTTCCACAGTTTATAAATAAACAGAGTTATAAAACAGCTGTTATTCAGGGGTTCGCCTGGATTTTCCCCTCATATGTCATATGCTTACGCAGAATGACTGTGCCTTATATAAAGTACGCATGAACGGTTACCGATAAAAATAGTATGATAGAACAATATAAGATAAAGTATTGATATAAGTAAAGTCATTGTATACAAATGACGGAATATGTTGCGGTCTTTTATGCAATCTTATCACTTTAATTTACTTTTTTAATGGGCCTCTGAAGGCAGAAAATAGATTTTTCACTTTTACTTGCTTGGTAAGGGGGTCAAGAGTTCCCAACTTTTACAGTAAGATTGGGGCAGTTTCTTTTTGTTTTTCGGGTGGGTCATCCGCAGGCATTCTGCAATTGTGACATTTTGCTACGTGGCATTTTGCTAGCGTGGCCTTTTGCTAGTGTGCCGTATTGAGAAAAGACATTTTGCGAATGTGTCATTTGGCGTCAATATGTAATTTTGAAAAATTACATCAGGCTACCTAATCCTTAGCATCAGGGAGGCTTTGACTGCTTCACCGGACTAAATTGGCGAGACTAAAGAAAAACCTGCAGCCAAGGATTGGGGCAGTTGTAAAAGTGAGATGCCGCACTACACGGCGTAACGCTGCGTCACTCTCATACAACGAAATCAGTACTGCTTTAAAGGTGAGTATAGACTACAACATTTACTTGTAACAAAACAACGAGTCGCTCTATGATATTTTCTAGTGTAATATCCTTTTACGAGATAAACGTCGAGCACGCTCGTCTCTTTGTTACAAACCAACGAGCATCTTGGTGTAACAGTTCGTCGAGCATATTGGAGTAACATTTCGTCACGAGTCGGGCAATGGATTTCAATAAAGAATGAGCGCAAGGTACAACGAAATGTTGGTAAAAGCACACTCGCTGTGAGCACCCGTAACATAACACCGAACATTCGGAAGAACGTTACATTACATGGAAATGCTTTGGGACCTGAGCTTTTACCTGTATTGTACCATTCTTAAGAACGTTACATAACACAGAAATGCTCCAGAAAATGTTGTTGTCTATACTCACCTTAAGGTGTTCTTAAGCCCCTGGCTTTAACTACCGTGATCGTCAGTTTTCAGTCTTTTATTAGCTATTCTAAAAAGAGATATTGTTATCTTTGCAAATAAATACTGTAAATACGTAAGTGACAGTCTAATCACTCTGCTTACCTGTTTTAATTATCTATATAGATGTTACAGCCAAAGTAATTAATCTAGATATTATACATAATGACTAGTCATTATGAATAATATCTACTGAATTTAGATAAAGTGATAATTCACACAAAATTAATCACATTAACTAGCTATTATACATAATATCTTTAAAGAATTAGATAAAGTGATAAATAAGTAGATATTCGTTTAAGAATGAATTTGTATTTAAATTTTCCTTAAGCATACATATCAGAAAGATTATTTTAACAATTAAAATAACATAAGATAATATTTTCACCTCAATAAACATAGACATTATAAAAAAAAAAAAAAAACCTAACCTCACCTAATTTAGGTTAGGTTGGGTTTTTTTTTAGGCAGGAGTGTGGATATCAAATGAACATTATACCTTTTGATCATTAGCGCAAATGTTGATATAGCAAATAAATATTCGACGAACTGAAAATTATGTCAAACGACATTATACAAAGTGATGATTTTCTTAAACGTTGTTCGATTGAGTAATATTATATCAAACGTTGTTCGATCAAACATGGGTGAACCTAAGATAAAGACCGTATTATTACTTTGGCTAACTTTGACACGATATTATGAATAATAACTAGATAATGTGATTAATTTATTACACTGTCTAGTGAATTTAGCTATTATCCATAATGACTAGTCATTATGGATAATAGCTTATTAATCACTATGACTGTAACATAGACATTTGTTTGTAAAATACTAGATTGAATATTGTGATAAGCATTAGATAGTATGTACATATCTCTATCTATATTTAACACCTGTTTTTCAGTTGTTGTTACGTGGAAGCGTATAATGAAGATTTAATTTACTTCTTTTGGTTATTGGGGGTCTACCACTGCTTTTCAAAGTGAGCTTAACTTATAGAGTAACTGATCTATGCCGATTGCGGCTTTGGGACATAGTGGTAGGCCCCGATGAATAAAAACGATTTAAAAATAGCACATATGATAGACTAATAAGTACTCAAGTACATAAAGAAAGGTAAACATTTTTTTACTTACCTATTCATACAGTTTCATAAAATCTCCTTTCTGTTGTCTTCCAATAACCACCTAGAACCAGTTCTAAAATATGCTTATAATCAGAAAAACGGTAAGTCTCACATACATAAAATTCTGCAAATAACTGCAAATATAAACATATTTATCGCAATTTTCTCTCATTCGCGTATAATTATTACATATTAACACGTTTGGTGCTACGTGCAAAGTAGCGATTGGCAGATATCTATATTATCTATGATTTTGCGGCCGTGACTTAAAATTATCGGGCCGCTTTTATTTTTCCGCCAGCCTGATTGGCGCAGCTGTGTAATCTTTGAAAGACAAGGTACCTAAATATTTCTTACATAAAACGATTTGCGGGAAAAGACACAGACACAAAAATATTTAAAATAAAATTAGGAACGGAAAGAGCACCAAGTTAAAATGAAAATATGTTTGTTGCTAATGTAATAAGCCCTGTAGACAAGTAAATATTGTTTCTACGAATGTTAATGACGGAAGAAATCACTAAAATGTATGTTAATGACATTTCTGTAGTCACATGAGTTGGATTTGTCACTCCCATACATTTTAACAATTAGTGGTAACGATTACAAATTATACTTAAACTGTTTAGAGGGCTAATACTGGCTTCTCTAGTTTTCTTTTAGTACCCGACTTTGTAGGTTTTTTTTAATGTAAAAATATTATAAAAACCCATACGTTACATTATAATTATTCAGTAGGTAGGTGATCTATGCTCTAAGTGCCCGAGTTACCCGCCCAAACATACAAATTCCTCTCTAATTGAATACAGCTTGTTTTCCTTGGGTTAAGGATCGGCACGTCGGCTTAAACTGACCTTACTTCAAATGCAATAGTTGATGCAAGTTAACATTTTTGCAATGCAGTGGCAGCTAGTGCAAGAAACGTATAAAACTATGACGAAATTAATTTGACGATGCGACGTTAAAAGGACGAAAATTACGAAATCTTGTGCCGTTTACGATATTTTTGGTCCAATCCGAGAACTTACCAAGTGTTTTAAGTATTTATTTAATAGCTTTAAGTACAAAAATACTTGTTCATGTGCTGATCCTTATAAAGTTTGGCCTTGGCCTCGATCATATTTATCACAATCTCCCAAAATGTGCTAGCAAACGAGTTGGAACTTGAGAAAAGTATGAATTCTGGACGAAGGACGCTACTTATTGAGAAATCCGAGAGTCTATTATCTACCTTATCCCTTTAAAGGTAAGCAATATCTGTTTAGCAGTAGAACTGTACAAGAGGCGCCATTTAATAGTATTATTAGTGTGGTGTAAGCCGTAGGAGTGTGAGATACAACTTAACAGACAATCAACAATCGTCTCTTACCTGTTTTATAAAAAAAAAACCTTATTAACAGTGTCGATTCGCTAAATACCTACTAAAAAAACACACACAAAAATATTCAGCCGATATAATATGTAAAAAAAACATTAGTTCCAGTTTTGAAAATACAAAATCTAGTGTCAAACTATTGTTAAGTAAAACTGGCCTCGTTCATTTAGCTCTGTGCGATTGTCAAACCTGTGGTGTCGGAGTGACCTTCAATGATTGGCGAAAAGTAGGTGTGTCAATATGCGAGCGGCTTAGTATTCGGAACATTCAGATGAATATGTATGTATCGACCTACCACAATAGGTACCTGATTTTCAAAATAATAATACTATTATTATTTAATAGTAAGTAGTATTATAGCTTTGTATAATAATACTGTTATCTATTATTTTGCAAATATGAGTAGGTAGGTACATAAGATGTTACAAGCTCAGCCATACTTAGTCATGCAAGTGTTAGAAACACTGAAATATGAAAAACAAATCACACCAAACCAATCACAAATTAAGTATTAAAACAACAAAAAATACCAATAAAAATGCGTGTAGAGTGGGGCCAAGGAGAACTTTTGGGAATCAGTTTCACTGCTACGGGAGACGCAAGTTTCAAAAGAATTTCATTTAACATCTATGTAAGTTTAAAAATGAAACCTATTTAGAATACTAAAAAGTTATAAACGTTTACTATTATTATGAAATAAAAAAATCTGAACACTTGCAAAAAAAATGTACCTATACTTACATGTAATGTACTTACTTATTACAAGACCTGCCTCTTTTATTGCATAGCTAATAAGATTTACACATTTTAAACTCACACATTACACATAGGCATTTGAAAACGTGACCTCAGTATAAATCAATAAATGTATCAGTATTTCCATTTTACAAACGTAAGGTTACAATAATTGGGTCACAGTGCGTTATTAATTACAAGTTGACCTACTGACTTAGTAAACGCGTACGAAATCCTTGTCTTGTAAATTCTGCATTCATTTTTTGCTTGCACTTAAAATTACGATTCTCAATTGTTACGTCGCCGTGTCGTATTAGTCAATGTTGGTAAAGGTACCTGTTTACCAAGTTTTCGGTAATAAATTACAATCAATCTAATGTGTAAGTAATTACGACATTGTTTTACGGGTTATAATCTTACGTTAGTTCAATTATGTGTCCAACGTAATGCACAAGCATAATTAGGTAGCTATATTACCTATTACCGCCAAAAACATGTTTAATTACATGGCTATAAAGTAATGGCAATTTTTTTGAATTTCGAATTCTTACAAGCCATAGATAAAAATGTTACTTTCTCTTTTTTGTACAGGGAATCCAATACATAATTAGTTATACATGAATAGCTTTTACGTCATGTATTTCAGTTAAACCTAGCTAGGCAGTCGTGTAATCATTTCTTAATTTTTATATCAACCTAGCTACGCCCCGCAGTGTTTCAAACACAGTGGCTTAGTTTATCTTACGAGAATACTAGTTTTCTACAGTTTTCTGGATAAAATACTTTGTGTTATTTCACCCTGGATTATGTTAGCTACCTTCATAACAAATGCTCTCAAAATTGGTCCACTCGTTGTAAATACAAAAATGTAACAAACACACATACGCACAACCTACATAATTATTAGCAACTATCGCATTCGAAAGAATAGTGTGAATTATGATGAATGCAAAGCAAATTTGATTAAAATATATTTTACAAAATTTCACAAAAGAATATCGTTAAAAGGAAACACAAAATTGGAACGAGTTTTATTAGGTAGATAGTAGGTGTAGGTAATATCAAGTAGGTACGTACTACCTATTCGGTCAAACCACAAAATTATGATTGTGGTGAGTCACAAAAATAACATATCACACGTGTTATGCACCAAAAGTACCAAAACAAACAAGTTCCTGATAAACTAAAACTACCCACAAATGATTATGTATACCTATTGTTTTTGTGCGCTGTGCATTATCTTTAGTAGACATGAGGTGATTCGGTACCTACGTTTAATTAAATATTTAAGTTATTAATGTACCTAACTAAAAATATGTTTGTTTATTAAAAGTGAATCATTAAAAAAATCTGTCTAGTTTATTTTCCACGATAGGACATAAACTATCGAATTAATTTCGCAAGTATTTCCAATAATATTCATTTCTTTAATGTGTATCCGTTTGATCACTGATGCGTCGTGCCAAGAAAGGCAAAGCCAAAAAAGTTACTCAAATGTTTGGTTACATTAAACACGACCCGAATTTTACTCATCAGATTTCCAAAAGGATTTTTGAAATACAAAAAACCAATAACTTGCGGTTTACAGTTGTGACTTGTCCTTATTGCCAAATGGACGTGATGGCCATGAATGATGACAATTACATTACAACCTTGATTCTCGAATATCAAATATAATTTCCTATCCTTATGGTAGGCAGAACATGTGGAGGGCATACCGATTTGCGAGGTTAACGAATAAATAATAAACACAAGTAAATTATGTGTGTACTTGTGTAGATATTTCGATTAATCGAATTTTAATATCCTCAGGATGTAGTGTGTAATTTGTAATGAGTATTATGTCTATAGTTAATACATTCCTTAATTTTTATTGGTAATTAGGTATTTAACATAACATGGATTATACAAAAGTAATTGTTCATACAACTTACGAAGTCAGTAGTACAGTCATATTGTGTTGACTGTACTACAAAAATAAATCCTCATATTCAAAAACTTTTTTTTAATACAACTGTCTTCCGTTTTGGGATTTTATAAGATTAAAAAACCGATCATTTAGTGTGTAACAAAAAATAAATATTATTTATTCACAAAGTAACATTGAGAATACCATCCGACCCAGTTTGTCTACGGTTGCAGCAAGAGTCCAAAGCCAAGTTTACATCTTGATAAAAATTTACATAATTGTTTATGGTATATACTTGACAATCATGGCGAGCACGTCGAGGTCTGTTTTTCTAATTTATTTTATTCCTGTTTCGTTATTATCAAAGTTATTTATGTATTGTACAGCCGAATATCATAAATGTATGCTATGATATTACGTAAGTTAAAGATGGTGGTAATTAAGTATAGCAATGTCGCGGTAAAGTTGTTTCCCAGAGATTTGATTTCTACTTGTTGATGAATGATGAGCCTACTTTCTTTTGTGGTTTTAGAATTGAGGCGAATAAGGTGGTGTGCTATGCGCACCCAGATGCGCCGCTTATCGAGGATTACAGGGCTGGGGACATGATATGCTCGGAATGCGGACTGGTAGTCGGCGACAGGCAAGTAACAAAATAATGTTTGTTTGGCAATATTTACGAAACGAACAGAGCTTTCGACTACTGATGCAGTGTCGTAATAATAACAAAGTTGCTGAACTAATGCGAGCGATGCATTTGATTTCTATTATTTCGAGGTCAAAAAATAATTGTCTAATTGTGTAATGTGGAAACTGGAGAGTTGCGCATAGGAACTGACAAGTACCACTTAACACACATGAAACAAGATCTATATTCGTTGTTTAGAGGTTTAAAAACAATTTCCACCGTTAAACAACATTAGGCGTCACATTTTACGCTTATTAACCTACTTAGACATGCATAGTCAGAGTTAATTTACTATGCATTTTACTACAGCCATCAATATCCACACCTTGGTTTATTTTCTTGCTTATCTATGCATACTGAATTAATGATAATGTTCATTGCGTAACTGCATCATGGTCATAATAGTATATAACAATTTGAGCAGTCATGTTTATAGATGATTTGTAATCTTTGTGTTTCCCTATAAGGAAACAAGAAATTACTCATCTTGATTCTGACAGTTGTGTAACCCCCACTGAGGAGTAGTCACCATATGTAAAATACCAAATGCATCCCAATAAAAAATAAAAAAGATTTACAACTGTCATCTAAAAGTATGTTACATCTTCTAAAAAAAAATACATTCTCTTAAAATATCTTCAAACTTGTTTCCAACAGAGTCATAGACGTTGGTTCAGAATGGCGTACATTCAGCAACGAGAAGTCCGGAGTCGACCCATCTCGTGTTGGTGGGCCTGAAAACCCACTTTTATCTGGCGGAGACCTCTCCACCATCATCGGACCGGGACGAGGGGATGCATCATTTGACAGCTTCGGAGTCTCAAAGTATCAGAACAGACGGAACATCAGCAGTACTGACAGAGCTTTGATCAATGCATTCAGGGAAATCAGTACTATGGCGGACAGAATAAATCTGCCAAAGACTATCGTTGACAGAGCTAACAATTTGTTTAAACAGGTTAGTATTAAGATACTGCTACAATATTATATTCTATTGCTATTGTAGTATCTCAGAAAGGTGTGCGATAAGGCTTATAGCATTTGACTCACATAGTAATACTTTATTGGTCTCACAGAAAGATATGCAATAGGGCCTTTGTCATTTCTCTTACATTTTTTTTATATTTACATATTGTTTTATCATCATTCCCCTGTCCTTATCCTATTTATTACTTGGGGTCAACGCAGCATGTCTTCTTCCACAAATTCCAATCTGCCAATAGTATGACACTGATTACATTAACATTGTATGTATAGAAAAGCCTAGATCCTATATATATACCTATACTTGCTGTACACATGAGATTTATATACATGCATCATCACTGTTATGTTTAAAGAAAAGTAATATTGTTGATATTACAAAAGCCGGTGTAATTCTTACTCATCACTTCTACATTCCAAAGAGGATGAGAACTATAAATAATTGTAAGAATACTTACTCATTGTCATTTAACTATCAATATGTTACAAGTAAGTCATTATTACACATCTTAAAATAAAGGCACTTAGTACTTTTCGGTTTGACCCTTGATTGCTTGAAAACTTTAAGTAAGATAAGACCTGTCAGATTAAGTAAATTAAAATTATAATATAAATCTAAATGATGTTATTAAAAAAAAAAATAGTTATGTTGCCATGTCTGCAAGACACACAAAAATAACAAACATGTTAGCCAACATCCCCATTTGTCAAAACCAAAGCAGAACTTAGAAAAATAATATTTTTGTAAGAATTGCAGCTATTTACATTATTATGTAAATTTTGTCCACAATTGTTGACCTTAGCTAAGTTTACACAAGGTAAATTAGCATACAGTTGAAGGGCATTCATACAATGTATTATGTTTTGTATAAAATAGGTATTAAAGGTCATAGTGATGTAACATGAATAACATTTGACCCTTGAAATTTTCCTCCATAGACTAAAAATTTAACGTCAATCAAAACAGTTTAGAAAAAGAACCAAAAATAACCTTGATTTTATTTTTCTATAGTTTATTTTTCATTTTGTTATTAATAAAAATAGTTATGTGTCCGATTTTCCCTTAAACCAACACAAGTTCTTATTTACCTTGTTATATAATTATGTCTACATAAATGTTATAGCATTTGTGCCTAACTACAAAAACAACACGCAAAAACGATCAAAACAACTACATCAAGATGGCATGAGTAAAATTAGCATTTATATCTAGTTATTCTTTTCTATTTTATGTAAAACAAGCCTTGAACACAATAGGTCATAAACTACGAACTAAATACGTCATAAATTCGCAGGTTCACGACGGTAAAAACTTGAAAGGTAGGGCGAATGACGCGATTGCCTCGGCGTGCCTCTACATCGCTTGTCGCCAAGAAGGCGTGCCTCGTACCTTCAAAGAAATATGTGCCGTTAGCAAAATCAGTAAGAAGGAGATTGGGAGGTGTTTCAAACTGATCCTGAAGGCACTGGAGACGTCCGTGGAACTTATTACCACGGCTGATTTCATGTCACGTTTCTGCTCGAATCTGGGGCTACCGAATTCCGTGCAGAGGGCAGCCACGCATATTGCGAGGAAGGCCGGGGAGTTGGACATTGTGTCCGGACGCAGTCCTATCTCAGTTGCTGCTGCTGCCATTTATATGGCTTCACAGGTTAGTCCTATGCAAATTAATGTACAGAAAACGTATTATTATTAATATAAGACAAATTTTTGCGTATTATTTTTGATATTTTTGTGTATTATATTTTCATTAAAATAGAGTCCTTCATTTTGTATATGGGACAAATTTAATTAATTAATAAAAATCGCACAGGCGTTGTTGTAAAAAAGCGGCCTCTAGATCAATATATGGCGCAAAATTGAAAATTCCGCTATGATTGAAAGGTACTTCGAACGTCATTAATTTGTATATTTTATTACACCATATTTTTCATTTTTTTTATTGCATTGTGCAGGTTCACCATCGCGCAATATTTTGTTCTACATCTTTACTCTAAAATGTTGCGCAATAAGTAGAATTGAAAAAAAGTAAACTATTCTATGTCAAGTAATAATCTTAGACGAGAAAGACAACCAAAATTATGTGTTCTACAAAAATCCAACACTTTCAACAGATCTACAAAATGTTGTGGTGTTCTGCACACATTACTGTCATACACTTACAACTTAAAATAAAAAAAAAATCAAAGTTTTTTATTTCGAGTAGCCAGGCCTTCCAAAATGTCATTTTTATGAAAAAGAACCGGCAAGAAACTCCACTATCCTACATAAAACACACCAAATATGAAATTTTCAGAACATTTTTTTATTAACTTCTCTTCTCAATTTTCCAGGCATCAGAAGACAAACGCAGCCAGAAGGAGATCGGCGACATCGCGGGCGTTGCTGACGTCACCATCCGACAGTCCTACAAGCTCATGTATCCATTCGCCTCCAAACTCTTCCCAGAAGACTTCAAATTCTCCACCCCGATCGAGTTCCTGCCGCAGATGTAGAACACTCTTATTACATACACGTAAGGTTCATTATTGTATACTTTGTTAAGTTAATAAGTTAACTGCGGAAATATTTCCTATAGTTTTGATGTTATGTGATGTCCTGTGCGGTTAGATGTATCTATGTATGTTCGCAAGTTAGCAGTGACCTTTGAATACTGAAATACATTAATTCAAGAAGGTCTTATACCTATCTGTCGCTATTTTCGACCTTAATGTGACAGATAATATGAGAATGCATCTTAAATTGGTATTTCAGTATTGGCCATAAGGTTGATTTTTGTAAATCACTAAATGACGTGCGTTTCTTTCCTCCAATCACCACAGAGTATTTTTGTTTTTCATGGATCTATACTGATTTTGTTAACTATTTATTAGTAGTTCGGAATTAGATGACATTCACTTTTATATCACTCTTTGTCAGAATTATCACCATATGTATCT
This sequence comes from Chrysodeixis includens, assembly GCA_941860345.1. NCBI lineage: Eukaryota > Metazoa > Arthropoda > Insecta > Lepidoptera > Noctuidae > Chrysodeixis > Chrysodeixis includens. The sequence goes on from OW796092.1 coordinate 10,804,371, forward strand.
AAAATCTTATGTTATTAAAGGTAATATTATTATGTATCATCAAATTGAATGTTTATACACAAGGAGACTATTATGTATTAGCAGAAATACAACAAAAAACAATGGATAAGCCTGTTTGTACACAAGGCGACACAATTTTCCGAATACAAGGTATATGGCTAGCTTAAATATCTTCTTAAAATACAAAAAGTCGCCTTGTATTTATTTGATATATACTAATACTGCCATATTTCATATTCATTTATTAAAATACATAAACAATATGCACCTGAAAGAACTGAAATTGTGTGATAGATGGTTATTGATTTATTTAATTACAATTATATTGAAATATTAAATGAATAATATTGTGAGTGCGTCACGGAGTAGTAAATGAATGGAGTGTTAATATAATAACTAATAAAGAAAAATTATATCATTTTTTGTATATCAGACCAAGTTTTCGATACCTGTCGATTTGAAGTACTCCAAATTTACATTATACAAACTTATAAGGATTTGTGCAAAGACACGCATTGTTGGCGACAAAAGTCATCGAGTATCCAAGACTCTCGTTGCCTCGTGTACAACGGGTCATAATGAAGATAGATGCAGAAAGTGAATAAAAAAACATTTGCGAATATTTTAAATAGTAAAAATATTATCATATAAATTGAAATTCACATACAAAGGTTCGTTATGAATATGTTAATTTACATTCCATTTGTTGACTACTCTTTTTAGAAACGTTCGAGGAGGTGCCTGATTTCGCTTATCTATATATTTCATTTTTTATATTTATGAATTTCGACACAAATACTACTATTAAATTTGTCTATAAAAAGTTTTGCAAACACTATAAAAACAGGGTTATATTTTGAAAACTCACAAAACCTAGTAGCATGTTCTTAGTATGTTTAAAAATATACTTGTCTCTTTTCCTACTATACATTTCATATAGTGCTGTCTCGCTCTTGTAGCCGTTTAATGTGAAATCGGGCTGACCTAGCGTAGATACGCGTGAACAACGTTGTATTTTTATAATAAACATAGAAATAAGTATTAACTTTATTTAGGCGAATGTTGGTTCCTGTCACTAACAAATACTAATAGTGAAACATTTAAAGAGTAAAAAAAAAGTATATTATTCGCTAGAATTTGACATTTTCTTACTTAGTTGTTTTTTAGTCTACTTATTTTCTTTTGCTAATAAACATTCACAACACCACAAATATTTCGTATTACTTTAAATTAAAACTGTTTGTCAAAATTACGAGCTATGATCAATCACTATATAAACTATTCCAAACCATATTTATTCAACCCCAGTCCTGTTTCGTTATTATCTAATTCGCTAAAGCAACTTGACAGCATAATTTTGCTATACCACTGTCTAATGGTCATTTTGTCTTAGGGCAAGTGTGTGTGTGTTACAGTAATTATCGCCTAGTTATTTCTGTCGCATTGCTCTCGCAAGTTCGATAATATCCCTGGTTCAGGGTATAAAGGGCTGTCAGTTAAGTGACAGGTCTCATGTGATTTTTAAGTATCATTATGATGTAGGTGACAGTTGTATTTATGTACTTTAAATGTATATAGCTATGACTATACTGTACACTGTATTCATTTTCAACTGTGTACTATCTGACATATTCTGGTTAACTAATAAAATAGTTTCTTTTCCATTATAAACAGCACTAGTTAAAGATGGATGTCTGGTCTCATACAATTTACTTTTCAATTAAGAATATTATGCTTCTTAGATATTTTTTGGACAAATACGGAATGTCGTTTCGTATATTTAAAATTTATAAAAAAGTTTAAAGGTTAAATCACCAGGATATTAAAGAAAATTAGAAGAATTGAATTGAGAATGACTGAAGATAATTCCTTATCTGTATTTTTGACATTGAATACTTGAGTGTTGCCTTGATATCACAATTTACCCCTTATTCTGGTAGGCCGAAAACAAAATATTTTCAGCAATTGTTAAAATTGATTGATTTTTACATTTTGATCGACCAATTCGTCTTGATATTATAATTGGTTTAAATTTATTTGTACAGCCATTCAGAAAACGGGGTTTTGTGTATAGACAACTATTTCTGATTTATCAAAGAAAAACTGAAATGAAAAACAAAATTATGAGCAAATAACGTGCTCGGTCTATGAAAAGAGCATTCTATCAATGTATTATGTACCTAACAATAAATAAGACTAACTTTCTATATTTTCACTAGGCTAGCTTGAGTTTTATGCATTTTCTTTGAATAACAAGTAAAATATATATTTTTAGTAAGAATGTTATAGATATGCCTGTACTGAGTTAAAACTTGACCACTTTTTAGATAGTAATATTAAAACACATGCCTTAGATAAAAAAAAAACATTCTAAATTTATTCACACTGTTTTGTTTAGCCAATTTTGTACGAATACTGTATGCCTAAGTTATAGAGTATTACGTTAATTTTTGTGTATGGCAACTTTTATTAACGCACTCTTGAAAACTTGTTGTAAATTTCTTTACTTCATATTAAACTATCACTTTTTGTTTGTAAGCATTAAAATATAGGGCTCTATATAAAGGTTCTTGTAATCCTATTCTAAATTAATGTGATACCCCGGAAAAAAAAACTAGAAATTTTGTAGAATAGAGAAACCATAGCATTTCAATGTAGTGTTATGAATATCACAAGAAATATATAAATTATTAACTAAATGCATAGACATGATTCTAGATGTAATCTTTTTTTATTTCGAAGGTGTTGCCAGCTATCTCACCATAGACAACTGTAACTTTTATAGAGATGTATCGTTGATTTTGAATGTATGTGTAATGTAATTAGTCTTAATTAGTAATTATGAATAACGCCACAAAATAAACGTATATTAAGTGATTTTGTTTTTTAATATTTGTGTTCCTCTCACCCTAAATATCTTTAAGAATGAATATTCTACAATGTTTCTGCCATTTCAGCTGCCTATACGTCGATAATTGGTTTAAAAACCTCTTCTTTACCGAATCAAGATAAAAACAAATTGACTGGGCCAGCTAAGCCAGCTTTGTAAGCATAACAAACCTGCGGTTATTCCTCCTGCTTTTATAGCATCAGTATGAAATAAGTTACAACAATCTTATAACCTAACTAAAAGCTTAAAAATAATCTCAACTCTTTTTAATTGAATGAGCTTTCCACGTATTACAAAGCGGGGCAAAAAATGTCTCTTTAATCGAATATTTTCATGTATCACTAAGCGAGATAAAAATCGTAGTACACCTAATTCTAAAATTATATTCAACGACTTTCACACAACACCATCTAGTCTCAAACTACGCAGAGCTTGTATAATGAGTATTAGACAACTGATTTACATACTTTCTAAGTAAATACATATAGATTAGTTACACCAGACAACATATGATCGTGCTTATCGCACAAACATTTATCCTGGGTGGGAATCGAACCCACGACCTCTGGTATAGCAGTCAGAGCCACTATCCACTAGACCAACAGGCCAGTCTATCAAAAAAGCCGACAACCTCAAGCTTAGCTTAGTCTAAGCTCTATTAAAGTCTACGCCTACCAGTCATACATTTTACCGTAAGTATCTATCTATCAGCATTTTCATCGCTTCAAATACGTATGTGTGTCAGTGAATCGTCAACGAAAACAAATTTATATCACAGGACATACGCTACGTGATGGGAATGGCAGCCCTTTGTCCTCATTCCATCTACTTAGGCGGCGAAATAGGGCTGACTTTGCCACTGAGTATGACGGCGTTTTATCAAAATATTTTGGCCTGGTATTTGTCCAGTTTTGTGTTAGTTTAAGTAGCATTTTTAATCAATAGATGGCGGTAAACGTAAATTTTATATAGAAGTCGAAATGGCTTCGTTACATCAGAAATTAAATTTGTAAACTTTGTTCATTGTTTCGTCTTGAATCTTGATAATATTTAGTTTTATGTCGAGAACTTCACTCGTATACTCCATAGACTACGGCGAGTTACAATGATAGATATCGCTTAAATGAAGGAAAAATCATAAAATGTTGTAGTAAGTAGTAGCGGATAGAAGAGATGGGTCTAAAGCCGGGGAACATACTACTGTGTCGTGGCGTGGTGAGACGCGCCAGAGGCATATCGGCATACATTTAATATGATTAGGGTAATATTTGTAGGCTGTGTCGTGCCGACAATGATGCGCTGCGATTGGACACAACACGCCACTATACGGTAGTGTGTTTTCGGCTTAATGTGTGAAAAAAAAAGTTTTTTTTCGACATTATTACAAGCCTAAGATGTCCCACTACTGGGCGAAGGCCTCCATACTCTTCTTCCACTTGTCTCTCTCAAGAGGCTCGAGTGACCAGTTTGCTTTTGACATCTCTTACATTAATTATATCTGTAATCACAAACGATACATCAGTGACGCTTTTCAATGTCTATATAACTCTACATTCCACTTTAACTTGACAATTCACTGACAGAGGCACCTTGACACTTAAGGGTGAGGGCTAGAAGGGGTGCGCTCTTCTGCAGGTGCCGTTTGAGAAAATGATGAGAAATGGTTTATTCTACAAGTAGGATAAATTTTATCTCTTTTACATGCTGTTTTTTTTTCATGTAAGCTCGCTGGAATCGACATTTCCTAACTGGAAACCCTGAGAAGAAACGTTGAAACAAAGTCAGGGGTCAACGCCTCTTTTAGATTCCAGGCCCTGTTTAGGGTCAATCTAAAATGATTGACCAACTTTTGTATGCTACAAAATTGTATTTTTAAACAATTAAGTTTTCAATTGGTTGTGCTAAAGGTACTTGATGGCCACCCATATCGGTAGTAGACTCGTCACTATCCACCATATCGGTAGTAGACCGATACTAGTACCCTACTGCCCAAAAATATAGTATGTGACACTGATTTCCCAATAAAGAAGCAATAGTTTTATGGTAAACATTCATGTGAAAGGACCACCGTGGTGTGAACTATTTTATTACAAAGTAGCGCAATTGCCTTCCGAAGTTGTACGTGTAGAATTATAATGACAACCCATATTTCTATGTGTTTAAATAGAACCTGATTTTATGTTATGTTCTGTAAGCGAATTAGTAAATTCTGAAAACCTAATATGAACTTACGCAACAAATTTTTGGTCAACTGGTCTAAATTTTTTGTGAGGACCAGACGTTTTTGTAGTAAATTGCATTTTTTTTTTAATTGAAATTAATAATAATGCGTTAACAGCCACACTAATTATTAGTTTTTTTTTGTGAGAACCTAGTAGGTATTTACGCTGATTATTATTTTTTTGATTAAATATGTTGTAGATATAACAAGTAGTTAATGTTATTTGTTGACCTGTATTTGGTATTACATAATTGCAATTTTTATTTCTACGTGTTCCTACAAAATATGTTTTAAACTTTAAGGACAGACAGACAGACAGACTGACGAATAAGAGACCTGCATAAAGGGTTATTTATTTTGTTTGGAACTTTAATGACCCAAAAATGCTTTAAAAATTCTAAACTTTCATGGTTCCTATGATGCATACCTGTGACTAACATTCGTCGTTTAACGAAACGAAGGTCAATGCCCTCTACATTTCCACACTCATTGCCGCATTACAACAACATTCAATAAAGACTGTATTAAGTAATTACAGTCACCACTTGAATATTAAGTAAACAATAGAAGAATATGTCATATTTTATATGTATGGATAAGCAGTTTACCCTTAAACTCCCGTTTATATTTTAGTAGCTGTGAATTTTGTTAATAAATCAGTATTACGATAAAGTCATAATTTTAAGCTATTAAAAATGTCGTTTGTAAGTGTTAGAACAAAAAGCTTTCCATGACAATTTCGATTAAAGAATATTTAGATTAAGTAACAATTTACTTTCTAGACCAGCTTGGCTATGGAAATTAGTTCTGTAACATTTGTTAAGAAGGGTCCAAAATACGAAAGTTAGAGCAAAATTCTCTAACATTAAATTATGCGAAAACTTAAAGCATATTTTGACTAAACAGTCAGCATCTAAGCATACTAATTAATATAACTGAAAAGTGATTAATGACGCGATAAACGAGGCTTATAATCTGGTCACTTAATCAGGCACCAGAAATGGAGACATCAATTAAATTTAACTTAAAGTAAACGAAGGGTTCCAATGAAAACGGATCAATTTGTAGCGGGCTTTCCCAAGTGCTACGAGCTACGAACATGCCATTCCGCGAGTGTTTAGCGATCGGCCGGCATCGTCTCATCGCTCAGTAGAATCAGTAGCCACTGTAGTCAGTACCGCGCAAGCTTTCATAGGGAGTGCACACGTCGCTCGCTCCCTCAATTTTCCGCGCGTATTTACGCACGCTGTCATTCAACCTTAAATCCAATTAAAAATACTATGTGTGAGTGACCGTTAAACGCGTATAATGGGATAATCGTGTGATTAGTAATTAGTATAGTATTTGGTGGACAATGTGTGTGGAGGATGTGATTTTGGAAAAATGTTGAGGGCGTCCCGCGCGCGATGTGTGCTCGTAGGATTGCTGTGGTTCATGTTGTGCCTAGGCGATGTGGATGGACTTATAGGTATGTAAATCTTAATGAAGCATTCAAATATGCTTAAAGAATCTAAAATCACGACTACGCGTCCCAATTTCGGAAAAATGCCTGAATAAACGTAGCAGCTCGCCTTTTTTACATGATAAATGGCTAGTGTTACGCTTGTTATGATATCTTTACATCTGTTTCGGTACAGGCATTTAAAAGCTACGATACAAAATTATTTTACCTACATGGTTGAAAACTTGATATATTTTTTTGGGCAATCGTGTAGGTATTAGCAAATATTGGTTTATTTTCCGATCTGTGCATTGCATTGTAAGCCAAAATTGTCGTGTTCTGTGAAGTAAATCAACAATTCGCGCTGAGCTTTATTTTATACCATTTTTTTTATTAACCTGGGTTTTGTTTTATACAAATATACATTCAATAAATCAAAACCATACATTTTTTCTCGATTTGTTATATAGATACGAACGACAATATGTCGCTGTATTCGCGATATACACAAAGGACACACGTTCATTTCGAAATAATCCAAAACATATTCATATGTACCGTATAGAGTTTAGTATACTTTACTTCTATAGAGTAAGAAGTTTTTTTTCGCAAATTGTAGAAAAAAAAAAAATAGGTACCGTCCTTGTACAAATGAGTTATCAACCCCTCTAAAAGCTCGTTCGCTCTATATTTGTCTATGCAAATAAAGTAGGATTGGCAATATCGCACGAGTAATTTATGTGCGCATTCATTTGCGATAATCTGTCCCTCGTGCTATATCTATTATATATTTTACTAGTTCTTGCTCGTGGCTTTGCTTGTTTAGTTGTAGGTTATAGGTAAAAAAGTAGTGTACGGATCGACGTCCAAGGTATGAGCTATCTCTGTGCCAAATTTTATTAAAAATGGTCAAGCCGATTGGTCGTGCTTGTCCACTCGTCGTTCGGTCGTTGTTTTGGATATCACAACTTTCTGTGACATTCATTGTGATCTCTGCCTACCTCCAAGGGAAAAAGGCGTGACGTTTATGTATGTATGTATGTAATTGTCATGAATGGAATAATACGCTATACATGAAGGTAAGTATTTTAATATCTGTATTCGTTAACGATTATCGTTACCGCTGAACATGGAAGTGACGTTTCCTTTGATGTGTCACGTGACTTCTTATGGGTAATGAATGGAGCTGTCATTTCCATACATTTGAGGGATTCGATCAGTAAATGTTAGACTTAATAGACAACTGATATTTTTGAATGGCTAATGCTGTGATATTTTTAAGCTTTAATTCTCATTTATTGATCAGTTTACTTATCTTTAACTAACTAATTTATTTGTTGTGAGAAAATTATGAAAAGAGAAAGTTGTCATTATTTTAATTAGCTCATACATGTACTTCAATCATGCTGATCCAAGTTACTTCTTAATGTATAATTAATTAAGGTACACAATGTCATTGCATGTTTTATCTTACTCCAAACTAAACTCTACCAATATTTTTCCAGCCGTTTGGGCGCGACAAACAACAAGCTTCCATCCATACTTTCTTTCGCGTTTATAATATTAGTAAGCTTGTATTCCAGGCTGTTTGTAACGTATAAAGTACTACAAATACACTTATAGATAGTTGTATTTTGATGAATGACGTTTGGCACACCACACCTCGCGGCACGCAACTATCGGCTAATAGAAATGAGATTCCTTTGTTGTATCGGAAGGTCAGAGGCTGAATATTAGCCTGCTTTGATTAATTTAGAAAGGAAATTATATAATGAGTATTCAAGCTTGCGTTTAATTTCTAGTTGGGGTAAACGAAACCGTCTGACTTTTACACCTCACAAAACATTTCAATTACTTCTCAAAGGAAATCTAAAATCGTCGCCTAGCATTAAATTTGATGGTATAACAGTTAAAAAACGAAATAGTGTTTGTTATCTCGGCCTTGTTTTAGAGAGGAACTTTACATTCATTGAACATATCAAAACAATCGGAGAAAAAGCAAAAAACAACTTTTATGCTTTGACAAGGATTTCCACGTCAACCTGGGGGCTTTCCTTTAACACCTTGAAAATCGTCTACGGGGCTACGTACCTGGGATGCATTTGTTACGGGTCGCCTGTTTGGGCTGATAGGGCCACAATAGGCGCGGCACGACGTAAACTCCTTCAAAGTCAACGGTTGGCGTTGATTTTCTTGTGTAAGGCCTATCGGACTGTTAGTACTGAAGCCTTGCCCGTCTTGGCAGGCGTTTTACCGGTTGACCTCGAAATACAGCGTCGCGCGGCTATGTATTATTCAACCAGAGAATTTTTGAAAAACGATTTTTTAACCCTTCGCGAACGTAATAGGATCAATAGATTATTTAAACCGCAAACAGATGTTTCCGAGGAACTGATGGAGGAATGACAGGTTAGATGGGAAACGTCTATTAAGGGCCGTCATCTTTACCAGTTTTTTCCATCCGTTCATGAGCGGCTGGAGAAGACTTGGATAGAGATTGACCATTGTGTAGCCCAGTTCCTTACGGGACATGGTAACTTTAAAAGCAAATTATTTTCATTTAAACTTGTCGTTTCACCATTGTGTCAGTGTTCGACAGCAAACAGTGAATATGAGCAAAGTGCACATCATATTCTGTGGGAGTGTGGTCTTTGGCATGACGAACGTAACGCTTTACTAGATAGTTTGCAACCGACATCCGGTGTTGTTTACTATGAGGATCTTGTTGCCACCAGAGCAAATTTCCGTGCTTTCAGACGCTTTTGCCATACCTACTATTGGAATCAAAATAACAGCTCCTAAAATCATAGGACCCATTTAATTTGTAAATTTAAATCCGTGGTGCCTGGCAACTGGGCCTAACTCAGTTGTGAAATCTCTATTCCTTGCTAATATTAGCTATTTCATTTTGTCTCCCGCTTGCAATGGAGGGAAGTGGAACATAATATTTTTCCTACTCCTCCTTTTTTACTATTTCTGATTAATTTCGTTGCGGGTTCCAAGACAGTCAATCATTTCCCCTGGGACACACCGAGCTTCACTGTTTCGGTGGTATTCGTTGGTCTCATTGTAGATCCTGGCTTACAGGAGTTGCAATGACGGGCATGTGTGGTGGGCTAGTCCCAATTAAAAAAAATAATGAGTATTCTAAATTATTCTATAAATATTTGATTGAAGAAAATTATTATTAATTGTATGGTACAAATTGTCCACTATTGCATACTTATTGTATTTTTCTATTTTTAAAAGAGTATCTTATGGAGTTTTTTGGCGGTTCTTCTAATGGCACTTGGGAACCGCGCAACTAGAGGCAGTAACGTTTTGAAAGTACCTGAAAAGGCCTACTCGAAATAAAAATGTTTTGAGTTGATTTTATCTGTTTTTGATTTAAACTTGTGGTCGGGTCAATCAATTCATTGCCAATTGATAGATGCTCTACCACAAGAACCAACCGCAAATTAAAAACCGCCAACTTGTACCATCTACGAGAATCTTGCAATATTTTTAATTTCAGAGCTCAGTTCACTATTCACAAAGTACTAATGCTTTAAGAATATTTAATTCTATCTGAACAACAAAAAAATTGCAAGTCAGCAGAAAAATAAAATTATTATTAAAAAATAATAAGAGCGCGCTCTGTGTGTGCCAAACACAAATTACACATTTGTCGTATCATCGTAACTTTAAAATTCGAACAGGCGACGACGGGCCGACAAATCGTTCTAACCCTCTAAAACTCGATCATAATTTCCATTGAATCTCGCGCAGATGATTATTTCATACAAAATTATGACAGGCGGCCATTAATCCGGTGAGGGTTAAATTTTTTATAGCGAAATTCGGCAATCGATATCGGTAGGGAGAAACATCCATTGTATGAGTTGAATGGAAGCTAGAGCTTGGTTGATGACAATAGCCACAAACAATTTTACTATTCATCCAGATTACTTTTTTTACCGCCCCGTAATTTTATAGAAGCGTCTATATAATGTTTGTGTTCGTGTTGCTATAATTTTTATACGGAATCAATATGTGTTTATGATTATTGTTTTGGCGCAGCGCTACGGTTGTAACTGCGTCACTTTTATTTATATTTGAGACGTTTTTAATACCTTTATTCGCAATATGAATAATAAAAGACTAGTTGGTCCATATTTCTTCTCTTCTTTTATTATTAGTGCTGCACCATTTTAAACTAAAGTTAACTTAGAAAGATAGACTTCAGTTTTATTTGATACTTCATTTAAATTAGGCAAATTAAAACTAAACTAAAGCTTAGATATTTACAAAAGCTTAAAAATAGCGTCATGCAATTCGTCCGCATCATTGCCGGCCTGGAGTGTGCAAAAGAGGCTGGCGGCATTGCCACGTTGGAAAGCACTTTTATCCTCTATGCGAGGTAAACACCAGCCTTTGGGTCACGATAAGATATATATTCGATCCATTAAAATATCAGGCATTTTCCTAAACAATTTGTTTAAAAAAATATACTGACAGCACTTGTCATTGCCTGCACCTTTTAAGAGGGAAAGCGTTCAAGTGATCGTCGTGACAAAAGGGGTGCAAATTCAACCTGTCACGACAGTCAATTTTGAATCTTTGCGAATTGTTTTTTGCGATCCGTGTCATGCTGACGTACAGGGGGGAAACAGGGAACACACCTTCGGGAATCAAAGAAATCTAAACTCTACTTAGTGTACATTATTTATTCATATTAGTTTTAATATATATTCAAAAGAGAACCTTGCTCTAATTTCTTTTTAGTCCTTGTGTATTGATGCAAATATGCCGACGTCACAAAAACCTAATTTGACTTTGACATATTACAAATGTCAGTTTCCTTCCTGTCAATCTTTACAGCTATCATCTACTCACATGTTCCATTTACAAATACTTACGCATCGCTTATTTAAAAAAGGAACACGACAGTTACGTTTCATTAATCATGTTGCAGAAAGCCAAAGTGATGTTACACACCTTGATGTGTTGCCAGTTGCCATTAATAGCTACCGATTTTTAGGGTGCGATGATAAATAGTTTTTCTCGATTCCCATTCGATATACGAATCGTTACCACTTAATTTTATCGGCAACCGAACTATTCGATTTAACTTGATGGCCATTAATTACAAAGTTTTATGCGGCACTTTTTTTTTTCTGGCAACGGGATTAATGTTGCCCACTTCAGCTACTGGTAAAATTTGAGGATTAGTGTTCTGAATTACTCTACTTTAGATTCGTTCTTTTTTAAACTCGAATACGGATACTCTTAAGCTTTTACTAGAATTTCTCGAAACAAAAAATGTTTATTAGTTACCTATTTAGAATTATGGTATTCAAGATTCCATAACCTAAACAATGGCAGATTTGATGATATATGAAGTATAAATTCAATTTGTCCATACTACAACGAGTATGGATGCTCCTACTCATCATGTAGACTGTCGTGTCGGTCGTGCGACCGTATTTCATGGCTGGTAACCGGATCAACGTGTTACTGATGGTATATCATATAGCAAGCAACTTATAGGGTAGGGATGACCTTTTAGGTATGTTTTGATTTATTGTTTAATTATTTATACCTATATAAAACCTGAAAAAAAAAATAAACAGAACGGATGTAGTTGCCGCTTATATATTATTTAAAACTAGCTTTCATCTTTCTCTATTTCCATCCAGCAATTTCTCATTTTAACTAAACTTCCATTAACGGAGGCAAAATTCTTGGAATTTTGTTATTAATAACGTCACTTGATATTTTTTACTATATGTATACTTTTGTAGTTGATTTTAATCCTAAATTGTTGTAGTTTTTTACCAAATAAAGACAAAAAGTCGTATGTAAAATTTGTAGTTTGTAACTGACGAATTAAATATATATTTGTATTTATTTATTTCCAACATCTATCCCCATTTAATCTAGATATTTATAATTACGCATTTCCTCTATAGTTTAACCTTCATGATTGCTAATATTAAGGCGCTACCTCGATTTTATTTGCCATTTGCCATGGCAGATTGTAAGACAACCAGCTTACCAATGGATCTGAAATTTTGATATAGGTAAATTGATACCTTTATCTAGATTCTGCCAGAACGAAAACACGATACTGATAATTTTACTCGATCATAATTAATTTCGAAAACACGTCTATAAAAGTACTATTTTTGATTTTACAAGCAAGTTACACGATCTTTATGTTTCAAAATTACTCTAATACATTCGTAACATCAATATTAAGGTTCTGTCAGAACAGTTTTTCCATAACTATTACCAATCATTTTTAAATAAAGTTTTAAGATTTTGTATTTTTTGAGCGGTCGCGATCATGGTAGACGCTACGCAATTCTGAACCTTATGCCCGTGCGCTAGCGATTGATACACAATAATGTACGGAGACGAGCCAGTCGGGCGATTGGGCTCTCCGGGGTTGGACCTATGCATGTTGTCGCTCCGGTCGTAGGTATATTCATTTGTGACGTGATGATCTTAGGTTTTAAATATTTTGTAAGTGTAAATATTAGTTGGCTTAGACGTTATAGGTAATACTTATATTATTAAATTAGGTTTAGGTTTTATAATATAAAATGGCAAGAACTTAAAAAAAAATATACTTAGTTTCTTAAAGAAAAAAGAAAACAACACCTCAAAGAATGTGCCAAAAATGCAGGAGGTGAAAAAGGCAAGGTAAATAAAATAAAATCATCATTACCTATCTATGCAACTAGTATGTAGTTATGTAATTTGTTAATTTTAGTGAAATTGTTGTTCTATAATCTATAACATATTTTTGTAGTTGTAAACAATAACACCATTCGTAGGAGAGTTGTAACTATAGGTAGATCTCGCCAAACCTTATGGTGGCTTTGGATATTGCTCGAGTCGCTGCATAAACACCATTTTAGGCAGGGAGGTAACAGCGGGTGATGGTGGGCCACATAGGTACCTACAACAAGGTTGTACGCGTATAGGTACTCGGAAGTTAGATGCGATGCGATCAGCCACTATTAAATTTGGCGAGAACTTTTGGTATATCTACACTAATATTATAAAGAGGAAAATTTTGTATTTTTGTTTGTTTGTATAATGGAGAAACTCAAAACTACTGGACCGATTCTAAAAATTATTTTACCATTACAAAACTACATTACCTATCCACGAGTAACATAGGCTATATTTTATCTAGGTAAGTAATATGAGTGTTATTAGATATTATTGTAAATATTAGCACAAATCACTAAATAAGTAGCTACTACGTAAACATAAACACAAAACAAAAACAACAAAAAATCTATGGAGACTTTGTTTTGTGTTATTTTTCTTGTATTGCCTTTTAGGAGAAGTTTACAAAATGAACGGATTCTGCCAGAAAAAACAATATGTACTTTAGATGCCGTTCCAGCAACGAATTTTTAACATTACATTATTATTTATATTTCAGTTTTAATAAATATGTTTAAAAATTTATTATTATTGAGGTAGCTATGAAAAGAAATAACGCAATTCAGCATTTTTTGCGGGCGCTATCTTGGATTTTTAATTTATCAAGTCCTTTTATTTGATACCGATATTGAAGGTTTTGTAAAAAAATATGCTATTCGCCATTTGTGGCGGCGGCCATCTTGGGCCGATATTCACCAAATAAAGCTAGGAACACTTCCGATTAATTCCCATTTCAAACAAAAAGAAACTAAACAACTATCGACTCAGCCGTTCAGGATATACACAAACACACACACACACAACACACCACACACATACATACATACATACAACCATGCACGTCCAACTTATCATATTAAGTTTTCATTACAAGTATTTTTTGTAAATACAAAAAAAAAATAATCCGATTAAAAATTAAATGTAAGTTGCGGCTCCTTATCTTCCCTGTTCGGTTCTTTTGACCCCGCGCTGACCTCGATGTGTGCGATTCGCGCGAAGTTCAAATTTGACACATTGAGTGAAGACGATAGCTTGCGCGACGCGCGCGACGCGCGCGACGCGCGGGGCGCGCGGGGCGTAATGGGCGGAGCTATCTAAAATGAAAATATTCGCGGTAGCGTCTTAAAGCTAAAAACAAACTCTACGAACAAGCAATTTCATTTACAACGGTACGTGTCTATCAGGAAGCTAAAGAGAAGTGGGTCACTCTCAGCTGCGGGTGTACACAGATGCACGCGACACGACATTGTGGACAAACTTTATAAAAGATAAACTTTTCTATACAAAACCTAAATCGAATTTGTATTGTTTCTTTGTATAGTCTTGGGTTTTATTAGGTTAATAATAAAGCACTGTTTGCTTATATTTGTGTTACCAAAGTTCCGGTTCGTTTGTGTAAACCAGATATTAAGCTTTAATAAGATCAAGTTCGACAAATATAAGGATGTTTGATTTAGAAATTGCTAGAATGTACGGAAATGACGTATCTTTTTGATAAATCCTGTGGCTTTATCATAAATATATGTACGTATTGGCATTAAGTGTCAGTAATCATGTTTGACTGCATACACTGTTTAATCTCACGCCAGAGATAATTTTTCCATTGCTAAACATTCTTACAGTAACATCCTCCTAAAAAGAAAAATAAAATTAAGAATACCGAATACTTTTAATGGGAGTAGATACTCGCTTAATTGTTCCAAAAAATCTAAATAGGCAACGAAACTAACCTTATAATTGCCTTATAATATCCTTTGCTAGACTAAACACATTTTATTACTCCAGCCTTCGTATTTATCACTAATCTTAAAAGCTTGTCTTTGACAGCCTAATCCATAGATAATTCCCGCCAAAATTTATGTCACAATGTTGGTATAAATCCGTATTAAGACAGAGTATTAAGAATAAAAACTATTTAGACCAATTCTAGATTTGAATGGAGAATAAAAAAACTGGCTGTTTGATTTATTTTTAAAATAGTGGTGAGCCATAAAATTATAATTGATGTCGTTTGGATTTAAAATAGGAACACTTTGAATCAGGAAGGAGACACTAATTGGCCTGTTTGTAGCTCGAATAGCGTATTTATGATCTATGGTGACGTGATAAATCAGCCATAGAGAATCTCTTAACCTTTGAACTTCAGACTCAGTCAGGGGCAAATGTAGTTTTATTTGATCACAGTTTAAATGGCTGCTAGTGGTAATTGCGATTGCGTAGTGATTTTAGTCACATGGATGTCGGTTTTCGCTACAAAAACAAAAAAAAGATAGTTTTTTTTTTAATCGGAAAAAAAGAAGAAATAAAATCTTTTACAAAACCAGTGCGATATATGAATACATTTTGTATTGAAGGTCATGTGTCTAGATATACTGGTCAACTTTCCTGATTTGTTTAAGCACCTTTTTACGATTACCAGGTCATGAACCATCCTTCATATTCATAAGTTATCATGTCAATTCATAAGTTATCAAACCAATCCATCAGACCAATGGAAACAGACATCCCCAAAACGCTGTCTCCGCCCTTGTCTGCGAGGGTTGCACCCTCAGAGGTATTTGTACACTGAATTGATTTCTACAAGCAGTAAGCATCCCTTCAAAATTTCCTTCACAACTAAGAGCCGACGCACAGCAGACGCATAGCAAAGTACCCTAAACCCTAGCCGTCTTTGTCATTTCCAAATGAAAATGTAGAGACAGATATACATTTTCGAACGTCACTTATCTAAGTATTCCTTGCACAAGATTGTAAAGTGCTTGGTTTGACGTGTATTGTTTCTAAGTACCGACAGGTTTCCCTTTATTTGGCGATAGGCATGCACTTACAAAGGCAGCTTTTTTAATATGGCTGCTTGTTCGATTGTTTTCAATGAAGTGAGGGATGGGGTGTGATAATATTGGCTTCGGTTTTGCATTGTAGGAATGATGAGCTGTTTTCAGTGTGTTTTTATAGTGTTTTGTTTAATATTTTTGAAAGGTTGGTGGTGAAAGTTTTTCTGTGTGTAGGTATTAAACTTTGTCAGAGGCTTAAAAATTGAATTCTAACGTCAGGTTCAGATGTTCAACATCAACTAATCAAAAGTCCAAAGGATAGATTTGCGTACCTTCATTTTTATGAAATGCTATTGATTTTACTTACCGTAGGTATAAAAAATTGCCATTTCCGCTGGCTGACCTGACTTCTAAGAATTTTGACCAGCTTCTTTAATATTTTCCGATCGTTGGATGATCTAGTACCTACAAAAAGGCCTCTGAGGAGACCAGCTGGTTTTATAGATTTGTTTGTCAGTTCTACTACGTACAGGAATATTTGATTCTACACCCCTTTGTACTACCCAGTCAACAAGCATATAAATGAGCATAAATAACAAGCCGTAACGGTAAGTAATGTTGTAGGGGATAGCGCCTTATTTTATGTTTCTAAGCAATCTATCTACATAAGTATGTACTATAAATGTTTTAGTATTTGTACCTAAGGGGACGAAAGTCGGTAGAGTATGTTGTTTTAATTATTAGTTGCGAGATTAGTAGAAATGACTTCAACTTCTGTTTCCGCATTAGTCCTATCATACGATGCACTTAAATCATTTTTTATATCGCAATTGTGCGCGAAACGATCAATTGTTGTTCAAGACACATAAA
This sequence comes from Chrysodeixis includens, assembly GCA_941860345.1. Taxonomy (NCBI): domain Eukaryota; kingdom Metazoa; phylum Arthropoda; class Insecta; order Lepidoptera; family Noctuidae; genus Chrysodeixis; species Chrysodeixis includens. Next base: position 10,821,509 of record OW796092.1, read on the forward strand.
ACGAATTGGGGTTTTCGTACAAAATTGTCATCAGCTAATAAAACTTTTATAGGTTACTATCTTTTTTGGAATATAATAGACGCTTGGTTTATTTTTTTGCAAATTTCGTTATATGCCTGGGTTTCGGGTCATCAAATCTCGGGTCATTTCTAAGGAGTGATGATGAGTGCTATCTTCATCTTACGACCGGAACTTTACTCGTATTTATTGATGTGTTTTCTATTTTCCTGTTTATCATCGTTAAAGTTAACATTTTGCCTCTTTTCCCTCGTATTATTTCTTAGCAAAATTCTTATCTGTAAACGACAATATTAAATGTGCGTCTGGGGTCACTTAAAATATACTAAAACTAGAGGAGTCAGTAAAGCAATTTGTAACACCACCTTTTCTATTACTTAGATATAGTTACGAGTGTGTAAGTGTAATAGAAGCAATTATCTCCCTCAAAGAGGGTCAAATATTCAGTGGCTACCTACCCCTCGTCAATAAATAGGAATACAGTACTGGGATAAAACACACGTCTACCTCCAATCAAGCATCAAACTAAATTGCGCTTTGATACGTCCACTTAAAGCTTAATTTCGAATAATTAAGATTGATTAACCACCATCATAAGTTGAGCTCTGTTTATTTGTTAATCCCTTGCGTTTTAAGTATTTTATGAAACGTCTAGTGGTTTGAGAGGTCAACAGAAACTGGTGGTTTACTAACGTTGTTTTGGCCTGTTGTCATGGTAACGGTTGATCCGAATTCGCAACACGATGGGGTGTTTTGTGGGAGTGAGATAGACATATGTGGATTAGTGTGTGCAAAAGGGATAAAAAAGGAGGGTTGGATGATGCACTGCGCACGGTCTGTGCATGGTTAAATTGCATTAGCGTTTGTTCGTTCGCAATCTGTTGGAGTCGCGAATTTTAGTCGCGTGCGGATTGAGTTCATTTTGCGGGGTTTACGTAATCAAAGCATTCGTTTGTAGCCTAACAGACGGAAGCCTTGATTATGTAAGCTCTATCCTGTTTTGTTTGTAGGTACTTATTTGAGGGTTTGTTAAAAACTGGAGCAACTCAGTTAAATAATGATAGAATTTACCTAATTATATGTTCAGAAAAATGAATTAAAGAGTAGACGTACAAGAGCAGAAAAAGCTTTTATTATAGTTTTGTCTACAACTCGCAGTAATGAGACTTATGTAATGAATTGAGACCTATTCTTAAAGGACTTACTTTCATCAACTAAGAAACCAAATAATAATATACTCTAACTTTCGTCCAGCAAAGACTAACAAAAGCAGAAACAAAGGACTAATTCAAAAAGAGGAGCACAGTAATCAATACCAATAGATTCTCCAAAACCTTTTACAAAGCGCCATCGTGCCACACGAAGCGAACACTTAAAATTCTTATTAAGCTACCAATTTAAGGGACATAACACGCCCATTGCTTACAAAATGAGCCGAAAAAAGGTCCAAAGCCTCGCTTACATAAGTAGAATACACCATGCATTAATAATATAAAGGGCTGCCGTGAGGGAATGTTGGCCCTTTGAATTATGCAAGCAACGCACAATAAGGATTTACGAAAGCAGGACTTCTTTGATACCCAGGATATAAACAGGAGGATTTAAGTTCGCCGGTGCGAGAATGCGAAGGTTTGAGTATTTAATGAAATATTTTGTAGAAAGGTTTTTTTTGGTGTGTTTTTTGGACTGCGAAAAATGCACATGATTTAAAATTAGGGTAGGAAAAGTCGTTCTTACGCACACACAAGGTAAAAATATCGCCTTATTAAGCCCCACCACAAATCTAAAGACTCCGTTCATTCAATAAAATGTGATGCAATCATTACTGTGACACAGTTGCCCATATTTGCTACTTTCTAACCTCCATTTTCTCTCTTTATCCATCCCTAAATACTATGGCATTCGTACTGGCTGGCCAGTGGCGCTAGCCATTCAATTAGCAGAAAAAGTCCGGCGCCATGTCACATTGCGCTCGACGAGCACGCTCGGCGCGACGTGAACGAACTTACATGCCTCGGGTGCCAATCATATATCACGTTGAATGATTTATAGGACAAGTACAGAGTACTAGGAAGCTATTTAATACGCTTTCATTAATTTTCAATCAAGTTGACATATAGCACTAAGGTTCAAAGTTGCGTGACGGCATATTGAAATTGTGCTTTTGTCCTAAAGTTGTCTATTTTGGATAACGAAATCATGTTACGATTTGTGATTATGTCTATGTTGATGTTATTTTGTTTTGTTGATGCTATGTTGATTATTTTCCTCTTGAAAGAGAAAAAATACAAAAATAACAGATTTTATCAAAATAATTCTTCTTTTCTTAGCGGCCTGTATAACTAGTGAAGGTTATTAAAATAATAAGAAAAACCCAATACCGATTTCCAATGACTAAAGTTTTACCATTTGAAGTTGCAAATTTTCGGTCAGTCACCGCTACAGAATTTACTTTTTGTATTCACTTATTTTTATCAGTTCTATGCAGTCAGCTTAACCCGCTTTGACTGTTTCACTGAACTAACAGTTTCAGTAGGATATGCAAAAGCGGGCATTGAGGTTTACCGGCATTATCGATTAGGCTATAAACTGTCGCATTGGCGATTAGATCATAGCATTGATATAGTTGCAAGCCAAAGTAGGCTTGAGTAATCATTGTACTAATGTGTGTAACCCATCTAAGTATGTTTAGTTAAACTTTTAAACATACTAGATGGGTGATATATTTGTTTTCAAGAGTGATAATAATTGTACCTATCTCAGTTGCGAAATATGCGTTTTTTTGGCGATTGATGCGGAAAACTTTACAACCCTCGGATTAAGAAGTTTTAAACTGTGTTCTTCTTTTTAACGTTTTGATGAATATCATTAATATTTTTGGATGAATATTTAGGCTAAAAGTATCTTTGACGGTGGCCTTGTAGCGGTCTTCGTGTTCATTGCATGTAGAGGACCTTAGGTTAATAATTTGCTCTCAATGTTGCTACTCTCAATAGCTGATACATATGAAGTTATGTTGACATAACGAACGAACTATCGCATTGCTATTCCTAGTGACAGATAGAGCTGAAGTGATACAGACATAGCTCTTTTTTTATATCAAACTATGATAACATTAAGACATCAAAATAAGGTGTTTTCCTAACAACCAATAAATTCCACTTGTTTCAGACATAGCTCTTCTTATACTGGTTTTTATTTGTCATTGACAAGTACATTCAAAAATATTTAAAAATACATTCTAGTGATTGTGAAACGTTTATTTACGGTATCACAGGAAAGAGTCAATAAAAATCGTTGTCTTGTAATGGTCGTAAATATTTATCAGCTGTTAATATTGTCTGACGTTTACGAGTGCGTACCGTACCGTATTGGTTGTAAGTTGTAGGTCATTCGTAGTTTCATTGATAGATAATGGTATTAGAATAGCTTTTTATTGTTGCATTGACAAGCTGACACCTAAGAATAGTAGCGATGTTTTATTGTTATACGTGAGTAGGAAATATGTTCTTTAAAATGAGGAAGCAATATAGAGATATTGAGAGATTGTCTGCATTGAGGCTTTTGTTAAAAGTATCTATACGTTGATAGGAAATAAATCAATTAAATGCTATTATAAAACTAGATGTTATCGTTCTTCCTACAAATATTATAGAGGTGAAAATCTGCGATGTTTGTTACTCGTCATGTTCAACCGATATTGATAAAGTTTGGTATGGAGTTGGTTAACACTCTAGATCAACAAATAGTATACTGTATGACCGACTGTTAAAAAGTAGGGCAATGTTTTCGCAGCTATAACCGACTTCCTTGAAGCTGAGAAAAAGCTAAAATAAAAAAAATACATTCAGGTGAAATGTGACCAAAAAACCCTAGTTTTAGATCGAATAAAAGATAAATTGTGAAGTTTATGCAAAGTCACACAAACAGAAAAGGCAGCAAACGATAAAGCAAATCCGTCTACCTTTAGCAATACGTGCGGGTTTATCCGTCCGATCTCTTTCCGGATAAAAACTTTCGTTGCTCCTCGATTCGACAGTTGATTCCGATTTAGTCCTGTAAACCTACCACCATATCTTTGACCAAAACTGTTGCGGTTGTGGAAGAGAGACGCCGTTATAAGTCTTCTATCGCACTATCCTGCTTTCACAATAGCAATAGTTTTACCTTAAGGTTTATTGGTAGAGCTTTAGTTTCCTATTCGGTTTGTTACGTCGAGAGATAGTCGAGTAATTCGACTGGAACAGGAAGCCATTTTGTATTTTTCGTCGTGCATTTGTTTTGTTTTTGTCGAAGTGCAATTTGTGTCCCAGGTTTTGTAATTTACTAGCGATGCGCTCCAGCTTCGCATAGGTGCAAAAATGATGCTATAATACATCCGATAAACCTTTTCTTGAAATATTTTAACTATTAAAAAATGCAGTGAAATCCTGTGCCTAGGCTTAAAGATCTAAGCATGCTTAGAGACGACTCGAGAAACGACTTACGTAGAGGAAACGTAAACGTAGAGTTTAAGTAAGGAAAACTTTCATGTAATTTTTTTTAACTGTATAAGTAAGTTCTAAAGTTGGAAACAAAGTTCTGATAAACACAAACGAGATTTGTGTTTAATAAGAAGATAGAAGTGACTTAAAATAGTTATTCATTCAACTAAGCCTTTGCCCAATTTAGTACTAAAAAACATTTAATTAGGCAAATTATTATTTCTTTCACTTGTATTATTAATTTTGTTTAATGATAATAATAAAAAATGGCCTCCACACATACAAACCAAAAATCGGTCACTCGTGACTGGACGACATTTTAAAAAAGTTAACATTGAAAATAAAAATAAACATTTTTTATAACAGTTCTGCGTATTGTATACGTTATTAGATTTATAAACAAAACTGCCGGTAAACAAATCGTTAACGTGTCCGATCGATCACGGGACTATTAAAATTATAAAAGCTTCAGTATAAACATTGACAATCCATTAGAATTTATATCATACCTTTGATATTCAAACGTGATACGTAGTAAAACACTTACTGACGCTGTAGGGTTGTCAATAATCAGCCAGAGTCCCGCAAAGACACCGAGGTGTTTTTAGTCTGTAGGAGTTCGACATATCGTTACTCTGTGCCTCCGGCGTGAGTTAAAATTAGCGTTTGAACCTGGAAAAAGTTTGTCATATTATTAATAAGCAGTTTAAAAATAAAAAAAGCTAGTATTTGCGTGAACACTGGCTAGTGCTAAAGTATTTCAAATTTTAGTAGTTCGGGCGTTTTAGCTACTTTCATACCTAACGCATTCTATTTACTTACGAATGCATGTAAATACTTTAAAACATTTAAAAAGTGCTTATTATTATTAGTAACTTTAATATATTTTAAGTATTATTTACATCAACACATTCCATTTAAATTCATGCATTTTGTTTACTTGCCATTAACAAAGTTAACATTTACTATTCTTCAAATATGAAAGTGTCAACCCTAATAAGACATCTGTTTGTGGTCCGTTATACCAATGAATATTAATACGCGGCCGCGACAGGTTGAGTGTATGTTAAGCGATGCACCTGAGAGCGTGGAGGGTTAACAGATCAATTAATCACTTTACAATGTAATGTTAACTTAATTTTTGTGGCAAAATTTACATTTTCTCCTACTTTATGGTATAGGAATACTTATTGACCAGGAATCGAAGTAAAAAAATAAAATAATACGTGATCATCATTAAGTCCATAGTTCTATACTAGCTGTTGTCCGCGACTTCACCCGCGTAAACATCGGCTATAGCTGCAAGTACTTCCGCCCATCTTATACAGTCGGGTAAAAAAGTAGGTATCCTATGTGTTAATTCTGTTTGACCTCTAACTACATAACAAATTTAATCGAAATTGATCTAGCTGTTTGGCTGTGATAGAGCAATAAACATCCACGCGTCTGTACTAACTTTCGCGTTTATTATAATAGTGACTATTACACCAGTCAGCTACGCGGAAATATCATAGTGCACAAGCATATTATGCTAACACAGATGCACTCTCTGTTGCACGACCGGAGAGAGATCAGGCGCAGTCTCCACATTTTTACGCGCCTTCCGAAACACAGTAGCCGTATTATTCATTTCTAAAACGCACACAACAATCGAAAACTTGGTGCGCGCCGTGGGGATCAGCCTCGAGACTTTTGACTTGGCAGTCCTACGGTCTTACAACTAGGCTATCAATTCTTTAAAAGCTTACATATACCGCAACCTGAGACTTAACATACAGCTTATCATTCTTAAAATCATTACATTAAAATTGGTTAACTAATCTTCAGTTAATTTAATGCCCCATTAAACGGTAAAACAGTTAAGTAAACCGATATTCTAAACCTCTTTTATTGCAGTGTAACATATAGTAATCGGAATTCGGAACTCGATAAAAGTATTCTTAAATTAAGTGGATGTAAACAGATTAGAAATTGAATGAATAAAACAAATTTTTAATCTGATGATATTTTTTATCTAGTTCAAGTCTCAGTGTGTTTCGTATATTATTACTAATAGTTGCTATGTTGGGAAATGTTTAATGTCATGGAAACCCAAAAATCTAAAAAAAAAACACTTAGTGTTAACCGTAAAAATAATACTTAATGCAATGTTTTTGTTTTATGCTTGCTTTTAAAAAAAATTTTAATAAATTTGTACGAAAGATCAATATTTTTTTTGGAATAAACTTTATTCCTTTTGGAAAATTGGTAATTTAATGAACAGAAGCGGTATGTATAATATGACCGTTCCCTAAATAAATAGAAAACATGTTTTTTATTGTATATTGGACGTCTTCTTATAGTCTTGAAAAAAGGCGTGATAGGTAAATGGACTAGAAGCCTCCGACATAGTTACGGTTTTTGTGAAGTAAAACACAAAGACTGTAAAAAGTCACGATATCATATTAGAATCAAATCAGTCAAAAAAATGCTAAGTCGAGGTTCCATCGCCCCGTTTTTTTCTTTCCTAGCATTCCTCTTATCAATTAGTAAATCTCAAAGGTACCAATTTGCACGTCAATATCGTTATTACGTCGATCACGTTTCAGCCTTAGATCTGCTGCCATTATCCTATATCCCACAACTCTAGTATTAATAGTATGCACGTGGAGGTAATTCTCTTTTGATTAAAAGCTCAATTTTTCTGTCAAGGCCCTTATTCAAGCCTATCTTAGAATCTATCTGACGTTTGAAAAACGACTTTTAGCTATTAACGATTTTAAACTTTCGCGACTTGGACACATATTTTAGGCGACAAACGGGACTTATTCGCGATATAAATCGTTTTATATCGCGAATAAGTCCCGTTTGTCGTCTAAAATAGACATTTAGCTAAGTAATTTAAATTCGTAGGTTTCTGTGCCTCGAAAGGAAAAAAACGGAAACATTTTGTGACTGACCTGTTGGTCTAGTGGTTAGTAACCCTGACTGCTATACCGGAGGTCGTTGGTTCGATCTCAACATTTGTCTTAACGTTTTAACTTAGACTGAAATTTTGCAGTATCGTTCGTGAATACTGCTGTAAGTTGTTTAGGTCGTAAAAAGGCTGTTTTTTACTTCAATTATCGCCCAATTTCAATAACTAATACTAGATAGATTGCGTAGGCTTGGATTTGGTTATATTTTTTGTATAAAAGAAACAGATGTTAGTTCTTAGTTATTATAAGCAAGTTTCCGTGACTCACAGTTTTATAGTAAATCGTACTAGAGCGGAGTAATGTATGCAAGCCTAAAATATCAGCAATGAAATTATAATACTCTTAACTCTAAACAATACGCCTACATGTTTTTTCGAAGAAATAGTGCGAAGTAACGCAAAACCGAACGGTTTCTTCAAGATATTATTACCGCCGTATAAACTTATAAAGGTTCGACCCTTGTTTCTTGTGCAAAGAGCCTAAATCTGATATAAACGATAAAAAAAAATTGAAAGTTTTCACACTCTTGGTTAGGTAGATAGCTAAAACGATCGTCTTTACATTTGACAAGTGGAGTACAAAATACTTTGTAATTATGTAATTAGAGCAAACCCAACCATCACAACCCGTCACAGCGCCGATTATTCGCCATTTTACTACCTCTATTAATCGTACCTTCCTCCTTGTTCCAGAAATAGTGGAAGAGCAACAATGTCACGACAACGAGTTCCGTCTCACGTGCCGCGACCTCGACTCTCACATCGCAGTCCTCGAGGCGTGGTACACCTCCTTCGAGGCCTACCACCAGAACACGACCACACACGAAGGTCTCCACATCAAAACTGAGAACGACTCCGAATTAAACAGAGTCTTCGTATATTCTAGTCCAAAACACAACGGGGTCTATGAACCCTCAAATCATTCCATATTCGAAAATATAACCAACGTTAATAATAATAATAGTTTTGAATTCAATGAGTTCGTCAATGATACGAACTTTTTTAATGATACAGTGGACTTGTCTGTGGATTATGTGAATGTGACGGATTGTGGAGTACCGTCGTTTGCGAGGAGTTACGCGAGTTGGCGGGAGGGGGATAAGAGGAGACGGCAGCCTTCGAGAGAGGCCTCAGTCAATCTGAGAGCGCCTGTTAGCTACCGGTAAGTTTCTCAACTTTTCTTTTCTTCTTTTTTTATATGATCGGCGGTAAGGTGTCTTAGAAGATTGCACAAACATTTAAATCATGTGTCCAAGTGACCAAGCAATAGGGATCCCACAGATACAAGTATCTGTCGAACCCATGCGGAGATCGAACACACGTCGCGACTGTCATTGGTGTGGTGACCTATACCATCCGGCTATCCGTGCAGTCGAAAACCAATTTTCAACGGATTTGGTCATCAAGACTATATTTAGTGCAGAAGACGACGTGTTTCCCACTTTTTCTTTGTTTGTTTTTTTCGGATATTTTGGGATGCAAGCGTCACTTTCACGGACGACCGAAATGTTTTTTTTTCGTTTTTAGATGAGCTGACATTTAAAAAAGGTGGCTTTAGTAAACTACTGATAATACAATTTATAAGTGGTTTATCTCACAAAATTGTAATGAGTATGCTGTAATGTAAAATAAATATCAAATGTTTATTAAAAATAACGTTCTCAGTTACCTGTTGCGTGCATCCGGTGCACCTGACACGAAATTGCTGTGCGTCCAATTTTTGCGAAATGAGAGCGACTCAGATGGATAATAAATTGGTATTTAAAAATAAAATCGAATTAGTCAGATGTTTTCAGCCAACATTAATAACTGCTTTCATGTTCAATTGCGTTGCATTTAAAAAGTAAAACAAAAAAAAAAATCAAAACATCTATCATCGTTTTAAATTCGCGGTAAAAATCTAACGTTCCACTTTTAAAACGTCATCGAAAGAGTTAATAAATAATCCAATTTAGAATTTCAAAAGAAGAATGTGTGTCGTGGATTGGCCGTTAGCGCGGGCCGCCATTAAATAACCCAATTATCTTCTTGTAAGGTAACGCATTTATTCTTGTAAACGTTACTTTGACGCATGTTTTAACAGGCCGAGCTTAGCGTAATCTTTAGATTAATTTTAGATCCACGTTACCTTGTATGAATTTGTAATGAGATGGGTAAGTGGAATATCCGCTTGGTAATAACAAAAGAGCGTAAGCTGTTTTTCTCCTTTATTTTATAGAAGCTGTTAATCTTATTTCATACGTTTTCCATAAGTGAAATCCGCAATAAATCTTGGCAATTCTAGTAAAACATTTTTTATTTAACATATTCTTAGTCGGATTTGCGCCAATTTTTAAAACATTTAGTTAACCATCTATTCGATCGAATGTTTCATTCGGAAAGACTTAAAAAAAAATCATTGCCTGTTTGATGACCTTCTTAATCAGGACTGTTGTGACTAATGTAAAAGCGAGATGGCGATACATAAACTATAGCATCATCTCATTTCAACCACACCAGTCGTATTACAAAAATTCATAGTCAGCACTAAGCGCCTACTACCATAGCATTATCATTGCAGTTGTGAAAGAGAGACGCCGCTCTACAGTTTGTAGCGCCATCTCGCTTCCACCAACTACAATCTTACTTTAAAGCACTTAGTAGGGCAGTGAGTGCTACTTCAACAGCTTATACTAAGCTTATCATAACATAGACTCGTAGTATAATCTGACGTTTGAATTTACTATTCATTGCGTTCATCATTTGTTTTAGTGTTCGACACACGTAACGTCATTGATAGTATTGACACATTCCCGTGGGAATGCGGCCCTTTACGTAGTGTTACATATATGTAAGCTTACGGAATATCAATGGTGTCGTAAGTACCAAGGGATTAATGTGTAGCTAAGATTATTGGAGACTGATCGGTAGTTGGTAGTTGAAATTGATAGCGGATTTTTTTTGAAGAAAGATTGTTTTTTTTTGTGTTTTGTGCCGATGTTGAAGATATTGATCGAGTAAGTCTTAAATATGTTTAGGTGTATTGTATGAAAGGCCTACTTACTATGAAAGTATACTAGATTAAGTATTTGAAAGTATCCTTTGGGGTACAAACAATATACAAACCACATTTATGTATAGACAGATTATCATAGATATGACATATTTTTAATCGTCTTGCATATTTCGGTTCTTTTTCATTCACACTTCTCAAGATATCAACAATCTAATTTTTTAACATTAATATATGCAAATGGGATACATGATACGGGTAACATTGACAGTACAATGTTACCCGTATCATGTATCCCATTTGCATATCTTCTTCTCTCTTTGCTGAAATAAACACAAGGCAACTGTTCTTTGTCTATTTCAGATATCATTTCCATACAATAATACCTACCAACTTATCTTACTCATGTCCAATGTGTATGTAACAAGCAAAACGATCGTTATTTAGCTACCCTAGACCCAAATGTGACATTAAGTCCTTTAAATTTATGTCCAAAGTTTGTAACTTCAAAATCTTGGGAACTCACCAGCTTGCATCTCTACCACATGCTATCTCTAGAAAGTTTAACTCATATGATAGTATATTATGCAGAATTATTAATGAAAATGCAATAGATAGATGAATGTTTTTTTATATTTTTTAAGGAAATGTGCCTTATACACTTCCGCAAGTGGTAAGAAGATAGTATTTACCATATAATAAATAATGATGCCTGTATATCTCGATTTTGTAACTCAAGAACGTACAAAGCTTAATAAGCTCATATTTTACACATGTAAGAAAATCATAGGTTTTAAATTGTATTTATAAAGAAACTACAAATTAGGAGTCGTACAAATTAGCAATTGGAGAAAACCCGTTTCATATATTTCACATCGTCTTCCCGTCCTTATCCCATTTTACTTGGGGTTTGCGCAACAAGTTTTCTTCCATTCTCCTATATCAGAGGTCACACTATAATTTACTCCTTTTTCATTCATATCCTTTCATATATTTCTACTGCATAGTAAATGCATCTCAACGTGTCTTGCAATATATACAAATATAACTTCGGAAGACTAGTTCTTTCGTTCGGGTTTCTATCATTCGCGGTTTCTGTTTAAATTCACTGTTACTTAATTTGTATGCTTTGAGTTTTATTTCATTTCTATGACAAGACTATTTCTGCGTATCGTTGTATCACGATACTCAAAGAAAAAGAAACATTGCATCTGAATTTTTATCTTATTTATATGTTAACAGTTTACTCACGCGTATTTATCGGGATAGCCTGACTAGTTTCAGACCCAACCGGAGTCCTTAATCATGAGCTAACGCGGTGGGCGAGCGAGTTGAACTTCATAATTATCTTTATGATATAAATTAAGCCATCATTTATTTGGCCTGAGGCTTTTACGTGCTGAACTTGGCCCATACATTTTAAATTTTTTCCATCGTAAGCAATTAAAGCAACAATTTAAAATTCTTTTAAAACATAAACAATTAACCAGTGCTGTAGGTCTTACAATAAACCGAATTCAATTCCATTAATAGTTTTAGTAGTAAACCGCACTTCATTACAATCAATCGTATAACTTAAACAAATTGAATGAGAGAGTCAATTACACACGTATTACAAAACTACAATCAAAATTAAACCTTAGATTAAAGAGATAAAGTTTAAAATGATTTGTTAGATTTGGGGTATAAGTAACGGTAGATAAAGACAGCTATTTGTCAATTGATGCGTCTTTAAATGGTGATTTGAGTCAAGGGTTATCAATTATTGAGGGCACGATGCGCGATAGCGGAAGGTAATTGATCTTTGCGAAGTGAGCACGTGCCAACCCTAACGTAGCTACTTAATTAAAATACAAGTTGCATTTTTATTAGGGTTGTTACTGTAGTTTTTAATAGATCGAATCGAAGTTTTTAAAAGCTGGTTTAAATGATGACGTTTTACAACGAACAGTTAACAGTTTTTATTGACAATTTGCTAACACATTTATTATGTTTGGGATATTTTAATAATAATAATAATAGAAACTCAAATTAATATTGTTACTGAAGAAATAAAATGTGGCACCTTTTATATAATTTAATTATCAAAAAGTGTTATTAATAATTTTATTACAAGCCGCTGTCATAGCCATAAAAAAACCAACAAAAAAAGAAAACTAAATTAAAATTCTGTATTTTGTTTTATCGTTCCGTTTCTAAAAATCATTCTTTTTATGAAATTCCTTTTTTAACGACTTGTAAATGTCACAATTCACGTTCGGAACTTTACTGGCGTTCTAAAATTAGAATTGAGAAAAATTCTCATTCCGTTTTGAAATCTGAGCGAGTGACAGAAGGACTTTTAAGGAACTATAAAATAGTGATAAAAGTGGGATATTTGGTCTCGTAAATGTTTTTATTTTATTTATTTATTTAAATGTTTTCTGTGTGCTGTAAATAACGTGTTTTAGAAGCTGAAAAGTTTGTGTTATGTTAGTTTAGACTTGGCGTAATCCTTGCGGCTTTTGTTTTTGTTATAATGTTGTGTTTGCTAGCGATCTTATTTAGAATATTACGGTTTACTGGAGTAAGTGAAAAGATTATAGAAGTAGGTTCTGAATCTTTTTATCGTAGAGGTAGTTGATTGAAAAATAGATTTGTCGAAAGGATTGTATGTAATTGTTAAGAATAAGAATTATGTTAGACACTTTACACCACTATGCTTTGAACAACTTAAGCCACTAGTACCCCTTTACAAAATTCACTCTTTTACTAAGAATTCCTTAAAGTATCAATTTTGTTTGTAACACCACGCAATAAAACAATTATTTTACTACCCGTTACAATTAGATTCACAAATGTCACCATAATGTCATCACGAACGTATTCGTACAATTTGACAGCGGCATTCAAACAGACAGACACGGAAATGCACTGGTTTTATTACTTCTAATAAAACTAAAGAATTATGTAGGTACGTATGCTCTGGGTTATTTGGAGTTCGATGTTAAAATAGAGTACATCTTCGGTTTGATAATGATATTAAAGATCAATACGGAATAGTAACAAAACATGTAGGCATACTCGATCCAACAGTTGCAGTAGATTTTTTATACGAAATTTCTGAAGCTGTTATGAAATATTCTTGATATTGTAAGCTAAACGCAAAACGTTTAATTTGAAAGAAAATTTCACGATTTCATAAATCATTTGAGTAAGACTTAAACTTCAATTATACCTACTGTACTGATGTTATAAAGGATAGAATAGAACACTCTTAATTGTACACCGTATTTACAGCTGTGAAAAAGTAAATTATATACAGTTAGGGTTCAATGGGTAAGCTACTTCTACCATTTAGTTAACCTATTAACTCTACTCGTGTGTGAAAATAATTATGTATACGTCTAATTAGGGCGCAGATGTAGTAACGAAAGGGTAATAGCAACACATGTTACATATCAGAACTATTTACTGGTATAGTCATGTGCAAAGGTGTTAGCGAAATACTGATTGAAAGGAATATTAAGCCCTTAAGAAAGGCAACGGTTTTTCTTAAAGGTTTTATATATCGATGGTTTGGGTCTTAAAGAAATGTTGAGTTTAAAAGTTTTAATAAATAAATTAAAAACATTTTCGAACATTGTAGAGTAGAGGATTGCGAGTTTTTGATATGATTTTTTTACTATATTTAATCAAAATAGTTTACCAGAAATTTTCTATAGTTACGTTTTATAGAAAACTAGCAACCTGCCCCAGGTTTGCACGGGTGAAATACGAATGTATTATACATGTAAACCTTCTTCTTGTATCAATCTATCTTTATAAAAACCTCTTCATAATCCGTTGCGTAGTTTTAATGATTTAAACGATCAGACAGACAGTGACAGCTATAGTGACTTTGTTTTATACTATTTACTGATAATGTTTTTAAAAGGGGATCAAATACCACATTGATTGGCCTAAAATTTTCTATAGTTATATTTTATATAAAAAGTATCAGGTTTATCAGCTCTTTGGTGTTGATTATACTAGTACCTTCTTACATTTCTTTGATGTTATTTAAAGTCGGCACTTGTAAGCGGTTTTGGTAATCACGTAGGTATCTATTTATGTACTTTAAGTTACGATTACAACGTTGAATGAATTTCTGCGGTTAATGAAAGTTTAAAAAAGGTTATTTTAGGAAATAGAGAAAAATACTATTAGTCCAGTCATTATAGTAAGTTCACCTCGGAATTCGAGATACCCAGTTGTAATGCCAAATGTAATACTTGTATATTGACACCTTAATAGTTGTCTCAAAACCTACATATGGTAGGGTGTACCTACGCAACTATTAAATTTCAAGGTCTAAGGCATAATTCGCATTGAATACTTCATATTGTCAGTATACGTATATTATAATACTGTGCTTCCACCTTCTACGTCAGCTTCTCACCTTACTGCTTGATACAATATACATTGTATTCTAAAAAGTCTATTTTCACGAACAATGACGTCACAATCTCGATTACGTTAAACAATACATTGTATTACATAAATAACATAAACATCGCATTGTTTTCTTTCAAACATTTTAATCGTACACATTTACTTGTACAAACACATTTATAAGAAATATTTCTTTTACCATTTATCTTTTTGTTTGTCTGTATGTTTGTTTGAATTATTCGAAGCTGGTTTATTTACTTTTTAGAATTACGCGCGAAAATATTTGTGGAATCGAATTAAAGCCTGAGTTTCGTTGGAAATGTATTTCAAATATTTTATCTGTGGATGCACGTGGAAAGGTATTTGTTTGATTATCATAGCTGTTCTGTGCGTTACATTGTATACTTACCTGTATATGTTTATTCCACAGATTTCGTGTTTACGCTACATTTTATTCTTTTATTAAAAAGCTTTTTCTTATCAAACCATTAGCATAAATGAATAATGAATATTCCAAGACCATCGCACAACGCCATCTAGTCTCAAACTAAGCAGAGCTTGTATTATGAGTATTTATGAGTACTATACTGTGTATGTACGTCCGTGTGGTGTCCGGATATAAAGAATAGCGCCACCCCATATCCTCCACAGAGTGTCGTAAAAGGCGACTAATGGACCTTAAGACCTAGTGCACTGTACCAAGCACCTTGGGTCACCCGAATGGTGGCGGGTAAACAACCAACAATCGCATTTCCAAAGAGGGTTAGTGTCAGGCAGGCGGCCGACTTTAAAACCATAGCCAAATCCATTAGCAAAATGTTTAGAAAAAAACATGTTTCGCCGACCCCAAGTAAAATGGGATAAGGGCAGGAAGATGATGATGATGATGATACTGATATATTTCTAAATACATACATAATTTAGATAAATTTCTCATCGTGCTCATCACACAAACATTAGTCCTGGGTGGAAATCAAACCCACGAGCTCTGGTATAACCTAGTCATTGTCAATAACAGGCCTATACATAAATGAATAAATACATTGAAACAAAACACTTTAAAAGCATCTAAAATTCAAGACATATTTAATTCAAGTTAATCCCCAAAAAAGCTGAAATCAAAAATTCCGATTAATTTTAATAATTCATTTAATTAATATTAAATAAGCTCTTTTTCCTCTTTAAATATTTAACTAGGTCAGAGTGAAATAAAATTAGTTCAACACAGATTAAACAGTAATTATGTACCGGTTAATCTTTCAGTAGGTTTATTCAAGCGTTATTTAGTTAATGATAATTAATTGATTGTGTGGGGAAGTGTGGGGAACGAGGAAACCCGTAGGAGTAGGTATTGAGTGATTTAATGATCTTCGTAATTGTGTCTATTTTGAGGGTTAATGCGTAATTTGATGTTATGGCGGCGGTGGAGATGGTTAGTTCTTTTGTTTAGCTCATGTCCTCGTTCTTAGTAATACTACATTTTTTTTTTTATATACGACTCCCACACTAAGGAATTTAATCTTATATCGTGGGGGTTCACAGACATTCAATCCAGATTCACAAAGACACCCAGACTCAGAACAAGCCTTTGTGGATCGTTCAAATTCTTGTCCTACGCGGAGATCGAACCCGCGGCACGTTAGAGTGGTAGGTAATTGGCGTGGTGACCTATACCACTCGGCTATCCGTGGTAACCGTGCAGTCAACATTGTTCAAAGTGACTGCTGGTTAACTAACAAAAATATCTGCCAGCAAAATAGATGGTCATCATCATCATCAGCCTAACGCAGTTCACTGCGCAACACAGGCCTCTTCAAGTGCACAAATTGATGGTAATTGACAATCAATCGATGGTCTTGTTTAATGTTTACTTCAAAATTTGTTGATACCAAATATCGAGCCGGCTCGTGACAGACCACGTAGAAGATGGCTAGACGATTTGGTTGTCTCTCAAGCAGAGATGGATAAGTGGAAGAAAAAGGGGAGTAAAACAGTGTGCAGAATAAATAAAAAAATCCGCAAAATCAAGCATTACAGGACAGTATTCCTATACAAATAACTTAATTGTATCAATTTTTTTTTTTACATAAAGCGTAGTTAATAGTAACTGTATTATTCTTAGTAGGTAGTAAGTATTTAGTCCATTGACAAAACTCCCGTGACGTGTGTCTGTCAGTGTTAATTTTAACTTGTCGCGTCACTAAATATGGCGGCACGTCTATTAAGGTTCACTCGCAGACATAACTAATAGTTACAAATATATCGCGGTTAAGTTTATTATTGTAAGTGTGGCGACACACGGGTTTGTATTGCGGGCTGTCCTGTTTTAGGTTGTAACCAGGTAGGTAAATCTGTACATATGCATAAAAAAGGATGTGCTGTTTGTAATATTGAAATAACAACGTTTTTTTTACAAAATATTCTTTTTTAACTTTTGTTTGTCTGTTTGTTCCCGCTAATCTCTGCAACGGATCTGTCTGTTTATTCCCGTTAATCCCTGCAATGGTTGGATCGATATTGACAGCACTTTTTTGGCAGGTAGCTGACATAATAAAGAGTAGGTAACTTAGGCTTCTAAAAAAAAACTGAAAATAAATTGACTAACTTTTTAAATCCACACGGACAAAGTCGTAGGCAAAGCTGGCAGTAAATAAAAGCTCCTTTCATTTTTGGGAACATCATAGAAAGACCAGGCCGTCCCCCAAACAACAGTGTTAGTGTCCTCATGTCTGGCTTCGTCAACAGAACGCTCCAATGTATTCATCACAATTAAAACAATTTGTTTCCACTGTAATCAAGAGACATTAACACAACAACCCGAATTCAACGGAAGTAATCAAATTGTGTTTACACATAATTCAATGAATGACACTAGAATATTTATCTATGGTTTTTATACAAATTTTAATAATGTACAATCGCGGACTTATTGCCTAATAGGGTGGTGTAGAGAAAAACAATATTTTTTATTTTTGTTATGTTTAATTATATTGCGTACATTCCAAGGCATAAAGGCACTGTCAGGCTCTTTTTAGCAGAGCTAGTCTTTCTGCCAAAGTCGCGCAGAGTATGCGCGAGCGATCCCGCTACTCTGGCTTTGGCAATAGAAGGGGCCCGGAGTGTTTTTTGGTCGGTGTGAGTCCGATATATCCCTTCGCCGTGCCCTCGACGTGGGTTGAAGTCATTAGAGTTTCACCCCGGAAAAAAAGGCTCTTTTTAGCAGTGTTATCAAATAGACAGTGTCACCAATCTAAAGACCAGCCGAGGTTAACGCGGCTAAACAATCTCCATCGGTGATAGCTCAGTAGTAAATTGACCGATTTTCACGCTGTTTTCAGCTATAATCATCTTATTTTGACTACTAATTACTAGGCATATCGCATTAGACCTAGTTTGCTGGAATTTTCAAACTACCGTCAAAAACATATATTTTTCAAAATTTTCACTTTAAATTAACGATTTCTCGAAATTTTTCCGGGAAATTGTCGCGTTTTAATACTTCTAAATTTACTTACCTGCCGTACCCGCACTCCGCGCCGCACCCCGCGACCAGGACTGTTGGGAAACCTGCAAAAATAACTCAAAATATTAAATTTTTTATATAAAAAAATCGGTTTTTCGCTATTATTTTCAAAATTTTGTTAGTGTTATAAATTTTTATTTTTTGCCCGCCCACCCACCCTATAGAGGTAAGGTAGGGTAAGAAGACCGAATTTGACGAAAAATCTTCGTTTCGGGTTCCGGAGGTCCGCCTGATAACAAATCGACTTGTAGGGCCTTCGAAATCGGCCAAATAACGGAGATATTGGACTGTTTTAAAAATTTTATTCTCTGTTATTTTAATTTGTACTGACTATCGCATTTTTCTTAATTTTATGACAATTTCATCCCCCTTATACAGGGATCAGTTCAATTTTCACTATTTATTTATTTTTATCTTTATAATTGTATATTTTGACTATCTGTTCCCCTCTTTACAGGGAACAGAACATTTAATATTATTGTAAAAAATTTTAATGACAATTATTCTCATTGACTTATTACCAAATTCATAGGGATTGTTTATTAATATAATTATTTATTAAATTATTAAAATTCTTATTTATCTTTGTGTTTCTACTGATTGCCTACTAGCACCGACTCGACATGTTTATCACGGCCCGCTCACCGACGCACAGGGCAGCACAGAAGAGCGATGTGGTCTCTCAAGTACAAACAGCTAAAATAGCGTCTAGTAGCACCGGGGCCTCAACCTCGAAGGATGGCCAAGTGCGGCGTAGCGCTGGGGAGATTGAGCTGAGGATCTCCTCTTCAAAGTCTCCCCGGGGCACCGCAACACAGGTCAGGCCGTTGGATAAACCCAGCACATCCCGACTGAAGGAAGCCTCATCCAAGCCGAGCGAGAAGCAGCCTAAGCCAGCCCAAAAACTAGCTCCTACAACACAAACCCCTGACGTGGAAATGAAAGGGAATGAACAGCTTACCACGGAGAAGATCTACAGTAGTAGGGGCAGAGAGGCGCAGGCATGGCACCAGAAGGCTATAAAGAATATGGATGAGAGCGGGAACCTCAGGAGGGATATTAAAGCTACAGTCACAGAGGCCCGCCAGAACTTGGCTAGACTGGTAAAGGAAGCTGAGATGGCTAGGAAACAGGGAGAAGAGAAAAACACGGATAGGA
This sequence comes from Chrysodeixis includens, assembly GCA_941860345.1. Taxonomy (NCBI): domain Eukaryota; kingdom Metazoa; phylum Arthropoda; class Insecta; order Lepidoptera; family Noctuidae; genus Chrysodeixis; species Chrysodeixis includens. Next base: position 10,841,053 of record OW796092.1, read on the forward strand.
TAGATATTCCTATCAAGGAAATAAAAAAAAATAAGTAAAAAAACTTTTTAAGAAAAAGCTTTTATTTAAACGCTCTAAAAAGAAGAAAATAAAATATTCCTTTTGGATTATACTAACAACTCCTCATTATACACAATTTATATATAATAAAAGCTTGTCGCTCGATTTACCACAAATTATTATGATATAAAGGAATGTTGATAGGTATGTAAACCTCGCGACAAGCTTTTATTATTATATATAAATTGTGTATAATGAGGAGTTGTTAGTATAATCCAAAAGGAATATTTTATTTTCTTCTTTTTAGAGCGTTTAAATAAAAGCTTTTTCTTAAAAAGTTTTTTTACTTATTTTTTTTTATTTTTTACTTTTTAGTTATCGCTGGCTAGGTTCCTCAGTATGTTGAAGTTATTATTACTCTCAAAATGCCCTCTCATTTGATACCCATATTGTAGAAGTAAACTAAAGGTAACTATTCCGCCATCCTGCATGGTCCGCCATATTGGATTCAGAATGACGTCATATTCTTTTTCTAGTCACTCTTAACAAGCCCTTTCATTTGATACCCATATTGTAGAAGTAGACTAAAGGTAACTATTCCGCCATCCTGCATGGTCCGCCATATTGGATTCAGAATGACGTCATATTCTTTTTCTAGTCACTCTTAACAAGCCCTTTCATTTGATACCCATATTGTATAAGTGGATTAAATATAACTGTTCTGACATCTTGTATGATCCGCCATATTGAATTTAGAGTGACGTCACATATCTTATCATATATTGTCATCCAAACAAAATGCGTCCACAAAATTTCAGCACAAACGGTTGAATATATCTACTTCAAAATTGAGTTCAAAGATTTCACCCGAACACACAAATATCCATACATTGCAAGTTAAATAAAAGCTTTTAAAAACGATTAACGCATCAGAAAAAGAGGACAGTAGAGTTAAAGAAAATGAAGCAAGACTAGCCGTACTAATAGAAGAACACTCTAAGCTGTTAAAGGAAAATCAAAAAGAAATGGAAGAACTCAGGAAGACGATACATAAATCTGAAGAGAAGATCAAAGAAGACATGAACGACAGAGAAGAAAAAGCAAATGAGTAGATAAAAGAAATTGGGAAGATGACCGAAGAACTCTCAAGACAAAACGAGGAGAAGAGAACATACGCCGGAGTGCTGGCCGGACCACCTAAAATAAGTGCGACGAGCACGTTGTCCACGCACACGGTGGTAGTGACATCCCAGGACGAAATGGAGACAGGAGAGGAAGTTCTGCAAAAAATTAGGACGGCAGTTAACGCAAAGGAGGAAGGGATTAGAGTAGACAAGATAAGGAAAGGGAAAGACAGGAAAATTATTATTGGGTGTGTTACGAAAGAAGAAATAGGGAGAGTGAGGGAAAGAATTGAGAAGGCCGGTACCAACCTCGTGGTGGAGGAGGTCACAAACAAGGACCCGCTAGTCATCCTGATGGAGGTGTTGAAGGTGAATACGAACGAGGATGTCCTCAAAGGACTCCGTAATCAAAACTCACACCTCCTGAAGGGGCTAAAGGAAGAAGATGACCGCATAGAGGTGAAGTATCGGAAGAGGGCCAGGAACCTATTGACGGATCATGTTGTCCTGAAAGTATCTCCTGAGATCTGGAGGCGTCTGACGCAAGCAAAGGTCGTACATATGGACCTGCAGAGGATAAAGGTGGCCGATCAGTCTCCCCTTATCCAATGCGCCAGATGTCTGGGGTACGGCCACACCAGGCGCCTCTGCGAGATGAGTCAGGACATATGCAGTCACTGTGGGGGCGAACATCTCTCGAGAGATTGCGAGGGGAAAAAAGATGGGAACTCACCAAAATGCACCAACTGCAGCAGCGCGAACCTCGAAACTGTAAACCACAGCGCCTTCAGCAGGGAATGCCCAGTTAGAAGGCGCTGGGAGGCACTGGCGCGAGCAGCGGTGCAATATTGCTGAGGGCACCTCGGAGACAGCTGGAACACCAGAGCTCTTGGGCTCCGGCCGCACGGCAATCCTGGTAAATCTGAAAATAGAAAAAACATACAGATTAGATAAAATAAATAACGGAATTAAACACAATAACAAAAAGGCAAATTGGGAACCATTTCATGAGCAAATGACCCAATATTGTAAAATAGAAAATTCAAATAAAAAATCAAGTATAAAAGCCAAAATTGAAATAGAAATAAAATCAGAAAAAGTTAAAAATAAATTAGTCGCAAAAATTAGTAAAACACCATTTTCAAAATTAGCCATACAGGATTGCCGTCGTGGACGGATGACCTAAACATCGAAGACCCAGCACCAGCGAAGCCCGCGAATCCTCTGTCCGGAACCTTTCATCCGAGAAATATGCTAACATCCATTAACACCAGCAAATCCGAAGTGAATGGCGGAGAAAGTGATAACCACTAGATCCGCCATTTGCTGAAGAGGCACTGCGAAAAGTCGTATAAAGCTCACATCTGGGAAAGGCCCCGGACATGACATACGTTCAGCAAACCGTCGACCATCGCTCAAAACTCCCCCACCGCATAAACAGGCCCTCCCAGATAGAACCCCACTACGTATATGACATAACGTAGTTAAAGATATACACCTAGTGGGAAATCTGTAACGAAGAAAAGGAAGTGAAACATAACACATCTCAGGCGACCTAATTCGCATTAACTAGAAATCCTAACCTGCAAAAGATTCACTATGCCAAATCAACAGCTACAAACCTAGAAACACAAAGATAGGAAAACAAATGACTCTAATAATGTTAGAGGATCCCTATGAGAGCAGGAGTGTGGTTTTAGCCGGAAGAGTCCGGCACTACCCACACGGTCTCCTCGGGGGCCGTGTGGGTGTCCATGAGGATTTCCACACTCCTGCACAAAAAAAAAAAAAAAAAAAAAAAAACAATCTCCATCGGTCAGACCGAATGGTTTATACTAAGCTATTAGCCAGAGCAATATACGATACTAATTTAATTTGCTGGCCCGTCCAAAATAATGCGAAGTATTTTTCAATAGATTGGAAACGGTAGCTTTACAAAGCGCGCTTTGAATTCTTTCAATACGAACATTCTTTTACATGATATGACCAATTTAGATGTAGGGTAGGGCGGGGCACAAAGGTCCAATTTGACTATTATTAGTTATGCTGTGAAAACCAAAGCCACTACATCAAAACAAAAAACACGTATCGAACCAACTGTTATCAAAGCATGATTGGCTAAATTTTCAGTTATTTAATCATTGTAGAAATATGTTTTTTTACTGTTTTTGTAGACCTCGTCGTCTGGTTCTTTTTGCCCCATAGTAGGGGTAAAAAGGGACAGCAAAGAGGCAAAAAGGTCCAATACATTTTTTTTGTTATTTAAAAGGTTTTATAAAATAATAACTACATAGGATCCAATGCAAATCAAATGTATATTAATCTAGAAAAACAAAAAGTAAAAAATACTCTTATAATTATTAAAAACATGAACTATTTCTGATAGTTTAGGATCTGTCACAGGAATTTAATCAGTCTTAAAGGAATTATAAGTTTTTGTCAATAATTTGTGATTCTTAAAACTCGAAGACATATTAACAAAGCAAAAACAAAACTAAATATGTCTTTTTAAACATAACATAAAAATAAAATTGTTCTTATAGTCTTACTTTAAAAAAGTCCACTCTGGTCCTTTTTACTCCAAACACGTGTAAGAATTTAGATAGGTTATAAAAAAATAATAACTAAATCGAACTTAAAAATAACAATAAACCTTGAAACACAATTAAATGACCTATACTTAAAAACTACATTCAGGCATCATAGCCTAAGTAGTAGTTCTCCAAACCAAAACAATCAACAGCGGAAAAAATTACTTTCGTCGAAATTTAAAGGTGAGGTCCTGTATCTCCGGCTGGCGAAGTCGCTCAACTGTCAGTGATGGCGCGTTACTCCTCGCGCGGACTCTTCTTTTCGCTGGTAGCGTTCGGAAAGACGTAACTTCACTAGGTTTTGAGATTTTAATGGTGGACCTTTTTACCCGCGGACCTTTTAGCCCCGCCCTACCCTACTGGTCCTTTTGGTATTTGTTTTAAATAACGATTTCTGAGAATTTTCTGCACTATTTGTGTTGATAAATTCTATGTTCTAAGTATTACCGAGATTATGTATTTTAGGGGACTGAATTTGAAAGTTCGAATGTACTATTCCGAAATATAAGTCTTAGTATAAGTAACTGTCTTCTAACCCGGTACAAAATTAATCAGAAGTCGTTAATAAGCAGAGTAGTACCTAAATACATATATTCCTTGATAATGGAACTTATCTATTAACTTACTAAATGCAAACCATCTTAATTAGTACAGACACTATCTATCATTTCCCGATCGCGTTTTGTTACCGGCTATCAAAAACATTTGCCCTCTTTCCTTAACATATCAGTTTACCCGGGTCCTGCCATTACCCGGTCACATGACCGTTACATCCGCGGGTGGTAAGGTCGCAGGATACCCGGATCTGGGTCGAACTCGAGCATAACCAGCATCGTATTCGTGTCAATGGGATAATTGTCCTACCTTTGTAACTGGTGCGACTGTTGTTAATTAATTAAGGCCTTTGTTTTTGTGTTTCGGTACTGTTGCGGTTCTGGTGGCTTTTTGACCTATTTGTTGTAGGGTATGAATTGAATGCTTGTAGATAGTGTTGACTGAATACTAAAAGTGAGAAATAATTATTCGGACCGATTTCGGCCACGGTGGTTAGTGTCACTAAGACACCAGCCAGCTACGTGGCACATATAATAGTGCACAAGCGTGTGCTAACACAGGTGCACACTCTTTTCCTTTACTCTAATAGCGCGATGGCACGACAATCGGAATCGACTGGTCTAAGATCGAGCGCAGGACCCACATTTTTACGTGCTTTCCGAAACACGGAAGCTGTGATATTAATTTAAAAAGCGCACACGACAATGTCCGAAATATTTGATCACTCTGATATTTATCATGGGGACTACGTCTTGCAGTCTGCTGTAGTCTATATATTTCTTTTCGTGTCTATGGATGTTAAATTAAATCTTACCAGCCAATAGCTAACCAAATGGATTACTTTTAGATTAAACTTTAAATACTTTTACTGTGGGGCAAGTCATTTAGATTTGTACCTTGTTATTGAAACCCAGTTAAAATAGTTCGTCAAAAACAAGTGAATAACTATAATATCAATTATTGAACTCGATTGCCGCATTTTCCATAAAGTTTAATAAGACTTTCGTTGTACGATTTATTTTTAATAATGAAAGCATAGTACCAAATGTTCCAGTAAAATATAATAGTTTTTATCAGTTTGAAACAAAAGCTCTTTAGATATTGCTACGAATCTGAGCGGTATTACATTCCATCATTGATGTGTACTAGGGTTGTCACTTTTATATGAAGTAATATTTAGAATTAAACATCGTTTTATAATGTTCGTTATAAAAAAAAAAACAAATCTTAACTTATGCTACAGAAAAAATAACACAAAATATTCGTTATTATACAATGCCCATGCAATTACTGGTTTAAGTTATGTATCTAAACTTACTAAAACTACATATAATAAAGGTTTAAATACATTAGGTAAGTTCTAAAGTAATATACCAAAAATAACTATAAACATTTTAATCCTGTGAATTTTACGCGTGTAGATAATATCTTTCTAACACTAAAAAAATAATCCTTTAGACGCGGAAGCTTACAAACATTCAAATTACATGCACAGAGAATACTCAGCCACATTTAATCCATATGCATATCGTGTCAGCCCTAGCTATAAACTTAGATTACAGTAATTACAGTCATAAGAACGCGTGTTGTCTTATTCCAATTGAGTGTAATTGTTGCATCGCCCAGATTGTTACGACTCTCTTAATGCCAGACTCTACCACCAGCGCGCAGCGGTACGGTCGGCATCAAAAGTCGATGAACACATTTGGATTTTCAAATGAACTGTACACAATCGAATTCAATGAATTACTGTTGTGCTATTACCTCTATCGTCACCGGACACATCATTTTTTAGGCTTTGCGACCGGCGTTGTCGCTCCCGTATAGGCCTTGTTAGCCAGCGCTAAGTGCAAAAAGCAAATAAATTAACACGGCTGCTGTTTCAATCGTCTGTCATAGATGCTAGAGGCCACTGATGATGATTAGATAACAAAATAAGCTTAACACCTGGTATAGTTTAACATACTAAGCACCAACTTTTACATGTCATAGAAAAATATGACACTTTGGAAATCGGTTTGTGTTAATCGACTTCTGATGCTGACTGTACCTCCGCCTTAATACTGTTTCGGGTATGAGAGAGACGCCGCTCTACGCCGTGTAGTGCGCTGTCTCGCTTCCACAACTGCAGAATTATTACTTTAAGACGTGGTGGTAGGTCTCTAGCTGTCTGTCTTACTGAGATGGAGTTGCAACATCTAAAGTGGTTCAAGTTGTATTGCTTAACCAAGATTTTATTGTGCTTCTTTGGAATCAAACTTTGAAGATTGTGACGAAGTGATTAGTTTTATCAATATTAAGTTATTTTGCTTTATAGACTATAGTGGATGAGGTTTATTCTAGTCTGCGATATGTGCTTTTTAGTTCCGCGTATATCTCGTTTCGGAGTAGAAAATATCCTTTGTGCTAAATCAGGTTTCAATTTTTGCTGTTTTCAATTTTATCTACTACTTTTTGCGTCGAAGATTTTTTTTTAATCCTTGTATCGCGGGGGATTTTACAGACATTTAATTCACATGCACAAAGATACGCAAATATGAGGGAGGGATACGAGATGGAATACTAAATTAGTTATTAGGTAGTTAAAATACATGGGGTTGGATGGAGTTTCTTGCCGGTTCTTCTTCATAAGAATGACATTTTGGAACCGTACAACTAGAGTCAGTAGCATTTTGAAAGTGCCTGGAAAACCTTGTGATTCTGATTTTTGAATGAAAAAACTGATACCATTACAATTTCTGCTGCCGTCGGTAGTCAAACTGCCGGTAGTCACAATTGCTTCTCTATTTACAGTACTCACTCAGTATTACACAATACAAATAATTAATTCTAGCCCCACGGGACCACGGAAACAGTCCCTTGACTCTTAACCCCCAAAATCTTGCACTTCCTTATTAAGCCCATCCATCGTCACGCGTTACGTCATAACGTGCTATAATGCACGCTCGTAAAATATTTATGTTTTACGACCTTTTTGCTACGAACTTTTATATTTTTGGTGACTTTTACGATTGCCGAGCCCTCTAAGCCATTAGTATACCTGTGGGATCTAAGTGTATGGTCAACTGAAGTGGTAAACAAAATTCAATCTTATTGCCTTAGGATACAGTCGCTTTTAATGTAAAGTTTTTTTGGTATGATCTTAATACAACTGAAACAAGTAATTTACAAAATTCAATCTTATTGCGACGAAATAAGGTTGGTTTTTATGTAAGTGTTTCTGGCTTAGTGTGGTTGACTATAATGGTGTGGGTGGTTTTGGCTGGTGCGTTCATTAAAGATGAATGAAATAATGTATGACTGAAAAAAGTGTAAGAGTTGTTTTTCTTGAGGTGTCTTTATTACTATTGTAGGGACGTCTTATTGGTTGATAAACATCATACTTTATTATATTTTTTCTTTGAACGCACGTGCCGTGTTCATATACTAAAAAAGGTTCATATTCTTCGCATAATACTGTCCTGTTTAAGTAATAGAAAATCGACCGTTCCGTTAAAAAATCCTAATATCTTAAAACATTAGCTCGTCATTAGTCGGTCACGTCTCAAAAAAAAAAAAACAAGGACATCATTCTTAAAAGTCTTTTAACTCGTAATAACTTAATTAGTCAAGCATAATACAGTTATCAAAGACGTCCTCGGAATTATGTTAACAGAACAATTACAATTAATCACTTTTGACGTTTTTAATTAAACTATGAAGTTCTTGTTCCCATCATCAAAGTCATGGATTTGACATCCCTATTACGCAATTTACAGGAACAACATACAATTTCAAATTAAACCTTATCTCAATACGAATACGATTACTTTTCCAATGAAGCGATGGGCGTCAGTTTCACGGACAAAAGCGAGTCGAATTTTAAACAAATCGTCTACGTCACAACATTTTGACGTCTGACATTCAACCACCCTATTGGTTTGTTTTGAATACATTGCTGCGTATGTATCAAACACTGTTCAAGGATCCCTTAAATAACCGTCAATGGATAGAAAATAAGATAATAATATCGTTATCGGTACTCAGTACTTTACTAGTATATTTTTCCCTTTGATTTATGTTCGTAAGTAATATGAAAGGAGTTACTTATGTGTGTTTAGCGGTGGTTTAAGGGCCCACTGGGCATTGGGTCGTAATTAGTAGAAATAGTAGTTATTTCATAAATAGATATCCATTTAGACAGGTTCGGCTTTTGAAGTCGTTCTTAATGAACGGCTTGAGATAGTCGCGTTTGATGAATGAAGTTTTATTACGTAAGCTTTTTACGATGCCTGGAAGTGGTTAGATTATTATATTTATTTTTGAATTAGTAAGTTTATATTATAAGTATAATTGTATATTTGATTGATGAGTGTTGTGGTAAGTTTTGACAAACAAACGAGGAAAAAGTCAAAGAATGTTATTCTTTTAAACGTAGGAAAATAGTTTGATTTCGGGGATTGTATTACATAATCGTTCGTCGTAACTAAGGTAAAAACAATCGGTTAGTCCCGCTATGGTATGGTCCCGGTATGGCACCCTCTTAAAATACCTATCAAAAAGTCCCGCTATGGTACCCATCTTTTAGATCTACGTTAGACAATAGAAGGTACAACTGAAAAGAAAAGTGTATCTATAAATAAATACTTTTAGGAGTGTATCAATAAAACGTCTGTTTGCGATATTAAATCAGTCTTTTATTAATTTAAAATTTTTTAAAAAAAAATATCAAACAGTAAAACGAAATATTAATTGCAATGTAATTTTTAAAATAATCAACAATATTAATTACCAATAATCAACAATAAAAAAAATATAAAAAATCCACATCTCAGAAAAGTATTACTGTAAATATTATAAACTACAAATAAAAACAACATCCAGACATAAATATTAGTTACAAATAATCAACATTGAGAAAAGGCATTAATTGTAAATGTATATAAACTACAAAAATAATCAACAACCAACTAGACAAATATATTAATTACAAATAATCAACATGGAGAAAAAGGCGCAAATTGTAAACATAAACTACAAAAAATAATCAACATCGAGAAAAAGTATTAAACATTTTAATAGGCTAAAAACAAAATTAAAATAAACTATTTTTTTAAATGTTCTGATCGAAATGTTGACTTTGATATGTTAATCAGAAAATCACCAATGGAGATAGCTTTATTTTCGTAACTTTTTGTTAGCTTTTGAATCTGGCGGTCGATTTCTATACTTGTTCTTTTTCTTGAATTTATAGGTGATCTTTTTAGTCGAAAGCTATAACAAAAATCATCAGTTATTTAAGTTAAGCTATATTTTTTTCAGTAACCGTCTGTAATAGAAGGCGACAACCAATAATATCTACCAAAATAAATAAAATCAAATCTATTTTCAAATTCTTCTATGTACTCGTATTATGTAAAAAAATATATATCTGCTTTTAAAAATATTATATCTGCTTAAAAATATTGTCTAAAAAATACAACTTACTTGGCTTGTTTTATATCAAAGTGACATGTGTCGTTGCCAATTGTTTGCAGAAACAATAATAAACTGGGATTTTTTCCAATAATTTTGTTGAATCTGCCATTCCATGATTCCGCCAAGTTAGTTGTTCTATGGCGTTCATTATGGCAACACCAAATGAGGTCTGGATATTCAAGCCACTGAGTGACAAAATAGTCATTGAATTTGGTCATAGCTTCATCGTCGAAACTGAAAAAAATACTTATTAAACGTTCGTACTTGTAAAGCAATGAAATTAACAGGTCCTTACTGATATTGTTGTTCTTTACTTTTTTGCCATATAATTAGAGTTAAGTACTCAAACATCATTTTGGAAAGTAACCAAGATATTATACCTATTTTCCATTATATGCAGCCAGCCGTCTTCAATATCTTGTTTTGGCAAAAACGCCAAGCCTATGCATTGCTTAACATGGTTCGAGGACTCTTCGTGTTCCATGAGATTTAAAGATTTCGCTTTTTTGATAACGTTCTTTTGAAAATGTACGTTACATCCATTTATTTTGATATCAGGAAAAATCTTCGCTGCTGCATTTATTACTCCTATTTCATAATCGAAGGTAAATTTCGATGGACGCCATTCAGGCAAAGTTTGTTTTATCAATTCGAAAACTTTTTCATAAGTTTTCCCTTCTTTGTTTTTTAACAGAATATAAAATAATGGTGCTACATTCGTGGATAACTCAGTGCTTCCCATGTCTCCATGAATGACATAAACTTGTTCGAATGGGTTTGGGCAGCCGTCGAAAGTGCCATCACCAAAGTAATGCGTTACACATTTTATATATTCCTTTACTTCTGTCGAGGAAAATATAATTATTCGATTACAGTCTTCATTACAATAATCAGCCAATACATACTTATTAAATTCTTCTGGTATTATAATTTCTTCCACATTCTTAAATTGTGTTTTTGGTACGTTCAACGACTTATTTCGGTGTCTGTATAATACTGTTTTTAATTTTTTATAGTCAGGAACATTTCCTGTAAGGTGTAACCCTTTGTCTTTTAAGTTACCCATGTGTTTTTCGAAAATTTTCTGTACTGATCCGTAATTTGAATTTACTTCTTTTTTGCACTCACTTATAGCCATTTGAACTTCATTGTCTTCAAAATGTGGCACGCACTGATCACTGTGTTTATAATCTTTAATTATTGTATTATTGGTATTCTCAATAGTTATATATCCACTACATTTAATACTATTTCTCCTATTTACACAATGCCAAGTACTTGAATTTTTATTTTCTCTGCGTTTAATATATTTATGTCCGGCACGTAATAAAGTTTTTCCACCGCGTCGACTGTCAATAATTATTAAATTTACACCACGTGAACTACTTGACCCAGACATTGCAATAGATAAACTAACAAGCTATCCTAATTACTCATATCGCAAAAGTACAGCTGCAAATAGCAAACTAAACCCGGAATAATACTGTCTCTCTCTATTTTCATAAAAAGAAAAGGGAAGAGCTAGATACGAATTCGAGGAAGGGCTCGTCTCTATTGTTTTACGAAAAAACCGGTTGGTCAGGTAACTACCTGAAGTGAAACGACAATTACCGAGCGTGATTTGTTTAAAAAATAGTATTAATAAATATTATCTTGCTTAACTATAATAGTTTAAGAAAAGATATTTTTTCTTAATACTATTTTTTTCTTAACGCATTGTATAACTTTTCTTTACAACAGTACCAAAAACTGAAGGGTACCATAGCGGGACTTTTTGATAGGTATTTTAAGAGGGTGCCATACCGGGACCATACCATAGCGGGACTAACCCAAAACAATTTATTTTGACTAGATAATATTTCGATTTTCGTCTGTATGGTTATGTCAAAACACAGTTGTGATTATTCAAAAATTATAAAGTTATTCATGGTTTTGAATAAAACTAGCATGTTTATAAAAATATCATATTACACATTCTATTCTACTCCCCGTTGAGAATACACGATTTCATTCAGTCTCAAGCAGTGAATCTATCAAAACCTCTTTTCAACAAACTTATTAATATCATTAACAAAATAATCTTCCCACGAAATGAAATGAAAACAAAACATTTATAATAAGCTGTAAATCGATACTTAACTGTATCGATTACAGATTGGTCGTCAGCGTCACGACTTGATCCCGTTACGAGATCAATAGTTACGGGGTAATCTAATCGATATGCTTATCGATGAAAAGTTAATCGATTAATTATCAGTGTGCCTGCTTAATGTGGAAAGGTTGCTTCCTCAGATATGTTGTATGGTTTAGTGGCTTAATAAGTTAATACTTATAGTAAAATTTAGGTTTTATCCTTTCTATATGTATTTAGTCTCTTGTAATTAGCTTGTAAGTGTGTGTAATTTTGAGTGTATATCATACTATGAAGAATATTCTACCGTTTTACAGTGTAATTCTTGATGCTGAAAATTGTTAAGACATAGTCTAAGAAAATATTAATATTAAAAATTATAAACGTAAAAATGATGTGTGAACAATGAAGTGAACAAAATTAAAATGTTTAACTATCCATTTCTTGTTTAGGATGTATGCGCTTTACCTATGAGAAAAGATACCGAGTAATATCATCAGAAAGAACTCACACAGACCGTGCACCATAAAACTGCCATATAGAACCTAATCAATCCCTATATAATGCCATTTTGTCCATACTTGCTCCTAATATAGGCACAATTAGGCCACATACCTTCAAATCACAACTCGGTCAGTCACTCCGTATATGGATGTGAATGCGTCTTAAATCAAGCTGACATACTCTATATAAGCTTAAAACAGCAGAATAAATAAATACAGTAGTTTAACTCGGCCGAATCTAAAAAATAAATGCCTACAGCCGCACGGTTTGTTACAGTGATAGGGCTGTTCATCTACAGCATTTTAATTATATCAACAAAACACCGTCCGTTTACCACAGCGACACAGTTGCGACTGTATCATGCCACGGTCATGCTACGATCCGATAGCGTGGTCATAACTCGCGTTGCGCCCGTTGGTATGAAGACAACAACATCACTACATAGTACAAAACAAAGTCGCTGTCTGTATATCCGCTTAAACTTTGAAAACTTCGCAACGGATTTTAAAGCGTTTTTTGTTTAATAGATGATTCAAGAGGTTGTTTTATTTGTGCAATACCTACATCTGTATTTGACCTTGCGAATCGTGTCGGTAGTACCTACTACTTACTGTATATATTGTTATACTGTGATTGAACAGACATTTTCAACGCAGTATTGAGTTTCGAAACGTCGATACATCATGTACGATCCAACCGATCTTGATATTATGGACATAGATGGAATTACTGTCGCAATCTGGATTATGGAAGGGTTTAATGTTTCCTTTTAAGTCCCAGTATTGTTACCTAAAATATTTGTAGTAACAGAGGTTTTATATGATTTAGACTCTTACAGAAAATTAAGTTAAGTGTTCGCTAAGAAAAAAGATTTTTTCTTTAATGTATTAAAATAATTTAGTTGAGAAAGAAAACAAAAAATAAAATATAATGTGGATATATTTTTATCAAAAAAATTACGTTAAAGTACCTAATTATTTTGGCTTGTGACAAAAATCTTTGCTTTAAAATTGTATATCAATATTACGGATGCCTAACGTAAAATTCTCTTTTAAACCATACAGATACAGTCCTATCTATAGTACCTACATTTACTCAAATTAACCATAGTATTATGTATACAAAGATAATATGAAAGGTTTAATCCATTCACACGCTTCGCTTTGGTATTATGAGTGTCGTCGTCGGCCGGTCAACTCAATTACTGGGATAAGCCATTCTCGATAATACGCAGCACAAACATAGGTACAGACCGTTATATGTGTATATTTGTGTAAGGATTGAAGCAAACTTTGGCTAGGAAAGATCAAGGAATATTTAGAATGGAACATAGATCATAACTATTGTAATGGTTATCTTGAAACATCATGGATTTGATTTTACTTCTCGGAAGAGTCAAAGGTAAGTATTTTTTTGATCAGAATTGCAATTTGCATGATTAATTTCTTGAAACATGATCTTACAAAAAAACATTGTAATGTTTCATAAGTCAAGCCGTATGTTAAAATGGACAAGAATTTGATTTTCATTTATTTTTAATTTTGTATTAAATGCTGGTTGCTGGCTGCTGTTTTCTTCTAAGAGCTTACATTCAGGGCTAATTCTATAGTTTTATTTTCAAAGAAAGTTTTTTTTAATTATTTAAGGCTTTCTACTAGATGATTTCTAGATGATGCTTAAAATTGCACTAAATTAAATTTACTATAAGTGTGTTTCTTGCCTAAGAGACAAATACAAATAGTAGATGTCCATTTGGTCAGAGAGATTGGCTCAAGACTAAGTGTATGGGCCGCTTATATTCATCCATCTAAATGTACGCTAATCCATTAGCTTTTGTCAGCAACTATATCGAAGCTGTTTTACTTCGATTTGTATTTATGGGCTCATAGAGATATCAGTACTAAAAACAACGAATATTTTGAGTAAGTAGTAATGAGTAAGTACGTAATACTGGGGCGGTCAGTAATTAAAGATAACGCAGATTCATAATTCCTAAATGTTTAAAAAAATATATAATATTGGTGTTTCGTAGAAAGTGTAGTGTTTAGTAGTTTTTATTACAACTCGGGTGTTTTAAGTTTTCTGATTTTTAGTTTCAATACTAAGTTGTATTTTATTGAAATTAGGCCTTTTAAATCTGATAGTAAGTAGATATTCATGATTTTTTTCCCTGACTGGACTGAAAGAGTACCTAAGGGTTGTAACGCTATTTGTGAGAGGCATATTTTTAAAAGTAGACTATTAAAATAGATTGGGTTGCTTAAATAGTAAGACGTATTTCATTAAATCAAGTCCTAAAGAATTAATTTACAGCTACATTTGAATAGGCCTTGTGCTTTTGCACATGGAACACATTAACATCGAAAAAAGGAATAAAAACAATAAAATGAGTATTCAATGTACTGTACAATAAAATATCGATCCAATACTTACGTTAGCTCTGCCTGTAAATACTTTTTCGTATCCCTATTTATTGTTCTTCTCTAACGATAAAAACGGCACAAATTGCTCACTTGGGCATTAGAACGTTACGTAAATACTTGACACTACTATTAACCTGCTGATTTAGTGAACGAAGAACAAACTATTTTTACCCGACTACGTCAAACGAGGGTAATGTTTTTGAAACCAAAACAAAACAATCTTGAGAAGTGTCGATACGAATGAAAATAGTTTCGATTTAAATTTGGAACGAAGGGGTTATTTCGAGTTCGATGTTTGAATTTCGAAGTGTTGAATGCACTTTCGTGGCCAATTTACTAAAGAGGTCGTTTGTATTTCGTTCTTTGTAATTCCAAAATGGCGCCCGAATTTGTGGTTCTTTTTCTTTATTCTACCCATAAATTACAGACATGGAAAATATATATGTTTGATAGACACAGGCCAGCTTAATTAAAAAATGAGCTTTCTACTTGCAAACCTTAGAGGGATAGCGAATATTTTCTTTATATGTATTATGATTTTCATAATATAAGCTTAGTAGGGGATGTCAAATTAGATGTATTTATATCCTACAAAAGGACCCTGTCAACCAATCTCAATGGTAACATTGATATCAATAATATCCTTTGAAATATCAATCGACGGTGACTGTCTGGGCTGCTCAATACGTCCGTTCAATTGTGGATTTCATTCAATATTTTCGAATAACATTATTACTACTTACTAAAATAAACCTTATCGTGCCACACATAAAGATCACATTCAAATGTATTTAAAGCGTAAAAGCAATTTTGAGACACCAGACCAACAAAATTACATTTGCCGTTTGAAAATTTTTCTAGATCTTATATTCCAAAGTCCTAAAGTTTAAAATAGCTTGGCAGGTAGAAGAATTGATGGAATAAGAACATTGGCGGTTGACGCTTCTTATTGTTAGACTTTTCAAAGACCGTTCCAGCGAGACTTTGGTATTGAAAACGATATTTTTAATCTGTGGCAACATTTTCCTCATACAGTTTATTCAAGAAATGTTTAAGGAGACATGTCAAGCGATTTAGAGTTCTTTGTCGTTGATAAAAGGTCGAATATAGTATGACATAGTGTCAGGTGTAATAATCATTTATCATATTACGTGAAACAAAGAAAAGTAAAAGCGTTTTCATGCCTCCCACTCGTCTTGTTAGAAGAACTCAAGTTGTTCGGTCCAAACGGTGTTACACCGCAAATAATAACAAACTAACAATTTATACATAAAAACTTATACCTACATCTTTTTGACTACGTAAAGAAAACGCCATGAATTATATGCTTCTAGGGAATATTTAATGTTAGTCTTTAAATGTGACATTTGTCGATTATAGATTCATTACTTATTATTTGTACTTGCTGATGATTCTCAATGGAATAACTAAAATATATTATAATAATGGTGTCTAAGTAACATAATATCTGAAAAGAAAATCTCATTACCGTATATTTGAGCCACTTCTGTCATGGTTGACGCCTCCAAAATGTCACATAATATCTGTATAGGCTACATCAATCTGAACTAACAACACATGTAATATTGGATTCCTAATAACATTATAAAAGCAAAAGTTTGTAAGTATGGATAGATTCTGGTTCACTCTCAATTCGCCATAGAGTTAGCTTACATTTAAACGACAGCGTCAGAGAAGGGTAATATTTTTGCAGTTATAACCGTTACATGTGCAAGCGAAATCGCGGACAATAACTAGTAATTTTATTCTACTTACTTTTAACAACAAATTTAATGTAATATCTTGTCTAATAAAAGTGATCGAACAAATATACTCACTTACGTAGCAAGTATATTTTGTTCGTATAATATTTTTTATTAAGCTTATCGAAGTACATAAAATCTTACTACCTCTGGGATCAATATATACGAAAAAAAACTGTGCCCGCAATAAATGTTAACGGATTCGGGAAGTATCGGGCTTATAGGCCCGACGGCTATGACCCGACGGCCATCGGGCCTTCGGCTATCGGCCACAGATGTTCCTATGAAAACCGTTGGCCTGGCCCGGGTATAAAATAACCGGGATGTTTGCTTTACTTAATTTTGTTTTTCTTACTTTTATATTAACTTGCAAACCACGTTTCTACTAGGAATGCGTAGAGGGAGATGTTTTTAACAACTAATAAAATCGCTTCATACACGTACCCTTTCACAGCTTCAATTAATGATTGGTGGATGTAATTGACATGAGAAAGGTGTCTGGGACCGACTGGATGCGGAAGGCGGAGGATCAGCACAAATGGCGCACATTGGGAGAGGCCTATGCCCAACTGTGGACTGCAGTGTAGGCTAATTGATATAATTTAATTGTTTCTTGAGAAACACATTCTCCGCTATGGGAACCTGGTAAAAATACAACCTTATTGCTAAAAAGTTTCCGATGTGTCAAAAATACTGATTTTTGGAATCTTGCTGCTCTAGTGAACGAATCAAATTTAGTGTTGTGGTCGCATGTGAGGCAGTATGGTTGTTTTCACTGCAAGGACATGATAGGTATTTAAAACAAAGTGGAAGACTTTAAAAAAACTAACAAAGCACTAAATAGAACGCCTAACTAGTCTGATAAGCCAAAGTGCTAGATGGTTATGCCCCATTCACGCCGTTCTCCATTATAGGGTGGGCAGATGTTCAAACAGCAAACGTTGATTGTATCGGCAGCGAGCCAAACCTCGTGGTGCTGTAACGATCGGGTTCACGGTTAGCTCTCATTTAAAGTGCATTGCCCCATTCGTGAGTGACCTTTGGAAATATATTTAGAGTAAACCAGCAATGGTGTTCTGGGCAATATTTTTGGACGAAAGTATTAGTGTTTTTTGCGCAGTGATTAGTGATGTGATTTATTGCGTTATTAAGGCCTAACACAGACTCTGCTTTACCTTTTTTTGACAGGGGCATCTTCATTGATACCTACCTCTTCGGGGGAGGCAGTGGGTAGTGTCTACCTCTTACTGATTAAATCGACAACCTCTGTATAACGTCTCCTGCATTTAGCCGCGTAAATAGTTGGTGGCTTAAATTCTATGTATTAATAGCTATTGCACACAACTTCGTCCGCGAAAACAAAAAATGGTATGAAAAGTAAATGTTAGCTACTTCTCAGACCTACTGAATGCATGTACAAAATTTCAAGAGAATCGGTCCAGCCGTTTCGGAGTAGTACGGCAAGTAACATTATGATACGGGAATTTAATTTAGAAGATATAATTTGAGCCATCAATAAACCTGTGGTTCATACATGGGAACTTTGCACAATACTAACGTTCTCACCGCCAGATGATATTATGGTCTATGGCTAGGTTTGTGACACGTCAGGTCTATTCGACCGCAACTCTGCGGTTTGACTGTTACACTTGCGTAAATGTCAGCGCAGGCAATTTCTTTAGTGGTTTCGTGTACGTTTTCCTGTATTTAATTATAGTCTGATTTATTGAGATGGATATTGTTTAATGAAGTGAAAACTAAGCTTAACTTAGTCTTCTGCTACCCATCACGCTTAATCTCGCTTGTGATCCGCAATGAAAATCTATGTTCGATCACGTACCTATACTTAATAGATTCATTTTCTTTTTTCTTTAGGCGCAAGAAGCCTCATGGACACTCCGTCTGAACAGGGAGTGAGTAGTGCCAGACTCTTATTGACTAAACCAGAACCGCCACCCACCGTCATCCACGTTTTTAGTCCCAGTGTATGGCAATACGTTGCAATTCTTTATGTATTAAATTTAATAGATTGTTTTATCTTTACCTTTACATATAGACTGCAAGGGTCAATGAACTGAGCACGAGCACCCAGTTATTACAAAGACCCACTTACGAGTGCGGAAGCCTTATAAATGTGTTACTATTATAATATGTCACCTGGAAACAGTTAACTACACTGATTTTACGAGGCTTTATGATAAAGAAATCTGTTTTGTTGTTGTTGAAATTTGTCGAGTCTTTAGTGTCTAGCCTGGTCTAGTGGTTAGTAGCCCTGACTGCTATACCGGAGGGCGTGATATTCCAGGACAAATGTTTGTGTGATGAGCACGATCATTTGTTCTGTGTCTGGACGTAATGTGTATATGTTTAGAAATATATAAGTATGTTTGACAGTTGTCTAGTACTCAAAACACAACCCGTGTTTTGAGTACTTGACAACTGTGGGAGATTTGAGGAATATTATTTTATTCTTTGCCAATTAATTAATATAAAAACAAGTATCAGAAGTGACGAAGCAAGCTCCAATTCCTTAGCTTTATTCACTACGTTTTTAAAGCAAAAGAAAATCAGTCTTAAATGTATTATTCTACTAAACAGATTTTAAAGTTCAATAGAGAGATACGTAACGATGAATCATAGCAGATGGTTGGCACTCGATACAGTGTTAGAAGGCATTACAGTTTGGCGCCAATATTTCGTATTGGCACCGATTAACCCGATACATGAGGTGATGATAGAGAGATTCATTACATTGTACTTCAAAAGCACTGACTTTTAACGCCTGATTTTCCGAGTTTAGACTGAGCCTGATCTTAGTTAAGGTATGTGTAAATACTATTTATATGATTGAATAATAATAAATCTCCGAGAGAGCAATAGTACATTTCGAAGGAGATCCTTATTTGATTGTAATTATTATCGTGAGGTCGATTTCATCCCGAAAATTTTGAGTTAACGATGAATGAGTGTAGCTTAAATCCGGAAAATATTAACGAAGTGCGTGTAAGACGTTATAAAGAGTAATAGTAGGTCTAATTTATTTTGTTGTTCTTACTAAATATTGTTAAACACAAAGAACAAAACACACGTGTGCTATGTTTTGTTACAGAAACGGTCCATTTCATTTCGCTGAAATACATTTAAAATATTCAGTTTTACGTTTGAACACAGCAGTAGAAACAATGCTAGCGAATGAGATCCCTTTACTACAATACATTTTAGTAGCTCTTGTACAAAGCTTGTGTTCGCATTGTGGTTTTCATTTGTTTTTACCGAAATGATGAATATTTTCAGAATAATAATAATAGGGCCACATTGATATTAACTTGTTTTAATTTTTACCATCTCTGTAACATATGGAATGCAATTAAAAATAGTCTTTAGCTTAAAAGCTTTGTTACCAAACTACCACACACCGCAAAGCTCTCCAAATCAAAGACCTACAGAATAATACAAAGAAACGACTTATAAAGGTAAGCATCATATTCGATTTTAAACGGAGTACAAGACCGATATCCGATGTGTATCGAGAAATCACCGATATTACACAGAATCGATATAAACGTGCCTTATCACCACTTCTTAAATGAGTATTCTTGCAGCTGTGGAAAAGAGACGAGGCTCTACACGATTTGTTGTACCGTCTCTTTTCTACAACTGTAGTAGTCTTATTTAAAGAGCTAGTGGTAGAGCCCCAATAAATTTACATGTAAAAACTACTGACAGAGTTTGTTATTCCGAATGATTTACCACAAAATACTAAACATTTCAACGGCTATGCACCGCTGATTTTTATAGGTAAATAAGTATATAAATCTCGTAGGTTTGTTTCCAAAGCTTTCGCTTGTTACGTTGGAGTCCAGCCAATTGGATAAATGAGTTTTATATGTTGACACTATACACACATATAGTGATCCGAAATTATGGATATTGTGTTTTTTGGATTCTTGCTATATTTAATTTGGCTGAATAATGTAGAATGAGTAACCAAATGTGTTTCGTAAATGCGTTGTGACGCGTTACGTGAGTAAGTGGGATGTTTTGTTTAATCCTACGTATAATTGTAAATTAAGCCTTTACGTAGTAAACGTTAATAATTTGGGTTTGTCTTAAAGATTTCTTTTACTTGGCTGTTCTAGAATAAAGATATACAGACGTGTTGCAGATTACTTATATGCTCAGGTTCTATTTCTGGGGACCACTCTGGATTCTGCGATGACAGTCAACTTTTGGTCTGTGAGGTATAGTGCTCCTTTAGCACGTGACAGAAATCGAAACGAGTGCCGTCATATATGAAAAACTATCACTTTTGTATATCCGCAAAATATTAACGAAGTGTGTGTAAGACGTTATAACGAATAATAGTAGTTCTAATTTATTTTGTTGTTCTTACTAAATATTGTTAAACACAAAGAACAAAACACACGTGTGCTATGTTTTGTTACAGAAACGGTCCATTTCATTTCGCTGAAATACATTTAAAATATTCAGTTTTACGTTTGAACACAGCAGTAGAAACAATGCTAGCGAATGAGATCCCTTTACTACAATACATTTTAGTAGCTCTTGTACAAAGCTTGTGTTCGCATTGTGGTTTTCATTTGTTTTTACCGAAATGATGAATATTTTCAGAATAATAATAATAGGGCCACATTGATATTAACTTGTTTTAATTTTTACCATCTCTGTAACATATGGAATGCAATTAAAAATAGTCTTTAGCTTAAAAGCTTTGTTACCAAACTACCACACACCGCAAAGCTCTCCAAATCAAAGACCTACAGAATAATACAAAGAAACGACTTATAAAGGTAAGCATCATATTCGATTTTAAACGGAGTACAAGACCGATATCCGATGTGTATCGAGAAATCACCGATATTACACAGAATCGATATAAACGTGCCTTATCACCACTTCTTAAATGAGTATTCTTGCA
This sequence comes from Chrysodeixis includens, assembly GCA_941860345.1. NCBI lineage: Eukaryota > Metazoa > Arthropoda > Insecta > Lepidoptera > Noctuidae > Chrysodeixis > Chrysodeixis includens. The sequence goes on from OW796092.1 coordinate 10,862,540, forward strand.
GCTGTGGAAAAGAGATGCGGCTCTACGCACCGAGTTGTGCCGTCTCTTTTCCACAACTGCAGTAGTCTTATTTTAAGAGCTAGTGGTAGTGCCCCAATAAATTTACATGTAAAAACTACTGACAGAGTTTGTTATTCCGAATGATTTACCATAAAATACTAAACATTTCAACGGCTATGCACCGCTGATTTTTATAGGTAAATAAGTATATAAATCTCGTAGGTTTGTTTCTAAAGCTTTCGCTTGTTACGTTGGAGTCCAGCCAATTGGATAAATGAGTTTTATATGTTGACACTATACACACATAATTATAGTGTTCCGAAATTATGGATTTTGTTTTTTTTATGGATTCTTGCTATATTTAATTTGGCTGAATAATGTTGAATGAGTAACCAAATGTGTATTTTTCGTAAATGCGTTTTAACACATTACGTGAGTAAGCGAGATGTTTTGTTTAATCCTACGTATAATTATAAATTAAGCCTTCACGTAGTAAACGTTAATAAGTTGTTTTTTCTTAAAGATTTCTTTTGTTTGGAAGTTCCAAGATATTCAGGCGTGGAGCAGATGACCATTAGTTTGAGCGTCTGGCACAAATAATATGGCTTTGTATTGTTGTTGATTACTTTTTCTTTAATACAAATACGATCACGTTTACCAATTCTCAAACTATAGCTGTCTTTTAATTTCTGGGGACAACTCTGAATGCCACGATGAATGTTAACATTTTAGTCTGTAAGGTATAGTACTACAAAGCTCTTTCGGCACGTGGCAGAAATCGGTACGAATGCCGTAATATATGAAAAACTCTCACTTTGACAGACAGAAGGTTTAATTTTGAATAATTAATCGCTTATATATATTTGTTATTATGACGAAATGAAATCTTGAACGCGGTAAGTACAACTAAATAGTTACATTTTTAATACCCCCATTGTTACTTCCCCATTGAGTCAAACAGAAATTTCTTCGTTTACTGAGATTATATTAATCGATAAAATATTTTTTTTTAATCTTTGTAGATAGAGAGAGAAAGAGATTTCAGTTTTATAGAGCATTTTCTTCTCTACTTTTTGTCTCCACTAAAATATACATAGAAACTGTTTTAATAACATTTCTACCTTTAATTCTCGAATATATTTTGGTCCTAGAATTACAAAGCTTCAGTTGTTAATGTAAATAACATTTGCTAGCTCTCCCAATTACGTAAACCTTCGTATTTTGTATGAGCTAGCTTTATCCAGATACTTTTAATTCAGTCTAGACTAATTTTCTACACTCTATTGTTTTGTGTTTATTGTTCGTATATTAAGTTTGCTAGCGACTCTGAGTATAACACCTGTAGTGTGGACATATGCTACATACCCTGGGGTTCCCGGCCGCGGCCTTAGCATCTAGCAGCAGCTGCGCGGCCACCTCCAGCACAGTGCGCGCGTGTTCTAACAGTGCGGACTGAGTGCTGGACTCTGTGATGTTGGAGGCTGCGCCCACTGTGCCCGATACTAGCGACTCTGAGTATAACACCTGTAGTATGGACATATGCCACCGGCCGGCCGTGTGGTTGTCGGCAGAGTAGAATAACACCACCCCATATCTTCCCGTGGGTATCGTAAAAGGCGATTAAAGGAGTGTGTGAAAAAAGTGTTGACCCCCTGTACCTTTTCTTGCACCGAAATACTATTTCATCTGTCTTAGTCTTCCTCCGGTCGTAACGGTCTCCGTTCCACTGGACACAGAAAGACAAAGACGAGTAAGTGCACCTGTGTTTTGCGCGTACTCTTGTGCACGTTAATATATCCTGCGCAACTGACCGCTTCCGTATAAGGACTCCGCAATTCAGTTTAGTCCTACGGCGATAGGGGGAGGTAGAGAGGCTTGACGTGATGCTCGTTGAGCTTTGTCTGACTCCTGCACGTAGGCGGCCTTGGGGGTGTAGTATTACATCGTGGTCGCTTCTGCTCTGCATCGGGGTGACAGGGCGGGTTCGGCAACACCCGAGGTGACAAAGCAGCCCTATTTAGGGTGGCACTGCTTTCCCCGCTCAGCCGGGGAGGGGGCTAGAAAAGGTGCCCTAAACAAATGCTCATCCCAACCTACAAAGAGGGTAGCAACCGCGGCTGCCTCTGCATCCCAAATTCGCGGTCGACGTTACAAAAATATAAAGAATATAAAATCAACACCAGCATTAATGACCTTTGGCGCGTGGAATGTGCGTACACTTCTAGATCGCGAAGCAAGCATTTGTCCGGAACGAAAGACTGCCATCGTAGCAAGAGAACTTCATCGCTATAATATTGATGTGGCTGCGCTCAGCGAAACACATCTCCCCGATGTAGGAGAGCTGACAGAACACGTGGGTGGATACACTTTTTATTGGAAGGGACTTGCTGCCAACGAACCGCGAAGGTCAGGTGTAGCTTTTGCAGTCAAGAATAAGCTTGTCAAACACCTAGAAGAATACCCTGTACACATTTCCGACCGTATTACTACACTACGCCTTCACATGGAACATAACAATTACCTTAATATCATCAGTGTCTATGCCCCAACGCTAGACAAGTCTGATGAGATTAAAGACAAATTTTATGAGGAGCTAACGCAGTGCTTAGATCGTATTCAGACAAGAGAGCAGATCCTACTCTTGGGTGACTTTAATGCTCGGGTGGGTCGGGATTATGAAGCCTGGCCTAAAGTTCTAGGCAGACATGGTCTTGGAAATATGAACAGCAACGGACAGCTGTTGCTTAGTCTCTGCGCACAATTCGATCTTGCGATTACAAACACCATGTTCAGATTACGAGCTAAATATAAGACCACGTGGATGCACCCTAGATCAAAGCACTGGCATCTTATTGACTACGCTATAGTGCGTCAGAAAGATGTGTCACAGGTTCAGGTTACCCGTGCCATGCGCGGCGCTCACTGTTGGACTGATCATCGGCTTCTGGTTCTTAAGATACGTTTTCGACATCAACATCCCCGTAGATCAGACAGACCGAAACAAAAGCATCTGAATCTTGAACGACTTCAAGATAAAGACACGAGAAAGGAATATGCCGAAAACTTGAGTTCTGTTTTGCAGCCTCTTGATCTAGAATCCGGTGAAGTCGGCAAAATGTGGGAGTCCCTTTCTTCTCAAATTCTCGGAACTGCTACATCAACTTTAGGTCCGAGGGTCCGAAAACACGAGGACTGGTTTGATGAAAATAATGGGGTACTAACGGACGCTATTGATAGACACCGTCGACTTTTGAGGCGGCACAGCAGAACACATAGAGGTGAAACTGTTACGGAAGTACGTCATAGTGAAATGGAGCTTCGTAAGCTCACGCGAAAGGCGAAAGAGAATTGGTGGTTGGAGAAGGCTCATCACATACAATGGCTTGCTGATACCAACCAGCTAGGCAATTTTTACAATGAGGTAAGAAGCCTGCTTGGTATATCCTCTACAGCTAAAGTCCCACTCAGGCCGACCAATGGCAAAGGGCTTCTTAAAGATAGGAAAGAAATACTCGAGCGATGGGTGGAGCATTTTCAGAAGCTACTTAACGTGGATCATTCTGTCAACATAGACCACGTTCGCTCGTTACCTCAACAGTCTCATGCCTTCGAGCTTGACGAGCCAGTGTCCCTAGAGGAGGTTACTCTGGCCATTAAACAGCAGAAAAATAATCGTGCAGTTGGAGTGGACTCTATACCGGGAGAGTTATTGAAGTACGGTGGGGAGGACCTCCACTTTGCGATTTGGAAACTTTTTGCCGTTATATGGGAACAAGAACAAGTCCCATACACTTTTAAAGTGTCTCTCATTCGGGCTCTATATAAAGGCAAAGGTGATCGAGCCGATTGCGGTTCTTACCGCGGTATTTCCTTACTCTCAGTTCCGGGAAAAGTCTTCGCTAGAGTTCTAATGAATCGACTTAGAAATTTATCGGAAAAGATCCTGCCAGAATCCCAGTTTGGTTTCCGACCCGACCGTGGTACCTGTGAGGCCATTTTCTCATTGCGTCAACTACAAGAAAAAAGCAGAGAACAGGGTCGCAATATGTATCTCTGTTTTGTTGACCTTGAGAAGGCTTTTGATAGTATACCGCGAGAAGCCCTTTGGTTAGTTCTGCAGAAACTAGGATGCACAGAGAAATTTGTTAGACTTTTAAGACTGCTTCATGACGATATGCAGAGCTGTGTCGCTGTAAACGCAGATCAGTCAGAGTTTTTCCCCGTTACCTGTGGGGTAAAACAAGGTTGTGTCCTTGCGCCCACACTGTTCGCGTTATATTTTGCAGTTATGGTTCAGGAAGTTTTACAGACAACTCCTGAAGGAATTCGCATACGTTTCCGTAATGTTGGCAATCTTTTTAACTTAGCCAGGCTCAAGGCTCGTACCAAAGTTTCTTACGCACTGATCACTGAGATTGTCTATGCAGATGATCTGTGTTTTGTAACTGATTCCCCAGAAGGCCTGCAACGACTTATGGCCAATCTACACAAATCCTGTCGAAATTTCGGTCTGAAGATTAATGTCAAAAAGACGGAAGTGATGTCTTTAGATGTCCGTGGTCAAGAGACACTGACCATTAAACTCGGTGAGGACGTACTAAAGCAGGTGAATACATTTCGCTACCTGGGGAGCACTATAACATCAAAGTGCGACCTTGATGCTGAAATCAACAGTCGGATCGGTGCCGCAGCCGCGGTATTCGGCAAACTGGATCGCAAGGTTTTCAGCTCACATGACCTGAAGCTGGCTACTAAAATAGACATATATAGGGCTGTAGTATTGCCGAGCCTGCTGTACTCATCGGAGTCATGGACGGTTTACTGCCGCCATATTCGAGCTCTGGATCGTTTCCATATGAAATGTCTGCGCAAAATATTGAACATCCGCTGGTCTGACCGCATCCGAAATACGGAAGTGTTGCGAAGAGCTAACATTATGGGGATCGAGGCCTACCTCATGCGCAGACAGCTCCGCTGGTGTGGACATCTATCACGAATGGCGAATAAGCGTACAGCAAAGTGCATCTTTTTTTCTGAACTTGAGGAGGGCAAGCGTAAGCATGGCGGGCAACTCCTCAGGTATAAAGATGTGCTGAAGCGCCATATGAAAAAGTGCGATATTGAGCCTTCAGAATGGGAACAAATGGCTATTCGACGACCAGAATGGAGGACGTTGGTAAAGACCAGAGTCAAAGACTTTGAGGACAAACGCTGTTCCGAACTGGATGCTAGACGCGATGAATTAAAAGCACGCCCACCTTGTGCCATACCATACAATTTTTGCAATGGTGTACTGACCTGCCCACATTGTGCGCGAACTTTTAGTAATAAGATCGGCTATGTGAGCCATGCACGAGCACATCAACGACAAATGGAACTGTAAAACGGAGAGTGAAGAGGTCGCCGTGGCCGAAATCGGTCGAGGAACATATTAAGTTTGCTTATTGTTGTAGTTTATTAAAAGTTTAGAAGTTATTTTGTTAGTTAATGTAGTATTATAAATATGAAAGTAAACCTTTTTCTGTTTATCTGCGCAGCTGCGTCTAGTCTTGTTATAGCTAAAGTATCAAATTGGCAGATTTTTAAAGAACTTTGTATGAGATAAGCTTGAAGTTCAAGTTGGCCTTTGTTTGATTTCAAGAACTGCTTCACTACATAATATACAACAAAGTACCTTCCTTCAGTCTATCAGTATGTATTTGTATGTTTAAATTTTCAAAACTACGCAATGGATTTTCTAGCGATTGTTTTAATGCAATGTTTCAAGAGGAATGTTTTTATGTATGATACATTAGTATTGCACTCGTGCGAAGCTGGGGCAGGTCGTTATAAAATATAAAGATTTTATCGTATTTTACAGTTTTTAACAGAAATCTCCTTTTAAAACCGGTGAATAACTTATTCATTGCCAGTCATTTGATACGATACCATTAAACCTACCATTATTTTTCGGATTTTATTAAGCTTTGTTTATTTTTTCTCGATATTTTTAAAAAGTAATAAAGTATTCTGGATTTCATTATTACACTTTGTTTGAAGCACTATTTTTTTTTGGGAACTTTGCCAATATTTAAAGGTATCATCGATTTCGAAGTAATAATCTATATAAAAACAATAGCATTATGATGAGTCAAGACACTCAAATCTCCAGTGTTCTTGGTAAAATTGTTTTTATTGGTGATTTTAAATTCATTACATCCAGCATAACTCATCTTTTGTAGTTGTATTTTTAGTTTTCTGGAGAAACTGCTGAGTAACGGTGAAGGAAAATGTAGTAAGAAAACTTGGGCGTCAAAACATAGTTATGTGAATCAGTGCTCGGTCTTTCATGTGTAAGAAGAAGCGTTTACCCAGAAAAATGATGAATATAATCATTTAATCAACTAGTATTACGCTCTAGCAAAAACAAGGCATGCGCACAGCAATACCGAAAATAACTTTGATGCCAAAATGGCAGCTCATATTAGTATCGCAAAACGTACAATAATTGTAAGCAATGATTGTCTAATGTTTGCTAACAAATTCTGTGGAGTAATTTGTTTATTAAGCAATAGGTACCTAAGCGGTCAGGCATCTTTGTTATTTTATAAGAAAAGTTAAAAACGGAATCCGTGATTTATTTTTCATTTCGAAACATTTACAAGTTTCTTTAGAAAACAACGCGAACGGTGGTGTTCCGTAAACTTTTAATATTATAATTAAATTCTGAGACGTGTCGCCGAGGGTTATGCTAGTGAGGGGCTAAGGCCGGACTTCAACGGGACTTGTTTTGTTGTGTAGCAATACATTTTGTGGCTCTGAACTTAATTTATACTTAGATATATTATATGCAACACTGTTTCGGTGGCATAATGTGAGTATTATTGGGATAATATCACTACATAGTATAAAACAAAGTCGCTTTTTCTGTCATGTGTCATGTTGTATGTCCCTATGAACGCTCAAATCTTTAAAACTACGCAACGGATTTTGATGCGGTTTTTTTTAATAGATAGAGTAACTCATGAGGAAGGTTTTTATGTATAATATCATCCATTAAATAGTGGACAAATACTGTTATTTTTGAGGTTTCTAATGTGATGTCGCAAATAATTACATTTTTTCCGCTTACATTGCAAACGCAGGCTGAATCCTACGAGATTTATCAAAATAATGTACTAAGTATTGTACACAATGAAAAGGTCTACAGAAAACTCCGCGATGGTATATGTCTATCTCTTATGGATATCCCACAATAACATTTTTTTGTCATTTACTTTTTACGACAAATAATGACTAATATTCGAAGCGATTTTAACCAATACAGCATTAATCCTTATCCAATTAAATACTTTAAATACATTGTTGATTTAATATAGATCTATTTGGCCTTTTACAGCATCTGATTTATATCAATATTTTTGAAGATGTACAGATTAAAAAATTGCGGAACGTCGCTACGTTCCGCAATTTTTTAATCTGTACATCTATGTTATGTTTTATGTTTTTTATATAAACAACGTTCACAGTTTTTCTGTAGCGTATTTAGTATATCAGCATTGCACCCGTGCGAAGCCGGGGCGGGTCGCTAGTAATATATAAATTGTTATAATGAACGCAGGGTTCAATGACTAAAGATTTGTCAGTATTAAAACATATCCATAGTATATATGTGTATACTTCATGTATTGCGATGACCGAGTAGAGCCTAGAGTCTAAAGTCTAGAGGGAGAAATGAATGTTTCATTCTCAAAATTGACCTCGAACAATTTTAATTCAGGAAAATTAACGAGGAAATTTATAATTGAATTTCTTTCTAACCAACTTTAACTTACTAACTCTTGTTAACATAACTCACTAAAACTTTTCAACCTTTTTTGTACCTACTTCTGTAAACATTATTACAAAGTTCTCTTGAATCCCGGTTTCAATCAAATCGTTGGCAGCACTACTCATCTAGGAGCGAGTTTCAAACTTGTGTCATCTGCGAACTTCAACACGATGAAAGACCAGAGTGTTGCCTGAATAGGGATCGATGATGTAAACTTATCAGTTACTAGTCTTAGGTGCTAGGTGCGTCTCAAGACTTAAGGTTTGATTGGCCGTTTAAAAAGTATTATAATATGCTTTATATAAAAAGCATGTTATGTCGAAACGTTCCGGTCGTAAAACATTCTAATATTATTATTCTAACATTCCACGACCTTCACATATCGCGATCTAGTCTGAATTAAGCAAGCTCTGCTTATGTATTATGAGTAAAAGATAACTGATAAACATACTTATACACCGAGACACAGAACAAATCAGCACAGAAAAATGCTCATCACACAAATATTTGTCCTGGGGGAGATCGAACCCACGACCTCCGGTAAAGCAGTCAGAGCCACATGAATCGTGTTTTGTATACATAGTTACAGATCTCTGATAGTATGTAAATGTCTACAATGGTATGTAAATTGATGCAGGATATGATGACGTCACAATCATGCATGCGGGGTGGATTCGTACGCGATATTACGTGTTGATAACTAACTTAGGCTGATAACATATGCCGGTTATACATAATATTATATGCTAATACGAAGCACTTAAATCTCCTATATGTTTAGTATGTGTTTTGGCGAAGACCGCTTTCTGATGAAGAAATAAATAACAAAAAAAAGTACCTAAATTGAAATCACTGCATCCGTTTGGGAGTTATGATCCCACAGACAGACAGACACGTCATACTTATAACACCCTTTTTTTGCGTCGGGGGTTAATAAAAATGGCCGTTCTTTTTACGCTCCTATATTATTTGATTGATCCATTTGTGTGATATGGCGGTTTTCTTTCTGGATATTTTTCATGCTTACGATATCGATGTTTGAACAAATGTATCACCTTTATCTACATTAAAATCGATTACCTACAAGTTTTAATTCATTTGTTTTAGAAGGTAGAAAGTTGTTTAAATGTTGTCTTGGATTTCAAGCCTATATCTCAATGTGCCTTCTGGGGAGCGAAAAAGGCAAGTTTATAGAGAGAAACCTTGTCTAAAATATTAATAAAAGGACGGATTTAAGCCCGCTATTGAAGTCTCGGCGGTATTGGGCCAAACGTTGTGAATACCAAATATTTGTGTGCGGAATCTGCTCCAATATGTAGCTAATTAGTACGAGTATATCTAAATAGTTGTCATGAAATATCTGTTGCTTATAATTAAATATTTATGTTAGAAATATTTTTAAGTTAATAAAACATCTGATATTTTCCAAGAAATCTGACTTAAGTTTATTAGTTACATAAATCCAACAGATTGTTTTGTTTTTTTTAAAGTGTTGTTTTGTTAGTGGCGACTTTATACGTGTTTTATTTTGCTTTCACACTTTGTCTTAGTAAACTTGCATCAGAAATAGCATAAATGTTTTATTTGCTAGTTCTACAGACCCAGCACCGACCCCTACTATTCTTCTCAAAATTCAAAAACCTCTAAATATATAGATTAATCAGTATTATGACGTTTTGATATGATCTTATAAGGATATACGCAATAAAATTTATACTTTGATAAGTTAATTTCAACCAAAAACCCAAAAAAAAAGCTAAACAAAAAAAAATCATACACCTCATATTGAGACCTCTTTAAGCACATAAACTATTGCATTAAAGTATTCTTAGAATAATTTTGCTTGAAAGGAACTAAGTTAAGGACTTATTGTACTATTTCATTGCGTAAGGTCACTGACCTCTTGCGTCGTTCTAATTGCGGTCTAACCAAACTTGACAAATTATGTTATTTATAACTTAATCACTTTAAATGTAAAACAATGTTGCTTGTTAAAATGCTGTATTTAGTTATCGGGAAACGAACCACAAATCTTCACTGTAAGGCTTCATAGATATTGATTTTGTGTCTGCCTATGCGTATATGATTTTCAATGGGGAAGCCTACTATACTCACTTAACTTTGCAACTTCTTGACTTGGACCACAGTTATAAATTCCTCAACATTCACACAACGCCATCTAGTCTCAAATTAAGTATATGACAGTAACTTGTGTTATGAGTACTAGACAACTGATAAACATACTTATATATTTCTAAATACTTACATATTATAGATAAATTACACCCAGACACAGAACAAATGATCGTGCTCATCATACAAACATTTGTCCTGGGTGGGAATCGAACCCACGACCTCCGGCTTAGCAGTCACTTTCACTAACCACTAGACCAATAGGCCTGTCTGCATACAGTAGTGCAACTCGTCCGTTTCAATAAAATACCTACAGCAGCGCAGTACGTGACAGCGATAGGGCTACAGCATTTTAATTATACATATAAACAACACCCCATCAGCGTGGCACCTTTTTATATAAAGAATTCTTACTGTATTTCTTTTAATTCACGGGATAACTTCAAGGGAAGAAACCCGTTCCTTTTTTCTTTTCCGTTCGTTTAGTTAGAATTGCTTTTTGTTAATATGCCTAGAGAAAGAAGAAAACAATAATTTTGCCAAAAAGCGGCATATTTGAATATCACCTACTTGCCCTAAATTCAGAGCTAAAACTCAAAATATCTCTTTGAGCGCAACCCAAGCCTCTAATGACCCGGTAAAATGCCCGGCAGTGGCCCGGATAATTTCGGATGTAATTTCCCCGGATCACGGATGTTACGCGGATTTGCCCGGTTATTCACTGCTCGTGATATACATTTCATTGCAAAGGAAGCTCTTTCTGTGTTCGCTTTGTAATTGTAATTTAGGTTAAGAGTGTACCATATTATTATGTTATTTTAATAATGAATAACGTTAGATGAGATGATTAAATTTTAATTCAGCTGTGTAACAACAAAAGGTTCGACGGGCCGGTTGGTTTAGTGGTTAGTGGCCTTACTGGTATTCCGGAGGTTGTGGGTTCTATTTCCACACAGGGCAAATATTTGTGTGATGAACACGATCATTTATTCTGTGTGTAATCACTACATAGTATAAAACAAAGTCGCTTTTTCTGTCATGTTGTTGTATGTCCCTATGAACGCTCAAATCTTTAAAACTACGCAACGGATTTTGATGCGGTTTTTTTTAATAGATAGAGTAACTCATGAGGAAGGTTTTTATGTATAATATCATCCATTAAATAGTGGACAAATACTGTTATTTTTGAGGTTTCTAATGTGATGTCGCAAATAATTACATTTTTTCCGCTTACATTGCAAACGCAGGCTGAATCCTACGAGATTTATCAAAATAATGTACTAAGTATTGTACACAATGAAAAGGTCTACAGAAAACTCCGCGATGGTATATGTCTATCTCTTATGGATATCCCACAATAACATTTTTTTGTCATTTACTTTTTACGACAAATAATGACTAATATTCGAAGCGATTTTAACCAATACAGCATTAATCCTTATCCAATTAAATACTTTAAATACATTGTTGATTTAATATAGATCTATTTGGCCTTTTACAGCATCTGATTTATATCAATATTTTTGAAGATGTACAGATTAAAAAATTGCGGAACGTCGCTACGTTCCGCAATTTTTTAATCTGTACATCTATGTTATGTTTTATGTTTTTTATATAAACAACGTTCACAGTTTTTCTGTAGCGTATTTAGTATATCAGCATTGCACCCGTGCGAAGCCGGGGCGGGTCGCTAGTAATATATAAATTGTTATAATGAACGCAGGGTTCAATGACTAAAGATTTGTCAGTATTAAAACATATCCATAGTATATATGTGTATACTTCATGTATTGCGATGACCGAGTAGAGCCTAGAGTCTAAAGTCTAGAGGGAGAAATGAATGTTTCATTCTCAAAATTGACCTCGAACAATTTTAATTCAGGAAAATTAACGAGGAAATTTATAATTGAATTTCTTTCTAACCAACTTTAACTTACTAACTCTTGTTAACATAACTCACTAAAACTTTTCAACCTTTTTTGTACCTACTTCTGTAAACATTATTACAAAGTTCTCTTGAATCCCGGTTTCAATCAAATCGTTGGCAGCACTACTCATCTAGGAGCGAGTTTCAAACTTGTGTCATCTGCGAACTTCAACACGATGAAAGACCAGAGTGTTGCCTGAATAGGGATCGATGATGTAAACTTATCAGTTACTAGTCTTAGGTGCTAGGTGCGTCTCAAGACTTAAGGTTTGATTGGCCGTTTAAAAAGTATTATATGCTTTATATAAAAAGCATGTTATGTCGAAACGTTCCGGTCGTAAAACATTCTAATATTATTATTCTAACATTCCACGACCTTCACATATCGCGATCTAGTCTGAATTAAGCAAGCTCTGCTTATGTATTATGAGTAAAAGATAACTGATAAACATACTTATACACCGAGACACAGAACAAATCAGCACAGAAAAATGCTCATCACACAAATATTTGTCCTGGGGGAGATCGAACCCACGACCTCCGGTAAAGCAGTCAGAGCCACATGAATCGTGTTTTGTATACATAGTTACAGATCTCTGATAGTATGTAAATGTCTACAATGGTATGTAAATTGATGCAGGATATGATGACGTCACAATCATGCATGCGGGGTGGATTCGTACGCGATATTACGTGTTGATAACTAACTTAGGCTGATAACATATGCCGGTTATACATATTATATGCTAATACGAAGCACTTAAATCTCCTATATGTTTAGTATGTGTTTTGGCGAAGACCGCTTTCTGATGAAGAAATAAATAACAAAAAAAAGTACCTAAATTGAAATCACTGCATCCGTTTGGGAGTTATGATCCCACAGACAGACAGACACGTCATACTTATAACACCCTTTTTTTGCGTCGGGGGTTAATAAAAATGGCCGTTCTTTTTACGCTCCTATATTATTTGATTGATCCATTTGTGTGATATGGCGGTTTTCTTTCTGGATATTTTTCATGCTTACGATATCGATGTTTGAACAAATGTATCACCTTTATCTACATTAAAATCGATTACCTACAAGTTTTAATTCATTTGTTTTAGAAGGTAGAAAGTTGTTTAAATGTTGTCTTGGATTTCAAGCCTATATCTCAATGTGCCTTCTGGGGAGCGAAAAAGGCAAGTTTATAGAGAGAAACCTTGTCTAAAATATTAATAAAAGGACGGATTTAAGCCCGCTATTGAAGTCTCGGCGGTATTGGGCCAAACGTTGTGAATACCAAATATTTGTGTGCGGAATCTGCTCCAATATGTAGCTAATTAGTACGAGTATATCTAAATAGTTGTCATGAAATATCTGTTGCTTATAATTAAATATTTATGTTAGAAATATTTTTAAGTTAATAAAACATCTGATATTTTCCAAGAAATCTGACTTAAGTTTATTAGTTACATAAATCCAACAGATTGTTTTGTTTTTTTTAAAGTGTTGTTTTGTTAGTGGCGACTTTATACGTGTTTTATTTTGCTTTCACACTTTGTCTTAGTAAACTTGCATCAGAAATAGCATAAATGTTTTATTTGCTAGTTCTACAGACCCAGCACCGACCCCTACTATTCTTCTCAAAATTCAAAAACCTCTAAATATATAGATTAATCAGTATTATGACGTTTTGATATGATCTTATAAGGATATACGCAATAAAATTTATACTTTGATAAGTTAATTTCAACCAAAAACCCAAAAAAAAAGCTAAACAAAAAAAAATCATACACCTCATATTGAGACCTCTTTAAGCACATAAACTATTGCATTAAAGTATTCTTAGAATAATTTTGCTTGAAAGGAACTAAGTTAAGGACTTATTGTACTATTTCATTGCGTAAGGTCACTGACCTCTTGCGTCGTTCTAATTGCGGTCTAACCAAACTTGACAAATTATGTTATTTATAACTTAATCACTTTAAATGTAAAACAATGTTGCTTGTTAAAATGCTGTATTTAGTTATCGGGAAACGAACCACAAATCTTCACTGTAAGGCTTCATAGATATTGATTTTGTGTCTGCCTATGCGTATATGATTTTCAATGGGGAAGCCTACTATACTCACTTAACTTTGCAACTTCTTGACTTGGACCACAGTTATAAATTCCTCAACATTCACACAACGCCATCTAGTCTCAAATTAAGTATATGACAGTAACTTGTGTTATGAGTACTAGACAACTGATAAACATACTTATATATTTCTAAATACTTACATATTATAGATAAATTACACCCAGACACAGAACAAATGATCGTGCTCATCATACAAACATTTGTCCTGGGTGGGAATCGAACCCACGACCTCCGGCTTAGCAGTCACTTTCACTAACCACTAGACCAATAGGCCTGTCTGCATACAGTAGTGCAACTCGTCCGTTTCAATAAAATACCTACAGCAGCGCAGTACGTGACAGCGATAGGGCTACAGCATTTTAATTATACATATAAACAACACCCCATCAGCGTGGCACCTTTTTATATAAAGAATTCTTACTGTATTTCTTTTAATTCACGGGATAACTTCAAGGGAAGAAACCCGTTCCTTTTTTCTTTTCCGTTCGTTTAGTTAGAATTGCTTTTTGTTAATATGCCTAGAGAAAGAAGAAAACAATAATTTTGCCAAAAAGCGGCATATTTGAATATCACCTACTTGCCCTAAATTCAGAGCTAAAACTCAAAATATCTCTTTGAGCGCAACCCAAGCCTCTAATGACCCGGTAAAATGCCCGGCAGTGGCCCGGATAATTTCGGATGTAATTTCCCCGGATCACGGATGTTACGCGGATTTGCCCGGTTATTCACTGCTCGTGATATACATTTCATTGCAAAGGAAGCTCTTTCTGTGTTCGCTTTGTAATTGTAATTTAGGTTAAGAGTGTACCATATTATTATGTTATTTTAATAATGAATAACGTTAGATGAGATGATTAAATTTTAATTCAGCTGTGTAACAACAAAAGGTTCGACGGGCCGGTTGGTTTAGTGGTTAGTGGCCTTACTGGTATTCCGGAGGTTGTGGGTTCTATTTCCACACAGGGCAAATATTTGTGTGATGAACACGATCATTTATTCTGTGTGTAATCACTACATAGTATAAAACAAAGTCGCTTTTTCTGTCATGTTGTTGTATGTCCCTATGAACGCTCAAATCTTTAAAACCTACGCAACGGATTTTGATGCGGTTTTTTTTAATAGATAGAGTAACTCATGAGGAAGGTTTTTATGTATAATATCATCCATTAAATAGTGGACAAATACTGTTATTTTTGAGGTTTCTAATGTACATACATTCCCCTGCCCTTATCCCAATTTTTACTTGGGGTCGGCGCAACACGTCTTTTAGACATGTTGCTTAAAGTTTTGGCTATGGTTTTATAGTCGGCCGCCTGCCTGACACTAACCCTCTTTGGGAATGCGATTGTTGGTTGTTTACCCGCCACCATTCGGGTGACCCAAGGTGCTTGTTACAGTGCACTGGGTCTTAAGATCCATTAGTCGCCTTTTACGACACCCAGTGGAGGATATGGGGTGGTGCTATTCTTTATATCCGGACACCACACGGACTCTAATGTGATGTCGCAAATAATTACATTTTTTCCGCTTACATTGCAAACGCAGGCTGAATCCTACGAGATTTATCAAAATAATGTACTAAGTATTGTACACAATGAAAAGGTCTACAGAAAACTCCGCGATGGTATATGTCTATCTCTTATGGATATCCCACAATAACATTTTTTTGTCATTTTACTTTTTACGACAAATAATGACTAATATTCGAAGCGATTTTAACCAATACAGCATTAATCCTTATCCAATTAAATACCTTAAATACATTGTTGATTTAATATAGATCTATTTGGCCTTTTACAGTATCTGATTTAAATGAATATTTTTGAAGATGTACAGATTAAAAATTGCGGAACGTAGCGTTTACGGCGACGCGGCGCGGCGGCAGCGTGCCTATAAATAGCGCGTCGGAGGTAAATGTAAAAAACATGTAAAAAAAAGTAAATGTAAAAAAAAGTAAAAATGTAAAAAAAAGTAAAAATGTTAAAAAAATGTAAAAAAAAAGGAAAAATGTAAAAAAAAGTGAAAATATTGTGTATAAAAGATATTCCAAAGATAAAGAAAGGGGAATTGTTTTAAGTACTCCAAAAACGCGTGCGGGCTACGGGCAGTAAATGAATAAATCAAATCTACTGGATTGATTTTAACCTTTTTTTTTAGTGAGTTACATATTTTAAACCCGTGCAAAGCCGGAGCGGGCCGCTATGTTTTTTTATAAACAACGTTCACAGTTTTTCTGTAGCGTATTTAGTATATCAGCATTGCACCCGTGCGAAGCCGGGGCGGGTCGCTAGTCTATTTATAATATGAATATAGGTATTTAAAAGTGTATAAGTATGTTTAACAGTTATTTAGTACTCGTAACACGAGTAATATTAGGGAGTCGAGTTATAGATATCTGATAAGAAAGTTTAAAGATAAAGAGTTTTATCTTTATCTATAAGAAAGTTTACTGATATTTTTACTAAGACGAGCGGAGGTACCCCTGAATCGTAAATTTATTTAATTTAATTGATCTAATCTGTCATAATTTAATTCAAAAAGCTATGAACGAAACCAAATGCAACAATTATTTTCTGTCGCTCTTTCGATAAGTTCGAAGATTGATTTAAAAAAAAAACTTTAAAAGATTAATAAAAAGTAAACGACCTCTTTAATACAGATTTTATACTTCATTGCCTCTCGTTAAAAATACCATTTTTTTAGTCTTAAACATTTATTACAACTCAAAAGTTTTTATTTTCGTATCGTTTATAAGTAGTCTTTTTAGTTCTACTTCATACAATTCGGTTGATATCAAAAGGGATTAAAAAAAATAACTTATCTTTTGTACGGATGCCGTCAAGTATGAATCAATTCATTGGTCTTTCTTTTGAAAGCGCTCACGTGTCTAAGCTTTTTTGTTTAGCTTCTGCTAAGCTCTCGCTAAAGTATTTTTATCTCATTTTGAAAGTTATAGTAAAAAGTTTCGGCACGTAATGTTGGTTGTTTTGTAAGTTGTAAAACATGAATTGTGGGAAAAACATTTCGATGGATAAATGTTTTCGAAATCAGTCTGAGATGTTATTGAAACGGCTGAAGTTAGAAAATATAATAACTTATTTTACTGCAATAAAATATAAATAATACAATGAAAAAATTCAAACCTAAGACAAGACTCGAACATGCAACTCCTTTTTTATTGCGTTTTTTTAATTACGATGTTCGGTGAATCATTACGGAGAAAAGAATTTATAATTCAAGAGTCATCATAAGGATTATCCACTTGATAACATTCTAAAATTAACCTTTTATGTTTACCCCAAAATATAAAAAAAATAAGAATCGATTTGACAACTATAGGTCATCGTTTTTCACTAACAGCAATAAAAGAATAAACACTAACAATAAATTACTACATATAAAAAAAAACGTTTCTTACCGGTCAGTAACAATACTGTTAGTTAGCTTACAACGGGAAATGACGTCATAAAGACTATTAACCGGAAACCGGTGCTTCGTAGTTTGGGACTTAATTTTCCCGCTCTTTAGTCCGTACAAGGTTAAGTTTACTTCAGCTAAAGGTTGTATAAAATATAATAATATTAGAAAGAGATTTTTGTATTTGTGTGACCTGTAAGTATAAGCATTTAAAGAAGGCCTGTTGCCGTTTTGCAAAACTAGATGGCGCTGTACACTGAAAGTAAGGAGAGTAATGATGTCCTTCTTTCTTTCTTTCTATTAATCTCTTGTTACCACAGTAGTGGAAGTGTGGTTATTATTTAGCAAAACTATCAATTCCTAAATTGAGAGCTATAAGTTTGTAAGTTTTCTATAGTATATTTTAAGTTATACTTTAATATACTATGACATAGTACATAGACATATACTAGAATTATTAATAACCAGCTTGCTTAATTTAGTTAAAATAGTCATAAAAGAATCACCTGAAATACTTGCTTTTCAGTTTCAACACCAAAACTACTCTCAAACATAATTTATATTTCATGTTCTACATATCGAATACTAGTAATATAACATAAATAAATACAAGCAACGAAGATAAACGCAAATGTACAGATTCCCTTGAAATCAATTTACCGCTGAGAAACACTTTCCTTCATAAAATCCATATGTTATTCGATATCTTAAGAGCTAGCGTCGTATAAATCATCGCTCTGACGTAGAGATCAGTTATAAAATGTATATCTTCAGATATATCGTAGGGCTGGTATACATTTTTTTTTTATTTAATTTTATTTAGGGTTTTTGGTTAAAACTAACATATCAAACCCATTGTTCCTTATAACTATTAACACATAATACTTATCCTAGCATGTTATAAATAATTACGAGGGTCGGTGCTGGGTCTGCGGCTGGTATACATGTGTATCAAATGTATACATTGGTTCATATTATTGTAGAGTGAGCTTATGGTGTCTATTTGTTATTTTGTAGGTGGTTTTTCATTTCATTTTATAATATAGAATTTGAATATTGGGGAAAAAGGTTCACTTAATGGGTAATGAAGAAATATAATGGAAAAGAAAAGTTTTGTATTGTATTGAATTTAAGCAACAATAAAACAGGCTAAAACAGGCAGGCAACACAATACAAATTGGTAAATTAGGCAAAAAGGGAAGGATTTTTGTTTATTACTAGATACAAATATGTTTGTTTTAAGGATCTCTGTAACAAATAAAATTGACTTATTTTCTTAGAAACATGGACATAGCGTAATCCCCGTGAAATTCCCGTAGTTAAATTTCTGCCCCAGTAAAATACATTGCATTATTATGAGCCCAGAATAACCTATTGCTGGGTATTATATAGGCCTCTCTCACATAATCCGTTTTAAATAGTTAAAATTTCTATCACCACTAAACACGCTAGAGCACGCACCAATAATAAAACACAAAAACGCATTAAATTTAATGCAATAACAATACGTATCATAAAGTACTAAACAGAATTTACAACAATTTGTTCTATTTAAAAACAAACACACGATTCTCATTTGTTTGTATTTTAGATAAAATCTGTATTATGTAGAGAACATGATTGTAAAAGAGGTTGTAAATTCTTTTACAATTTTTCAGTGTGTTGGTTTTGTAAAGACTGCGATTTAATCTTGATTTGATTCAAATTTTACTTGTTTATTAGATATGCTTGATGGCCAGTGTAAAAAACCTTCCTTCAAACTAAACTACGCTGACCAGTGTAAAATGAACCACACACTAAAAATGACATCAAGCAAGCTATTTTTATTATTATTCGGTCTCTGTAGTTAGCGGTATGAATGCGAAAGCGAAGCCCGTGCCTACGGCCATAAGCAGATGAGGACGCTCCAGTGGTCTTAGCTGTAAGAGTCCGACACAACTCCCCCCCCCCCCCCCTGACGGAAGATAGTCCATGAGGATTTCCATTAAAATAAAATATCTCTGTAGTAAGACTGAGGGTTTAAACTGACTTCTCCTGTCAGTCAAACGAGCTTCAAACACTAACATTTCAAACCTACTTCTATTCAATACTCCAACGATAAAACAAATTTGAATCGATCCAAATCCTATTTGTTTGTGTAAACCACGGTTTGATAGCCATTCCCTTCCCTTTATAATTAAACAGAGGTTATAATGCGACCTTTTTGCTATCGATTCTGTATGCTATTGTGTGCGGACATTTATGTGATTGTCTCTGATATAAATTTGATCGTCGTTCGCGATAACGAATGATACACAGTCAGATTACTATCAACGAGTTGTTTTGCGAATGTTGTGTTATGGGAGTTCTTATAGAACAATGAATATAAATAAATTCGGTGTCTTATAGGACAGACAAAAGGTATACGTTTTGTCCCTGTTTTTAAATCAAAATCAAAAGGATTTTTTTTTCGAGTAGGCCTATTTAGGCAGCCCTAAATGCACTATCACACTAATACTGCAAAGACATAATTAGTTAAGACAATATTAGTCAGGTAATTAATAGTAAAACAATTAGTAAGATTTTTAACTTATTCTTTGTATACGATTACTTAAACAAAATATATACTTTCCGAAATATCTATAACAAAGACAAATCTTAAGTTTAGGTTTTCGAACTGTTTGCGCATTGTGCAGCCATTATTCTTCCTCTACGTGTCAAGATGCCTGCAGTGACAAATATACACTCTAAGGACCTACCATCACTTCTTAAAGCAGAATTACTGCAGCTGTGGAAAAGAGACGGCGCTCTACACTGTGTGTATGTGTGTGTATTCGCTCTCACACTTCCACAACTGTAAACAATCTTACTTTAGAATGTTGTGGTAGGGTTTCAGGCATTATTACTTTTTATTTGTTGCTATATTGATATGTGTAGTAAATGAACAATGGCGGACTTAATGCCTGAGGTATTCTTACCAGTCAACCAAAGGGTGGTGCAGTGTTTTCAAGAAGTATGACGAGGAAAAGATATTAAAACAACAAACACAAAATGTAATGTTCTTGCGTAATTTCAATAATTAAATCATACAAACCACCTACCTAGTATATAAAGTTTCCATGTCACAATGTTAGTTACCGTACTCCTCTGAAACGGCTGGACCGATTCTCTTTAAATTTTGTATAAGCATTTAGTAGGTCTGAGAATAGGCTACTATCTTTCACGAAGTCGCGGACAACAGCTAGTAATTATGTAAACCTTACTTATATCACAAGAGTCACTAAGACTAGAATACATTTCTAAATATATGAAATCATCTGTCGCAAATATGATAGAGTGGTTGCCGTCAAAATGGCCGCAGCTCATCTGTCAACTGCTGTCAGTATTGTGACAGCTGTAACAGTGACATCGTGACATTTGGGACACACCCGGTATAAGCCCCGCACGTTGATATTGCGACTGGCGGCCATCTTGGTGACGTAGTCGACGTCGCACCGTCAGTACAATTTCTTTTGCTATCTGTACTTTTTGCGACGGGATGACGTCATGATGACGTCATGCAGCTGTTATTGTGACAAGGTTCCATCGCAATATCAACGTGCGGGGCTTATAATATGCTTCCAGGTGGACATTAACCTACAAACACCTAATAGTTTTTTAAATTTGTTGAAAATTAACTCTTCCGCGATAATTTAAGAGCAAAAGAAAATTTGTGGGAAATGCTTGTGAGGCGTGAAATTTTGGCAAAGTGACAGCCTTCGCACAATTGGTACATTTTGATATTTAATATTTAAATTGTTGTTTGTTTCTTTTTCAGGTAATTGAGATTTTCTACTTAAATTCGCGATGTCTATATGGTAAGAAGTAGTTTAAACATTATTTTCTTTCGAGGTCTTCTATTGAAGATAATACCAATTACCTTTAAAGTTTATGTAAACTAAAAATCACATAGAATTTTAGAGTTTTTTAGACCTGGAGCGTACTTTAAAACTTCCATATTCACTCTAAAGTTTAGCACGTCTCAGCCTAGTCGTATCCGACAATACAAATCAGCTCTCTATTGATGTATCCAATATTGCATTGCATGCCAAACAGAAATACAGTCACACATACAGTACCAAGTTGCACGAGATTCGCCAGTTCTGTGTAAAGTCACGTACCGTAGAGTTACTGAATACGACGACAGTACACAACCAAGTAAATTGAGTATTGGCTATTGCTAGAGATATTTCCTAGCCCCTGTACCAACTCCTTAAAGAACAACTGTTACCTTTGTGGGAACGAGAGAGCGCTCTACAATACTCGTAGCGGTGTCTCGCTTACGTGACAGCTATAGTTGAAGTCTAGGGTTTCATAGTAAGGGGAGTATGTTACGGTTTTGTTTGCGTATATAATGTGGGTAGTCGCATGTATATATACTGTTGATATCGAATATGATGTAGGTCTTGTAATTTTTGTAAAGGGTACTGCGAAAGTAAAATTGGAATGAATAATGTCACCGGATATATGTATATCTTTGTAGCATGTTATATTCCCTGTATACTCTCTTGTCATCTATCTCTTCTCTCTCTTGTTAGCATTTTTAATAAGCTAAATTAATAAGCAATCACCATCTCAGAAGTCCTCTTAAATGCCTCTTGTCTCTTACTATTTAAGGGACTTAAAATAATTTTCATTTGTCACTAACTAAACGTTCGAAAACTCGATCATTATTTATTTTCCCGGTATTTCTGCGATAGAAAATAAATTTCACAAGAACGGTAATTTAAATGAAAATATTTATTGAAAAATCAAATGTTATGCTTCAATTTTCCTCGAAGTTTGGCAAAGGAAACCAGGCAAACGTTTTGGTTCTATTAAAATCTATATTGCTTCATTTAATTTTGCCTGAAGCGAAATCACAATATCGACCCTCTTTCGTAAAAACCTGCACATTAAAGATATTATTTGGAAAATATTGTTTGTCATTTGTTGTACAGAATTTAATATTTTTCAAAATGAGATGTTGTATCGAATTAGAATCTCGTGTAATCTCGGTGGACTTAGTGTACGCGTCTAAAGCTCAAACCGATCAAACTAATGCCTAATAAAACGTTTCTAGTCCTTAATAACCTCATAAGCCAGGAGACAAAAATCCTAGCTTGTGCAAGCAAATGCAATAACAAGAACCAAAGTCATCACTCATATGAACAATAACCACATTAAGTTCCAAATTCTTTGTCCCAAACGCACGTGTACGAACCCCATCACCTCCCTTTGACAATTCCATACAACCATACATACATTCATACATTCATACATCAAATCAATTGATTGATCCAAAACTGCGTCTTATTCTCCCCTAGTTATAACGTATGGGAACAGATATAGGGCAGGGGGAATGAATGGACCGTGGACGCTGCGCAGTTTATCTCAATGGCGTTTATGGGATGAAAGATGTGTTTACAGTTTTGGTAGTAAATTTTTGATGGTTTTGTTTGTTGTGGAGTTTAGTTGGCTTACTGAAATAAGGGTCCGGTGGAAGTGAGGTGACGTGACTTTCTGATATTTGATAGTTTTAGTTAAAATTGTTAATAGGTGTATTTATAACCTTCAATGCAGGCGTAGAAAGTACAAAAAATTACACTATTTTACTTTTATGTGTAATTTCTAGTCGAAAATATGAACATGCTATTGATATTTAACTCGGCCTAAAATTCGAAGATTTTTTTTTTAAATAAACGATTATTACAAGTATGTATTTTTACATAATATTGGTTTTTGTGGCAATATATTCGTCAAGTTGTATTAAAATATGGTTACAAACCCCAAAAAAGTCAGATCTTTTTAAATAAAAGTTAATTTTAATTGGTAACAAAATAAAAGCACGAACTATGAAACTTCAGACAAATAAGACTGAAAACTTTCAACAATGAAAACGGATATGCTTTTGTCTTCTGAAACATTATTTTCAACTGAAAATGTCGCTGCAACTTTTAACTGAAGAAAAATCGATATGACAAACAAAGAACAGTCTTTGTTTTATTTTTCAAAAGAAGTATCTGATTGTGTTGTGTTTTTTTTTCTGAATAAAGCTACAATAATCTTTTGACACATTAATATGAGGGCGTTGGTGTGCGTATTCGCAACAAGAATCAACTCCACTGTCTGTCAAAGGTGATAGTTTTTCATATAATATGACATGATATTAGTGCCATTTGGCCACGTGAAGAAAGATCCTTGTAGCACTATATTGTATAGAGAATATGCAACCTTTTTAGTCAAATGTTTTTATTAAAGTGAATGACCGAAAAGTGGAAAGTAAAGTTTTCAAAAGATACTTTTTTCAGGTTAATTTATACCTATTGATAAGTAATATTAATAGTTATAAAGACCTAAATCAGATTGCATTAAAAAAATCTTAAAAAATTGTAAGTATGAACATACATACAGTAAAAAATCAAAACAACTAAAAGCATACATATCCCTAATTAAGATATCAAGTTTCTCTCTGGTATATTAAATTCTCAGGATATAGCGACAAATTGACAAATTACTATGAGTGATGCACACATGTCCTGTCCACACATTGTTGACCTAATATCTCACTCAAAAATAACACAACAAGCCATATACATAGTATGAAATCAGTTGACCTATATTCTAGTGGACTTTACAATTTTAAGTTGAACTTTACAGGACCGTTTGGATTTCTAATTCATTTTGTTGGTAGTCCATTTTAACCGACTTCAATAAAGGAGGAGATTTCTAAATGAGTCTTTTTATTGGTTGTTTTATATGTTTTTTTCCTTGGCTCTTTCTCTCTCTAGTTATATGAAACTTAAAGTTTGCTTGGTTTTCTGAAGACCTCAGGCAATATTGGTTCAAATTAATATTATTCTTTTGTGTTCTATAGTCTATTTTTTCGAGGAAAAAGAGCGGAAATGCTAGGGGAGATACTGCAATACTCAGCTAGATAGTGATAAGATTTATTGCACTTCTTATTTATTTATGAACTCATCTTGCAACGTTTTCTATCGTAAGTTGTTCAAATTTTGCCAAAAAAAGAACATTAACAAACACGTTAGCAAATCAAAACAACGCATAATAGATTTTAGAGATCAGCCATTGACATTTCGTTTCGTTTTCCGAACGTCGTTTGTTTTTAAAACTTTTAAAAAAATTAATCAACTCTGATAGAACGGCAACACGGCATGCTTACTATGAGTTAAGCCAGGTTTTTTGAAACTGTGGGAGAGTGCCGTCGCTCTACGTCGCGTGTAGTGCCGTCTCTCTTACACAACTGTTGCCCTGGTTTAACAGTTTATAGTACAGGTACTGGTCACGTGTGATTTTAGCTCTTGATCGGATTATCCTTTTATTTCACTTCCATTCTGTTTGTTTGCAATGCGATTTAACGTTGAGCTCTATACTTTTTGTTTTCACGTTTCCACCTTTTAGCAAGGGGATTAAAGTGATAACGTTCATTCAGTGTTAAATAAGCTCTATCTTTCAATACGGTTCAAACAAGCTCTATATTTTACAAAGTTTTTATTGATTAACTTGTCGTATTATCAGAATGTATTAGACGGACTTTGAAGTTTTATAATACACAAAGACTACAATACATTAGAAGTAAAGTTTACTTTCAACCTATTTGACACGTGGAGACAAAATGTTCTAACAATATATTGTCACCCAATCCAAATATTATTATCTCATCAATACCATTCAACCAAAAATATTTCTCACTTTCAATAGAGCCAAAATCTCGCGCATTTCGGGACAAACCTAAAAATATTATTCGGAAAAAATGGCTTACATATTTCCCTTATTATTGTTGCCTATACATATTTTAGTCTTATATTATCACAAGGTTTTTTAGATAACAAGACAAAGCATGTACCACCACCTCTAACTGTCAACTGTCACGCAGCCACCGATGTGGAAGAGACACGCCGCTCTACGTCGTGTAGCTTTCTCTCTCTCTCTACCAACTAAGACTGTCTCACTTTAAGATGGGGAGTGGGGGGCGGGGGGGTAGGCCCTCAGGCCTAGTAGGTCATAGACAAGCAGTTTTTGTTTATCACCAATTACTTCGCGGTTTCGGTTTTCCTTGTTGTTTCTCATGGGAAATACATTAGTTACGATGGAAATAATATAAACTTGGATATTTTTTCCTTTATTTGGTCTTAGTGATTGCGGTTGTGGATTGAAAGGAAAGTTAATGAACTGGCTGTGGAATATTATAATGATAATAAAAGTAACTTGTGATGATAGTGATAATTGGATAAAACGCTGCCGAGTGCATTCGAATGAGTTATGGCTAAAACATACCTTTTTTATTTTTGTTAGAGAAATTCAAAAGGCTTTAAGGCCTTATGGGCAAAACTAAGACTGGGGAGTGTGGGATCTTTACCTTACTAAAACCACCCTGTTTGTCATCATCCGCAAGTGAGGGTTTCTGTTACCTTTTAGGAAGAATAATCCAGCAACCAGTTAAAACGAACCTACTAAACTCCATAGTCTACATGAAACTGAAAAATACTGGTAATATGAGAATAGAATTGCTATCCGACTTCTGTTGCTAACTAACTACTACTATGTAACCGTTGTTGTAAAAGTTTTTACTTATTGTTAACGTACTATGTAAACCTCATTAGTAAAAGTGTTCGTAAACTACCTATCATAAATATCATATAAACTTTCTTTATTACAGGTAGTTAGTACAACATAATATATCACAAACAAAAGTTCTCCAATATAATCCACTGCCCATCGAACCATTAAAAATATATTAGCCTTACAAAACAAACAAGGTTGTATATCAAGTGTTTCTGTGATTTCACACTTCGGGTTGGGAATAGCGATGACGTAATAGTAATGACGTCACGCTATGACGTAGGACGTGCTTCTGTATATTTCATTTTGATTTAAGATCGGATGTGTTAGTGTTTTGTTTTTTATTGAGAGGTTACTATGGAGGTGGATATTTATCCATACTAATATTATAAATGTGAAAGTGTGTTTGTTTGTTTGTTTGTTCGTCTTTCACGTAAAAACGGCGCAAAGGATTGGCGTGATTTTTTGTGTGGGGATAGTTGAAGGGCAGGAGAGTGACTTAGGCTACTTTTTTTTTTAAATCAGCCCTTAAATGGTTAAAATTTACGGTTTAAATATTCCCAAGGGAAACGTAAATAAAAGTACACGTAACTGATCTGACAGAAAATGTCACCATAGCGACCAAAGTACTGTTGCTATGGTTTTATGTTTTGACATTATTATTAACGTCTTATTTGGCATACAATCAAGCAATTAAAATAGCCGGGTCAGGGAATGATGAGCTTCGTATTTTTTCACTCCAAGTTCAAATTTCATTCCGACACACACTTTTTGAATTTATCTTTTATTATTTTTTGAGTACGAATTCAAATTTTAGTCAAGCATAACATTTTCTTTTCTTCTATAGTTTTGGTAGTAAAAAAGTATTGTAAGAAGCACTTGGATTTTTTTTAACATAAATTGCTCCAAAATAATTGTATATGGTATCTACTTACTCTTTAAGCTACGACAGTCTCATACGATTTAGATGGAGGTGGGGATATTTACTGAAATGACAGTAAACCAACTACCAAAACAAAAAAAAATAGTTTGGACGGTAAATGATACTATGATGATACTATATCTTATGAACGAGCTGTTGACTGCAATTTTGTTGTGTGTGACGCGTGGTTTTGTAGATTTGATATTACCTATACACTACCACAATTGTGCACCAATTGCCATGGTATATGGTAGTTGCATAGGTAAAAGTGTTTTGATAGGCTGTCTTTCATCGACAATCTCGCGTACGAGTATGTCCCGCACGCGTACTCTCGCAAATGTTTTGTTATGTGCGTGTAACATTAACCTTCTTCAGGTTCAGTTGGCTTAGCTTAAACTACTGGATTCAGAAACTTGAAACATTTATGACCATTTAAGTAAGCACTAACCAGGCATTTTTGAAAATTCATCCGTCAAGATGTAGAAAGAAAACGAAATAGAAGATCGGTGCTAGAACTAATCTGCTGTACATACATACATCCACCAAATGAGGAGCGGTACCTGATGTTCTCCGCACCACAGCGCACAGCGCTCAACGAAATGTGTTGAATGATATCTCACTGTTTAAAACCAACCCCACTCAATAAGTTCTCTCTCTGCTCTACCTGACGTTAGAAGACAAGTCGCATACGCGCTCGAAAAACATGTTAAAGCATCAGATACACGACACCCCTATACATCTGGGTAGACTTAACAGCCAAAAGAGCTTCTTCTGATGTACCCTAGCTACCATTAAAACTCCAACTCGAGCTCGGTGCAAGATCTGGATAGATCAGCATCTACCACCTACCACTTATGTCCTACCTCAGGGACATCTGCCACCCGGAGGTACCTTAAAGTGGCCTGTTTGGAAAGCATTCAAATGTCTGCAAACCCAAGTAGGTAGCTGCAAACAAAATTTAGCAAATTTGGGCATATAGACCCCTCGGACTTATATCCAGAGAGAATACGGCATCTCCGTACAGACGATGTCACACCACTCACACCATCTAGAGTGGCCAAAGTGTCCGCACACCTGTAATTTGGAGGATCTAACATAATTCAACAATGATGCTGCAATTGGTGTTGCCACATACGACGTACAATTGACACGAAAAGAAGAAGAAGGTTGTTCTAATTAAACTTAATAACTTAAAAATGGAGAACAAACGGCGCAACAAACTTCACACCGTAATTCAATCTATTATTATTTTTAGTGTTTCAGCAGTAAATTTCGAAAAAACGATAACATTTTTGCGATTTCGTTAGTTAAACCAGATGGTATTAGTTTTCCGTAAACGCGGTCAGTTGGTGCGCTGTCACTGAATTCTACGAAGAAGTGATGAAGTTCAAAGAAAACGCGGAAAGAGCACGGGAGGCCTCATCTCACCACCCGATCCGTGCCCGAGCAAGGGGTAGACGCAAGGCCCAATTTGCTCTTCTTCAACCACCGCAAATGGCCTATGGCAGTAGTCTTGGGGAAGTTTACTGTACTGGATAAAGGCAAAGACGGATTCTTAATAAACGATGAGGAAAACTGACTCCACGTCAATGAAAAAGCTCCCGTTAAAAAAAGGTCCCCTCGGGGTTTGCGGTAGTTTGCGAAAGCGTTCCCGTGGCCCCCGACAATAGGGAATGGAGAAGCACTGCAGCAGTTGTAGCCAGTGAAAGTCCGGCACACCCCTTTCTCCTTCGCCCCTTTTCAAGTCCAGTCAATCCAAATTGTTAAATCAGTGCAAGATGGATAGTGGTCACATCATTAATATAATATGGCCTTTCATCATGTGAATGTTATACCTACTAACCTTAAAAACTAGCAGTGTTAACAGTCAAATTTATGTTATGTTAACAGTCAATAGTTTGTAAGACTACAGTTATATGAATAGAAAGTTAAGAAATCATTTTGGAACAGAACTGGATTAATGAGCTGGCGTTAAACAATACTTAGCTTTACTTTTTTACAGCACTACAACGTCATTACCACGCAGACAAAGTCGCGGGTAACAGCTAGTAGTTTTATATGTAAGATACTTGATAAATATATTATGACATATGGTATGATTTCAGGTCACAATTAAGAGATTTTGTTGTTAAAAGCGCTACAAAAATATTAATAAACCACTGCATTCAAATTAGTTGACTAATGTCATTAGCTATTGTGGTTTGTGTAACCTTATTTACGGCTTTTATAGCAAAGTCCATCTCTTTTATATAGGTAAACTACTTTTTGTCTGACGTCGGAAAAAATATACATAACGAATCAATCGACTTGCATTTTTTCCCGTAGCTTAATCATTCTTTTCATTTGCTCTCAATGTTTTTTACAAAAACGACAGCTAGAGTAACTAGTGATGTCACTGTTTAAATTCTTGCCTTTGACGTCACCTAGTGATGGGTATTTCAATGTCAACTGATGTAACTGTATATTTATCGACGATCGATTTATCTCCCGATCTGTTTGCGTTGAGTTTTCTTGTGAAACTCGCCGACTTTATAGATTTTATAGCTTTATCCCGAAATGTGATGATTCTATTTCTGATTTAAGAGTAATGTTCGTGATTCGCTACCGTGATATTGAACTTGCTTTTTATAATTTTTGAAATAAGTTTTTATGTGTTTTTAGTTGGCTATGTAACCTTATACGATGGTTGGCTGGATGTAATTTTATCGTTTTCTAACCTTTTGGGATCTCTTTATAATATTCTTATCATTTGTTTAATCTAATGTTTATTTTCATGTATTCTCTGTTATTAAAAGGCGCGTGAACGTATTTAATGAAAAACAAAAACGAAAAGACTGAATGCACGTGGTTGGCACGTGAACGAAATCGGAGCTTATGCTGTCATATGAAAAACCATCACTTTTAATTCTGTCGAATAAACGCATTAGCGCCCTAATATTAAAGCCATTTTCGGGCCAAAAGTTTCTTCTAGCACTATAACTTTTTTAAACCACAACTTGACACATGAAATCTAGACCATAAACCAGACATTATTCAACCACTACCACTTATACTAAAATAAAAACATTTGGATGTTTACATCTTGCACGTGCATTACTCAAAATACGATGTACAATGTTCCCATTACTGTCTTATCCGTGCACCTTAACATCTAAGACATAAGGTCGAGTTTTCCTTACACAGTGGCTTTTTGGTAGACTGTATGTTATAAAAACAGTTTTATAGACTTGTCTAGTATGCTTGCACTTAAAAAACACGTGTTTTTACTTGACCTAGAAATAAAAAATGTAAGACTGGGTGTTGTAAGGCTCGCGTCCCATTGCTCCGGTGGAGTTTAATATTTGATCGCGAGCCTCGTTTGTTCGCGAATGTACCAAAAATATGAATTTTGAATGTGTATTTTTTGTTTGTTATCATATAAGGTAGTGCGTTATTTAGGTACAAGTAAAATTTAGAAATTTTATTACGTTTTATAAAAAAAAAGGTTGTTGAAAGTTGAAGTACAAAGAGATACAGCTATTAATTAAAACAAATGTCCAAATTTTTCTTGATGAATAAATAACATGAATTCAAAATATTAAAAAAACATTCAATTGACCACATAATATAAACACGAGACAAATCAGATCAAAGAAAACAGCATTAATATCAACAAAACCTCGACTCTATCACGATATCCAAAAACTATCAATGTTACGCCTCAGTGTGCGACCACCACATAATCACACATTAACGCCGCTGAGATTATGAATGGGTGGCGCTTAATTAACTAAAGGAGGGGGGGGGGGGGGGTCATTAAACATTCGTTAGATGACAGTAATTAATGTGTATTAGATAAGTTTCGGTGACGGGGCTTTTAATCTTTGATTTGCTTAGATTAGAATATTAAAATTTCTTTTTTTTGTTTTATTGTTTTTGTTTTGATGTTCTCTCGACTTAAAACGCTTAGACGTTTGAGTAATGAGTGTGACGTCAGCGTATGACACGCCCCTTATTGAAGGATTATACAAGAGCACTCCTTTTATTGGTGGGTAAATTGTAGTAGGTTATTACTATACTCGTAAATTGCTTTAAAATGCAGTCAGTTTTCGGGGGTTGGAAAATTCTAGCCCAAAATACTAATTAATAGAGCGTTGTACTACCGGCTACTTTGAATTTAACAAGTGAGTTCTCGGGACCTAGCAACAACCTCTTCGAGTGTGATATTTAATCAATGCCAACCTCTTGGGGTGTGATTTAGAAATTTGGTTGCAATTATTTTTAGAAACCTGACATATTCTCAAGACCAACTTGAAAAATAGCTGGCTAAATAATACAAAAGTGCAATTTTCAATGCAATATTGTGTGAGGTAATAGAATACATTTATTGTTTCAAATAATTGTTACAATGTTTTCACCTTAAAAATAAATTACAATTAATGTGCAATAACAATCGGAACTCTTTCTCTACCTGTTGCCGTACGCGACAGGGTCCATATTGTACTAATTTCATCAACAACGCCCCTAAACACATATGAAGAGCAATAAACTATTTGAGTACAGAACTTTTTTAATCAAACCGTTCTCCCTATAACTGTACTTAGACATATTACACTTTTCCTAATCTTATTCCATCACTGTTAACTGTTAATTACAAAAAGAAAACTAAACTTACAAGACTACATTTAGCTTGATCAAACAACACACATTATCGGTAGCAATTATCAGATTCCTTTCGCGATCGCTCGCTAGATTAGCGCGGGAGTTTGTTAACAGTTCTTTAGATTGCTCAGCTTTGCTCTAATTACGGTATGTAGACTATGTAGGTTATGTGTAATTATGTGTAGAAGAGCTTTGATTGGAGTTTTCTGTTTGAAGTATAGTGGAGTTCTGAATTTTGAGGTTATTCCAGCCTAAATAATCTTTCGTGTGATGAGACTGAGGACGTCTGTAGGTATAGGTTGGATGGTACAACCGCTTCTAATATTAAGAATGCAAAAGTTTGTAACTATAGATGGATGAATGTTTGTTATTCTTTCACGTTCGAGCGGCTCGATCAATAATTTTGACATAGAGTTACCTACTATCCTGGATTAACACATAGGCTACTTTTTATTAGACTGTGTCAGAGTGGGGGTAACGTTTTTGCAGCTATATCTGACATTCGCCGGGGCGACGTCGGGGGTAACACATAGTAAAAATATATTGTGTCCTTACAAAAAATATACATTTCTTAACGCTACTGACTACCTGGATAATACTTCTAAGCTTAAACTGTATAAAGTTACGTGCATGATCCACGTCCAATATCAAAGTTCCATTCATTATCTGATTGTTCCGGCAATACTTTAAAACAGCAATGTTGTTCGAGTTAAAAACCGGCTCAAATACTAAATCACACTTATGACTTTAACTTTAAGCATTAAAAGTGAAACATTTTTTACCGTTGTAAAGGAAATAGTTAAAGCTCTCTTCGTTTAACTGTTTTGGTCTTATTGTGTCCTAATATAGGAACGGAAGTAACCTTCTATTGGACATAACGGATGGTAATATGGCTGCCATTATCACCACTAAATCGTTATTAATTGCAGTGTTGCTCCTGACATGAATTTATTAGTGGTATGCTGGTATTAGTATGTTATAGAGTAGGTTTGTAGAGTACATTTGTTGGGTAAATGTGTTGTTGGTTTAGTAAAAGAGTTTGCAAGCTTTATCGAGAATTTGATGCATTACTTTTTTTAAGTTGTATTTGGTACTGTTTATAAAAGCGTTAGTAAGCTATATTTATGGATGATGGGCAAAACAGGAGAATAGAGTTTCCCCGAGGTCGGTGCGTGATGACGCGGCAGACGTCACATGACGGTTCAGGTTTAGTCAGTAAGAGTCTGACGCTACCCACTTCCTCCCCCGAGGAGGTGGGTGTTGAAGAAGATTTCCCCACCTTAACAAAGTAAAAATAACAAGAATAGAGTTAGGCAAATCAAATTACACCCAGACATAGAACAAACGAACATGCTCATCACACAAACATTTGCCTTGGGTATCGAATCCACGACCTAACCTATAGCTTGGTATGATGGCCATTACACACTACAGATCCTAAACCAACCAATTCTTAATCTTAATGAGATAAAATAAAGACATACCAAAAGTTAAAGAGAAAAATGTCTTACCTAATTACATACTTAAGATAATTAATTTTTCATATCATATCATATTAAGTACAATTTTTACTTTTAAAAGTTGCCGTCACGGCGAAGCTCTAGCTTCCATTTAAAATATTACTGTCAAGATAATCAAATCTGCTTTTTACCCGGAAAAAGATTAAATACCGATATGACAGCTAGTAAATTATATTAATCAAGTCTTAAGAATTTGTAGTACTAATTAAGATTTGTAACTTTTCCTGTCGTAACCAAACAGGTTGTTAGTTAATTACGCGTTGATTAAATGACATTTACAACTGTTTCACGATTTCATCTTGTTTTTTAATTTAATGTGCTACTGCGTTGTTAACACGATCTGTGATTCAAATATACATTTAAATTAGTAGTTTTATGTTTATTTCATTTGATGTTGAATGTCTGTGATGTATAAATGGTTATTAACAGGCTCTCAGGGTTAAATCTTAAATTCTAGCCAATGACTTAATGTTATGCGAATATACCCTAATGACTATCGTTTTAACCGACTTTAAAAAGGAGAAGGTTTCTCGATTCCACTATCTATATGCTTCTTTTTGTATATTACCTACTTATTTCTATAGCTAAGTTTATTAATTAATTACGTTTTAACAGATCGATAAAGTTATGCTTAAATTATCATCAGGTAGGTAGGACGTCCACTGCTGGACATAGGCCTCCCACAAGAATTTTCAGGAAGACCAGTTTAAAGCGGCCTGCATCCAGCGTTTTCCGGTGAACTTCCTAAGGCTAAGCAATATGAATAATGACTTACCTAATGTACGAAAATGTTAAATATCCAAAACAATAGAAATCAATAATAAAGGTCTGTTAGCTAGCTTCTGTAAAGCTTTATTACATATCTGAATAGTTACAAACTGTCCCTCACAGCAGACAATTGAACAAGTTTTGCGCTACACGAGAATCGAGTTTCGAACTTCGAGACAGTTACCTACATGTTGTGAACTCAACAGAGGTTCCTGCCAAGTTGGACTGAAACTGTTTACAATCTCAAATACTTAAGAACTTTGTGGAACGATTTGTTTTGTAAATAAGAATAATTTGACTGTCTTGGATAGTTATTCAGACGAAATATAGGTACACATATCTAAATAGATAAGACATATCTTATAATATAGATATTAGATAGATAAATATACAGATTTATCTGACTTCCATATTCAAGAATGATATTGCGAAAAATGACACTTTTATGTAGTTTTTGTAATCGTCAATTGGTATGTCGAATACAAATATACAGCTACGACATTTTAAAACGTAACTTAGTTAATTGTTGTACTTGAATTCGGTCGTTAATCTGCCAAGTTCCTTACTATGCTAGAGTTAGCAGCTAATCTTATCGGATTTAGTCAAATGCCGTATTTAACATGAAGCAAAGGCCTATCACGTGGCCTACCCCTAAAAATACTACTACAAGAGTCACTCTTTCAAATTATTTAATAGAGGCATTGTTAGGCACCTTGACCTCCACGGCCCATTTTGAAAACCCACATTGATATCAAACCTAGAAAAAATCACATCAATAAGTGCTAAAAGAAAACATTCAATTTTCTTTTCTTAGCGCAAACAAAGTAATAAACCTATCAACAAAACAGGTCCAATTTTATTTGTTACCTACATATTTGTTGCGAAGCGATTTCATTTCATTGTACTCAGCAAACATCGGTATTAATTTCACACAGATATATACCGACATACAAACAAATATTTATAGGTAAATACTGTATTGTAGCGGTATATTTGAGCTGTCGTGTAAATTATTTGGCTCGTTGAAATAACGAGTGGTACAATTCATAAGTGATAGTGATGGTAGAATGTCATTATGAAGTTTAAATGTTTTGACAGACAGTTGAGTTAGTTCTTGGGCAAAATTGAAAACTAAAACAGAAATGAACACACGTACCTACTTGTTCAAATAAATACAAAGTTATAGAAGTTCAATGTTTATTTAATGTTAGCAACTCAAAATGATTCTTTATAATCAACAAAATGTACTAAAACTGTGTAATAAAACGCATATCCTTCCACAAAATCTGATATCTACAATATTAGTCGTCTCTAGAGAAAAGAACTTTAATCTCATTATTGAATGCGTATGCATAATATGCAATTATGCTTTCAATAGACTCTGTCTCCAATTTGTCTTGAGATCTCCTCTCAAGACATATCGCAACATCTCATTATTAGAAGTTTATTATTTCAATATTAATATTTCGCTCATAACTTTGGCTTGATACTCAATTAATAAAGGCATACATTTATATTTTACTCATGTAATTTTAAAAGCTGAAAATATATAGCTGCTGGATTTTTACAATGACCACGCTGCATGCTATAATATTTTGCAAGACAATTTCTATAATTTCGAGAAAAAAATATTACTAAATCAATAAGACGATAAAAAACGAACGTAAATTGCATTAATTATAGAAAAATAAAACAGGTCACAAAGAAAACCTCACAATAATATTATAATCATTATACAAGAAAGTTTCACAACTGTATTCTTCTAAAATTAACTAATTCGTATCAATTCTTAGTTTCGTGACACAGATACCGTTTCTTTACAAAAAGAACCGAAATTTAACTGGCTAACTGAAATTCTTTATGCGACAGACGACGTCTACAGATTTATTGATATAAAGGTTAGCCCACACAACGAGTTCGTGGCGAGTTTATACTTTGATACGATTACTCTGCC
Source organism: Chrysodeixis includens (assembly GCA_941860345.1). Classification (NCBI taxonomy): domain Eukaryota; kingdom Metazoa; phylum Arthropoda; class Insecta; order Lepidoptera; family Noctuidae; genus Chrysodeixis; species Chrysodeixis includens. The sequence goes on from OW796092.1 coordinate 10,898,338, forward strand.
TATGATTACCTTGCTCAAAAGTACTGTTTTAAAGACACTGGCTTCACTGTAAGCTTACAAAGTACTAAATAAAAAAAACGACTCCCACGCTAAGGAACTTAATCCTTGTATCGCGGGCGGTCATAGAAATTCACATGCACAGAGACACCCAGACTCAGAACAAGCATTTGTGGAATGCACAAAATGAAAATAGGTGAAATGGCTTGTAAAAATTGGCGTGGTGACCTATACCACTCGGCTATCCGTGCGGTCAAAGTTGCGAAAGCGAGACGAGATGTAAAACGCTGTCTCTTTCTTATAAAGATAGTAGTCCTGCTTTCTGATATATATAATATAGGGCCCACTACTACTAGTTAAAGTAAGACTCTTGTACTTTTGAAACTAGAACACTGCTCTATGTGATGTAATACACTGTCTCGCTTCAACAATCGCAAGATTTACTAATCTTACATTTAATAAAATAAATGAAATTAAATAATAAATCGTGCTTTATAGGCCCCATGGCACTTCTTATGCTCGCATGAACTTTTTAAAACTAGAAATTTGGTTTATGTGGTCGGGACTTTATATGAGATATAAATGTGTTAAATTATTATGTTTGTCTTTTGGTTGGGTCCAGCAAGTCTATATAATATATGGACAAGTATAAGAGTTTTGAACTTCGTTATAGCATTGTTATCAAGAGTTATGACTACACTAACAAAGAAAAATTACTGTTTTTTTAATGTTCAATTAATTGTAGTTAAAATAAGCGTAAATTTTTTGTAATTTTCTTTATTTATGAAAGACAATAATCTTGGTTTTTCCAGAACAAATATTTCTGGCAAATGACTAACCATTTGTTACATTTTTAACCAAAACATCATGCCAATTGCATTTTTGCAGTGTCGTGAGCAATTTGGAAGCTTTCCAAATCTGTTCGGTGTATTTATTTGCTAGTGTTTAGCCAAATCTGTGAGAAATATGGACGGCATAATAAAGATTTTAGTAGTTTATTGGCAAGTATCTTACTTAGTATTTTAACGCGAAAGTTTGTAAATATGGATGGGTGTTTATTAATCTTTTCCGCTCAAAGAGTTGTAACAATTTTGACGAAACTTGATATGGAGTAAGTTGACACCCTGAGTTAGCACATACTTAGGTTATTTTGCTACCGATAACCGATAATAATCACCGATATTCTGGCGAAATCGCGATCAACAGCTAGTTTTAACTAATATTGTAAGTTTTGTGATACGAGTTAGTTTATTACGCTTTTACAGCTAAGCCACTCAACAGCATTTGATAAAATTTAGTAAAATGATGGATAAAATTGTAGCCTGTGCTTGAAGTTGATCAAGGAAAGCACAGGCTACAATTTTAGGCTACTTCCTCGCATGTAAAGTCGTGGTCAACACCTGATCTAAATGATTACTTATACTTAGGCATGAAAATGGAAAACGTACGTACTGTCACGAGCAAAAACGTGTGTACACGATCAAATAGGTGCAGTAGATTTCGTATGGACAATTTTTGAAGATGTTATGAAATGTTCCTGATATTGTAAGCCAAACATAAAATGTTTTATTTTGGAAGAAATTTTTACGATTTCAAACCTCATTTTAGTAGGACTTAAACTTCAATTGTTTAATAGAGTAGGTACATGTTTATGCTTGTGTCTGTACTATACAGTGGAAATTATTATAAGGTGTTAAAACCGCAGTTGTAAGTATATTATGTTTAAGTAATAAACTAAGCTTTTAAACTTTTTTATGAGGTTAGTAACCTGGTATAAAATAGGCAAAAGTACTATATTTTTTACTGAAATACTTTTATTTGAATATGCTTAATTATGCGAGGACTAAAACACTTGTGTGTAGTTTTATGTACCAGGCTACTACATAAACGTTAAAAAAAATCATAAAATATTGTATTACTTGCTTAGTTTAGATACGTGGAAAAATATGCAAAAATGCCATAACTTCATGTCACATACGTAAGTGACAATGAAGAAGGCTAGGTCATGACCTTTTTGTTTTAACCAAACAGTCACTGTTTGATGGTACTATAGTGACGGAGGCTTTGAAGTTAACCCTACGTCTGTCAACCCGTCAACTGCAACATTGTCACCATATTTTTTTTTTTTTTTTTTTTTTATTATCCTATCACCATATTTTACTAAAACTTGTGAGAGGTCAAATATTTAAACTTGTGTAATAGGTAGGTTCTTACATTTTTTTCTACCACAAAACACCAAATTTCTTCACGACGATGCAGTGAAAGTTGTTTTTTTTGCTTTGTCTTTTACATACTCTAAAGTCTGAAAAATAGGTCAGATTTAGGGCAATTAGAAGTCATAATTTTAGGACTTAAATTACAGAGTAGTACATAAGTGCATTACATAGTACCCATAAAAGAGTCTATAGTTTTTTTTAACTCTTGTACAAAACAGAATCTAAGAAATATTTACGGCCAATTACAAACGGAAATCCAGGTAGTCTATTGGGAAATAAAGGTAGAATTGTTAAGTTTTCAATTGAAAATAGTAATTCCCGTATAGCAGCTTTACTGTAAATTTTTAAAGTATAAACGTATTGTATTTGTAGAAAAGAGACGGGGCACAGTGCGCGTAGGGGCTAGTCTTGCTCTCACATTGACAATAGGGATTGTAGAAAAGCTACCTTTTTCGAATCAATCAGGTCGCTAGAAAAAGAGTGTCGTTTTCATACATTTGGTGTTTTTTATTCACAACTGCGGTAACGCGATGTACGTACGAGTAACGATGACATCTCTGCCAGGAGCTAAGAGTACTATTAAAGAAAAACCTTTTTTTTGTATGAAAAGTGTATGTGTTATGGACCAAGTGATAAATTGGGCAGTATACATAATGCCCGGGCATTATGAATAATGCCCAGCATTATCGGGCTAAGTGATTAATTACTATATTAACTTCATTATTATCATATCGCTCGCTCATTATTATATTGCTAAATGATAGTTGGGCAATTTGATACTAATGCTATATTTAAGTTGTATCAAGCGCTAAATAAACCACGGCTGCGATTGGGGACACCGTAAGAGTTCGAGTTCCGATGTTGATTGCGGTCATAATGATGGAAGAAATAAAAAAAAAAACCTAACCTAACCTAAATTAGGTGAGGTTAGGTTTTTTTTTATTTGTCAAAATCTATATTTATTGAGGTGAAAACTATCATTTAGCAATATAATAATGACCGAGCGATATGATAATAATGAAGTTAAGATAGTAATTAATCACTTAGCCCGATAATGCTAGGCATTATTCATAATGCCCGCATTAATCACTTGGTCCATAACATATGCACGGATAGCGTCTCCGCGACGCGTCGTGGGTTCGATCCCCGCGTATCTTGGTGTTTGTGCATGTGAATTGAACGTCTATGAAACCTCTCGCAAAACAAGGATTAAATTCCTTAGTGCGGGAGTTTTGTTATTACAAGGACTAAAACAGAACTTATGCATGATTCTAGATTTTTGAACATCAAAATACAATAAAATTATAGTACTGGCCCTAGTATACTTACAATTGTCAGTAAAATTGTTATCGCTTCGACCATACAAGTTCCAAGGTCCCTTTATAAGTCCTTAAGCCCATGATTTGTTAATCGTTTAGGACATATCTCTGGTGTACGGATTAATTGTTAGTTTAAAGGGACTTATAGGATTTGATCGCAAGGTTTTTGAAATTAGATATGTGGAGTAAAGAGGATTACTTGTAACAAATTAAGTTTTTGCTTATTTTGTACATTTTAGAAAATATAGGACAGTAAAGAAATCATAATTTTAAAATCTGTAATTTTAAATTTCTGTGAATTTATTTTTTATTTTTTTATGAACGTCTTTCGCATTAAGGGTTTTAGACCTTGCGTCGCGGGGGGATTCAAAGACATTTAATTCACATGCTCAAAGACATCCAGATTTAGAACAAGCATCTGTGGGTCGCACAAATATCTGTCCTACGCGGGGATCGAACCCGCGACACGTCGCGTACAGTGGACATTGGCGTGATGATGTATACCACTCGGTTATCCGAGCAGTATTACTATTCAAAATAAGGAATGGGCATTGATTTCTACGTATGGTAACCAAGGTTTCGGCAAACATTGCGTTTTTATTCAGTTATGTCCATAAAACTGTAAAATAAGTAGCTGTATGCTTCGTCGTATTTTTTTACACCTAATAAAGTAACTAAGATAAAAATAAAGCTACGACGTAGGTTGTAATCTGTTAATGTGCTCGTAGTACGTGTGTAGTCAACCCACGCTTTCTCTACGTTTCAGCGTGGGTTGAAGTCACTAGCTTTTTACCTTAGGTAAAAAAGATATTAGTATTTATAGGTCTACAGCGCTACATAATATATGTTTTACGGGATATTTATTATCATCTACATGTCAAGATCTAGCTGTCATCTCACTTGAAGCTGTGATACCCCGGTGGTAAGACCATAGGACTGCCAAGTCAGAGGTCATGAGTGCGATCCCCACGGCACGCACCGACTTTTCGAATGTTGTGTGTGGCTTAGAAATAAATATCACACCTTCCGTGTTTCGGAAGGCACGTAAGAATGTGAGTCCTGTGCCTGATCTTTCTCCGGTCGTGTCGGATTGCCGTCCCATCGGGCTATGAGAGTAAAGGAACAGAGAGTGCATCTGTATTTTCGCATACCCTTGTGCACTATAATATGTCCTTCGTAGCTGGCTGGTGTCATAGTTACACTAACCGCTGTGGCCGAAGTCAGTCAGGAGACATTATCATCTACATAATCACTACATAGTATAAAACAAAGTCGCTTTTTCTGTCATGTGTCATGTTGTATGTCCCTATGAACGCTCAAATCTTTAAAACTACGCAACGGATTTTGATGCGTTTTTTTTTAATAGATAGAGTAACTCATGAGGAAGGTTTTTATGTATAATATCATCCATTAAATAGTGGACAAATACTGTTATTTTTGAGGTTTCTAATGTGATGTCGCAAATAATTACATTTTTTCCGCTTACATTGCAAACGCAGGCTGAATCCTACGAGATTTATCAAAATAATGTACTAAGTATTGTACACAATGAAAAGGTCTACAGAAAACTCCGCGATGGTATATGTCTATCTCTTATGGATATCCCACAATAACATTTTTTTGTCATTTACTTTTTACGACAAATAATGACTAATATTCGAAGCGATTTTAACCAATACAGCATTAATCCTTATCCAATTAAATACCTTAAATACATTGTTGATTTAATATAGATCTATTTGGCCTTTTACAGCATCTGATTTAAATCAATATTTTTGAAGATGTATAGATTTAAAAATTGCGGAACGTAGCGGGCCGCTATGTTTTTTTATAAACAACGTTCACAGTTTTTCTGTAGCGTATTTAGTATATCAGCATTGCACCCGTGCGAAGCCGGGGCGGGTTGCTAGTTTTACAATAAAAGAGTCTATAAAACACTTCATATTATTATAGAAAAAAAAAACCTCATAATTTGATCTCCTTTATTCACAAATAGCTAAAGTTTATCCTTCCATGAGCAAAGTACCGCATTAGTGTCACGGCACTTTTGGTGCCTCTGATCGCTACGCTATGAAACTTTTTGAATGGTTGGAATTTCCATACAAATATCATGTCTTTGAAAACATTTCTTTGTAAGTTTTATTTACCCGTTTGATGTATTATTCGGGATGAATATTTTCCTTTTTAGAAAGGATTTTTTTGATCCCAAAGGGGTGAGCTAACGTACGTTGTTTATTCTGCGCAATCATTTCGGTACACTGCATTTATCTATGATGAAGGAAAGTAGCATTGTAATATTACGTCGAATATATTTTCGACTTGTTTCCAAAAATATAAATCATAGTAAGGAAGTTCAGGGTTTATTTTTATATTGATTATACTTTTGAATATCTTATCTTGAATTATCTTGAGATTTCTTAAACTTTTTATGTAAGAATGAATGAAAAACTACAGGCTTATAGGTCATAACTACAATATTTACACAAGCTATTCAAAAGTATAAGCCACACGTTGAAATAAAGTTATTTTTTTTTGCGATTTTGATTTAAACTTATATATCGTTGCCTACTTGATCATGTATATGTACATGACATCCGATTTTATGATAGTGTTATAAACACTATCACAAAATTGAACCGAAGACATATTTGAACGTAAAATAATTCATAATTCTACGAACGACTTATTAACATTCAATCAAAGTCATAATATTTGAAGTAAGCCGACGATAAGTGCGTGAATTAATGTTGGGCGCGTGAATTGATGCACGCGTGAACAAAACCTTACCGACATCATTAGTCACGCCACTAACGACTCTCATTCATTTTCGGAGCCAACAATATAATATTCATAGAACAAACGAAGTCTGATATTATAATATTCATAGTACAAACAATTGAATAAGGCTTTGCCGACGGTGGACACAGAACAGTAAGACAGTGGAAATGCCTGTAAATGACTCTCTAGAAAATTGTTTTAAGTGTCAGCAAGAATCAATTGTAACAGGTTCTTTTGCAAAATGTTTCCTTTCCAATTTAAGATTTTTGTTCAAGCAGTAAGTACATACGTAGGTACTATCAAAATCTTTAAACTGCAATTGGGTATCAAGATTTCTATAAAGTCAAGAAGCCTAGGGAAAAAGTTGTGTATTCTCTCTATCTTACAACAAACCTGTAGTGCGACAGTCACTGACATTTCAAGTAAACAGTTTTCTTTTGTCATCACTTAAGCCATCTATCCGCATTCTACACATCTTCAACAACATCTTGCTTTAAAAAAAAACTATAAAAACACCTAGACCTTTAATTTTGTAGAAATCTGTAAAGAACCCCAGAGTTTATTTTCAATTAAAACAAAATCGCTTCCTTCAACTTTATGGCGCTAACCTTCCGCTTTAGAATTATGCAAACTAATAAATTCATACAAACCGGGATCGTTACTCATAGTACAGGGGCTCTTAATCTTCGCGACGGGGATAAATCTCTCAGCTCAGATACTCATTAGCATAGGGTGAGCTGGATTCTTGGTGTTACGATATTGTTATGTTTAGGGAATTGAATTGTTTTTTAATCTTTCACGCTCAAATTTTTTATATTTTTTGTCGCTTGGTCTTTTCCCGCTAATCACTGAAATGGCTGAATCGATTTTGACGGGAGTTTTTTTGACAGCTAGCTAATGTAGGTATTAAGTATTAAGGAGTTGTTAAGGCTAAGAAAAATATATATTTTATTTAAAAAGAAACGAACTAACTTTTTGGTTTAATCCCTAGTTAGTTATTTATAAAATCATATGCTAAGTCTCAAACCAACTATTTGAAGTAAATCTTTAATGTTGGCATCGCGTGTTCTAAACCTTATTGTTTTAATGATATCAAGGACGTTTGTAAACAGAAGCGGTTAATCTTTGGCTCAGGTCTGTTGCCAGGGCCTTGGTGGAGACAGCGGTAGTTAGCACTAACTTAACTTTATATTTCAAGGTTATTTGGAAGGTTAAGTCTTGGATTTATTTGCATTATTTTGTATTGTGGCGTTAAATTATGAGTTAGAAAGCTTGGCGAAGGCGAGTTTTAAATTGGCATAGATAGCCTTTCTGGGGCTGTAAGGTAGGTATGTAGCCTTTGTGATGATGATGGTTTCTGTGTAATGATAGGAAAACAGCAATGTAACATAATATGTAATAAATATCACTTGCCAGATCTTTTAAGAGACGCTAGAGCTGACTTTGCACAAGATATAAAAAGAAAACAATTTACGTATTTAAACGAAAACGCATTTTTTTTAAATACTAAACGTTTAACTTAAGTAAAAGAGAACCTCTAAAACAACTGACACAAGTTTCATAACTTAACCCACTTCGAACCTTTAATTAAACATTTTTCCTACACTCTCTTACCCAGTAACCAACGGTTAAGAGCTCAAACCCGGTCTGAACTTCAACTACCGGTACATCCGATGTTCCGGGTAAATCCGGTTGGAGCGTTGCCAGGCCGGTGGTGTGTCGGCCAGTGTGACCTACATGACTGATCTGATATTGACTGAGTAGAAACGTGGTCTGTTGGCTTCTGTTTACTACTACAACTAAGCAAGAGATAGCTTTTTTTTTTTAAGCTGAACCCAAAAATGGGGTAATTGGGTATATCTAGTTGGGCAATCCCAATAAATATACGTGAGTAAACTGAAATGTTAACAATAGGCTATTTGACAAAAAAAAATCTAATTAGTCTGTCAGCTAGAATTAAAAAAAATGTTGGATATGTATTTTTTATCACATTAAATCAATATAATTACAACTTATCCATTTTTTTCAGTCAAATACCCAATTATAAATATGCCGCATAAGGGTTATTCTTATAAGAATAAAAGAAAATTTCATTTCAACTGTAAGTTTTTTTGACGGTTTGTTAACCGCCATCTGTGGACCGATAGCAAAAACTTTTGTTCCTATTGCCACCTAATCAGGATCTGATGATGAGATCCCAGGGAAATCAAGGAAAACCTTGAAGTTTTATAGATGTTTCTTTGTTTAAAAAAAACTAAGCTAAGTGGTTCACCTGTGTTCTTCCCGTTTCCATAGAAATACTTAATTCTATTGAAATCCAGAGTTGGAAGTCAAAAGAGTCTGAACTTTTAAGAATTTAATTATTACAGACTAAATGTTGTCCTAGACTTAGCCCGCACGATTACTGGTTATAGCTGCAATAACAGTTCCTCCTCCACCGCCCTCTGAAACAGTTTGTTAAAAAGTAGCTTTTGCGTTAATCCTGGGTATCGGCTAACACTATACCAAATTTTATTAAAATTGATCCAGCCATTGGAGCGTAAAAGAGAATCAAACATCTATCCATACTTACAACCTTTCGCGTTTATAATATTAGTGGGATTCATTTTCAGACAACCAATAGTGATCTTAAACTTTAACATTACAGTAACATTATAAACTAATTAACTAGCTCCTTATACTAAATTTTAATAATCTATTAAAAGAAGCTTCGAAACGAGCCATACTAAGATTTCAGCTTTAAAAATAGTTTGATATTAAAAAGCCAGCACTATAGCAACGCAATTACCCAGAACCGGGTCTGAATGCATACTTCCGTAACTTTGTGCATTACCGAGATCCTGAAACATGGCATTTTCAACTTTAATTGAAAGCTATAAGGTTGATATTCGATTACTGAATGTTAGTGCTTAATATTGAGATAAGAGCACTAGTTTTGATAATTGGATCTCGTTGAAATCTGAGCGTTTTTATGTCATGATATTTCGCTTTAAGTAATATTTTTTAATAATAAAAGCAAATTAACTCAACATGTCATAACTTACTAAATTTTCGTAGTTAGCTCTATAATTTCTGTTATAAACATAACACGTATAACTAAACTGTATGATAAAATTTGCAAGGAAATGCAGCCACCATGCTTTAAAATGTAAATAACAGCTCCGTGCAGACTAATGCGGTTGAAATATTCAATAGTTTTGCAAGGCGATAAAAGTGCTGAGTTGGCAACGTCGGCTAACTCTTCAGTTTGAAGATAAGAAGCACCTGGATAGGATAGATTGTAGGCGAGATATCAATAGTATAGAATAGATCTTTATTTACTTAGAATGCAGGTACATACGAAATAGGATGGTTGGGTATTAGGAAAATCTTCGCATAAAGAATGATACTGGTTGAAAATAGTAGTAACAATTCTTATTTTTATTGTACATTCAACACATTTTAAATGACATTGAGAAAGTATGTGTTACTCCCAATTTAGACTAGGTTGGTGATAACTGGTGTCCCTCGAGGCGAGAATTAAATTACAGGGGTTTTGCAATTTTTACACATTGGCCATTTTTATTTTCTAGTACTTTTTGTAAAATTGCTTCCATGGGTCAATGTGAGACTTAGTCCTTTTTGTTATAAAAGTTGTAAAGCTAAATGAGATAGGAAATATTAGTTTTGGGATCTAATACTCATTCCTTAGTAATATAATATTCATACATTCCACCATTGACAGAGAAAACGTGAAGTTTTGGATTGGTATAGTTTTATAGTATCTATTAATACCTAGTAGATTTACAAAGTGCCAAAAACAAAAATCTATGGGAAAATTTTAACCCAGACAACATTGTTGTTTCGAATAATTTGTTGTGTACGTTACTTGTCAGTTGTTTTTACAACACTTTTTGTTTTTTCATCGTCCATGCACTTTAATAAATGTATATTTTATGGCGGTTTAATAGTTATATGTGTTACACTGGCCTTTAGTTGCATGTCGATTGAAAGCTCATAAACCTATATTTTTACATTACTTTTATTACTCTGATGTTTTATTGATATAAAAGTGATGCTCTTTGAAACGCTGTTTATAGATGACAAAACAATTTGCGCAATTGAAAATATGAATTTATTTATCCTTCTGATACAAATAATGTATCCGTGTGGTGTCCGGATATAAAGAATAGCGCCACCCCATATCCTCCACTGGGTGTCGTAAAAGGCGACTAATGGACCTTAAGACCTAGTGCGCTGTACCAAGCACCTTGGGTCACCCTAATGGTGGCGGGTAAACCACCAACAATCGCATTCCCAAAGAGGGTTAGTGTCAGGCAGGCGGCCGACTATAAAACCATAGCCAAATCCATTAGCAACATGTTTATAAAAAAACATGTCGCGCCGACCCCAAGTAAAATGGGATAAGGGCAGGAAGATGATGATGATACAAATAATGTATAACAGCGGACTTAATGCCTGAAGCATTTCTTACATTTACTACTTTTTAATTTTTTTTTTAACTAAACTTATGCAACTAAAAAATTACATATTTACAAAGCGTCGAAAAAAATATCCTCATCTCCGTCAATGGCGGGAAACGTGCCCAGGAGACTGGCCGCATTACCACGCTGAAGGGCAATACCAATTCTTTGCGCGAAATACAGTCCAGCCTTCATTTTTTAATGTTTCCATTAACAATTAGAAGACTCCTCCCCATAAATGACCGATCAAGTGTTTTGAAGTGACAAGTCTATATCTACACGTGACTTATCGAGAAGAAAAGTATATAATTTTCGTTTTAAGACATTAAATTATCAGAATCCAGAATTGTCGTCACGTTAGTAACAGTTGTTTTAGAATTCATTGTTTGTTTCAACTGCATTGCAGGTTCATAGCGTGAACTATAAATCCTTAAATAGGATTGTTGTGGTTGTGGAAAAGAGAAGCTGATATACACAGTGTATAGTGCCGTCTCGCTTCTGTAAGAGGAAATCTTACTTTAAGAACATAGTACATGCTCAGGTCAAACTTGTTTAGAATATTTGCATATTATGGTAGCTAGTTCTGTGCAGTTTAGAGTTATATAACGCTTTTAATGCAGAATACAATAAAGATTTCCTTTGTTTCGAGTTTTTTAGGGTTCACTTGTTAGTACTAGGCCACGTTATTTGTTTTTGAATATGTTAGTACGTTTAATACTTTATTCAGATCAATTTGTTAACTGGGCTTAATTCTTAAAATCGCACTTATGGAATAACTTGGATGTCCGTTTATCATTATTTTTTCCGCTTTGAAGTTGATGTATATTATTTAACTCAATTATCCGGAACAAAAGTGTTTCTCAATAAAATTAATTTGAGCAAAACAAATTTTAGTTTTTCTTTTACGAGTAAGAAAAACTTTTAACGAAACATTTCTTAGCGAGTCCCAGTTGAACGTAGTGCACCTTACATACCTCACTTAATTGCTTTTGCAAGCAATGCGGAAAATAGCTAAAATACGAGGAGGCAGCTAATGGATCTGTCGAGGAACAGACGCGATTCCAGGACAAAAAGCACGATTTACAGAAATAGCGAGGACTGGGATACATATACACATATTATGTATGTATATATTTTGCAGCTGTTTTTAGTTTGTAGAGCTCCCGTAGAAATGTAGTAAGTAGGTAGTAAAAAAGATCAACGATTAATAACGATTATACCAGCCTATGGAAGTCCTACTAGACTACTGTTGAGATCGCAGGACTACCAAGTAAAGGGTCTCGAGTTAGAACCAAAGCACAGACGTTTCGAATATTGTGTACGTTTAAGAAGTAAATATCACAGCTTCCGTATTCCGGAAGGCACGTAAAATTGTGGGTCCTGCACCTGATCTCTCTCCGGTCGTGTCGGATTGCCGTCGTTGCGGGGTAGACTCGGGTAGAAAATAAGGAAACAGGGAGTGCACCTGTGTTTGCGCACACGCTTGTGCACTATAATAATATGTCCCGCTTAGCTGGCTGGTGTCATAGTAACCCAAGCCGTCTTAGCCGAAATCGGTCAGGACTTATTTTGCTTAATCTGGGCAAACTGGTTTTACTTGACTGGTTGGACTTGAGCATTAATTTAATCATCTCGTTTGCTTAGTAGCAACCATTTAAAACTCTATTTCAAACCAGGTAGGGACAAAGGTAGGCGTATTTTTCTAATAATAAAATGATTTTCTTTGTTCTTTTCAATTTGTTGTTTCGATATCCAGGTTTTTCTTTCTACTTTATTTTGTACAAAAGAGTCTTCAAATCCGTGTTTCAACAAGGTAGAGTCGCAAAAATAACGACATTTGCGTCCCACTCGACACAGAGACACAGTTTTTTGTATGCTGCACTTCTGACGGACGGGAAACAAAGACTAATGAGACGACTGTCCTCAGCTTTATTTTTAAATATTCAGTTTTAGGACAAAGGGAATAGGAAATAGAATTTATTCTCTAGACGCCAAAAGTCAGAATTCCTAGGGCCTACGTGTTATTCGTTCAGCACATTTTAAAGGGTGTTAAGAGAAATCAGGTCTAACTCGGAAAATACATTAAATAATATAGTGTAAAAAATAAACTAGGGTTTAGTCCAATTATTTTTCAGTCTACCGAGAAATCACAGTCAACCTAACTAGTTATACTTGTTTCATACATTTTTATTTTGAAAACTTTAGGTATACGTTTTAGGCTAGCTACATTTATTTTCTAGGATTTTGTTTCTATTATTCAAAAGCAAGAAATGTTTCACCAAACCTTTTCTTATCTACAATTCTATTTCATGAAATACGTTCTTTAGCGAAACACAAGAAATAGCTTCCACTTTTCCTTTGGGAATCCTAAAAAGATGATAAATGCAGACACAATTCATAATTTAATAGTTGTATTTCCCATGTTGTTACAAGAGAAAAGATGGGAATTTTATAGCCTATTATGTTATTGATTTATAGGCCATCACATTTATTATGAACTTTTAAAATAGAACGGTCGTCGGTGTGGGAGAGAGACAACGCTATGCGCAGTATAGAGCGCCATCTCGTTTTGATTACAACAGCATTTTTCTTTATGAGTTTCATAGTACAGGGATTTATACCAACAGATAGTTCTTCGGATTATGTCGTCGGCATAAATTAGCTTGATTTATTCCGGCCAGTGACGTACGTATGAGGATTATGACGTATTATGATATAACACGCCTTTATTATTTAGATCAGAATAAATTATTTGAGACATGTTTCTGTGGGAACATTTGTGTGGGATATCCACATGTATGTAGATTTAATTAATTTAGGTCAAGGATGAAACGCGAATTTGGTTTATATTAAAACATCCTAAATCACGTTTTAAAATTATATGCGTGCAGTTTTTAAACAATTTTGACGAAAAATATTTTAACTTTAATGATGTAGAACTGCTCTTATTTTCTGTTATAATGCTATGTATTTTATACTTTTTTTGGTAAACAAAAAGATACAATATATGATGAAGTTATACAAAAAAGCTATACCTAATCCAAATTTAAAAAAAAACAAGACACTAAGACAGACATTAAGAAATAACATACATAATTATGTAGTTACAAAACTAAAATATTAAAAGCCTATTATGTCATATGAGCATAATGTATATCTTTGGTCACATTCATAAAATAAGTCAAACTAGAGGGGTCTCAACGCAATTTTAAACAGGACCTTTTGTTTGGCGTCTATATCACTTTCATCGTTACGTATCAAACCATGCAATATTATAGTCCCTTATTCTACTACCCAAACAATAAAATTACATTTTATCGGTCCTATAAACAATTACATATACACTTCGACACTGTCGTAGAACAAAGACGGATGTGACAAAACCACGAAATCGTTTTTATTTTAGAATAGTCTTCAGTTATAAATGAGCTATCGATACATCCAAGAAAAAGTAAAATTTTCCAAATAGTTTCCGAGATATTGAGTAGAATAAAGTCGGTTCTGAAAACAGTTCCAAAAAACAAAGCTATAAGATCAGTACCGTCGCTGTCGGTTGGAAATGAGCGCCGCGCGCGCCAGTACTATCGTCACTAGCGGCATTGTTCGACGGCAAACGGCCAGGTACGCTGCTAAATTATCAGTTTAGTTAAATAACTGTGTAATTGTTTTGATTAGGTTTTTTTTTAATGAACTTAGTTTAAAAAATTCTCAGTCACATAAAATAATGAAAAATTAAAAAAAATAACAAAGAAACAAGAAATAAATTATTTGTTGAGGAGGCCAGTAATTCAAATTTGGAAGAAAATATACTTCAAGCAGGTACGTAATGCTATTTATTTTTAGTCTGAAATATATAAGAGCCATTAAATATTATGTTTTATTATTTTCAAGCTATTAATAGCATTTTATCATGAAAAATTGAAAGTTCCGTAAAACAAGGTCGGTTCTACACATACGATACAGCGTATTATGCAGAACCGACATTGTTCTACGGAGATAAAATATGTTTAATTTATTTAATATATGACTATTTCCATGCCTTGTTTTGTTAAGACGTTCATTCATGTACTTTATTTATTGAATCCCTACTTTTGATTTTATGATGTCATATGTTTAAATGTAACGTTTTTCTTCGAAATTTAATAAAATTTTACTAGTGGCTTGTAGACATACAACGTTGTATTCCGGAGTATGATTACATTTTTTATGCCGCATATTAAGAACGGACGGTGTTCTTTGACATAATTTCACATACGACTTTGTTCGCATACTTTAAATGTGAATAAAACATATTTTATGTAAAATCAGAACCATTTTGTTTATTTTTTTGTATTGTAGATGTATAGTTCTAAATAATTTCATAATTTGCAGGTCCTGGTGTTGAAAAATCTGACTCGTCGTTACCACCAGGCGCGGAGACGAACATTTTTAGTTCGCCATTTATTATTGAAATTTTGAGGCTTCCTGTTCTACCACTATAGAGGGATGCGGAGATGATGTTGTAGATACACCTAAATCACTACATAAAATTCCTATCTCTTACTTTCGCCTAAAACTTCTCACAGAAATTGTGAAGACGTTTTTGTAATAAAATAAAATAATTTATTTTGTAACTAGGATAATTATATTACTTATACATGTTCTACAAATGTTTTGAGCTCATAAGATTCGACATTTCCTAACTGACTACCCTGAGAAGAAATTAATGTCGAAACAAACTCAGGGGTAAACATAAACATGGGGTGTACATGACACCTATGAAGAGCAGCTTTACCATCTTTACTGTATACTGTAAATGGAGTAAATTCAGTGTCTGAATCTGAAACCAGCCCTGTGTCATCTTCAGGCCGAAAGAAACGTAAGAAGTGCAAGGGTTCAAAGAAAATGATTTAAGGATAAACATATGTTAAAATGAGGTAAAGTTTTGATGAAAAGGTTATGGGGTTCGCTTTGCAAATGACGATTTAAATGTTTTGTTAAAATTACTCATAAGTACACAGAGCACTATAATTTAATAAAAGTCTAGAGTGGATCAGCTGGTGTTGTACCGAGGGACACAAGGGAAACCTCAAAGATTCACGGGTGCTACTTTGTGTTTAAGCTTGAGTAATTTGTATTGCACTTTACAGCTTAATCAAGCTGTAAAGTGCAATACAAATTACTTAATGACAGTCACAACCAATCGGTTGTGACTGTCATTAAAGGTCTGGTGCAGAAAACGAAAGATAGTCAAGAGCTAGGAGTCCTCAACGGCTAGGAGTTAAAAAGAAACTTCTGTATAAGTTAAACTTTCATATGTATCGATAGTTGTGTTCTTTCATAATTATTACGAAGGCCTTATTTTAATAAGGTAAATCTTAACTCTAAGAAGAATAATAAACATATACCCCTCGGGGCGAGTCGTTACCTCATCATGGGGATAACGCAAGATCTGAGGATAGAGGATATTAATATGCTATTTCAAACCTAGAGGTATAAATAAAAAAAAATATCTGAAGTTCTATGTAGGAGCATACATCCGCAGAGCAGCTTGTGGCGAGTTGTTTGTACAGTACAGACACAGACTGTACTGTACAAAAAGTAAGTTTTAAAGACACAGACTTAATTTGTGATTGAATTTTTTTAGCATTGTATTATTTAAATAATTTTAATTAAGTCTAATTAGGCGTATTAATTTAAAAAGCGATTTGGAAACTGTGATATTCCTTACTTTTGGTAATTACACACTTTCTACAATGTGTTTTTAATAATGAGTAATATTTATTAGTAAAGTAATTTGTATTGCACTTTACAGCTTCAAATAGTTAATTAAATAATCAAATAGTTAAATAATTCTTCAAGAATATTTCTGATTTGTTAATTAAAATATTTAATGTCGTTTAATGATATTCATACTTTTACTTGATTCATATTGATATTATGGTTCTTGATCTATACTTTGTTAAGAACAAATGGATTTTATTATTTCTTTATAATCAATTTGTGATAAATATAATTTGATAAATAAAATCAAAATGGTTTTATTATTGTGTACCTAATCATTTATAATTGTTTTGAATTAAGATTATGATTAAAATAATTAAGCCATGTTAAAAACTTTTATTGTATTTTGTCTAACTTATTACTTTTAGTATATTTTTTTTTACTGATGTCATTTTGACCTTGTTTAAACGTAAAAAATAAATGTTTTATTTTAAAATTTAAATATTTTACCCCTTTATAATAGGGATACGACATTAAATCAATGTTAAATTCCGTGGAACAATGTGGCATGTATACATTCGTTGTACTAGTTTCCGTAGTACAACGTCGCAAAGTCACACCAAACCAAACAAGGTACGCAGTACAATGTCGCATGTATTCATACGAAGCCTTTTTTTAAAATAAATTAATAAAATTGAATGTTCTAAATGTATTTATTAAGACGATTTTACAACAAAAAGCTATTATAAAAACCTATTATATTTCAATTTTATTTGATGTGTAAAAAGTTATACAGAAAAATGTGAAACTAAAACTTTAAACTGCTCTCCTGTAAAGTTGATATTTTGCAGATCCGTCTTTGTTCTACGACAGTGTCGACTTATTTAATGTAATTCGTTATTTCACGCTTCGTGTGTCGCGCTCGTTGCAAATGGCGGCGGTATGCGATTAACTGTAGCACTCCCATTGTAAATTGCATTTTGGGGTATTGAGGCACATTAATCCTGGAACTGGACACTAAAAAACATATGGTTGTTATTGATTTAAATAATGTATGCTGGTGAAACAAGAATTTGTTGTGGATTTTAAGAAATGTAGTTTTATTGTTGTAATATCTACATTTGGTAAAATAAATTTTGGGCTGATTTAAAAATAATATTAATTAATTAGAATTAAAACGAGTTCAGTCATATTAACTTCTTCAATTTTACTTGTAGCCAGATTTCATTTTAAAGTCCGTATGATAGTCACTGTAACCAATATTAGCACGCCGAAATTAAAAGCAGAATAAGAGATCATTTTAATTTATGTTGTTAATCTTCTGTACATTATTTATGCAAATAAATGATATATCAATAATGTTAGTTGAACGAAAACTTTTAAGTAACTACAAAAATAAATTCGACTAACTTAATTAGTGTAGTAATGTGAATATCTTTCTCTCTTGGTTTTACACACAAACCTAAAACCATATAAAATCATTTCGCGAATCGAATACATTCTTAAGAATAACTTAAAAAGGTTAGCTGTCAAGGCATAGGCACATAGTTAATGTCAAGCATACTTAGCAACTAATTACGTATTTATAGGTCACGTCAGCCCTTAACAGGTGTAGGGCGAGCGGGAAGTGACGTCACGTGACATGACGTGACGTTCGCAGGAAGCGGCGCCATGTTTGATGCTCGCCGCGTTCCGGGCTGCGCACGCGCAAGGCTAATTTGAATTGTGTGTCGATTGTAAATTGTGACGTCGTTATGCGACTGGTGTTTGTGTATTTATACGATTCAAAACAACTTTAGTAAAATATTTGGTACAGTCGTTTACAGAGAGAGAGGGGTAAAATTAAAAAAAAAGTTTGAAATAAATATTTTGTATGTCTACACATTTGTTTTTAATTCTACCTATTTGTGTACAAGAAGATATTAGTAAGGCTTTTACTTATTTTAATGCTTTTTATAATCTGATTTCTGAAGGTACCTACTGAAAAGTTGTTTCAGTTTATGGCCCTTTTATATTGGTCTTTCTTGGTTAGTTATAGTATACGTTCACATAGGTAACGAGAATCCTCTTAAAAAAAGTTATAAAAGTCTCTAAAAAATTAAGAATAAAAACAAACTAATTTACACTTTACCGTCATTAACTACCTTTTTAACTTCGATAAAATACCATTACCAAAAATTTCACATTTGACACAAAATTATTAAAATAGCCTTTTACGTATAATTGTACCGAAAATAACTCCTGTTTGTTTGTTCATTGGTGCGTTGTATTGAATAATTCCTGCAATTAGAGGCCAGGTGTTCGGCACAATATTATTATTTACTTTGGTAAGGGGTGAGGGATGTTTACAGATCTTATCAAAATTATTGATTGACAGTATAATGCGCTGTCATCCACTTATAGTCGATAGATGTCGATTTCACTTAGCTGTTACAGTATTGGGAATTTTTGTTGTAATTTATTTTATAGTGGTTTTGTTTGTTGTGCTTTTGCGGAATTTTGATGGAGGGTGCGATTGTGGTATTACTTGTAGTAAACTCTCTCTCTGCTAAGATTTATACATAATTTAATTTGATCGTTAAAAAAGGAACGGTTTCAGGGGAAGACTTTGCCCGGGAAGAAACCATATTCTGAGAAATAGGGAACTTAAGCTTTACTTTAGTTAGTAATAATCTCAGACTATACTGAATGATTCCGAATCGCAGGTTTCTTTAAAATCTTTGTTTTAGTAGTCCTTTAAATAAAATCGTTTCTTTGACGTTGTGTCACAAAACAATCGTTGTCTATCTACTATTTAGACTGCACGGATAACCGATTAGCATAGGTCACCACGCCAATTAACACTGTGTGCGACGTGTCGCGGGTTCGATTCCCGCGAACGATAAGAATTTGTGCGTTCCACAAATGCTCGTCCTGAGTAAGAGTGTTTTTATGCATGTGAATTAAATGTCACAGGTCACTCTAGTGCGGAAGTATAAAAATTATATGTGTAATTTTTTTCCTCTACAATTTTCAAAACACGTGCACTACTTCACTCAGTTAATACACTACTTACAACAACTCTTACTCTATACAATAACAGCACTAGTAGTATACTCAGAACTGACCAATACATTACATACGGTCTCTTCCGGTCGGAGGGACCATATCTATTGCTAATCGTAGTAAATGCCATTAATCACGGAACACACTCGGCCAGTCACTTCCTACTTCAACGTTAGTCGCAGGTAGGAATCGAGGACTAGGGATGGGAAAAGATGTATCGATAATGCCGCGGGATGTTCGTAAGAGTTCGTATGCTCCAGGAGGAACATAGTGGGTTTTAGTCAGTAAAAGTGTGACACTCCCTCCCGCAGCGCCCACAGCGGGCGGGGTCATTTGATGATTTTCCCTCGAAAAAAAATGGTGTATGATTTGGTTGGTTAAGAAATGTTGGATGTTGATTGTCAATGTGTCTGTCTAAAAGTAGCTTTGCTTTTAATGTTTGATTTGGGTATTTTTAATAAACCTGTAAATAATGAAATTTTAAACCGAAATCAATTGTTTCTTCATGCCAATTATTTGAAGAAAATAGAATCTTTTAGACTAGAGACAGTGAAATAGAAAGTCATTAAGATGTAGATATTCGTTTTGTATTAGGCATATACTACTTTACTAAACGCCATTAATTTGTCTACAAATAGATAAATATTAATAAAGCATTAAATAAAGCGTTTCAAAACCTCATAATCACAATTTAATCCATTACATCAATTACCTACAATGACATCCAATTTTCGCGACCTCGACGTATAAATTTTCATCGATAACCGCTGCGTCACATCACTAATCCAGGCAGGGGCGAAGGTGGATATTAACTGATGCTATCAGCTATGCATGATGTAATTTCAATGCAGTTTTCGTTTGGTTATGTAGGGCGCTTTGACTTAAATTACAAGTATTGAACAAATACATGAAAGTTTCTTGTGAAATATTTATATGAACGGAAGACATTGGCTTAAGAAGGGTAGTTTAGTTGACGGGCTAGTTGGTCTAGTGCCTAGGTGTAATTTATCTAGAATATGAATAAGTATTAACGATTTGAAACTTTCGCGACTTATACACATATTTTAGACGACAAACGGGACTAATTCGCGATATGATACGATATTTATTTCCTCCCTATAGGGAGAGGAGAATCGCTAAAAAGTCCCGTTTGTCGTCTAAAATATATGTATAAGTATATTAGTATGTTTATCTGTTGTTTAATACTCATAATATAAGCTCTGTTTAGTTTGAGACTAGATGGCGTTGTGTGAAAGTGTTGGAATATTCTTTTTTTATTTTTACTACCATCTGAAACAGCTTTTAATCCTTACATTCCACCCTTAATAAGAAAGTTTTTCAATAAAATACTGTTTACAAATTACACAAGCTTTCAGCTCTGTGTTACTAACAACATAAAGATTTACATTTAATTAGGTGCTGGCGTGAGTCTTGTTAAAAGTATCTCCCACAATACAGTTGAAGACAGAAAGTCTACTTAATTGTGTCGATATAAGGTTCTTTTATGAGTGAACAGTCAGTCATATTTACTAGTATCGTTGGTAACTTAATTTACAATATTACCTCCTGCTTTTTCAAACGCTGATCAACACGAGAATTTGTTAATCGTTAGTCAAATCTTATGTTATGTTTTGTGATTGGTTGTAAGTTTTATGATCAACCACTGCGATTGGTTGATCATTGGTTGATTTGATGCAGATTCAATTGATCTGCCTTCCGACAACCAGGGGTACGATACTGGGCCTGCAGATAGTATTTCTCAAAAAGCAAATGACGAATAACTTTACATAGATTGCTTTTTACTGTCGTACGATGTGAATTGAACAGAGTATGCGTTTTATAAAAATGTACTTCTGAGTGTATTTTATTGTGTAAGCTTATTTGCTAACAAAGTTAAATTAACAGGAAATTGGATTTTATTAACATACGTGTTAGAAATTCATAATGGAGTCTTACTGTCGTATACTTTTATGACAACCTTTCTTATGCTCCATAACCAGCTTTAAAAAGGACATTAAAGCATATTCCAACCATATAATTATGGCTTTTTAAAAGGCATAAATATTGTTTTAGTATATAGGGTAAACAAAATAGTATATTACTTTTGAGGTTTTAAACTTAACCAATATTGCAATTGGCTTAACAAACTACTGGGTAATGTAAAGATTAAAGAAAATGCCATGGCTATAAAATGGAGATAAAATTACCATGTTCAACGGTATGGTTAAGAAAGACTTCAATAACGTAAAGGAAATCTCTCTGTTAACATTATTGTATCTAAAGGTAAGGTGTTTTCACATAAACGTGAAATTTTCATCACTCCTGGATAGGTTAAAATGCAAAAATATTCCCAATCCATACAAACTTCTTTGAAAAAGAAAACAGTAACCATTTTACAACCACTACCAAAGTTCAAGGTTTTTTAGTAGTTTTTTACATTTTACTTGGATAAAGTCTCCAGACATAATTAAGTCCTAAAAATTCTATTGAGATGCCCTAGAATAGCAATAAAATTCTCTAATCAAGCGATTTCATTCCTCTCATTCGCTTACAAGCGATAAATTTCTGTATATTACCTTAGGTTCTTGTAGATAAGACGAGACACATAAGCAATTTGTTATACATTGCGTAGCCACGCAGCATTAGAATCAAAAGTCATGTAACATTGCCGTCAATGTATGACAACTCGTACGATATTCTCGCCTTTTCTAAATGAGGTTTTACTCTGAATTACTTGTAATGAACCTTCATCAAGCTTTGAATGTAGGATCAAGGGCTTTGTAGCAATAGACGGCGTCATATTGAACGCTGTAATGGTAACACCCTTGATTTGTTGGTATTTGAACTCGAGTTACGGGAGATGGTGTATCGTTATTTTAGTAGGAATATTGTAGGTGCTTGTCTGTGGTATAGCGTTTGATTTTGTTTAGCTCACAGTTTTACTGGTAAAGTGTAAGTGTGGAGGTAAACTGGACTACCTTTTGTGATAAAATTGTGTAGTTTTGCACTTTTGACATGCTCCGGTAGTAAAATAGGAGTATCAGTATGTAGTTTACGTAAGTTCAAGAATACGTGGCAATCACAATCAAGTACATTGTAGTTTAGAGTAACGAGGACTTGTAGTCACTCCTAAAATGTGTTAATCTGGATTAACATGCAGGCTACCACCATGCAACAGGCTAGTCATCTAAAAACACTTTGTCTTATTTCGTCAACTTTTACAGCTACGTTTTTTTATAACATAATTTGATGAGAATGTTTTTCAGGACATTTGTAATATTGTAATAACATGAAATTACTATTGTTTACAGGTGTACGGGTGTAAACCACTGCAACTTTGTGCTGTATGAGGACTACCCTCCCGCCAAGAGCTGGTCTCCGGGCGCTGTATTTATTAAATACGCTTGTTTTGATGGTAAGTAACCAGGTTTTTTTATAGGTATCATTTTTTTTTAATACAACTCCCGCACTAAGGAATTTAAGCGTTGTTTTGCGGGGGTTTTACAGACATATAACTTTATTCACATGCACAAAGACACCTAAATGTAAACAGTGATTAAACTACTGCGTGGGATTCGATTTAAAAAAAATACGCACGTGATGTTCTCAAACGTGTATTTGTCTCTACATTCTACTTAACCCTGAAGTACGAGTTTTAAATCAATGTTGTTCTTTACCATACCTAGTCCTAATTGAATGGCTATTAATTGGTTCTCTGGAGATTTGACTAACTCATTGTCAAAAGATTTTTTCACTGAAATAAATTGAATAAACTAAATGAAAGTTTACTTTGAATTTACTGCCTGCGATAGGTCAAAAATGTTTTAAAACTAATTTTTCAACTAGGACACTAAAATATTTAATTAGCAAGATAACAGGAATACCTGACGCTGTATAATTAGGCTAACTTTTAATTTAATGCTCGGAGCGCCAAACTTTATGATACGGCGAAACTTTATTATATTAAAAATACTTTAGTATGATAACCAATAATTTTAATTACAAGTCTTTATATATTTGAAAATGTGAGCTTTTTGTCTTTCAAGATCGCTCGAAATTAAACATGTATTCGATCGCTTCAAAAAGGGCAAGTGAAAATGCCTGATTATCAATCAATAATATTCTTCAATAACAACGCCATCTAGTCTCAAACTAAGTATACGAGAGTAACTTGTGTTATGAGTACTAAACAACTGATAAAATCCATACTAATATTATAAATGTGAAAGTGTGTTTGTTTGTTTGTTTGTTTGTTCGTCTTTCACGTAAAAACGGCGCAAAGGATTGGCGTGTTTTTTTGTGTGGGGATAGTTGAAGGGCTGGAGAGTGACTTAAGCTATTTTTTTTAAATCAGCCCTTAAATGGTTAAAATTTACGGTTTAAATATTCTCAAGGGAAACGTAAATAAAAGTACACGTAACTGATCTGACAGAAGATGTCACCATAGCGACCAAAATACTGTTGCTATGGTTTTATGTTTTGACATTAATATCAACGTCTTATTTGGCATACAATCAAGTAATTAAAATAGCCGGGTCAGGGAATAATGAGCTTCGTATTTTTTCACTCCAAGTTCAAATTTCATTTCGACACACACTTTTTGAATTTTGTCTTTTAATAATTTTTGAGTACGAATTCAAATTTTAGTCAAACATAAGATTTTCTTTTCTTCAAAAGTATTGTAAGAAGCACTTGGTTTTTTTTAACATAAAATTGCTCCAAAATAATTGTATATGGTATCTACTTACTCTTTAAGCTACGACAGTCTCATACGATTTAGATGGAGGTGTGGATATTTACTGAAATGACAGTAAACCAACTACCAAAACAAAAAAAAATTGTTTGGACGGTAAATGATACTATGATGATACTATATTTTATGAACGAGCTGTTGACTGCAATTTTGTTGTGTGTGACGCGTGGTTTTGATAGTACCTATACACTACCACAATTGTGCACCAATTGCCATGGTATATGGTAGTTGCATAGGTAAAAGTGTGTTGATAGGCTGTCTCTTCATCGACAATCTCGCGTACGAGTATGTCCCGCACGCGTACTCTCGCAAATGTTTTGTTATGTGCGTGTAACATTAACCTTCTTCGGGCTCAGTTGGCTTAGCTCAAACTACTGGAATCAGAAACTTGAAACATTTATGACCATTTAAGTAAGCACTAACCAGGCATTTTTGAAAATTCATCCGTCAAGAGGTAGAAACAAAACGAAATAGAAGATCGGTACCCAAACTAATCTGCTTTACATACATACATGCACCAAATGAGGAGCGGCACCTGATGTTCTCCGCACCACAGCGCACAGCGCTCAACGAAATGTGTCGAATGATATCTGGCTCTTTAAAACTAACCCCACTCAATAAGTTCTCTCTCTGCTCTACAGAGTATCGAGTTGGAGTTTTAATGGTACCCTAGCTACCATTAAAACTCCAACTCGAGCTCGGTGCAAGATCTGGATAGATCAGCATCTACCACCTACCACTTATGTCCTACCTCAGGGACATCTGCCGCCCGGAGTTACCTTAAAGTGGCCTGTTTGGAAAGCATTCAAACGTCTGCGATCCCAAGTAGGTAACTGCAAACAAAATTTAGCAATTTTGGGCATACAGACCCCTCTGACTTATATCCAGAGAGAATACGGCATCTCCGTACAGACGATGTCACACCACCTAGAGTGGCCAAAATGTCCGCACACCACGCTGCAATTTGTGTTGCCAAATACGACGTACGACATACAACGACGAAGGTTGTTCTAATTAAACTTAACAACTTAAAACTGGAGAACAAACGGCGCAACAAACTTCACACCATAATTCAATCTATTATTATTTTTAGTGTTTCAGCAATAAATTTCGAAAAATCGATAACATTTTTGCGATTTCGTTAGTTAAACCAGAGGGTATTAGTTTGCCGTAAGCGCGGTCAGTTGGTGCGCCGTCACTGAATTCTACGAAGAAGTGATGAAGTTCAAAGAAAACGCGGAAAGAGCACGGGAGGCTTCATCTCACCACCCGATCCGTGCCCGAGCAAGGGGTAGACTCAAGGCCCAATTTGCTCTCCTTCAACCACCGTAAATGGCCAAAGGCAGTAGTCTTGGGGAAGTTTACTGTACTGGATAAGGGCAAAGACGGCTATAAACGATGGGGAAAACTGACTCCACGTCAATGAAGAAGCTCTCGTTAAAAAAAAGGTCCCCTCGGGGTGTGCGGTAGTTTTCGAAAGCGTTCCCGTGGCCCCCGACAAAAGGGAACGGAGAAGCACTGCGGCAGTTTTAGCCAGTGAAAGTCCGGCACACCCCTTTCTCCATCGCCCGTTTTCAAGTCCAGTCAATCCAAATTGTTAAATCCATGCAAGATGGATAGTGGCCACATCCATCAATAATATAATATGGCCTTTCATCATATGAATGTTATACTAACCTTTAAAACTAGCAGTGTTAACAGTCAAATGTTATGTTAACAGTCAATAGTTTGTAAGACTACAGGTATATGAATAGAAAGTTAAGAAATCATTTTGGAACAAAACTGGATTAATAAGCTGGCGTTAAACATAACTTAGCTTTATTTTTTGTACAGCACTACAACGTCGTTACCACGCAGACAAAGTCGCGGGTAACAGCTAGTACTTACATATTTTTAAATAGTATTCCATAAAACAGCATATACTGTCATGAATACAGTCGTAAATATTTGGTCAAATGAATACAAAATTTACAGTAATAGCCTTGTTCGAATGATACTGCTCCCGCGGGTAAAATTTCATATTTTACTGGTTCCGCCAGCATTTCCTTAGAGGCTATTCATCATCATTAGACTAGACTGGTCCATTTTAACTAGCAGCTCAATTTACAGTCTAGACTCAGTAACAAACTAGTTAAATAACTTTTGAGTAATAACGTTCTTTAACGTAAAGAGATGAAAGTTTATAAGAAGTTAAAATTTAGTGGTATTAATACTAGTGGTATATTTTATCGTAGTTTCTTAATTTTTTTGTAAGATCAGATACTGTCAAACTGTGTTGGATATCCATAAGAAAAATAAGGTTTGTAGTTAAATCTAATATAAGCAAGCAAGGGATTCAATATCTTTGATAAGTATTTTATAAATTATCGATCTAAATCCTTTCTTATATCACAAAATTTCCTTTTTCCAGCTCTTTTGGATATTTATAAGCCATTTTTTTAAACCCTTAAATCAGCTTTCATTATAAATCAATTAATACATTAGAACACCTCCCCCAAAACAGTCCCTTTACGAACACGAAAATTAACACCTCCTTTTCACCACAATTGTATTAAAAATAATAACTTATTTAGATAAAGTGCAACCAATTTAATTAATTAACAATAACATAAAACTATCAAAATGGCGCCATTTCGAACACATGTCATTTGAGGCGCGAAATTGATTTATCATAGTTTTAGTAAACATCTGTGAACATCACGCCTTGTACAGAACAGAACACAGGTTTGACTACACTGATATTATTATGAATGTCGTTCTTATTCCATAGAAAATAAGGTTTATTTTTGTAATGTTAAGTGACAATATGTGTAGCCTGTGAACTACAGCACAGTTCTAAAACCCTTCTTATTGTGTAAAAAATAAGGTTCATTTTTGTCTGTAATCTTGAATTTCGATATGTGAGGTCTACAGTCTACTGCACAGCTTTGACCACATTAAAAGTTACATCGCTCTTATTGCACAGAAAATAAGGTTGATTTTTGTGCGTGCTGTTAGGATATGTGTGGTTTATTGTATGTATGTACATTTTGTACCATATGTGATGTAATGAGGGTGTGAGCTGCTCATTTAGCGACGGTCGTGATTAATTTCGTACGTAGTAATGTACGTTGATGTGTTGAAGGGTTAAATGTGGGTTACGAGTGTGTTATTTTCGTATTTATTTATTTGCAGCTTTTTTTTTAAAGATTTCAATAGAAAACGAAAAAAAATATAGTAAGGTTTGTGTGCTAACGACTAAATTAGAATAAAAAATCAAATTGTGTGTAATACAACTGCGTCGCATCAAAATTTATTATTAAATTCTTATTTAATAAATCTCTACAAACCAAAACTAAAAATATAATACTAAACTAACTAGGTAGATTCCTATTATCTTAACGTTTTAAAAACTAGTTACATAAATAGATAACATAAAACCATCAAAAGAAAAAGGCATAAATATAAATACAGAATAAATATAGCCAAACATGAACTGGCTATTCAACTTATCTAACTATCGAGCCTATAAACTATTGTCAGTAGTGCATCCCCATGGGAACACGTGCTATCCCATTGTCCTCCAAAACCAATCTACCAAGACCCCTAACTCACAAGACATTACCATCAAACAACCCAACTTTGTACAGCAAAGAGGGGTGAGGAAGCTCAAGTTACGTTAGACAATGTGTTTGCTATAGAATTGTCACATTTACCCCAAAATGTTAAAATATCAGGGGAGGTTGTTAATGGAGTATAGCAACATAGTATGCAGTCGTCACGTGCTTGCTATTTCAAAGAATTGTACAATTTATATGCGTTTTGTTAACAAGGGAACTGTGTGAGAGTTTGGGATAAATTGATGAGGAAATTCGAGTTTAAATCAAGTTAATGATGTACTAAGTTTTGTGAAAGATGTGTGACTGTTAGGGGATTTCGTAAGCACTTAAATATTTTACATTTTAAACTATCGCGTTGTATGTTTAATGTTTATACTAGTATACAGGGAATTTGAGCATCTCTAGGTAAGGAAACGCTGCTCTCCGCCGTGCAGTGCGCTGTCACGCTTCTATAACTGTTACAATGAAGTTATATATATTTTTTGTTACTAGGATAATAATATTACTTCATATGTCTTGTATATATGTTTTGAGCTCCCTGGATTTGACATTTCCTAGTTAATCTTAAGAAGAAATGTCGAAAAAAATTCAGGAGTCCCTGTATCTTTTTAAGTCCAAGCAACTGTTTTTAAACGATTGTAAGTGTATAAACAAATGCAGAACATTTACTGGTCTGGCCTTTAGAGAAAAGTAGGAGACAATACATTCCTTGAAGTGGTTGTTGTAATTAGGCAATCAATGTTCTCAAAACTAACAGTTTACGCTAAGAAATAAGCCAATATGAAGCATAGATTTATGTAACTCCTTCATAGGGGGAGATTTATAAATCAAATTGAGTTCATCAAGTTTAATTAACTCCAAAGTTCACTTTAAGCTAAAGCATTCTAAACTATTGAATTCGGTAATGCAACCAAGCAGTCTAGCCAAAATATCACAATATCTGTATATTAATGTGTAATATCATTATAATATCAGGGCGTGTAGCGAATAATCTGCGCGTCCATTACGTCCCGTATTGCCATAAGTGATGTTATACTATTACGAATAATATCAATGTCACGCACTATTTGGTGTAATGTCGGAATATATTACTTTTATTGTTCGAATGTAATTAGATTTCTTTGGGTATGTAATAGTGGTGTTATGGAATAATAAGGTATTAGATAGAAGTGACGTGTATGCGATTTTTATTTAGGTACAAAATGAATTTTGTTATTTTTTGTAAAGTTATTATTCATAAATAAATACATATTATTATTCTTTATTCATACACAAGAATACAGCAGTTTATAATGTTTGTTTTTCCTTGGAAGATACAGGTGAAAATCGGCGCTTTCTACTGACCCTTCTTTACACGTATAGTTGACATAAATGTTTAGCTTTCAAAGTAATTAATCAATTATATTATGGCAAGACAAGTAAAAATAATTATAATATGTTAACATGAAAACAAAACTAATTTAAAATGTTAATAAACTTCAAAATCTTCAAATCCAAAGTAAGCCAACACAACATCAATAAAAAATATAATTAAAATAATAAGCTTAGCATATATTTGCAAAAAAAAATATATAAAATATTTGTGTAGCGAATTCAACACGTGTGCAGAACTTTCGACCCACAACAATAGTTTGCACACCCTATATATTTTTTATACTTTATTTTTTTATGTTTTTTGGCTGTACGTGACAAATCAATGAACTTCTTTCTATAAAATCTGCTTTGTTATGATAATATTTTGCAAACTGTGTATGTTTGTGTATCGGTTTAGGGACTGTACTGCTTCGATATAGTTTTTTTCATATGTATTTTTTTTCATTTTGTTTACTAAAGAGTTGGAGTATCGAAACGAATTTACGCAACATATATAACAAGAGGGATGTTTGAAGTGTCTGTGCTTATATTATACATTTTAGAAATATGTCTATCACACGTGAAAATAAAGTGCCTGCAAGAGGTCTATCTACTACTATAACATCAAACAAAGTCTGCTAATAAATTCGAGCTTTTATAAGCTACGATACTTAGGACAGCAGCACACACGTTTAATTAATTACCAGATACAAGCGCGGTGATTGCAAAAATCGAATCTCGTACCTCTAGCCATAGGCAGATGAGAATGCTTCAGTGCTTTTAGCCGGTAAGAGTCCGGCCACCCTCCTTTCGAACCCTCAACGGTGGATACTCCATAAGGATTTCCACTGAGACACCAAAAAAGGTGTAGAAACAAAATACGATGAAATCTGTAAAACTAATTTTCAAATGAACAACCTAACTAAACCTATCCTTTATCAAAACAAGTCTCCCTTCATGTACAACTCAAAAAATAATGGCAACAATAACTCCAAAATCGATACACATTCCGAATTTAAGCGTGTGTCTGCCTGACTTATCTCAGTACATTACAACTGGATATTTTCGATATCGTATATTGATTGTATTCAGTAATACTGGGCCAGGACCATTAATCTCCGAGGGGAATGTGGCGATCAGATTAATTTGATCCCGATTCGGTGCAGATAAAAAGATAAAATTGGTTTCGCAGTTGGGCTGTGGTTGTTTGGTTATATGAGTAGAGTTTCATTTGTTTTCGAAGAGTGTTTGGGCAGTCGAAGAGTTGTTTTTTTCGTTAATTCAAAGGAAAATAAATTAAGGTAGAACCTCTGTCTAAATTGTATAAAATTCGTGTCATGGCTGAACCGATTCCTATGTAGTTTTGTAAAGGTCTAAGAATCGGCTGACATTGAATTGAATTTGTTATTAATATTCTACTTATTAATTGTCCTGAATACCGTTTAATTCTAGGTGTCTTTGTGCATGTGAATTGAATGTCTGTGAAACCCCCCGTGATACAAGTATTAAATTCCTTAGTGCGGGAGTTGTTATTTAAAAACAGAAAAAAATAGACGTGAATATTCATTTTCTTAATCATAACGTTTATTAAATACTTTCGTGAAAATAGCGAAGTCTTTGTTCTACGTTCAGACAGTAATTTGTAGTTACTCGTACTTTAACTTTTATGCTAGAACTTAAGTAAATTGCTTCAGTTAAATAGTTGAACGTTAAAATGATATACTGCGAAAACTCTGCAAGCATTTAATGTTGTGGAATTTTTAAGACAAACATGATATCTTTGGTTATTTATTATGGGGTCTTTTTTTTCGTTTGCCTTACATGATTAAGTTATTATCACGCAGCAATACTGTCTATCTCGATGTATGCTTAGATGTTAAGATTTTTTTATTAGCTAGTATAATTGTTGTTTGATTCTGTCAATTAAGTTATGTTGCTTTATTTCTCTATAAGATGCAGACTTTTAAAGTGTTTAATTTGCTTTTTTATACCTTGAAATGTAACACTGAAGTGAATATATTCCTCGAAATATTTTACTGTCTTTTGCCATTGAAGAGAAATATTCGATCGATAGGAGAATCAAACCTCTTATTTTTAAAGTTGGTTAATAAAATATGACATTTAACCACGAATGGAATTAAAGTGCTGACCTATGTCCAAGGAATTTTCACACATCACATCTTTCAGCCTATCGCAGTGAGATCTGTTTTCAGCCACTCGTATTATTTTCACACTTCAACGGTTTTTTCAAACTAAATCTTTTAAAAATACCCTTTTTTATCTGTTTTAAGCTGCATACCCAAGTAATTTATTAAAGGCACGTCTGGACTTTATCGTATGATGACATAGGTCCGATACGACAGAATTTGATAGGTCTAGGCCTCGCTCAAAGTGTAGGTCACAAAATAAGACCTATTTTTGTAAAACCTTACGCAATGCGGTGGCAAGTCTAAGACGCTAGTAAAATTGTTGATACAGCTGTTATTTTACGATTTTCTTGAATCTTAAAGTACACTTACACGTTTTTCATATCCTACAAATTTTGATGATTTACTAGAAATCCGTGGTTTCACCCGCGGTTTACGTAGACAATTTTCGGGATAATAAGTAGACAATTTACTAATTTATGCTGTTACGTGTTTCATAATTTCTTACCTAGTATACTAATAAACTTTTTCTTTGTACAATATTAGAGTAAAAAGAAGATTTAGAATAAAAAAAGGTGAAATTTGTGCTGCTGCAATACAAAACCCAGTATCTGTCTGCACGGATAGCCGAGTAGTATAGGTCACCATGCCAATTACCACCGTGCGCTACGTGATGCTGGTTCGATCCCCATGTAGGACAAGAATTAGCGCTTTCCACAAATGCTTGTTCTGAGTCTAGATGTCCCAGTTCATGTGAATAATTGAATGTGATGTTCACATTCAATTATTCACATGCACTGGGACTCCGGTCGTGTCGGATTGTCGTCCTATCGGGCTATGAAAGTAAAGGAATAGAGAGTGCACAAACCCTGGCTGGTGTCTTAGTAGCAAGGGCCACCGTGACCGTGGCCGAAATCGGTCCGGACATTATTATTATTAGCCTTCCACCCACGAAAACCTTACTTGACTGCAATGACTAAGCATGATCTGTAGGCTTTTCTTTTGAACTAAATTCAGATCATATTGCCATGTTTTCTTTTCAGCAAAGAATAGTGACAGCGTACAACAATTTGTCAACAATAATGACATAATAGTCTGGCATTTATTCCTAAGCTTGTCATGACTTTTTGCTCTAGAAGTAGTTTATCATTTCTTTCTAACGTCTTGATGAGTTACGCCATTTATTCGGGAAAGCAAATATTTTCTTTGGTATAAGAAATTGGCATACACACTTAATGTTATATGCTGATTATTTCGTATGGTTCAGAATCCTAAATGTTTCTTTATTTTATCTTGTCTGGCTATGAGATAAAGAAAGACATTTTTATTAGAATTGTTAAATATATACGCAAGACAAAACCACAGCGCAACTGAGTTCTACATAGACTATTCTTGTTAATGACAATAAACCTCCAGAAACAACGAAGCATTATTATTATTAGATTAACTGAAAAAATAACAACTGAAGCATTGGGCTACAACATTTCTATAAAACAACATCATTTACAAATTCAAATAGTTTTAATAAATTCCCAAAGAAAATAAAAATCTTGTCTATTTACTATACAATATACATGTTTGTAAGCTAACAGGCAATATTTCATGAGCCGGAGTCGTTATCAGTCGTAATAGAATAGGCTCTAGGCACGAAATACTTTACTTGAAAGATTACCTTATCAAAATTTTGCTATCTATGTGTATTGTTATAGTATAGTTGATAAAATGTAGTTAACCATAATTATATACATATAAATAAATGAACAAATATTCCTCAACACTGTTCACACTACGCTTGCGTTACGAGGTTATTACTATTAGACAACCGCTAAACATACTTATATGTTTACTTCTAAATACATGTATATTATAGATACCCAGACACATAATTTTTGTGCTCATCACACAAATATTGGTCGTTACGCTACTAATAAATTGACAATGTATAGCATTAGTAAAATCAAAAACAATTAGATAATAACCTTAAACCTTACTTCTATGCTTATCCCTAGGGCAAAATTTTGTGGATACGCAATTTAGTCAGAGTCAGTTAAACAGGTATACGTAATACTAACAAACGGTATAAAACAAAACACAATTTATGTTAATGGCACCGCTTGGGTCTAGATTATCTGAATGTCTGTATACTAAACATTAGAATAATTCACGAGCTGCCAGTCTGCTGTCTAGCCTACAACTCAATTAGATACAATTCTGTATTTAGAAATAAAATAAAATCAGATTTTTGTGGAATTGGGTGCCTTTTTTCGTCCAGTCTTTATAAGGATATGCGTTTTTTTTATCCCAGATGCGAACTCTTGATTTTATATGAACACTAAAGATAAATGAAACAGATAATGATTTCAGCAGTTAGGTTGTTTGTTCAATCTTTATTCAATTTTGAAATTAGTTGTACTATTTTTTTGTTTGTTATTAAGAGTTGTGTATGAGTAACTGGATTTCTGCTTAAACTATATTCAGTTTATACTACTGCGTTCTGTTCAGAATTTTTCATCAATAATACGGATGACGAGCAAACGCCAAGATTGGTGAAAGAAACATTTATAAAACTCACAAAGTTAAGTGCTTTTCTAGTTGATACGTTCACGATAGCCATTCGGTCGTATCCATTCCACGCTCTTGAGTAAATATTTCAGACGGTTCAATTCATATTTTAAGTAGAATCTAGAATTTACACCGTCTAGAGCAAAATGGGAATATTTTATTGATAACAGGCTAAAAACAAAACAGAGAGCTAGGTAGGTATTGAGATATTTTGAAAGAGTTTTCTAAAATAAGGTTGCAGTTAAACTATTTGAAATACACCGCAATGCGCAGAGTTAGTTGTACCTAGTAGTTTTAATTAGGCAAGTCTAGCCTTGTTAAAATACCAGGGTAAATTTGTTTTAATAGTAAAATTAACATTGTTGTTAGAAAGATGTGGGTTGTTGCCGAGATCGCTTGAAGTCTTTATACAGTAGTTTAGGCTGTGAAAAATACATTTCCTGATTCAAAATGTTCAAGCATTCGTCTGTAAATTTATTGATGTGCATGATCACATAAAATATGTATGTGATTAGAATTTATGAACATGTAAGTATGTTTATCAGTTGTCTTAAATGAAGAATTCAGCTACTCTCGTATTCTTCATTTGAAACTAGATGGCGTTGTAGGAATATTGAAGAATATTTATTTAAATCACAATAAGTCAAAACTAATATCGTTTACACTAAAAGCAACTCTATACTGTTAACTTAAAGTTCACTTTTCCAACTCGTTAGCTAACATGCCTAATATACTACTACTTAGTAAGAATTTCCCCTTATCGTGATATCAGATTGTAGTGATAATAATCATTAATTTAATTCAATCACGGCAAAGACCTGCTTTATTAAAATTAATGGTTCGTGTAAAAGTGTTTACATTGCGTGCGATTGTGTGAATATTAGACTTCCCTTTATATTTTTTTGAAATAATAAGTGGATTTTGATAATGTTATTGCGTTATGGGGTAATTTATAGTTATTTTATCGTTATTGCTATGGAATATTGTATGAGAAGATGCGTCTAATTAATTATTTTCTTTTTTGGTTTGAGTAAAAAAATTGTTTGTTTGTCAGAAAGATGGAAAAGTACTTTTTATACGCACTAAAACAAACAGTAAATTTAGAATTGTATTTTACAAGGTTGAGTCCATTTTAAATACATTAGACCTTAATAATTTAGTCTGCGGATTCGCGGCCCCATTTGGGCGCCAGTAAGATAACCTACGTTTCTCCTCTACCGCTAAATTTTGCAGGTAGACGCAATGAATCATAAGTGAGAAATATAGCCTTTAAATATGTCATTTCGACTCGCGACCCTTGCGTCAGCTCATAATTAAGGACTCCGGTTGGGTCCGAAACTAGTCGGGCCATCCCGATAAATACGCGAGAGTAAACCGTTAATATAGAACCAGGATGCCTTAAAGTTTTCTTTAAAGTAGAATAAAATAACTATACGCGCCAGAGTTGTCTTTTTTCATAACTAGATGGCGTTGGCGTCGGAATAGATTGCGCTATGGTTTTGTTCCATCGATTTGATTAGTTGCTAATATTCCAAAATGCCTTAAGTTTTCTTTAAGGAAGAATAAAGCAAATTTCGTTCTCTAAAAAGATCTATCGTATCATTGTTGAACAAGTAAAATAAAAAAAGAATAACTATAGTCATGTAGTTTATCAACGACAAAACAAATGCGAATCATATTCTCATGACTGTAGAAAGAGAGTTTATTTCACAAAAGCATTTTCTTGAAAAGATTTCTCTCCGTATATTTTGGGCAGCCCTAATTCGTCTACGTCACTGGGTTCAAGGGCACTCCCTGACCTCGACTAGGGGTGACGTAACATCATAACTTCATTCTATTGTTATGACTTTACTTGTGTTGCCATGTGGATTCGTTTGTGCGGATTTAAGAAATTTTAAATCATCTTATGTAATTGTATAATTAGGGTAGATATAGTCAAGAGAATGTCCCGATATTAATATGTAGTTGGAGAAACTGTAAACTGACGGTTTTATTCATTATTATTACTACCTACTAATAAATAAATTTAGTGTAATATTTGTGAGTAAAATCAAAATCTCTGCTAAAATTAAGAGTCCAACCCAACCACTCTGTAATCATCATCGTCGAAACATATTCTTCTTCTTGGTCACCACACTCTCGACAGAGTGGTCGTGGCCGTCAGTTGGGGTTGGTAGCTCGCTTTACTAGATAGATATAAGTCACGTGACTAATTGAAACATTACGTCATTTCTATACATTTGAGCTAATTAATCGCCGCTTACATTTGGAAATTTGAGTTTTGCCAACATTTATTGATCTATTATTATTATTACAACCAAGTTTTCTTCTAAAATATATTTTAAATCTAACTCCACAAAAATTTTGATTGACACGTAGGTTACTTTTTAACCGACTGCGTCAGAGGGGAGGGTAATGTTTTTGCAGCTATAGCAGACATCCGCGCGGACTAAGTCGCGGGTAATAATTTCTAGAACAAAGTCTCAGTCTAAAATAAGTCTCTACCTCTAGTCGTATATTCACTAGGTTCTCTCCACATATACCCTCATTTTTACCACTGAATACATATAATAAACTACTGTAACACGACTCCAGTATAGCGCGTCATTTGGGAGGCGGCGGTGTACAGCACAAGGTCACGTGTCGTCGGGGGCTATAATGGCCGGCTTTATTTGGCACTTTGTTTAGCTTCGTAACTACTGCTGTTATGAAGCTTTTCACTGTAAAAAGTGTATTTTGGAAGGTTTATGATTAGCTGTTTAAAGTATGTGAGGTAGAGTCCAGACTAGGTGTTAGAATGCTTATCAATTTGGTCTCTTGTCTTAAAATTTTCCTGATATTCCCAGATCAGGGTAGTGATTTTTTAATCCGCTTTTTTTAATCATTTCACACATACTCGTAAATATCATTTTATGATTACATCATAGATTAAAACGTTACAGTTATACACGGAGACTCAGGTCCGATATGTAGAGACCTTGTGAGAACTTTAATCTAAAATTTCATGGGGCTGGCATGGGGGACCAAGGGCCATCCACCCCTGCTCTATGGAAGAAAAGACATGGACGGCCTAAGGTAGCTACAAGACTATTGTAAATTATGGAGATGAAACGAATTTGGGCTATTGATGGGATTTGTTAATATAAGTGTTTCCTTCACTATAGAAAACTATGGCAACTGCCTTTCAATTTATTATTATGTAAGTAGTTTACTATAATAAGCTGCGTGCAAAAACTCCATAGACGTTTAGGCGTGACACACAGTAATACAATTACGTTAGGAACACGATTTTTATGACGTTTTGTTTAACGAATGTTTACAAACATGTGTAATAAAGTATAATCAAATTATATATGTATGTAATTAGGGCAGGCTTTGTTGTTGTGGATGTGTAATAGTTTCGTCAGGAAAATATGACCTACTTTTTAAATGTCAATTATATAGTTATTTTGATAAGAGTTTACTTTTATTTATTTTGCTATTAACATAAAAAGGCACTATTTTCATTTTGTTCAAACTGTAGCAAATTTAATAGTTACAAAAATATTTGTAAGTACTAATGGACAGCCCGATCTAATAAAGTATTTTTGAGATATATGGTATACTAACTTTTATCCAGTAGATTAAAAAGTTAACATCCGTACTCACAAACTTTCGCGATTATAAAATTAGTTGTAGCACAACTGTGGTCGTTAGTGCAACATTTTAAAATACCTAAAAAAAGCCGGCTTAAAATCAAAACAATTGAAATAAAACATTTAGAAAAATCCAAAGAAGAAGTTTCAAAGTTTTAACAAACTCTAAAGGTTCAAGGTTGTCTAGAAAACGTTTCAAATAACACAATTTCCCACGTGACGTCGGTTAATACAATTTTATTAGACGATAAATTATTTAAAGTGACAGTCATATCTTACGGAATATGAGTTATAAAGATGTGTCTACCTCAATTTTACATTAAGGAGAAAATGCTTGTAATGTTAGCAAAATTGATTGAACTTGGTGGGTTTAAATTGGATTTTTATTTTGCGTTGGTTAAAAGGTAAAAAAATGTGATTATTTTATTTCTTTAACAGAAATAGCTTAATTTACATGATACTACCTTAGCATGTGGAGTACCTACCTGTGCTAGCAGCCCTCAATATTATACAATTGATAAATAGACAGAAGTATTCGATATCTACAAATTGAAAAGATGTATAAAATTAAAACTTGATTAATGATTTCTTTTGCAAAAAAAATTAAGCTTGCGGCAACCATGTAAAAGGTTATATACTAAAAAAGACGATAAAACCCACAAATTTCCCTTTGCAAGTTGTAACTTTTTAAAGCAACGCAATGTTTCGCTTCAAGACACCAATTTCGGTTACTTTTTATGTGTTTTCCATTAATTATAGTGATTTACTAAACCGCCTTGATTATAGCTTTGGCTAATGGAAAATAAGCTATAAAAGTCAACGATGTATAGAAAAGTAGGACTAAAAATAAGAATACGGATCATTAGCTACAGACCGTGATAAGCATTTGCGGCAGAACGCATTAATCTGTGCCTAATGTGAGGTTTATAGCAAAGGAATAAACATACTCATAAATAAGGAATTTAATGAAGCTTGCTTAGCATTTGTAGAAATAGATATTGAAGGCAATATTATCTAAATGCGGTAGTTTTACTGATAGTATAAATGTCAGAACAGGGGCTTATTACTAGCTCTTAAAATAAAGTAGTGGAATGCAGATACCGTTCTCTGTCTCGGTATGGACATGTGATGAGGAGGGATGAGACTCATGTGACTAAAAGTGTGATGAGTATGAATGTTGGTGGATGGAGAGGAAGGCCAAAGAAAAGTTGGATGGTATAAGGATCGATATGAATGAAAAAGGAGTAAATGATAGTGTGACATCTACTAGCCCACCACACATGCCCGTCATTGCAACTCCTGTAAGCCAGGATCTACAATGAGACCAACGAATACCACCGAAACAGTGAAGCTCGGTGTGTCCCAGGGGAAATGATTGACTGTCTTGGAACCCGCAACGAAATTAATCAGAAATAGTAAAAAAGGAGGAGTAGGAAAAATATAGTGTGACATCTGTCTGCTGATAGGAAGAATGGAAGAAAAAAAAACGTGAAAATGGGATAAGGACAGGAAGATGACGATGAATACAAATACCGTTCTCCGCTGTCTAGTGCGCAGACACGATGTCTCTCTCTCACAACCTCAGCAGTATGGCTGTTAAGTTTAAGAGTGGAAGGACCCCAAGGGGCTATACTTAATTTAATTCTGAAGTTGAATATTCTATAGCTGGTCGCAGGAAGCTTTTCTGTCTTTGGATAAGGATTAAACAAAGGCCACC
Source organism: Chrysodeixis includens (assembly GCA_941860345.1). NCBI lineage: Eukaryota > Metazoa > Arthropoda > Insecta > Lepidoptera > Noctuidae > Chrysodeixis > Chrysodeixis includens. The sequence continues at coordinate 10,937,625 of OW796092.1, forward strand.
TGAACTACCCACTTTGACCCAAGTAGAAATCGAAGGAATAACTAGATGTCTTGAATCCATTATATTATAGTAATAATGTTGTAGTTTAGACAGCAAAAGGTCTTATTCGCGATGTTATTCGATATTTCTTTTCTCCCGACGATTCGGCCGTGGTCACGGACAATGTGTACAAGTAGCGATAGTTTAAAAACATTTAATGTCGTCGTGGTACTATTCAAGAGCTGGGCAAAAAATCTAGATTCGTAGATATGTCAATACACTTGCATTTTTATGATAAAAGCCTGTCTTTGTCTGAATTTCGTGGAATGTTTATTTACTATTTATTTATCACAATCACAAGCAGTACATTGATCATCAAATAAATCTAATTCTCTTCCATCCTCTTCCAGACACGCTATCAGTCCACTACTGCAACCGCGAGGTTGTGGTCCCGGAGGTGGGTGCTGACAGCGAGGGGTACATCCGGACCCCCGGCTACCCCCACTTCTACGTCGGGGACGAGTGCCGCTGGCGGTTGAGGGTTAACCCCGAGCAGAGAGTCAGGGTCACACTGCTGGATGTTAGCTTGAGAAGTAAGTGGTGGTTTTACTGCAACTTATGGAAATTTGTAGCTTTTTGGACTAGTTTTAAATTTAGTTGAAAAGACAATTTTCCATAATTAATTATAACCTCGTAAATAAATACAAGCTTAAGCAAGATTTATAAAAATAACAAAGAATACGTTCATTAATTTACTTGTTTTTTGGGTTTATAAAACATTTTTTGAGCATATCAAAGACAAAAGGTGTGTGCCGTGTGGTGGGTGTGATTCATTCTCACGCTAATACGAAGCAATTTTAATAAAAAAAATATATGGAATAATACACTCATGTGCCAAAAAGTCAACTAGTAAATATTTACTAGTAAAACCATGGACCATAGCTACTAGATAATAAACAAGCAGTATATAAAACGCCCCCCCCCCCTCCCCCCGATACTGAAGCTCACGTAGTTAGATTATAAAGTCTTGACACTAACGCGGACAGTAACTGGCCCATTTAACGGATAAATGCAATTTAACTAGCCGGTTATAATTTGGTACTGCCAGGACGAGACAGTAAATTGCAACGAGATATGTAGCTGTCTTTGGATAAAAAGTTATACTTAGCTTGTGGACGTTTCTTTTATCGTGTTTCGGGGAAGCACTGTCATATTTGATTTGTACATTTGTGCGTACATGTAAATAAATACGTTTCCCCGAGGGAGCTACAGTCTTTTTTTATACGTCAAAATACCAGTAAAATTGAGCTTATACCAATTGTATTTTTGGGAACTAACAATTAAAATGGTAATAATATATTTTTTTTATTAATGATGTTTTCCCTAAATGCTGCTTTCTAACATCATTTTCATTCTTTACGATACCTGCCCAAAATTATTAATATAGTTAAATGTTTCTCGTCTGCTTACAGGCATCGGGCCATTTGAGAACCACTGCACGGACTACGTGAGTGTATCAGACCTGAACGGAGACTCCCTCCTGTCATCCTGCGAGCAGGTGGAACTGCCTCTAAAGCTGACATCCGTCACAAATGTGGTGGATGTGCTGGTAGAAGCTAAGTCCAAAGGCGCTTACCCCAAGAGAGGGGTGCTGTTGCATTATAAAAGTAAGTTTAATCTTTTTAAAGTAAAAAAAGGTTAACTATAGATTGTCTCTATATTGATCTGTAATTAAAAAGTATTAGTCTTTTATATTTTCATTTGAAACATGCAAAGCCCTCTAGCCATTACAAAGTAGACGTGACGTGTAAAAATTACAGCGCCATCTAGTGGTTTTATGAGAAAGTTGTAACAACGCCATCTAACCTATTTTATTTGTACCAACAGGTATAGGATGTGTAACGTTACCAGCGCCATCTAACGGTTACCTTGTGTACCGCAACGAAGACGTGGCGCACTACATGTGCAACGTCAACTCAGTTTTCATTGACACGCGACAGAGGGCGCGATTATTATGGTGCTATGATGACAATAGGTGGAATGATACAGTGCCTTTGTGTGTCGGTAAGTTATATTGTTTATTTTTATTAGTCTTTACAATGTACGTGATAAATGTCATTCTGTAGTAAGTAATAGTAGTAGATAAGTAATAAAAAGTTTAGGCTAACTTTTTTATCATGAACTTATCGGCTCAGTTGAAAGTTACCTAAAAGATGTAGTAAAAAGTATGAAGTAAAAAAAAATAAAGAAATAATTATAAAACATACAATCAATTTGTTTTTAACATATCTAGGGTAATGAATCATACTTTTGTATTTGAAGTTTAATAATAGAAAGCAAAAACAATATATTTCTAACTCTACCAACTAAACAAATCAAAAATTGTAGCGGTCCTCAAAGAAAAATTTTGCCGGCTGCAAAATGCATTCAATCACTTCCAAGAACTTCCCATAACCTTGCTATCTTGTAATTCAAAACCAGATACCATAAAATACCATAGCGTAGCGCCAAACTTGTCAATAACAATAAACGCTTCCCATAAAAACTTCTTTGAATCATTTTGAAGTCTTCGTGGGGAAGCGTGCACATGCGCATGTTCCACATCACCCCTCCCTTTTACACAACTGACATAACCCTAGCTAAATAGAGACGACAATATTCACAGCAGTCACGACATGATTATTTACATTCAAGAAATTTATATCAACTTTTGACTTTAACGTTATGACAATAAAGTTCAAATTTGATTGTCGTGAGCTGTTATTATTTTCATCGTCAACTAAAGGGCTTCACATCGCTTCAGTGATCAGTCGCTCGCGTTCTAGTAAATAGGATATTCGTTCTTCGGTCGCCGTCGAGTACGTTCGGAGTTTGAAATTCGAATTACGAATTTGTTCGTAACACGTGCTTTTTGCCAAAGTGAGTTTTTTAAATTGTGTTTTTAATTTTTAGTATTTGGATTCGTGTTATTATTATTATATTTTGTGTTACGGTTTTATTTTTTTCAGTGATTAGTGAAGTTTTTGTTTTTAATTGTATTGGTAAGCTAGTGAGGGATATTGGTTAGGTTGCATGTCGTTTTCTTTTGGGATATTTTATCCATTATCCTTATTCAGGAGATGTTAGCAATTCAATTTTATGCTTTAATAAAATATATTTAAGATTAACGCATTAGGAGACAGAAATTGTAAATGTAGAGTTGGTAGAGCTATCAATATTTCCCCCCAAATTAAATAGGGTTAGTATATTAGACTTAAAAAAGTTCGATATTAAAAAAAATGTGTTTATTGTTTTAAGAAATTGTTGGGGTCTAATTTACTGAAACATTTGACATTTGATTTCTTAATAAGTATAGTTTCATTAAATAGAGTCATTGCTACAGAATTTTAATATAGATATTTGAATACAATTTCTACTCTATATTCTAGGTTCATAGTTAACGTATAATATGAAGTCATAGGTGTATTCGGTATGCCGGCGGATGTCCGTTGTGAATAATTAGGAAGTTGACAATCGAATTTAATATTAGTTGGACGAAGTTTGCTAATACTTAAGTTATTACGACTGTAGTTATTTGTTATATTAATTACACTTTTCGACTGTTAGTTAAACCGAAATTCTCAATATTTGAGTTGGATGGTACTTTGATATCGCCTGTTTTGAGTTCAGATGCTTACCAACTAATTTTTTTTACAATTATTCGTTAAAAAATATTATACCGGTCTGTAATACCCGATAGCAACAGTAAAGCAAATGCTTAAAAGAAAATAACGATATTTTTTCAATCAATTAGTTTTGTTTGCCAACAAAAAAAAATAAAAATATTTTTTGTTTAAATAGCAATTATACTAAAACTAAATGTTTAAAACTCTTTATTTTTGACCGAAACTGCATCTTAAATAGGTCTTCCTACCTAAGTAGATATTTTTAGTCCAATTTATAAGACCCAGTATGTTATGTACGTTAATACATTCTCCAATAATTATCGATTAGGAGCGTGCATACCGATAACTAATCAGATTAGGGTACATTAATCGTTGATAAGTTTATTATGAAATGCAAATATATCTATTAATATGACTAGAACCTTGTTATTAAAGTAATATGTTTCTATCACTATGGTAACAGAAAGATATGTCATATGGCGAAAGAGTCAGAACTAATGACTATCTATACAAAATATAATAATACCAGCCTATAGATGTCCCATTGATAGGTATAGCCCCCATCAATCTTCCCTATATGGGAGGTTTGAGCATTGATCGAAACAATTAAAAAAATATGTTCCTGTCTAGTTTGTTGCGTCGTTCCTTCAACTTAAGGAGAGCGATGAAGGGTTGACGAGTTTGTAAGTATGGGTGGATTTTGTTACTTTTTTACGCTCAAACAGCTGGATATTTTTTGATGAAATTTGGTATAGAGTTAACTGATAATAACACTTTTTTACTGACTGCGTCAAAAGTCACGCTCAACAGCTAGTCTCGAATAAATGAATTTTGATTTTGATGCCATGTACCTACGATTCATATACTAAGTAAAAATATGTATAAATGGGTTTACTATATTATTATTATCGAAACCTGTGTTTTTACCATAAACGTCCCGTTCTTATGGGGAATACAGGAAAAAAATGTGGCTCATGTTACTAGCTGATAACGTAAATCTTCATAATGGAAGATTTTTTTTAAATTGGTTTAGTGGTTTAGCCGTTAAGCGTAACTAAAAAAATAACATATTACAGAGGCCAAGATATAGTGGTGGTCATCTTTTGTTATTTAAACAAAGTAAACCTACAGTATAAATACATACAGTAGTTTAAACTCGTAGTTTCCAAAAAATAAGTATTTATACCCACGTGGTATGTAACATCGATAGGGCTGCACCCCTACAGCATTTGAATTACATCAACAATACACAATCCGTTCGTCACTGTGATACGTTCGCGACTATATCCAGCCACGGTCATGCCACGATCCTACAGCGTAGGCCTAACTCGCCTTGCGCTCGTTTGTATGAAGTCTTCATACTGTATATGTAAATATGCTGTGGTGTGAAATAGACATTCTATCTCTCTATCTATACTTTGATAAAACAAATGCAGTTCTACGTGCCGAAGCTAGGTTTGCTCATGCATATGACTAATAGGCACAAATAATAGAGCATTGTTTTCAAATATCAAATATCGCGCTCTGATAAAGTCGGTTTACTTTTGTAAAACATTTGCAGTTTTTGTTTTCATTGCTGAAACAATCGATGGCTACTTATGTGTGTTGCTATTTAAAAAATACTTTTTTTTTGTATATGAAATTTGAAATAAGTATGTAATTTAAATAGGTAATAATGTAGGTATTTTCAATCTATTAGAATTAAAATTTCACTACTGGAAGTGTTTATTTTTGAACGTAATATTATGGAGACTGTCACGGACCTACGAATGATGCTGACGATTATCTATAGAAACTCGCACGTATGCTTTTTTTTGTTTCCTTTTCGCATTATTTTCTTTGCTAAAAATCATAAAGCGGTTCCCAAAATACATCCCCCTATCTAACCCAAATAGTTTACAAGTTAACTAACTATGACATAATTACGAACAGACAGACAATAAAGGCTTAATTTATAACGATTCTATTTTTTTATCATCCAGCTACGGATCTCTAAAAAAAATAACCTTTTTTGTTCGTCCTTATTCCTAAATTATATGAACGTAATAACATCTGTAATGATGACGCACGTAAAATAATAACATGTCATATTTTTTCGTTCCAGACTTGTCGCTCTATACAGCCAATGTTGGCCTCATTCCAACAATTTTATTTGACATTCATTTATCAAGCGTACATTGTCACCGAACAAATTGATTGTCAAATCTCCTTTGACATTTTAAGTTATTAAAAATGTACTAAAAATTTAGTATTCACCCTCAAAATTAATAAATTCCACGTACTCGTAAATCAGAACATTTTCAACAAATGAGGTTAATTCATTCTGATATCAACCTCATTTCGTTTAATACATTATCTACGTGGTAAATAGCAATTACTCCTTTGTACGCAATCGATGCGTAACGGCACGCACTCGACACATTCACGCTTCACGCGAACTCCATTAAAAAGAAAAATAAAAAAAATTTTCATTAAATCTGTGGATTAAAATGTTTGGACGTTTTCCAAAACGACAAAAAAGTTGTTCTCCGCCATGATGGAATGAAGATCGTTGCCGCGCTTTTGTTCTTTCCAAATTTGAAAGTTGACGTAAGGATATTAGAATTCGATTGACTGCCAAGAAATCATTGATTCATTATTTTTTTTCTTTATTTATGGCTAGTTTCTCATCTTTTTCTTGAAAATATGTGGACAGTTTGGCAACTGAATTGATATCGAATGCATACTATAGAATAAATAGAAGTAAATACATGTGGCATTCATTATACTGCACTTGCATTATAATATGTCAACATTTATCATTTGTTCTATGAAGACAAACACAGGTGTGTTTTATCTATGATTTATGGCTGTAAATATCTCGGTTTATTATTATGAACGAAGCCTCATTAATTTACAAATGTATATTTTCACTATTCTCGTGATCAATGCTCATTATTTTTCTACATGGTAAAAAGCCATTGTCTAACTACATTCGCTACTGAATAATCATACGGGATTCTAATGCGATTTTCTCCAATCAATTCCTCTTGACATTTCTTAAGATTTATTCCTCCAAAAATTCATTAATAATTTTTGGAGAGTTCATTAATTTTATTGATTCCCCGTTATTCTAATTACGGAAGATTATGAGATTGCAATTACTTCTGCTTGAATAAACACGTTAATCATCTTGTCTTGTTAATTGCTTGTAATTGTAAAATTGTTGTTGCTGCTCCGGTTTTTATGAGACATCCGTTTTAATATACCTACTTTAAATCAGTATATTGTGACGTTTCGCAAACATTCCCTATTGATTTTTTACTTGGATTTAACTAAAAATATCAAAATGAATTTGAAATCAATTAAATTTTTTCATAAAATTAAAATTAAAGTAATTTTTGGTCATAGGCTATGAAAAAAATCTACGATTCACCAAACTTTTGAATTTAAGGTCAATAACCTTTGTACCAAATTAAAAAAATATCTATCGTGTTTTTCTTGCACTGCTGCACTGTTAATTAGTCTAACCTTAATCACTAATTACCTACTTAAATAAATTATAATTATTTTGTTAAAGTTTCTTTAAACACCATAATTACTCGATTTAACAACTTTATTTTTTACACTCAGCTGATAAACACTTTCATCACGGAATGAAAGGTATTGACAATACAGATTGTTTTTTTTTCATAGACATTAATATTGGAAATAGATGTTTTTTTCCAGCCAGCTTGATATTGCTTTTTAATATACTTCTTGTAGGAGATAAAGATTGTACCAGCATTTTATTGTATTCGATACGTTATCTTTCGATTCCGTTGAGGTCAAATGGAATTGAAATTATCAGTTTATGAATTACATTTGCTTCGAAAGATGTTTAACTGTTTGAGATTTTATTATGAAGGCAAGTCTAAATATTTAGAGTATTTTTTTTATACCACGAAATAGAGATCACAGTTTTTCTAAGGAAAGTAATTTCGTCAAGAAAATGTACTTACAAATATTATTCTCGTATGGAAAATCTACTTTATTTTTGGGAACTGATTGTTTTTCTCTGAAAGCAAAAATTAGAAGTGCTTTTAATAACATAAGTAGGTTTAAACATGTGGTATATTTGTATACTCATATACTCATACTAGCAATTAACCCCAGCTTTGCACGGGTGTAATACTGAGCATTATACATATAAACCTACCTCTCGAAACATTCTATTTTTCTAGCCTATTGTGTCCCACTGCTCAGCACATGCCTCCCCCAAGTCCTTCCACGTTTTTCTGTCCTGCGCCACCTCAAACCAGTCCTCGCGGTGTACGTTCAAATCATCCCGTCACCGCTTTTTAGGCCGGCCTCGGCGGCGCTGTCCTTTCTATTTAAAAAAAAAACGCATCAAAATCTATTTCGTAGTTTTTAAAATCTAAGCATACAAAAGGACGGAGAGACTTACGAAGTGACTTTGTTTTATACTATGTATTGATAATAGGCAACACAGTAACAGTATTAATACCGCAAAGAGGCTGGTTTTACGAGATATAATATTTTTATGTAAACGAGAAATTTATTTTTATGAACAAAGTATGTTTATATCAGTTTCCGTTTATTATCAATGGGTTAACCTATATGTAAATATTATTACACTTATCGACCTTCGCTGTGATAAGATAAATTGGTAGAATAAAGTGTTAGTCGAATCCTACTAATATTATAAATGCGTAAGTTTGTAAGTATAATTGAATTGCTGGATGGATGGATAGATGTTTGTAACTCTTTCACGCCCCAATGGCTGAATCAATTTTGATCAAATTTGGTGTGGAGTTAGCTAGGCTACTTTTTACTGACTGACTGCGTCCAAAAAGGTTAATAGTTTTGCTGCTATAACAGGCATTTATACACAGTTAAATTATCTTCACGATAGAGCATAAATAACTCAAAAACTTTATTATTTTACAATTAAATATCATAGTTATAACACTTATAACTACTCCACATAATCCTTCATATAAGTAAGCCTAATAAAAAATACCTCACGTCCATTTGTCCTAAGTACGGACTAAAACCTAAGCTTACATAACCTTCAGTATTGGGTCTTGCCCGTTGCCTAGCAACCGACAAAAACAGGTCTACTTAGACCACTTACACTCGTAAGAACCATTCCATTGTGATTGTGGAAACTACGAGTACAGATGTCGACAATAATTAAACCTTGTTAACGTCTTGACTGCGCGACTGTACTTGACTGTAGCGTGACGTCACTTGGCCAATGATTTAGGGCTGTCAAGCAATAAAAACGATCGATGTCGAATTGTCAAACAACATCGAATGTGAAGATTAGTAGAAATGACACTTACGAAATAATAAGTATTTTAAATTGCATTTGTTGCTGTATAATTTTTAGTATAGGTCACGATGGGGCTAACATAGCCTTATGGTCTAAAAGCCCTTAATAACAAAAAATATATTAAAAAAAAAAAACTTTTAGTATGAGATTTTAATGTTTGACTGTTACTGGACTAGTAGTCAAGTAAGTTTTGTGCGGGAAATATTGTGAGACGTTTTCTTTTTTTAGTTTATGGTATCTAGATAATTTAGAGTGCTTAGGCCCTAAAAAACTACAAAGTTAACAGCAGTATCATTGCTATAAGATTTTATGTTTTACAAACTTTGAAACACCCTCGCAAAAAAAAAAAAACAAAACATGCAACTTCCAACACATTTCAAAATGGCTGCTAATCTTCGTCGCAAGCTACAAGTACAGATGACGACAATAATTAAACCTCGTTAACGTCTCGAGCGGTGTGCGCGACTGTACTTGACTGGCGTTGGCGTGACGTCACTTCTTAAATGATTTAGGGCTGTCATAAACTATGTAGTTTGTTTTGTTGTTTAAAAATAAAAGACTTTTATTCATTTGTTTTAAAATAGTTGTAAATTATACACAAGATTTTATGACGGACACGATACTAACTGAATACGGTGTTATTTATGAATAGCAACAGTCTTCAGCTTCGCAGTGCTTTACTGATGAATAATACGTATAAAATTGCCTCTTGAAATCATCATCATCTTCCTGCCCTTATCCCATTTCACTTGGGGTCGGCGCAACACGTCTTCTAGACATGTTGCTTAAAGTTTTGGCTATGGTTTTAAAGTCGGCCGCCTGCCTGACACTAACCCTCTTTGGGAATGCGATTGTTGGTTGTTTACCCGCCACCATTCGGGTGACCCAAGGTGCTTGGTACAGTGCACTGGCAAAATTGCCTCTTGAAATATCGCATCAAAATCCATTGCGTAGTTCTAACAATCTAAGCATACATAGGGACAGACAGAGTGCGGGAAGCGACTTTGTTTTATACAATGAACTGATTAACCTGTTTGTTATTTAAAATTAAATAAATTATTTGTGCTTGTAGACTTATAACTTCGTTTAGTTATAAATAGGGAAATTAATTGTTAAATATGTATAATTGCAACTAAAACGAATTAGTAATGCTTATTCGTTTTAGTTGCAATTACAAAACATACAAAATATATACCTACGTAGGCATTCTACGTAATTAATATCCAGGTGCTTATGAAAATTTAAAACCATAAGATTATATCAAAATTTTCAATGAAAAACAAAATATCCATAACAATGTTTTTCCCTTACTTCACAAACTTTACTTACCTGTAACATTAACGGAAAACTTTTTAAAATATGTTAAGTATAAGAACATAAGCTTAAAAAACTTTTTAGCATAACAATGGAAGCAACACGGATTGTAGTTAATTTGCAAGCATTTTGTAAAACCCTTTCGTAAGGAACTTTACACTGCGTGGGTAGATTACCAAGTTTCTATTCTCTTTACTACGTTGTTAAAGTTTGTAAATAATTAAAATTAATATAGGAAATACTTGGGGTAATAATTGGGGAGAATTGTAGCGAAGAAAAAGATAACTTTTATGGTGCTCTTGTGTGAGCGAGATAGAGTATACAAATAAAGCTGTTTTTTTCAAACACTGCCACTTACCCTTTTTGTCTACTGTACCTAAATAGTTGTTTAGTACCAGCTGTTACCCGCGATTTTGACTATGCGAATGTCGATTATAGCTGCAAAAACATTACCCGCATCTGACGCTGTCGTTTAAAAAGTAGTCTATGTACGTGTTAATTTGTGGTATCAAATATAACATCATACAGAACTTCACAAAAAATGCTGTAGTTGTTTGAGCGAGAAAGAGTAACAAACAACTATCTATTCATCCATACCTACTTACAAACTTTCGCGTTCATAATATTAGAAGGAAGTCGGATTCAATTATTTATTCGCTTCATAACATCGGTATACATAACTATTTACTAAAAAAAACATTCTTTTCGTGTCAAGAAACGTTTTTCACAAAGTAAATGTTTAACACACGATAAAAAACCACTAACTTACTAAACCAACTTACTATCGTAGAAATGAGATGCCAATACCCAATATAGAGCGCCGTCTCTCTTTCATAACACCAATAAACTTCAAGAGCTCAGTACAGGCACTGATCGTTATATACTCGTATTTTCTTCTTCACCCCATCAATCCTTATTACTTTCCTTATAATGATGGATCGGCTATGTGTTTATCATGACATATTTCGGGAGACGGGAACTCCCCCCTTTCGACCCCTATTAGTGGGTCCTCAACTTGACAAACAATAGTTCGCGCAAACGTTTTTCGGTGGCTACATTTTTTCTTGATTTATGGCTTTTATTTTCTTCACGAAACAAAGTTTATAAAGACTTATAAATATTATAGACTTGTTAGTATTTTGGTTAATTATAAATACTGTTAATTAACGTTATAGATTTTGGCTACCACCATTTCATAACTAAGTATAGTTCAGTAACATTTTAACAAAACTTTTGTGACCTTTTGAAAGTTGCTTTTTAGGCTTTTATTTCTGTACTACCACACTTTTTAGTCAAATCCAACAATTTAGACTAGATATTTGTTTGAAATTTGAAACTATGAGTAGGTGGAGCATTTATTACATTAAAGTATACCTACATACAAAAGGTACTGACAGGTTTAATTTGATAACTTTCGCAATTAAATCTTAAAATAAGTCAATCGTTCGTCACAGTCGTGCCTTCGAAGTTGTAACAGTCATCATGGGAGGAAAGTTTTGCCAGCCCTAGCTCCCCTTAAGGGCCATACGTCACATTAGTTATGGACCCGAGCGGTCCGTGAACTGAATTATCTCCCTTTAGCCCTTTGAGGGTTTACAGTACAATTGAAGTCAATGGTGTAATAAATTACGAATTTATTATACGAGTCAAGAGGCCCGTGCCATGAATCTTTAAGAAGCTTGATTTAATTTTCTGGATTTCGTGAAGTTGGATTTAATTATGCTAGGGAATTGATATTACTGGATTACAAGAGATGAATTGTTAAGCAACGTCTTAGTTTTAGAAGCTGTTTACTTAAGCAGATTATGTTGGAATTTATTTTTTAGATTAACATTAAACTTTAAACCAATCTCATAAGTAACAAAATTGTCTGTAGTATTTAATCTTATCACAGACTAAATATGCGTTAAGAAGCAAGCTTTAGGTACTTCTTTCAACTAAAATAAAAAAAAATATAGTGTAACTTTGAATAGCAAGAAAATCATCCTAGTTTATTGTACTAATCAAAGTTTATATGGAAATCCGAACATGTCTCAAAACTAGGTCGAAATATCTCCATTGGGATACCAGTTTATCAACGTCACACAACGTGACAGCCCTAAAAAATCTGACCCTAGATAATCTCTACACTAAGTGCTCTATCAGTGTAACACAGCAAAAAACCTTTTAAACAGAATGTCTCTGTTCATATATTATTCTGGTGTAAATACTGTTGTGTACTGAATTGCCAGAATTGTCGGCCATATTACATTCCGCTGTCACAGACCTGTCAGTGACGTTCGCGCTCTATTAAACATGTCCATTACTGGATGCGGACAGCCCTGAGTTTATACAGGGTGTATTAAATGTTGTTTCTCTGTTTGATTTAACTACTCTGTGGTCGTGTAAACTAATTTTCTAGTGTTAGTGTAGTTGTGTGAGTAGTGCTGGGATCTTGTATTGTAGAAGTTAGAAGTCCTTGCTTTTAGTGTTAGAGTTTAGGATGTAATTTGATTAGGTGTTTCGGTTTAATGTCGTAAGATGTGTAAGATATAGCTAATTTGAGTTGGTGATGAATAATGATGAATATATTCTCTATGTAAGTGTAATTAAGTTGATTACACTGCTGGGTAAAAAGATGGAAAAACTTGAAAGTACGATTAGATAATTGAATGAATTAGTCCTATTCATAATTATGTTTTTGGATATGGATGGATGGATTTTTGTTTGTTTCTCTTTCACACTCAAACGGCTAGATTAATTTTGATAAAGCTTGGTATGGAGTTAGATGACACCCTGTCTTAATACAAAGGCTACATTTTACCAATATTCTTGCAGCTATAGCCGACATTTACGCATTCAAAGTTGCGGGCAACAGCTATTTACATAAAAAATCTAACAAGGGCTATTACCATGGAAGAAATGTCCTTCGTCATTTAGACTTCCTTAAAAAAATGTAATTTGGTGAAATGTACACAACCAAGAACGGACCCTTCGCCATGACTTATGAATACCCCGGTTCATAACCAAATACTTATTCATATTCCCCTTCGCGACAAGAAATTTACATGATACTTTAAGAAGAATCAGACTTTTATTAAAAATGGCTATTTATCTAACATTCCTGTCCTGGTCGCCAGTGAGGCTGCAATATTGCTCTGCTTCGGCCATTTTTACGAATTGAATTTATCTGAATTTACATAGGTACAAAATTGTTTTTCTAAGCTGTTTTTTCCTTTTGTTCTAAGGAAAATTTCTGAATGAATTATTTATTAAGACTTTTAGATTCGAAATCATTTTATGGATCTCCATTTTCGTTCATAAAACTGATTTTGTTTACCTCAAGTTGGTGGGCTAGGAATCGATGTTAAATGTTGTCAAAGGCTATTTGTGATTCTTAATTGATGGGTAATGATATTGCACCTTTTTGCAATTCATGTGCAAAATAACTCCAAATTATTTGTTGAATTGGATACAGAAGAAAATTATCGCTTTAGAGTTATAAAAATCATTCAGCTCGTGGCCGAAATTGGGACTAATTCCGTCATAAATGAAAAAACTATCATTTTGGACAGACACATAAGTTGATTCTTGTTGCAAACCTCCTGCTAATGTCATCCATGTGCCAAAAGATCCTTGTAGCTCAACAGAACATTTATTTAAAATGTATCCTGCTTAATTGCCCAACGTTTCCATCAAGAATTTTCCAAAAGCATTTCAAACATACCGTTTTATTTTTGCTTCTAAGTCTGAGAATATCGCTTTAATTTCGTCCGGGATAATTGTCATTTCCTGTCGCTTTCCGAATACCTACATAGAGACAATGTTGGCGGTTGAATGATAAATTATGATATATGCTTCCTCGCCGTAGGTAATATGTTTTGGAGATAGTTTTCAAGAACGTATTTTGTTGTAAAACGTAGGTATGGGATTTAAGGGACTATGACTTAGTTTGTTCAACTAAATGAATTTATTTTTATGTTTGGGCCTTGGGGGTAATAATGACGTAGAAATTTAATACGGAATGGTTTTTTAGAAACCTGCGTACTGTTACATCCCTAGCATTCTACTAGATCGCTGACTTGCATATCCAACCACGTTCACATTAAAACTGCATTATTTATGTGATATGCCTAATGTTAAGTCAGCAATAATTGAGTATAAATAATGATTCTTTCTCTAAATCGCGGGCAGTTTGTCAGAGCTTAGGCTCAGGGTGCTGATATAATTGTGATCTTCGGATCCGCCCCAACTTGTTGGTTTTCAGCTAAAATCCTTGAGCCTAACCGGGTCGATATAGCCCTTCTAGGGTAATCGCGAACTCGTGAGTCTAGTCCAGATGAAGTACCGTAAACCTCTTATGTAAAAGTGTGTGTGCAAATTTATAATAAACTACTGTGTAACTCGAAGCGTGGTTTTCTTTCTATAACTACCGAGTCGCACAGTCTAACATTGGTGTCAGAAGTAAAGGGATTTCTGAAGTCCCTCCGGTCGCCTACTCTGATCGACTGTAAGCCTTGGCCTAAGGCTAAGCCAGCGTCAGCATCCTGACGACGACCAGCACTACACACAACTTGTAGAGGTTCCCGAGCTTCCACGTTGGCCACCTGCTGTCTCCGCTGTCATATTGACGCCCCTTGAGGCCGCCGCCAACTTCAAGCAACGAGTACTACACGTCACCGCGCCGTATCATCTCGACACACCGCACATCGCGCCGACCTTGTACACCTGTCCACTTGCAAACTCAGCACATTCCATCGCCGTCGCCGCTGCATCGCTTGCACTAATATCGCCGCTTCCGTGTTTACTATTATTGTGAGTGTTTTATATAACGTTATGATAATTTATATGTAAATGCTATTAGCTAACATATTGTGCGTGGATTAATTTTTGCAAATTCTTATTTTACTATTTTCTATCTCTTACTATTTTTCTATATCTTACTATTTCATTAACCATTTATTTCTATTTCTACTTATTTTACTATATCGTTTTATTAAAATGGTTAACGAAAGTGCTAAACTCGAGAAAAAGGTACAGTCAACTTCTAGCATGCAGAGTGTAGGCATAGAAGAAGTAAATTTTTCCATTTTGGCAAAATTCATAAAACCATTTAATGGTGATAGAACAAAGTGGTCACCATTTGTTCGGAATTGCGAAAATGCGTTAAATCTAGCATCGGCATCACAGCGTCATATTCTATTTAAGTATATTTTGTCTCAGTTAGAAGGCAAAGCCGAGTCTGCCTGTTCTCTAAAGATATTTGATAATTGGCAAGAACTGAAACAGTTTCTTAAATCTACGTTTGGCGAAACTAAACATAGAAATCATTTATTATTAGAGTTACAGAGCTGCACTCAGAATTGTAACGAGTCTGTAATCCAATACAGCCTCCGTGTAGAGACCTGTCTCACACGTTTACAAACTGATATATACCATTCCACTAGCGATGTCTCAGAATTAAAAGGGCGAATTGCCAGTAATGAGGATTTGGCCCTTCATACATTCTTAATGGGTTTGCCTAGACATATTTCTAACATTGTCAGATGCCGCAATCCACATACATTGCAAGAAGCTATTGATCTTGCTATACAGGAGGAGAAGCTCCAAAACTATATTCAAACTCGACATCTTAAATCCTCTGATTCATTAAAGCCTAAATGTAGAGTATGTGGTAAAATTGGTCATACAGATAGAACTTGTTACTCTAAGCGACAATGTCAAGTTAATTGTTTTGATAATAATCCACAACTTTCTACATCGTCTAATTGGCAGCCGGTCATATGCAGATATTGTAAGAGTCCGGGCCACGATATATCTCAATGTCACAAACGTCAATACTATAATTCGCGGAAACAAAATCCTCAACAATCTACTAGCGGTTTCGACACCCAAGCTAATTTAAATGATAATTTAAACTAAATAAGGTTCCGGTATCACGTCGTACGGAATCGTCAACGCAAACCGACGTTTCAGATATCTTACGGTATTCTAAGGTTAATACTACTATATCTACTAAATATCCTAAGGCTAATAAATCTACTATATCTCCTAATTCTACTACTATTTCTACTAAATCTTCTAACATTAATAAATCTACTAAATCTTTTAAAACTACTAAGTCTCCTAATTCTACGGCTAAATCGACTAAATCTTCTAATATTAATAAATCTACTAAATCTTTTAAAACTAATAAGTCTACTATATCTTCTAAATCTACTACTATATCTACTAAATCTGCTCAGATGCCCAAAGTGGATCTGAGATCTTCTATATCGTTATCGACCCACCGACAGGGTAACCAGCCCCAAACTGAAGGCGATAACACTAAATCAGCTCAGATGCCCAAAGTGGATCTGAGACTTACTAAATCCGCATCTCAGTCTCCAAGAGAACTGAGTCTTGCTAAATCCTCTCCTCAGTGTCCAAGAGAACTGAGCCCTACTATATCTTCACCTCAGTACCCAAGTGGACTGAGTCCTACTAAACCTACTTCTCAGTACCAAAAGGGACTGAACCTTACTATATCTTCGTCTCAGTGTCCAAGAGGACTGAGTCTTGCTAAGTCTACATCTCAGCTCGAAGAACTGAACCTTTCTCATCCTAACGTCAAATTTAAATGTGATAAATGTTAACCCTTATGCTAATTCTACGTCTAACTTTTTATTTAATCAAACTTAAACTATCTGAATCTAGCCTCAGTCATGAAAGATAATGTCTGCGTATTGATTTCTACTATTTCATCATTTAATAATACTATTTCAGAATATAACGATTAGCATTTATACCTATTGACTGTAAATTTTCTAATCAATGGTAATAAGCTAATATTTATTACTAGGATTCCTCTTCTTACATCCTTTATTTAATAATACTATTTCTTAACAAAATCAAAACTAATACATTCTTATAGACAATATAAGAACCTAGGTAAGATCCAAGAACACTGTTTCAGCAAAAGCCAATATATTAGAAAGAATAACTCACTTATCTAGTTCTATCATTTAGTGCTCTTGAAATTTAATTTTAGTTTTAAAGATCCTACATATATTCTTAACCAATTCCGTATCATAATCGTAATCTCAATACATTATATGCATTGATTAATCCATCCGCAAAGTTTTGGCAATATAATTTCATTACTACGTATTTGTGTAAGCTAAGTGACATTCCAGTGTTGGTACAGGTTTGATATAATTGCCGAAGTATTGTATTATAAAGCGTTTAATAAATTATTTCAATTTACTATTTCTTAAGAATTCAAAATAAAGATTTATCCTAATTTTAATTTAATTAAAGATGATTCTTGTTCTAAAGCAAAAGTAAATGATTGCATAGTTATTCTCTATTAAATTATATTATATTTTATTGCCAATATTATTTTAAAGTGCAAAATTTATGTTTGTTGATTTCTATTTTCATCAATTATTTTTGTTGTGTCATTTTTAATATTGTTTTCAGATTTTTGATTGTCCTTACTGTATTTTATATCCAATTTAATTTTTTGTTTTAAATAAATTTTATTACAGTTTTTTATCATGTATGAAACGTCGCATTTCATCTAGACGAATTCTTGAATTATAACAAAGTCTCCAATTTCTATGTCTTACTCTTCTAATAGTTATTACTATTTCTAGAAATAAATGTAATTTTTCTATTGATTTACTATTTCCAAGTGTTTACTATTTTTAAAGATACTTTATTTTTATTAATTTACTATGTCTAAAAATGTTTAATCAATTTACTAGTTCTAAAAATATTTACTATTTTTAAAAGTGTTTTATTTATGTTAATTTACAATTTCTAAAAAAATATTTCATTAATTTGCTATGTCTAAAACTGTTGTATTTCTGTTAATTTACTATTTCTAAGTATTTGATTTCTGTCTATTTACTATTTTTAAAGATGTTTTATTTATGTTAATTTACTATTTCTAAACATGTTCTGTTTCTATTCATTTACTATTTCTAAAAATGTTAATTTTTATATTAACTTACTGTTTCTAAAAGTGTTTCATTAATTTACTATTTCTAAAAATGTTTCAATATTTGACTAGTTCTAAAAATGTTTATTTTTTATTAATTTACTATGTCTAAAAATGTTTCATTTCTATTAATTTACTATTTTCAAAGATGTTTTATTTATGTTAGTTAACTATTTCTAAAGATTTTTAATTTCTATTAATTTACTGACTCTAAAAATGTTTCATTTCTATTTCTAAAACTGTTTCTATTTTATTTTTGCTACTATCTCTATATTTCTAATTCTTTGATTTTGTAATATTTTATACTAATTCATTTTATAACTGAACCTGGATTATACTCACATCCTATTTCTTCTGGATGTTCCGTTTTAAAGGGGGGAGGTGTTACATCCCTAGCATTCTACTAGATCGCTGACTTGCATATCCAACCACGTTCACATTAAAACTGCATTATTTATGTGATATGCCTAATGTTAAGTCAGCAATAATTGAGTATAAATAATGATTCTTTCTCTAAATCGCGGGCAGTTTGTCAGAGCTTAGGCTCAGGGTGCTGATATAATTGTGATCTTCGGATCCGCCCCAACTTGTTGGTTTTCAGCTAAAATCCTTGAGTCTAACCGGGTCGATATAGCCCTTCTAGGGTAATCGCGAACTCGTGAGTGTAGTCCAGATGAAGTACCGTAAACCTCTTATGTAAAAGTGTGTGTGCAAACTTATAATAAACTACTGTGTAACTCGAAGCGTGGTTTCTTTTCTATAACTACCGAGTCGCACAGTCTAACAGTACGTTACCTAATTCTGGATTATTTAAGAAATCTAAATGATTAAAAAATTGGAATTAATACGAAGTCTTTCACACTATTTCGACGGCAAAAGCCGTCATAGGCATTAAGCAGCCGTCATAAGGCAGAACCCACACTATTTCGACTTCAAAAGCCGTCATAAGGCAGAACCGTGTAAAAACATAGTTCTGTCTTGTTGATTATGCACAAACCTAATCAGTGCGTGAAAAAATATCAACTCACTGAAGAAGAACCAGTATGAAACTCCATAAGTTAATTTCAATCCTTTACAAGTTTAAACTGAAACAATTAAAACTGACACAAAAATGTCACGAAGGTTAAATCAGTTTAACTCCTTGAGGCGAACAAAATTAACTCAAAGTTGAATCCTGTCAGATGCAGTGTTTAATTTTAATTGGTATCTCTTTCGTTAATTTGTTCATTATTTTGGTGACTGAGTCGAAATTATTCAGCCTTTCAGATATCAGTGGCTTTGACGCTGTTTAATACGGTTCGGAAATCTCAATTATGTGTGGAAAGTATTCGATTTTTGCGCATGTAAATGGATCTTTTTTTTCGATGTTTTTCTTCGCCGGACTTTATTTTTTGCAGAACTTTTTAGATTTCAACACGATTTTTGATTTCGAAATCAGTGGACTGTTACACCGAAAATTGATCATTTTTATTAAATTTGTAGTAAGCTAAAATGTAAGTTTTATAATCATTTTCCAGCAGCATAAGTTAATCAATTTTTTTATTAAAACAAACCGAGTCATTAACATAATTCCACAATGTAGCTGAAGGAAAAACATAATAAAAACACGCTGTTCTCGCAAAAAAATAGAATTTTTCTTTGTTCCGCGTTGAACTAAATATTTCACGACCAACCAATGTGTATATTTAGATATATTTATTACACTGCCGCTAAAGTTACTTGTGAATTGATATTCGAGTAAGTAGGACAAATAAACCGATATGTATGTTGCAACTTGATTTGATAGCCTTTGGAGTTTATCATTTGAGACTGTGTTGTTAAACAAGACTGCGAGAGAAGAATTTAAGAAATGTAGGCATCGTGAAACAAAAGACGATCGCGACGCATTTTTGTGCGTTTTCTTCTCTGTTTGTCCCGTTCCTAAGTGGTGACAGAACTATTGTTTTGTTTACTTGGTGTAGGCTCATTAAGGTCAGAGGGGCTAGGGACGATTAGAACGATATTTTGTTTTCATCATCGTTCCCCTGCTTTTATCCTAATTATTATTAGGGGTCAGCGCAGCATGACTTCTTCCACACGTTCCTATCTGTTTTTATTTGCGTAAAATATACTTACTAAATGTATAATATTATTATTATTATTTTGCAAAGAAAATAATAACATTATAACAAAAAAATTGCTTAAAACAATACTACAATTTATAAATGGTGATCATTCTTCGATAAACTGAAACAAAACTTTTTACAAATTTTGAAGTCACTTGGTTACCATGACAACCGATTTATTATGACTTTCTTACGAACTGTCAACGAATAAACATTGTTTATCGTAACTTTATGTGAAATCTATATTAAGATCGTTCATAATATAGTAAAATGTCATATTTTAAGTTATTTTTAATTAATGTAATGTTAATTGTTTCCGTTACAGAAGAGGCTTCGAGTCCCACTGCTGGGACCCATAATAAAACAAAGGCGGTAGGGAAAGATACAAAGCTGCCTCCACACGACGAACCCAACATGATGGTTGGTAAGTACAAGCAAAAGGAACAAATTATTACATAACTTAACAGCTTTTTGGTATTAATATACGGCCAGTGTTACTATGACACCAGCCACCTACGCGGGACATATTATAGTAATAGCGTTCCGGACCGATTTCGGCCACGGCGGCCAGTGTTACTATGACACCAGCCAGCTACGCAGGACATATTATAGTGCACAAGCGTGTGCGCAAACACAAGTGCACTCTCTATTCCTTTTACTCTCAAAGCCCGATGGGACGGCAATACGACACGACCTGAGAGAGATGAGGCGCAGGACCCACTTTTTAACGTGCCTTTCGAAACACGGAATCTGTGCAACATTCGAAAAGTCGAATCGAACTCAAACCCTTTGATTTGACAGTCCTACGATCCTACAGTCTTACCACTAGGCTATCACAGCTTCTAATATACTGTAGTTATAAAATAGACAAGTAAATTAACTTCTCTATGTAGTTAGTCTGAGCGCAGACTTTGACTGCTGCACCAAAATCGCGTGATTTTATCACCGTCCCTAAAACTACGCTGTCTATTCGATGTACGACTTTATATGGCAATTTTTATTTAAAAATAGGATACTGTATAGCATCAATACGTCACTTGGCAGCATTAAATGTTATTTAGAGCTAGATTGTGTTATATTAGTAATTTTAAAGAAAAAGCATTAATATTCAAAATAACACCCAGCGCATCTAAATACAATGAGCTATTTATACAAAATGGTTCCATGCCCTTAGTTAAAATTCTTAAGTTTTCTTGTACCGTTATATAATTGTACGCAGATCCACTTCACAATTAAATTTAAATTTGAATAATAAATCAACTAGTTCATTGTAACAAACCTTCGATTTATCGAATACTTTTAAGGTGACTGCACTCCAACTATAGCTAAAACACAATACCAATACAGATCTTTGACCAAACTTTATCGCAATAGCATTCACTTTGAAAACAGTTTTCAATAAAGGTTTCAATCAAGAAACCTTGGAGTCAAATTGCCAACAAATCAATGAAAGGAATGAACTTTAAACTTGTGATAGTTGGAATGACAATCAAATGATTTTGCTTATTTTCTTTAACGTCTCCCGCACTAAGGAATATAATCCTTGTATCGCGGGGGTTTTACAGACATTCAATTCACATGCACAAAGACACCCAGCCTTTTTGAATCGCACAAATTCTTGTCCTACGCGGAGATCGAACTCGCGACACATCGCGTGCAGTGGTGATTGGCGTGGTAACAGCATAATAAACTAGTTTCACTTTTGATACGATTCTATTTATTTGAATGATATCAATTCAAGTGATAGTATAGATGGATTCTGAGATAGATGAACGATGGATAGAATAATACGTATAGCGTAGACCGTAAGTAATTTGTAGTGGACAGGAAGATGGATCTGTCTCAATCATCGAGTGTTAGAGTCGTAGTTTAACCCTAAATTCGACTTGGGTTTTGGTCCGAGGACGGGACTTAGTGGACTGGTTTTGCAGAGTCGTTAGACATTTTTTCAAATAGTCACGAGCAAAAGCATGTATAGGTACTCAATTAATATTAAAGTTTAAGTCCTATTTAAATCATTTATGAAATCGCGTTTTTTTTTCTTTGACATTAATCAGTTTAAGTTTAGCTTACAATATCAGGAATATTCCATAACAGCTTCAGAAGTTTCGCATAAGAAATCTGCTGCAACTGTTTGGTCGTGTAAGTTTACATATTTTTGGTCATGACTGTATATAAAGTTCGAACATATAATTATGAGAATAACTATTTTAAACTTTCGTTAAATAGCCACTTATTCTAGTTGTTCGATCATATTAGGTCATCGTACCACAACTTACCTATTTTCCTCAACTTAGCTTGCATATGAGATGACTGAAAATTTAATAATTATAAAACAGTAAATTTCTGACCACAAATGTAAACAGTATTTATTACGTAAAATAATTAAACAAATGCGCTGAATAATGAGGTCAGCTTAAAGTCGAGATGACAGACAAATAAACAAACTCACAAACTACTGCACCAATTTTCATGCTATTTTCACCTATGTATTGTTAATGTTAATTTGTTAAGTTTTTGCATAAATTGATTAAAATATAACGGTAGCTGTTGTAGTTACAATAATTGCGTTTTTGAATTGGGTAATGTCAGAAAAGGTCTTCTTCAAAGAAAATTCGCGCGGGCAAAATCACGGGTAACAACTAGTTACTTCCAATCCTAATTCCTTGTAACACCAATATTATATAAACTGTAAATCTCAACTTAAAACGTTTCAACACGGCCTTAGAGTTATCTCTGAACAATGACAATAGACGGTATTAATGCAAATTGACTATCTAATACAAAATGTAAGGAAACTTAATAATTGTATCTCATTCAAACTTGGTCGAACTCCGTGGGTTTGCCTGGAGGCACCCACAATACTGAAAAGCCTACCACCACATATTCTTATAAAACTGGTGTTAACGTGGGAAAGAGACGGCGTTCTACATTGCTCTACATTGCTCTACGCCGTGTATTGCTATCTCGCTTCCTCAACAGACACAGTCTAACTTTAAGATATGATGGTAGATGGTCCCCAGTAATTGTTTTACGTCTGAATCCGTGATTGACATTTCTGTCAGATAATAATAATTGTGGGCTTTTAGAACTTTGCTGTCCTTTTTGTGGAATGTTTTACATAATTTCCTATTGTGTCGTGATAGATGTTAGCTTGTAATTTTGAATGTTTATTAATTTATCTTGTATTGTGTTTTATCAGGTTGTGTCCGGAATTATTAACAGTACAATTGTTGTAAAGACAACAATTGTTAATAATTATTTATTAAATTAAATAATAATTTAAAGAGAACTTTTCTTAATTAATTTCGGATGATACCTATCACTTTTTTTTAAATGTAATACTCTACTTATCTACTTACATTTTGAAATTTAAAATATTCGGTCGATGTATCTCTTAATCAACGTTTTCTCTATTAGATCCCAACTTGGTTACCGATTAGAAATTATATCCTTTTCAAGTAAAATATAATATTTTTTTCAAATCGGTTGGCAAGCGACGAAGCTATGTGCGAGTATACAAAAAATTACAAAAAATCGAATGGAGTACCTCTTTCTTTTTTTAAGAAGTTGGTTAATAAAATACAAATAATATACGAATAGAGAATATGTTTTAGAAGTAGGCTAAAAACCTTCACAATCACATTAAATCTTCACTAATATGGCTCTACAAATCATCAATCCATATTAAATTCATTTCAACGTATCTCGATTCGTCTGACTAAGTACCGCGATATTAATCTAGAATTTCTAGAATCCTAGACCTTATGTAACAGAGGGCTGTGGCATTACTGGTCGGAAGATTAATAGATCCTTTCTAAGTACTGTGTTCGGCGGAAAGATATGAGCAACGAGTATGTTTTATTAAATCGTTACTTTTCTATTATAACTTTGTAACATATTATTATTGTTTGAAGTTTGTTTGGTTATAGTGTATGATTAAGTTTATTTTTAACATGGTAGGTAGATGTTCCTTTTAGCTTAAATATCATTAGTATCAGCGACAGCCAATTATCGTTTAGAACCAGCGCGCATTCGCCAGCTCAATATTTAACGCCTGTTCTCCACATATCATTTTTCTCCCAGCCCACCTATTTGCTTGATTTTCATATACAATAAAACTTCTTTAACAATATTGAAATAATATTTCTGCTCAAAAATGGAAAAGTGATAACCATAAAGTCTATTTTGCAACTATATGTTTACATTCCTCTCCAAGTCCTGAAACAATTAACTCAGTTTTAGAACCTTACATAATAGTATAATTCTAACAAAGCACAAAACAATCTTCCCTACTAAATCCTCTACACGTTTAGAAACAAAAATTCACGCTTCACAGTGGATTCCGAACCCGTGGCCAACGGGGCGGTAAAAATAATTTAAACTAACATAATAGGGTAGCGGTTCTACACTCAATTTGTGAACACCTTGTTTCCATAATATAAATACAAACAGTAGTTCAACTCCACCGTTTCTTAAAAAATAAATGCCTACATCCTAGATCTTATCAGTCTTTTGTCAAAACAAAACACAATTCTCATTTATGTTTTTTCAGTTCAATGCTGTGTTCTTACTTTAAAAAAAACTAGTTTAAGTGTCGTTTCATAATGTATATTTGTCTCTTTATTCCTCTTAACACTGACAAGGACAGCATGATAGAAAACGTAAAATTTTTGCTCAATCCTTCTAGAATACTGTAACTTTCGTTAAAGAGTTTATCAACATGAATTCCTTACCACTATGTTTTTCTAATTAACAAAAGATACACAAACAGTTTTAACGTGCTGTCTTCAGTAATGTAGGTGGCCTCCAAAACAAGGGTTGGTCAAGGTTTGACGGGCCTCGACCAGCCATATAGCCATAATTTTCTGCAAATTACCGTGAACTATAATATGTAGGTACTTCGTTGGATAGTTATACGTAACGAGTTGTTTATGAAGTCGCTTGTGGAAAACTATTTTTTGCTATCGACTGTCTTTTCTATAAAAATATGGATATTTGAAACTTTTGCTATTGTAAAGAAAGGACATTTCATTTTGATGAATTCAGATTCAATTGTAAAAATATCAGTTGTTTTGAGCAAGAAATAGATGTTTTTGTCTTTGTCGTACAAAAGTATCCAGCATTTACTGTTATATTTTTTTTCCACATTTTATGTCAATACTTTAATACAATATTTTGCATAAAAAGCTGTATAATTATCCACTGCACAATACGCCTTTTTGCTGAACAAAGCTGAATGAGGGATGCCATAGCCCGCGCTGCGAACATTTTTTCTTTGTTTTTCCGCCATGCTTTTATTTATGGCTTCCTCGCCATGTTGTTCTTTTCTCTCTGGTACATGATTCCCCTTTTAATACAGTTATAACTGTATAATGTAAGTTAAAAGCTAAGCTGTGACAGAAGGGTATAAATATTTATTGCAATCTTGTTTCGGTTCTGATATATCTTCAAATATCTTGTCTTGGTATGTGAAGCGTAAAATGTGCTTAATTTTAAGGTAGGGCACAAAAAAGGACACTAATGTGTTTACACTTTAATACAGACAAAAGAAGTAATTACGATAAAAAAGAAAGCGATTTGTTTTAGGGGAATTTTTAAGTGTATAAAGTTGTATGATACTGTCAAGCCGTATTCACAGACGACACTTTAACTTAGTGACATTTTAAAATGTCCATTTCTAGTTGTGTTGGAGACAATATAACTTAATGGTGACAAGTAACTGAGTGACGCTTGTAATACAATGGTTTTAGAGACCTTGCGCAGAGTGACATATTTTTGACATCACCATAAAGATAGGTCAATCAGAGCAAGAAGAGATTTTTGATCTATAAACGGCCCATCATCATCATCAGCCTATCGCAGTCCACTGCTGGACATAGGCCTCTCCAAGTGCACGTCACTGAGATTTATTTTCAACCAACAATATTAAACGGCCCAACTTAACATGAATTTCTTCATTTAGTATTTGGTTGTTATTAAGTTGAATGTACTGAAATTAACCTATTTCTCTTTCTTTGCAGACATTGTCATACCATCGCTACTCATAGCAGCGCTGTTCATTGGGAACGCGTTCATTGTTCTCATCATATACAAGTATCGAAAACGGTAAGTCCAGATATTAGTACAATTTGATTTTCAACTATTTTTTCACCTGTATTAGGTAGGAAATCCAACTTTCCCACACGCACTAATTTATTTCTTTTTAGAATATCCCCTATTTTTTTGCGTCTCAATTAGCTTTAATATGATAATATGGTGTAATTTTACAGATCAGATTATTGAAACTGGTTTTCAAAGTCCTAAGTACCTAGTTTTTTTATCTTTTTTCTTTTCTAGACAAAATGCTCAACCCCCGAATAAGACGATGTGGGATTACTTTCGTGGATTATTCTGTGGTTACCTATAGCTTCAGTTTTAATTACTCTTAGATTATTAATTTTAATTATGTGCATGAAACGCTCAGGTATTTAAAGAATACTCTTTATCGTACACCGTAGTTACATATAAAATCTTTATTATAGTCGTTATACATAAGATAAATATACGTTTTAGCTGAATAATTTAACGATTTGTTTTTTTTTTTTGTTTTGTATCTCAGATAATTTCAAATGAAGCTCTTACTTATCTTGATTATTGACGCTCAATGGATTATTGGAGAAAACTGTGTGAACACAATCTTCAATTAGGTGTAAGAACTTTGTATACAAACTGAGGTATATAATAAGATTCAAATGATAGTTTATAACTAACTGTAGGAAATTTCCCGAAAAAGAGCGCGAAGAAATGACCGACATTCACGCTGTCGAAGTTGCGGACATCAGCTAGTATACAATAAATTTTGCAAAACATTTTGAATTAAATAATAAATATAACTGATGTTTTGCTGTGTGTGACGCATCGATGACACAAGGTACCGTGTACACCAACATGTGTACTGTCGGTGCAACAAAAGGATTGTATTGTCCGCCAGTCCTGGTTAGCATGCCGACGGGAAGTCGGTCCATTAGCGTGTGTTATCTCATTGTCGGTACAATTGATAAAAGATTACAGTTCCGAGAAAGTTCATTGCAGTTCATTTTCGATACTTTTTGGACAGTTTTTGATACAGACATATATAACAGTTTAATCACGCGTATTTATCGAGATAGCCCGACTAGTTTCGGACCCGACCAGAGCCCTTAATCATGAGTTGACGCGGCGGCGGGCGAGCGAGTCGATCTGGTTCTAGTTTTTGATACTTCTAATTTTAATGCTAAATTGTTATGTTTTATTTATCTTAGGTACGGGTTATGGCGAAATGATTGTCACCGACATTCAGTATAAAGACTATTTTTGTTTTTTCCTTATCCCGAGCCATTTTGTCTCAACATAATCTTCAACAGTCTGACAATTTTAATTTGATTTTTTCGTTGTTTTTTTTTTGTACAGTGTTTTGGAAGATCCTTGTTAAGTAAGGAAGAAGGCAAGATATTCAATATATAAGAAGTATTTAGTAAAATCATGTAGGTAGATAGTTTCCAGTTATAGTTCCCTGACAAAGTAGTAAAAGATTTCATTTGAGCGACACTTTAGTTTTAGTTTCAAGTAGGTATCGCAAGAAATCATATATCTCTTTACATGACTAGTAGTATAAATTCCCGTTTACTTGTAGTTATAATAGTCAAAATGAGCTATTTGCTAGCTATAAATCTTAGATTCGAAATGTAGCCGCGTTCGTTATTTAAGTGTATAATTAAATAAATTATTGTTTGATCTAAATTAATGATCGGTATTAATAGATTCTAGAAGAGCAGAATACGCTTGCAGTAGGTATATTATTTTTCTTGCAAATTAATCTAAATACTTTGAGCATTTTTTAAACAAATCTCTGCTTTGTATGCCTTACGCCAAACATGCAAGACATTTAACGAGATTGCAGTTCATGTGTACTTGCAGTACAGATTATACATGTGTAGATAC
Organism: Chrysodeixis includens; assembly: GCA_941860345.1. Taxonomy (NCBI): domain Eukaryota; kingdom Metazoa; phylum Arthropoda; class Insecta; order Lepidoptera; family Noctuidae; genus Chrysodeixis; species Chrysodeixis includens. The sequence goes on from OW796092.1 coordinate 10,965,930, forward strand.
ATGTGCATACCAGTTTTTTTTGGGAAATCATCAAATAACCCCGCCCGCTGTGGACGCAGCGGGAGGGAGTGTCAGACTTATACTGACTAACACCCACTATGTTCCTTCTGGAGCCCTTTGAGTGCCAGGGTCGCGGTAAATCTTACAAACATCCCGCCGCAGATTAATAATATTTCTCTCAAATAATAGCGTTTTATAATAGAGGTCAGTATAGACAGTATAAACTACAATGACCTCTGTGAATGATAATTCGCTAGATTGGTTATCTCATATAAAATGAGAGCTATGATTTGCACTGTGGGTGTCTGATTAAGTAATAACAAATATTCCTCTACATTCTCACCACGCCATCTAGTCTCAAATTAAGCGCACTAAGTATCATGAGTAGGTACTAGACTGATACACACTCTTATATTTCTAAATACATACAGATTGGATAAATTACACCCAGACGCAGAACAAATGATCGTGCTTATCACACAAAGATTTGTCCAATCCCACGACCTCCGGTGTAGCAGTCAGGGCCAATAACTACTAGACCAATGGGCCAGTCAAATAAGACAGGCATTTGTTTTCAAATATTAGTTTCGAGGACGATTTTGCCAACAACGCCAATATAATAATTTTGAAGAAATGGCCAGTACTGGAGGTCAATGACCGTCATTGAATTTTCCATCTTTTACTTACACTAAGAAGGTTTTACACAAGTTTATTTATGAGTCCTCTATTATTAGACCTTTCCAAAATGGATTAGAAAAGGGTTTGTCGTGAGTAGTAAGCAAGTATTCTACACTCTCACCTCTTGACAACCGAATTTTGCGTACAAAAAGCTCTCACATAAAACCTTATTTCGGGCCTCCTGATAAAATATTTAGCGGCAGATCTAATAAAAGATATAACAAGTTAGGTTTATATTCTGAACATAAAATCAAGTATATTTCTGTTATTTTGTATGAAGTAATGTTATCAATCACAAAGTCGTAGCCGCCTCTTCCCGTAATACCTGTACTATTTGTAAAATTAATACTCACTATGATGTCACATTGGTACTTCATTCGTATTCACATTGACTAGCATGTTGGTGTAGTGGTTTGTGGCCCTGACTGCTAAACGAGTGGTCTTGGGTTCGATTCTTACACATGACAAATGTATGTGTAATGAGCAAGATCTTTTAATCTGTGTCTGGGAGTAATTTATACTATAATTATATGTATTTAGACGTATAAAGTATTTCTATCAGTTGCCTAGTACTCATCATACAAGACTCTGCTTAGTTCAAGACTAGATAGCGTTGTTTGAAAGTCGTGGAACATTTTATTCATGCCTTGTTAAAAATTATTCCTGAATTTATCTTCTTAAGATAAAACCTCAAATTCTCTACTTTTAAAAATAAGTGACATTTACAAACCGATATAATTCTGACACATACCATGATACCGTCAAATCAATTAATTATTCCTTTCCTAAGACAGCTTTATTTTTCTTCCACATATAATTTACTTACATTGTGGGCCTCGCCTCGTTACCCATAACATTCATATTTAAAAAGCTTCGAGACATGCCTCGTACACAGTACAATAATATTCAGTATGAAGTCTTCGTATTAACGGGCGCAACGCGAGTTATGCATAAACTATTGGATCGTGGCAGGGGCGTGCGCTCCATATAGGCACAAAAGCAGTGCTTTACTTAAAATTTTCGAACGTTATAGATGACTTAGTCATTTAAAATGTTCGCAATAGTAAATAATAATAGTAGTCGTTAATAGTAAATAAATGAATAACAAAATGTAATAACTTAAAAACGCCTAATATTTAGACAGCAACTACACACGTAAGCGTTTAACGATAAGCAAGCGGCTGCGGCGCCGCAACATAATGTGCCTAAACAACCAAGACAGGCGGCCGCTCGCCGCATAAGCGAGCTTCGTTTGTGCGTACCCGTTTTGGCGTCCGTACACAGTTCGCTCACCCACACATCCATGAATATCTAAAGGCACTAGCGTCGCAAGAACTACGGCCTTTATTTGACGTTCGGGGCTTCGGCAATCGTCGGGTGTAATCGGAAATCTTCGGAAGTAATCCGACGAAATGTGATAGTCAGTTATCTAGTAGTAAATCAAATATGCACTTTGTGCATTATTGTTTGGTAAGGTTTGAATTGCTAAAAAGTTTAGTTTTTTGCGGGGGCCATATTACTTTTTTCATGTGTTGTGCATTGTTTACAATTTTGTTTGGACAGTATATTATTAGTTTTCTTAGAATCTATTTCATTTTAACATTTAAAAGTGTGTATATTTAACAGTTAATTTCTAAGTTTCTATAATAATTGTAGTGATTCGCTTTTACCAGTCTTTTGGTGATTTTTACGAAATGTTATTTGATTGTGACGTTTGTGTTAATAATGTGTGTTTATTAAAAATAACAAGTTCTCAATTGTCTGTCAGTAAAAAGATTCAAATTGTGTCTAAAGATGTGTACACGAGTTACAACAAATTAATCGGAACCTTGAATATGTGAAAATTTTAGCAGACTAGGTGAGTAGTTTATTTATTTAACAAATAAATTACTAGAAACACTTAAATAGCAAATCGGTGTACAAAGGTACTATAATAAGGTAGTTATAATAATTTCGCATATTTTTACTTATTGTAGCAAACCATTTAACTAAAGTCAATAATAGTCACCACCGCCATCTATTATCCACGCCCAAAGTAACACCACAAACTGCCGTCTCGACATACTAGATGGCGCAGTCACGGTGACGTCATATTCCTGAATCGCGGTGTTAAGATTTTCCTGCATTTAATGACCTCTGTCAAAATTTTTACACATTACGTGTAATTCCTAATTGCGCATATTATATTGGTCACTTCCCAACAGGTTGGATCGCATGAATATTTTACTTTTTCACTATGGTTCAACTAGTTAGTACTCCACTGCATACCCAGTGTCATATTCCTGTGCACGCCCCTGGATCGTGGCATGATACAGTCGCGAGGGCGTCAAAGCGACAAACAGTCTGTGTGTAGTTGATATAATTAAAATGCCGTAGGTGGGCAGCCCTATCGCAGTTACGTACTACGCGGCGGTTTTGTACTTGTTTCTTAAAAACGGTCGAGTTAACCTACTGCATGTATTTATACTGTGCCTCATACGTGTAACATGACAGGCAGATGTAACTTCGTAGCATATACTGACATAATATCCTGAAGTTTTATTACGAGAGCGAATATCTGAGAATTCTGAGTATGCCCCGATATGAGGTAACATGACCTTGACCTCTGTTCGAGGCAATGTGACCTTTGTTATCAATGTTACTTAAAATATACGTTCGGTGCGTATATGTGTGGTTTTGTTATTGGCATAATAATTATTAATAAAACGTAAATTAAGAATAAAATAGTCGAAAATTCTCTTTTTTTGTTAGTGATGGCATTTAAAAAGACCATATTTTTGTAGTCTATCTTACTAGATCTAGTTAAAAATTTCAGTTTACAAAATAAAATAGGCATTCTTTTAGAGATTAACGTTAAGACCTTACTCATTTATTTCCAATTAATTTAAAAAATTCTAAAATAAAAACTTGGATTTATTACCGGCAGGTACAAAGAAAAGGGATATCTTATTTAAATTTAAACAAAGAGTTTTTACTACTCAAAGACCGTAAAACCTTAGTTTACCCTACAAAGTTAGTAATCAAGTATTTTGTGTCAAGGGCCTTGGTCTTCTATAGACGTTATAAGCCGCCTACAGCGTCACGCCATACGCCGCGTGACGAATTAATATTACACACATCCTACTTATAGTATAAACGCAAAAGTTTGTAAGACGTACTACATATATGTACTAAGAGCCCAGACAATGTCATATCGCATTAGCCTAATCCCGAGTAGAAAACTTAACAGAGATGGCTTTTATTGGCCGAAATTGGAACTAATGACGCTATATGCATTAGTTCCGATTTCGGCCACGTGTCAAAAGATCCTTGTAGCGCTATAGTCGTGACGTAGTGTCCAGATTCACGCTGTAGGCGACCTATAGCGTTTATAAAAGATCCCGGTTTGAGTTAATTTTGTTAACAAAATTTCGTTTCGCATTTAATCTATTTGGGATATCTGGCTGTCGTTTGTTTATCTCGATTCTAGACAATGTTCAGCCCTTTTCAGAACCCTTTAGGGCGAATTAGTACCTACTCTCCATTTTATTAAATAAAATTTCTTAATGAAATGGATGTTTTGTTAAATATTCTTTAGCTGTAAGCTTTCGTAATTTAGTTTAGTATATATTATATCTACATAGAAACAAAAAACATAAATAAAGCGATACCTTAATACGGTATCGCTTTATTTATGTTTTTTGTTCATATTCCAATTTGCCAAACGCTGAAGTTGGATCCAGTCTTTTGGTCAACTATCATATCAAAGTCCTATGATTGGACGTCAATTTTCCCAATTTCAGAATGGCTGACCAACGCAAAAAGTATTTAACACCTTTCAAACGTCATTATTACGTAATCACTTGTTAATATTTAGTTCAACCAATCACAGTCGTGATCAGTACATTTGACAGCACAAATTGATTAGTCTTTCGGGAACCGAACGTTTAAGTTGAACAACCTTTCCGACGGTAGGCTGTGACGCTTATTAATGATAACCTAAATATAATAATAGGAAACATGCTAAAAGCCACACGGTTTAGCCCTAAATTGAGGCAGCCCTAATTATAGTTAGCAAATGTCTAGGCTAATGGATTTAGTAATTACGTGTAAACCTTACGAAAATAGGGCTTAGAATATGAATAAGTAATGTACTAAAAGGATTATACAGCGTGTTCAAACAGACCTATATTTTAAATGAATAAGTATTTAATGGAGGTGTTGGAGGGGAAGGCCACGACAGTCGTTCCATGATCAAATAGGGAAAGTCCTAAAAAAGGGTTAGGTCAGGAGTTCCCTAAACCGACGGGCGTGTATGAAGCGATTGATGAGTGTGGATGAAGCTAAAGTTGTATGCCAGGATCGTAGCAAATGGAAAGATGTGATCACTGCCTACCCCCAAGGGAAAGAGGCGTGAGGTTTATGTATGTATGTATATTTTAAATATCGTTTCTGCCTGGGATTCGTGACGCAACGTTGTTTGTTCAAGTCTAATTATTTTTACAAAGCCTCATAAAATACGAAATCCAGATTCGGTCGGATAATGGTATTTTTTGTTTGCTTTATCCACGTGTGAGTCTCGTAATACGAAAATATGTTGTTTTGAAACTCGAGTGATTGGAGTTTGATACGAAATTCCATATGGTAGGAGAAGTAATCATTTTTTTGTAGAAGGAATTAAGCTGCAATTCCACTTGAGATTAATAAAAGGTCTGTTTTTAATAACCAATGGGGTCGCTTTGTTAATAGTTGTTTCAGTTATTCTATCGGTTCTTCAAAACACGTCACTGATTACGTATTCCAAGTGCCAACTCAACTACAAATAAGAAAAGCGTAAAAATCTGTTCATATCTATGAATTTGTTTTGAAAACAGTTATATCCTATTGTTTGAGAAGTATAGTTGAATCAAATGCTAGAAATCATGAAACAGTACTTCGCAGTAGTCTAGCAAACATTCGTAGAAGTATTTTGAAACCTATTTATAGACTTAAAACGTTATAACGGTTTACTCACGCGTATTTATCGGGATAGCCCGACTAGTTTCGGACCCAACCGGAGTCCTTAATCATGAGCTGACGCGGCGGCGGGGTCGCGAGTCGAGTCTGAACAGTTCGACTCGCGACCCCGCCGCCGCGTCAGCTCATGATTAAGGACTCCGGTTGGGTCCGAAACTAGTCGGGCTATCCCGATAAATACGCGTGAGTAAACCGTTATAACGTTTTAAGTATGAATCATCCTCACGAAAGTTACTATTTATAGACCACTATGATCGTATTTAGTTTCTTCTAACAATAGAATTCCTGATACAGTTTATATTCTTTACAGACAATAAATTCAGAATACGAATTTCGAATGGACATTCTCAGTATTTCTATAAAGCGAGCCAACTGAGCGAGTTGTTTGGACAGGTGCGATCCGATACCTTTGAAGCCGTTATTCCATTTATTTTTACACGGATCGTTTCCAACTACAATAAAAATCTATTTATACAGTTCTAATACTGTTATTTCTTTCACAGGAAAACCGAGGACATCGATGACGAGTTTAACACCATTCCACTGAGCGTCAACGGCAACGTTCATAGCGCAGGCAACGCTGTTTAGATTTATTCTACCTTTAGGACGACTGCACGCTGCGACAGACGAACAACGACTAAACAATTTCAACACAAGATTCCATTTTCAAAATCACTCACTCTTATAAAATTAATCGCCATTTTGAAATCATGTAACGGTAGGAGTTAGGACAATAGCGATTCGAATTTTAAATTTAAAACGGCGTTCTTATGTCGAACATGGAATCGTAGTTTTTTAAACTGGAGTTTTGTAGTTCATGTTATGTAGTCTTGTAATATGTAGCTATAGTATGTGCGATGAACTAAAAACTTCACTTTAACTGTCGCGTTTAGTTCTTAATATTTATTTTAAATGCACTTATAAAGTGGACAAACAATTATGATAAGCAACAGAGATTACTGTTTAACCATAAGTCTAGATAAAACCAAAGCTAACATCATTTTAAACCGACAAGAACATACTTTTGCAGTCGGTTAAAGATACGTTATTTAGTATCTTAGAGCCACGAGATTACCTTTTAGCGGTATTTAAACATGCTTATAAGAAGCTTTAGGAACGCGTGCAGCGTCCTCAATTGATTTGAACTTTAAAATCGCTGCGACAAATCGACACGACACGCGACAATCACGTCGTTGATTCGTCGCCAGGGTGGCTACCACTGATCCTTAAAGTAAGACTGTTGTTATTGTGTAAGAGAGACGTCATTCTACTTCTTGTAGTGCGTCATCTCGCTTTCACACCTTCAACAGTTTGAACTTTAGAGTTAAGTGGTAGTTCCCCAATATGAAGTTACCTTATTTATTTAAACCTCAATAGAAGCATACATGTTTAATCTTTCTTAGATACCTTTTAGGCGTTAAGTAAGGACTGATACTGATATTGTTAATACTCGATAGTTTTTGTTTTCGCACATTTCACTGCCTCTGTTGTCACGTACGTCAATTAAGTACTCGTTATGGCTTGATTGTAGGCTAGTAAGCTCATAGATAACTTTAATTATCATTTCCTTCTGTATTGTTGATGTTTTTGTATTCGGCGGAGTATGTATAAATTCTGTATTGAATAAAAAGCACTTTATCTTTTTTGTGTGTTTTATTTTTTTGTGATTTGATCTTCTGTGTCGATCAATTGTTTTAGATTACATTGTTTTAGAGCAATACTTAGATCCTGACAGCATTTTTGGTGGTAAAATTATATCTTATTAAACTGTACAGACTACAGGCAACGTTACTCACACATCGTATTTTTGTGTTAAAACAAGGCTTTAAATTTAAAGCGGTAAGGTTTATTTTTGTAATTGGATATGTGAGGTGGCTTATTCCTGTTTTTCTGCCGGTTTTCATTAATCACCTTGATTGAATGTTTTGTTTGAAGTGCCACTTACCTACGTCACACGTAAAAATTGATGGGCATATGTGATGAGGGGTAATAATTTACAGGAATGAATTTGATGTACATTATTTACTTATAAGTACTAGGTACATAAGCAAAATTTAAATAATAGATTAGCTGATGGCATTTAGCATGAAAAAGTAAAAAAAAAAGATTTTATGGAAGTATTTTTTTCCCAATGTGTAGTCTTATTCATGATACAACAAGAATGCAATAGCATTAGAAAGTTTTTTCTTTGTTTCTTTCTTTAATTAATTAAATGTATTTTTTTTCTTTCTTTTTTTTTAAATACCATTATGAATGAACTTTTTAATTACAACGAAACTGCCTACTACCCTGTTCTTTGTTAAATAGTCCAAGCATTAAAAACTTTTTAAATTCACCTGTCAGCATTGATTCCGTGTTCTGTAAATACGCTCGCATTAAAATGCCAAGAGCAAACATTTTTAATTTCGGCGCTATCGCCCATCGAGTGTAATAGGACGGGGAAGTAAATTAGGGCTGGCGTGTAAGAGAAAATTATTAAAATGTAAGTGTGTCTGCTGGTTTGTGTCTTAAAGGTAAGTTTAACACAATCTTGGTTAAACATGGCGTAGATTCCGTAAAATCGATTGGTGGAAGGAGTTGAAGCTGGAACTTATCTCTTCAGATTTAGTTTATTATTAGTGTAAATTGTCGATGTACATTTTACATTGTGTATTTTTTTTTCTTGTGTCTCCATTAGGAATAAATGCATTTCATAGGAAAGAAAAACAGCTTAATAGAATTAGAGAAACGACTAAAATAGTTATTCAATGGTAAATACCATTTAAAAGTATTCTTTCCTTCGTTTCCTTGTTCAAATTAATTAAGTTCCACTTAAAAATGCACCGAACCGGCCATGTAAACAACCTTTTAAAATGTTTGAAGAAAAGCGCTGCACATAAAATCTAAATTATAATTTTGTTCCAAGGGAACTCTAAAAATATACTCCATTCTCGAGCAAACATTTGCGGGAAAGAACGAGCATTTTTAGAACCGAGTTCATTCAAGGAAAAAAGTCGGTCATATTTTTTTGACAGCCCTACGGCAAATGGATTATATCAGAAAATTGAATGTAGGTGTGGCTGGAGGTGTAATTAATATCAAGGTTTTTCATGGATTAATTAAAATGTAACCCGATCTGAAAAGATTACCGCACGATTCATTGTCTGTTTAATGTAGTCATTCGAATAACGGTTAAAATGATGGATTTTGGAAAAATCACCGTAGAAATTTGATCCAGAAAAAAAAAACACCTACCAACATAATTACTAATTTAAAACATTAGTTATTTCGATTTATGTCACACCGATGCCACTACACCAGCTCTGAAAGGCTCGGATCTCAAACCAAAAATCGTCAATCAATAAAAAAAAAACATATGCGTAAAGCGTTAAAAATAAACAACTGTACAATTGATTATACTTATTACAAAATATGCCAGCAAGAACCATACTTAATACCTAAAGCAGTTTATAATACGTCACAAGTCTTTGATACCTGTCAAATTTTATATCCAAACAACCAGCACCATAAAACTGTATATACTTACAAATAGATAGAAGAAACCTATAAAACATCTATACAGCCAGAAAATCCCTTACAGGCAAACATCTCAATTTGGCGCTAAATACATAAAACAATGTAAATGCGGGCGTCGCCGCGAGATATATCGCCGTGAGGTCTGAGTGCCACATTCGTTACCTCTCATGATATCGGCAGCCTCAATATGGGTGTATACAGGGTGGTGTAGAAATTTGGCATAGGGTGATGTTATTTTTTTATGTCTGTCATGTATGATATGTAATGAATAATATTGCAAATGATTTTTTTTATCCGGCAACTACAAATCGACGAAAGTACAGTCAATTTAATTTCCACGTGACGACACTTCTTCGTTTACTTTTCGCGACAGCGTTACGTCACAAGCCTCTTTTTTTTAATCTTAAAGCACCTTATTTTTGACATATTTTTATCAAAAAAAAAAAAAGTTTAACAAGTTTAGTTATCTATCTGACTGACTAATTTAAATTTGACTTTTCATACCCTATCATCATCCCAATTTACTATTTGGGGTTTTCACAACACCCTCTACATATACTAGGTATACATAATAATGTAGGTATCTGTGTGTGGTTTAGAACAGATTTATACGCGCGGGGTTTGAAGTGAGTAAGTGCTTATTAACGCGCCGGGATTCACTTCCTACGGTTTAATAGTTCGGGTTGGCGGGATAGTTTCTTTTATAGTAAGCATTTAAGTGTTGTGTAAGCTATGAGTGTTGGGAGGAAATAATATTGGATGGTTTAGAAAGAAAATAAGGGTACTTATCTGTAAAGTACGATGACGTCGCTCAGTTGTCAAGAGCCAACACGCGGCGAGTCCAGATCATCAAGAAAATAGGTAAGTCTTTATATCACTAATTACGTTGCATGGAGTCAAAACGAAACATTTAAAAATTGATTTATTTATTATTATAAGCCTATATTGTCTCACTGCTGGGCAAAGGCCTCCCTCTTATTTTCCCATTCCTCTCTGTTGAGGGCAAGTGTATTCCATTCCTTCATGTGACTATCAAGGTCATCACACCATCTCTGCCTGGGCCTACCACATGGTCTCCTATAGTCTTGAGGAATCCATTTGGTGTTTTTTTCAAAGAAAAATAATTACTATGCCTTTTTGATTAATGCTAGACAAATAAACAAGTGTTTGAGCGTATACTAATCAAAGCTAACTCTGTTTAGCTTTTCTATTAATAAGCGAACGACCCAAAAACTTTTTAGTGCGCAAAGTTTTGAATACCCATTACACAAGTTTAATTAGTAGTAACAACATGAACTATTACGAAAAGGGGAAATTTAACTGGAATCCTCTCTTTAATAAAACAGTAACGCAACCCTTTCAATAAATTAACATGTATATGAAATACTGGGATACCAATTTTCCGGGACTAATTACACTCGAAACCAGAATTTATTTTTCATATTCGTGTAACATTTGCGAATTCAGTGGGCCTACCAACACCTCTCCAAGAATAACTGTAGCAGTTGTTAAAGCGAGATGGCACGACACGGCGTAGAGCGGCGTCTCTTTTCCTCAACAACAACTTTCCTGCTTTGAGAGATGATGGTTCGCCCCCAGTTTCACTGTGTGCACTTAATAATGAACTGTTAATAAATCCTCCGTACCATGAGACTTAACTCTGTGGCAATATATCATTACTTGTAAATAGAAAGGCGATGGTTAGGCGTGATAATGCGTTTTCGTGGTAAGGGTTTAGAAATCGTTGTTGTAATGTTGCTGAAGGAAAATCTGCAGTCAAAGTTCATACTGTAAGATTATGAGTGTCTAATAAGTATTTTTATTAAGAAAGTGGTTTAGTAAAAAACAATAATTAACACCTTTCATAAAACAGACAAGTGGAAGATGAGTGGGGAGGGTATATCCTTTCAGATATTTCAGGCTAAAAATAATAATAAGCTTTCCACAAAGTTATTACCATTTTGTTTCACACTTATAAATGTATGATTCTTGCTTAAGCAATTAAGTATTAAATTATTGCCTGCATTGCGTATTTGTTAAGCTGTGGTATATGAAGTGCCCAGGCTTATGTAAAAACACAAACACACTAATAAATTCCTAACCAAACTACACAACATTAGCCACACAACTTCCAAAAACTAGTACCGAACTAGAGAGGAACTGTGTTAAATAATTTATTAGCGTTAAGCTCAACCCCTGTACTATGAAACCTTAAAGCATGACTATAGCTGTTGTTGAAAAGAGACGCCGCTATGTGCATGGTAGAGCGCCGTCTCACTTCCACGTCTTCAACTGTTTGTATTGAAAATTTCATGGTAGAAACACAGGTCGACTAACTTCTCAACTTGTTTCATTAATTCCCTTTTGAGGGTATTTTATTTAGCAGTTGTAAAAGTGCTTGATCCACTGAATGAATGGCTTGTAATCGATCTTGTTCACTTGATTTTAAATTCAATGTGAAACTTTGAAAGTTTCTCTTCCAATTCTAAGTCTTTTGTTAATTCAAACTTATTTTTAATTTAGCTTCGAGGTACGGATACAAAATAAAGTACGATTTTTGTCGACTTTAGTACTGTAGATACATCCAAATTGTGTAATTCTGACTCTCTTTTTCTATGTTTTTGATATTCCATTTAAACCGACTTGAAGAAAGTGGGACTCTGTGTTAGTCAAATGTAATAATTTTAACAAATCATAAAAAGTAAAATAAGTAAAAATGATCATTATTCAAAGGTTCGCTCATCATTTTTCAGGACCCACAACCTGAATTCCAAAGTTACAAATACATTAAATGCTCTAAGTACAAATATGATAAATATTTATAGTACTTTAAAGAGACAATCTCGGCGTAGCCAGTATCGATTGAGCTGTCAAGTTGTCAGATAAATTGTCTATTTATAAACGGAACGAAGCTATATCAAATATTTGAAACGTAAAGCTAATATCGTGTTCCAATTTGAGAAGCAAAGAGATTTACTGCATTTCGAATATTATGATTTATTGTGCGTTGATAAATTGCTGTAGCATGGCTTTATATTATACAGGAGTATGGTTGTTGAAATAATCTACAAAATAATAAAATTAACTTTTATCATTTAATACATTAGTGTCACACGTGCAATTAAATAAATATTGTGCAAATAATTTATACAGGACGTTACAATAAAATCAGTTCACATTGTTGTTCTTCCTTCAAAGCTGCATTTTGAACAGAGACGAATGCATATTTTTCAGTATAGTTACTTACATACAGGCTCAGCATATTACAGTACAGGTTACAATTTAATCCACATAGCAATACATGTTGTATACATAATCATAAGCTATGTTGATAAATTTATACCTGCATATTCTGAAAACAAAGTCAATTTATAAAATCTTTAAGGAAATAAGTAAGCAATAAATCACGAAGAGAGTTAAATCAAATGAAAGAGAGGTAACTCAATCAAAAAGGCCGGCAAGGTGATTATATAAACTTGTAAAGGGTGAGGTGCAGACGAGGTCGTCGAACTTCCTACTGCTAGAAAGGGATGGCAAATAAGCCCTTAGACACCCCTTTTCAACTCTCAATGTTCAAAAGAAATAATAGTACTCTAGTCTTCCTTTTAAAGTACTTTCAGTAAATAATTTTGGATTATGCTTGTAGGGAGTGAAATTTGAGAATCATCTAAGTTTTTACATGTTATATTTATTTAACTGATTTAAAAAAGAAATAAAATAGTGTCAGAATAAATAAATATTCCAAAACAAAATAAGTCCATTCATTTAGTTTATTTCACTTTAAGAACTCTACAACTAATTTATTTTTTTCGTTTTAATAATTTATGTACACAAAACAAAACACAACCTAACAAACAAGATGTACAAGGCTACTAACACTTTATCCTCAAACATAAAATAAAACTTTTCAACATACAACTTAACACTCAATTCTACCAAAAAGTAGAGTTGTAAATTGTAGAGTCGTAGACAACGTCGCGTCGCCACCTCGCTTCCGGGCCCAGCGAAACAGCAAATTGTCACGGCATTTGCATCACAAGGGCCGTCGGTTCACTTCCCTCTGCGTTTAACTCAGACTTGCAGCTAACAAGCAAAATTATTGCACGATGGAGGTTATAATTGGAGTCCTTTTGTCACAAAATTGAAGTAAATTGGCTCCCACTATCTTTCGTGCTAAAGTTTTGGTTGTAAGTTTAATTGTGTTATGGGAAGGTAATTGTTGGTCTATTTTAAGATGTTTTAGATGTTATCTAGTGTATTTGAGCTGCCGCTTGTAGGTGTATTAATTGGAGTTAGGTGTTATTCAAAGTTGACTATTCGTATTAGTATTTTGTAAGTAATTTTGTGATTATTACCAAAATACCTTCCTAAATTGATAGACAACACTAACATTAAATTAAAAATTTAACAAAATGAAGGGTAGTTTAAAGGTAAAGAAAACTGACGTGTACAAAATCGTACGTTACTTTAAATGTTTGAGACTTCTGTCTTTTATATTTGGTTTTTCATATTTGTAGATATGTTCTAGAAAACTAATATTCAGAGACGTTCTATTGTTTGCACAGAAATAATCACCCTGTGTCCAAAAAATAAAGTGATTTAAAAACTAAAATTAAGAACATTACATATTTTTGCATATTATTAACTAAGAATAATATATAGAGTAGATACAAACCTAACAAGTTATATTTACCTATTAAGTAAAAACATATATACGTTTATTAAAGTTCTATTACGTTACGTCAATAGCCGTGCAGATGATGACATCTACAGCCGTCCAATGTTCTTCAAATTAACACCAAATGCAATGTATTGAACATGATAAGCTGCCAGATACCAAGATCTATAGTTATGCATAGTACAGTCGGTAAAAAAAGTTGTCTAAAATAATAATATTCATTAAACACCTAAAACCAATAAAATAGAAAATAGAAAATACCCTTTTTAAAGTCGATAAGAAATAGTTGCAACGATTAGAAAACAAAATGTATTATTATCAACTATGACAGGTATTTTGATTGGCCTGTTGGTCTAGTAGATATTGGCCCTGACTGTTATACCAGTGGTCGTGGGTTCGATTCCAAACCAGGACAAATGTTTGTGTGATGAACACGATCATTAAAATTAGGTATATCAGTTGTGTAGTACTCATAATACAAGCTCTGCTTACTTTGAGACTAGATGGCGTTGTGTAAAAGTCGTGGAGTATATAATATTTTTAGGAACCAGAAGTGTTAAAACATAAAAAAAAGAGATAAATCACATTGAACTAGTTTTTATTACAAATTAGCTTAAATCACTTTGACCGAGAACAATTTAAACGTAGACAACTCAAAACAACAGTTAATTCTCAAATACAAAATAAACACAAATCACAAGAAGTATAAAGATAAATAACAAAGAACAGTCTTACAGTATCGATGCCAACCACCTTTCCTCGACTCGACGACAAGTAGTAGAATGACTCCGGACGCAACTGAGCGTTCGCTTTTATAGGTGGTGGGAATCGAAACTACCCACACTTAAGTTTAGTTAACATTCTGCTAACACGGCCTCTCCTGACAGTGCGCCGTCCTCGGGGCACATCTTCCGTTGTCACTCCTCGCACGCGCCGTGCACGCGTGTCCGCTCCGTGTACCGGGGCTTCCCACGAAGCTCGCAGTACAGCTCAGCCTCCATTGCAGCAGGATCAGGCTCTTTCACCCGTTGGTCGGTCGCGCTGTAATGTGAACGACGCAATTCTCGTGGCGATGCGCGTTTGCATCGCTCGCGCATCCTTGTCACACACACGTCCTCGTGTAAATCTGTAAAGGAAAATATCACAAGTAGTATTTACGACCGCTCGGTCATTTCTGACCACACACACCGCTTGAAGACAATCAGTTTTACTCCAACTTAAACCAGCAACAATTATCTCTTACAATCCCGTAATCAATAAACTTAGACGGATTTCTGAAGCTCTCTCTCACAAATTTATTAACTCATCATTATGACACATCAACACACACAACGCCTACCTTGGTTCACTCGAGCATTCATAGCCGCTTGGTTCCTTACTAACCGTTCGGCCGTCCCTTGTCTGACGATCTCTCTTCTCGACTTACGATTTTCTGAGGCAGGACTCGAATAGCTGGCGTCGCGTTCTCATGGCCTACTAAGAGGTTCAGAGTCGCAGTTCGTGTGGTCTTTTGTTGTGTCAAATTAAGTATTAGTTAGAGACGCCACAACTCTTCAGCTCATTCGGTTTTTCCGTAAGCTACTTCAATCATTAACATATTCAAGACGGTGCGCACATACCGTTCCACTTGTCCAACTGAAGTCGGTCCTACCGAAGTTGGCGCACGAGAAGTTTGTTCCAGCGCCTCCAGTCGCGCCAGTACAGCATTCCAGGATCCACAATTGTTCGGCAGCTCTGGGACCACAGACGACAGCGGTGGCGTGCGCACACTGTGCGACACCTGCTCGCCACGCGGTAGACCGTGCCTGCAGTCACGTCCACTGGAACGTCTTGTGTTCGGCGATCTTATGAGCCACTTATGATCAATACATCACCGGACTCTGTCAACTCACGTAAGGTGTTATTGGTGATCCGCTGAGAAACAGTCAGAGTTACACAAACTAATCATTAAATACTCGGAGCTACAAAACCCGTTTTATGAATGGAGCTATCCGCAATAGGTATTTGTTGGAACCCCGACGCCATATCAAGATATGTAAACAGCTTTAAAAACACTCGAATTCGTCCCAACGGTTCGCTAGCCTAGCCCTCTCCTCCTCGTTGCATCACACCTCAAACTATTTAAAGCCGGGTTAAAAAATTGATACGTACTACTGCTGCGTTTACTATTCCCAAGCATACCGATAGCATCGGCAAATATTCACGTCGTCGAAGGGTAGAAGGGTAGAAGGAACACTCAAACCACTGACAGCACCTTCCTCTATTGCAGTTAGTCGCGACATAATTGCACCCAAGGTGTCTGTCAATACACTCTCGAGGGTAAGATCTTAATTTACTCCGACGATGACGCGAATAAATGGACCGCGAACTAAACCGAGTCTTATTACAGCCCAAGTGCGAAAGCGTTCTATCACGTTGCAAGGAGGTAAGGACACTACAACACGTCACGACGATGTGATCTACGCCATCGTAAACTACTTTTACAACAACCTTACCAAACGGTCACGACGCATAGATTCACTGCGTCGACAACGATTGGCCTAAGCGCGAGGCGGTGCCAATCGTTCAGGACAAGCACGTAGCACAGTTATGAAAATTAACGGTTGTTTTTTGTCTAACAAGGCTAATTGTGAGCAGAATTCAATCCCACTTCTGATTTTAGGAACCAGAAGTGTTAAAACATAAAAAAAAGAGATAAATCACATTGAACTAGTTTTTATTACAAATTAGCTTAAATCACTTTGACCGAGAACAATTTAAACGTAGACAACTCAAAACAACAGTTAATTCTCAAATACAAAATAAACACAAATCACAAGAAGTATAAAGATAAATAACAAAGAACAGTCTTACAGTATCGATGCCAACCACCTTTCCTCGACTCGACGACAAGTAGTAGAATGACTCCGGACGCAACTGAGCGTTCGCTTTTATAGGTGGTGGGAATCGAAACTACCCACACTTAAGTTTAGTTAACATTCTGCTAACAATATATTATTAACAAAAACAGCTTTTATGCTTTATTGTATACTGATGTTTTCTAAATCTCATAGCTGATGGCGTGCATCAACTTTTGTTGCTGACCGTACACTGCCTAATGTGTACGCCGTCTGCTAACTATGTGTTAGATGTCACTTAATGGATGATACATGTATGGTACATCCACATTATGATATACTAACATATATTTTTAAAGGTCTATGCCCACAACATACTCGTACATACCCATATGTATGTACTAAATTAGATAACGCGCTTCAACAGACCTCGCTTATATTTAAATAACGCTAGAATATTAAAACTTTCTTAAATAAAAAACAGTATTTAATAAAAAAATAATAGGCTTTGCTACACAAAATTGCTGCCTATTGCACAAAACTCATATTAAAAGACCAAAATTTTTTTACTCTACACTTTTTATTTCACGGATACAGTTGTTTACTTTTAAATTCAGAAGCAATACTTAACATATCACCGGCTTTTTTTACTTTTATTTCTTTTAGTCTCTCTAGGTAGAGTCACTTACCAATTAGCGCATTCGAAACACAATCAAATTCCATTAACAATAAGACACACTATCCATTGCAGCGTCTACATCTAAAGGCATATACACAATATAGGTCTAGCTTCTGGTATTTAAAGATAAAGTGCTTGCAGCGACTGGCCCAGCTTGTCTGACTCGACTAATCTCCCACAGGATAATAGATTTCCCCCCATTTGACGTCCCCTTCAAGTGGAGCCTTAGTAGTTTTATTGTGGCGACTCATTGAGGAATGAAAAGGATCCTTGTTTGCGCCTTTATACATTTTAATGTTAGTCTGTGTAGAATAGTTTTGTTTTAGTGAATGTAGTATGAAACATGGTTTATTGAATTGAATTGGTTGAATAGTGCAATAGGAAATGTTGTTTTCTTTATTCAAGATATTATTAAATTGTCAGAAACTTTTATTTTATATTCGCGTTATCTTCATAACGGTACTAGATACAACATTTTTTTAATATATATTTTAACATAAAGTAGAACTATTATCAAATGAAACCTGATAGAGTTATAATCAAACGGAAGAAAAATGGAATACGAAACCAAGATACGCAGCAAAATAAAAGAAAAACCAAATCAAAAGGTTTTTATTTCGAGTAGGCCTTTTCGAGCATTCTCTAAACGTTACTGACTAGTTGCGCGGTTCCAAAATGTCATTCTTATGGAGAAGAACCGGCAAGAAACTCCATATCTGAAAACACTCAGCACTCAATTTGTGAAAGAATTTCTTTACATATAACTTAACTAACTGATAATTAACTTCAACAACCTAATCATATGTTCACATTGTACTTATATTATACTTACGTACTTAATTTATTATTACCCTATTGTTTCCAAGTATAGTTCATGTACTTAATAACACAAGGAGCTTGTTGTATCGGACGCTACGTTCGCAGAGTCTCGACTCCTATGAAGTGGCTCTCGACTGAATATCGAACTTTTAACAGACCTCCACGCGCTCCCACTTAATATAGATACAAGGATTAAGGATACTCTAGATGTAGAAAGAGCTAGATATAAAACAATATCAACCAATTACCTGCTGATATAAGAAGCCAGAAAAAGAAAAGTAATTTGCCAAATTACTTAAGCAGTTCCTCCTTAGCACGTAAATATTTATCATAATTTTAGATACATATTTTTTAATATAAATACTAACTGTTGCCCACGACTTTGCTTGCAAAAAAAATAGGAATAAAGAATAGTTTTTGGCCGATTCTCATCTGCAACTGCTGAATGCATTAATGCAAATTTCTAGAAAATCAGTCCAGCCTTTTCTGAGGAGTACGGTAACTAACATTGTGACACGGGAATTTTATATATAATGTTTTTAATAAATACCAATTACTACATAATATGTATATGTAATAAATTTAAGCGTCCGCTATACTAAAACATATTATTTTAATGTAGCAAAAGTATTTTCCCTTCCCACATACAAACCGTGTAAACGGTTTTGCGGGGCATAGATTTATATAGTTTTCTTGTAAACTATGGTTAACAAGAAAACTATAAATAAGTAATAAAAGATCAAAAATTTCCAACATTACGTCCCTGTCATATTATGTATTTCTGCGAAACTCGAATAGCAAATACAAAAACAATTCGTATTTAGAATAAGCAACAAGCAAGTTTACTAAGAAAACAATATTTGTCTAACAATTTTTTCCAGGAAAGCGGTTCCCAAAAACAAATTTCGTCCTCCCGTGAAGAAATACATTTAATAAACGGTCATACTTCAAATGTCTCCTTTATGTATAGATGTAAGAATCCATACTAATATTATAAATGCGGAAGTGTGTTTGTTTGTTTGTTCGTCTTTCACGTGAAAACGGCGCAAAGGATTGGCGTGATTTTTTGTGTGGGGATAGTTGAAGGGCTGGAGAGTGACTTAGGCTACTTTTTTTTTAAATCAGCCCTTAAATGGTTTAAATATTTCCAAGGGAAACGTAAATAAAAGTACACGTAACTGGTCTGACATAAGATGTCACCATAGCGACCAAAATACTGTTGCTATGGTTTTATGTTTTGACATTTATATTAACGTCTTATTTGGCAAACAATCAAGCAATTAAAATAGCCGGGTCAGGGAATAATGAGCTTCGTATTTTTTCACTCCAAGTTCAAATTTCATTTCGACACACACTTTTTGAATTTATCTTTTAATAATTTTTGATTTTGAGTACGAATTTAAATTTTAGTCAAGCATAACATTTTCTTTTCTTCTATAGTTTTGGTAGTACAAAAGTTTTGTAAGAAGCACTTGGTTTTTTTTTTAACATAAATTGCTCCAAAATAATTGTATATGGTATCTACTTACTCTTTAAGCTACGACAGTCTCATACGATTTAGATGGAGGTGTGGATATTTACTGAAATGACAGTAAACCAACTACCAAAACAAAAAAAAATAGTTTGTACTATAAATGATACCATGATGATATATGTCGGAGAATGAATAATTATTTATTTTTCGAGTGGCAAAGAGGCTGAATATCGTTAGCTTCCTGACCTTCATGTTGATGTTTTGACGGTGACAGTTTAAAAAGAAGTTTTTTGTATGTCAGTTCAATCTGTCAGTAGTGTGAATGTCGATGGAGCTGGCCCTCTTGCTCCGGAGACTTCACCGGCGCCGGGTGTGCGCACTGACTGAGAAATATTTAGATGGCGGACGGAAATTATCAACACGTGGATTCTAATCCGTTTGAATCTGCGACAGCAGCGGTGGGATTACCCCAAGGGGCATCCTACGAGCCTACTGCGATGCCAGCTACAGAAGGATATTTTACGTCCTAATCTTCAGCGTAAAAAAATGTGGCGGATTTAGCTTGGGTAACCGAAGAAAGTCAACCATGTGCCTCCACACCGGAAGCATGGGCGACATTCTTCCAAAATATGTTAGCGGGTTTTCAGAATTCTGACCTACAACCTTCCACGAGTACTGGTTTACGTAGAATACTGAAAGCGAGTGAAATATTCCTACCACCATTTGATCCAGACGAGTGTCAGTTTACCTACTGCGGTGCGTACGTATCCTTTATGTAAAAGTTGCAAAGAATTACAGGAGCGGCTTTCACGGCAGTTTATAGCAACAAAAAGGTTTCACGACCTTTCTGTGACATGGCGGAGTACAAGAGCGATCTAGCAGCAACGTACCTACGTCGAGTATTTTACGAACAAGTTGGCGCTGGTAGATCGACAGGAAACTGGCTGGAACGAGCCCAACCAGATTTAAGTTGTCCTTTCTGGTATTACGGATACTCAGGTATGGTCAGAGTTGCTTAAAATACCCAAGATGACGTTTGTAAATTTTTGAAAATGCCTTTTGGTCTCTCAAATGCACCTTCTGTTAACTAAAGAGCAATAAATAATGCTCTCAAAGGGCTAAAAGACAAAATTGCTGATGATGTTTTGGTTATTTCAAAATAAACCTTTTAGAATTTGGAGCGCGTGTTATCGGCTCTGTCAATGGCAGGTTTTACATTTTATTGGAAAAAGTGCACTTTCCTTAAATCTTCAGTTGAATATATGGGCTATGTCATTAGTGTCAATTCTATAAAACCAAATCCTAACAAAATAAAAGCTTTGGCTAACTCTCCTTTGCCTACATGCGTAAAAGAACTACGGCAATTTAATGGTCTTGCTGGGTATTTCAGAAAATTTGTACCTAACTTCTCATCTATCATGGCACCCTTGTACGCACTTACTAAAAATGATGATAATGGGTATGGACCGCCGAGCATACATTGGCTCATTCTGCTGTGGTTGGATATGTGACTTCTGCACCCGTGTTGACTATCTTTGACTTTAGTAAACCAATCGAACTCCACACCGACGTGAGTTCGATTGGATATAGTGCGGTGTTATTTCAAAAGGATGATGTACAACTGAAAATTATTTCAGTCAGCGACCAACCGATGCGGAAAGCCGATATCACAGCTACGAGCTATAGACTCTAGCCGTTTTTTAAGCCCTGAAGTATTATCGTCATTTTAAAGTCATCACAGACTGTGATGCCTTGAAGGCATCGCGTCATAAACGTGAATTGTTACCCTGCGTTCACCGATGGTGGGCGTATATGCAATCTTTTGATTTCGAAATAAAATATCGAAAGGGTGAATGGATTCCACACTATATTATTTTAGAAAGAACCTAGTCAATAGTATACTGGTAAATGTTTCTCATTTAAACAATTATTTGTTGCAGGCCGAGCAGAGGTTATATCTCGAAATAAAGCGCATTACTGACCATTGAAAGCGAATTGATTGATGCTGGAGTTGGAGCGCCGTATACTTGTAAAGATAATTCACTTTTTTAAAAACTTACAGATGAATGGTGGGGCTTTTAGTGGAACAATAGTTCCCGGTAATTACAGATAATTCAAGGATTTCATGTCGAACTGAAACGCTTGGGCTGGGATAAGACCTTGTCAAAAGCAGGGGGACCATTTCTGGTTTCCTGATATGAGCTCATCTGTTAGAGCCTGCGTAGACCATTGTTTACCATGCAAAGTAAATAAAGGCCTTTCTGGTAAAACACTATTCATGTTGACACTGGTGGCAAGATTACCGGCGGGGGGATGACACAGAAGTGTATCATGGTTATTATGGACGCTTCTGCGAAATTTTGTCATTTGGGTGCAGTTGACTTCAGCCTATGAGGCCTTTGGAGGTTTCTTTCACATTTTTGTTGCAGCCTAACGAATCGAATCTGAACAAGGTGCCTCTTTTACCGGACGGGAGTTTCAGAGCTTGTGTAGTGAATGCTCAATGGATTTCATGAGGTTGCCAGTGGTGTATTGCGGGCCAATGGCCAGGTAGAGCGAATGATGTCAGTGCTGACCAATTGTTTTACCATTGCTGAAAATCACGAGAGCAAATCTTGGAAGTCAATTATTATTGGTAAGGTTAAAGAGGATCGGTAAAACGCCACTTTAGTTGTTGATCGGCTACAATAAAAGTTCTCCAAGATTTAATTTCCTAACTTCTGATCTTGACGCGAATTTTAGTCGTAAGGGACTTCGTAAATATCCAGTTGGATGTTTACGAAGTCTTTCATGACAGATGATAGACTAGATAGTTTGCTACGCCTGTCTGAATGTTTAGATGGTATAAAGAATAATGCTTGAGTTTAATATTGTAATGTAGTCGAAGTTGTTTTTATTGGTGCGTGCAAATTAGCATCGATTGAAGTGTTATAAGAATTACGAATTATTTTACTATTGTAGGTAATAGGAAGATCATTTTTGTTTTTAAAATGATTGTGTATACAACCGTAACCAACAAATGGCTTGTAATGTATGGAAACTTGATATTACACTGTGACTGAAAGCTCCTACGCTTTGACTGAGAATTTGACTGAAAGCTCCTACGCTTTGTCTGAGAATTTGACTGAAAGCTCCTACGCTTTGTCTGAAAGCTCTTACGCTTTGGCTGAAGGTATGACTGAAAGCTTTTACGCTTTGTTCGATAATTTGGAAAAAAGCTGATATGCTTTGTCCGAAACAAGATGAAAGCTTTTACGCTTTGGTTTAAAGTTGCTATGCTTAGCCTGAAAATTAGTACGCTTTGTCTACGACATAGATTGAAAGCTTGCTACTTGATCCAGTGTGACTGCTGGAAGCTTCTACGCTTCGTAAGTTTGCTAAGCTAAGGTGTTATTAAGGTCCTAATGTTGAAAGCTTCCTCGCTTTGCGGGGTAATCAGAATAACTTGAGTATCCGAGACAGACCTGTTGTATCTATGATATCAACGGGCAACGCGAGAGCGCGTTGATTCGCAGAATGGCCGTGTCGGAGAATGAATAATTATTTATTTTTCGAGTGGCAAAGAGGCTGAATATCGTTAGCTTCCTGACCTTCATGTTGATGTTTTGACGGTGACAGTTTAAAAAGAAGTTTTTTGTATGTCAGTTCAATCTGTCAGTAGTGTGAATGTCGATGGAGCTGGCCCTCTTGCTCCGGAGACTTCACCGGCGCCGGGTGTGCGCACTGACTGAGAAATATTTAGATGGCGGACGGAAATTATCAACACGTGGATTCTAATCCGTTTGAATCTGCGACATATATATTTGATGAACGAGCTGTTGACTGCAATTTTGTTATGTGTGACGCGTGGTTTTGTAGATTTGATAGTACCTATACACTACCACAATTGTGCACTAATTGCCATGGTTGCATAGGTAAAAGTGTGTTGATAGGCTGTCTTTCATCGACAATCTCGCGTACGAGTATGTCCCGCACGCGTACTCTCGCAAATGTTTTGTTATGTGCGTGTAACATTAACCTTCTTCAGGCTCAGTTGACTTAGCTCAAACTACTAGAATCAGAAATTTGAAACATTTATGACCATTTAAGTAAGCACTAACCAGGCATTTTAAAAATTCGTCCGTCAAGAGGTAGAAAGAAAACGAAATAGAAGATCGGTGCCCGAGCCAATCTGCTGTACATACATACATCCACCAAATGAGGAGCGGCACCTGATGTTCTCCGCACCACAGCGCACAGCGCTCAACGAAATGTGTCGAATGATATCTGGCTGTTTAAAACCAACCCCACTCAATAAGTTCTCTCTCTACTCTACCTGACGTTAGAAGACAAGTCGCATACGCGCTCGAAAAACATGTCAATACACGACACTCCTATACACCCAGGTAGACTTAACAGCCAAAAGAGCTTCTTCCGATGTACCCTAGCTACCATTAACACTCCAACTCGAACTCGGTGCGAGATCTGGATAGATCAGCATCTACCACCTACCACTTATGTCCTACCTCCGGGACATCTGCCGCCCGGAGGTACCTTGAAGTGGCCTGTTTGGAAAGCATTCTAACGTCTGCGAACGCAAGTAGGTAGCTGCAAACAAAATTGAGCAAATTTGGGCATATAGACCCCTCTGACTTATATCCAGAGAGAATACAGCATCTCCGTACAGACGATGTCACACCACCTAGAGTGGCCAAAGTGTCCGCACACCTGTAATTCGGAGGATCTAACATAATTCAACAATAATGCTGCAATTGGTGTTGCCAAATATGACGTACAATTGACACGAAAAGAAGAAGAAGGTTGTTCTAATTAAACTTAACAACTTAAAAATGGAGAACGCAACAAACTTCTCACCATAATTCAATCCATTATTATTTTTAGTGTTTCAGCAATAAATTTCAAAAAATCGATAACATTTTTGCGATTTTGTTAGTTAAACCAGAGGGTATTAGTTTGCCGTAAGCGCGGTCAGTTGGTGCGCCTTCATTGAATTCTACGAAGAAGTGATGAAGTTCAGAGAAAACACGGAAAGAGCACGGGAGGTCTCATCTCACCACCCGATCCGTGCCCGCACAAGGGGTAGACGCAAGGCCCAATTTGCTCTCCTTCAACCACCGTAAATGGCCAACGGCAGTAGTCTTGGGGAAGTTTACTGTACTGAATAAAGGCAAAGACGGCTTCTTAATAAACGATGGGGAAAACTGAATCCACGTCAATGAAGAAGCTCCCGTTAAAAAAATGTCCCCTCGGGGTTTGCGGTAGTTTGCGAAGGCGTTCCTGTTGCCCCCGACAAAAGGGAACGGAGAAGCACTGCAGCAGTTTTAGCCAGTAAAAGTCTGGCAAACCCCTTTCTCCTTCGCCCGTTTTCAAGTCCAGTCAATCCAAATTGTTAAATCAGTGCAAGACGGATAGTGGCCACATCAATAATAATTATAATATGGCCTTTTATCGTGTGAATGTTATACTAACCTTTCAAACTAGCAGTGTTAACAGTCAAATGTTATGTAAACAGTCAACAGTTTGTAAGACTACAGGTATATGAATAGAATGTTAAGAAATAATTTTGAAACAGAACTGGATTAAGGAGCTGGCCTTAAACATTACTTAGCTTTACTTTTTGTACAGCACTACAACGTCCTTACCACGCAGACAAAGTCGCGGGTAACAGCTAGTTTAGACATAAAAGTGATTCTTGAAATACACATTTTGGTCCTCTTTAAATAGTTATAGATTGTAAAAAGCTATTAGATGTGCAAACAATACGTAAAATGATAACCAATTTACTAGTAAAAGTATCTCTCGTTACAATCATTTAAATATACAAACTCTTTTAATAAAACTCTTTAGTAATGAAATAAACATGCTCTTCAATTTGAAGGTAAATTGCTGTAGAAAATGTTAAACAGAGGTTTCAACATTTTCCACAGCAATTTACCTTCTAACCAGAGCTTTGTTGAACTAACCACAACTTAGAACAGAACACTGCTATCAGACTTTATCAAGACCTGTCTGTTCACAAGCTCTACATACTAGTTCTTGAACAAAGATCTGCAGGTCGATTCCCAACAAGTTAACTCAACTTAAAGCTTACTTAGAACGTAAGGCGCGGCGCAAACGTTGACACTTTTTGTTGCCGATACGGTAACACAATTTTTTTTTAATATATTTTATGGTAGCAACTGAACACAGGTATGAGCAAGAAGTTTCTGATAATATTTTACTTTGATAACATTGACTGCACGTATAATCAAGTGGTCACATAAAAGATCACCACACCAATTACACGATCGATCGATTGTGCGATCCACAAAGGCTTGTTTTAAGTCTGGGTGTCTTTATGCATGTGGATTAAATGTCTATGAAACTTTCCGCGATATAAGAATTACTTCCTTAGTGTGGGAGTCGCTTTTATAAAAAAACTAGCGACCCGCCCCGGCTTCGCACGGGTGCAATGCTGATATGCTAAATACGCTACAGAAAAACTGTGAACGTTGTTTATAAAAAACATAGCGGCCCGCTCCGGCTTTGCACGGGTTTAAAATATGTAACTCACTGAAAAAATGATAAAATCAATCCAGTAGATTTGATTTATTCATTTACTGCCCGTAGCCCGCACGCGTTTTTGGAGTACTTAAAACAATTCCCCTTTCCTTATCTTTGGAATATCTTTTATACACAATATTTTCACTTTTTTTTACATTTTTACTTTTTTTTTACAATTTTTTAACATTTTTACTTTTTTTTACATTTTTACTTTTTTTTACATTTACTTTTTTTACATTTACCTCCGACGCGCTATTTATAGGCACGCTGCCGCCGCGCCGCGTCGCCGTAAACGCTACGTTCCGCAATTTTTAAATCTGTACATCTTCAAAAATATTGATTTAAATCAGATGCTGTAAAAGGCCAAATAGATCTATATTAAATCAACAATGTATTTAAGGTATTTAATTGGATAAGGATTAATGCTGTATTGGTTAAAATCGCTTCGAATATTAGTCATTATTTGTCGTAAAAAGTAAATGACAAAAAAATGTTATTGTGGGATATCCATAAGAGATAGACATATACCATCGCGGAGTTTTCTGTAGACCTTTTCATTGTGTACAATACTTAGTACATTATTTTGATAAATCTCGTAGGATTCAGCCTGCGTTTGCAATGTAAGCGGAAAAAATGTAATTATTTGCGACATCACATTAGAAACCTCAAAAATAACAGTATTTGTCTACTATTTAATGGATGATATTATACATAAAAACCTTCCTCATGAGTTACTCTATCTATTAAAAAAAACCGCATCAAAATCCGTTGCGTAGTTTTAAAGATTTGAGCGTTCATAGGGACATACAACACACATGACAGAAAAAGCGACTTTGTTTTATACTATGTAGTGATATAATATAAATACTGATTCTATGGAAATCACAGGTTTATTGGTTGCTTGTATTTGACACAAGATTCATAAGTGTCCAGGTTTGCGCCCTTCTTAAAGGTTTAAAAGCAAGTCTATTATGAGGTAACTTAAATATTAATAGATTTAGAGTGCAGGGTAGAGACCTTGTAGAGCATTGATCGCTTGTGACTTCGTGTTGACGTTTTCAAACCTTAGTTGTTTTGATGTCAAGTTTGCTTGTCTTTTGTTATTTCGTTAGGCATTGTTTATTTGAAAAATACCGCACAATAATACTGTAAAATATTTTTAGAGGTGGTGTTTCAGATACTGCAAAAAAAAGTGTACATTAATATACGAGGTGTTGTTTTTGGATTTGAATGAAAAGTAAAGCTTTTAAATATTTGGATAAATAATTTAACCTTTGAACAGTCTTTACTGACTAGTAGTGATGGCACAAATCAGACAAACGTTTTCAAAAGCCTCATATCGGAGAATTTCTGAAATATTGTACCTACTTTATAGCAATCGATTGAATATCAAGAATCGTTCGCTCGCAATAAATCGAGTGTAAAACGGTCACAGAAGCAATACGAGAGAGCTCGATAGAAATGTATCGCACAAATAGATATTATCTTCAAATCGTTCACAATTTCAAAGACAAAACGTTCAAGGTTGTCTTTAGGCTTTTGTTTTTGGGACTCTTTTTATGTAGAGTATAGGAAAGAGGTAATAACATGTAATAAATAACTTAAGCATAAATATCTTTAGTCTAGTCAGGTTGCTACGAAGTTTTCCTTTTTGCTACGAATAGCCCTATTGCTATAAATATTCAATGCTGCAAATGCAAATGCTCATTTGCATAATCATTCTTATAAATCGAACTCATGAGTCTTGCGTACTAACCTAAACAATTAACGAATACGAAATCACGTTTTAACAGTTTAGAATATTTACTCATGTTTTTGTAATTTTCGTTGCATAATGAATTTATGCAATATGCCGATAAATTATGCATCACCGCTTACCATACACTCCAGACTGTGCTTGGATTTACCGATACATCAAAATCTTTTAAAACACCTGACATATTCCTTCCCATAAGTAAGTAGCTTGAAAATTGATTTTCTCGCTTTAACGCGAAGTTATAACACGATATTGCTATTAATAGTTTTAGAATATAATACTCTTTATTGTACACCATAGTTACAGGTATGAAAAGGTAATTATATACAGTAAGGTTACAATGCCGGTCTTATCGCTAATAGTGATATCTTCCAGACAACATTTGGATGAACAGGAAAGAAGAAGATATATGTAGAGGTAGATGACTGGTGCACTGTTATATAGTTAGTTTTAGAACCAAACCTTGCTAAAATAACGAAGTCTTATGACGGGAGGAGAGAATCGAATTACATCGCGAATAAGACCCGATTGTTGTCTAAAATATGTGTACAAGTCGCGGTGGTTTAAAAACATTTAACGAAGTTTTGTCTCAAAAAGACCTTCAATTGATGGGACCGATACGATACGACTTAACAAAAGCATCATGAGCCCTACCACTAACTTTCAAAGTAAGATTGCAGTATTTGTGGAAGCGAAACAGTGAGCTAATCGGCGTAGAGCACCATCTCTTTTCAACGTCTGCAGTAGTATTACTTTAAGATGTCATGGTAGGACCCAGTCTTGTCACGGCAGAATACAATAGGTCGGTACTGGACGTTTTAATCGCTTGAGGGTAGTATCGAGTTTCCAATTACCACAGTATCGTGTGTCGATCATTTCGAAGAATATACTGTATCGATGCAAATTAATTGTAGAGTTTTAGGAGACGTATGTTTTGTAATATGGTTAGAAAAGTATTTGGAAATTAAAAAGAAACGTACTTGTATGTAATTTTGCAAGGTTCATTTTAATTACTGCATAAGCCCTCTTATGACTGGCTTTGATAGAATAGTGCTACATAATTTATACATACAGGGCGCCGCGGGCCGGTGGGCATTCGTAACAAAAATCAGCTCAACTATTGGTTAAAATAGACAGTTTTTTTTAAATTTTGGGTTTTTGAACTTAAATTGGTCTACCTTTCACAACTTTCGACTTGTCACCTAAGTACCTAGTTTACCTACTGATTAATATTATGTAGGTTGATTCAAAACCAATTGATAACCCTGTATTTAGTACATAGGATTAATACTTCATCCCTTAAAGCCCTTCGTCTCTGACTGACACTCAATTAGTTGCCGCCACGAAGTAATAAGCCTTTGCAGTATGAAATTGCATTTAATATTGCGTCAGATTGATTCGTATTTGATGAAATTGTAATTATAGAACCTATGCCTGTACTGTGTGCTCTAAAAATTGAACTTTTACGGATGCAAGACGGCACTACTCGAAGGGTTATAGACTTTTAGAATAGAATAACTTTATTTGCAGGAATATGGTACATAAAAGTTGTTATAGAAAATTTTGTTCTTTAATATTCTGGCCTTTCCGGCGTAAAAATATATGAGTAAAATATTATAAGCTATAAACTATTTATGCTGATTCTATAAATAACTATAGTTTTCCCATATGCAACAATAGAAACAAAAAACGACAGCTGCCCCTCTAGCCGATATATTTCTACAATCATTAAAATCAATTGAAAACGCTTATAAAAATGTACGAAGATGACAGGTTCTAAGTCTCGTGATATGCTGAAACGAACTGTCATTTCCGTACATTTGAGCATTTTCTATTGACGGTAACGATTTTAGAAACGTTACTTGGTTAGAGGGGTTGCAATGTCAATTTAAAATCTCATCCACATTCAATTTCTACGAGTACTCATTTAGACTAGTACCACTTAGGCCGGGAGCCAAACAACCATCTGCAACTAGTTTTAATATCCTATCTTAATATTATGCAAGATGAAACAGCCTACACTTAGAAAGCCTTTAATAGTACTAATGTAATATAATTATTCTATGTTGTTAAATATAAAGGCCTATTATATAATTGAATTCCCTGAAGCGGAATAAAGTGTATTGTAACAAAGCAATTTTTTATTGTGATGTTTTCAAATTCTAAGGAATCATAAATGTGATCAACAATCATTGTGCAAATTTTCCACCGATTTACCACAAAACATAATATAACTAAGTATATTTTTTATAAACTATCCTTATCTGTATACTTTATTTCACTTAATACATTTTTTTTCAAATTTCAACATAATGTATTTTATAACGTCATCAGTTTATAATTATGTTAACATGAATATGTCATATAACATTTTGACTTCATATACGACATAAACATTTTATCCCAAAGCAATACAGTCAATATACTCACAACTTTGATATCAGAAATTACAATAATACCTAACAATTGAGCGGATTAATTCCTCACAAAGTTATCCCCGAGTTGTCTTAGCCATGCAGTCTTCAAAGGATGACGTCATATCAATTGTTCGAGTTAATCTTACGGAGTAATTACTAGAACTGTTCGGGCGGAAATGTGGACGTATGGGAGCGTATTGGAGGTTCCTGTGCATTGTAGGTTGGAGTTGTTAGTTGGATGACTTTTTGGAAGACAGTTCTGTTTTGGGTTTATGTGAAAGATCGTCGTGACGAAAATTGGTCTTTTTGCCATTTTGAAGGAAGAATTTTGTTTTAAATTTGGTTATGACTTTATGGTACTTTATTAGCCGTGCCTAAGCCGTGGCATTTTTCGGTCTTGTTTACAATAATCGATTTAAATGTACCTATTGTTTATGACACACGAATAACGAGGCTATCTACTAGTAAAGAATTTTTCCAAAGTCGGCTTAGAAAATCCTGAAATTTACCCCTACAACGTTAAAAACTTTATCCTTTTATGGTATTAGTATTATATGTACCTAGATTGCTGATTGTTGTAAAACTTACTTTATGCGAAAATCTGCCCATACAAAGTCTTTCAAAATATTTATCGTCCATTTGATTAAATATAAGCTTGGGCTGCAAATAAATTGATTAAAGTGGTAACTCGTGTAGGCGACTGGAGTGTGCCGGGCGAACGTTCCGCCTCGGGGTAACATTTATCGTGCACCCTGTATGTAGCAAGTATAGTGTAGCACCCTGTACCTATGTGTTGAATATGGTGTAGTAATTAGGCTAGACAGGTGTATATGTGAGTGTAAATAATCTGGATGATTTAGACAAAATGTTAGTGAAAACATAAATGTAAAGAAGGGAAAAAACAAAAATGTTTTTAAATACTGATTTGTTTATTATTATGATAAACGAATTTCGAAAAAAAAACATATTTCTTTTTTCTACAAGTGCGATTACAAAATCGGTTTTTGACACTTATTTTGAGACATTCTACAGGGAACAAAAAAAAACTATCAACCTATAAGAATCGAAATTTACTTTTTATGTGTCAATATTCTCGTATAAAAGGTTATTTATATCACTTTTATACCCCAGTGGTGATATTACTCGTACCTATAAATCGTTGGAGGTTCTACAGAAATTCCGTACGCCGTTATCAAAGGCCCGATAGGTTTTTAATATCAAAGGATTTCCGAATTAACTGTGTTCGCTGAACTATTCAATGTTATGAAATCTTTTTAGCTTTAACCGAAATGTGTTTTATTTATGTAATAGTAACGGATTTGATGTTGGAATGTTTTTTTTTGTGGTAAATATTGGCTGGATTATTTTTTTTCGTTGAAGGATTATTTGAGGTTTTATTTATGTTGTAAACAACAAATGCAAAACCAAAATATTACAGGACCATGTTGGCCCACAGTTGGTCTAAGGTCTTTCTCTTGTCTTTCCACTGTTCCCCTTGTAAACCAAGAGTAGCCCGTTGCTTAAAAATGAACTCACTGTACAGTTATGACCTCCTAATTTAAGTTTATTTATTGTTCAAATTAGACTACTGTTTCTTTAATAAAAATAGAATGACTGAAATCAATCAGTTAAAAAAAAACATTTTCACATTGGCTATAGTATTTATGAAGTGCAGTCTCGAGTAAAACACACAACACACGATTAAACAATTGAAGTTTAATTCCTACTCAAATGACCTATGAAATCATAATCCTTTCATAAAATATGTTAATCTTATCAGGAATTTTCCGTACCAGCTTCAGAAATCTATCATCGCATAAAAAATCTACTGCAACTGTTTGATCTTGTATATGGTAAGTTGTCTCACTTTGAACCAGGTAAATTTCAAAGTCCCATATTGGGTTGGATTTTCAATCAATGCCTTCAATTTTTTGTGTATAGTTAGCATATTTATTTAGCTTCAATTTTGTAAAACATTAATTTCTCATATTCTTTTTTGTTTCGGCGTAAAACATGTTTTTCTGAAAAAATATTTTTGGTTCAATGTGTACTACCGGTGGTACACATTTAACCAGGGTGTGGTCCACATTGAGCCACCTTATTAACTATGTCTTATAGATCAATTTATAAGGCAAATACTTTGTAATAATAAAAATCAGTCTTATATTTATTAAAATCACTTAAAATCGTATGATCCTTTAATTGGATAATTAGCCAAATCGGGTTCCAAAGGCATCCGGAGTTTCATGGCACCTGATCTGTGCAGATTAACACTTAGGCTTGGCCTCAAGCATGTTGGCAGTCGAATGCACCATTTTATAACAAATTAAAACAATTGTAGAAAAAAAACTCATTTAACGACTTGGATGTACACAATAAACCATGGTTCAATGTGTAACACCCCCAGGTGGTTCACTGTGGGACACACCAGGTTTTAATAACTAATCTTAAAAATTTACCGGCATACCAATCACTTAAAAACTCGAATTGTAGCGCTTTTAATTGCTAAATAACCGTAGAATACAGTGTACATATAAATAAATTGATATTATTTAAATGAAAAAAGCTAAAAAAGAATGAAATTGGAAAAAAATATTTACTTTTTGAGTCAATTTGCTTTCAAATGCTCCTCACACAACCAATTGGCATGCGATCGCCACGCAAATTAGTGGGCAGTAAGGGATCGTAAATACCTCTCTTTCACTCATATTAGCGCAGTTTAGCAACGTGGCGTTTTCGAGATTCGGCGGTGGTTCAATGTAGCTGCCTGGTTCACTGTGAGACACCCGACCCTACATGTTTTTTCTTATGACTGTACTTCAATAATAAATCCAACTGAAAACCTCAATTTCTCGTTTAACTCAAACATTAACTGAAGTTTAACTAATTCGAAACAACAAATGTTCATATTAAAACATAACACCAGAATCTGTTACAGTTAAATTAAACAAACGTTTTTGCCATCAAAACGCTAAGTTCAAAGGCTTTCAAGGGCAGGGGTAATAAGGGTTTAAGGTCGCTTTACAATGAATGAATCACTGTAAATAAAATATAATTATTATGAGTTGAAAATAATATTTAAATCGAATTTATGTAAAACTAGCTATACTCGCGACTTTGTGCGTGTGGACAAATTCCACACGCACAAAAAAGTTAGTCTATTTTAGGTTTTTTTTTTGTGTGTGGATTTTTTATGCACGAGGTGCAGGTTCAATCCCCAGCACAAAGTTACATGTATTTTCTAATCCAGCCTATACATGTCCCACTACTGGACACCGGCCGCTAGTTCACTGCGGATTGTCGATTACAAAT
The DNA here is from genome assembly GCA_941860345.1 of Chrysodeixis includens. Lineage (NCBI taxonomy): Eukaryota > Metazoa > Arthropoda > Insecta > Lepidoptera > Noctuidae > Chrysodeixis > Chrysodeixis includens. Next base: position 10,999,634 of record OW796092.1, read on the forward strand.
TCTAGTGTTTGGAATTCGGGTTTCCTTACGATGTTTTCCTTTACCGTTTATCAGTAGTGTCTAAGAATAATAAGAAAGAAAAAAAAACTTTGAAAAAATCACATTGGTACTAGCTGCGCTGGGGATCGAACTTGCACCTCGTGCGCACAAATCCATACATAGAACCGCAAGGCCACTACGACATAATCTCAATAGGTGTTACAATGAAAACTACATTATGTAAAGGTAGTGAAAAAGTATTACAGACGAGTAGATTACATACACTACATTTATATAAAGACACGTGTATTTATAACGCGTCCTTAGTGAGGTGATGACGTCACGGGACGAGCGTGATGCGTGTCTCCCCGTTATGTCCCGGTAATGGATGGTGACGTGTCACTGCGAATTCCTGCACACTACGTACGCAGCGTTATGAGCCGGCGAGGGATAGTGATGGGACTGGTACGGGATTTTTTTTGGAAATTATTATATTGTTCGTTTATTTTAAAATTAATTAAAACCAAAACAACATTGGATTCGTATAACGGTAATTTGTTGGTTAAAGATTTCTTATAATATTTATGGGTAAGAGTATATTAGAAGAAATCTTTTGATTGAGTATTGGATACCAGCTGATGTCGCTGAGTTTGTTAGCCGTGACTTTTCCACAGCGCACGATTTTTAAAAAAATTTTGATACTTATACATAATAATATAAGTAATTTCTACTATTCTAGAGAGCAAAGAAATTGTGACGCTAATATTCTATTACTTTATTTCAAATACCTGTAAAGGATATAAATTTCTCCGAAACATCTGAATTCTAAACTAGAAACTTAATTTAATCCCAACAACTCATTGTAACACACAAATCGATAAATCCTGTACTACATGTAACACTAATTTTGAATCATCTACCACAAATCCGTATTACTGCAAAATAATTTACGAAACACTAGACCTAAATTTTACACCGGGAATTTTCAACCCACATAAACATCCCGGCGTGTCACATCACTACACAGACATTTCTCCGAAATTAAAGATGTTAGTGCCACGGAAGGGAATAAAACACGTAATGTATTCAATTTTACTTGTACTAATTAAAAGCGAGAGCTCAGAATTATATTAACGTGACGTCAGCAATTTGTTCTAAGCTTCAGGTAATTGTTTTGCAACGTTCGGGTGCACATGAAATTAAATTAATGGGATTAATTAAATTAGTGGATGATGACGTAATCTCGTTGTAGGTGTTGGCTTGCAATGTGGGGCGTTGGGGACAGCAAATAAAAGATGTTGCTCTTTCTAATGTTAGGTTTATAATGACTAATCTTACGAACTACGTTACAATATATGGGGGCGATGCGTCACACACTACACCTCCCCCTTTTATAGAGAAAAAAAAATGGATACAATTTTTTTTTTAACCAATATAAAAATATGCAAAATTAATTCTATAAACTAATATAATTTTAATAAATTTCATGCCCTGTTGACAATAAAAGCGCCAAAAACTTTTAAAACATAATGTATACTTTTTTATTTTAAATTACAATTACTTTTCCCAAAAAAAACAAAACAATACATTTTGCTTACCACTAAATAATATGAATATCAAGTGCACAAGGCACAATAATTCGACACAAAAAAAATGCAATTGAACCATATAATTATATTTTTAAACCTTTTTTACTTAAAAATACGTTATAATTTTTTTTGTCCTAATAATCTTTCTCCACTAATAAATTTCAAAGTATAAGCACAGCATGGTTTCTCAAACACGTTTAATTTTATTTCCATCTCTTTTTTTTTTCATAAATTAAACTAGGTATTTTCCACAAAAAATATAACATCATTCCTTTTCTTACTCTTACATTTTATTTCCTTTTCTATTAATAGCCATCATTCCTTCTTCTGGTACACATTTACACATATCTTTTTGAGGGTCGGCCGCCCATTATATCATCATTGAATAATAGGAGGTACATACTTATTTATTTATAGTTGACTTTTACCATTATTTAATATAAGGACCATCTTTTTAAAACTTTATAGTTTCCAACGATTCTCACTGAGGGAAGCTCGTCCGCACTATGATCAAAACGAAGGACTTGGCCTTATTTGTACCTCCATATTTGTGTACCTATTATATTTAATCCTTTAGCATTCTAATACCATAAATAAAACCTCAAACAAAATAATAATTTGGTCTATAAGTTCTCTGCCGTCAGAGCCTTATGTACCAAACGATTTCCTACTTCTTAATACAATATCTGTAATCAAACAATTTTCCTTCGAAAAACATCTATCATTCATTATCCAACAACACAAGTTAAACAGAAAATGTAACTAATGGCACTCAATAGGTGGCCAAAGATATTTAATACAAATCCTGTAACATTAAACTTCCTCATAATTTAATTTTTATCCATGCTTTCTTTACAATAACATATTTCAATATTTGTTTATCCTCATATTATAATAATAAAATTTCAAAGCAAAGCTTTACCAAGTAACAATATCTATCAAAACATTCCCATATCAATCATATATTAGGTTTAATTCAAAACTAAGTATGATGTTTCATTTGTATCATCGCTATACGAATATGGTATGGTATGACACTGACATCAGTAACCAAGAATGTTGCAAGCGTGGCATTACAGAAATATATGTACCAACATAACGTGAGAAGAAATTATATATTACACAATATTTTTTACATATTAAACATTATAATGATGATCAAAACTTATATATTTTAAAACATTATATAGGTACGTGATATATTTTTAAAATTAATCATAATACAAGTCAATGAATTTTTAAATAAAGCTAGCGGTACGTACAAATGACTACAAATTTTCCAATTAATTTTTATTCATACCGAATTCTTCACTTTTCATCATCCCTAATTTCTATATTTGTCCAATATCCTAGTAAACGAACGATACCTAGTTGCATTCTATGGATGACAAAAGGATTTTAATATCGTTCGCATCATAAAATCAGTTACTTCAACTTGTTTTAAAACCGGAATCATATTAATATGCTTCAACATTAATTAAAATATTTTAATGTAAACTTCAAATTGTGTTGAATGCAATTTGATGTTTATATTATGTTTAGGTGTACAATTTCATAACTTTATAATATGATCACTTGTTATTGATGCGAATGCCGCCGCATTCCTATTGCATCACGTCTTATGCATTTATTTCCAGCGAAATAAATTGGACACCGTTGTTTAATTTTAAAACATTTCCTTATATGTGGTGTGTTCTATTAAGATGATGTAATTACATTCTTAAGTGTACGAAGAAAAAAAAATGTTTAAGTTTAAAAGTTCATTAATTAACGCAAAATCGACTGACAAAATATGTACTAAAACAATTACATGTACATCAAAAACTATTGCACTTTAATAATTTAATGTATACAGTTAAAAGAAATACAAAAATGAGATGAGATGGTAGAATATTGACAATATTGTTTAGGATATTAAAATTTTTAAAATATTATTTGTTTTATGATGCTACGGTTTACGTAATTATTACTTCTATTAAAATTATATAAATCATTCTAATAACTTTTATAATAACATTTACTTTATTAAATACATACACGCATTGCATTTTAAATTCATCATTTTAAGCTACAAAACAAAACTTGTAAACTTAATATATTATTTTTGCAAATCTATAGAACTGTTTAATTGGCAGATTTTTTTTTTTCGTTTAATGTCAACAGGCATGTGACGATTATAATCTTACATTATTATCAAATATTGTTAACTACGATTAGAATTACGATTAGAATTATAATAAATGTAACTTAATTAGAATAGCATTTCAAATAAAAAATTGTCCGCTGCAATAAAGAATAAATAATTGTCACCTCACATAACTCCTCACACCTCACGTAACACATCACGGAAATCCCTTTGGCCTCTTGGCAGCATCTCCGCTTCATATGCCTCGACAGGCACCAGGTTCCAGGATCACATCACTCCCGGCAGCATCAATTGCTAACCACAGTACGTAGCAGTCCAGAAATCAGATATATCGCATATTGCAGATTTTTAACACGATTTAATATAGTAGTTTTTTCAAATAGTTCAATTTATGCACAAAACAAACATTTATTAATTATTTTCGCACCAAACCACGTGCTCAGTACTGCCCAAAGGCAGCACTGGCAGGGTCGCCATGCAATGTGGGGCGTTGGGGACAGCAAATAAAAGATGTTGCTCTTTCTAATGTTAGGTTTATAATGACTAATCTTACGAACTACGTTACAATATATGGGGGCGATGCGTCACACACTACAGGCTATTGTTGGGTACGCTGCGATTTTGTAAGGCCTAGATGTGTGTAATTCAGGTATTCATGTTTTATACTTACTATACATATTTGAAGCTGTGAGAGTAAAGGAGAGAGTGAGAGTGCACACTGTGTTTGTGCACAAGCTTGTGCACTATAGTGTGTCCCGCGTAGCTGGCTGGTGTCATTGTAACACTAGCCGCCGTGACCGAAATCTGTCCGGACATTATTATTACTCACTTTTGGTACTTATTTTACTGGTAAACCTACATGTAAATATTAATCGATAGTGATACTATATTTGTTACAGTTTGAAGAGTAATATTTGCCAAGAGATGATGGAAATTTAACAGTAATATGTTTGGGCAAAGCGTCGTTATGAAAGTAGATTTGTATGTTTGACTTTTCTGGTATCTGTTAGTTTTTTTAAACTAGGTATAGTTATTCTATTTGGTCTTAAAACTTTATTTCCTTGTGGTAATATATTTTTATGCTCCTTATTTATCATTACAATGTAGGTAAAATAAATTTACCATTAAAATTCAAAAATATTTGCCGTTGCTTTTTTATGTAATTTTGGTGCTAAATATAAACATCCAATAACAAAAGGTTCTTTGAACTGATACTCCATAATCTCCATGTAAATTGAGCCTTTAAAAATACCGGTATATTTCCGAACCCAGCCATTATTATTTCGTTAGCTACACATAGGTACATTTTGGTGACCCCACGTCCTTATGTCACGTGGGCATGGTTCCCGTGGGTCACATTAATAATGCCGTGCAATATTAACGGGTTTCCTGGACAAGACTTGACGTGAGAGCTTATAGCAGTATTGTGTAGGGTAGTTATTTTATTATGTGCTGACTGTCTCCGCGACTTACTTCGAGCGGAATACCAAACAAAAAGCTTATATCCAGCTAGCTAGCTAGTCTAATTTATACTCCCTTGTTATTATATCAGCTACCTGCCAATGTGAAATCTCGTCAAAATTAGTCCAGCCATTTCAGCGATTAGGATAGTTCAGGAGTGCACAAATTATACCTAAGCATGACATTTCAGTAAAACAAGTAAAAAGTTTTATTTTCAGTAAAACTAAAATAAAAATACACTTTTATATTCTATTTATAAATTAATCATTTAGTTTAATTTATCTCTTTTAGCAAAATTTTTTGATATCCTATTTTTTGTTTATCTTCTACCAATACTTTTTACTAATTCCAAAAAATCAAGATATAAGCGCAACTCAAATTTAGTTTATAATTCACAGCTCACATAACTGACAAAGAAGTCCGCCAATATTTTTATCGTAAATTATTTTAATATTTTCAAGGCTTTGGGATTCAATTGGCGTAAGTACTTGGGTTATATTTTAATTGGTATGGACGCTATGTATGGCTTTGAACCGTTGAAGTAATTAAACAAATAGCCCTCCAAGGGATTGGCTTCCATTTTATGGTAACCGCGAATTTTAACAACACACATATATTATATTTTTTTCATGATGTTGTTTTGTTTTTGTGGTTTGGGTTTTGTTTTGGTTGTAATGGAAATAAAATGGAAAATTAGCTCTACTGGTTATTTGATTTTACTATGAGAATTTGGAACTTATTGTTTAAAAAATAAACTTATTAAAAGATGTTGTCAGCAGTACCTAATGTTTAACTGAAATTGGGCACTGAATTGCACTGTTCTTTTCGCGAAAAAAAAACCACAAACTTAAAAAAAAATATAATTTGATATGGGAACCCTATTTTTTTGGATTCCGTAAAGAAAATAATTTATTTCTACGCATAAAAGTATGACTTTAAATATGAACGTCGCCAGTTTAAGCACATAAAAAGTTGCTTTATATGATCAAGAAAAGGGATAAAGGCTTACACACGCAGTTGTGGCTGAACAGTCATGATTAGCTTCTACAACTGTTGATTAAGCAATTGCTTGAGGATTTTCTGTCTAGACATTCTAAATACTATCTTAGAGTTCAGACTATTTTGCAATTTAATTTAGAAAATTATACCTACGAAAATCAGAACTAAACAACCCGCATTTAAAACGATTTTAAAACGCTTCTTGAAGGTCTCGTGTTCGCGAAAAGACTAAATGTCTAACTGATACCATAATTGCTTGTCTTTAATTGAGTCTAAACAGAACAGTCAGAAACTAAATTACATAAGTAATCAAAAAGAGAACCGAATAACAATTCAATCTGATAAAAAACGCTATAATACTTGGAAATTTACCTAATACATAATAATATGGGCCTTGGTAAGCTTTGTGTATTGTTTTACATTGCCTAAAATAAACGACTATTTAAATTTCTTTTGATTTACCGGATAACTTAATATAAAAAATAAAAGAAAAAACCCGGTCCTTTTTAAATACTTATACGGGGACACAGGTCCAACATGCAGAGGCCTTGTTAAGAACTTTTATCTAAAATGTAATGGGGCACCTACCAAGGACCATCCACCCCTGCTCTATGGAAGAATAGACATGAATGGCCCAAGGTAGCTAAAAAACTATTGTAAATTATAGAGATGAAACAAATTTGGGCTATTTGTAGGATGTTTTCAATGTGTTTGATTCACTAAGTTCATAATCTCCTTCAATTTTTTTATACAAACACAGTGTAACAATAGCAAGATGGCACACCGAAATTATATAATACTTACATTGAAATTCTACGTACCTATTTAGCCTGCCAAGCCAAGTTAGTAGAAAAATCCTTTCCGATTTTCGTCTAAGGCTAACGCGCTGATTTATTTTTGTGTAAGGTTTTCAGTTGACCCAAATATATGTTAACATTTTCACCCTAAAACGGGGCGTTGTTATATTTCATGGGGAAAACGAACGGAAAAGCATGTTTGTTCTTTATAGAGGTTGCTTCAAGATTTTTGGTAAATATTAGGTCCTAGTTTATGTTATGAAGTGATTGGAAAAACGAGTTTAAAAAATATAGAAAGACGCATAAAATGATTTGGTCTGCTTTTTGTCAAAATATCTTTAGTAGGATAGATGCAATGGACAAGAGATAGAGGAGAATGACATAAACAAAGGGAGACCTATGCCCAGCAGTGGGATATTCAGAGCTGATGATGATAATTATCCATTTATAGCGTCTTTGTTAGGGTAATCTTTACTTCTTCATTAATTTCTTTACAAAGTCAACAAGATATGGCATTGATTTAGCAAACGACTTCGTTAATTTAATACTAATAATTGACCTTATAAAGTTCAAATAAACAATTTACAAACAAGAAACTCTTTCTTTATATACATCAACACATTTAACTACAAACTTAACCCAACAATTTTAACTAAACACCGTTAATGAAAACCAATTACGGAACCGCTAACTGTTATAGTAAACTAGGTGGACAGACAAACAGACATCCCAATTAACCCCTGCTCTGTAGTTTGTGTAACTTTCACAAGATTTATCCGGCAATTAGTAGTTTGAAGTTTCAGTTAACTGTCGGATTACTAACTTTTTTATACTGCGGTTGTAGCTTGCGGCGTTGTTCTAGGTAGAGTCAATAATAATACTCGTGAAAAGCCAGTATTTTTTGTTTTAAGTAGTATAACGATGTACATTACAACTAGTTAGTGGATTCCAAGTATTGGAATGTCAAATCATCAATTCGCAGTGAGCTAGCATGGTGATCCATGCTTAAAACCTTCCCTATATAGGAAGAGTCCTGTGCCTAAAATATTCCATCTGTAGGACGTTTATAGGCTGGTATATTACTCGGCTGAATCCGGGTGGACTGAAAACCTAACCCTAAAATTTGTTTGGAAATGGCTACATAAAATAAATAAAAATATTCCATCCTGTGTATATCTTATTATTAAACAGAGGCCATATTATACATAGAGCACTTCCGCACTTCAATAAAATCCTAACCTAACTAAAATGCCGGCTATTATTTATATTTGTCTTGCCAACACAGCCTTTACGACAAGCACTGCGCGAGTGAATTTAAATATGCATGCATATCCAATATCCAAGTTTGCTACGTACTGCTACGGCGTAGGACAATCTATCTACGTCGTAGACATTCTGTTTGAAGAATGGACAAAAGTGATTGAGTTATGAGCGTTATATTATACTTTTAGTACATAAAAAACTTTTTTGTTATATAAAAAAATCTTTTATGTTCTTTGTTATGGTAGATCTTTTTGGTATAAAAGGGATGAGTTCAAACAGAAATCCGTATATAAATGTCCCGTCCCACTTCTGATAGACATCGTATTTCCACTTTCTCCAAAATAAATACATTCTTCATACATTCCGTGTTTGGAGAGCTCTTGAAAACCCAAACATCTCTCATTTGGTCAGACATAATTGTGGGGCAACAAACCCTTAACCTACATCCTTTCTGGGGGTTCAATATTAAATTTCAATGAAATATTGGAATTGACGTGGGCCTAGTCAAATAAACAAGGCTTGCTCTACAAGCAGGGTAAATCAAATGTATGGGTTTTGTGCCTCAAATAGCAATAAGAAACCTTTATATTGATCGTTAGGATGTTCGTCGATTTGGATGTCAAGATATTTTTGTTAAAGACACATTGTGTATCAAACAAAAATTATTTCGAATGTCGGTTACAGATGCAAAACATTACCCCCTTTTAAAGCAGTTGGTTAAAAAGTATATGTTATAATCCAGAATGTCAGAAAACTCCATACCATAAATTTCATCACTATTGATCTTAGTCATTCAAGCCTAAAAGAGTAACAAACATCCATCCATACTTACAAACTTTCGTTTATAATGTTAGTAAGATAGATCTAAGAGGCTTTTATAATAAAAATAGAAAATATGGCTATGAAAATTAAAACCTTTAAAGCACTTTCCAACGCCAGCTTTACCATACATTAGACCACAACCTTAAAAGCTTGTATTAATATTGAAAATGTTACGTATCGTGAGTCAAGAAATCCAAAACTTTATAGTGGTTTATCAACGGTAAAAGGCGAAGAGATATTGCGAGGAAGGATCCAAGTTACAAACTCAAAGTTTGATATTTGTCTTACGGAATGAGCGCTTTGCAATTTAAATACCCTTTTGTTCTCCACTGCATTTTAATATAAGTTTAGAATTTTTTAGTATGTCATTTATGAAGGAAAATCTGTACAATTTTTATTTTAGTTTTATTCGCTATATATTTTTAGTTTTTTTTTTCTTATAGTGCTATGTATTTTGAAAATAAATATAAACTCACTACTAGCATTTTGATGAATTCACTACATTTCATGAAAAAAAAAACGGTTCTGTTGCGTATGCATACATAGATTTTTGTTACGTTTGAAAAACAAACCTGATGTATTGATGTATTTGAATGAATAATACTAGTAAAGTGTGAGACTGACTTACATACCTATCCTTCGGCATCGTTTCGGGTATTTATGTTCTAACTGTGTACCTAAACGGACCGACAGACGGACAGCGGAGGTTAAAAAAAACGGGTACAGGAGCAAACATTTCATAATTTATAATTAATAATTGCTTTCGTCTTTATGACCAAATATTTGATATTTTTTCGCATTGTTAAATAAGGAACAAACAAACCTAATAAAGATTAAATCTACTGATTAATTAAGCGGCCGCCATCGAGATTTACATCGCTTAATATAATTGGAAGTCATTAAATTGATATCATTTACCTTACTGTTGATACCTTTCCATCGATTCAATTAATTGAATATCGAATTCAATTTAATTGGAAATTGATAACGAAATTCAATAAAATGAATAATGGCAATAAGATTCTTATTTTTGATCGTTGTTATTCTAAAATTGGTATTTCATTTTTGACAAATGAACGTCTCTAGGGAATTTATTTTTTATTTGATTTGAAATGTTCAAGTAGCGAAGTGCCAATTACTGGGCGAGGGCGGCGCGAAAACTTAATAAAACTATTAGAATTCTGATGATATTTTAGAAGGCTCAAATATATTTTTGACGAAGAATTTTCTGGCCTATCAAATAAAATTAAGGGCCGTATTCCTTTCTGGTAATGTTTTTTTTGAATTAAATGAATACTAGAGAAAGTTATATTAAATATCATAGGTATAAAAAAGGTATTATATAACAATTAAGTAAAGAACTCAGAGTGGGTCTCCATGAGTGAGAATGAATAATTATATGTAATGGAAATACAAGGTTAATATGATCATTAGCAGTTGTTTCAAAGCATGGAAACTTTCCAAGCAAGTCATGGTAAATACCCCAGAATTGTCATCAGGTAAAATATTTACTTAGTACGTGGGCTCAATTATTTTTGTAGATAGAATATTCTTCATAGCAAACCAAATGAGAAATAGATTTGACGAAGGTAAAAGTTACATGGTGCCACGATGGGCGGTCTTGTCGCTAAGAGCGATCTCTTATACACAACATATAGTATGATAATGTTAAAGTGATAAGCATTTGTCGCTTCAATTCTTCCTATCTAAAGCTGGCGTTGAAATCTCTGTATGATTCTTCTCTTGTCTATTTTTTTTTAGAATAGGCTATTTTTTTAATTAGTCTCGTCAAAATTACATTACGCCTTGTAGAGATACTCAAGTAAAATATCAGACAAAGTTATTATGGATATGAAATGACTTACTTTTTTCTATAGTTATATCAATCCTATACGAAACAATTCGTCAGAGTGGATTTGAATGTCGTAAAAAGATTTAAGATAAAGAAGAATAAAGAAAAGCTCTTTCTTACTCCGAAATCTTTTTTCGAGTTGCCATAAATAATTGATACTGAAACGGTGAATAGAAGTGCTTTTTTGTTTTTATTTGTTACTTTTAGATGCTGTGTCAAGCTTCTTTTAGTTGGCAGCACGAATAATTTTGTAAAGTATATTCTATATTATAAAAAATCGCATTATTACATAATTATATTCGCATTAAGTATTAAAAAAAAACACAAAAGGGTGACATTTTCATTTTTGTCTTCTGTTCTTTTTTGCATTTGATTAAACCTGTTTTTTTAGTGATTAGTGGTCCTGACTGTTGCCCCGGCGGTCGTGGTTTCAATTCCCACCAGGGACAAATGTTTGTGTGATGAGCATGATCATTTATCCTGTGTCTGGGTGTAATTTATCTATAATATGTATAAATAAATAAATAATGAGGCTAAATGGCGTTGTGTGAATGTTAAGGAATATTAAATTATTTTATTTATACTCTTGTAAAAAAATATGATTGAACCTTATAAAGCACTAAGCGCAACGATTGTCGTTCTTATTTGAAATACTATATTTTAAAGCAATACTAAAACTGTGGGCAAAGCGCTTACAAAGGCTTCTTTAGTATAGGGTGAACATACTATCAACCGATTGTAGAGACACTCCACTGAAACAAAATTTAAATAAAAAAGGGTTGTCAAAATACACCTAACTTGTATGACTGATTGATGCCTAAATATAAAAAATAACTTACGTTTTATTTTTTTGTATAGTTAAAATATCTTTTTTTTATATAAATAAAATGTATATACTGAAAAATAAATTAAATGATATGTTTGTGTCGTGTAAAATACTTAAATATCGTCAACTGCAAATACATATGGTTTATTTAAATGAACGACAAACACATTAAATTACCACATACTGTATTCTAAATGCTGGTCGTGAATGTGGATGGATATAGGGAAAGAGGACGACCAAAGAAACGATGAATGGATTGTGTGAAAGATGATATGGCTGCAAAGAGGGTGACTTGCGAGATGACGTCAGATAGGAATGTTTTTTAGAAGAAGAAGACTTGCTGCGCCACCCCAAATAATAATTAAGATAAGGACAGGGGAATGATGATGATATTGTAGTATGAGCTTAAACTCAAACTTATCCTAAGACCACTCGGAACGCAATACACCCTAGTGATACGCGATCAACCGATCTTGTCGACAAGGCAAGACGAGTTGAATCGAAATTGAAATTCCTCGCAAAATGTCTTTGTACACTAGTTGTGCAGTGTAGTGGCGTGAACTGAGCGCATATTGATGGTACAAGATTATTGATAAAGCGATATAGACTCGAAGATATGTGTCAAAGTGATTTGGGCTTCAGTTGTTTTCGAGATTATGTTATTGATTCGTTTGTATGTGGTGTAGATAGTAATAATAGGTATATTATGAGTAAATCTAATCCTAAAGAGCTCTTTAGATACTTAAACATATTTTTAAATCTGTTTTTTTGACGTCTTTTGGTTTTACGCGTTACTTAATGCAACTTGTACTTTTTTTGTTAGAGCAAAAGTAACATTAAGAACCTGATTGAAAGATGTTTGAACAGTTGTACAGTCAGCAACAGAAGTCGGTTAACACAAACGGATTTACAAAGAGTCATTATGTTTCTATGACATGTAGGAATTGGTTCTTAGTATGTTTTACCTAAACCAGGTGTCAAGCTTATTTTGTTACCTAATAGATAGTGATTAAACGAATTAGTACAATATAAAACAATACCCTTGTAAATTTATAACACGCGCTAATTTAGTCCTAAGATAGAGTAAATTAGAACGACAACATTTTTTCTGAACTTGATATTTTTTTTGCTTTCATTGAATACTTAACAATGTTATAAAAGATCAAACGCTCAAGTACTTAACTTTAAGGCATCAAAATAATTACAACGTAAGAAAGACCTATTTAGGTTTTCATCACTCTTTCATAATTTCGTAAAAAAATAACTAATTTTAAAATACTAAGAACTACTCCAAAGTCTTCGTAACTTAAAAAGAGGCTAATTATGAAACTTTGATTAACTTTATTGAATTAATTTCTTCAATCAAGTCTTGTCTAGACATTTTGTTTTTTATAACTTTAAACTAAAAAAAAACATCTAACAATATTGCTTATTCATCGACTGACACCTACCACGAACTCTTAAAACAGTATTCTTTCAGTTGTTGGAAAGAGACGGAGCTATATATGGTGTAGCGCGCTTTCTCGCTTCCACAATTGCGACAGTCTTACGTTTATATTTAGTGGTAGATCTTTTGAGGAACTTGCAGTGATTAACTGTCTCCGTAGAAAAGTTCATAACAAACTATTAAGTAATAAAAAAGTTATGTAGATACAGGAAACTTTGAAAGAGTTGTGCGCAAACGACGGCGTTGTAATTAAGACTTTACTTTTGTTATTTTCTTTTCTTTGATTAAACTTTTATAAATAAGTCTATTTATTTATGTATTGATGCAAGATAAGATTGATAAAAGTTGGCTTGTTAAAGCAAGAGAGTTAGATTTGAATTTTTTTTTTACTTTTTGTTTATATGCCATTGAATCTTGGCATACATTTTTTAATTTTATACTTACCTACCGAGTGGCTGTAGGCATTTTTTTAAAGAAACAAACAAGTTAAACTACTGCATGTATTTATTCTGTCTTTATTTATATGACTTTAGTGTCAAACGACGCTAGCCCATACACAAACTTCTATGAGTTTGTAGGTACGTGGCAACTAAAATATTTGAGACTTGAATCGCCTTAATAACAAAGAGCCTAAACTAAATATTTTCTTACAAAACAAAAGAACGTATCACAAACCACAAGCCGTATCAAAATACAATTGTTTTCATATCAAATCTATCAAAATAGAAGGAAGATAATCCACGTATTCTATCGCTTGTAAATATAGCTTGCGTGGGTCTATAAGACTTTGGGTAAACTATCAAGTTATGATTCCAGAAATAATATGTTCTGTTAAACTAATATTAGTATTGAGTTAGCAGAATATGTTGGGAGAGATTATTTTGTTGTTATGATGTGTTTTGTGATGCATGTGTAAATGGCATTGAAGATAAAGTATTACGAGGAATGTACGTAGACATATTATTATACTAGCTGCTGCCCGCGACTTTGTCTGCGAGGTATTGAAGATGTGTAGTGCTGTACAAAAAGTAAAGCTAAATAACGTTTAATGCCAGCTCCCTAATCCAGTTCTATCCAAAACTAATTTCTTAACTTCCTAATCATAACCTCTAGTCTTACAAACACATTTGACTGTTACTTAACACTGCTAGTTTTTTGCTGTGGCCGCTATCTTGCACTGATTTGACTATTTGGATTAAAGGGCTTGAAAACGGACGATGGCAAAGAAGTGTGCCGGACTCTTACTGGCTAAACCGCCGGAGTGCTTCTCCGTTTCCTATAGTCCGGGGCCACGGGAACGCTTCAGCAAACTACCGCGAACCCCGAAAGGAGAGCTCTTTTTAAGGGGAGCTTCTTCATTAATGTGGAGCCAGCTTTCTCCAGTCCTTATTACGCTAAGAACTCACGGAGCGATTTTTTCCCGCGCCCGCCGCGGTGGCGGGCCCGCAGACTCTGTAGAATGCAGATTTACATGTAAAAAACAAAAGCAACTCACGACGCGGTTTACGCCCGCAGACTGTGCGATAGTTTGCGGCTCCCGCGGCACCGGCGGGCAACTTGTAGAATCGCGCGGGCCGCGGTCGCCCGCAAGCTCTGCGGTTTGCGCCCGCGCGCTCTGCGGTCGATTGGCGGGCGATCGCAGTGGCGCAGAGGCCGGTCTTGCATCTACCGCTGCGGTTGCGATAGTCGCCCGCAAACGTGGCGGGCGATGATCGCAACCGCAGCGGCTGCGGGACCGCGCGAATAACCGATCTCGTGAGTTTGGAAATAAATTCGCGGTTCCGCAACCGCTGCGGGCGCGGTAAGAAATCGCTCCGTGAGTTCTTAGCCTTAAGAGGCGCGTGGAAGCACCGCGCACGCCGTCTTTGCCTTTATCCAGTACAGTAGACTGCCCCGAAACTACTGCCGTAGGCTATTTATGGTGGTGGGAGGAGGCCCATTAGGCCCTTCTTCTACCCCTTGCTCGTCGGACACGAATCGGGTGGTCAGATGAAGCCTGCCGTGCTCTTTCCACTTTTTCTTTGAGTGTCATCACTTCTTCGTAGAACTTGGTGACGGCACACCAACTAACCGCGGACACTTTGCCCACTCTAAGTGATGTGACATCGTCTGTACGGAGATGTCGCATTCTCACTGGATGTGAGAGGGGTCTGTAGAGCCAAATTTGCTAAATTTTGTTTGCCTACCTACTTGGGTTCTTAGACAGTTGAATGCTTTTCGAAAAGACCACTGCAAGGTTTCTCCGGGCGGCAAATGTTCCTGAGGTAGGACATAAGTAGTAGGTGGTAGATGTCGATCTGCCCAGATCTTGCACTGAGCTCGAGTTGGAGTTTCAATAGTAGCCAGTGTACATCGGAGGAAGCTCTTTTGGATCTTAAGTCTACCCAAATTAAGACTATTCTAACGTCAGGTAGAGCAATGCTAACCAGGGAGAGAACTTATTGAGCGGGGTTGTTTTTAAACACCTAATTAGATATTATTCGACACGTTTCCTTGAGCTCTGTGCGCTGTGGTGTGAAGAACGGCAAGCGCCGCTCTCCATTTGGTGGATGTATGTACGTGCAGCAAATTATTCCGGGCACCGATCTTTTATTTTCCTTTCTTTCTACCCCTTGACGGACGACTTTTCAAAATCCCGTCTTAGTGCTTACTTACATTACTATCAAAGTTTCAAGTTTCTAGTTCTAGTAGTTTGAGCTGTGTTACGCACACATAACAAAACATTCGCGGGAGTACGCGTGCGGTGCATACTCGTAGGTAAAAAATATTGAGCAGATATTAATAATAACAGCCTATCTTTATTATACTTTTACATACGCAACTACCCTATACCATCGCATTGGTGCACAATTGTGGTAGTGTATACGCACTATCAAGTCTTTAAAGCCACGCGTTATACAAAACAATATTGCAATCAACAGCTAGTTAATAAAGTATAGTAAATCTTTTACCGTCCAAACTATTTTTTTTTGTTTTGAAAAATACAAAGCTCGTACTTCCCTGACCCGGCTATTTTCATTTCTATATTGTAATTTACTATATTATAAAGTACTCTGTGATTGTAAGCCAAATAACATGTTAATATTGACGTCAGAACATAAAACCATAGCAACAGTATTTTGGTCGCTACGGTGACATTTTCAGTAAAACCAGTTACGTGTTCTTTAAAAATAAAGGTTTATTGCTAAGATCCAAATGAGACAATTAATAAAGTGATAATAAATAAATCTTCAAATCAAATCTAATAGAATGAAAAATCTTCAAATAAATTTTAATGGAATGAAAAATAAAGTGTTATGCGTATAATGTAACGGGATAGACTTCTTTAGTGATGGGATGTAGTGCTACGATGGATAGGTAGTCGATATGTTTCTGGAATAAGAAATGTATATCGTGCGTAGTTCAATTTTTATTTTTTAAAAGCGTCTAATTATAATGATAAAACAACGCAACATTATAAGATTGGTTAAAAAGTTGCTAAGGAAAAATATTAACATTTTATTCGTCCAAACTCATATCTAAGTCAAAATAAGTAGTCATAAAATATTTATATTGACAGGTATATACACGTAGTTACACTGCACAACTAAATAACACACTAATTTTTATAACAAAATGAAAGAGAATTAAATGTATGCTGCGAGTATCGACAGCGATATAAATATTTTTCGAATGTCCATCCCTCTGAGAGACGTCAACGTCATACAGGCAACTGTCACCCGCACTATTTAGCCACGGACGCGCAGGCGCGAGGCGTGTACGTAATCTGATAGAATATTAGAATCTTAACAAATGTTCGAGGTGATTCTTTATATTGGCATAACTTTTTTATTAATCAACCGATTGACATGAAATAAACACTAAATGTGATGGGAAGCTTATTACAACATATTAGTGAAAACCGCATTTCAATCGAATAAGCCATTACTGAGATTAGCGTGCACAAACACCACTTTTCTAGAATTTTATTATATGTATAGATTTTGTGAGGTATTTCGTCGTCTTAAGCAGAAAGAATTTGGAAATGTAGCCTGGTAATATAGTAACAGTTTTATAAAATACCACGTGAACCGTCAATAATGACTACCTAACCGAAACTATAAATAAATGTTCATCAACATATGAAATTGCGACAAGCATGAGGATGTTATTACAAAATAATTTCAAAGAAAGTGATCTATTTTACGTACAGTACAATATAATACATTCAGTAAATGAATCATGTATTTAGCTACAGAAGTTATTCGTTTAAAAATAATTTGTAACAATTTCAATATTCACCATGATTAATTAAAATACATTAAATCGTTTCAAAGCACATACAAATTAAAATCCAACCGATCAAAACTTTCTGCCGACACGCAATAACAAAATCTGCAAAACTACTCGAAATCAAAATCCCCCACTCTATATCACCATACCTTTAGCCCAGAAGGGTCTGGTATAATTCTCGACACACTAAAATCTATGGGCTGTTGACAATATTACAATTTACGACACACTGCCTCAATAGATAGGCCTTTGTCTGTTAGATTACATGTCCTGTTCTGACGATCGCTGTAGGCAGGGTTTATTATGTAGTCAATTTAGCAAAATTGGTGTTTGTGAGTGTAACTTTGAATGTTTATTAATCATATTATGGTATTACTAGCTGTTACCCGCGATTTCGTCCGCGCGAACGGGGTCATAGTAACAAAAACATTCTCTCATCTGATGCAGTTGGTTAAAAGAATTGCCAAAATGTTAATCCAAGGTTTCAGCTTACTCCATACCTACCAAATTTCATCAAAATTGATTGTATTTAGAAATATATATGATTTCTATCAGTTGTCCACTACTCATAACACAAGCTACTTTAGTATGTTTAATTTGACACTAGATGGCGTTGTGAATATTGAGGGATATTTACATTATAAACAAAAAATAAGTAAATACAAAACACACTGCACTGGCTTGCAAATAACCTAACTTCTCATACAACTTTGATTACACACACACATGTGAGCGAGCTGCATCAGCGTTAACTTGTAAGTTATAACTCGAATACTTAAGTTTCGCCCCGAAGGCATCTAACTTATTAATCACTTTGTACGCACTATTAGCGCGGGTTTACAGCCATGTAAGGGCTAGTACACACCGTGAAAGGCGTGTAATTTAGATGTAACCACGTGGAAAGTTAAATTAATCAACATAGTCGCATACTGGTGTCGCTGTAACCGTGTTTCTTTTGACTACGAACTTCGATAACCCATCTATCTAACCAAAAGCTTACTGTTCGTTTTCAATATTATTAGGAAATCTATCTGATAGACTAAATAGTTTTCTTTAGACCAAGGCACTCCACTAAAAGTTTGAATATTTACAACCGAAAAGTGAAAACTGATTTTTGTTATCCTGCTTTGTTATTTGTCACTTCAATTATGAAGGTGGGAACTTACTTTTATTGAGCACACTCCCCAATTGCTACCAGTATAAAAACATTAGTTACACAAAAATTAATCAAACATTTTAATAATGCAAGTAGTCTAAGTTTTAGGTATTTAACCTAATCGTTTAAGTTTGCCGTTATACTTTTGACTCTCCCAACCTTAAATTCTTCATTGAAATTAATAATCTTTGCTTAAAATTTTGTACGTCTCCAGTAGCTGAGATAAATAAATTTCTCCAATATTTCGCAGCTATGTGGTCTGACCCTAACTTACCCATCCTGGTAGCCCTTTCATCCTTTGACAAGATATTAGATTGTACAACGTTTTTACGACTTTCAAGATGGATGTCAAGCCTGGTGCAATGGTTTAATCTAAAATTTGGGTTTTAGTGTTCTTTGACAAATTTCGACCATGTAGTTTCAAGTTAGGCTTGGAAATTAGCCGTGTTGCGTAAGTGAATGTTCATAATTTAATCTTTTAGATATAGCCATAGTAGCATGCCACTAAAAGGTTACGCAAAACAGAGTATAAAGTATCTTTGTTAGGTTTAAAAATTCACTTAATATTCCTATGAATTCGTTTGAAATTAAAATTTAATAAATACACCTTACAACATTATTAAATGAATAATACCTACTATTAAGTTTTCAACAGGTACAAACTCGGACAGTTTGTACTTTAAATATTTACCTATCATTAACAGTTACCCTTAAAACTTTAATAGCAAGATGAATACAAAAATCATTGTAGTCGAGCAAATTACAGGCAAAAATAACTCCGCTCTTGACCGTGAATTAATTCAACCATTACCAAACCTAAAAAAGACGCGTCCTCCCAAATTCAACCTTTGCCAGGTACAAAAAATTTTAATGCTTTTGTTTGAACGAATTTGGCGACCCAACCCTTAATTTAATTTCTATTATTGCCGTACCTGCCTATTGCGTATGAAGGCGTAACATAAAATCGTAAATATTGTATATGGTAATGACACTTGCAGACTACAGGGTGTTCATTTAATGAATGAAGTTGGATCTAAAAGTACCTATAGCTATACTTATGTAGGCAAGTTACAATTAACAAAGTCAGGATAGTTATTCCGCTTTTGTAATCTAAAAACGGACAAACTGACTTTTGACCTTTGATATAATGAAAAATCTTGTGTTAAACCGTGGCTCGCTATTTAGTTAGCACAACAAGGATTCATTTACAGCTTTACAAGGTTTTTTGACACGTGAATGACATTAACACGAAGGCGCTGCTGAGGATATTTGCAACAAGAATCGAAACAGTCTGTCGAAAGTAGTAGTTTTTCATATAATAGTATGTAGGCATTAGTTCCGATTTCACCTACGTGCCAAAGATCTTTGTAGCTTAACAAATGCAAAAATCTTTTTTTTTACTGAATTTCATTGGCGAAGATTAGGAAATGCTCCAGCGAACAGGTGTACACTTGAAAGTTCTAATCTACACACATCTAAGTCACGTGATATATCTTAAATGACAAAAACTTACACGAGTTAAAATGGTGGTCGCATGTATATTAACAAAAAAATAATCATACTGAACCGATAATCGATAATCACCGATTCCCTCACGTAAGTTGAGTGGTGATTCTAAATCTCCATCAATCACCGTCTCGTTTAAACAGTCAAGCCACGTACTTGAGTGTCCGTACGTTATGTTATTTAAATAAGAGCTGAAGGTAGGTCAATTGATGTTTGCCCGGAGGAAAGGTTGGGAGCTATTTATTTTATACACTGTTATGTAGGTTATACGAAGCTGAGAATCGTTTAAATATTTATAGCGTTGTTATTTGGTTTTTGGTGGTATTACTTTTTATAAAAAGTCTGTCAAAGAGTTATTGCTTTTGAATTTAATTTTTATTTGTCGTTAAAGACATCATCATTCGTATTTTTCAAGAATGTACAATTGGTGCTTACCTGCGCTGGGTATCGAACCTGCACCTCGTGCATACAAATCCATAAGCACACAGAACCGCAAGGCCACCATGACATTAAAAAAAAATATATATTATTTCTGTTTAATTTATAATCTTCACGTCTTTGATTAAAATTTTTACATCTTTTACTACCATATACTAGTACATAAGATATGAATTAGATTTTATTGTTTCATTACTGGTACTTGAAAAGTATGTAAATCATAACTTTATTTAAGAAATCGTGAAGCAGTGTAGGAGGAAAATACAATACTGAAATTTGTAAACGGAAAATCTCTGAAATCATAAACGTCTGAGTGAGTAAGCGTTGTGATTATAACCTCATTCAGTTTAAATAGGAATGAACGATGATAAGAATTGTTCGGGTATTGTATTATGTCTAGAATCTGTATTGTACATTATTTATATCGAATGGCTCATAGATCAATGCCAGCTTTACATGCCGTAGGAGAAACTTTATCTTTGTAACAGCGCAGATTACAAAGAATACTCTAAAAATTGAATGGTGGGAGTAGTAAATTATTACGGTAAGCACCTTATTTTCGAGTAATTTTATCGTACCCATACCCATATCGTACCCAAAATAACAATAATTTTTCCTATTTCTGAACCAAATATTGAAAAAGAGTGCTTAAAAATTTTGGCTGACATGTCAATGTCCAAAAAATCTTCTATGCCCAATTTGCTTGGTCCTAAAAATATACTTCGCCTGAACTGTAACTTAACACTTGGAATACGAGTAACTACTATACTTTAATTATTGTATAACAAGTTTTATAAAAGCGAAAGTGTTAGTATGGATGATTGGACGTAGGTCACTTTTTCACGCCCAAAAGGTTAGACCACTTTTAAAGAAATTCGGTATGAAGAGGAGGATAATATTTTTACAGCTATAACCTGCATTGGCGTGGTTAAAATCACAGACTACAGCCGGTAACTTATATTCTAGTATAGTTAATAGTATTTACTAAACAGGAATATCAAGAAAAGTATCTTTTTTAGTCCAATTTGGAAATAACAAACGTTAAAAATTAATTTCATCTGAATTAGGAAGTTCTTCACTTAATTGAGGAAGATAAATGATTTGCAATTTATATCGGAAGTCGTTATAGTTAACAACAAAGTCTTACAAGCGTCTGTAAATCCTATTAATATTCGAAACGGGAAAGATTGAGAGCATGAATAGAGGTTGGTTAATCTTTCACGTACATATTAACTGGATCAGTTGTGATGAAATTTAGGCAGACTACGTTAGAGGGCATTGGCATTCAGGCAGGCAAAGTTGCGAGCAAAGATAGCGATGTCATTGAATATACTTCTCTTCGATCTCTACAATATAATTTAAACCATAAAACGAAAAAAAAAGCAACACGTTTTGCCTACAGCCGGAGTTAAAACGCACAAAAGCCTAACATTTTCCTCTACGTTCTTTGTCTACAAACTACAAACAAAATCCCCGTTTAATGCGTCACGTGAGTCACGTCTACCTATCATTCCGCTCGTGGAAACTTTGACATCTATTGCTTTATGTTCAAATTGTCCATTCCCAGTCAAAAGCCTGGACGGACAAAGATAGAGGACAAAGCTATAGCAAACTGCAATACACGTAAATACTATTGTAGCATTTTTTTTTTTTTGGCTATTGTTGTTATAACGCCCAAAATACACCGGTAGAATTTTTTGCCAACACTTTAGTTAAAAAAACAATAAACCAGCCTATACACGTCCCACTGCTGGGCACAGGCCTCTTCCCATATAGGGAAGGTTTGAGCAATAATCACCACACTATCAGATTGATCAGATTCGAATATTTGGAATCCAGGTTTCCTCACGATGTTTTCCTTCACCGTTTGTCAGTGCTGTTTTAGAATAATTAAGCGAGTGGTACATATATTTTGAAAAAGTTACTTTGGTACTTGCCTACGCTGGGGATCGAACTTGCACCACGTGCACTCAAATCCATTCATAAAGCCGCAAGGCCACCACGACTTCTACTGCTACAACACTTTAGTTAGATAGTGGTTTTAAAATTAAGTTATGAACTTAACAGGGTATTCGACTTTCTTGCCCGACTCGCTTGGTATGTGATCCTAGACTTCAATGTCGTCTTTGTGTAAGGGAGACACTGATACGTTGAAGTTGTAAGCCATCGCTCTTCAAACAATGGCATCTGTTCTACGTTAATAACTTGTAATACCACCATTAATTGATTTTTGGCGCAATAAACATACTTATCTATCGTGGCTTTATCGTTTTGTTCACCTTATGCAATGCTAATGTATTTCATTAAATTGTTGCATATTATGAAAACTATTCTAGTGTCTATTGACCATATCATGGCGTGATTGAGGCAAATAAATAATATTTAATAGTTCCTCGATGTGGGCAACTATACGTACGACTATCAACTGGATTTTTGTTAAATTTTAAAAGCCCACTATTACTAAATATACCTTATTTTTTCTCAACATCATACACATATCTATTACCTGCATTGTTACAATAAAACCTTTAAAATATTTGGAAAGGTGCGTATTTGCTTAAAAAGGTTATTCCAAACCTTTTGATAGAGTACCGTATCAAAACATGCGCGATAAAATCATTAATACCTTTCTAACTTAACAAAAGGCTAACGTAATTAAGTAGCAATTAAGTTAATTCGAAAGTTACGTTCGTTACGAATTATTAACTTAACTTATCGTTTTGATTGTGTAATTAATTATTCTATGTTCGCCTTATGGACACCTATTGGAGTTATAAATTACGAACGACTAATAACCAAGGTATATAGGCAGGGGTGAATGACAGAATTTTATTGTTTTGGGATCAGCTGACCTTGAATTGTTACATATTGCCTTCGAGTTGACGTTAAATGTGAACCCTTCCGAGTAATATATTGTCCTCCTGACAGATATTCGGCCATACACGACGTTTGGGAATAGACTATTATTTAGGTAGATGATAAAGTTTAGCAGTGTGTTTAAGTAGGGGCTATCTCTATTCTGGGGTATATTCCATGAAAGTAAAGGTCATTAGGGTAAATTTATATCCTACAATTTGAACCAGCTCATTATTACCAAAATTCTAAAAGTTCCGCAGTGGCCTAGCGACTAGCGTGGTGATCAATGCTAATCTTTCCGACGTGGGCAGAGGCCTATGCCTGGCACAATCGGTGATAGTCAATATTTTATACGCAGAAAATAAACATTTTATGTCCTCAGAATTGTATTATACCAAAGCATTTTCCAGAAGTTCACCAAAAACCCCTAACATTTTTATTAAAATTTCTCTATGATCACTTTAAAGACAGCTTCCGTCCATCCTTTCTTCCATACTTATACAAGTGAAGGGCTATTTCCCACCGTAAGGGCTTGGTATCCGAGCGCTACCAGCACAATACGGTGGGCGTAAGTTTTTGATTAATGGCCCCCATGTCCAGAACACGCTATTATCACTCGATTGTTAATCGATGGTGGCCATCGATGGTACGAGAGCTTATCGAATGGGGAATCGATTTTTAGAATCGGTTTTATTGTTGGACGTGTGATTGTGATCAGAGTCGATGGGACTTTTTTGTTAAGTTAAAGTTGGCTTTTAGGAACGGGTTATTTTGTTTACTATTGTTGATGCAATGTGTATTGAGTTTGGAAAGGTTTTGGTATGCTTGTTCGATTAAATTGCCTCTAGATTGTGATGAGAAAAAATATTATTTTTTATTTATTAGTCAAACCTTCAATCTTATTTTGAGGAAAATTGTATTACGGTTACAGTAAATTTTAATAAAAGATAAATCAATAAAATACTAAGAAAATTCATTTCTTGTTGCTTACCTTTTATTTTTTTATATACTGGTCAGAAACGTTGACGTCATAACTTCGTTAGAAAATACATAAACATACACTATACACGACTTATATCACACAGTTTATCCCAAATATAATTTCACTTTATTCCCAAAATCAACAAGAAACTTTACACAATGGGTTTCCTAAAACAACATTTGCGAGCCAAATGATTCTGAAGAGAGGAAATATTAATTTTATCTCAAAGGAATCGGTCAAAGCGTATTATGAATAAAAAGTATTTTGGTGAAGGTATTACATAACTTGCGAAAGCGATGCGTGACGATGTATACTGACGTTTATCATTATCATCATCATCAAAATTTCAGTTTAAAATCTGCCACTTTTGGGTATTGACAGAGAAAAGAGTGGGGTCTTTTCTCTCACTTTTATTTTTGAATGAAAGTAGCATAACGTATTAACAGTATTACGGAAAGTTCCTCTGTCACATCGTCACTTTCGTAATTTTGACAGCTACATCGCAGAATTTTTGCCTTTGCATCCCTATTGCAAGTTAGATAATAAGTCCAGCTACCGGTGTCTTTATCGGCAATTGCCAACTTGAATACTCAATAGTACAGTTTAATTGCCCGAACGGTATTTTTATTCATCGCAATAAAGAAGATTGGAAAAAAGGAATTTTTGAGCTGGTATCTTTACAAAGCGTTTGCTCCTTGTTAGGGCTTTCTTTAGGATGTTTTCTAAAAAAATGAAGATCGTATGGAACTGTATGAAAAGGCTATTAATATATCATAGCTTGTTATTGTTCTGAAAAGGTTATCCATTGATCCTTTGGAATGGGAAGATCAAGAAATTGTTCAGACTTGAGTAATATGGTAAGCACCAGCGTAGGTACTTTCTCTTCCAGCAGACTTGCGACAAGAGAAATGCATTAGAAACAAGGCAACAGTCTGTGTAAACAAATAAGGAATGTGCGTTAATTATTTAAGTCTAAATCTAAATCAGTTCAGTTACTATATACGTGAACCAAATAAATAAATAAACTATTATTCTCATTAGCCCTTGCATGTATTTTAGAAGTTAAATAATATAATAGAGGAAAATATTGTTCATAAAAATGCACAGTACAATTCTTACTAAATCACATATCTTGAACAAACAAAGAAATTATATAATATATCATTTACTTATATTGTATTTTCCATTGAAAATGCGAAGATAGACATCAAAGAATGCGCTAAAATGTGAAACTCCGCCCCAAATTGCGTTTAACATAAGTTTTGATGTTTGGGAGACAGTGTTGGCAATCTTGTTAATGTTTCTTTAAAATTAATGGAATATAATATATGTATCTGGCTTAACCGATTTCAGCTACAGCGACTGCTATCGCGTAATGAAAGCTTTGGTGTCTTGCCCTTTGATGCGCCCTGTGATGGCTACAATAGCCAATCTTGCTGGAAAATGTACGAGCACATTCAGTGCACGTAATTGTAAGTATATACAGTACTAATAAGTTCCGTTTACTGATTGAGTTTTATAAATGCCTTTTCTAACTACTTTCATAAGTTTCTTATAGAAATTAGGCTAAGTATTTTGGATATATAAAGGATTTGAAAATGAGTTTTTAAAACTTAGTGTAGGCAATTTTCTCGTACGTTTTTTTTCTTTTTCAACATACAATAAAATTATACCACATTTTAGGTCACAGTTTTTTGACTTTAAAACAACTATTCTATTCCCGATTATGACAATCTCATAGCCACCGTACACACCGCTTTAGCGACACGATTATATCCGTAAGAATTCTCTTTGATGCTAACACAAATCTTTTTATAAATGATAGAATCCTATTCATGTCTCCTAACGCGTAAAAATTGGTCCTCTACAAACGTCTTGCTGTCACTTACATAACTCATGACTTCTTATTAAACGAGGTTTTGTGAATTGACAATCAAAAACGAACTGGGAACCTACCATGATATTTAAAAGTAAGAGCGTTACTGTTGTGGAAGCGAGACAGCGCTTTACGTCGTTGTATAGTGTTCTCTCGCTTGCACGCATGCATTGATATAACTTTAAGATGTCGTGGTAGGTTTTTCAGTTTGTTTTCGGTATTCAAACTGTTTGAATATTCATTTGTTTGTTTCTTGACAGTTACGTAATAGGATGTCAGGTTCGACTGGCTCTTGTTTTATTTTACTAATGATTGTTGGAGGTTACTACGTTTACTTTGATTCAGTAATATTGTTTGTGTTGACTTTAGGATGAATGACTATTTTTTTAGGTATTTAAATTTTGGTCATCTTCTGTATCTTAATTCCTATTTCACATAAATTTTAAAATTAAATCATGTTGTTTTACTTCCAACAGATGACTTGAACTTTTTTAACTTTGAATGGCTTACAATTTCAGCTGCATTTACAAAACAAAAAAAAAACAATGTTGTACAAAAAATCTGTTGTTCATCAAACACGTTTTGCACTTGTCATATTTCACAGTAAACAGACAGATACACTGAATATGACGCGAGCATTCAAACGCAATACAACTCCATCAAAAACAGTTATCAAAGCTCCAACGCATAAATGATTACCGTTTACAAATCACGGAATCTATTATTTCAACACCGTTACTTCAGTTAGGCTGAAACAGCACAACCACAGTGTAAATACATACAGTAGCTTCGGCCATTTCTGAAAAATAAGTACCTGTAACCATGCGACACGTAACAGTGATAAGGCTACGCACACACCGTTCGTCACTGTGACACGCTGGCAGCTGTATCATGCCACGGTCATGCCACGATCGGATAGCGTAGGCATAACTGGCGTTGCGCCCATTTATATGAAGACATCATGCTGTAATATTATTTTTTATTTCGGGGCAAAATCTAGGTTTATAGCTAGCATAACTAGTGCGTGCTTACGTATGTACATTTAGTCTCGGCCTAGTAAATTTGACTGAGCATATTTAAGAATTCTGTTTCTAACCATTCTTACTATTTATAGGAAGAAGGCTTTTGTCTTGCAGTGGACAATATTTTTTAGCATAATTCAGACTGGGACTATTATACAACCCACCATTTCAAGAAAAACAGGATAATTTGGTCCAAAACACAAAAATTATAACCAGCTGACCAAAATGTGAAGGGTCCAAATTTTGTTTCAAATTTCTTCTTCTTTTTCTTTAAAAAATAAATCAATTGACAACTTCCTAGAAGCAATATTCAAAAATATCATCCCGTCTGTCCATTCCTTCCATGTTACATTTATTGACAGCTCTACACACATAACATCCTAACTGAACACATTCGCTATGAATTTAATGTTCGTTTCGACGTTCATGTGAAAATGTACAGCTTTATGTTACATTTTGCATTTTGCATTTACACAGTACTGAAATGTTTGATAGATTCTGAGTGTGGGTTTTAGAATTTTGTTGCCAGTTGTAGAGTAAATAGATTTGATTTTATAGAGAATCGAACACCATTTTATATGGGAACTGTTTGATCAAAAAGACCCGTATTTGGCCTTCCGTTTAAATATTGTAAAGTTTATGATAATTTTGTATTGTAACGCAAAAAAATCTGGTTCGAAGCGGCCGCGGTGCAAGATAGAGAATCGTGGAATGGGAAGGCCTTTGCCCAGCAGTGGCACACTATAGGCTAGGAAAAAAAACAAAAGGCTTTTTAATACAACCGTGGTACTATTTGTTTAAACCGTAAACATTTTTGAACAAAAATAGTTCATTTGGATTTTTTCCTGAGATATTATGATCAAAATAATACAATAATGTAACAAACATTGATTACAAAAACCATCATGATTATTATATCAGGGAGGTTGGCATAAGCTTCCCTTATAACGACTTACTGAATTTTAAATGTGATTTAAATTACAATGGTCGAGAATGGTCTCTGACTAAATTTATAAGGAGCTCTACTGTCCCTCTTATAATCCTTTATTCACAGTTTATGATATTGGGTACAGCAGTATACTCTGATGAGTAAATGAAATATTTAATTAGCTACAAAATTTGTCGTTGCCATCGTTAAGCGTGAGGGTAAATCAGAAAATACCTAAATAGCTAGTAGATACAGTTATGTAAATTAAACAATTCGGGGTATATTTAGTTTGCTGATTTCTGAAGAAGACGCTCAAGGGCTCACCACGGACCACTCACCATAGCAACGGAAGTGAGACAATGTGGACCATAAGGTAGGGCCATGTCTTACTTCGGCAACTACAGCAGTATTACTTTAAGTGATGACTTATGGAGTTTCTCGCTTCTTCTCCACCAGAATGACATTTTGAAACCGCGCAACTAGAGTCAGTAACGTTTTGAAAGCGCCTGATAAGGCCTACTCGAAATAAAAACCTTTTGATTTTAACTCGTTGATGTTTTCATATCCCAATACCAAAGAAACAAAACACTATCTATTAATTCCACGAAACTTCACAAACATGTAAATATAATATCAAAATACCTGTATCTCTTTGAAAACAATTCCATGTACGTGTATATGTCCATGAAAACTCTATCATATAACTACTCGTATTTCACACAATTCAATTTGTACTAAACAGATACTGAAGAGTTGCGGATTCCACGAAAACCCATGGTTCACAAATAGAGGTATTTCACGTTTCATATAGATTCGAGGAAACGCAAACAATAATGTTCAGATCTTACAACTCGTATTTGTATTAAAATCTATTGAAATAACATGAGCTTTTCGATGTTGATGTCGACCACTGTAGGGTCTACCCCTGACCACGGTCGGTGCAATTCGGCCGAAACGTCGAGAAAAAAAGTATCGTAAACCTTTATAATTACATCGCGAGTAAAACTCGTTAATTGTCTAAAATATGTGTACAAGTCGCGAAAGTTTAAAATCATTCTACAGATATTTAAGTAAATATGTCTGATACTTTCACATCGACACAAATCACAGATAAAATGTCATGTATTATGCTACATACATTTATATGGAACTCGTAAGTGCACTTATCCAAAACAAATTCAAAGCCGCACGGAAACGTCAAAGATTTTAACCGTCCCTAACTTTCTTAAACAACATTACGAACATCTTACATAACACATTACGTTGACATGGCAACGAAAGACATCCAGTTAAAATCTTTTCGTGAATATAAGGACTCTTGTGTTTCCGACAGGGGCCTACCAATATCTCTCAAAGTAAGATCGTAGCAGTTGTGGAAGCGAGATGCAGCGCTACACTTTGTAGAGCGTTGTCTCTCTCTCACAGCTAAACTAGGATTTATTCAAGGGGT
The DNA here is from genome assembly GCA_941860345.1 of Chrysodeixis includens. Lineage (NCBI taxonomy): Eukaryota > Metazoa > Arthropoda > Insecta > Lepidoptera > Noctuidae > Chrysodeixis > Chrysodeixis includens. The sequence continues at coordinate 11,029,301 of OW796092.1, forward strand.
CGTGGTAGACTCCCTGCATGCATGCTCTTCATGCTAAATGTTGAATTTCGAGGGTTTGTTCAAACTTGCAAGAAGATGCTACATTTTTAAACGGAATTAAGAAATGTTCGTGTATTTTTTGAGTTTTCTTTACGATGTACGTTTGCAGTATCACAACACTTAAGATGTATACAAAATGTGAAACACATACAGAAGTCCGTATTTCAGTAAAAACTTAATGAAAATAAAGATTATGGTAGAATCTATATAAAACAGTTTTATAACAACTTAACGGCATAAAAATGCCGTGGATTGCATTTTCCAAAGTCAATTACTCTTTGGAATACTATCATAGAAATCAACGTCCTAAAATTATCTTCACGACAATGTTGTTCTTCTGACTAACTTACTATAAATTTCATATTATAATAGAATTCAATAATTTTACTTGTATATGAACATTTACCAATAGCAATTTAACTTTTATTCACAACTCTACCTTTTTCAGCTGTATGCATGTTTTAAAATAACGGATGCAAAAAGGCAAATACACCGAACTGTCTACTGATTTCGTTTTATTCCTCTATTTGCTTTTCCTGCGGGTGGCACGGGCAACACGATTTTCAGCCAGTTTCTTTTTTTAACTGGCAGTACAGTTAGTGGTGTGAAAATGAATTTACTTCATGTTGGTTTGGTTAATATTTCAATGGTACTTCGAGCTTATTTTCGGTTTCGTAAGTCATTATACAAATGTTAGAAAAACTGCTTAATATGGGATGGAAATATGTGTAGCTTTTTAACAGGTTTTATTTGCGCATAAAACTTAAGGTCCAAATAATTTTAAGGCCCTCTTAAAATGAAATTCTAAAATAGATTTTATTTTAATTAGTACTCAGATCATATCATCTCCTATATATGAAACGAATTTCACTAAGTCTAAACGTATTAACTGACCATTTGCGTTAAACGCGTTCGAAGCACGATCGAAATTTTTATTATTAAAACTCTTATTACAAAACATCCTCTGACGTAACCGCAAGGAAATAACGAGAAAAAAAATATTACCGCAAAAGTTAAATACTAGTAAAATGGCTACATTATGGCGAAGAAAATATCAGCGTCCGGAAAGTAATGATTTTGGAACGGAACATTCTTCCGGAGGCATAAACGCAAAAATAGCTTTTATCGGCTCAGAGTTTAGACTTAATGTCAAAGGAAACTATTTTACAAGATAATGAAAAATAAGATTAAACTCAAGAAAGCGCTCACAATGACCTGTTTTTACTTGGTGGATAAGAAAATATGCTTTTAGGAATACCTGTAGCTGGAAAAACAGAATGGTTAATTAAGTTTTTGACGATAAAAATGGTTCATTCATTCAGTAGTAAATATTAAGCTACAAGGATCTTTTGGCACATGGATGACATTATCATAAGGATATTGGTGTGCATATGCGAAACCAGAATCAACTCAACTGTCCGTCAAAAGTGATGGTATTGTATATATTATGACGGTATTAATTCCATTTTCGGCCATGTGCCACAAGATCCTTGTAGCATTATAGTCCCTTTTTCTTATCGATATATTGATATACTTAGGGTCAAAATTAAAAATGTATGTAGGTTTTGACGTGACGGCACACCTGATACAATTCCAAGGGTGTGTCCCTTGAAAAAAAATCAAAGATGTGCCGCCACATTTCCTTGGTTTTCTCTTCTACCGTTGTTTGCAAGTGATGTCATCAAGTAACTTCATGAAAACGTTACATTTAGTAGAGTAGAGTCCATTTCAAACTAAGGAGTTTGCTACGATCCAAAACATCATGATGATTTAAATCATCATCATGTTGCTGCCCTTATCCCATTTTACTTGGGGTCAGCGCACCACGCTTATTTCTTCCATTTTATCCTATCAGTTGTCACAGTATCATTTACTCCTCTTTTATTCATATCATTCCTTATACAATCCATCCATCTTTTCTTTGGCCTTCCCCTTTTTCTCCATCTAATACCTACGATTTAAAACACAATACTCCGTAGAAAAAACTAGAAGCCATTTGCGTTTCGAACAAACATTATCGAATAGTATCCATGTAAGCAATAAATCACTGTTTTCTTATTCGCAATGCTAAGTACGGTAATAAATAAGGCAACATTTGGCGTTTAAAATGTTGCCAGCACACAATTTTCCATTGAATGGTAGAATGGTTTTCTACCAAATAGTAGAATTCTGTACTTAGATACCCTGTGTTCGCGACGGTGACTTATGGCTCTTACAAACAGCTTTATTTCAAATCCGGACTTCATAAAATATCACTTTCTGAAATTAGAAAAAAAAGCCTTTGAATAGCTTTATACGAGTTTCCCGTGTAGGTGTTGACAAATTAAAAAAGGTTTATTTTTCGCGGTGGAGAACAACATTTTTGTATTCAGTTTTTACAGAGCCCACACTTGCTATAGTAATTTTAATGAATTAAAATGTTTTCAAATTGTGACGTGTGTGAAAACACTTTCATAGAAAAATATTTTCACACGTGATTTGTTTTAATGTTTGGCGTGCTTTTAATCAAAACCTTTAAAAGCTTGTCCTTTATAACTACTGTAGTGCCACGAATTTAAATGTTTTGTCCCAGATAATTATTTTTTCCGTTCCAGAAAAATAACAAAAGCTCCAGCTAATTAAAAACAAGAAATAATGGAACGTAACAACTCTAAAATTAATTAATACACGCATTTCGTTAACCCCCAAATACCTGCGCTAATAATAAGGAGCATTCCGACAACCGGGGTAATTATAGTCACGGTACTGTCGGCAACAAAAGTCGATTAATAAACTTTGGGCTGTCGGCAAGTAACCTTTCTCCAAGCACTCCGACGTATCGCCAAGTGGGCGTAAATTATGTTACATCGGATAGCGTAGATTCAAAATCAAACAAAATTATGGTACTCATCACACAAACATTTATCCTAAGTTGTAATCGAACCCACTACCACTGATATAGCAGCCAGGGCCACTAAAAACTAGACCCGTCGTTGGTCTAATGGTTAGTAGCAAAATCTTGGAAAACTTTGTAGGTAATATCCATACCAAGCAATTTTTCTGTGAAATTATGATGCTTAAGCAACTTTGATTTTTCATTCCTAAAACTGAATCGTAGTTCAAAAGCTTTGTAAATCTGATAGTGCTCAAGAACTGCTGTTGCCGACTGTACCTACATAGGCAGGTGGTAGGTTAACCGAGGGATAAGCAGAGCTGTACGTTCATTAGTAGTCGATTGTTTAAATAAACACCATTTGAATACATACGAGTATTGTGTTGCAGTGATTGTTCTAAATGAGGATGAATTTAAATGATTTAATATAATTATAGGTATTTAATCTTGTATTGAATATTTTGTTCATTGATTTACGGTTTTATAACAAGTTAGTATATTAAAACATTAATTAATTATTTGAAAAAGCTCTATTACACCATGATGTACATAAAATTTCTCATTAATCATAAATTCATTTTTATCACAACGCGTGTACTTCCATTTTATGCTTGAGGTTCCATTTTACTTATAGTAATTTAACAAATTAATGAATGAGCACAACATATTTTACAAACGATACCGTAGATGGACTTTTGACTTCTCCAAAAAGAAAAGAAAATTTCAAAATGATACCAGTTAGAAATACCATAAAATTCCTGATTTTAAATCATCTTGCAGCATAATCATCCAAACAAACGTAAACTGAACGTGTTATTGCCTAACGGGCCTGTTGGTCTAGTGGCAAGTGGCCTTGACTATACCATACTTCTATACCATAGGTCGTGGGTTCGATTCCTACCCTGGACAAATGTGTGTGATGAACACGATTATTTTTCCTAGGTCTAGGTGTAATTTTATCAGCTGTCTAACACTCATAATACAAACTCCGCTTAGTTTGAGGCTAGATGGCGTTGTGTGAAATTCGTAGAACATTTTATAATTTGTATTTATTGTTGCTTCAATTTGTAAATCTGGAAAATGGTAATGATATCGCTGTTGAATATAAAAGCCTACCACAACTTCTCAAAACAACAGATGAATTCTGTAGCAGATGAAGAGCGAGATAGCACTCTACGCCTTGTATAGCACTGTCTTTCTTCCACAACTGCTTCAGTTTTACTTTATGTGCTAGTGGTAGGGGTATTTGAATTCGTGACGACATTTGTAGCTACAATCATCCCAGGATTATCTGAGATAGATCCCATATTTACATGACACCATATTTACCCTTCAATTTCTATAAATGGAAAACGATTTTGGTTTTTTATGTTATTCTTGTTTTTGTTTAGAGTTTCATTCATGAATATTTTTGTTTCGTTTTTCATGAAAAAGGAATGTTATATTTGTTTTTTTTTTTACTTTTTTTGTTTGTAATCAAGGGTTTATTGCTAATAGGGATGAAAGTGTACGTGAAGTAAAAATCGAATTAGTCCGTCAGGTAGATAACTTAAAAATACAGAAACGTATTTTTGCGTTTGTGTTACAAAAAAATGAAAATGTCAGCTGCTTCAAAGTTTAGGAGAAAGGACTTGTGACGTAACGCATTCGCAAAATGTTTACAAAAGAGTGACGTCAGGATTAAGTTTCACTGAGTGTACTTTGGTCAATTAGTGTTTGCGGGGCAAAAGAAAGAATACTTATCTAATATTATTCAATAAACTATGTGACAGACATTAAAAATAAAATCTATCATCATCCCTATTAAAAAACATTAAGTTAAGTTGATGCTATTTAAATCGACTTACAGAAAAAAATATGTGAATAATATTTTATTCAACCATAAACCTAATATAATTACTTAAAATCTTAAATGCTCTAAATTTAATTATTTATTAACAAATAATAACCACCAATTTCTATAAAAAGCCGTCCTTCACAGAAATTTGATTCCTAAAATTTAATATTAAAGCAAAACCACTTAATACATTACCGTAATTAATTAAACTCTTTACCTTCTAAAATATAAAGGTAAACCTAATCTTTCATATCTTATCCAAACCGAAAGACCTTCAAGACTCCGTCAAGACTGATTTTAATTAGCAAAGGGCTAATGATTTCACAGCTATAAAACCGGGCTTTAATGAACCGAGTTCAAATATTAACGCGAGTTTTATTTATTTATTCTTAGTCTTATAATTTGAACAACAGAAAGTGACCACAGGTGGCTAACAGCCCTTAAAGTTATATTATAGCAGGTGTGGAAAAGAGACAGCGCGTTACACGCCGTATATTGCCATCTCTTTTTCACAACTGCGATAATATTACTTTAAGCGGTGGTAGCAGGCCTAAGGTCGGTATTATGTATGCATGTAAGCTGGATTAGGGCCTTGTTGCATATTTTAGGTACAATGCTATTTTTAAACGGATTTTCAACGGAGGGTTATACTTTTGAATATTTTATAAATATCGTTTTCCTAAATGAGTGGGAAAGTTTCAGCGGTTTTCTGTTTTAAATTGGTAAGTAGATGAGTATATTTTTAACCTCATTGACCTTTTAGTTATGTGAAGAAAACTGTTAGGCCTATTCACTCTCTTAAAAAAGGAATTGACTTTCGTAGATTACTAAAACAAAACACACTATGACTTAAAAATAAAATTAAACTAAAACAAAACTGAGGATATATCAACAGCTACAAACCACAATAAAAATCAAGACGCGAAGCATAACAGTTACTTTTTACAACCGAATAACAAACGTCAACCTCATACCATATTTAAACGATGAAAACGTCGTTATAAAAAGGTCTAATAACTTTTATATTCTAATGTTAGCGTGGCGCTTAGCCAAATCTCCGTACAAGACAATATTTCACTTCACACCTACTATGATACCTAAAAGAAGACTAATTGTCGTTGTGCGAGCGAGATGCCGCTCTATAACTTATATAGCGCTCTTACTCCCACACTCTTAAGAGGTTTGTTATAAAATTTCGTGGTAGAGGTTCTGGTTTATTATAACGATGGTACTCAGCGCTGTCGAGTCCACGCCCAGTAATTTCTTGGGATGTCTGAAGTTTGCGCGTGACAGCGACATGGATGGAAGTTTTATATTTATGATGTTTAATGTGATATGTCACGCGATGCGAGGGTTAAACGGTTTTTGAAGGGTTCGTATAAATTCACTTATGTTCGGCAATTGTTTTTAAGTTTTTTTTGTTTTGGGTTGTCTGCAGTAGTGAAGTAGATATGAGTAGTTCGGTTGATTTTTTGGGTGTGTTTTTAATTTCCATACAAAAACATTAAAATGCACCTAATTGTTAAGAGCCTCAAACAGGATTTTATTTATTAAATCTTCTTGGTAAATAATATGGCTTGAAGTTTTCATATCTACTAAAAGTGAAATTCGTTGAATAAAATAGTAATGATAATTAAATGAAAAAAATACTATACGATTTAATAAGTTCAAGATTTAATAATATTAGCATTTTACTATAAAATCTGTCGGCTTTAAGCTAATGAGCAAATGTTTAGTTAGCCTTGTGTGCCTACTTATCAATTAGACATTTCTTGGCCTTCATCGCTAACGCAAACTACAGGAGGAGCAAAAATAATCACATTAGTTAATTTCTTTAAAGAGGCATAAAGCCTAGAAGTATTTTCAATTAATGAGGGATTTTTTTTCCCGTATCTGTTTGGATTTACATAGTTATGTACAGGTAATAAGTAGATTACATTCTGTCTGTCTAACACAGATTACAGTCTGTCTGTTAAACATCCACACATTTTTTTTTTAGATATAAAATAAAATAAATTAAAATTATGAAAAAATAATTGAGTGATTGAGTATTAAGAATGAAACTATCTTGAATTATAGGCTAAATATAGACTGAACCATAAGAAACTGAATGACTGATTTTAATGATTTTATAATAAAAAAACTTATAGTATAAAAAGAAAACATTATCTTATACGCAGCTTCAGAAAAAAAGAGTGCTCAAACCAGAACGACGATGTAAATTCCTCCACAAAACATTGGTTTTATTTGAAAATAAAGATACAAAAATTAACACAAAGTTAGACATACAGTGGTGTTTCCGTATACAAAACCAAATATATATATAACTAGCTGATACCCGTGGCTTTACCCGCGCGAATATCGGTTATAGATGCAAAAACATAACCGTTCTCTGATGAAGTCGGTTAAAAAGTAACCTGTGCTAATCCAGGGTGTCAGCTAACTCTACACTCTCTCTTAAAATTGGTTCAGTCAGTTTGTGCGTAAAAGTGGTAACACTTATCCATCCCTCAAAGCTCACTAACTTTCACGTTTATAATATTATTAAAATATTCTACACATTTACTTTGCATGCATTATAATATAAGCGAGTTTTCCGAGTTTTCCCAAAAGACTTTGATAAATCGATTTGAAAACGTCTGGTGCAATGTACTTGGCGCAGATTTCTGCTGTTTAGTAGGATATATTTCATAAATGTTTGAGACGAAAATGGAGTTTTGATGCTAAGGAGAAAAACTAGGTGTTGTTAGGTTTCTGTTGGATTTATACTATTGTAAGAAAACAGTAGCATTCTTTTAAATATTAACGCTGATTTCATTGCTTTAATCGCTCAAATGAAAATGATTTCAAAAGAAAAATAATGTCAGTAGTTTTAGGTGATTTTTAATTAAGTTTTGTTTTCATTACATGTTTCTATGTCTGTAAATGCAATATAACATATAATAATTATTATTTTAACCTCAAAGGTCTCATTATTATTTATTTATTTATTGTTCAAAACAGGCATATTGTAAGTTTTATAACCTACCTACATAATGTCCAAAAACCTATACACATAGTTTGTCTGTTGGGATCAAAATTAATTATTCTTTACTTTATCATGAATCACATTTATGCTCAAGACTGACTGACTAAGCTATTACCTATTTTCAAATATAAATGTAAATACTCAACTAATTCACAAAGTAACAGTCTTTATCATTCAACCACGCAACCCCAAAAATACAAAACCATTCTCTTCGGTTCCCATGTAGAAATAAAATGTATTGTTCCGCTCCCATCGTACATACGGCGACAGAGCAACGAACAATGTGACCGTCTGTGTCGCAGGTTTTGTTTCTTATTTTGTAGTATACTCCGTATTGCACGCTGCAACTTGTGTTCTGCACTGTACAGATGTTAGTTTCAATGTGTAACTATATGTAGGTATGTGTGTAGTGTGAAGGCGTAGTATAAATTAATACAGTTAGACTCGGCCGCTTATAAAAATAAAGCCTATAGCTACGCGATTGCCCAATTACAGCATTTTAATAGCAACAACAATAGAGCTGTCCATTTTAACATCTGCAACACTCCGTCTGTTTGTCATTACGACACGCTTACGACTGTTGGATGTTGAGCGGATGCTATAATCCTAACTATGTGTATAGTTTTGTTGGACATTGTGTACGTTATAAAAACTTACAATGTACCTTATTGAACAAGAATTAAATAATAATGCATAAAAGTGTAGGCATTATTCGCGTTGCGTCCCTTTATATGAAGATGTCCTACTGTATATATTATTATGCTGTGGTAAAGGTGAATTGTGTGGGACGTTGTTGCTATGACAATTCGTCGACCAGGCTTGGGCACGTTTTCGTTTGATAGATAATCTATTACAAATCGTTGTTTACAGTCTTCAGTTTCGATGTTTTTTGAAGTGAAAAGCTAAAATTATTATGAAAATTGTATTTATTGTAACTACAGATATATTATGTAATTTGTACCCTGTCTTTTTCTAATTTGTATATTTGTGTATTGTATATAATTGTATCCGTCGGATAGATTTCTAAGAAATCTTTGGTTAAGTATTTTTTCTTCTATCAAATTAGTAAAACATACGAAGATGTTGAAGCGTATGGAAGTAGAAGGTAATAACGCCACCTGTCATGAAAAAGCGTTTAAATACCCGGATGACTGTCTAATTTTTTTTTTTTTATTATTTTGTATCGTGCCAAAGCTCAACTCTTCTATCCAGCAAAAGGCTTTTACTCTGCAGCGATATAATTATAAGCTAGTATTACGAATATAATTATTAATCTTATTAAACCCGATCTAATCTAATTGCACCTTATATAATGCATGAACCACTACAGTTAATTACGAAGCAATCGCGCAATCAATCGGCGCACTCACTCGACGCAGTATGATTTTAGTGTTAATTGCTGTTAAACCAATTAATTAACAAGAGCTGTTTGCTGCTACTGAATAGGATATTCAGAAATTCAGGATAGTTCAGAAATACCAAAGGGACAGTTATGAATTAATCTTGACATTCAAATATTATTTTACAATGATACATCAAGATTTTTAATATAAAGTAAGATTTTTATTCCATTTCGTGATATGGATTTATAATTGTTAAATTATATTGTGTACGCTGGTACCGCGTCTGAAACTAGTCGGGCATTCGAGCGTCGGTGCGCGACGTGTCGCGGTTTCGATCCCCGCGTAGGCCAAAATATTGGACGTTTCACAAATTCTTGTTCTGAGAGTGAAAAATCCCGATAAATTAATACAGTAAACCGTATATTTTGTTTAATTTTAATTAAGATGAGCCGTCTTACTCCCGAAACTAGTTTGGTTCAGTTTGTGTTTCGGTTCTCGATTCGATCCTGAAATGGTATTATGAAACCAAACCGAATCGAGCCAAACTACATACAGCCTAGATTCTCGATCAAGCGTAGTTCCAACTCGTGCCATTGCACGAAATAGCGCCAGTGGGTTTCGTGAAACAGGATTCGATTCTGTCAAAAGTAAACTCACAGAATAAACTAGGTACTAGCTAAAAAAATTGTTGTCGTAAAATAAATGGGATATTTTAGACGCATTTTGTTTAGGTTCACCAAAAAAAAAAACATTGAAAAAATGAAGATAAATATTGAATAAACATGCTTTACAGATACATAACTAACTAAATCCCCATAAAGTCTAGAACCTTATTTTCCCCGTGAAAATTCAATTTTCCCATAACAATGAAGTTTATCATTTACAATTCCCGTAACAATTAATGAGGTGATGTTATCCGAACATTTAATGATGAAACAAACGCCGGCTGCGGCGTACAACCGCGAACTTTGTTGTGTTAGTGCAAACATTTAGTTCAGTGTTACTGTTTCACCAACCTGTGTGGTAGACTGTACTGTGTACAGATGAAACTTTAAGAAAAAATAGACGTGGTTTTACCTGTAATATACAAATTTCTAGATACCCAAAATTTGTTGAAGTTTTCCTATTTCTGGAAAAGGTTTGATGGCCTTTCGTTTCTATGTATAGATTTTCTTACACGAGGTGCAGGATCGATCTCAACGCAGGTCAACCAATGTGACTTCTTCAAAGTTATATGTGCTTTCTTAAGAATTCTAAGACACTACTGACAAACGGTGAAGGAAAAACTAGCTTTAGCTTAAGCTTATTATTGGCTAATTATTATTTCTAGAGTCAGATTTTCGGGGCGCTCGTGGCCATGGTGAGAAAAACCAATGATAGAAAGCTTTAGAAGAAATTGGGCAAGGCATTTGACCAGTTGTGGGATCTCGGACAGGCTACATAAAACAAAATATAATACTGTTACTGAAGATTTTTTTTGTGCCCTAAATCTTAAAAAAAAATGTAAATTCAAACCCAAATGCTGTAAAAAGACATCTTTTCTAACTCTAATCCTCATGTGTTACACCGTATACCTTTAAAAAGGCAAGATCAACGCGTATTGTGCGTGCGTTTGATAAATAAAGCCAATCATATATTACTTTGCTCGTCGATATTATTATCCTTAG